>OV743439.1:24837200-26087200 GCA_928269145.1 Agriphila tristella
ATAATTATTGCCATATCACGGTAGTGTGCACGTAACATTAGTGATACAGATTAGCACCACAATGTACGAGTCGGAACCAGATCAAACGGATAATCTGTGAACAAAACACTTTTGACAGTTGACAGACAGCCGGCAGACATTTTCTCTTGTGCCACAGAACAAATATACTCAGGGGAGACTTGTGAAATCGCTGACAAAGATGCCCGTTTCATTGATATGCTTTTTTTTCAATAATTAATTAAAGCTAAATGAAGGAGTTAAAAAATAATGTTGCTGCTGTTTTATGATTCTAGTAACATAAAGTGTTTATAGATAACAGAATTATGTTTATACACTTTTGGGTCTCATGTGCCTGATGTCCTTTGGTTTTTGGTAGTACTTTGACAAAAAAACAGCAACGCAATGTTGCAAATTTTAAAAATTCAAGATGGCGGGCAACTTTTTAGTTTGCGGGCCGATTTCGATGAAACTCGGTTTTTGGTAGTATTTTGACAAGAAAACAGCAACGCAATGTTAGAAAGTAAAAAATTCAAGATGGCGGCCAACTTTTTGTTTGTGGGCCGATTTCGATGAAACTCGGTTTTTGTAGTATTTTGGCAAGAAAACATCAACACAATGTTAAAAAAGTAAAAAATTCAAGATGGTTGCCAACTTTTTTGTTTGTGGGCCGATTTCGATGAAATTCGGTTTCTAATACTATTTTCATTATTCATTTATTATCATTATGGCCCGTCCGCTTTATCCATCCACAAGCCAAAAGGAAGGCCTCTTCCCCAGCAGCCAGCGGGGCATTAAAAATGGCTGATATGCATGGTTATTTGTGATGCCGTCTGTATAAAATTTTTACTCATCGGCGGAAAACAATCCTGTCTCAAACTCATTCAGACGAAAGTATTTTTAGTAAGCACGACCATTTATGGCAAACTAGCTTCAGCCCACGACTTCATCCACATTTACATTCGAGAAAATCCCTAGGAAACCTTCAACCAAGATAATAGTATCCTCCTATGTTGTAATCCGGCTTATAAACTATTATTTCATCCAAATCCGTTCAGCCGTTTTGCGTGATTGATTAACAATCATTCAAACAGGCAAACTTTCATATTTATGATAAAGTAGAATAATACGGCCACCTCCGAAGCGCTCGAAATAGGAATTTTTTGCTACATAAAATGGGACTGCTATTTAGCTAAGTCTTAATTTCTCATTTTTTATTTAAGTTATTATTAAGTTTTATACCTCAACTGAAAGCTGAATAAATGGTGATATTTTTAAAATATTATTTGCGCTTAGTTACTGGGATGTTTTTAAAGATATTTGCTGTTGTTTCTAAAAAATCTGACAAAATAAAATTAAATACAAAAAAAGCCGCCATCTTTGATTTTTTATGATTTTTAACATTGCATTGTTATTTTCCTGTCAAAATAGTACCAAAAACCGAATTTCATCGAAATCAGCCCACAAACAAAAAAGATGGCAGCCATCTTTGATTTAAATTTTTTTTTAACATTGCGTTGCTGTTTTCTTGTCAAAATACTACTAAAAACCGAGTTTCATCGAAATCAGCCCACAAAAAAAGAAGATGGCCGCCATCTTGGATTTTTATTTCTTTTAACATTGTATTGTTATTTTCTTGTCAAAATAGTACTAGAAACCGAGTTTCGTCGAAATCGGCCCATAAACAAAAAAGATGGCTGCCATCTTGGATTTTTTATTTTTTTTAACATTGCGTTGCTGTTTTCTTGTCAAAATACTACTAAAAACCAAGTTTCATCGAAATCAGCCCACAAAAAAAGAAGATGGCCGCCATCTTGGATTTTTTATTTTTTTTAACATTGCGTTGCTGTTTTCTTGTCAAAATACTACTAAAAACCAAGTTTCATCGAAATCAGCCCACAAAAAAAGAAGATGGCCGCCATCTTGGATTTTTTATTTTTTTTACATTGCATTGTTATTTTCTTGTCAAAATAGTACTAGAAACCGAGTTTCGTCGAAATCGGCCCACAAACAAAAAAGATGGCTGCCATCTTGAATTTTTTATTTTTTTATCATTGCTTTGTTATTTTCTTGTCAAAATAGTACCAAAAATCGAGTTTCATCGAAATCGGCCCACAAACAAAGAAGATAGCCGCCATCTTGGATTTTTTGTTTTTTTAACATTGCGTTGCTGTTTTCTCGTCAAAATACTACCAAAAACCGAGTTTCATCGAAATCGGCCCGCAAATTTAAAAACTGGCCGCCATCTTGGATTTTTTATTTTTTTAACATTGCTTTGTTATTTTCTTGTCAAAATAGTACTAGAAACCGAGTTTCGTCGAAATCGGCCCACAAACAAAAAAGATGGCTGCCATCTTGAATTTTTTACATTTTTAACACTGCGTTGCTGTTTTCTTGTCAAAATAGTACCAGAAACCGAGTTTCGTCGAAATCGGCTCACAAACAAAAAAGATGGTCGCCATCTTGGATTTTTATTTTTTTTAACATTGCTTTACCTATTATTTTCTTGTCAAAAAAGTACCAGAAACCGAGTTTCGTCGAAATCGGTCCACAAACAAAGAACATGGCCGCCATCTTGGATTTTTTATTTTTTTAACATTGCATTGATATTATCTTGTCAAAATAGTATCAAAATCCGAGTTTCATTGAAATATGCCCACAAACAAAAAGATGGCCGCCATCTTGGAACTTATTTTTTCATTATTATTTCCTAATTGAGTACTAATTTAATATTTATTTTATACTTAGTTAGCCCTAAATTAGTAATGATTTACAAATAAAATTTTAGTCCCTTACACTTTTAGTCGTTGCGTCAACTGTCTAGACGAACGGCGGCTTTTGCGCCAACACAAAGGGCGATCGAAGTCCGACTGTAAGAAAAATACTCTCTCGGCTGTGGTATTGGTATGAATACAGGCTCAAACTAACTATTTAAAAGTTAAAACACTATTTACCCACATTTGCTAATAAGAAATTATGAACGCGACTGTACAAACAATTTTTCTGCATAATACGACACATTAAAGAAGGTCATCAATATGTATGAACGCGTCGCTTTTTGGTGGTCTATCGAATTTGGTCGGTTAATCGGAATACTGACAGTTGTTTTGGATTTTAATTGATATTTCCTTTAATACGAAGAATTTGAAGCTGAAATTTTCAGAGCATGTACTTCAGTAACCGCACAGATTATTCTTTGGGCCAGGATCTAAATAGTCTCTGATATTTTTATCCTGCTGACCGTCAAAGTCATGACATGGTCAGTCTAACCTTCATGTGGGTATTATTCAAAAACGCGTAAATGTGCGGTTTTCAAAATTTTTATGGTAATGAGAAATATTAAGAAGAATAGAACACCGTTTTTGGTTTCTCTATTTAGGTGGTAGTTTAGGCGCTAGAATTTTTTTTCTGTTTTCAGAAAATGTCTGATTACTTCAAAATCTGTGAATATTTTTGAAATGTTTTCTACCGCACAAATAGCACAAATTAGGAGCTACTTATATGTGTTTACTGTAAGATCGCACATTTAGTAGTTTCCGAGATCTGGGATCTGGCAAAACGTTACGCCAGCAGGAAATCAAATATCTCCAAAACTATAAGGCCCACAAATTTTATATTTGGCGCACATTTCCTGCTAGTATCAAGCTACCCGCACATATATCTTTTATTTCTCTCCGATCATTAGTTTAGATTCTTCCTGCTGGAGCACCGTTACCCCAGCAGAATCCGTTTTTCCCGTTGTATTCCAAAAGCATAAGGCCCACAAATTTTTTATTTGGCGCACATTTACACTGAATTGCGCACAAATTATTCATCAAACTCGCTTCCCTCTAGGAGCATCTTTCCTGCTGGCGTAACGGACTCGGAATGATTTGGTCCATGCCAAAATCAACCTACATCTTGGCGAGGACTTTTGAACCAGGTCATCCAGAGAAAATCTGCTTATTGGAAACGATGCGTGTAAATTAGTCCCAAAGCCACAAAATTAGTCCCCCTTTGGTTTAGGAGATAATCGTAATTAAAATTTGGTTTTTATAGTACAGGAGCTGACTTCCTATTCAGTGACGATGTTTTGTAACTTTTTTTTTGCGTATTTGTCTTAGAATAACGAAGTGTAATTAGTAACACAAAAGTATATCGTAAAGTAATACGTAACATTTATGCATTTTCGAAACTAAAATCTTAATTTTTAAGTCATAAAATAAAAATGTTTTCTTAGAGATATTTTGATCCTGGGGCTCTTGGACTATATCAAAATAATGTACAGTCGGGGACAAAATAATTTCAAAAGAAGTATAAAATGGTATTGAATTTTAAAATTATATTGCTTTCTTGCGAAATTATTCATATTTGGAGTGGAGTGATTTTCTTCCTTCAATGGGTTCACTTAAAACTTTGTACCTGTACAAGGTTATTTGTAATTCATTTAAAACCTCTCGTGGGGTTGATCAGACCATCAAACAAAACAACTTTCATTATGGGTCCAACCTCAAAATCACGAAAAAAACAGCTGTTTCATACATTACGATGGAGTACTTACGCATTGTACTTTTGCTCAGTTTGATGGTCTGATAAAGTTCGTTTAAAAGGCTGCAGCTTTCCCAAAGAGCCACAAGATCGGATGCTTAATGTTTTACAATCTGAACACTGCGCATTACGGAACGGAATAGTTTTACGTAGGTACTTAATTAATTTTTACTGTACGCTTTTGTACGTGACTGTACTTATACAAAAGAACGGAATTTCTCCAAAACCAAAGGGGGACTAATTTTGTGGCTTTGGGACTAATTTATACGAATCGTTTCCAATAAGCAGATTTTCTCTGGGTGACCTGGTTCAAAAGTCCTCGCCAAGATGTAGGTTGATTTTGGCATGGACCAAATCATTCCTTTATATTTTTTGAACGGCGTTTCATTTCGTTTTGATTCTAGGCGTTGCGAGATCCATAAAAAAGGGACTTTTTTTTGAATAATCAGATCCTGGCTAGGTGTTGTGGTCCACTAGATATAGCCTGTCCCTGCCAAAATGAAGGTTTGCTTTGGCATGGACCATTTAAATCGCTTATATCTTTCAGTCCTTTTTGGGACTAATTCCGAAAAAGTAGGACTAGTTAGGACTAATTGGGGAGAAATTTTCCATGTAGTCAGAATTGCGGTTTTCAAAGTGGTCCATGCCAAGATGTAGGACACAATTCTATTACCTTTTTGGTTACAAATAAGTTGCAGCCGACCCTATTGTACATAGGAAATAACCAAAAGACGAAGTAAATAATAGATCAAAAATATCATAAAACCATTTAATATAAAAAATCTTTACAAAACATCATAAAATTAACTACATATTACAACTAACCACTATACTTAAATGGACCACATAATTCATCTGATTAAATAACTAAGTACAGTAGAAAAAATTACCATGATCCCTGTTTATTTAACTAATCATTTAATTAAGGCATGACACCAATGAGTTTGGTTATAAATATATTTCTTATTATCGAAACTCATCACTGCCATTTTTTCATATAACTATAATAGACATAAGACATACATAAGGCAAGCCGATAGGCAAGACGGGTGAAGAAATGAGCAATTTTCTTGAACACAGTTGAGTTATTACGATGTTGGATAGCATTACTAAATCCATCAGATCTAGAAACTTAACGCTATAATTGACGGTTTGAAGTTTTGATCAAGTGTACTTTTTTATTCTTAGAATAATAACACATAGAAGCCGAGTCTTTGTTATGAAAAGTGATGGAAATAAAACTGAGCCAAAATGGCGTAAGTTTTCAAATATATATCCTTTATACGTTACCTAATCGTAACTAAAATCCAATAAAATAGTAGGGAAAAAAACTTTTTCATTATTATTCTTCGTTGTTACTATTCTAAGCTTTTTATATTATGATTAAAGTGACACTTGACATGCACGTTTTGAGCTTTTAAATAACAGTTCATATAATTACAAGGCGTATAAACTTCCGTATAAACAATAAGGCTTGTACCTAAGCACCAATTATTATGATTGTGGAACAAGTATTTTTCTAATTAAATAACATCCATATTTTTTTAGTGTTGTGTTGATAAGCAATATTTTGTATTTGCCGCTCAAAAAACACTTGGAATTCAAGTGAAGAAGACATAACACTAATTATACAAACCTTTTACAATAATTTATACTAGTTTAATTAGAAAACTAATAGTGGTATTGTCTGCGAGGGCTCAAAATATAAACATTAGGAATGTTAGGGTTTCTTTTTAGGCTGTTTTTTTTTCTTAAGTAAGCAACATTATTAAGTATAAAATGGATTTTTTTACTTGTTTATAAATAAATTAGTAATGCTATTCTCAGATGGATAGAATTACCAAAAAGCAGTGAATTATCGGTTAAAATTATCTAAATTCTTATACATACTATGATTGTATACCTTGCTGTCAATGTCATGTTCTTGTAAAGTTTTACGTAAAATATAGTTTGTTACTTTACTATTTGGATTATAAACTTAGTAAATATATTTATTCGAACATTTAACACCAACTATCACAATTAATTAAAAGGTAGGTAACTAACTACAAGCCGCTTGAAACCTTTCAGAATATTTATAAAATTTTATAATTATTATGTTTAATTTTTCATCTTATTACTTTGAAGCATCGACAGAATAGTATCTCACATTTGTGACCATTTAAATATTTTGTCATTTATTTTCTTATTATTTTATTTATCACAATTTTGAGACCAATGTCACTTATTTGAGTGGATTGTGATTTACATTTGAGCCTTCAATATTTACCAATATCTGACGAGAAAATCATCATACACGTAATTATTTTCATTCTTTAAAAAGTTTGTAAATCATACTTTATCGAATAATGAAGCCACTTTTTTTAATACTACTATCATACGCGTTGGCAATGTTTAGGAACATGTTGCCATCATCTTGATATTTATAATTAAAATCCTCAAACCCTATATACCTTCTAAAGTCATTAAACTCCGGAAGTCTTGAAAATCGTAACCTGCACATCAATTTAGTCTTTATTCAAACATAAGGTTTATGCCCAAATTCCGATAGGCCCAAGCGGCGTAACCTGCGAGCGAGTTTAGTCTTTATTGTTGTAAATATAAGGCTTATCTGGTAGACTTGAGCTTCCAGCGCAGGAACAGGAAGGCGGAGACTCGCAGCACCACGAATATGAGGCACAGCGCCGCGATGTCCAGCGCGAAGTCTGCGTCCTGCATGTCCAACTCTTCTAGGGTGGTTTCTGGGTTCTTGAAGTGGCAATATGTCTGAAAGAATGTTTGTTTGTTAGAATACTTTCACTAACATTTCAGTCTGAATTATCAGTAGAGATCGGATATTCGAATGCATATTTATATACGTTGGGTATTATGGAAACACTTTTTTATCGAAAAAATCTAAGGATACCAGGGGGCTATTGCATAAAATATTATTAGTGAATTTCTATGGAAAATCACTAATAATATTAGCTTGTATTTTGTTATGCAATAGGCCCCTGGTTTAACCAATTTATTTTAGTGTATACTCCGTGAGATGTGATTTTTGAAGAAGCAAACACAACTTATTACGTTGTAACAAGGTCTATTAAACTACATGGGAATATATTCATTTTTCAATAAAAAAATGTACTTATTCGAATCAACCGTAAGTGGTTCGAATTGTCGATTCGAATTTGAGGATGGTTCGAATCGATATGATGATTCGAATCAATGTGATGATTCGAATGATTTGAATCAATTGAAACAAAAATATATCTTAGAATTTTTAAAAGTAGGTAGAGGTAGGTAATATAAATTATAGAGACAAGCAAAGTACTCAATAATGGTATATAAAACAAAAACAACTCAATGTTAATAATAATTGTTAAGCCATCAAAGATTCGAATCAAAAAAACTGATTCGAATTCCAACGGTGATTCTAATCAGTCAACCGATTCGAATCAGGTGATGATTCGAATCAGCATAAATACTCATTCGAATCGAGCTTGGATTGACGTCATTCCAATCAATTGTGATTCGAGTCCCATCACTAGTTCGTTATACTTTGATACATCTCAGAACTAGCCACCTGTCGGTGCTTAGGCTGCCTAAAGCAATACGATATTCCACTGACCTGATGACACTGTAACTTCGGCCGCTGGAATGAGTACGTAGCGAGCGCCGTGCCTTCGAACCCGTAGCAGATATTATGACAACTACATGAACCAGCGTAATTCAGACAACAATAAACCTAAACCCTAAAGCAATAAGGTCTATATTCCACTGACCTGATGACACTGTAACTTCGGCCGCTGGAATGAGTACGTAGCGAGCGCCGTGCCTTCGAACCCGTAGCGAATGTACGACAAGTAGGTGATCCAGCGCAGATACTTCGGGATGGCGTTGAACGACACGAAGAAACCGCTGAACAGCAGGAATGGCACCGACATCACCGGGGCTAGGAACACGCCGTTCTGGAAAACAGTGCATTATTTGTAGCAATGTTTATTTTAAACTGGGTCCCAAGTTTATTGTTAACGTCATAATCTATATTGTTGTTATATTGGTAATAAATAAAAATTATTATTATTATTAATCGTGTTTCGATTGTGTCTCGGTTTTGGGTTTAAGCAGGGCTCTATCACTCCGCGCGTAGGTATGAGAAAAGCACCTAGCGCTCGGCGTCCTCTGCGTGGACAAAATCGGCAGGGTTGTCCGTCGCGTCCTCGGAATATCTGTAGCGCGTTTTCACAGGGTCTTACGATTCCCGTGCTTTTATTGCCGCAAGCTGCAACCCTAAGGTAGGTACGAAAAGATAGGATATATGCGATAGAAAGAGATGCAGCGTCTAGGTGAATATAGCCGTTCGTAATTAGAGCCGTATAAGCTGAATTCCACTTTATCATGTTGAAATTAGAGTTGCTATTTATTTAAATGGTTCAGTGGAGTGCATCTTCTGTACTTGTACTATTATTTATTCTGTGGTTTAGGAAACAAGAACTGTGTCAAAAAGTATTACAATTCTAACACAATTGAAATACGATTATGAAGTTAACAATCGACCATTTTCATTTGAAAAAAGATTTTTTTTTTAAATTGCCGGAGATGCAGATGGAAAGTTAAGTTTTAATATACAACGTGTAACAAAAAACCTCAATTTGAATATAGTAGATAGGGACCATCAAACTGAACAACTTTTACTATTGGACCAACTTTGAAATCGCGAAAAAAAAATAGCTGCTTCCTACATTTTGATATCTTCGTTATTATTTTTTGTATAAATATATATACCATACCTGCACATTCATGGCGGCGCCCACCACGAGCCCCACGCTCTGCGCCACGAAGGATATGAGCAGGCACGCCGCCAGGAACATGGCGAACCGCGACCACACCGGCGGTTGGGACGTCAGCAGGTATACTATCACCACGTAGATTATGCAGAAGATCGCCTGCGAGGAACAGAAAACAGGGTTAGACAGGCTGTTTCATAATAACCAGTTAAATTCTTAAATATATATGAGCGGGCATCCGCTCCGGGCGTTCTTTCCTGTATACACATAGAGCAGCGCTGCCACAGAGGCTGTTGAAATATAGATTATGAATGAGCCTTACCTGGAAGGGTATATCGGAGACGGTGATGGCGAGGTAGTAGGAGCGCAGCGAGTACCAGCGGTTGAAGTGCTCCTTCACCAGCACCGGCATCTCCAGGGGGACTGGAGCACAGAAAACATTGTTAATAGGTGCATTGCAACAGAGAAATCTCTTAGTCATCGATCGCCATAAAGTTCATTTTAACTATGGAAAGTTCTTCTTATTCTATTTTTATTTTGGCAATCTACTTCCCTCTTAGAAGTAATTTTTGCCAGTGTCAAGTGTTTAATAGTTCAGTGGTAGGTATTGTTTCAGTTTAAGTTTACATTAGAATGCGGGTGCATTGCATTCTAATGCTGCTTCATTTGGCAACAAGTATATCAAGACAGTTTACTCGGTAAGTTCTGCCAAGGTAGCTACCACTACAATAAAAGTCTCAGCTACACACAACTATTCAATTATCCCACATATTGTTCAGTTGCGTACACTTGTACACTTGTACCAAAAAACTGCACCAATTTTAAGACACAATATCCACTATGAATCAATTTTCAAATAATTAAAATAGACACCAAACCGTACTAGACAAAATGGCGCCAAAAACTAACCATGGAAAGTTAAATATTGAAGATACTATAGAAAATATTTTCCAGGGTTAAAATTTACTCTATGGCGATCGATGACTCAGAGATTTGTCTGGCAGAACGCACCCAATGATAACACCTACCAGGACACCTCCGCCACGAAACAATATCAGTGATACCGCAGTAGTTCCGTCATGACTTGTCTTCTATCGACGACGATATATGACGATCACACAACTACATAGCGGTTTCGCATCTTTATTTTCGCTGTGGAGGTGTGCCAACGGTCCGAGCTGATTGGGCGGAATAGCGCGTGAAAGAGACAGTATCATAGTTAAATCTATACGTTAGAACAGGCTGTTTCGCGTCTGTATCGCTTGTCGTACAACAGACAATTCATGGCTGAACCTATTGCGGTTTCGTTGGTATTGTTTCGCGGCGGAAATGTGCTACAGACGTAAGGACCCATACAACGTCAAGCACACATATTAAGAGTCCGTTCCGTACACATTTTGCCGCTGACTGACGCTCTTTTGCTCGCATATTTCATGTTTTCTCAAAATTTCTTAAATCTGAGTGCATAATTGAAAAATGTGTCTCGGGCTCTCGGCCATTTTTTGCAATATAAGATTACGGACATTTCAACATATAATTCTTAGTTAGCTTTTAGGTTTGTGATTGTCAGTTTTCCAATATAATTAATCAACTAAAAACGATAATATTTTCAACAATTTCGTCAATTTTACTATTAAAAAATTCTTTCATCGTTGTACGCCCCTTTAAAATGTATTTGTTAATTATAACTCGCGCCAAACTTCTAGTTCGTTCTGAAGTTGCTTCGTGCATGCATAGAGTGTATTTTCCGTACAAATTTGCGAAAAGAAATAATCATAACTCAAAACACATGCTGAATCGTAAGAAAGATTTTGGACACCCCAGAAAATACAATAGATTCCTAATTATAACCTCTTTGTGTTGACTCGCGGTCCCACAAATGCCTAAAAATACCAAATAATTTGGATAAACTAAATAATTCTAAAATAATATTAAGATAAACTAAATAATTCTAAAATAATAATAACAATAAATAAAATAATACATAATATGTGACTCACAGCTAAGTATAGTGATGGTCATGGAGGTGTACATGAGGAACAGCATGTTGAAGAACAGGAAGCCGAGGTTGGACAGCACCTTGGAGCCGTCGTCGCCGATGTCGTAGTACAGCGCGCCGATCAGGAACCCCACCAGGATGTGCGCGAACAGGCGCAGGTACATCAATGTCTGTACCACAAACAAACAAATATTACAGCGTTTGTTCCGTTTGGACTATTGTAACTTTCGAAATGGACTTTATTCCCTCATCACAAACAATCAGCAAATCTTTTTTTTTCCATTTGTTTAGCTTTGATCGACAATTCGAACATGCCAGCTCCATCTTCCCCTGATCTTAATCAACAAATCTTGAAATCAAAACATTATAGCAAAAAAATTGACAAACTGATACCTGCCCTCGTATTACAACCTCTTAAAACTCGTCAGTTTTCTGGATAGCTATCAGTGCGTCTCTTTTATTTGCTATACAGCAAGAAAGAGATGTAACTATAGCAATAAAACTGGCAAGTTTTTAGAGGTTGTAATACCCCCCTCACCCCCCTGAGCTACGAAAATGTTAACTTGTTTTACAGGTCAACAAGCTATCACCACTTCGGAATAAGAAAGTAATAACAGAATTTCATTCATTAGACCTTTAAGATCAAAGTAAGGGTTGTGAAAAAGAGGATAAAACTCAAACTCGCTTGAACTACGACGTAGCGTATCACTTGTGCGCTGCGTCAGTGTTAACAAAATATTAGAATAAATCCCGACATACTTTATTCTAATAACGTCAATAACCATGGAAATTTAAAAAAAAATTGTTAACAAAATATGCCTTATCTCAAAGTAATAAGGTTTATAATTACCCAGTCTCACCTACTGACCAGCAGAACCAGTGCCCAACAAAATATACCTCAATTCAAAGCAGTATAGTTCATAATATTACCTAATCTCTTCTATTGAACAGTAATGTGTTCTCTTAAGCACCATCCAAAACTGCTTGAACTCCGAAGTAGCGTGAACTCCGGCACTACAAAAGCCTGTTAATTTCGGCCAGGTACCTGGCCGAAATCAACAGGCTTATGTAATCTCGCTGAACTCCGATCTCTTAGGGACGCGTAATGTAAACAAGTTTAACTTCTAAAGTAATAAGGTTCATAACTACCCATTCACTCCTACTGAACAGTAATGTTCTCTTCAAACCACCTAGAACTGCTTGAACTCCGAAGTAGAGTATGTTTTAGGCGTATTAATACTACTATTAACAAAATATACCTTAATTCAAAGTAGTAAAGTTCATAAAGCCAAACTCTCGTACTGAACAGCTGGGTCCTCTTTAGAACTACTCAAAACTGCTTGAATTTGGACTTAGCGTATCTCTTAGGCAACGCGTGATTCCGCTATTTTAACTCCATTCCATAAAGTTCATAATTACTTACCCAATCTCTTCTACTGAACAGTAACGTTCTCTTGAGCACCACCCAGAACTGCTTGAACTCGGATGTGGCGTATCTCTTGGGGGAGGCGTCGGTGCCCAACAATGCCACTTCGGCGTTGTCCGGCTTTTCTGATTCCATTTGGACTACCAGAGGTTCACCTGGTGATAGGAAAATTGAGAGTTTTGCCACAGAATACATAATAGTACAAGTACAGAAGATGCACTTCGCAAAATAATTTAAATAAATACCGACTTTTGCTCCGACACAATAAAGTGCAATTCAGCCCCCCTTGCCAAAGTAACATTTGCAAATTTTCGCTATCGCTTCGCTTCGAAACATGTATGGATTTGACGTTTTAAAATTCGATTGTTAACGAAACCTTATGTCAATCCCATACATGTTTCGAAAGTGAAGCGATAACGAAGATTAGCGAATGTTACTTTGGCTAGGCCTTCAGGTCGCACAACGCTCCTTTCTCTACAATTATATTCACATATGGTTGCCTCTCTTTCTATTGCGTAGCTCTTATCTTTTCTGACGTATGAAATTAGATAGCTTCACGCTTAAAGTGCGGAATGCGCTTAGCCTGGTTGTGCTATATCTAGCGGTACGAGTATCAAGCAAAATTTTAGAAGTTATTATTATACCTAATGCAAACAAATATTATTAGTTATCTAATGTTATTTCCCCGACGACGCTACGCATATAAGCATTTTTTTAAATCCCTTTTAAATCTCTTTTCAACGACATTATGGCATAATTGATTCAAAATCATATATACTTATAGCAAAGTAAATTATTACAATAAATACTTTTATTTATCTTGATTCTGGGTGAAAAGTTATGATAACACAAATTTTCTAATAGATTCAATTACTATCCAATGTCCAACGACCTAGATAATTAAAATAAATAAAAACCAAGGACATTTGATAATGTAGATAAAAATTTCAGATTGAAACAGTAATAATAGTTTATCTATGTAAGTAAGTATAACTAAGATATCTAATTTTTATTTTTAGTAATTTAAATCGTATCGCAATTCGAAGACAGAGTAGTTTGCAATTGCAACATTAAACTTTCCTAAATTGGATTGCAAACGTGATTACATCTTCCGATTTCCTAAATCGTGTCTATCCATATTACGAATTGGATAATGTAATAGTTAAGCATTGTATTATATTATTCAATACATTCTCAGTTGTTTTGCATTTTGATCTTCGATCAATCTATGGAATATCGTTGATTTTGATGCGAACTTTGTCACTAATTGAGTTTGTCATTTTGACATTGTTTATTGTATAGGTTGAAATTATTTTATTTACTTTTCAAATTCTAGATAATAGGGTTCAGATTTAATTTCAACACTTTTATTTACATCACCATCAAATGAGGTTATAAAATTATCCAAGTTTAAGATGTAAAGCGAGATTTAGACTAGCAAGTTCTTCCTGCAATTTCTTAAGCGAGCAAGCTCCAACACTTTGAGAATTTAGCTTGCCACCCCTGTTTACACAGAGGCAACAGCTTGCGGAAGTCAACTTCTGTAAGTTTTATTGCTAGTCTACAGCTCGCTTAAAAGGGCAAAACTGTCAGTTTCCTGTTTGCCATTAGATGTAACACGACATTGACCGAGCCACCTCAGAATAGATACGAGATAGACCGTCTACTAACGTCAGTGATTATCTATTCTAATAATGGATAATTAGGTTTGCGTAAGATGCCAGCAGCACTGAGTTATGGGTGTTTTGTAAAAGGATAATAATAAAAGGCTGTGTTTATTGCAAATGGAAGAAAATTATAGCTATTTTTACGCTTACGCTTTTTTTCTAGAAAAGTAGTTTGATCTCGGGCTGTTGCTGAATGATGAAAAAACATGAATTGAATGAAACATTAAATAAAATAAAAATATCGTTACTTTCATGTTTTTAGCATCAGTAATCTTTTACTTATGACTCCTTATGATTTTTTTATGTTTAGTTCAACTTGAAATTTGATCACCTTCGTTTAAGATATTTTGGCCCTACAGTTATCAGCGCGGTTAGGTTGTTAGTTTAAAAGATTGTTAATGGCTTCGATTTCACCCTGAATGAGCGGCCCCCCTACTCAAATGGCCAACTTTCTATTCGTTTGAACGCTACGCTTACTTTTAAAGCTTAAATATCCGCAATAGATGATTAAATTACATGTCACAAACTTATGTAAATTACAGAATTCAATGTATTGTATGGAATTGTCAAGCTTACGTCACGTAATTTTATAGTTTACTGATTATTTCAAAGTTCTAATAGTAAGCGTAGCGTTCAAACGAATAGAATGTTGACCATTTGAGTAGGGGGGCTGGTGATCTTATTCAGTGTGTGTAATGTCAGATGATGACAGGTAGTACCAGGATTATGATGTGTAGATATGTCAAGAATGCACTAGTTCACCCTGTATAAGTATCTTACCTTTTCCTTTAGCAATTTCACTGGCAGCAAACTGCAGGATCCCATTTTGCAAGTTCCCATTCCCATTAGCGTCCCTGGGCGCGTCGGTGAACTTCTCCTGGAGCTGGGACAGGTCGTTCTTGTTGCGTTCAGTCGAGAGGGACATCTCCATGTCCCGTTTGTTGTTGTACTCCGGGACTTTGCTCTCTGGGAACGGGAGGCCGGCCCTGGAAGAAAGAGTAGGATTAAGGAAACGTGATACAAGATTTTAAGGTGGCACCCTGAGCAAAAGTGGCGCCGCGATGAATTTTATTTAATATTATAATTCTAATACACAATTTTAATAATGTTTTACGTGGAATTTTTAGAGCCCACAGTCTAGTATTTTTAAACGGTATCGTTACATTCCCTCGTAGTCACTGCTAGAAGTAGATAGCAAAACTGCTAAAAGTGGCCGTTTTTGACACATTTGCTATCTACTTCTACGAATGACTACGAGGACATGTAGTGACGTGAGTGAAAGTAGTACCTTCTAAAAATACTAGACCATGGGCCCTAAAAACTCTCGAGGGCGCCACATTCGGTCATACAACCGCCTTAACTTGCGAGACCTCAGGTAAGCGACTTGTTGAAAAAAATAAAAATTTGCTATCGAAAAAAGTCAGCTGTCGGATAAACTCGGATGGCACAAAAATCACTTGCATGGTCTTCACCTCATCTGATGTTAAGTGACTTGAAATAGCCCTAACACCAATCAAACCGAGTACAAATTGTACCCCCTCCTGGGAATCGAACCCGAGACCCCTGCGTCTTACACAGGTGGGCGAACCACTAGACCATAGAGGCGGTTTAATATCCTCGATAAGTGATTGCTGCGCGTACTTTATGATGCAACCTCGCGTACCCCTGGAAACGCGTACCATTAATTGGGAAAAATTGCACTAGATGATGAACGACGCTGGGTTGTGGCACATAGCTACAACTACAACACTAACGTCCCTACCTGATGTCGTTCTTGCCGTTGTCGATGGCGCGCACGAGCTTGCCGGTGTTGTCGCCGTACTAGCATGGCACTAGATGATGAACGACGCTAGGTTGTGGCACATAACTACAACACCAACGTTCCTACCTGATGTCGTTCTTGCCGTTGTCGATGGCGCGCACGAGCTTGCCGGTGTTGTCGCCGTACTAGCATGGCACTAGATGATGAACGACGCTGGGTTGTGGCACATAGCTACAACTACAACACTAACGTCCCTACCTGATGTCGTTCTTGCCGTTGTCGATGGCGCGCACGAGCTTGCCGGTGTTGTCGCCGTACTAGCATGGCACTAGATGATGAACGACGCTGGGTTGTGGCACATAGCTACAACTACAACACTAACGTCCCTACCTGATGTCGTTCTTGCCGTTGTCGATGGCGCGCACGAGCTTGCCGGTGTTGTCGCCGTACTAGCATGGCACTAGATGATGAACGACGCTAGGTTGTGGCACATAACTACAACACCAACGTTCCTACCTGATGTCGTTCTTGCCGTTGTCGATGGCGCGCACGAGCTTGCCGGTGTTGTCGCCGTACTAGCATGGCACTAGATGATGAACGACGCTGGGTTGTGGCACATAACTACAACTACAACACCAATGTCCCTACCTGATGTCGTTCTTGCCGTTGTCGATGGCGCGCACGAGCTTGCCGGTGTTGTCGCCGTACTCGCCGCACGACACCTCGATGATGAACGATGCTGGGTTGTGGTACGACGGACATTGAAGGCCGAGGCTGCCCAACCAATCGACTGGAAACGAATGTATTGGTTAGAAACTTCCAAGCTAAGAGTGACCTTTCAAAAACGGGAAATATGTATAATAATATATTGGTCAGCGAACTAAAATCTATGGAAGTGTAATTGCAAACAAATATTGCTTAAAAATGGCACCACGGGGCCAAAAAAAGTACAACCCGTTCAGCTTTAGTCGGGCCAGCCACGCTACCGGTACTAACGTTAGCGTTCTTTACAATAATTGCAGTTTGTATTGCAAATATTTGTGTTTTGTTCAACCTGCTTTGTAAATGTTGTTTAAATAAATGGAGAGAAAGAGAAAGTTTATTAGAAATGACGTCCTGTGTAGTCAAATCGTGTAAAAAACGCAAAGAAGGCAGTAAAAATATGCAGAAATAACGTATCATATTTATTCGTTTAAGTATAGAAACTATCTATGAATATACAAATGGGGAGGCGAAGGCAAAGTGAATTACAGATGGCGCTTCAGTCTTTGGACCCATTGTCAGTTTGAGCTTATATTGTCTTGACTGTGTATTACGTGATTTTACTTTCTTAGATTATATTTTTTCGGTTTTGCGGACAAACAATGTATTCTATGCTAACTTTAGCTCAGATAAAAGAAGAATTACGGAAAAGAAAAGCCAAAACAACAGGCAAGAAAGTTTATAGCAACTTACAAAAAAGTGCTAACAAGCATTACATTTCTTTAAATTTCGTGTAAGATTTACAAGTAATCTTTTTATTTCAGATTAGAAGCATTTTAACAAAGCAACTGAGTGAGAGTGTATAAAATTCTTTTAATTCTCTGTTTGGCCCCAATATTGGGCTTATTTCATTTTTGATATACCTACCTATCAAATTCATCCAAGTTATAAATATGTTAGAAACTGCTGAGGTTGAAATATTAAAGAACAAAGCTGTTATAATTCAAATGTTGTTTTATTTTGGCGAAGCTTCATCAAATTCATGAAACATTCCTTTTGATTTATAATATTTCTCAGGCTCAGCAAAGGAGAAAATCGAGGGAAAAGCATCTTTTTTTATATTTTTTTGCTCAATATTTTTTTTTGTTACTGGGAAATCGATGAACTCCAATATTTTACAAGTTACATGCATAACAATGCGGCATTTTCTCAGTATAAAATTAAAAAGTGCAATACTCCAAGAGATTCCCATATGTTTTGACACTTTCTTTGAGGCGGCCGGGTACCAAAGACCAGACGCCACCTATCGGGGTAAAATTGCGCTTTTCCTCCCCATTATTGTCGCTAAAGTAGGGCCATTTTAATAGGCCACATTTGACATTTGTCAATTTTCGATTCATAGTGAGGTGACGTGACCGTAGGTGTTCATAGCTTCAAAACAAATGAATCGATACAGACTTCAAACACGGAATATGAATTCAGTTATTATGAAAAAGTACTTATGAGGATACTATTTAATTTTAACTAAAATGCAATGAAAATCAAATCAAAAAATCATCAGTGAAATCCCTGTCCCATTATTATTTTATATCGTAAAACGAAATATAGTAAAACAAACAGCAAAAACGTTACGTTTTTTAACGTAAGTAACCGTAAATATTAAAGTGATGTTCTTATTTGAAAATATAAAAAAACTGGCCAAGTGCGTGTCGGGCCACGCGCCACAGGGTTCCGCAGATACCTTATACCATACCATATTTAATACCACTATCATTATTCGTCT
This sequence comes from Agriphila tristella, assembly GCA_928269145.1. NCBI lineage: Eukaryota > Metazoa > Arthropoda > Insecta > Lepidoptera > Crambidae > Agriphila > Agriphila tristella. The sequence continues at coordinate 24,855,833 of OV743439.1, forward strand.
GCAAAAATAACTTTGTTTTTTACAGTGTTGATATGAATGACAAAGTTATATTTGCGGTTTTGGGAAATGAACTAAGTATATCTCAAAAACTGATTACTATATCACGTTCAAACCAATTTTCGTCGTCGTTAATAAGATCTAGAGCATTTAGGCTACAGAACCCTAAAAAATGCTAACAAAGCTAATGAAGATTTGAAATAATATGACTTTCAAGTATCTACCTACGATAAATAGTGGAAATAAAATTTGATGTCGCGTGCCGTCAATTTCTTATATAAAAATTTATATTATTCATTTATGGTGAGAATATTCCTTCACAAGTACTCATTGCATTCAACTTTCGATTTTTCGATTTTTGGGTAACATCCCTAGTGTTTAAAAATAAAAAGTTTTCACTGACATAACATTGTAACGACGTTTAGTTTTATTAAAACAAAAATTGATTTTTATGTTTAGAATAGTTTTTCAGTGAAAATAAATAGGTTAATTTTCTCGGTCAGTTTACCGTAAATATACATTCGTAATTGAAAAACATGAAGTAATTGTGCTGTTCTAACATGGAAAAAATATATTTTATTTGATGCCCGCCGTTACAAGGTTACGTTGAGGAATTTTGATGTAATGTCAAATGTGGCCTATTAAAGTGGCCCTACTTTAATAAGCAACCAGTGCTCAGACGCTTTGTGCTGCATAATTAAATGCCAGCATTTTTAACTCCATCCACTTAGTTGTACTTTTAGTGTGGTGCCATGTTTTGAGCGCAATGCTTGTTCCATAGATTTTATTTCGCTGATATTGGTCGACTTGCACTGTCAAATGTCTTGCGCAAGTTGATAAAGAAGAACTACGACCTGCCCTCGTATTACAACCTCTTAAAACTGGACAGTGTACTGAATCGCTATGCGTCTCTTTTTTATTTGCTATACAACGAGAAAGAGACGCATTGATAGCCATTCAGAAAACTGACAAGCTTCAAGATGTTGTAATACGGGCTGGGGGCCGATTCTCGCGCACTGCGACATAGGTATATCGAATTCGACATTATCTTTAATCACAAATCTCTATTAAAAATGTCACTAAAATATCAATTGCAGCCAAAAAACTTATTCTCAGCGATTTTCGAAATCACAAGTCGAGGGGCTGCAATCTCTATGTTTTAATGACTTTTTCGAGATATCTCGAATTTGACACTATGTCACGCGCACAAGAATCACTTCCCAGCGCCACTTCACATTTGGCGGAAGCGCAGAATGTCTGGCTAAATACGCTCGCAGTGCTTTTGAAGTAATTTATGGCCCTTCAGCCGTAATACGTTGCGGAAAGATATTATTATTATGAATAACCGAAAGTTCAGCAAGCACGGACATATATAAGGGGGGGGGTTTTGGGGGTCCGGACCCCCCCCCATTCATAGCCATCTTACTTGTCCAATAGAAAAAAAATAAATGCACCGCGCCGATTGTAGAAACGATAGATATTTCAAGTTGTTGGTAATTTTAACCTCTTTAAAAGTGTCATAGACAACTTTGTAAAATGCATTTTTTAGAAGTTGTAACCCAGAAACTGAAATAAGATGTTTTTCGATCACTACGAAGTTAGCACAGGTCTTTCCGGTCAAGCAGGGGTTACCATCGGGGGTGCCCTTTTATATCCCCAGCCGCAGGCGTCCCTTTGTACACACCTTTACAGCTTACCTTTATACAGTCCTACAAATACTATCGTAGTTCCCTTTTAGCGACAAAATCGTTATGGTGGCAAAACATGATCAGAAAAACTTGGCAATATCTCGTCGAAATTTCATCGCTGGCTACCATTGTAAAATCCAGGAGAGGCCCTAGAGCGGTGCGACTGCACTGGGCATTCTGTGACTGGGCGCCCTCGTGTGTGGGGCGCTGAAAACGCCCGAAAACCGATCGACTGTCAATCGTATTTTTGCCTGGTGACGAGCGACGACGCGACGAATGAAACTGACCAAAAATCGCACTACGTGGCCATTTTTTAGTATAAACAAGCATAAGATTAGTGGATTAACCGACTAAAAATCGCGCTGCGCCAGATGTTTTTTACTATAAACAAGCAAGATTAGTCGATGAAACTGACTAAAAATCGCGCTGCGCGGCGGTTTTTTTTAACTGTAATAAGCAAAATTACTATATTAGTAGATGAAACTGATTAAAAATTGCGCTGCGCGGCCGTAATTTTTTTTTACTATAAACAAGTAAGATTACAAGATTATTAGGTGAAACTGACTAAAAATCGCGCTGCGCTGCCATTTTTTAGCTAACAGACAAAAAAACTTGAAATCGCAGATACCTATGTCGCCCAAGGCACTGGTAGTGCTAAAACCGACACTGGCAGGCAATGTTTAATTTGTAAATGATAGATTAATTGGCATTAGAGCTCTGTTTTTTACGTTGGGGACCCCCCCCTTGTCAAAGCTATAGCTACGTCCGTGTCAGCAAGTGAGAGAAGTGTGGCGCTGCACTACTTAGGCCGATATTAACACTATTTTCGACAATTTCTATTTCTACCTGTACTTGAATGAGTTTTAGTAAACAGGTGCTCAGTCTCAATCTCCCTGGATCCAGAAGGAAAGACAGACCAAAAGGAAGATGGCTGGCTTTAGTAAAACGGACATATTCTCGAATAGCATCTCTCAGGACGACACCCTAGAATCTAGATTGAGCGAAGTGGAGGAGAAATATTCGGAAGGCAGACCTCATCATCATGTGGGAATAATAATTGCGTAGGAGAGAGACTTGAATGAGTTTTGTAAATCGCCAAGAGGTAGAGAAACTTAAAACAAAGCGATCCTAGAAATGCCGTACTAAGCGAGTGCGCGTGCGTCACAAAGATGCGCGCTCACATAATAAATAACATTAGTACGCGGGTCACGCGGCTGCTTCACCGACTAAGGAAATAGTAGGACCATACGAGATTTATAATCAGCCACGAGGCCTTGGGAACTGGGAGAAAACGCTAAGGAAAATTAAACGTTTTTTTTTCATAGTTATTTTATTTTTATACAAGATCAGCGTTTTCCGCATAAAACCTGTACGCACAGCACAAATAGTTATTCAAGTTTTTTTTATATGCTTTCTTGTATCTTGTAGATTGCTTTTTTTACTTCAAGTAGGTACTAGCTCCGCGATTTCCTCATAAAACCACTATGCAAATAGTCATTTAGGATTTAAGATTTTTTAAAATAATCGGTCTTGTATTTTATACATCAATAGTTAACTAAGCAAAGCTTTCCGTGTTTACTTTATGAATTCGACGACGACGTCATCACAATGAGCGATGCTTACAAATTGCCTAGACCTAGAACATATTTGATTATGCAAATAATACATTTTACATAAATGCAAAATCTTAAAAACCACGTCAATATTTAATGTTGCTATACTTAAAGCCCGCCGGTAACGATCAATTGCGATTGTCAATTTTTTCGTCAATGCCATTGTTCGAGCAAATGACAATCGCTTCAATTGCACGCGTAAACGATCAATTTTCGCATCAATGGGCGTCAATGACGTAAAAATTGACAATCGCAAATGATCGTTACCGGTGGCCTTTACAGCAGTGCTGGATTAACCTATAAACAAATTAAGCAATTGCTTAGGGCATCCGCATCACGTCTGGGTGGTACCATAACTAATTGGCACCGAAAAAAAGGTGTTTTTTGTGAGTAAGAAATAAAAAAGTTTTTTATTTTTATTAATTTGTGTGTTCATCCATGTAAAACTACTTACTACAAGATTAGTGGATGAAACAGACAAAACATCGCAAAAAAAATTGTGCATCCTCCCTTTCGTAGATAGTAGCCCTATAAATAGGGGGGCCCACATGCGTGGATTTCTTAGGGTACCAAGTTGTCTTTATCCGGCACTGCTTAGCAGGTTGGTAATTTGGAAGAGATTCAGAAATGCGAAATACATTCACTAAAAAGCGGTCATGAACGAGACGATGCGTTCTACGATTGTGTTTAAAATCGTTGGCGAAATTACACGCACAGGGATTGCGTAGTTTAAAATCTTACTAATTTTGCTCGAATTACAACTTTAACATCATATAAATAACGTTCATAAACTGATTTTAGTTTATGGTTCTTTACTATAGTACCTATGAAGTCAGCATTCACCGCAAATGTTTTGTTTCGTGAATGAATTACGCAAAAGCAAGCAAAGCAAAATAAGTATATTCATTATCGTATAAAAAAATATTTGCTTGCGAAATATGTTCGGTTTGCTAAAGGAATTTCTCGCTTAGCGAGTACTTGCTCACGCGCAAAATCCTTGAAAAATGTACATTTTAAGTTTATTAATACTAAATTTTCTCATATCTTTAGTTTTCGATTGTCACTTACGGAATCAGACTCACAAGTTGCATCAATTGGGATCATTCAATTTAAGTGTAATTTTAATATTTAGAAGTCCTATTTTCTAAATATTCCTATTTTTTTAAATATATAGTAGAGTAGCGAAAAAAGGCGGATTAATTCCAATTCTAAAACATAAATGGTTATATTCGCATTAAAGTTTGGTAACTACATTCCGGTATTTGAGCAAAATTATAATATTTCTTAGTAACTCAGAATTCTTTGCGTTTTCCTTGTAATCAGTTTGATTTCCTTGATTAAAACACAAGGCAGCCGATTTGTTGTTAAGGCAGCATTGAAGATATAGCCTCAATCATTATTTTGTTACATTTAGCTAGTTATCCTTTTACAAGAGATTACTTTTAGCATAGTGTTAACTGTAAATTACCTGTTAATTACTACCTACTGAGTAAAACATTTATATTTATTATTTCTCCGGTATATTGCCGTGATAGTGAGTCTGTCTTAGGTATATTTGGACATTTACATTGTTCATAATAATTTATGCAACACACGACGATAGAAAACGTGAATAAAGGATATTGAAATTAAGTAAAAATCATTTTCTTAACTTACGCATAGAAAGTCAAATTATAAAATCTCTATTAAGAGATTCGAATTAGAAAAATATCAACCATTTTAAATTCAAACAAAGTGAGTAAACCTGATGCGAATATGAAAGTTGTATTCAGTAAACCCACAATAATATTTATCGAAAAAAGTTGTTTGCATTACCCTCGCACCAAACCAACAATTCTTCAAGGCAAACCACTTTTTAACAAAACAAAAACTGATAACTCGTATAACATACCCAAGCTGCCTGTACTGCCTTGGTAGACGCACTGCCCATCCGCCAACGTGTACAAATGATCAAACATCTCGAACAACCTCGCCGATGGCTGGTGAATAGTACAGATTATTGTACGACCGCCTCTCGCCAATGTCTTCAGCAAGGAGATGCATTGGAAGCAAGAGGAACTGTCCAGGCCAGAGGTTGGTTCATCGAAGAACATGATAGGAGGGTTGTTGACCAGCTCCAAGGCGATGGATAGACGCTTTTTCTGCCCTCCAGATAAGTTTGACGTCATTGTCTTGTGGTGCTCTGATAGGCCGAGGGTTTCAAGGATTTCTTGGATCTGAAAGAGGATATTCGATTAAGAGATATAATAACGTCTTTTCTAAGAATTTTGACTGGGCATAGTTGCACAATCACTTTCATACATCTATCACAGCTTGTACCAAACAGAACATACATTCATTTTATTTAAATTATTTATTTGTCGTCACTTTTCATTATTTTGGTTTGATAGTTGGCAGTCAACGAATGATTAATAAATATACATCTCTTTACAGAAACATCTCGGTTGACATTATTGTAGAACTTAGTCAGTAACAACAAATAAATAATCAGAAAATTGTATCAAATACTGACTAGACTTTGTTATCTCTAAAGATCCATGATGTTAAAGTGAAAATTATAAATTAACCTCGTTTATCGGCCAACTGATTCGGTAAGGGATTCTTAAAGTTTGGTCTCCTAAGGGGTCCGTAGCTTGTGTATTAGGGGTCTGAAGTTAGCCCTACCCGTAATGAAACTACTATAATAGAAGTGATGTTTAATATTAGGCTTATTTTCTTTCACTAAAATAGTTTTTGACAGGGGTCCGTGGATTATTTAAATTTTGAAAGGGGTCCGTGACTGTGCGATAAAGGCAGGTAGATTAAGACAGGTTTTCCTATTCGCGTAGCAGCTTCGCAATTTAGTGCGCCAAAGTATTCGAATAAGTATTTTCGTTCGTACTAAAAATTGGGTCTACTGCGCCATTCATGGTGTTAGTTTTTTATCTTTATACCTAGATATGAGTTCTATGGACCTTGTTGTAAACGACTTATAGTTCTGAACGCTGAAGCATGGATTGTTGGATTTGACACATTCGTAAAATATTGGAAGATCTTAACTTTTCAAAAAGTACTTGTAGTATCTTTAGATTTAGCTGTCTCTAGTATAGGGTTGCCAGATTAGCTGGCGTCAATTCCGGGACTAGAATAGCGCGCGGGGGGGGGGGGGGGGACAACTACCAATAGTAACAAAATACTCTTTCTGTTGTCAGAAATTACCACTTTATTTCTTTTAACTTGGCCTAAACTTATTTTTATCGCTTACCCTTTGTGACATTTATAAGTTATCTTATTTTTTAAACATTTGTGCATAAAAGTTTTAAAACATTAGCGACTAGCGTTCAAGGTTGTTTAATAAATTAAGAAAATGTTAGTATGGAAAATGCAACTTTTTTTAAATTCTCCATACAAAACACTAATTACATAGGTAAAGACCTATAAAAATATGAATCGTAACGTAACTTACTCGTAAAATAATGAAAAAAATTGTGGTACTTAGATATTTGAAATCCGGGACAGTGGGGTGTAATTCCTGGACACGGGACAAGGCACGAAATTCCGGGACAATCCCGGAAATCCCGGGCGTCTGGCGACCCTACTCTAGTATCAAGTTACACGTGTCATTATCGAGACAGCTTGACTAATATGGTGAAGAAAAAAATCGGTCAAGAGCGAGTCGGACTCACGCACTGAGGGTTCCATACCATCATAATTGCACCATCAAACCACACTGCAGAGTAGAATAATAAATTAGTATTACAGTTTTAGGTCAGCGCCATCTCTTGACCGATAGTGGAACTAATGTTAACTTTTTTAGAAATTTTATCATTTCTAAAAAAGTGTGCTATATTGAGACATCGTTTTATTTTTCCTGTAATCTTTATATAAATTGCTATCACATAGAATTATTTCAGATTTTTCTCTTTGCAAACTTCGGAGATAAGGGGGGGGAACGGTATTTTTTTTTACAATTTTCATTATAAGTCGAAAACTATGCGGCCTAAAAAAAAGAAAAAATGATTGAAAACGTGCAAACGACGCTCTTTCATATGATACCCCACATGCCCTAGTTGCCCCACTTCAAATTTTTAAGATCCCTTTTCAGCCCCTGTTGTAAAAAAGATATTTTTATTTTTATTTATTTCTTATTTGCAAAATAGTTGGGCAAATGTCAACTTAAACTATTCCAAATTTCAAGTTGATACCATTAGTAGTTCTCGAGATATCCAGCTGTGACAGACAGACAGACAGAGTCACACCATAAGGGTTCCTTTTTTACCATTTTGGTACGGAACCCTAAAAAACACATTTATTTAAATAGTCAAGACTTGCCTCTAGTAAATAAAATAAAGATTATGATATTATTAAAATAAAGATGTCATGTTCCTGATTCGCCGTATTCCAGATTCGCCGATATCCAGATTCACCGATTTCCTGATTTGCCGTAATACGTACAATCGATAACAATGGTGCTTTACCATTTTTAATTTTAAAACTGCTTGCACGCCCCACCATCACGTTGCGCACGTCAGAAATGGTCTCACAATAAAATTAACTACTGAAATGGACAAATAATCAGTAAAATAAGTGTCCATTTTGTATTTGTTTTTTTATTACGAACATGCTTCAGATTAAATAATATTTGAACTAAAATGTAATGTTTATTATGCTGGTTTTTAACGTTATAATTAAATAAATACTTAAATAAATAAATAAATAAAGAAAATATGTCATCGACTGTATTCCGACGAATCTGGAATACGGCGAATCTGGAATACGACGAATCAGGAACATGACGAATCCGGAACAAATCAAAATAAATACATTATCATATAAGTAAAGTGAGATCACTTATCTATCACTTTCCATAAATGTGTAATTAAATTACTTATCAAAAATTTCAACTGTCTAGCTATCACGGTTCATGAGATACAGCGTGGTGACAGACGGAATCTTAGTAATGGGGTCCCGTTATTACCCTTTGGGTACGGTACCCTAAAAGGAGTATTAAGTAAAATATTATTAAACATTTATATTATTAAACATTATAAAAACCCACCACTTCCTGCTTATCCGCTCTGGTGGTGGCCGTGGGCAGCTTGAGCGCGGTGGCCACCGACATAGCTTCCTCCACAGTCAAGTTCCCGTGCAGCTGGTTGTCCTGCATGATGTAACAGGACAGCTTGCGGAAGCTGGACAGGTTGCGCTCCATCCCATTCACTGTGATGCTGCCTTCCATTCCTGAGGTCCTGGTCAAACATGAGAAAATAAGTTTTAAGCCCCTATTTATAAATCGCTTTTAATGTTTGAGAGCTATCTTGGACTCATACTTGAGATGCTCTTCTGTTAGGAACAGTTCTCAGGTATGATCTCAAGATAGGCCTAAGAAATACACAGTAACATACGGTTGCGAAACTTGGGCGCTGACAAAAGCTCAAAGAGATAAACTTACTAAATGCCAAAGAGCTATGGAGGGAAGCATGTTGGGCCTAAAACTAAAGGATAGGATCCGTAATATTGATATTAGGCACATCACATGTTAAAACTGCCTTACATTCTGGCACGCATAGACCAACTAAAATAGAGATGAACTGGCCACATGCTTCGCTGCAATAAGGACAAATGGAGTATCCGAGAGATGGGCACAGAAGCAGAGGTAAGAAGACCCATAAAAAATATATTAAACGAGATAAGGTTTTTTTTATGTATGGACTGTCTGCGCGTTTGACCTCACTTTCACCTGATGGGAAGTGACAAGGAGGACTAAGATGGAGCACGCACAGTCAGTAAATGCCTATTTACTCTGGCTTTAAAGACGCCCAAGTTATATTGTTCGGGGAATACAGACGAAGGGAGGTCATTCCAGATGAAAGATGACTCTGGGGCCTTTCTGGACTAGAGTGTCAGCCAGTAAATTAGGCAACAGTGGATGAAATTGGAGGAGGCCTTTGCTGGCAATACTAGGCAGTAATAGCACAGAATAGATAAAAGTACAAGGTGATAGGCACACCGAGTCAAGAGATGTGTTGTAGATGTGTTTATCAATTTGTAATTTGTTACTGGGAAAATTAAGATTATTTTAAGAAGGAGGATGACCTCTATGGTCTAGCTAGTATCTTGTACACCGGTTGTCATGGTGCCGCCCTCTCTGAGGTCCCGGTCGGACTTAATAGGCATCTGTTTGAATAATTTAATACTTGCGAACTAAACTCGAAATAAAAACACAGGTCACCCGGTCACACCACACAGGTTTGTTGGTTATAAAAATGTTTAGCAAAATACTGGTAGTCATCTTTCGATGTTCTTTTAATGCCATTGTAATATATTTAACATTAACTACACTGGCCTGCAAAACTAAGTACTACAGAGGTCTATTTTCATACAAACGAGGTAAATTTGAAGCTTTGGTTCTCCGCCTAGGATTAAGCGGGATGTGATCTGATGATGGCCATCCAGGGAGTGAATAGAGAAGATTCAGATCTCCATACACACCTAATTGATCTGATCAGCATTCTAAGAGCTGTAAGGATTAGAGTTATCAGTTACAGCATTTCCATACATTTTAATGCTATTTTTGTGGTTTTTTTTAAACATATCCATACAGCTCCTAGAATGCTGATCTGATCAATTGGGTGTGTATGGGGATCTGAATCTTCTCCATTCACTCCTTGGATGGCTATCATCAGATCACACCACGTTTAATCCTGGGCGGAGAACCAATGCTTCAAAGTTACCTCGTTTGTATGGAAATAGACCTCTTTTCGCACCGTTTAAAAAGTAATATAAAATCTGTGCTTCTACAGATAATTTAATACGTATGAAGTTACTACTACCTGATCCAAACTGATGACTATTTAAATCGATGAAGGTTAATCCACTCGGGTAAATAAGGTCATTCACTTATATCTCCAAAGTACACACATCATCACTTCATGATGATACGACGACCAAATGTCATTTCCTATTCTTAAGTTTAAACATAAGAATTTAAGTTTAGAGAACTTTATTCTCATAAAGACATAACATTGTCTTAACTATTTAGTAATCTGTGGCTAAAGCACCTGTAGTATGAAAATCAGAAACAACAAGACAAGACAACAGAATACTTAGGTCCTACCATAAAAACGACTTGAGACAAAATGTAAAAAAGTTAGTTTTGTAAATTGATTCAGACGGAGATCGAACCCGGTACCTTAGAGATAGTGACACCATAAAAAATAAAAACCGAAGCGATATAGCGAGCTCAATAATATGTAGTAGGTACATGACTTTGACAGTACATCAATTTTATGCCTCTGTAATAAAAGTCAAAAATGTCAAAAGTTCTTACAAATTTATGAACTCGACTGTACTTAGCCACTCGACCATGGAGGCTGACAACGGAAAGTTTACATGCAACATAATAATATCAAGCTTAAAATAAATCGGAATTTGTCAGTTTTGTATAACCTTAAGCCTCCTCTACACATCGACGCAATATAATTTATGCATCAGCTGATTCATATGCGGTTTTGCGGATGCTTCGCCGATGTGGTAACGGGAGGTATTTATCGTACCGTGTGTGTACCGCCATTATGTATTCTGTGGTACCTATGTGGTACCGCCCACAAACAAGCAAATATCCCCGTACACCGGGCGGACGGCACCCGCAAATCTGCTAAGTGCTGATGCCTCTATCGATGTGTAGAAGAAACATTAGATGTAATGTATGCTGCTATATTACGTGGCATATATCTTGAATTTTTTTCGACAGAGTGGGGTTATAGGTTCACGCATGTGCTTTTGTGAGCGACCAATAGCGCACGCCCCTCTCCCGCCGCCCGCGCCCCTCAGAAATACGCGTACCGCGCAATCTCCACCCGATTTCAAGATATATGCCTCGTACTGTACTGTACATCTTTATCGAACGAGAAATGTAAATTATTATTCGATAATTATTCATAGTCTATACGATGTCACAGCTATCGATCATTAGAAACCGGATATCGCTTATCGCTCGTTTACAACTGGGTCGACGCAGCCAGGGGCTCCGTTATCAAATTATCAAGAACGATACAAGTACATAAGCGATTCGTAATTAATTTGTTTTAAGGAATGTTATCATTATGTTATTTATTTTCTTTTAATGGGCAATAATAGATTTTGCCCGCGACTTCGACCACGTGGAATATCGTTACCCGTAGTATCAAAACATAACATAACACAGCCCATTAGGGTGTTTGGAAAAGCCTAAAGCTCCGTACAAACTGAGGCGAATTCCGCGCGAAATTCGCGATTGCGATCACGTAACTCAAAGCGATAGCCATAGCCATTGTCAATGAAATTGCTAGAGAATTGCTATGGCAATGACTATGGCTATTGCTTTGAGTTACGTGATCAAAATCTGTCAAAATGCCCAAATCGCGCGATTCGCTCGCGTCAGTTTGGCCGCCGGAGCCTTATAAAGTATATAGTAGCAAATTAATATGGTAGATAGGATACTATACATACAACCCCGGAAAATTATAATAAACCCTGAAAATTACTACTCTTATGAAACTATAGTCTATTTGAGTCTAGGGTTGTCACTTAGCAGTTTTCCATACAAATAAAAAAAAAATCTCAATGTGGTGGTTTTAAGGGTTTATACTAATTTTCCAGGTCTATCTCTATTCTATAAAGTGATTGGTAACAAACAAACATATATACAGTTACTTTCGCGTTTCGATCTAGTATGTACAGAAAATGTGGGCCAAATTCGTCGCCCATACGACAATTCTCACGAGCTCGATAGTTCTTCTGCTTGTTGGTTTTTAAAAGCAAAACATGTGCAAGAATCTCACTATTGTATCGCTGGTATGGTAATGGATGAGTTTGTCTAAATAATGTAGAAACAAATGATGTGATGATACTGGAACAGGTTATAGTGTAGCTTCTCCATGGAACATAAGTCGAAAAACAAAAAAAACATACTCCCGTACAAAATGTATTGGTCAGCTTACCGACTTACTATGGAAAGGCGAAAAAAAATGGTTTTTCAAGCTATGTTCCTTGGTGAATGTTGTTCAGTTTTAGAAATACTATCACCTGTTTCAGTTTCATCACATTTGATTCCGCCTTAGGCCCTCCGCACATGGCTCGTAAGCGTAGTCGTCTCGTAAGCGTATCGTAAAGACGCGACGAGTACGATACGAGCAGAATTCTACACACGAGTCGTAGCGTAGGCGTAGAAATTGTACCAGAATATAAACTAGAGCTTCACGTTGACGGAAATTCGTCACCAAACCTATAAGTATAACTTGCTTTTTTACGACAGTACGTTACGTACGACTGTCATATTGACAATAAAGTGCTCGTATTGCTCTCGTACGACGCGCGTATTACGATACGCTTACGCTACGATGCCGTGTGCGGAGGGGCTAATATAACTTTTTATTCTTTCATAAACTGAAAAATTAAATTGTAAATGCTGTTAAAGAAAAAAAGCGGATATGATATATAGTCTCTACTCTCTTTGTTCTTTAGTTACCAATTTTATCATGGATAGAAAGAAGGGACTGAATGGCAAATTATTTTCCCAATTCAGCAAGAATGAAGAAAAAACAAACAAGCAACCTAATAAAAACGTTTTAAAAAAGGACAGTCGCGTGTACACACATACTAATACATAAAGTAGGTAAGTACAAAGATATATTTTAATTTCATCATATAGCCTGCAAAGACAATTTTCTGCAAGTACAAATGCTACGATTGCGACTTTATAATTGTATAGACCTTGTATTAGCGCCATAATAGCTGTTCTTATCTACTCGGTACAGTATACTAATTAGCGATATCACTTGGTTCAAAGCCAGTATACCTAGGGCATAGAAATTAGATTAGAATTTATTAATATGAAATCTGATATATTATTTGTTTATTTGTTTTTATACTTGCTAGAAAAAAATGACTCGCCACCAGATACATACAGGCGGGACTCGAACCCGCAACCTTTGGGAGTCCGACCCCAATAGCGAGTTCGTCGAAGTTCCTTCGAAAATATCTGTGCTCGAAATTAATGATAGAGCATTATCTACCGTTGCTTGACATTCGATTAAACAATCGTTCCAGATATTTGACAATAGATAAAGATGAAAGTTAAATTGCTATATAATTATTATTGATATTTTAGCATTCACAATCATAATGCTATTTTTATATAGAAAGAAAGAGACAGGAGATAAAATGCTGAACCACGCTTGTATGAGTTACGCAAACCGATGTCGTAGGTTCGAGCTCTGATTGCAATACCCTTATTGAGTGCTATTGCGGCAATATGTAATGAAAATTGCGAAAATGTTTAATATAAAGACGACTATGTGTTAATACTTATGTATGTATAAATAGGAAAAAAGTTTAGGATGGTTTAGGGCAGCTTATGACAATTCTAATGAAACACAAGTGGTACATGGTACACTAATGTTAGCAGTTAATGGGAAAGATAAAGTAAAATTTAACAAAAACAACAAACAGCTAAGAATATTAATAAATTAAGAATGGTATACTAATAAAATAATCAAATATTCCATTATGATATCATCGAAATTGGATGGAATCCATTGACCTAATTGATTGGATGAACATAATATTGTCCAGGTGGCATACTTTAAGTAAGTAAGCAAGTAATTTATTTATTTGCAAGAATATGGTTACAGATTGAAATCCGTATTACATAGGATACTTTAATTGTCCAAGTGGCATACCATATGCACAGAATTAGTATAGTACCAGTACCCATAAGATTGAAATGCATCGAAGAATTTGTACAACCATGGACGAAATCCGTCCTACTTTTTCAGTTTTCTCATTCACCACATACATCCGAATCCAATCGGCTTTTCAACACATACATTGATGTGACTGCGATCCCGAATCACCGTTTGACGACGATCGTTGCCATCAATAAATTAGGCTGACTGAGATAAGTCAACTTCGATTACTGTGTTCTATGTACAAAAACCACTTCTTATCAATTCGTTGGAACCTGTTGGTCAAAGATGTTTAAAAAATGCACAAGTAACGCAAAAATAGGCCAGATACCACAAGACAGTCGTTTACAAGTTCAGTGACAAAATGTCGCTAAGGTCGCGTAATGTAGGTCGCGACAATGCGCTCTACAGTTCGCCGAAACTTGCGAGATATTTTCTTTATTATTTTTAAACTACATTTTTAAACTTCTTGACTTTGTGGCGTCCGGCTTAGCACCAACCCTTCACAGTGGGGTATATCGTATCGTAAAAGGCGATTAATGACTTACTTAGCACATCAAGTGGATCAGAAAATGGGCAGCAGGCAGCATTTTTGGCAAAACGATGCGATATTCAATCCAACCCGCCTACTAAGCGTACATATTATGGTATGGCAATATCCTCTTACGAGAGAGGCCTATACACTCGTTCTGTGGGCCTATAGCTTTGGTTTCATAGGATAGCGGTGCCGCCACATATCGGCTGTAATTTTATGAACGTAATAAAAAGACGACCTTTACGGTGGAGTTGTGTGGAAAGTAACAACACCGTACAAGAATGTACCATGGGCAACAGCGACGCTTAACCACTGCTAAGGTCAAAATCGCTTGCACGCCGCGCCGTCACAACCATACGTTTAGTTCGTGTAGGGGCGATACGCGCGCACACGAATTTTGTTGCAAACTGGTTAAGCGTCGCTGTTGCCCATAGTACCCTGCAGTTAACTGTAATAGGCTGTTGTATTGATATTTGATAATATAGGATTTCAGCATAAGGGACACAATCCAAATTTTAACTTGCTTTACCCCATATTTCAATTATGAAAACATAACGAGGGAAATGGAAGTCAATGCGATACTTTCCAAGACTATTGTAATCATATTTATTGCTAATATAAATCCGAGATAAGAGAGTTTACGACATATAAATATAATAAAGCCTAGGATTGACCAACATTCTAGCAATAATTAAGTACATGATAAATACATTGATAAGTAATGCCCTTGTGCGAAGGTTACTTTTTATTAGTTTAATGCTATGTTGCAAATAATTTATTTTCGAGTATTTATATGCCAGTTCTATTTGGATGTAGTCTTTGTTTTTATAAGCATTGTGGTAGATCCCTAAACCGCATTTGGTATCATACGTACAGCTGATATTTTGTACTAAAGTCCATGTTATGTAGATTTGTGCCACTATCATAAGTTTACCAACACGTCATTTGGCATTGTATAATGATTAATGTTAAACCAATTTTTGCCGAGTAATTAAACGTATTCATAATACAAATTAGACGCGTTGCGTCCGGCAGAGTAGAAAAAAACCAACCTTAACTTACTGAACCCTTGAGTAATTATTTAGACAACACCCGGTGGGCCAGAAATGGGGTAATAGCGTTTTCCGATGAAAACGTGAAATAGTTCGGTGCTTTTGGCACCGTTGACTAACTCTGGAACCATTGACTTTATCAAGATTATGCTTGAGACCATTTTTGTTTGCAATTTAATGTAGATTATTTTTGCCCTTGGCACTTTTGTGCTAAACCGCATAGTTTTCAAAATATTTAAGAAAAACTGATAAAACACAACTCCTCCCCCCCTCACCCTCAAACGCGACGCGCAAAATGGTGTAACTTTTTAGCAAACAATATGTGGACTGTATAGAACAATTTGGAGCTAGAATGATACTTTTGCTTTGGATGTCAAGGTCTAGGCCTAAATGCACTGTACTAAAAGGTTAGGACTCTGTATTCATCTGGGAGGTCTGTGTACCACAGTTCACAAAATTCTCAGCAGACCTATGGTCATAGACGTACGTGGCGTCTGGTAGAGCAGGATATAGCCTGAAACCTCCATGTACTATGGGCAACAACGTCGATTCCAGTTAGCAACAAAATTCGTGTGCGCGTATCGCCCCTGCACGAACTAAACGTATGTTGTGACGGGCGCGGCGTGCAAGCGATTTTAACCTTAGGAGTGGTTAAGCGACGCTGTTGCCCGTGGTACCTACATAAGAGGTAGTAAGTTCATCTCACACTTCTGTAGACCAGAAAATGAGCCGCCTTTTCTGATGTCGGCTCCACACGTTGGCCCAAACCTTGGCCAGTGTATCGTTCGTTGATTTTGAAAGAACCTCTTTGAAGCATTTGATTTAGCATCGGAAACGTACGATGAATTTGCCAATATTGATTGTGGCGAACGTGCGGAGCCAGCGTGATGAAAACGGTGGTCTATCACCGACCCGCCTGCCAAGCACGGAGATCATGGCAGCGTAAGAGTCTTAAAGAGGCGAAGTCCTGCACAACTGGAGAGGCAGAGTTTTGCAGTGGACTTTGGGCTATTATGATGATAGACACATAAGTACCTAAATAATGTGTAACTTACTTGTAACCCGTGAGGATATTGAGGAGGGTGGACTTTCCGGCGCCGGACGGCCCCATGATGGCGGTCAGCTCGCCGGACCGGAGCCGGCCGGACACCGACTTCAGAATTGTCTTCACATCTGTAATGGAAATACTTTGTTAATATTCTCTCATTTAGTAGAGTAAGTATGTTAAGAATGCTTCTGTACCGTAGTAATTATATTTTTCACCTCTCCCGCACGAAAATGGCGCTTTTGGCGCGTAAAATCTCGTAGCAAAATCGATTTTTGCTGCGAGCATGAGGCAAAGTGCTTTTTTAATTTCTAACACCAACTTTTAAAATAATAAAAAAAAAAGAAATAAAGTGACAAGGATGAGACTTGTAAAATTGATATGTGAGAAAAGG
This sequence comes from Agriphila tristella, assembly GCA_928269145.1. NCBI lineage: Eukaryota > Metazoa > Arthropoda > Insecta > Lepidoptera > Crambidae > Agriphila > Agriphila tristella. The sequence continues at coordinate 24,872,863 of OV743439.1, forward strand.
ATAGATAGAGTGCTTTATGGTGTCATACATGGATTAAAAAGTAAAAAAATAAAATGCACGGATATACCTATATATCAAGGAGTTTTAAATAAGGATTGTTAAAAAAGAACTTCGCAGAAAACGAAGGTTGATAATTCGGAATAAAGAGTATGGACGAAATGAGGTCGCATGTATGAAATTAATATAAAATAAGAAAAATTTATGAAATTTATTAACAAATTAGTGTTTGTTTTATGACTATAAATAAATAAATAAGATGGGATATTAATGAATAAGAGAAAAGCACAACGTAATAATGTAAAACAAAACGGCGGGAATCTACTTTATGAATAAAATTTGTCAGCATAGGTATGATCGAACTATTTTTGTGATAAATAAAAAAAATGAGTGCGTCCAACGATGAAGATAGTTGTCTAACTCCAAAAGAGTTGAGTGAACAAGTTTCTAATGCTGAATTTAGCTTTTTACCAGGAAACTCACGTAAAAAATTTCTCGCTGGTCGAGGTGAAAAGTTGTATGTTTAACACGAGACCAAAGTTTTGCTCTGCCTCGTGCCTTTAAATCACTAACTATGCTCAGTAGTCTATATTAGAATCACTCGCTACGCTCGTGATTCAATTCTAGACTACTTCGCTAGTTCGTGATTTAAAGTCAGCACTCGCAGCACAAACCGACTTTGGTCACTTGTATAACAAATAACTATTATCTACGACTAGCAGCCGCCCGCGACTTTGACTGCGTGGAAAGTTTTATCTCCTCGGGAACATTTTTTTTCGGGATGAAAGGTATGTCTTTCTGTATCCCTGACAACTTGTGTGTAAAATTTCATGATGATCGGTTCAGTAAGGCGTAAAAAACAAACAAACGGACTTTCGCACTTATAATATTAGTATGGATGGAAAATACTTTTTTGTATCAAACAAATATGAAGTATGCGGTCCGTCCTACACCGGGCAGGGATATCCGACTGGGACATTTTCCGTTAGATAGAACTTTGGCAATCTTTCTTACTTATAAACAATATTACGAAACATGATAACGATCTCCTTTCATGCTGAATAACTGTTTAGCTCTCTTTTTTGTCAAAAAACCATGGCTTTTTGTACAGATGCAAGAGTTGCCTCACCACTCACGATGTCACCATACTATGGTTTCCATGTGCACAATGTAAATGAGAAGTACAAGTTTGCTAACAATTACAGGTAGGTTGTTAAACGTCGACTACACATTGTAGTGGCTAATTAACATTAAGTAGAGACAATTGTAGATCCATACGGTAATTATTATGTATGTAGGTACGTGTTGTACATTGTACAGTCACGACACGACTCACGAGGGCTGAAATGAAATGTACACACATACAGTCAGTGGCACGAATCATGAAAATCTTTCGACGGAGTGGAGATAAGTTCGCGCATGTGCTCTTGTGAGCGACCAATAGCGCGCGCCCCTCTCCCGCCGCCTGCGCCACTCACCGCAACGCATACCCAAAATACGCGTTCCGCGCAATCCCCACCCGATTTCATGATTCGTGCCACTGACTATACCATAGAACTAAGGTATGTGTATTTTTTTCTTTTGCTAATTTTGTCAGTCGGTGCCATATTCGCGTGATTTTTTAGTTTTGGAATTAGAAACTGCAAGTGAAATTATGATGGAGTAAAACACAAAATAATTTAAGTTTTCTTAAGGTGTAAAGCAAATTGCAAAGCTGTTCAAACGTTTTTCAAGAATACAAGAGAAGGACATTCCTTTCCATAACAAAAGGTAAGGTTTGGGGTCTTTTGGTTCACTCATTATCATTAAGTAGGTAAGCAGTAAGTTCTTCGAATTAGTATCATTAACGTTCAATCATAAAATACTTTCCAAAATATAATAGTTTTGTTTATATCTTTTCAAAATAACGCGAGTGGCCACTGAAGTTATCTCCTGAACACAGATCTCCTGAAGGAGATAACGGGATACGGACGGGACACAAACCGTGTTATTACAAAAGATTTAAACACTGTTTAACTAAACACCTGTTTAAAGTGATGCTGTCTTTTGCAAACAATATTGTCAAAAAAGTGACAGCATCACATTGAAACATGTGTTTAGTTAAACAGTGTTTAAAAATCTTTTGTAATAACACGGAATAAGTTTATCTCTTCTGAGACGTATGAGTTAATGTAATTACCGGTTTCGCTGACATAAACTATCGTTTTCTCTCTTTCACTCGCATTGACTGTGAGCAGATATCCGATAGTTTTCGACAGCGAAAACCATTTAGATTAACTGCATTGCAGTTGCAGAGCAAAAAATACTTCCCGTTATAATATCTCATATCGTAAATCCTTGCACACCTCGATAATACTCGGGAGTTAGGAAATTCCCCTCCTAATCCAGTAAAATCACTTGGGGGCTCGACGAAACACATATAAAAAAATATCCTTAGATCCACCGGTGGAGCCTCGTCGGTGGTTCGTAGAGGAATAACGGAAACAGTTTGCATCAACTCAAGGCAATTATTTATTCTGTGCTCATTGCTGTTTCCAGAACCATCTTCACAGGCGTTTACGGTCTATTGTATATGTTACGGCTAATACCCGAAGTGCGGCTAATACCCGAAGTGCGGCTAAACCTAGTTTTAGCCGGCTAAAACTAGGTGTAGCCGATAGCTGTTGGCTAAAACTGGGTGTAACCGATCTGCTGTACTCCTGTAGGTCCCGGGTTAGGTTAGAAATTTAAGGCGAGCGTGAGCCTTAAATATCGAGGTTATTTTTTTTAACAGACAACAGAAAAAGCTTTCTTTATATCTCATGCTGGACCTAGTTTTAGCCGGCTACACCTAGTATTAGCCGCGAACAAATCGGCTACACCTAGTTTTAGCCAACAGCTAGCGGCTACACCTAGTTTTAGCCGGCTAAAACTAGGTTTAGCCGCACTTCGGGTATTAGCCGTAACATATACATAGCATGCACAGTAAAATATAAGTGTAGCTTGATTATAATTACGGTATTATTATGGTTATCTAATCGCTGAACAAGTTGTGTCAGCAAGATCCGTTTGCAACGATGACAACGATAACACATCGGCTTACTTATCACAGTAAATTAATTGTTGTAATTGTAACTATGTGACAATATGAAATTGATTGAAAAAACCGGCCAAGTGCGTGTCGGGCCACGCGCGATAGGGTCCCGTAGTTACCTTATACCATACTATATTTAATACCACTATAATTTTTCGTCTGTAAAAATAACTTTGTTTTTCACAGTGTTGGTATGAATGACAAAGTTATATTTGCGGTTTTGGAAAATATGATATATCTCAAAAACTAATTACTATATCTCGTTCAAACCAATTTTTTTATTGAAAGTATTTATGATTTATAGCATATTTTTTTTTTAGATTTTTCACTCTCTTATTTCAAAAGTCTTTCAAACGGTTGACTTTTAGAAAAATATGTCTTAGGAACCTCAATGTCATTTTTAAAGACCTATCTATAGACACCCCGCACGTATTGTTATGAAGGAAATTTTTTTTTCAGTTTCAGTTCCATGTATGGGGAGCCCCCCTTAATGTTATTTTTTTTTTTTACTTTTGTGTTAAAATCGTTAAGCGGTTAACAAATTACATCTACTTATTAAGTTTCAACTGTGTAATTCCTAATACTTTCGGAATAAAATGGCTGTGACATACGGACGGACAGACAGACAGACAGACATGACGAATCTATAAGGGTTCCGTTTTTTGCCATTTTGGCTACGGAACCCTAAAAAGACGTGTGTCAAATCAAGAATGTCCATGGGTTTTGCCAGTTTAAAACACACACTTTACAATGTGCCTTGCGTGAGTTTGTTAGTTACTTAAATGAATGTGAAGTTTTTATGCTCGTTATATCGTGTGTGATCGTGTTCAGGGGCCGTACCGGCTAACGAATCGATTTTCATAAAAGTCTGCTGGGTTTCAAATTAAAACAGATAAATCGAGCCCCAATTGGGCCAAAATGACAAACCCAAATTCATGATGTCACACGAACATCGATATCTTCCGAATCACGTCAACAAAAAGTACAAAACGAAATTGCTTACTTTGATTTCTCTGTTTTAAGTTGAAACCCAGCAGACTTTTATGAAAATCGATTCGTTAGCCGGTACGGCCCCAGATTCAGATAAACTCTACCTAGCTAGTATTGTAATAAAAACGTAAAAATTTATAAGTACAAAATAATTTTTAGTGGGCAGGGGCAGAAAATCGGGCTAAAATTCAAATAAAAAAGAAATACCATTTAGGCATTTAATAAGTAGCAAGTAGCTGTATCTTTATTTCGTAAACATACTCATGTCATGAATACGTTACTGACGTTACGTAGCATCAAGATAATAAGTTCTTTGTTAAAATATCGCCGATTACTCATCGGGCAAACTTCGAGTGCAATGGACAAACATCGACGGACTGTTGCTGTAGAGTAATTAATTATGATTAATTTTGAATTAAATTAATTTGGGAAAATCTTATTAAGCACACATGATCATTTTTGTGACTGACTTTGAATCACTGGCGCCAGTCTGTAACACCTTTTTTTTTATATACCTATGGGGTAACCAACATTTGATTTTAAAGTACTTTTTATAGCGAAATTCTCGCTATAGTCTTCTAGGTTGGACAAGGAACATTAGGTATTAGATGTAGGTAAGAGTTTAGATAGGTTTTACAAAACATACATAGTGTTTTCACATAGCTTTTGATGTGTTTAGTGTTAGTTTATTGCATGGATATTTTTACCTTTATTTGGGTCAATTTCCAGTAGTTTAACGAATGTCGGTGATTATACCGCCCACTTTGATCACAAAGCATTCACTTGAATTCATTTTAAAACATCATTCATAAAGAATTTTAGCACTTTTCAATAATTAAAGCAAATAAACTTTCTTGTTTACATATCTCACAGCTGTCTTTTCAGTTGACAAGTGACAACTGTCAGATGTGACGTTTAGCGTTCCGATTCCAGCTAACTGAATGTTTCGGACCAATGGGGAGGCGAAGGCAAAGTGAATTACAGATGGCGCTTAGTCTTTGGAACAATTGTCAGTTTGAGCTTATATTGTCTTGACTGTGTATTACGTGATTTTACTTTCTTAGATTGTATTTTTTTCGGTTTTGCGGACAAACAATGTATTCTATGCTAACTTGCTCATATAAAAGAAGAATTACGGAAAAGAAAAGCCAAAACAACAGGCAAGAAAGTTTATAGCAACTTACAAAAAATTGCTAACAAGCATTACATTTCTTTAAATTATCATGTAAGATTTACAAGTAATCTTTTTATTTCAGATTAGAAGCACATGATTTAAATTTTAACAAAGCAACTGAGTGTGAATTTCCGTGTTTATGTTGCCTGATGATGCCTTCTGTGCAATAGTAATTTCAGGTTTCTGTACTGGAATTTCTGTACCATCCAAAATTACACGAACCGTTTTATCATATTTATTTTATTATTCTAAGTTTCTTGAATGACTCTGGCATATAAAATTCTATTAATTCTCTGTTTGGCCCCAATATTGGGCTTATTCCATATTTGATATACCTATCAAATTCATCCAAGTTATAAATATGTTAGAAACTGCTGAGGTTGAAATATTAAAGAACAAAGCTGTTATAATTCAAATGTTGTTTTATTTTGGCGAAGCTTCATCAAATTCATGAAACATTCCTTTTGATTTATAATGTTTCTCAGGCTCAGTAAAGGAGAAAATCGAGGGAAAAGCATATTTTTTTGATATTTTTTTGCCCACTATTTTTTTTGTTACTGAGAAATCGATGATCTCCAATATTTTACAAGTTACATGCATAACAATGCGGCATTTTCTCAGTATAAAATTAAAAAGTGCAATACTCCAAGAGATTCCCATATGTTTTGACACTTTCTTTGAGGCGGCCGGGTACCAAAGACCAGACGCCACCTATCGGGATAAAATTGCGCTTTTCCTCCCCATTAATTTACACTTTGGTGATAAAATCAAATAAATCCTATTTGTTATTTTAATTAAATAATGTAAATACCCATGTCTCGCATGCTAGTTAAGCGTTTTAATATTAATATTCAGACAAAAGGTAAATATGTTCATAGAATGTATTTTGTCTGGGGGGTAGGTTGTTGTCTATGGCATTCTAGATTTTTCGAGTCGTTTCAACAATGACCGACGTAGTTCGAGGAACGGAAGTCTTTGTCTCATTCTGGGTATTTCGCCTGTGTCGTGTAGATGCAGGAATTGAATAATATGTGAGCCACGGCTTTAGGTGATTTTTAGTGGTTTCGCTATTAATTTAATGATGCGTTGAGCATCCCTTTAAGTGGTGAGTGTTATAATATTACGAATCTAATTATTTGTCCGTTTTTACCAGTGGTATCCAGATTGTAACCTCGTGTCGTATTGTTCTCAGGGCTCCAGCTCATCAATTTATATTTCATCATGTCTTTCATGAGATAACCTGTGATAATTAAAGCCCAAATTTGGTAAGTTTCTCAACCTTGTTATAATGTTAGTTGTAAGGAAAACCTCATATTCAATGTTGGACAATTTGGTGACTTTGATTTTCTATTGCAGGGCTCCCAGGTTGTGTCCACAGTTTTACCTCAAAATTTCAAGATATAAATACTTCCAGGGAATACTTCCAAGGTTATGGTTTGAGCTTGTTTCGATGTAACGTCGTCTGTGCAGCGGCTTGGCGAGAATTCCATGCTCAGGTGTCTCATTAAAATCAGCGTGACGAGCACAGGTTAAACCGTACCATTGCCATGGATTTATAAAACTAACCAAGGTATTCCTCAGCCTTCTTTTATTATCATCGCGGCAGTGTTTCTGTAGTATGTACCCGGTGAAGTAATTAACGTTCATATCTAGTACAAAATAGTGTTTTGATGACATGTTCAGACTCAACCCGGAGCAGGTATACAGCCAATAAATGTACCTATAGTCATGTTTCAAATTTATTTAGCTTCAGCGTATCTGGTCCATGAGCCAGAATGTATAAATAATTCTATTTTACTATAATTGTCTTGTGTTAAGATGATAAATAATAAGTATCTTAGCATAAGTTTTGTGAGTACATATGTGTTCGGTTCTTGACGGTCCGCCGACTTGAGAGATATGGTGACGTTTGAAAACTTATTTCAAACGCGGAACCGGCCTCTTAATCCGTCCGACTAACTGGAAACGAACAGATATGCCCTCACCTTTACTTTTAAGGGTTTATATTTTAAATCCCTACTTCTTTATATGGTTTTAATTTTATAATGAACCCAAGGGTACTGTTTTTGTAATTAATGTATGGTCTCACTTTAACCTGTTAAGGGTCCCTGTTAAACCATTTACCCTTCGTGCGGTTTTAACATTATAATGGGTTCTCAAGGTATTATGTATTAATATAAAATGTGTGACTTCATTTTAACCCTTCGGATTCTTCGTTAAACCATTTATACCCCATGTGGTTTTAAATATTTTTATGACATATTTTCTGCGAATCGTTGTTAACTTGGTATTAGTTATACAATGTGTTAAATAAATGTGTGTTTCAACGTAAATATTGGTTTGATTTATTAAACTCACTTTGTTTCGATCTGTGGACAATTTATCTTTTAATTTTTAACTTTCATTGATATTAACGGCGCCCAAAATCATAATTGTTCCATGGATGACTGAGCCACGCGAATCCACATAACCCCTTTGCTCTACCGACTAACATTTTCAGTGGGGTAATTTCCATCTATACCCCGGGGTAAAATTTTTCCCATTACAAGTCATAGTGAGTGAACCCTGAGTTCTGAGGTACAGGAATAGTGTCGCAGTTCAGAATTTCCTAAATTGTAACCCATGAGTTTCTGAAAGAGCTTTTAATTAAGTGTTCTAGAGTTGTCGTTCTCGAGACATTGTTATTCTTGTCGTTTGGTCAGTTTCACAACTATGCATGCATAATTATATTTATATCAAAATGAGGATGACAGACAACCTAGGACCAAAAGTAAATCCTTTAACGTCTGAAAAGGGGATGATCGTCTCAAAATAAGTAGGTACTTTCTGTGTATCTAATTTTAATTATCTTGCTCAACATAGTGCCATTGCCTACATCACGTCACCATCACCAAGTCAACTACCGTTGCATAAAGGAGGATTTAAGTGCACTTGAATACAAAACCTGTTTGAAACGGTTCATGTTAGCTTTATCACATCACTGTCAAGTGATAAGCCTAAAAATCGTGACTATACAGAGAATATCTATACAGTATACTATAATGTTAGTAGTGTGTTAACACTATGAAACTGCATAGTCTTCATACTCAACATTACATAGAATTTCTTTACATTATTTGCTTACGGTCTGATATTTCATACCTTAGCAGACAAATATCTTCCCACGAGAGAATGGGATGTCTTGCAGTTTACTATTATCACCATCATGACATGCGGTATGTCACCCACTGCTCGGTATAGGTTCAACCTCTATCTCCAGAACAATCGGTCCCGCGCTGCCCGCAATCAGGAGCTTCCCGCGGCCTTCATCAGTCTACGTTCCACTTTATAGGCATAGTAAAATCAAATAAGTAAGTCGTCTTACTCATTATACGCCCGAACGCGGTTTGTATGTGAGCGCGGCCGTACGTATGCGTCGTCGCACGCACACACTCACACAACTTAAAGGTGATAGCGGTGCGTATTGCAGTTTGTCTGATTCGGAATTGTCTTTCTTCGCATTATGGTCGGTATACATTTTGATTAGTGTTTAGTGCGAGTGGCTCGTTTAGTGTTTAGCAAAAAACACGTGCGGACAGTCTCTGTTTAGTGTTAAGTAATTGTTTTTTGCTAAACACTAAACGAGCCAGTCGCACTAAACACTAATCAAAATGTATACCGGCCATTACCTAGCGAACAAGAACGGTGAGTATACCTATCTAATCTACTACCCTACTATATCATACGTAGGAACGTACATAATTTAATAATGTGTTAGCTATTACATAGGTATCTGAAAGTGTTTAGGAAATACCTAGTTCTGCTCCGAATTTCATTGACCAGATACCAATTTGTGGTTTGATTTAATAGTTCACTAAGTATGCCCCACCGCGAAAAGAAGGGACCAATTACTTAAGTAGAAATTTGTATAAATCAAACTAAATTTTAGGTAGGTATATAAGCAATAAACTTGAGTAGGTAGGTTGTAGTGTAGTTGTGGTTGTTGTTAAACATTGTAGACAGCTCCTAGTATATGTACAAAAATAATTAAAAAAAATATATTATAGATCCCTGATGCTTACCCTACAGGGGAAAATTGTTTTACATAAAGATTGCCTACATACGCATTTTGACGATTGAATAAACTATAAGCGACAGCCCTACCAGTCAGCCAGTGTTTAGGCTATTATCGCTCGCTCACAGCTCGAGTTGGCCTACTTATTTGATTTTTCTATGTTATAGGTGGTGGTGGCCTACCGCCTACCCATGAAGCAAAATGGTGAAAGAAAATCGAGTCAAATAAGAAGATAAGAAGTCGACTTAATTTTCTGTATGCGAAAACTTTAAGTAAGTATACTTTCTTACTTACATGTTTAAAGCTAAGTGAGGTCACAAAGTTATAAAGTTTTTCATATTTGAACTTATACAATGTCCAAAAAAGGCAATAGGAAGAAGGAAAAGAAGTACAAGTTCATTGATCATTGACACTTCCATTGACCCTTAATTGTGCAGACATTTTTATTCGAAGACACTTCACTGTCTGTCGTAAATCGTCGCAGGCGCATAGCCGGATTTCCGGTTGCGTCCGGTCCGGTAAATTAATGAAAGTACAATTTGAACTTTGACCAGATACGCGTAGGTCAAGAATTGACCTGACAAATATGTGAATCCTGAACACAACACCCTTTTTTGGCAGTCATGTAATAAAAATAATTATATTTATCGTCCTACTTAGGTACCTACTAACTTATATTATATTATTAAATAGACGACTTATTTTATTTAAAGTCAAGGAAGTATGTGAAAAATGTAAAAATAATACCCTCACTTAATCCTCAAAAGGTCAAGGTAACTAGTCGTTGGTATATTAATGCCAATTCTTTTATTTATTCTACGATATAGGTAAAGGTAGTTATTGGATACGGCCAGCGCGTCGTGTAGATCCTTGCGGAGGTAGGGTTACCATATCTCAGGATTGCGGCCGGATTTTGAAAATCTCAGGATTTTTAGAATTTTCAATAAAATACGGTAAAAAAACCTGTGAATCTACGGTAGTACCGCGGCCGCTTGCTACTTAAAGCCCTTTTGGAGAAGACGCCGCCCCCCGCGGTACCTTATTCTCAAACTGCTACAAATCTCAGGATTTTTCATTAGAAATCGGGCCTTTTCTCCGGACTTTTGGTTTTTTCATCTGGTAACCCTACTTGGAGGAGGCATACTATATTATGTTCAGCAATCGGCGCGCTCGCACTACTCCCGGGCGGGCGTAGTGAGACTGACTATCATGATAAATGATATGTTGCTTTACTAAGGCTAATACATACCTAGTTAATTTTTGATGCTTCACTACACCTACAATTATTTTTCAGCAGCTAACTATATACCTAGGAAAATAAAACTATAAGTAGGTAATGTAAAAGATACAGTTTCTAAGTAACATTTAATAGGTTTTAAATGAGAGGCTTGCGGTCGGCCGGCGTATAGTCACCCAATTAACATGGCCACGGTAAGAATGCATTAACTACTGCATGCAGTGTCCGTATCGTAGCTATCATTAACAACATCCTTGGTTACAGCAACGTGGACACATGGTCGATAAAAAATATGCTGCATATTTGTTGCGTAGGTATTATTAAAATATGAATCAATATTGTGAACACATTATAGTTTTAATTACTACTACTACCTACTAGGTAACTGTATACTCATCAAGTTTAAGTAGTGCGAGAATTTTAATTGACAAAATCTTAATCCTAGCAGTTATAAACGTGTGCACTTCTCTTACTAAACTTTTTATCATCATCAGCTCGACTTTCCCTGTTTAATCATCATGAAATTCTTTCAATTTATACCTAGTTTTTTTTTTTTTATGACGGCATGACGGCTCTAGTTACAAACGCATCAGCGCGATATTGATTAATAGTGACTAGTGAGTGACTCAACAGCCTTCAGTAGTTGTTCTGTTGTTCGTCGGACTACAAATCCGTTGCGCAAAATTGACCGGTGATTCTGCTACCACGATGATCCGGCTATCGTTACCACTGAAGTTATACTTAGTTATAGTTCATATACCTCAGTGATCGTTACCTACACCACAAAATATAAAGTAGGGAGAAAAGTCGCTATATTAAAGGGACAAATTGCAGTTATCTGCTGTTTGCAAACTTTTTAGTGTCGATAAATCGATAAGTATAGATTGACTGACACTGTATGATTGACGCTTAAGACTAATTTAGTTAAAATCTGGACTAACGTATTCCAAAATTGTGTTATGTGCATGTTGTGCTTACATCGACATAAATGTATAAGTTCCCATATTATAATCAGTTTTGTGAGCAAAAAAAGTATATCGTACTGTTATATCCAAAAATTGTATCCCAAATTGCTGAATCTACAGTTTTATGCTGATGCAGCAATTTGGGCACCCACGAGTATCGGCGACTGCCTCTTCGAGTCAGTCTACCCATATCCCGCGACCGGTGTGGTTGTTTCCACAAAACTTATTAAAATCCACTAATTATCTGAAGGCCAATTTAATTCTTTAAATAAATCTTTTTACAGTTAAAGTTTATTTCTTTTTTAAAAAGACTCCAAGGTTTTCCGGCCTAACATAGTGGTGGCAGCTCAAGGGGATTTTCAGAAATCCCTGGAACGCCCCGAAATAAAACAAAATACTTTAAAACTGCAAAGTGGAAAACTGTCGCAAGGTGAAAAGTGTACAAAGTGAAAAATATTATCCGGGTAGACTCCATCCATTCACTTCGAGATTCATCAATTGTTCCTGGTTCCGGAAGCTGACGGTGCCTGTATACTCCTGCGGTCTGCAGGAATCCTTTTCCTGAAATCCTGGTAATCAAGAAAATCATCCAAATGAAACTACAACTTGTTCTGTGAGTGATCTAATTAATTCATTATCAGTGCCGTGTATTCCCCGTGCTATCTCCTTGGCCGCCGTGACTGTGTTTAGACTATACGCCCACGTATTTCCGTCGCCTTATTCCAACGCTACTTAGTTGCAAGTGTTAAAGAATATTACAACTTATAATTTTAAGCACATGTTAAGAATATTTTAGTTATTCTTTGGGTACATTTTTACATTTAAATTCTGTGTTATTCTCTTTTGTCCTTTCACAAAATCCAAGATGTCTAAAGCGGAAACTCCCTTAAGTGCTATTTTGAAATTTATTAAGCCTTTTGACGGCTCTCGTAACAAACTAAATGCATTTTTGACAAATTGTGATAATGCCATCTCTCTTGCGTCTCCACAACAAGAAGACATCGTTTTTAAATTTATTTTGAGCCAGTTAGACGATAAAGCCGAAAGCGCATGTTCCATTAAAGAATTCGACTCCTGGAATTCTCTTAAAGAATTCCTAAAGAACCAATTTGGCGAGCGGAAACACTACGCCCATCTATTAACCGATCTACAAGAATGCAAACAAGGTACCGAATCCGTAAACCAATTTTCGTTACGAGTAGAGACGTGCTTATCAAAATTACTAACGGAAGTGACAATTTCAAATTCAAAGAAAAGTGAACTTGCGGGAAGGTTGGCTGCGATGGAAGAGTTAGCGCTTCACACATTTACCTTGGGACTACACCCTCGGCTTTCCAACATCGTCAGATGTCGTGATCCTAAAAACCTTAATGAGGCAATTAATCAAGCTATTTCTGAAGAAAAGATTCAACAATTTTACTTCCGAAATAACAATAACAATTCTAACAACACCAGACCTAGAACACCGAATCCTTTAATTCACAATCAAAGACTTCCATCGAGGCCAAGCTACACCTACACTAATAATAATAATAATCAAAATCCACCCAGGGACCAACCATTCTGCAGATATTGCAAAAAGGTAGGTCATGTCCTTGAAAATTGCAGACTTCGCCAATATAATAATAATAACAGAAGATTTAATAATGGTAGCCAACCATTTACTCCCGCTCAGCCTCCCACTTCGAATTTTAGACCAAGGACCTTCCCTCATGTGACCTTCCTTGAAGAAGGCCAGAATCAAGATCTTGACCAAAACCAAGTTGATAATAATAATTTAAACTATTAAGTGTCCCGTCAAGGTGTCGCACGGGACAAAGTCTAATAAACCTTGTCGACACCACTCCACCAAACACAAGTCCTCACTCCTCGTCGACCCATGGACAGGGTAACCAGCCCCAAACTCGTGGTCGCTCCTTTTTGACCCATGGACAGGGTAACCAGCCCCAAACTCGTGGTCACTCCTCGTCGACCCATGGACAGGGTAACCAGCCCCAAACTCGTGGTCGCTCCTTTTTGACCCATGGACAGGGTAACCAGCCCCGAACTCGTGGTCACTCCTCGTCGACCCATGGACAGGGTAACCAGCCCCAAACTCGTGGTCGCTCCTCATCGACCCATGGACAGGGTAACCAGCCCCAAACTCGTGGTCGCCCCTCATCGACCCATGGACAGGGTAACCAGCCCCAAACTCGTGGTCGCTCCCCATCGACCCATGGACAGGGTAGTCAGCCCCAAACTCGCGGTCTCTCCTCATCGACCCATGGACAGGGTAACCAGCCCCAAACTCGTGGTCGCTCCCCATCGACCCATGGACAGGGTAATCAGCCCCAAACTCGCGGTCTCCTGGAACAGAAAGATAACATAATTAATAATCCTAATCCTAATAAAATATACGAAATAATAATAAGAGAAAAATACTTACCTCATATTAAAGTTGAAACCTCAGCCAGCGAAACACCACTTACCTTCCTGATAGATTCTGGTGCATCCGTTTGTGTGCTGAAAAAGAAAAGTTTGATAAATATGCCGCTACTTAATGATGATAAAATAGCTGTAAAAGGAATCGACACTAAAGATGAAACCATTAAAAGCCTCGGTTGTTTTGAACTGAAACTCCACCTCAACCAAGAACTTAATATTGTTCATAAATTTCATTTATTCGAGAATATTAACTTACCTTATGACGGTATTATCGGAACTGACCTTTTGATGCAACACGGCTGTAAAATAAATTACAGTACAAACTTATTGGAAATAAACGAACACAAGATAAAATTATTATTTAACGAACCAGTCTATATTATTCAACCACGTACAGAAACGGTAATTGAATGTACAGTTAAAAATCCAGAATTACAAGAAGGTATCATACTAGATCAACATATTTCTGAGTCTCTCTTAGTATCCAATTGTGTAGTTAAAGTAAAACCCAACAACAGGGTTAATATATCCGTTCTTAACGTTTCCGAGAGTCCAATACCTATAAGCTCTAACCTTTTGCTCACAATATATCCAGTAGAGGAAGAAAATTTGTATCTAACAAATCCTGAGAGGAGTGCATCAGAGAGAACAGAAGAAGTTCTAAGCTTATTACGCGTGTCGCACTTAAATAACGAAGAAGCAAGTCACCTTTTTGGTGTTTGCGTTGAATATTCTGACATATTTCACTTGGCAGACGAAAATCTAACCTCTACTTCTGCTATTCAACACGAAATTTCAACCAGTTCCTCTATACCTATAAATGTAAAATCCTACAGATTCCCAGAAGTCCACAAGGAAGAAGTCAAATCCCAAATTGAAAAAATGTTACAAGAAAAAATTATCCAACCCTCTGTTTCCCCCTGGTCTTCACCCATTTGGGTCGTCCCAAAAAAAATTGATGCATCCGGAAAAAGAAAGTGGCGCATCGTAGTGGATTATCGGAAGCTTAACGATATAACTATAGGAGAGTGTTACCCTATACCTCAAATTAACGAAATTCTTGACCAATTAGGGAAAAGTAAATATTTTTCGACACTTGATCTTGCATCAGGCTTCCACCAGATTGAAGTGGCGCCACAAGACATACCCAAAACGGCATTCAGTGTCCCTGAAGGACACTTCGAGTTCACCAGGATGCCGTTTGGGCTCAAAAACGCACCCGCGACATTTCAAAGACTAATGAATACTGTCCTTTCCGGCCTACAGGGTATGCAATGCTTCGTATATCTTGATGACATTGTCATTTATTCCTTCGATTTAGAAACACATATCAAAAAGCTGCGTAATGTCTTTGAACGTATGAGAAAATTCAACCTTAAGCTCCAACCCGATAAGTGCGAATTTCTTCGCAAAGAAGTCACTTATTTAGGGCACACCATTAGTGAACAAGGGCTAAGACCCAATCCCGATAAAGTCAAGGCAGTGAGCCAATTCCCTGTTCCTAAATGTCAAAAGGATATAAAATCATTTTTGGGCCTAGTTTCTTATTACCGTCGATTCATCCAAGATTTTTCGGGCATAGCCAAGCCACTTACGAATCTTCTAAAAAAGGATATACCATTTGAGTGGAATAACCAACAACAACTTGCATTTGAACAGTTAAAAAATAAATTAGTAACTGCACCCATCCTATGCTATCCTGATTTTACTGTTCCATTTATACTCACCTGTGACGCATCAAACTATGCAATTTCGGCGATATTGTCACAAGGCGAAGTAGGGAAAGACCGTCCAGTCGCTTTCGCATCCAGAACGTTGAACAAATCAGAACTAAATTATATGGTAACAGAAAAGGAATGTCTAGCCATTGTTTGGGGGACCAAAATGTTCCGACCATATCTTTATGGTCGCAAATTCCAGATAGTCACTGACCACAAGCCTCTTAAATGGCTTTTTAACCATAAAGATCCTGCCTCGAAACTTATCAGATGGAGGCTAGAGCTAGAAGAGTATGAATATGAAATTGTGTATAAAAAGGGTAAAACAAATTGCAACGCAGACGCTCTGTCTAGATACCCCGTAAACCCTGTACAAAATGAAATACCTTCCACAGAAAGTAATCCTGAAAATCCATCCGTTTCACCAGGTGCTGAAGTAGTCCCCGCCGGTGACGCCGCCATTGGTGATACTAACCTGGATGATGTTGATATTCCGCCTATAAATCCTGAAAGTCCTGGGCTGATTGACTTACCTGAGCTCCTAAACTTACCTGGTGGATTTAATCTTCCTGATGATTTCGAGATTCCCGATGACTTTGATGCAATTCCTCCTTGGTCTCCTCCAAGTAGTCCTAGTGATGAAGACACGTATTCCAAATGCCTGAAAACATTAAATAGTAAAACATTTAACTCTAACACTAAAATCGAAGAACACAACCAAAATTTATTAAAGACTGATGTAAAAAATATAGTTATACCTACATCTCTAGATCTTGATGAGTCTAATCACTATGTATCAGAAATTATTGCTAATAGCTTATTATCTGAAGAATCACTCTCTAAAGAAAGAGAATTAAATTCCTTTTTACCATTTGAAAATGAGAACATTAATTACTTTCTTCTTTTCGTTAAAGTCCATTATTTCGATAAAAGTAGCTATGAAGATCTCTTTAAAAGTCTAAAAAATCTGAAGGTTGAATTATTATCAAGAAACATCTTGGAATTTGCTATAACTGATTTTCGCAACCAATTTGATACTCACAATTTCATAAAAATATATAATATTATCACGTATCTATTCCACAACACAGGAATAACAGTTCATATATATAAAAATACTATTATTTACCCGAGTACCAGTGAGGTTCCGAGAATCCTAAAAGAAAATCACGACATACCCATTTCTGGTCACCTAGGTAGTAACAGGATGCTAAGCAGAATCCAAGAAAAGTACTATTGGCGTAACATGCGTAGTGATGTAGAAAACTATGTACGTAAATGTGAACAATGTCAAACGAATAAAGCTCTGAGAAAAGTTAACCGAGCTCCAATGCAAATTACAACAACATCAACGCAACCGTTTCAACGGGTCGCATTGGACATTGTAGGTCCTCTACCTGAAGCCGGTGGTAATAAACTTAAATATATCCTAACAATCCAAGATGACCTGACTAAGTACTCTGCTGGTTACCCAATGCCAAATGCAACGGCAGAAGAAACTGCCGAATGTCTTATCCATTTCATTTCTCAATTTGGCATTCCAAAAACTATCTTGACTGACCAAGGCACTAATTTCACAGCTGAGCTTTTCAAACAAACCTGCTCATTTCTCAAAATAAAACAGCTTTGGTCAACTCCGTACCACCCACAAACCCAAGGTGCTCTGGAAAGGAGCCATTCGACCTTGAAAGAATATCTCAAATCTTTCGTCAATGAAAATCAAAGTAATTGGCCCCGCTACGTCTACACAGCAATGTTAACATATAATACTACCGTCCATAGCACAACCAACTACACTCCATACGAATTACTGTTCGGGCACAAACCCTTTATTCCCTCTTCTGTTTATGATACTGCTTTAGAATCAACATACAGCGATTATGTTCGTGTTCTACAACAAAGACTGCAATTTTCAAGAGAAAAAGCCATCGAAAACATATTAAAATCTAAAATGACGTCAAAAACTTATTATGATAAACGCTCAAGTCCAGCAAAATATAAAACAGGGGACATGGTCTATGTTAAGAATCATCTGCGTCTCCGCAAAGCATTATCTCCAGTATGGAAAGGTCCCTATAAAGTTGTTAAAATCAACGGTAACAATACACTTACCTTACTCATAAATAGAAGACACGTCAAGTATCACTATGACGAAGTTAAACTAGCAGAAGTTAATGTTTAAGAAGTAGTAATATAGTAGTAGTAGTTAAAATAGGATTTAAATATAGTATACATAATACATTTGTAAACAAGTAAGTAGAATATAATTATATTAATATCGTATTTCAGAGTCGCTGTGGCAGGTTTTTGCTGGGTAATGTCCCAAAGTATTCAAGATGATGTTCAACAGATAACATCAGGGCCTGGAATACATTTTGATTATTTAGGTACTGTTAGAATTAAGAATAATAGGTTAAATGTCGTAATGCCCGTAGACATTTCGCATTTTAATATACATCTAGATAATATAAATTTAGCTTTAAGAACAGTTAAATTCCTATGTGAGCAAGCTAGAATTATGAAAGAGATAGAATGCAAAAATATTCTGGATCCACTAACGACACGATATTATGATATAATAAAACAGTTCGACTCTGTTTCTCATTTGCTAGAGAATAGGATGAAACGTGGCGCCTGGATAGGAGGAATAGGAAGTATTATTAAACAAATATTCGGTAACCTAGATGAAAATGATGGGCTAAAATATAATGAAGCAATAGAGATAATACAAAACGATCAGCAGAAATTAGCATCGCTAATGAAAAAGAATATCCTGGTTACTTCTTCTATAATTTCTTCTTACAATAAAACCTTACACCAAATAAAAACAAATGAAGCAAAAATGAATCAAGCTATTGAGAAACTTACCTTGAAACTTAAAAATATAACTGGTGTCTTCAATGTTCTGGAAACGCAATCTGAAATAAACCTTATATTTAATAGCCTAGAAACAGCACTACTTACCTTATCTTTCCAAGTAGAAGATGTAACTAACGCCGTCATGTTGACTAGTCAGAACATCATTCACCCATCAGTAATAACACCTGCAAAACTACAAGAAGAATTAACTAATAATTATAAACACCTTCCGAACAATTTGCAACTACCGATTCAATTAGATATTAATACTATAAACATTATCCAAAGAATATCTAACGTATTGTGTTATTATGTAAGAAATAAAATTGTATTTATATTACAAATCCCTTTAGTTACTATCGACGAATATAAGTTGTTCCAAACTACATCTTTGCCTGTACCCCATAACATAAGTGAACTTAATAGTTTTAGTCTTATAATTCCGAATGCAAAATATATTATACTAAGTAAAGATAATACTAAATATAATACCTTACAAAATTTAATAAAATGTGATGTACTGTATCCTAGCAATTATATTTGTGAAGTACCAAGTTTATATGTGTCTGACATGAAACCTAGTTGTGAGAGTGATTTATTAATAAAAGTTGTTAACAAAATCCCGAATGAATGTAAAACTAAATTTATAATTGGAAAACTAGACTTATGGCAACCGATATCAAATAACAAATGGATTTTTGTTCAATCAAATTCTGTAAAATTAACTTTAGATTGTTTAGATAAGAAATCTTTTGAAATTAACATTCGAGGAGTCGGAATTCTGTCATTACCTAAATATTGTACCGGTTACACTAAAAGTACTGTATTATTTACCCAGAATGATATTTTAAATATCACTTCACCTGTATTGTTTACAGAATTTAGTCTTATAAATGATACATGTTGCAATTTAAACAAACTCCACTCTGTAATGGAAAATTGGCATTTAGAAAAACTAAAAAATATTGAACTTAAAGATATTAATTTAGAAAATAACAAGTTAAAAGATATTGTAATAGATATAGATAAAATACAACAGAGCCCACACATTGTAAAATACAGTACTCATTATTCTGTTATAACTATAGTGATAGTATTAGCTATTGTAAGTTTTATGTTATATAAAATAAGTGTTCTATTTTGTAAACGCGGAAACAACCACCCTATCAGTAATAGTGTTTTATTTAGAAAAAAGGAAATTGCTAAAACATCCGAGTCAGGATCAAATCTCGATATCCCCTCATGTGCAGTCAAAATTATGAAATAGATTTGTAAAGTTTTAATAAACTTCGGAAAACTAACCCGAAGTTTATTCTTAAGGGGGGAGGTGTTATATCCAAAAATTGTATCCCAAATTGCTGAATCTACAGTTTTATGCTGATGCAGCAATTTGGGCACCCACGAGTATCGGCGACTGCCTCTTCGAGTCAGTCTACCCATATCCCGCGACCGGTGTGGTTGTTTCCACAAAACTTATTAAAATCCACTAATTATCTGAAGGCCAATTTAATTCTTTAAATAAATCTTTTTACAGTTAAAGTTTATTTCTTTTTTAAAAAGACTCCAAGGTTTTCCGGCCTAACAGTACGTAGGTACTCGATGTTTCGGTGGCCATGCTACCGGCTCAGACCAAATAAAAAAAGTAAGACGGAGTCTTCCGAACGAAGCGGTGAGGCCTATAAAACTACGCCATGGCTGTGTCCATACACAGTTCACGCACACACGTGTAACGAAACTACGCCGTGGCTTTCCATATAAAACCCTGCCGCCCGGCCCCCGCCCGCCCCCTTGTACGCACACATGTACCATCAAAAACCGGCCTCACTTTATTGTTCACAACGCTCCATCTTTCTTTTTTATTTGATCTGAGGCTACCGGCTGCCTGATTATCGTTACACACGACGCGAGACGCGACTACGGTTGCGTAAATGCGACTACGGTTACGTAGACGCGACTACGGTTGCGTAGACGCGACTACGGTTGCGTAGTGTATATTTTCTTTGACTACGGCGTGTAACCGAGTGTATTGGCCGTAACACTGTGCGGTATTGTCCCTGTCAGCGGTTCCAAAAAATTAAAGGATTCATTTAGTAATATTTTGACAGAACAGATTTTCAAATAAACGCAATCGGATCAGCGAGTGTGTTTTATAACTACATAGAGGAAAATAAACGGATGGATAAAAAGTATAAAAATTAATGAATAAAATTTCAAAAAAGTATAGGTAGAGGTAGGTACTTAGGAACTTTTTGAAATTCATGAATACTTTAGATAAATAATAAACGGAATGGCAATGGGAAAATTTGCTTTAATTTTTGATGTAAAATTCTTGACGTCGTAAACACGTAAATTGTTTACTATAATGTATGTAATAATGTATGTATGTTATAGCTAAATACAGATCCGAAGGTCATTTTACTTCCGCACGAAAACAAGTTCTGTACAATTATTAAGTACTGTAATGAAGACCCAACAAAAAATTCTAAATAACATAGGTATAATGAACCAGTTTATATACATAACAACAAAAGGATTGTTAGGCAATTACCATTCTACTTTTTTCACACATAAATTTATTAAATATGGAACAATTTCTGAATTTTAAAAGACCAAAGGATATGTAGGTAACTACTACGACAAAAGCAACATAGAAAGCATTTTGATGATTAAATGCCTAGATATCTAAGAGACAAATTAGCATCAATAGTAAACTCTCTTGCATTTGCACATAATATTACCATCCACGTCATAAAGGTAACAAACATACAAAAAACCTATTATACTTCTAGGGTCTCTTTAAACTTATGATTTCATTGTGACGTATAGGCTGTAACCACACTACAGCGCATCTCGATGCTTTGATTACTAGGCCCCTTAATAGGTTCTGTAAAAAAAAGTAGTCTTGTCTCGTAAGATGACGAAAGACGTCATAGTGAGGGGGCCGAAACAGCGACAATCTGATTTAAAGTATGTAGTTTAGAAGACAGCTTCGTCATAATAATCAGTGACATTACTGACATTAGTTTAGTTACTAAAAGCAATATCAAAGCTGATGTGGAGATGGATGGTGCTTTACACTTGGTAATGCGACATCTGACTTCGACATTATTTATTCTGTGCTACTATATGCTACTGTAACTGTGCTACTATAATAATACTCTACAGGCCATGGATGGACAGACAAAATCATCAGACATCCAAAAAAGCTTCAGATCAAATGTGCTTTAATTGAGAATCTACGAATAGAAATGTCAATAGATCAAAAGATTCTTGGTCAAGAGTCGAAAAATAATCTCTCTGTCGGGTACATAGTTGGTAACTAAGTAGTATTTAAATGTTTCTTAGTTAAGTTGGTTTACGTTAATAAGCTTTAGAAACACTTAACTAATAACTAACACAGTTAATTACATAGTGTTAGTTTTGAAATTAAATAGTTTCATTATCATTAGGTCTTAAAGTTTGAGGTGTTTCTATGTCTCCGAATTTCACCGAACTACCGAATAGCAAATGATGTGATGTGTTTTTTGGATTTGACCTCAATCTATAGACGATAAGTGTTTTTGGTACCGTTTGTTCTACTAACTAGTTTTTATACCAAAAGGTAGAAAGTTTACAACATTTTTATATGACAGAATGTCAACAAGGAACTCTTCCAGCAACTTTATGTCCACACACAAGTAAATATTTTTGCATCTTACTGCTTTCACAAGACTTGCTTGTAAAGGAATCCATGAGCGTAACTCGTCATTTTGCAATACAAATGGTGAGCCACAGTTTTCTACATAGCAACTTAGCCACACTTCATAAGAAAACATCATTATGAAATGTAATGTAAAAGTCACTAGAAGACTTTGGAGAAAGTCCTAACTTTTAGTATAGGCATTCGACTATAAAAACAGACGTAACTAACTGTATTCTTGATTTATTATAAGAAGAAATATCTAGTTATCATGCAGTGTTATTCCTAGGATACAAACAAGGAAAATGGATGGAACTGATAAAATGTGTAATCAATTAATGCATCCTAATTAACCAATCGACCTGGTATCGATATTCAGAGTCATTATTTATTATTCAAGCAAATTGTCATTGATTGACGTGTCTTTGGGAATTCTTGATCAAGGTTCGAGGCGTAAACAAAAAATTTGTTGCTTCGCAACTTTGCGGAATTTGAAAATAATCTTTGAAAGATTGTTACTATCTATAAGCGATTGTGTTTTGAAGCACATGTTATAGTTGTACTACCTAATCGATGAATTATAAAGTATGATGAAAGACACAGGACGAAAAACAATGAATATGATGATACTTATTGTTCGATCAATAAAGAAACGCTAACAAAGAAATCGTTGTCCATTCTCCATTGTCACTGTTTACGTACTATTGCATTTGTTTAAAGAATATTGGAAATAAATGATGTTTCAATGGGGAGGAAAAGCGCAATTTTATCCCGATAGGTGGCGTCTGGTCTTGGTACCGGGCCGCCTCAAAGAAAGTGTCAAAACATATGGGAATCTCTTGGAGTATTGCACTTTTTAATTTTATACTGAGAAAATTCCGCATTGTTATGCATGTAACTTGTAAATTATTGGAGTTCATCGATTTCCCAGTAACAAAAAAAATATTGGGCAAAAAAATATCAAAAAAAAGATGCTTTTCCCTCGATTTTCTCCTTTGCTGAGCCTGAGAAACATTATAAATCAAAAGGAATGTTTCATGAATTTGATGAAGCTTCGCCAAAATAAAACAACATTTGAATTATAACAGCTTTGTTATTTAATATTTCAACCTCAGCAGTTTCTAGCATATTTATAACTTGGATGAATTTTATAGGTATATCAAATATGGAATAAGCCCAATATTGGGGCCAAACAGAGAATTAATAGAATTTTATATGCCAGAGTCATTCAAGAAACTTAGAATAATAAAATAAATATGATAAAACGGTTCGTGTAATTTTGGATGGTACAGAAATTCCAGTACAGAAACCTGAAATTACTATTGCACAGAAGGCATCATCAGGCAACTATAAACACGGAAATTCACACTCAGTTGCTTTGTTAAAATTTAAATCATATGCTTCTAATCTGAAGTAAAAAGATTACTTGTAAATCTTACACGAAATTTAAAGAAATGTAATGCTTGTTAGCAATTTTTTGTAAGTTGCTATAAACTTTCTTGCCTGTTGTTTTGGCTTTTCTTTTCCGTAATTCTTCTTTTATATGAGCTAAAGTTAGCATATAATACATTGTTTGTCCGCAAAACCGAAAAAAATACAATCTAAGAAAGTAAAATCACGTAATACACAGTCAAGACAATATAAGCTCAAACTGACAATTGTTCCAAAGAATGAAGCGCCATCTGTAATCCACTTTGCCTTCGCCTCCCCATTAAACTTACCATGATCGATCAACTTCCAAGAAGTTTGTACTAGTTTAAAACAATGAGAAAAACAAGACAAGGCTTTGATACAAAAAAGAACTGGTTAGTGGAGTTTCAATAAAAAAAAGGTTTCACTTACTGCTTTTCCTGCCCTCCTGCACCCTGTAGGTCAGATCAGTGAAGGCCAGATCCACTGGCGGCCTCTTCGGAAGGTGCGTAAGGGTCTTGTGCTGGGCCGGGGTGATGGTCACCTTCAGGCTGCCCTTCCTGTCGGACATAATGGGCTTAGTGTCCACAGGCCCCGCGATACTCAAATCCTTATCCACTTTCATTTTGCGTTCACAATAGCGACTCAGGCTAACATAACACTACGTCACAGAAACTAGCGCGCAGACGACCAGCTCGCGCCACGTCCGAGCACCGACTGCAGTCGTTTAATGAACTGCTCTGCGCTACAACCGAAGCTCACTAGCCCTTATCAATATCGCAATAGATTTCAATATCGTGCGGCGCGCTACACTCTGTGACGTAGAGTGATTAAGTTTTTGAACTTTGCGCTTACGCATGGACGCGTACACGTTGAAAACTGGTATAAATATAAGAGTTTGCTGTTATTCTATTGGGTAAGAAAATTAACTTTTTGCAGATTCAGCAAAGGCCTGGGCTGCCATCGCGTATTGCGCTGCGTATGAAGTCCCGACGCAAGCCCTTATACGCAAGCTAAACACGCGATGGCAGCCCAGGCTAGGGTTGCCAACATTTCTTTGGCGAAATATAGTATTTTTCAAATTAAGTTATAAAAAATATAGTACACTTAAAAAAATATAGTATTTAATAAGCAAATATATTTTTTACTTGTTTATTTTTATAAAAGCTATATTTTTTCACTTTTTCCATTTTACAACAAGTTTTGGATATTTTTGGAGTCTTTTTTGTATCTTTCGTTTTTAAATCGATGTTAGTGGCGCACTTAAATTGAACTTGACGATTTCTCAAAGAAAGAACAATTTTATATTTTGCAAATGATTACCAACCAACTAAATCTCAAAATGAAAATAGAGCAGACAAACCAATGACCAAAATCGTCTGAAGCTTTTGAATTTGACATTAACAAGGTCGGAATGCAATAAGACAGATAGGTGCGTTCAGAATTCAGATACGATATACACTCCACGCTATCGAATCAGTCAAAATGTACGATCACAAATTTAAAAAATTAAAGATTTGTTTCTTTTTCTTAGCATTCAATCTTGAAAATATAGTATTTATGCGTACTATTTACTTTTTCAACAGTATATAGTATGCAGACCCGAAATATAGTACAATACTATATATTATAGTACGGTTGGCAACCCTAGCCCCGGCTGTGGTCCGGAATGTCCCGATCTTCACAGATAATGGATTTAAATACTTTATTTAACATGATTCTTTTCCTATCTTACTCAACCAGTGATCAACCGAAACTCGGCTTAACTTTGTCTGTTTTAATGTCTCCGTAGTGAATGTCAAGATTAAGTTTTTTGCGTTTATTAAATTGTATAAAATTAGTTTTTGTCAAGTTCACTTTCAGGTCGTGTGGCCCTACCATGAGTTGATGCTGAACTGTTGTCGCTGCCGTAAACTATCGTTTTCTCTCTTTCACTCGCATTGACTGTGAGGAGTATACCCGATAGTTTTCGGTAACGAAAACAGTTTGCATCAAATCATGGTAGAGCTACAGAAACGAACCGACATCGACATTCGACTGGATCAAAACCGAAACACCGCACTGGCCTATTTCCATAGTGATAACCTGTTGTCATAAAAACAACCAAAAGGTGATGAATGAGACATGCTTTGATTGAGCTAACTCCAGTGACTTTGGTGGCATGTACACAATCACTCAGATAGTTGGAAAACAGTATGTACCAGAAAATTCAAAAAGTGTTATCAAAAAGGGTATTTTAAAGTACAACTTGTTGATAAGCTAATTTAAATATTTAAGCAATCTAAATAAAATCTATTGCAGAAAAAAAATATTGCAGAAATAATTGCTTTTTATGTATTAAAATAATAAATAAGAGTTAAGTATATAGGGACTTGGAATAGCAAGCGAAACTCTAACTAAAATTATAATGGTGCTTATGCCCAATAGTATAAAATATAGCATGCGTGACCATAGTTTCAGAATTTTTAGGCTTAAAATATTAGTAATCGACTAATCACATAATCACATAAAAATATTCTTAAGAGTTTAGTGCCTGAGTTGATTCTAATTGAAAATTTTAATATGTATCTTAATCACTTTGTGGGTGTTATTAGCTATTACTAAGATGAGCTACAACAAGATAATGGTGAATGCAAGTTGTTTTTATGTATTTTATCTATTATTACTTTGTCATTATTTTTAGCATTACATACTTGACCATCAGCCATTTGTGATGTCCCCACTGCTGGGGCACAGGCCTTAATTATGGGTAGATAAGGAGGATGGGCCATAATCCACCACCATGGCCCAATGCGGATTGGTAGGGTTAACGACTGCACATACTTAGTGTCTTTTAAATAATAATACACTTGTGGCTCTGTGAGCTCACGTTCTATAATTATTATGGAACCCGCTCATAAAACTTTACAAGAATCAGTTAAGAAATGCTACGTGTAGAGAAGAAATGCACAGACATACAAAAGCATTTTTGCCCGAGTGGAAGCAGAGACTCTTCTCTTGCGCTTCACGCTTGCTCAGTTTATTATCTTTGTCTTTAAGAATTTAAAATAGGTACTTTGATAAAATTACATACATTTTATAAAATTACTTTGATAAAATTTAAAATAGGTGCTTTTGTGAAATTAATTTTTTACAATACTCATTTATTTTTAATACAAAAAAATTTAAGATACTACTTTGACCAAAATTATCAACCAAATTAATTTAGTGAATGTGAAAAACAACTTGTCTCTCTGTACAATCCTGAGGTTTTTTAACTTTATTTCACTACAATAGCTTATATTTTTAATTCACCAAAGATTGCTCAGACAAATTAATAGAGATCACATCTCGGTACTTTCTTAGGTCTTTCGCAAGCTATAAAACTAATCAGAATTACAGTTCACCTGCTGGTGAACTGTAATTTTTTTCATTCTTTTCATTAGAATTAAAGACGCTGAAGTTCTTTAGATAAATACATCATTGTGTAGATTTTTTAAACAGATTTGTTGGGCTTTATTTATTTCTTACTTTTATTTAGCAGTAAGAATGTTGTGCAACTAGGTAATTCACAAACAGGAATAAGAAATGTGTTGCTTGCTGTTGTCCATAATGGTTTATAGCATGCTGTACACGGGTAGAGTAGCATGGTATAGTACGATCTTACTAACTTAACTATACTAATGTAGTCAGCATTGGTAGAGCAGAGTACTGAAATTTGGAAGAGTAGAGTAGCTAGCACTGTGGGCAAGCTACTCTACCACTTTCCATCTCCCCACCCCAGCGTCAGCTCTACTCTACCATATACGCCTTACCGCCCCTCAATCAATAAAAAAAATGACTGTTTATTTTCCCATCAAAAACAAAGGACTTAAGTGTAGTGGTTGGACCAATGTATACACTTTGTAGAGTATTTTTGGTCACGATTCTTGACGTTTATGGCGTTATATGAAATACGCATTAAACCACTTGACTAACAAAATGAAAATTATGTGTAGACACTCCTAAAGATGGTAGAGTACTTGGAACTGGTAGAGTAGTATGCTAGTTGACTACTATTTACTCTACTCGTGTACATGGGCCTTATAGGTACCTACATAACTTTCTTTTTATGTGTTGCTGTAACACTTTTTTTACATTTAAACGTAATAGGAATCAAATGAATAGACAGTTATGCCACTTATGCCTTGTTTGTGCTACTATAACTTGCTATATAGTGGAGTGGAGGGGCAACTTTCTATATTTTCATTGAATCATACTATTTTTTGAAAATTTGTTCAACATACTAGTAAAATATTTTATATAAATAGGTACATAAGCTACAAGTGACTATAAACACTACATTTTAATGAGGTCAGTACCTATTTAGCAATACGCAAAGATTTAAATACGCAAATTCTTTATCTAAATTTCAGAGCAGAGGTCATTCGGATCTTGTTTGTTGCGTCTAATACATACC
Source organism: Agriphila tristella (assembly GCA_928269145.1). Taxonomy (NCBI): domain Eukaryota; kingdom Metazoa; phylum Arthropoda; class Insecta; order Lepidoptera; family Crambidae; genus Agriphila; species Agriphila tristella. The sequence goes on from OV743439.1 coordinate 24,900,881, forward strand.
TTAAATTATTGAGTATAAAAGTGTTATCCATCTTGTGTATTAATATTTATCATTTCATTACAAAATCACTCAACACAAGAAAAAACAATAAAACAAAATAACTCTTTCGAATCTTCAGATTTCTTGCAGTGCAGGCAGAGCTGATTTTAGGGTTGTTGAAAAAATATCGATACATCGATATATCGATATTTTTTTTATCGATATATCGATATTTTTAGCCGATATATTTTGAACCGATATATCGATATATCGATACAAAATAACCAATATCGAAAATCGTATCAAAAACGATATATTTTTATTTCTTTTACTATCATTACATCACTCTAAAGTTGCTAGAATACAAAGCTATACAATGCGTTTATTATTCCTATGGCGTTATGTTGGCAGTACCGTCATTGTAATCTTATTGCGATGGAATAAGGTTCAAAATTGAATAAATTTACGGGATACTAACTTAACGCCAGAGATAATAACCGTTGAAACGCACTCTAAAAGTGTAATGTATGTGTACTAAGTAAATTACTTCAACCTTATTACAACGTAATTAAGTTCCATTTTTGGTTAATGACAGTCGACATTATAAATATTGTAGTGTGAGGGTAGCTGCCATTATTTTCATAATTTCTTTTGTACGGTACTTAATCCCTTCTTCAATAAACCGTTGTTCGAGATTAACCTGTTTTAATTGTGCTCCGAAAATCTACAAATATTCTATTTGGCGACGAGGATGGGATGGGTCGGTTCACTGGTGGCACGGTCGGGCTGCACGTGAGGGAGGGCGCACGGCCGGTGTTCCGGCGCGCGCGGCCGCTCGCCTACGCGCTGCGCGAGCCTGTGGAGCGCGCGCTGGATCAGCTGCAGCGCGACGGCGTCATCACGCCGGTCGACACTTCGGATTGGGCCACGCCGATCGTTCCCGTTATAAAAAAAGACGGAACTATAAGGATCTGTGGTGACTATAAAATTACTTTAAATAAATGCCTCGAAGTGGACCGTTTTCCTTTACCGAAAGTAGAAGATCTGCTAGCTAAATTACATGGGGGAGAAAAATTTTCAAAAATTGATTTGTCACAGGCGTACGCGCAATTTGAACTCGACGAATCTTCTAAGTTGTTCACGGTGATTAATACTCACAAGGGTCTTTTTAAATACAATAGATTAATTTATGGTTTATCGTCGAGTCCGGGTATTTTCCAGAGAAAGTTAGAACAAATGTTTGCAGACTTGCCTAGGGTAGGCGTATTTTTAGACGACGTCATTTTGACGGGGGTCGATGATATTTCACATATGGAAACGCTCAGTAAAGTTTTGGAGCGATTGCAACGTTTCGGATTAAAAGTAAAAAAAGAGAAATGTACTTTTTTCGCAGAGTCAGTAACTTATTTAGGGCACGTAATCAGCAAGGAAGGGGTACATACTTGTCCACAAAAATTAAGCGCGGTGGATAAAGCACCAGTTCCGACAAATATTTCTGAGTTACGCTCATTTTTAGGCTTAGTAATGTATTATGCTAAATTTGTGAAAAATATCAGTATGTTGTTGTCACCTTTGTATAAGTTACTACAAAAAGATTCTAAGTTTATTTGGACAGATCAATGTACCGATGCTTTTATGAAGGTTAAGCAATTGCTAGTTTCGAGCGAGGTGCTAGCTCATTATGACCCGGAGTTGCCGATCATCTTGACCACGGACGCGAGCGCGAGCGGGGTGGGCGCGGTCATCTCTCACAAGATGCGCGACGGCCGCGAGCGACCTATAGCATATGCCTCGCGCACACTTAGTTCAGCAGAAGTTAACTACTCGCAAATACAAAGGGAAGCATTGGCTATCATATTTGGGGTTACAAAGTTTCATCAATATTTGTATGGTCGAAGGTTTTTGTTGAAGACGGACCACAAACCTCTAGTTAGTATTTTTGGAGAAAAGGCAGGTATACCGACGATGGCAGCCAGTAGGTTACAGAGGTGGGCGGTTATTTTATCAGGGTATCAGTTCGATATTGAGTATGTACCGACATTAAAGAACAGCGCAGACGCATTATCCAGGTTACCGGTCGATACTAGTAGTGTAGAAGGAGAAGTAAAAACTTACGTTAATTTTGTTCAAGATTTTTTACCTATAACGAGGGATTTAGTTAGTGAAAAAAGTAAACAGTGTAAAACCTTATCGGGACTTAGTATATTTTTACGTTCAGGGTGGCCAAATAAGTGTCCAGCACCGGACATAGAACCATACTTTTTAAGGCGAAATGAATTATATTTGGACTCAGGTTGTATCATGTGGGGTTATCGTATGGTTATACCATCAGAGTTACGTGCCTGCATTTTAAAAGAACTACATACGGGACACATGGGTGTAGTTAAAATGAAAAGTATAGCTCGTAGTTACGTTTGGTGGCCCGGTATCGACGCGGACATCGAGCGAACTTGCCGCGAGTGCGTCGTGTGTGCATTGGAGGCGCCGGCTCCGACGCACGCGCCGCCGCAGCCCTGGGTTTATCATTCTGAACCATGGAGTCGGCTACACATAGATTTTCTGGGGCCTTTTCATAGTAATACTTTTTTTGTAGTAGTGGATTCAACCACAAAATGGATTGAAGCCTACAGAATGTCTCGTACGTCAGCCGGGGACGTAATTAAAGTATTAAGAGAAATTTTTGCTCGGTTTGGCCTTCCGAAAGAGATCGTATCTGATAACGGCCCACCTTTCACTAGCAGGGAGTTGGCTTATTTTATGACAAATAATGGTATAAATCATACGCTCACCCCAGCATACCACCCTTCTTCGAATGGTGCCGCCGAAAACGCAGTTAAGCTCTGCAAAAGGGCCTTAAAGAAAGCTTTACATGATAAAATCGAATTAGATGCGGCGCTCCAGTCTTATCTGTTTTCATATCGTAACACGGTTCATAGTTCGACGGGCCAATCGCCTGCCATGTTGTTGCAGCATAGAAATTTACGTTCTAGATTGGATCTACTCTGTACTGGAAAGAGTGACAATACTATAGCTAACGTACAAAAAGCACAGGAAAATCAGGTTAGGAATGCTGGAGGAATACCGCGTAGCTTTGAGGCAGGTGAGGAGGTATGGGTTAGAGAATTTGGCACAGGGGAGGATAAATGGGCAAAGGGTACGATTGAAAAACATTTAGGATCCCGTACTTATAGTGTAGCTCGGGAAAACGGTCAACTTATCAAGAGGCATGTAGACCAGATTCGAAAGCGTTCACCGGTTTCAATTAATTCGTGTCCCAGTTCGGAGTCAGCTGATTGTAGCGAGGGCGCGATTACAGTTCCGCCGCCCGCCGCGCCACCAGTGGGCGCTCCTGAGCATTCTATTAGGTCTAGAAAGCCGGTGGAAAGATATGGCAATCCGGTGCCTTATTGAATTTTCCGTATTATATAATTTATTTTAATATTGTATTTTAATATTGTGTTTAAGGAAAATTGTAAAATAAGTGGTAGGGTGTAATGTATGTGTACTAAGTAAATTACTTCAACCTTATTACAACGTAATTAAGTTCCATTTTTGGTTAATGACAGTCGACATTATAAATATTGTAGTGTGAGGGTAGCTGCCATTATTTTCATAATTTCTTTTGTACGGTACTTAATCCCTTCTTCAATAAACCGTTGTTCGAGATTAACCTGTTTTAATTGTGCTCCGAAAATCTACAAATATTCTAAAAAGATTGGAATTGAAAAATGGAAAACAACTTATCTGTACTTTCATCATAATTCATTGTTGATATTTTTTTATAAAAACATATTGTCTATGACTTGTACGTTTTTTGCACTGCGTTGAATATCTGATTTAATAAATATGCGCCTGATATTATAAATAATATTCGTTTTTTTTAGATTTTCATACATTAGTTAGAGTAATGAATGTTGTTTTATAAATTCTATTGATATTACTGAGCTAGACTAAAATAAATACATTATTTCAAAACCGCAAATGTTCTCTGAAAATTCGACCGATATATCGATATTTTTTTCGCGATATATCGAGGCCGATATTGATATTTTTATAAATATCGATGTATCGATATATCGATATTTTTTTTCACTTTCGACATCCCTAGCTGATTTGACAGTTTTTTTGACACTTGACACTTCCCCTTCCACAGACTACTAACTAAGGCAGTGTGACCAGATTCAGTATTTTAATACTTTTTCGGTATATTTTATCGGCTTTTCCGAGCATCAGTATTTTTATAGGTATATTGGTGGAAATTAGTATTTTCGGTATATTTTGGTTATAAAGTTATGATAACTACGGTGTTCCATCCCCGCGAACATTGATGTTCAGGGAATTCCCCGGATTTAGTCTACATTTCATTCAGAAGCAAAGATCAGTAAGTTACAGATAAGTCATGACAGGCAGCCGCCACCGTAGTCAAATTACAAATAGTATCTAAACATCTTAACGTTTAAATAAAATGATTTCTGTTCTGCACTTCACTTAATGTTTGAGGTTTTTCTTTCGATGATTCGGGAATTTTCCCAAAAGTAGTACGTTTTTGTCTTCATAAATAGAGCGTGTTTTTTTTTTTTGATTTATTTTTCTTGACGCATCCCATCCATCCGGAAAACATGTCTAGTTTTGCCTTCAAATAGAATGTTAAAATACGATTTCTTACATTTATTGTGATGACAAATTAATAAAACCTGTTTTGAGTATCAATATTTTTATCGGTATATTTTGCATGTGCAATTTGGTATATTTCGGTATTTTTTCTGAGGTGCTTCGGTATTTTCGTGAAATTTAATCTGGTCACACTGAACTAAGGTCGTATTCTCAAGGTGCGGGCACATTTAGGGATGCGCGATCAGGGTACTTATTGTCTAATTTCAAAATCTATCGCAATCGCTTTCAAGATGTGATACATTGATGCTTCTTTTTGGCACAAATAAAAACTTACTAAAGAAATGCAGCAATGTGTCACATCCATCTGTCAAATGAAAGCGATTGCGATAGATTTTTGAAATTAGACAATTAGCCCCCAGGGTACTTATTGTCTAATTTCAAAATCTATCGCAATCGCTTTCAAGATGTGATACATTGATGCTTCTTTTTGGCACAAATAAAAACTTACCAAAGGAATGCAGCAATGTGTCACATCCATCTGTCAAATGAAAGCGATTGCGTTAGATTTTCGAAATTAGACAATAAGCCCCCAGGGTCGGTCGATCCGATTTTTCAGGGGCCCTATTTTTGAATCACTTGACTAGTGTCGAGCGTTCGTTTCTACTGATTTTCGTTCGACAGCTCATACATTTGAGTTGATTTGTCGAACGAAAATCAGTAGAAACGAGCGCTCGACGCCAGCCGAGCGATTCAAAAACAGGGCCCCTGGGGCCTTACTATGAGCTCTTATAGCAGGACTTATACTGAATGGCATTACTTTTTACATTGGCATTACCACAGAATATATACTCTAACGCGAAAAGAAACGACACTTGCGCATGTATGCTCGTAAAATCGCTCGCGGCTATGTGTGCGTGTCTGGAGGCGCGCGGGGGCTTCGCGCGGCGCGCGGGGAGTGCAGCCGCTAGTCGCTGACTTACCCGGCCAAGGGTTCTACTGTCGCTCGCCGCTCGCTTGGCCCATCGCAATCCGCATTGTACCGCATTTCTCACGGACTGACAACGCGACGCGACGCAACATTATTTAATTGTTAGATAACCATGCCCGGCGGCGGGCATTATTGTTGTGTTTGTTGTTGTGGCAACAACCAAAAACAATATCCTGATAAAAGTATCTTCGTATTTTAAAAGTTAAAATATACGAAATATTAGTCATGCTCATGCCCTTACCCTTCCTTTTACCTTACTTTAATTATAAAAAAGATCTGAAAACAAGGATTTCAGACGATTAAACTCGTAAACTCGCAAGTAGGTAAAATTGACAGTAAATAAATAAAAATACAAATCAAATCTTTCATTAACATGTTAAAGATTAATAAATTTATTATAAATAACAGAAAATATAGTATAAGAGTTGCAATTTATGATGTACTAACAGCCGCCCGCGGTTTCACCCGCGTGGTTTCCGTTACCGTAAGAATATCAGGATAAAAAGTATTCTATGTTTTAATCTAGGCTATCTAGTATCTGTGTGCCAAATTTCAACCAAATCCGTTCAGTAGTTTTTGCGTGATTGAGGAACAAACATCCAAACATCTAAACATCCAAACCCACAAACTTTCACACTTATAATATTAGTAGGATCTACCCTGCCTAATATAATTTAAAGATTACAAAAAGTTATTATAAATCAAACCTATCTTTCATTAACATGTCCTTGCACAAGTTTATATTTCCTAACATACTATGTTATCTCCTTTGTTACAAGTCTAAATTCGGTATCAACCCTAGCGCTTCCACGCTCTGGCTCAAGGTCGCTGGCGCTCGAACTCTCATGTACAGAGTGTGTCACGGCTGTGCCATGACCTCGATTTAGCAGGCCTGCAGAGGGCCTGCTTTAATACACGCTCTTAAACCGTTCACCATTTTTTATGTATGGACGAAGCGTACCACGACGCACGGTTTGACAGTTTGGGAGCTATTTTATAGCGTCTGTAATGTCAAATAAAGCAATTCATAAAAATTTCCTACGTGATCAGCTTTTTCAAAATTGTTTAGTTAGATAAGTATGGTGTGAGAATTTTAAGACATGTGAATTTCTTTTAATGTTTATTATTTAACAGTGAATTATGTAACTTGATAAACCAACGCGACGACTTCCTTGTTGTTGAATATCACTGAAATAAAAAGAAATGATGAGAGATGAGACCCCATAAATAAATACCTAAATTGCATTACATTTTATGTTATTATGAATAATAATAATCAAATAAAGAAGAAAATGATTTATTTTATATCGATGTAATTAACAAACTAATGGTGTGAAATTATATTGAAAATAAAAAAACTGAAATAATATAACTTTAATTTGTTTTATTGACTTTCGACATTTTATTAGAGCACGCACCTAGTAAATCGCACTTAAAAATAAATATGAAGTTGTGATAAGTACTTTATTTGCAATGTTCTCATTAAAAAAACTAGTAAGTGACCGTTATTTTATTTTTCATCAATTTAGAACGTCGCGGCAGACAGAGATATACTATCCCCGCCAATTGGTAATTTGCAAGAACCTTGTCACATTAACATCCACATCGACGTGATCCGCAACTAAAAATGCCATGAAATAAAAAAAATCTTAATAGGTAATCTAATATAATTATTATTTATTGAAATATTATTTTCAGTAAGATAGGGTCTAGGTGTATCAAAAATTTACAAATTGTTTTTCGTTTTTGAGGTTAAAAACATGGCCGCCAGGTGCATTACCAATTGGCGGGGATAATAAGCGATTAATTGGGTGCATTCTGCCAAACAAATATCTGAGTCATCGAACGTCATAAAGTACATTTTAACCATGAAAAGTAAATGAATATTCTAAACAAATTACTTTCCATGGCTAACAAAGTTATGGCGATCGATGACTCAGAGATTTGTCTTACAGAATGCACCCATCGATTTGTATAGGCTAGCTCGTTTTCGCATCGTCTACAAAGCATTAGTGATCTGTGACAAAGCATACCAGAGACAAACTAACCGTTCACCTTGAGTCAAAACAATCTTTAAGCCGTTCACCTAAAAGACGGTCATGGTACCGATTTAAGCAATTTTGTTTAGGGCCTGCTTCTGAACTGAACGGCTTAAGGATGGGTTCTTATTTGCTGATGGTAAGCCCCGATCGTAATGCTACGATCCAATCTGCGGATAGGATCGCATGTCGTCAATTGGCACCCTGATTATCTAAAAAGAAACTATTTAGCGACTGGTTGCATTTGACATACATTGCCATGCTTTTCTTTGGTATGTTTTTAGTTCGTTACAAATAAACCTAAGTAAGCACCCATTTTTTTGTAAACGAACCGCGTTTTAAATTCATACCATCTAAGCGATCCGATCTTTCAAGTTTTGTATCGATCCGGCAATAAATCGTATGGCCTTGATCCAATCCGACAAAGTATCGGATATCACGACGTATTTTACACGAGTTTTTGGCGCAATTTCGTCGAGTTCGGTTTGGTGTCTATTTTAATTATTTGCAAATTGATTCATAGTGGATATTGTGTCTTAAAATTAGTACAGTTTTGTGGTACAAGTGTCTACGCAACTGAACAATATGTGGGATAATTCAAATAGGCGCGATCTTGGTTGTGCGAAGCTGAGACTTTTATTATAGTGGTGGCTACCTCGGCAGAACTTACCGAGTAAACTAACTTGATATACTTGGTGCGAAATGCTCCAAGCAGCATTGGAATGCGATTAGGGCATGCAAACCGGTTAATCGGATAACCGAAAAAACCGGATAACCGACAGAGTTTGGAACCCGGTTTTTTCTAGTCTAAAAACCGGGTTTTTCGGTTTTTCGGTTATTTCATTTAACACACAGTTAACATTAAAACGTTCTTCTTTACTCAAATATGCTACAAAAATACATTCAACAACATACATTTCAGTCAATTAAATAGTCTATGGTACTTAAGGAAAGCGTTAAGCGTGTAATAATAAAATGGCGACTTTATGTACAAAACTAGCGCCACTCCCGCAAAAAAAAAACCGTGTAAATACACAATTTATTATTAAAAATCCAAACTAAGGGTACCCTCGCAAAATATCAATTTTTTATTAATAATAAACACAGAAATCAGTGACAAATAATTGTTTGCAGTTTTGGTGGTGAAAAAAGCTAAAAACGGCGGTCTTTTTGTTTTTCGTTAAGAAAAAGCAAATCATTAAGTTTTGATATTTTGCAAGGGGATCTTCAGCTTGGATTTTTAATAAATTGTGTACACGGTATTTTTTTATTTATTTGCGGGAGTGGCCCTAGTGTTGCATATTAAGTTGGCTTTGTGATATCACTTATGCTTTTGTAATGTATGCCACTTGATATTCTACTCTACAGCAACGATTAACAAAGGAAAGTCAAGTCTGCTCGTAATCATGTCCAGGATGCTGTTGGGGCTCCCCCGCACCCTATGCACCAGGGAATAAGCACCGTTTTTGCGCATAGTTGAATAGAAATTAGAAACATTCAACGCTGGCCTCAGCAAATATCCCGGATGCCCTGCAGGAGAAACGCTACCCCAAAAGCACCCTGAACGCATTGTTATATTGAACTCAGAGGATGTGATAAGCACTTTGAGTGCTAGTTAAACCCAAGGCTACACGTATAAAAGTGTGTAAAAAAAGTCGAAACAACGTAATTACTTCATACACACAAACACATTTTATTTTGACGACAGCGTGCAAACCTGACAGTGAACTCACTGGAGTAGGTAGGTATATATGTATAGTCAAATGCTAAATTATTTGTCTCAGTTTGACTCCACCGACGCACCTACTTACAATCGAATTTAAAATACGATGATATCTTTGACATAATAATTTGACGACCTTTATTACTTGGACATAAAGTCGCTGAATTGTCAAAAAGAGATACATAAAATATAAAACTTGACTACCTAACTTTTAACAATTTTATTTTGACAACTGCACCGCATTATGGACTATTATTTTCGAGTGTATTGAGTATGTAGGTATAATTGTTTTCACGCTCCACAACGGAGGGCTCGCAGTCGCAGACCTCCCAAAGAATAGAAAATAGTTTATTGTAGGGACACTTGACACCTATTTCTTTAAACAAATTGGTTGATTATAAAATTATTAACATACAGACAGTTTTTTTATTTAAGATTTATTTAAGATACGGCCGTACTCAGAGTCGTCAATTAAGTTTAATGCTTCATGTATGGCATTGTCTTATACTATCACGAAAAGAAAGAGATGGCAACTACCTATTTTAATAAAGCATTAAACTTTATTGACGTCTCTGAGTACGGCCGTTAATTTGTAATTAAATTCGAATGATTTATACGAAAAAAACAAATAATATCTATTAATTTTAGCATTTTTATTGATTTTTTTTTAAAAATAACCGAAAAAACCGGTTTACCCGGTTTTTGTTTCATGAAAACCGAAAAAACCGGTTATCCAAAACAACCCGGTTTTTGCATGCCCTAAATGCGATGCACCCTCATTCTAATGTAAACTGAAACACAGCGACCACTGAACTATTTAACACTTGACACTGGCAAAAATTACTTCCAAGAGGAGAGTAGATTGCCAAAACAAAATAACCACTCGTTTGTCGCGCGGCCGGCGCGCAATTTCCTTGTTTGTCACGCAGTTTTGCGTTACAGCAGTGCACTTGCACAGCTGCGTTAAAACCGTTTTTATGACCCGTTCCTGTTTGTATACGAACAAATAATGTTCTATTTCGTATAGGTAATGGATGAAGCTATAAGTATTGAAAAAAAAAACGAGTACCTGTAATGGTAAAATAATTTCTAAAAAATTCGTGAATTTAGCTAAAGAGAAAATTCACGACTTGTAATGGGAATTGATTTTTAATATTAAATCTAAATCGATAACTAGTGTTTTTTTTTACATAATTAAAAACTAGAATAATACCCCTTTCCGTACATGCCAATTTTTTTATGAATTGGAAGCAATTCAACGGTCTTAATAATGTTTGTATATCGCACAAATTTTTAATGCGCGTCTTAATTCGCTGCTGAGTCTAAGCGCTGTTTCGTAGTATTTTATTCCAATTGTGGAAGGCTTGTGACAAAAATAAAATATACTTTAGAAAGATACATATTTCAACTTTCATATTTTGTAAAAAAAGATGAGACTCTTGAAGAAAAGTATCTTTGTAAAAAAATATAACATTAAAGCGGCCCACTATAAATGATAAAATTGTGTTTTTGTAACAAGCGTTGATTGGTTAAACTTGGATCAAGATTACCTTGTACTAATTATATGTACAGAAAGAGCAAAACCTGCAGTTTCTAACAGTATGCAATACATAGGAAAGATTCTTCCGAAATGTATGTAAAATTTCGATCTAAATAATCCAATTCCGCGCTGCCGGGCGCTGGCGTACGGGCCGTTCGCTGCCAAGATGGCCGCGCGTAGCCGAGTTTAGTTCAGGGTTGTCGCACACATTAAATAAAACTAGGTAGGTACTTAATTTTTTTTTATTATATTTTTAATTTTATAGTCACATTTTTTTTAATAGTTCTCCTCTTCCTCGTCCCCTGCCTCACTCTCCTCGATTTTCACTGTACACAGCATAAAATATAAAATGGATGTGGACTAAAAAATTATAACTAGACACCCAACACCAATCACAATAACCAACACCAAAACCAAAAAAACATTCACTAGGTAATGTATAAAAACAACATAAACACAACCTAATATGAAAATAATAAGCGTGTGAGGCAGCCCTGCCAAAATGCTAGTTTGTTTCAAGGTCCCACAGGACCTTGTTACCTTGACCGTGGATAATGGCGTAATAAAAACTCACTATTTTGCGTTGCATCAATCATCCTGTGTAAACAGATGAATGTTATATTTTGAAACCACTTTGAAACTGTTCACTAATAGTATTATTATCTTATTTCGGATAATTCTTTGATTAACCAATCTAAATTATAACATAATGTTGTTGTAAACAGAAACAATACATCAAGAATTTACCGGGCTACGGTTTTGTTATGATTTTTAACACTAGACATTAAATTTGTGACGAGATATTTATATGATCGAATAAATCACGATATGACGATTCTTTTAATATATGACATCAAACAGAAATATAAATTAACAAAATACTTACGGCATATCAAATTAGAGCACTTCACACAGAAAAAACAAGTATGGCGTCAACTGACGTGAAACTCTTCAAAATTATTTTTTTCAACCAATCACAGGCCTTTTCTACTTTTTTTTGCGATATTAGTGTTGCCAAAATCATAATCTAAATCAGCCCAAGAGGTTTTGGTGTGGCCGCCTAAAAAAACCTACCAAATTGGTAGAAATCGAACAGCGATCGACCCGGTCCTACAGCACCGCGCGACAAAGGACCGTCTTTTGCTTGCGGTACTACAGTACCGCGAAGCAATCGAGTGGATAATAAGAAGAAGACGTATTGCACAGTTTTATCAAATACTATGGAAACTCTACTAGTATTTGGTTTTATTGACCATGTAGGGTTAATATTGCGCGATGATTGAACAAAAGCTTTTGAACGAGTTTGATTTTAATTGTGCAATATTCTTTCATTACACCGTGTAGGGTCAACATTGCGCAGTATTTTTATAATCAGTCACTGATTAATCTTCATCTTCATCGAGGATATGACTATTGATTGACACAGTCAAAAAATGCAAGCAAATAAATATAAATTTCACTTTTTTGCTTGATAATACTCACCTCATGATTGCAATAAAGTTTAAACCTTGTTGCTGTGGAACAAAGTTCAATATTAATCGACAGTCTATCCTATATTCAGAGTATTATGTAGAACATTCAATTTTTAGAAAATTGCAATGAAGAATGAAGGTCCAAACAAATTATCGGACGCGGCTTATGGACGCGGCTTACTGCCGCGGCTGATAAGTGTGCACACTCTAATAACATCCTGCGTGCCAGATAGCTATCGGACGTCCGATGACGTCATATTAGTCTATGGTTACGTCCGCGACCTACTACATCCGATAGTTTGCACACCTCAGATCAGCCGCGGCAGTAAGCCGCGTCCGATAATTTGTTTGGACCTTGAGGGCTTTTCCAAAGGACTAAAAACTGTAGGATCGATGGCGTTGATAAATTAAGCACTGTCAACTGAGGCGCGTGCAGAACCTACGCTCTGAGTGCAACCAGAGTTGTGTCCACCGAACGTCACGCTCATAGATGTAGCAAATCCCTTCGGTATAAACCAGATTGAGCTCTTCGCCCCAAAACGAGCCGACAGAGAGGTCAAGTAGATAATTGTATCTCTTTCTTCATTAGAGTGACCAAACTGTATGGTTGGTTGGAGACATATTTATTACTTTAAACTGTTTAATATAAACTTAAGTACGTAGTTCTTTATTTACAATTAGTACTTTTACCACGTTTTTATAAGGCTGCTTGTTTGTTTGTGTTTTCGTTTGTTTGTTTGAGCACAAATTTTGCAAACGATTTTATACTAACTTCCCGATGAACTAGAGACTTGAAACTTTGAACACAGGTCAGAACTAGAAGGTTATGTAATATTATGGTATCATTGAGCTGATTTGACGATGGAGCCGGAATAACGCCACAGGAACACTATGATGAAACCATACAACCCCATCGTGTTGGGACTCGTTAGAATCGTCTTGGCAAGTACTCTGTTGGAGAATAATATCCAAGGGGCTGATGAAGGAGCCGGAGCAAAGCCATTGAAACTTTGTAATAAAATCATGCAACCCCATCGAGTTTAAGCTCGATTGATTCGTCTTGACGAGTGCTTCGATAGGAGCTGGGATAGGTACTTTAAATAAAATAATAATTTACTAAAAATAAATCTTCACGTTTTTTTATTACGTTTTATTAGGTTGCTTTCTTGTTTTTATTTATAAATATGGTTAATCAACCAATATATAACCTATTGCAGTACAAGGTAGTCCTCTCGAAGTTGTTACGAAATATGTCTACCTCGGGCAAACATTGCAATTGGGTAGAAACAACTTCGAGGGAGAGGCCAACAGAAGGATACAGCTGGGCTGGGCAGCATATGGGAAACTTCGTCGAGTCTTTGAGTCGCCTATTCCACAGAATCTAAAGACGAAAGTCTTCAACCAGTGCGTCCTGCCTGTCATCACATACGGAGCCGAAACGTGGACACTCACTGTAGGGCTGGTTCACAAATTTAAAGTCGCGCAGCGAGCTATGGAAAGGGCTATGCTCGGAGTTTCTCTGAGAGATAGGGTCCGGAACGAGGTGATCCGATAGAGAACTAAAGTCATTGACATAGCTCACCGGATTAGCAAGCTGAAGTGGCAGTGGGCCGGCCATATTAGCCGTAGAAGGGCTGGGGCAGACGAGTTCTTGAGTGGAGACCCCGAATGGGCAAACGTAGTGTAGGACGCCCTCAGACAAGGTGGAGCGACGATCTTCGCAAGGTGGCTGGCATAAACTGGATGAGTATAGCCGCGGATCGTGCTCAGTGGCGTGCACTCGTAGAGGCCTATGTTCAGCAGTGGACGATGATAGGCTGATGATGAACCAATATCTACAAAAATTCAAGTGTAAATAATGACATAACTATAAAGTTTATTCCAATTTTGATAGAAATACAATGTGTGTGTATTTTGGAAATCAAATGAATGTTGCAAAAACAAGTGAAGGTAGAAAAACATTGTCTATTGTAGTTAAAAAAACAGGTGCAAACGATTTTCGACTTTATTGACGTTTATAATTTATTCTCTTCCATTAAAAACTGTTATTTTGGTAAATATATCAATAAGCTCTAAAATACTTTCACCAATTTTTTAGTAGTGAAATTACAAAAATGGGTGCAAGCGATTTTCAACGACACAATGATAAAAATTAAAAAAAACAAGATGGCGGCCAACCTTTTTTGTTTTTGGCTTGATTTCGATGAAAATCGGTTTTTAGTAATATTTTGACAAAAAATAACAATGAAATGTTGAAAATATAAAAAGAATCAAAATGGCGGCCTACTTTTTTGTTTGTAGCCCGATTTCGATGAAACTCGTTTTTTGGTACTATTTAGGCAAGAAAATAACAACTCAATTTTTTTAATATTTAAAATTCAAAATGGCGCTTAATTTTTTTGTTTTTGAGCCGATTTCGATGAAACTTGGTTTTAAGTAATATTTTGACAAGAAAATAACAACGCAATGTTGAAAATAAAAAAAAAATCCAAAATGGTGGCAAACTGTTTTGTTTGAGAACCGATTTCTACGAAACTCGAAACTAATAATGGAATGTAAACAATGGAAAGTAACAAAAGATCAAAATGGCTTCCAATTTTGTTTTTGGGTTGATTTTAATATAACTGGGTTGAAAAAAATTGTTTATATGGTATTTAATAAAATATTTATAATATTACGCAGTGGTTTAATGTGACCATTTGACAGAGGAAAAAGGTAGTGAGTGACAGAGTCAATATATGAATTTAGAACTACAGGCTGTTCGCATTGACCATGCAGGTTTAACACCCCCCCGCAATGTGAACAGAACACCCTGTATCTTCCTATACCTATGTGCTCCAAAAATATATATTCGACATATCAAAGAACAAACACCCTATCTACACTTTGTACAAACACATTTCAAAAATAACATCATTATTTACACCTTACTTGCTAACCTTACATACTTAACTACCTACTAGAGACATAACATGATGAAAAATTGACGCACAACTAAAAAATTACGAACCTATGCTAAACCTAGAGAATTTGTACATTTACAATGTTTCAGTTTTGGCAAAGGTTTAGTCAATATATCGGCGATCATGTTGTGTGTAGGTATGTATTCGAGATGTATGTCGTGGTGTGCAAGTGAGTCTCGTATGAAGTGGTGTCTGACGTCGATGTGTTTAGTGCGTGAATGGTATGTATTGTTATTCGCTAATTTAATCGAACTTTGATTGTCAGTATGAATGACGATGGGACGACACGTGAGGAATAGTTCGCTAATGAGTGACTGGAGGTATATTGCCTCCTTGCAAGCTTCTGCGAGAGCCATATATTCGGCTTCTTTTGTAGAAAGCGCGACGGTCCGCTGCTTGCGAGCTTCCCATGATACTGGGGCGCCGCTCATTAGGAACACGTATCCAGTGAATGAACGTCGGTCCACAAGACTGTTTCCATAATCCGCATCGACATATCCTTGGGGATAGAATGGAGCACCAGGTTTAAAATGCAGTCGGAGGTCTTTGGTACCCTTAAGGTATCGAAGAACTCGCTTCGCAGCCTTCCAGTGTACCCCCCCGTAATGTGCATTGAACTGTGATAGATATGAGACCGAATGGGCAATATCGGGTCTCGTACAAATTGCAATGTACATTAGTGATCCAATAAGTTCCTGATATGGAACTTCCGCATTTTGTTCATCTTTAGTCGGAAGATTCAATTTTTGACCAGGTTCTAGTGGGGTGGAAACAGTAATGGCATCTGTCATACCAAACTTTATTAGAAGTTTCTCGATATATTTTGTCTGGTCGAGAAATATGTTTCCAGAGTTTTGTTCTATTCTCATGCCAAGACAATCCTTACAAGGACCAAGATCTTTGATAATGAACATCTTTTTGAGTTCATTTTTGAAATGATTCTTCATATCGTCACTTGAGCAGACAATGAAGAAATCATCAACGAAGACAGCTACGAGAAGGAGATCATCGCCTTCTCTTCTATAGTAAAGACAGTGTTCATTGGCTGTCTGCATGAGAGATAACTTTTGCATTGCTACACACACTTTAGCGGTCCATTGACGTGGTGCTTGTTTAAGACCGTAGAGGGCCTTTTTAAGTAGACATACCTTGCCTTTTGCGTTGTCGGAGAATCCTTCTGGTTGTTCCATAAAGATCTCTTCATCTAAATCGCCATTTAGGAATGCCGTTTCGACATCAAGGTGTTCTATCACTAACTCACGAAGAGCAGCAAATGCGAATAACAGTCGTACTGAAGACAGTCTAGCAACTGGTGAGAAGGTTTCACCGTAGTTTACTCCGGCTACTTGAGTGAATCCTTTAGCTACCAGTCTGGCTTTGTATTTTGTGACATTTCCTGACGTGTCTCTTTTTATTTTGTAGACCCATTTGCATTTTGTAGTTTTTCTACCTGCAGGTCTGTCAACAAGAATCCATGTATCGTGTTTCTGTAACGAGTCAAATTCAGCCTTCATAGCTTCGAGCCATTTTTCTTTTTGTGGGTGTTCCACGACTTCTTTGTAAGTTTCCGGCTCTAGGTCTGAGGTCATATAAAGATGTTCCTCGTATCTTTGAGGACAGCGCCTGTCTCGGATCGGATATCTCCTTTGAGGTTCAGGTGCTTGCTCTAAATATTCAGAATTTTAAACTTTTAGATTTTTGCATTCACAATGCTATTTTTATATTAAGATGAATAAATAATGAAAAATATTAGAAAAAATCGGCTCACCCGTAGCCGTCCCCCGTCCCGTCTAAGTTGCTACGGGTGAGCCGATTTTTTCTAATATTTTTCATTATTTATTCAGAATTTTCTGATGGATTTTCAGAAGTAGAAGCAGGTTTATCAGACTCTGATAAATTTTCAGAGGTTGACGTATTTGGCGTCATAGATATACCAGGCAGGGGTTGAGGTTCTGTTTGAGGAACAGGTTCGTTATCAAGAGGTACAAAGATTTCTTGTGATTGAGTTGGGAGTTCTACCTCACCGTCAGAGGGTCTTGTAGGTGACTGTTGTAGTATTTTATCTTCTATAAATACTACATCGCGCGCAACTATAATAGATCGAGGGTTTTTGGGATCTATAAGTCGGTAGCCTTTGCTTTCAGTAGCATAGCCAACGAAAATACACGTTTGAGTTTTTGAATCCAGCTTAGTTCGTTTTTCTTTTGGAACTAGCATGTGGGCTTCACAACCAAATACTCTCAAGTGAGAGAGGTTGATTTTCCTTTTTGTCCACACTTCTTCAGGGATTTTGTTTTTCAAACTTTGCGTAGGTACACGGTTTTTTAAATAAATGGCAGTATTTACCGCCTCTCCCCAGTATGCTTTAGGCAAATTTGAGTCTTTAAGCATTGATCTGGCTTTTTCGATTATTGTCCTATTTGCGCGTTCGGACACTCCGTTCTGTTGAGGAGTATATGGCACTGTCGTTTGATGGACAATACCGTTCTCCTTTAAAAAGGTAGACAAGTCGTTGTTGACATATTCGCGACCGTTATCTGAACGTAGAACTTTAATTCGTTCGCCAGTTTGGTTCTCAACCAAGTGCTTAAACTCTATAAACTTAGTAAAAACTTCGGACTTTGATTTTAAAAGATATCCAAAAGTTTTTCGACTAAAGTCGTCTGTAAACGTTAATAAATATAGGGCTCCGCCCCACGAGTGTGTACTCATAGGTCCACATAAGTCCGAGTGTATTAACTCTAAGACCTTACTCGATTTATTTTGCGACTTTTTAAACGGTTTTTTAGATAATTTACCTTCTAGGCACGGGATACAATTTTCAGAAAAAGTTCCGTTGTAATCTATGCCTATGCATTTATTTTTTTAAACTTGCATACTCTTTGCATTTAGATGACCAAGTCGTCTATGCCAAAGTATTGGGGACTCTTTGGTAGGCGTGTAGAGAGCATGCGACCTATCTAGATCTAGCCTAAACATTCCTTTATGGTTTGAGGCTGTCGCTATTACTCTTCCTGTCAGTTGACATCCACCTGACAAAGTGATTGACGCCCCTTCTGATGTAAACAATACATCGTCACCTTTTTTC
This sequence comes from Agriphila tristella, assembly GCA_928269145.1. Classification (NCBI taxonomy): domain Eukaryota; kingdom Metazoa; phylum Arthropoda; class Insecta; order Lepidoptera; family Crambidae; genus Agriphila; species Agriphila tristella. Next base: position 24,919,287 of record OV743439.1, read on the forward strand.
ACTAAATTACTAACTGATAAAAGATTTGTGGCTAAACCAGGAACATAAAGAACTTCGCTTATTTTGGTAGCACAATCGGAAATATTAATATTTACAATACCTTTCCCATTACTGAGAAGTTGGTCCTTATTGGCGACTGTTACAGGAGTGATATTGGAAGCCAAGGACTCAAACCAATCTTTCCTGTTGCTCATATGAGAGCTTGCACCGGAATCTAGGTATCAATCTTGTGAACCTGAGAATGAAGGTATAATTAAACAAGATGAAAGTGTAAATTCAGTTGTATTGTTTGAATAAACCTTTTTTGTCAAGACTTTCTTGTTTTTAATCCTGCATTCCAAAACCAGGTGACCAAATTTTTTATAGTAAATACAGAAGGTTTTCTTCCTTTGTTTTGTAAGTAGTGCCGCCGTGGTTCCAGCTCCATTTGGTATTTGGGTATTTGAAGTGCAGCCAGCTCGCGAATCTTCTTGTAACAGAGATGATACTACACCCTCCAGTGTTCAAGTGCCATGACGAGTGGTTGGTACTTGTCTGGCAGTCCGGCTAACATTATTATTGCTAGGAACTCATCTTCGACTCCAGCTCCAATTTGTTGTAACTCCTGTTGCACAACTAATGAGGAGTTTAGATAAGTCTGCATATCACCTTTGAACTCATTTGTCAAAAGTTTTTTCATCAGTTGTAATCTTCGCGTCAGTCCACTGTCAGCATACGCCTTCTAGAGACTTTTGAAGGTCTCGAATGCGGTCTTCACAGATCTTATGACCGGATAAATTGATTCGTCACATGCGAGACAGATTTTGGCTCTTGACTTTGCATCTTTACGTTTAGCGTCAGGATCTTCATCATTGATGGGTTTTGTGACCACATCCCAAAGGTCAAGATCAGTGAGCCGAAAGCCCACGTATTAAAATTCTTCCCATTCAGTTTAGAGATGGAAATACCTGAAGTTGACTGGTGAATTGCTGACGACGATGATGGTGCCGGCTGATTCGCCGATGGAATATTATTCTCTATAGCACGATATTTTTTCTTGTTCTGTCGGTCACAGCAATGGGCTAACCATAACCATTTGTTTATATGGGATTTAATAAAATATTTATGATATTACGCAGTGGTTTAATGTGACCATTTGACAGAGGAAAAAGGTAGTGAGTGACAGAGTCAATATATGAATTTAGAACTACAGGCTGTTCGCATTGACCATGCAGGTTTAACAAAAAAAAGAAGAACAAGCAAAGAATTTGGCCGCAACCTTGAATTTTTTAATATTTAAAAAATGCGTTGTTATTTTCTTATCAAAATAGTGCCAAAAACCGAGTTTCATTGAAATTGGCATAAAAACAAAAAAGTTGGCCGCCATCTTGAAGTTTTTAATATTAAAAAAATGCGTTGTTATTTTCTTATCAAAATAGTGCCAAAAACCGAGTTTCATCGAAATCGGCCCACAAACAAAAAGTTGGCCGCCATCTTGAATTTTTTAATATTACAAAAATGCGTTGTTATTTTCTTATCAAAATAGTGCCAAAAACCGAGTTTCATTGAAATCGGCCTAAAAACAAAAAAGTTGGCCGCCATCTTGAATTTTTTAATATTTAAAAAATGCGTTGTTATTTTCTTATCAAAATAGTGCCAAAAACCGAGTTTCATCGAAATCGGCCCACAAACAAAAAGTTGGCCAACATCTTGAATTTTTTAATATTTAAAAAATGCGTTGTTATTTTCTTATCAAAATAGTGCCAAAAACCGAGTTTCATCGAAATCGGCCCACAAACAAAAAGTTGGCCGCCATCTTGAATTTTTTAATATTTAAAAAATGCGTTGTTATTTTCTTATCAAAATAGTGCCAAAAACCGAGTTACATCGAAATCGGCCCATAAAGAAAAAAGTTGGCCGCTATCTTGATTTTTTTAATTTTTTAAATGTGTTGTTATTTTCTTATCAAAATAGTGCCAAAAACCGAGTTTCATCGAAATTGGCCCACAAACTTAAAAGTTGGCCGCTATCTTGTATTTTTTAATATTTTCAACACTGCGTTATTATTTTCTTTTCGAAATAGTACCATAAACCGAGTTTCATTGAAATCTGCGCATAAACATGAATTTGATTATTAATTATTAACTTTACCCCTCGCCTGCGACTTCCAGTTAAATCTGAAATGGTGTAGGATTTATGGTCACCCTTGTTTTGTAAAGGAATATTTCCTGAATATTGAAATTCTAAAATTGAAATTCGGCGCCAAAGTCAAAATCGGATCGGAGTTGCCAGGATTGACACTTGAATTTATACAACTACAATAATGCTGATTAGCATTATTGTAGAAATCTAATTAAATCAAAAGAGTAAGTTCTGTTTTATGTTACAATTACGATGTGTTACTCTAAATTAATATTTAATTAGTATATTTTCAATATTCCACTCCGAATCCTTAACTTTGATACACTACGTGATTGGTAACGTACATTTTTATTCCCTACCATCGTGGTATTATTGTTTAGTAATGGCAATAGGGAATATGCATAAGTCACCGATTTTGATGAAATTGATCTTGATCGCTGCGGACACTTATAAAAACATGATGGAACAGGAAAAAAAATAAAAAAAATGTATTATTTTAGTTTTATCACACGATGAAATCAGGAAAAAATAACGATTTTTTTTTTCATTTTCGGATATAATGCACTTTACAGTCAGATAGAATATCGAATAAGAAATAATATTTTGTATTACATATATGTACTTAAACGCAAAATTTAGGGAGATAATTGAAGATTATTGGCCAACTCCATATTAAACGCGCCGAAATACACCTGAAACGTGATGTGTGACGTCACCGTTTTGTATGGAGCGTTTTCGGCGGGTGCTGCTGCGCGCTAACTTCAAGTAACTATATCACGAGAAAAAAACGCAAGAGAAAAGTTTTAATATAACAGTTAATTTTCTCACGCATTATACTTTTGATTAAGATTAAAAAAAAAAAATATGCATATTCCCTATTGTGCGAACGAGACATCCTCATCTACTTGGTGATGTTTCATTCACACAGTAGAGTCTTCAGTCAATGTCGTCGATAGAATTTCAACTCTATGACAAATAGAATAAAGTTGAATTTCCTTTAAACGCATAGTGAGAATTTTTGTAGAGTACTCACTCCTTATATATGAATCTCCTTTGTCACGCCATGGACGAAAAAATCTTTCGTCCATGGTCACGCTCTAATGTTTGATACGCCGTTAGATCAAATGGTTCCACTCGGAGCGTAGGTTCTGAACGCGCCTCAGCTGACAGTGCTTAATTTATCAACGCCATCTATCGATCCTACAGTTTTTAGTCCTTTGGAAAAGCCCTCAAGGTCCGAACAAATTATCGGACGCGGCTTACTGCCGCGGCTGATCTGAGGTGTGCAAACTATCGGATGTAGTAGGTCGCGGACGTAACCATAGACTAATATGACGTCATCGGACGTCCGATAGCTATCTGGCACGCAGGATACTATGAGAGTGTGCACACTTATCAGCCGCGGCAGTAAGCCGCGTCCATAAGCCGCGTCCGATAATTTGTTTGGACCTTCATTCTTTTTTATTTCTATCGTAAGAATCACAATTTCACTATATTTTTTTTTTGATATATTTATTTGTTTAAAACTTGTACTTGTTTCTCTTTAATCGCTATCGCCAGAAACGTCAAGTTAACAGCCCACTTAGAGGCCGTAATATCCCAGCTTGTGTTGAAGCAATATTATTGAAATTTGGCGTAAATGATTCACTATTTTCTAACAGTTTTTTTGGCATATAAATTTCATTGATACACTGTATCAGTTTAAAACTTGTGTGTGATTAACTTTGAGGAATGGATGGAGAAAACAGGATAATTTAAAGGTCGCTGTATACGTAACGGGAAAAATCCCGGACGGGACGGGAAAACATAATTTCATACAAAATGTAATAGGAAGGAGCCTTAGATTATGGAAGTGTCTATTCATCGGGACGCCTCGACGAATAGTATTTTTCTCTATCTAGCGGTGCGCACCACTGAATAGCACTTTCTCTAGGGATTGGCTATAGGCCGGTGCCTCGGGTTCGATCCCCGCGGGAAGTAACATCTTTGAGTTGTTGTTTCTAGTTTGGTTTGGACATTGCAGGCTGATCACCTGATTGTGCGATAAGAAAGATGATCCGTGCCACAGAAAACATAATAGTCCGTGCTTCGACTGTAGATCCTGCACCTGACCTCTCTCCGGTCGTGTCGGTCGTCCTGCCATCCTATCGAATTAGAGAGAGAACGAAGAGAGAGTGCAAACACTTTCCTCTCAAATCTCAATTAAACTGCATCTAAATCTTTAAACACAAACCAAAGCTACGCACTGCACTGAAGAAACCTGCTAAAACCACAACCAAAGAGGATTATTATTCCCACAAATCCGCACGATGGAACCTTGTCATATTAACATCCACGTAGACGTCATCCGCAACAAAAAATTAGGTATATACCTATTTACATGTAACAATAAAATTTCAATTGGTGATTTTTATATTAATTATTGAATTATTAATTTTAATAAGATAGGGTCTAGGTATAAAAAATACAATTGTTTTCAGTTTTTTAGGTTTAAAAATAGCTGCCAGGTTCATTAGCAATTTGCGGGGATAGTATTCCAAGGTGTTTGGTAAAAGCCTTATAAAGTCGAAAATGGTAGAAAGAGGCCATCAAACTGAACAACTTTTACTATGGGACCAACTCTGAAATCGCAAAAAAATCTGCAGTTTCATACAAAAATATTTAATAACGAAAATATCAAAATGTATGAAACAGCTGTTTTTTTTGCGATTTCAGAGTTGGTTGACTTTTACCATAGTAAAAGTTGTTCAGTTTAATGGTCCCTATCTACCATATTCGGCTTTACAAGGCTTTTACCAAACACTTCCTTATCCTTACATATAATAAAACAGTAGAAAAAGTGTGTCTGTACATTACATATATTTCAAAAAATATACATATATCTGGCGCGATGGAGACATAATAATAGTTGTCTGTTTGTCTGTTTGTTTGTCTGTTTGTTTGTCTGTTTGAACACGCTTATCTCCGGAAATACTGAACAGATTCGAATGAAACTTTTTTCGTTATATAGCTGTTAAGCCTGGGCATAACTTAGGGTATAATTGATTTTGGAAAATGGAACACCTGATGCGGAACCATAATGGTCCAGCTAAACTACACAAAATATAAAAATGACACCCTAGCAAAAGTTGTTCAGCCTGATGAGCATTTTTTGTTGAGGTACAATAATCGAAGATCTGGAACACCTGATGCAGAAACATAATGGTCCAGCTAAACTATACAAAATATAAAAATGACATCTTTGCAAAAGTTGTTCAGCCTGATGAGCATTTTTTGTTGAGGTATAAAAATCGAAGATCTGGAACACCCGTTGCAGAACCATAATGATCCGGCTAAACTATACAAAATATAAAAATGACACCTTAGCAAAAATTGTTCAGCCTGATGAGCATTTTTTGTTGAGGTACAAAAATCGAAGATCTAGAACACCTGATGCAGAACCATAATGGTTCAGCTAAACTATACAAAATATAAAAATGACATCTTTGCAAAAGTTGTTCAGCCTGATGAGCATTTTTTGTTGAGGTATAAAAATCAAAGATCTGGAACACCCGATGCAGAACAATAATGATCCAGCTAAACTATACAAAATATAATAATGACATCTTTGCAAAAGATGTTCAGACTGAAGATCTGGAACACCTGATGCAGAACCATAACACTTCTACAAGTATTTTCTTATGTAACTACATTAGTTCATTTATATGCATTCGCCGAAGTCATAAAGTCCACGCGTACGAAGTCGCGGGCATCAGCTAGTTGTATAATAAAACGGAACCACAGCAATAAAATAACATCGGTTAAATTGAATATAACTAGAAACAACAACTCAAAGATGTGGCTTCCCGCGGCAGGGATCGAAGTTCGAACGACCTCTGGATCGAGAGAACAACGCTTTAACCAGTACTAACCACTAGCCACAGAGGCATTTACACAAATTACTAAATAGTTCAACTAAGTTCAACTTACGATTACGACAACTAAAAAGGAGGCACCGGCATATAGCCAATCCCTAGAGAAAGCGCTACTAAAGGTCCGAACAAATTATCGGACGCGGCTTATGGACGCGGCTTACTGCCGCGGCTGATAAGTGTGCACGCTCTCATAACATCCTGCGTGCCAGATAGCTATCGGACGTCCGATGACGTCATATTAGTCTATGGTTTCGTCCGCGACCTACTACATCCGATAGTTTGCACACCTCAGATCAGCCGCGGCAGTAAGCCGCGTCCGATAATTTGTTTGGACCTTAAGTGGTGCGCACCGCTAGATAGAGAAAAATACTATTCGTCGAGGCGCCCCGATGAATAGACACTTCCTTAGATTATTGACCATATCAATAATCTAAGGAAGGAGCATGCTTAAGTAGCGGAAGGACGTTGGGGCCGGACGTGGCGTGCACGGGACGGGAAAAACCACGTCGGCACACACGAAATACCCAAAGCTGGGCATTAACTCGTTAATCCGTTAATTAACGAAGTTAACATTTTGATTAACGGATTAACTTTTAAGTTAACTTTTAAAAATGTTAACGGACACGTTAACTTCCGTTAATATGCAGAAGTCCGTTAATCGTTAATCCAATGCCTACTATTTACCGCACGGCACCACGGCCACAGAATACATAGCCACGGTGCGGCGCGAAATACAGGTTAAGGCGCCGGCTAGACGCGTGGTATTTACCGTGATCCATCGCCATAGAGTAAATTTTAACCATTGAAAGTAATTTGTATGGAATATTCAATATTTTACTTTCCATGGTTAAAATTTGCTCTATGGCTTTGGATCACGGTATTTACCACGACGTGTAGCCGTCGCCTCAGACAAGTATGAAACGAAACGACGAGTGCCGGGCGGCGCGTGGCAGCGCGTGAAACAAAAATTACATACGATCAGGCGACTTCAATAATACGTGTTTAAACCAAATTATTTTATTACTTTTTAGTGATCACTTTGAAGTCGGTGTTATTTTTTTCTAACCTGTTAACTTCCAGAACCTAAACCAACAAGTTTTATAAGTTCACTAACGCAACGCAATAAAAATGCAATTTTACACATACCTATTAACGGATTAACGATTAACGTTAACGTTGCGTTAATTCTTCTGAAATGTAACGCTTTAACGTTTAACGAAGCTAACTTTTTTTGTAGCGGATTAACGATTAACGAAGTTGATTAACGGTGCCCAGCTATCAAATACCTAAAGGGATCAATCAATACTATACTTTATTGCGCAAAGTATATTATTAGGCAATACAATGAGGGCTTTTCAAAATGACAAAAAGCTGTAGGCTCGATAGATGGCGTTGAAAAAAATAGGGGATTCAAAGTATTTTTTACTACCAATTTTGACTTCCCTCTTACCATCAACGCCATCTAGTGTGGCAAATAGTTACTTCTCTTTTCTTTAAATGTCAATTTGAAAACCCCTCATTGATTGTTTAGGCTCAAATGGTATTTCAATATTATTTGCGCAATATTAACCAAGAATATCGTGAGCGTGCTGGCAAAGTTTGCTAATGACTCGGACTGAGGGCTTAGTACGAGTTGGTTTTTGTTCTCACTTCACTTTGCGAATAGTTAACTAACGTTTTCTCTCTTTCACTCGTTCACTCACTCGCATGATTTCCTCTCTTTCACTCGATACTATTCGCAAAGTGAGGTGAGAAACACAACTCATACTAGGCACTCAGGTCTAGAATGACGTCACACGCTACGAGCACTGTTGGCGTGAATCGAAATGCGGCCTAAGTAGGCGCCGAACATATCCCGGGGCCCTACCGCCTAACTCAAAGCGATAGCCAAGAGAGTTAGGCGGTAGACACACCGCTCCTTAAATAGCTTCCTAAAAATTCTAAATCGGCACCCTGATTATCTAAAAAGGAACTATTTAGCGTCCGGTTGCATTTGACATACATTGCCACTTTTCTTTGGTATGTTTTTTTAACCCAAAAAGAAGTAGCAATGGATCACGATCATCTGTGAACTGTAACCAGTCGCTAGGTGGTTTTTAATTAGAAACCTAATCAGCCCGCCGATACTAGATCGGCGGGGCTACCGCCTAACTCTATCGCTTTGACTCTGGCTTTGGTTTATGACGTCAGTGCACTGTCCGTCCTTGTCATCGTGTTATGATATGACAAGGACGGATAGAGCATAGCTATCGCTTTGGCTATCGCTTTGAGTTAGGTAGTAGTGCCCCTGGTTATCATATTTTCTATTGTTTTTCACCACAAGTTTTTTGACTTGTGGTGAAAAAAAAGAAAGAAAGTGTTGCCTACCCGTAAAATTAAGCAAAATGTAAACGATAATAAAGGTAATTTTTAAAGTTTCTTTTTTCATCAAAAGTTTTGTTATACACCACGTCGTCGTTGCGAAATAATTTACCGATACTTAATTATAATACATGGTTATTTATTTGTACACTGTGTGTTGATGATCGATGACTTAGCGCTTGGTCCGCTGGAATGAACTTCTTATTTTTATTCTGTGGAAGTATAATAATGGCCGCGTTCCGAATCACGCTCACAGCGCTGTGAGCGAGAATCCGACCAAATTAAAAAGTCACAAAATATTACACAAATCGGGTATTTGTGTACCTACCTAATTTAATGGATTATACGCTAACAGCGCTGTTGGCGTGATTTGGAACGCGGGGAATATGTCAAAGTCAAATCAAATCAACAAAATTTTAACAAAAGATCATATTAATCTATGCAAAAGATAAGATAGTAATTGTGAATTGTGATAGTGGATGTCTTCATAAATATTTTATTTGCAAATGAATTAATAGAAAATTAGAAATACCACGAACTTGCATCATGGAAAGCATTAAGGTAAACATAGTTTTGATGGTTAATGAGATTTTATTAGACACGACACTGCGCGCTTCGCTTATATTACAAGACACGTCGTAATATTGTTTCAGAATTTCTCTGTTTCTCTTATCAAAGGCTTCATAGACAGTTTACGAGGTGTTACAGTACTTTTGTATTTAGATAAGGAAATTAACGAGAGGGCTTTGAGGAGTTCTCCCTTGATAGATGTTGATACAAAACAGAAGAAGCAAGCCAAACCGAAACAGTAAGTTCTTTGTTTTGTACACACGACGGCAAGACAGACGATATTTGTAGACCTTGAGATCGTCTTTATGCCCTATGTAATAAAAGCTGTTTTCGTAGTTAACTGTTTATACAGGTTAACTATATTAATGGGTCGTAATGTATTGAATTACGCAATAATTAATTACCTACCACATGTTCAAGATATCTTAAAGGTAGAATTCATTTTAATCTTTGCATATTAATAGGAAGGTAATGATATGACAGTTATTATTAAGTTTAGTTCATGTAAAGAAACTTTTTTATTCAAATAGACACTGTTTAGGTAGGTACTAAAATAGTTACCTATGTAATTACTTTATTGAAAAAATTAAAAACTTTAGTTTACAGACTATAGTATTGATAAAAAAAATTGGGGTGACTCACTAAATATGATATTATTTATAGGTACTACTAGATATGTCTTTTAAATTGTATAAATAAATAAAATAAGCTACTAAGTATGGTTTCTTTAAATTTATTATTTAGTGTGCAACAAAGAATTTATAATGTGCACAGTAACAAATGACTCAACATCTGAGTTGATTACTATTCCTAAATAATATAATCAGTAGGTACTTACATTATAATTTAGGTAAATGATTGCCAAAACAAGTTACTTATTTGCATACAATGTGTATATTGTATTATAGGTACTTTAGACTTTGATAATCAACTGTAGACAAGTGACAAAATTAAAAAAAACCTGCCAAGTGCAAGTCAGACTGGCGCACCAAAAAAATGGCAAATAAAAGTTTGTTGTGGAGCCCCCCCTTAAATATGTTTATTCTGTTTTTAGTATTTGTTGTTATAGTGGCAACAGAAATACATTATCTGTGAAAAATTCAACTCTCTACCTGTTGTCGTTATAAATATCAAGCAAAAATTGGCAAAAAGATCATATTTGTTGTATGGGAGCCCCCCTTAAATATTTATTTTATTCTATATTTAGTATTTATTGTTATAGCGGACACAGAAATACATCATCTGTGAAAATTTCAACTGTCTAGCTATCACGGTTCATGAGATACAGCCTGGTGACAGACAGACAGACGGACAGTGGAATCTTAGTAATAGGGTCCCGTTTTTACCCTTTGGGTACAAAAGTATGTATATTATTCATTGATCTGTCTATGTAAATAATTGTGTTCTTTTTTCAGGGAATCAAAAGTACTTACAAGGGTGTTGCAATCATGCATCCTAAATGGATTTATATTTTTGCTTAGTATATTAGTGTTTGAGTATGCATTATTGCCGGCAGTCAAGTACTTAGTGACCATAGTGTTCGGTCACAACCCAGGGGTAGCGCATAATGTATGGGGGTGGATGCAGCCGTTCCTGTCAATGACATTTAGAATGATATGGGTGCTGCCGTTATTTTTATTGAGCAAACTCGTGAACAGTTTGTGGTTTCAGGTAATTACTTTTTTTTATTGGTTGCTGTGCTAATTACATAGTAAAATAAGAAGTTGGTGTATTTCAAAATGTTATCTGTGAAATAAATGACAGTTTAATTAGTTAAGATTTAAGATTATTCTTCTTGAAGATTCAAGCAATAACAACAAAGCAATAAAGATTAATTGCTTTGTTGTGTGTATTGCAGCGGTGAATGGTCCATACAAGCCTATTCCCACCACATAGAACGGTTCATAACATTTTTGTAGAACAGTTTACCTTTGCAATAATTTCACCCCTTGCCACTGGTGTATTGATTACAGTATTGATGTTTTTTGTAGGATATTGCTGATTCCGCATACAGACATCGAAGAGGGCGGCCACAGTTTATGTCTAGTGTCAGCAAAATAATTGCAGACTCCCTCTTCAGTTTGCTGGTGCAAGCTTTGTTTTTAGTTCAGGTATAAACAATACATGCATCCTAAAAATTTTTTAAAAAATAAACCTTATTGTTGTTTGTTATTATTACATCAATATTTATTGTAATCTTTTCGATTTTTTATTATCATTTAGTATGGAAAAAGTACTTGACTCCACTCCGCAACCCGCATATGCGATGCGCCCGTCTCTCTCAACACACACCTAACTAAGATCTTGTGGCTATTCAAAGGCGGGCTATTGCGTTTATACAGGGTGTTTGGTAAAAGCCTTATAAACCCGAATATGGTAGATAGGGACCATCAAACTGAACAACTTTTACTATGGAACTAACTCTGAAATCACGAAAAAAATCAGCTGTTCATACATTTTGATCTTTTCGTTGTTATTTTTGGGTTATACACAATTTTATGATTGTAGCAACTAGATAAACTCTTTAGCTTGTCGTATGATTTTTTTGGTGGCTACAAGTTAACGTTTTCTTTATAAAAAAATGGCCCGCGCAAACCATGTTTTCCTATTACCGCCCCTTAACACCCACCAATCCGCACTGGGCCCGCGTGGTTGGTTATGGCCCGTCTTCCTTATCCACCCATAAGGAAGGCCTGTGCCCCTGAAATGGGGACATTAAAAATGCTGATGGTCAAATGGAATAACCCCCAGCTTGATTTTGGAGCTTGGTTTTGGAGACTTACCCATTATAGGCCGACCGGTTAAATGAGTCCTCGCCCGCGGGACACAGAGGCGCGGGGGAGACGAGAACGGGGGTCGTGAGAGGTGCGGGCGGCAGGTGTTCGCCGCCCGTCACCCGCATCGCCCCTGTTCTCGTCTCCCCCCGCGCTCCTGTGCCCCGCGGGCGAGGACTCATTTAACCGGTCGGCCTATAAATCACATATTGTCCACAGAGTATGTTAGTGAGTATGCTGCCCATCACGTACATAGGCGAGTTGTTATGCCTAGTGCACATGTGCTTGCTGTACTCGCTGTACTCGTTCGAGTACAAGTGGTTCAACATGGGCTGGGAGCTGCACAAGCGGCTCACCTTCATCGAGACCAACTGGCCTTACTTCTTGGGCTTTGGCCTGCCTTTAGCTGTGCTCACTCAGATTCCACAGTCTTATATTATAAGGTGAGATTCGCTTAAAAAATCTGGGCATCTTTTACCATAGAATAAAATAATAGTTGTTTTTTTCAAGTTACTTAAGGGTGCATCCACTTGCACGTGCGTCCACTAGCGCCCGCCGCCAATCAAGAAAAAATATTACAACGTAATAACTATCATTAATAAAAAATAAAAACGGACTGGTAAAAACAGACTAAAAAGTATCAAATAAAATTTTCTGTAAATATTTATAACCCTATACCTACAGAAATTTTAAACCTAAAAACGTGGGGCGCATTTTGTAAATTTTATCATACATATTGTCTTTAGCATGCGCCCCACGTTTTTAGGTTTAAAATTTCTGTAGGTATAGGGTTATAAAAATTTACAGAAAATTTAACGAGCTAAGACTAAAAATATACCATCTCCTATCTGAGCACTCGTCAAGACGATTCAAACGAGCCCAAACTCGATGGGGTTGCATGGTTTTATTACAGAGTCCCAGTGGCCTTCTTCCGGCTCCATCATCAGACCCTGGAAACTATTTCCCAACAAAGTACTCGTCAAGACGATTCAAACGAGCCCAAACTCGATGGGATTGCATGGTTTTATTACCGAGTTCCAGTGGCCTTCTTCCGGCTTCATCATCAGACCCTGAAAACTATTTCCCAACTATTTCACGTGTGACTTGTCAAGACGATTCAAACGAGCCCAAATTTGATGGGGTTGCACGGTTTCAATATTGAGTTCCTGTGGCCTTCTTCCGGCTTCATCATCAGATCAGCTCAATGACACCATAATATTGCATTGCCTTCCAGTTCTGACCTATGTTCAAAGTTTCAAGTCTCTAGCTCATCGGGAAGCTACGATAAAATCGTTCGCAAACTTTGTGGAGAAACACACAAACAAACAAACAAACGCGAAAGCAACCTAATAGAAACGTGTTAAAAAAAAGTAAAAACTAGTATTAGTTATTTATAAACAATTTTTTCTATGCATTTTTTCATGGTTTACATGTGTTTCGTGGACGCTTTAAGCGTTAATCCAGATTGTAACTACACGAACACATTTAAACTAAGAATTAATGCATACAAAAATAGTTTATAACTAATACTAGTTTTTAATATTTTTCAGAATTTTATTAAACATAGTTCATCATCATATCAGCCACACGACACCCACTGCTGGGTATAGGCCTCCCCTAAGGATCTCCACGACGATCGGTCCTGCGCTGCCTGCATCCACTGGCTTTCCGCGACCTTCACCAGATCGTCGGTCCACCTTGTCGGGGGCCTACCCACGGAGCGTCGTCCGGTGCGCGGTCGCCATTCCAGAACCTTTCTGCCCCAACGGCCATCGGTTCTTCTCGCTATGTGTCCCGCCCATTGCCACTTCAGCTGAGCAATCCTTCGAGCGATGTCGGTTACTTTAGTTCTCCTGCGGATCTCCTCGTTTCTGATTTGATCACGTAGGGAAACGCCGAGCATGGCTCTCTCCATTGCACGCTGAGCGACCTTGAGCCTCCTTATGAGACCCATAGTTAGCGGCCACGTTTCACTGCCGTAAGTCATCACTGGCAACACACACTGTTCATAGACTTTCGTCTTGAGACCCTGAGGTAAGTCGGACGCGAAGATTTTTCGAAGCTTCCCGAATGCTGCCCACCCGAGTTGGATTCGGCGAACAATAGTTATAGCTAAACATAGTTACTTCGTTGTAATGTTTTTTCTTGATTGGCGGCGCTAGTAGAGGCACCGTGCGCCCTTAATCAAATACCTAAACCAAGCAAGATTTTGCTTTAAACTTTTTATACCTACATACTTTGTGTTGGTGGAATATTGTAATTGTAATTTTAGTTATTTAAATTAGTTAACAGCAAGTAGTCGCTAATAAATTAATAAATTAGAGAATATTTGAAATACAATTGTATTTTTTTTTCAGTGGTTGCGTGTTCTCAATATTCTTCCCAGTTTTTATATTGAGTGGGAATGAAGCGACGCCTGTAACTGGAAGGTAAGTCTCTCGTTATAATGTGACTTAGAAATTGTCTTAATCAATTCTGGCTAAGAAATACCGTTTACCCATGGCAAGTTACTAAAATGGTCGTTTCCGTCATATGACTTACGACTGCAACAATGTGAGCATTGCAGTTAGTTTTTCACCTCTCCAGCACGAAAAGGGCTCTTTTGGCGCGTAAAAACTCGCAGCAAAATCGATTTTTGCTGCAAGTGTGAGGCAAAGTGCTTTCTTAATTTCTAACACCAACTTTTAAAATAATAAAGAAAAAAGAAATAAAGTGACAAGGAGAGACTTATAAAGTTGATATGTGAGAAAAGGATAGATAGAGTGCTTTATGGTGTCATATGGATTAAAAAGTAAATAATAAAATGCACGGACATACCAAGGAGCTTTAAATAAGGATTATTAAAAAAGAAGGTTGATAATTCGAAATAAAAAGCATGGACGAAATGAGGTCGCATGTATGAAATAAGAAAAATCTATGAAATTTATTAACAATTTTATTAGTATTTTATGATTGTGAGTTTAAATGTTCCTTGATTATAAATAAGTAAATGAATAAGATGGGATATTAATGAATAAGAGAAAAACACATACTTTACTTTATGCATATTTTATTTTAGCACAGGTTTGATCAAACAATTTTTGTGATAAATTACAAAAAATGAGTGCGTCTAACGATGAAGATGGTTGTCTAACTCCAAAAGAGTTGAGTGAACATGTTTCGAATGTAGAATTTAGCTTTTTAACAAGAAATCACGTGAAAATTTTCTCGCTGGTAGAGGCTGGAGGAGGTAAAAGTTGTATGTTTTACACGAGACCAAAATTTTGTTCTGCCTCGTGCCTTTAAATCACTCACTGTGCTCAGTAGTCTATATTAGAATCAATTCTAGACTACTTCGCTATTTCCTGATTTAAAGTCGGCACTCGCAGCAAAAATTGATTTTGGTCACTTGTATAACAATAGTTATTTGTTATACAAGTGACCAAAATCAAATTGTGCTGCGAGTGGCGACTTTAAATCACGAACTAGCGAAGTAGTCTAGAATTGAATCACGAGCGTAGCGAGTGATTCTAATATAGACTACTGAGCACAGTGAGTGATTTAAAGGCACGAGGCAGAACAACATTTTGGTCTCGTGTAAAACATACAACTTTTCACCTTGACCAGCGAGAAAATTCCGCGAGACTTTCCTGGTAAAAAAGCTTATTTCAGCATTAGAAACTTGTTCACTTAACTCTTTTGGAGTTAGACAACTATCTTCATCGTTGGACGCATTCATTTTTGTAATTCATCACAAAAATAATTTAATCAAACCTATGCTGAAAAATTTTATTCATAGAGTCAGTAAAGTAGATTCCCGTCCGTCGTTTTGATTACATTGCGTTGTGTTTTTCTCTTATTTATTAATATTCCGTCTTATTTATTTATTTATAATCATAAAACATATAATTTGTTAATTAATTTCATTAATTTTTCTTATTTCATATTTGTTTCATACATGTGACCTCATTACCTACATACTCTTTATTTCGAATTATCAACCTTCTTTTTTAACAATCCTTATTTAAATCTCCTTGGTATATCCGTGCATTTTATTTTTTTACTTTTTAATCCGTGTATGACACCATAAAGCACTCTATCTATCCTTTTCTCACATATCAATTTTACAAGTGTCATCCTTGTCACTTTATTTGTTTTTTCTTTATTATTTTAAAAGTTGGTGTTAGAAATTAAAAAAGCACTTTGTCTCACGCTCGCAGCAAAAATCGATTTTGCTGCGAGTTTTTACGCGCCAAAAGCACCCTTTTCGTGCTGGAGAGGTGAAAATAACTATTGTTAGTTTTTAAATAAGGTTTATATTATTCTAACGTGGTTTTTTCCTTTACAGTGAGTATCCCCTGCGGCTGTTCTCGCCCGTCGTGGCAATATCAAATGGTATGTTCCGGTTCGCGAAGCAAGGAGCCGAAGCGGTCACCCATCGAAGCAGGTGATATCACTTACAGGGACTGACCACAATCACAAAATAATAAGTAGCTAGGAGGATCGCTTGACCGTATTTCAGATGACTAGCGCTTTATCGACAATCGCTTGTAAAATCTATTTCTCCAAATTGATTAGTTGGATACTCGGTTAAAAGCGCTATAGTAGACTAAAATCGATCAGAAAATTGACCCGTGTAAACACACCCCGTGTTTACACGGTACATGCATTCTTTCGCTGTCGTGTTATTTCGAGATGACACGAATTTGACGTTTGTTGAGCATTGACAGAAATAGAGTCTGTTTAAAAAGTAAGATTACCTGAGAAATTATTAAATTATTTAAAAAAACTTATACTGGTAACCCTGTTGGTGCTGTCAAAATTCTAATGAGGGCTTTTCAAAATGACAAAAAGCTGTAGGCTCGATAGATGGCGTTGAAAAAAATAGGGGATTCAAAGTATTTTTTACCATCAATTTTGACTTCCCTCTTACCATCAACACCATCTAGTGAGGCAAATAGTTACTTTTCTTTTTTTTAAATGTCAATTTGAAAACCCCTTTGACAGCAGTAACAGGGTTACCAGTATAAGTTTTTTTAAATAATTTAATAATTTCTCAGGTAAACTGACTTTTTAGACAGACTCTAGTGATTTCTTTCCAGAGCGGTCCTTCTGTCTAAAACATAGACTGACTATTTTGTGCAATGAAAATGAAGTAAAACTAGGATTCGCACCCAATAACAATGGAAGGAACTTTCTTAAAAACAGTTCAGAAACTATCAAAGTGAAAACATTTGAATTTCAACTCTATGTCCGTGAATTCTAAGTTGAAAATCGTTAAAAATATTGCTTTTTAAATATTTGTGTACTTGAAATGTAATTTGTATATTTTTGTAACAAAATGTACTTCATTTTTATGACAGCTTTAAACTCGTTTAGTGACAAATCGCGTTTAAAATCAATGGTAAAATTGGCTCTAAGTTCTTTCCTATTGTAACAGAGTGAGGGTTATTACATCGCGAGAAGCTACTAGGTAGACTTCAAACCTGATGGTAGAAAATAGTGTGAAGATAGTCAGACAAAAACCAAACCGTTGTACTAATATGGGCAACAGCGTCGCTTAACCAGTTAGCAACAAAATTCGTGTGCGCGCGTATCGCCCCTGCACGAACTGAACGTATGTAGTGACGGCGGCGCGGCGTGCAAGCGATTTTAACCTTAGGGGCAGGGCTTCAAATACCGTTAAAAATTAGTAACGTTAAAAAAAATAACGTTAAAAATGGAACTTAATAACGGTAAAATTAATAACGGTAAAACAGAATTTAACGTTATTTTTTCGTTCCTTGATAACGTTATTATGTTACTGTATAAAAATATTTAAAAGCAATGTGTAATTGAAGTTGACGCCGCCGTGACGTGATCGGTCTCTGCGGTAGGTACTAGGTAGTAGAGGTACCTACTTACAATACGCAATATTTATAAAATTACCGTTAAAAATAACGTTATTTTTAACGTTATCGACTTTAATTTAACGTTATATTAAGGTTATGTTATTAGATATCGTTAAAAAAAATAACGTTATCAAGGTATCATATTGAAAATAACGTTACGTAACGTTATTTTTACTGTTAATTGATAACGTTATAAAGCCCTGCTTAGGGGTGGTTAAGCGACGCTATTGCCCATGGTACAGTCAGGGAGAGCAGTGCTATGTCCTTTAGTCCTCAAGTGGCGCCCTAAACTTAATTAAATTTATTGCTCACTAAGTGCATAATATATCGAAAATTCACATGTACTGATTGAAGCTAAGGTTCTATAGTTTATGTATAAATAATAATTGAGTAATTTACAATGGGTAAAAGAATTAATGGTTAAACCAGGGTATCTATAGTCTAATTTCAAAATCGCTTTCAGAATGTGACACATTGATGTTTCTTTTTGGCAAAAATAAAAACTTTCCAAAGAAATGTAGCAATGTGTCACATCCATCTGTGAAATGAAAGCGATTGCGATAGATTTTGAAATTTAGACAATTAGCCCCTGAATATGGTAGATAGGGACCATCAAACTGAAAACTTTTACTATGGGACCAACTCTAAAATCGCGAAATAAACAGCTGTTTTATAAAAAAAATAAAGAAAATATTAAAATGTATGAAACAAACAGCAGATTTTTTTTTCGCGATTTTAGAGTTGGTCCCGTAGTAAAAGTTATTCAGTTTGATGGTCTCTATCTACCATATTCTGGTTTAGCCATTAATTCTGTCACACGTTGTTTAAAATGAGCTTGTCATTGATTTATGGGAATTTATCAAACCAGACCAGAAGTCTCTCTTTCATACTAGTTATTACAGTTCATTTATTTAAGGTTTTGAATTGCGTTTTACCCGGAAAAATATAAATTGTTCACCCCACATAGGGGTCGTCCATTAATCACGTAAGCCACGAAGGGGGGGGGGGGGGGGGTAGTTGAACTTTTTTCGTTAAACCGTGACTTTTACCGCTACCAGGACGATTTCCCCGCCCACCGCGACATATTCGTACTGAAAATTGTTGAGATTACACTCGTGAACGTGTAAAAGATACACGTGATTTAGAAGGGGAGGGGGGGTTAAAAATTGCCCAAAAAAACATTACGTGATATTAATGGACGCCCCCATACAGTACAGACATGAAAAAAACACAAGTAGTCTCTGATATTATGGCGTCCACCTGTCCACACTGTGACGCCATAATATCGGAAACTATTTGTGGTTTTTTGTTTCAATAATTATTACGTCATCGTGTTAGTCTGTTCATTCTTACTTACCTTCACGCAACTCTTTATTGAAAAAAATCTATTATAAAATACAACAAATGGTTTTCCACACATAGATTACGAAAGAAATTACTAATTATTAGTGACAATTTGATTGAATAAGATAACATATTTTTAAATAAAGATTTAAATTAGAAAATACGTATAACAAGTAAAACAAAAGCTATTTCCTTAGCGATAGCGCCCACGAGCAACTTTTGACTTCGCTACTGATTTGTCTCTCGCATGGTTTGTATGAAAAACCTGTAGACTTGATTGAGGTGTAATAAATAAAAAGAAATAAAAAAAATGTGAGACAAATTAGTTCCGGAGACAAAGGTTGCTCATGTGCGCTACCTCTTAATAGGACAAGTGAGGATGAACCGACTATAAAAGTTCTTTTTCTGAAATTGTAAGTACCTACCAATGGGGAGGCGAAGGCAAAGTGAATTACAGATGGCGCTTCATTCTTTGGAACAATTGTCAGTTTGAGCTTATATTGTCTTGACTGTGTATTACGTGATTTTACTTTCTTAGATTGTATTTTTTTCGGTTTTGCGGACAAACAATGTATTATATGCTAACTTTAGCTCATATAAAAGAAGAATTACGGAAAAGAAAAGCCAAAACAACAGGCAAGAAAGTTTATAGCAACTTACAAAAAATTGCTAACAAGCATTACATTTCTTTAAATTTCGTGTAAGATTTACAAGTAATCTTTTTATTTTAGATTAGAAGCATATGATTTAAATTTTAACAAAGCAACTGAGTGTGAATTTCCGTGTTTATAGTTGCCTGATGATGCCTTCTGTGCAATTGTAATTTCAGGTTTCTGTACTGGAATTTCTGTACCATCCAAAATTACACGAACCGTTTTATCATATTTATTTTATTATTCTAAGTTTCTTGAATGACTCTGGCATATAAAATTCTATTAATTCTCTGTTTGGCCCCAATATTGGGCTTATTCCATATTTGATATACCTATAAAATTCATCCAAGTAATAAATATGCTAGAAACTGCTGAGGTTGAAATATTAAAGAACAAAGCTGTTATAATTCAAATGTTGTTTTATTTTGGCGAAGCTTCGTCAAATTCATGAAACATTCCTTTTGATTTATAATGTTTCTCAGGCTCAGCAAAGGAGAAAATCAAGGAAAAGCATCTTTTTTTTTATTTTTTTTTTGCCCAATATTTTTTTTGTTACTGGGAAATCGATGAACTCCAATAATTTACAAGTTACATGCATAACAATGCGGAATTTTCTCAGTATAAAATTAAAAAGTGCAATACTCCAAGAGATTCCCATATGTTTTGACACTTTCTTTGAGGCGGCCCGGTACCAAGACCAGACGCCACCTATCGGGATAAAATTGCGCTTTTCCTCCCCATTGACTGTAATCGTTTTACATACATTGTTACCAAATTGTTTTTTTACTTTTTACGGCTCGTGGGAAATTGTATTTTACATTATTGTTTTATGTGTCTGACTTTCTGGATTGGATTGGATTATCTATTTGAAGTGTTTGTTTTATTACGTTTGAAATCGTTTAGTACATTATATCCGCGCGATGTTTATTTTAGGTGTTGTTGTATTGTGCAAAATTGTTTATAATAATTGTTTTTAGTCACGTTTCTTTCCTTTGTTAGTTTTTAATAAATAAAAATAAAATAAAAACTTTAAACTTTTAGATTTTATGCATTCACAATGCTATTTTTATATTAAGATTATTAATATAATTGAAAAATATTAGAAAAAATCGACTCACCCGTAGCAGCTCAGACGGGATTCGAACCCGCATATGTATGGTTAGTGCATTGGGCCGGAATCCTAAGGGTGCGGGTTCGAATCCCGTCTGAGCTGCTACGGGTGAGTCGATTTTTTCTAATATTTTTCAATTATATTAATAATCTTAAAATAAAAACTATTTTAATATTTTAAAAGTTCACTTGATTTTAAACGATTGAAGTCATATTTGTTGAATAATTCATATTTAGTTATCCTACTATAATTTTTAAAAAAAGTAAAAGGTTTGTATTGTATTTGTTGCAGCTAGCGCAATGTAACTTGAACCAAAACTTAGACAATGAGGCTTGCGCACTAAACATTTTTGTACCTAAAATTGCTACTGCGCAAGTCACGTGCGTACAAAATATGGGTCAAGTTATTTTGTGCGAGCTGTACTCAATAGGGAATATGCATCAATTTTTTTTTTAATCTTAATCAAAAGTATAATGCGTTAGAAAATTAACTGTAATATTAAAACTTTTCTCTTGCGTTTTTTTCTCGTGATATAGTTACTTGAAGTTAGCGCGCAGCATCACCCGCCGAAAACGCTCCATACAAAATGGTGACGTCACACATCACGTTTCAGCTGTGTTTCGGCGCGTTTAATATGGAGTTAGCCAATAATCTTCAATTATCTCCCTAAATTTTGCGTTTAAGTACATACGTGTCATACAAAATATTGTTTCTTATTCGATATTCTATCCGACTGTAAAGTGCATTATATCCGAAAATGAAAAAAAAAAATTGTTATTTTTCCCTGATTTCATCGTGTGATAAAACTAAAATAATACATTTTTTTTATTTTTTTTCCTGTTCCATCATGTTTTTATAAGTGTCCGCAGCGATCAAGCTCAAATTCATCAAAATCGGTGACTTATGCATATTCCCTATTACGAATACTTCTGAACGGCAAGGTTATAACCCTGGACTAAAACTTAGGATACTTTTTATCCTGGTATCTTATACTTATGTGCCGTGTGGTGATAAGCACCCTTCGCACGAAAAACTATCAAGTGCCAATAGAATAATCGTAATCATTTAATTCGTATTGATTACTAATAGGGAATATGCATCAATTTTTTTTTAATCTTAATCAAAAGTATAATGCGTGAGAAAATTAACTGTAATATTAAAACTTTTCTCTTGCGTTTTTTTCTCGTGATATAGTTACTTGAAGTTAGCGCGCAGCAGCACCCGCCGAAAACGCTCCATACAAAACGGTGACGTCACACATCACGTTTCAGGTGTATTTCGGCGCGTTTAATATGGAGTTAGCCAATAATCTTCAATTATCTCCCTAAATTTTGCGTTTAAGTACATATGTGTCATACAAAATATTATTTCTTATTCGATATTCTATCTGACTGTAAAGTGCATTATATCCGAAAATGAAAAAATATATCGTTATTTTTCCCTGATTTCATCGTGTGATAAAACTAAAATAATACATTTTTTTTATTTTTTTTCCTGTTCCATCATGTTTTTATAAGTGTCCGCAGCGATCAAGCTCAATTTCATCAAAATCGGTGACTTATGCATATTCCCTATTACTAATGTCATGATTAAAAAAAACAAGGTAATTTAGTTCTACTAGTTTAGTACAATTTAGTTGCCACTTTTTGGTAACAAACAAATTGTTGCATTGTATGTATTGTATGTATGTGTATGTGCAAACAAAGAATGAAGGATTTTTTTTCTGTCATCAGCATCACTCATTGCAAAATTATTATATGTGATTTGTTTCTCTTAGCAAACAAAACAGTTTAATAGATTTTTAGATCTGTCATAGGTAATATATGGGAATCAGGGAGTTTGATTTCAATGACTGGTAACACAGTGTCTAAAATATGACTATTGTCTCTCGGCATTCTATACCTGGCGCAGTATATTATTCTACATTTTTTGTATAGGATATTTTACTTACTCTGCACTTTACATTTGTAATTTATCTTCAATACGAATTCAATTTGCGCTAGATTTTCGTGAGCACTTGCCCAAAAGGGAGATTTCTTTTCAATTAAAACTAAGTTAGTAACAAATAACCATAACATAACCAACTATACGTTAACAGTTTAGCCTATTGTTCAGTCCATGCCACACAGGGGCGTAGCGTGCCTTGGCGGGGCCCCGTATAAAAATTTCTTTGGGGGCCCAAGAGTTAAGATTTCTCATAAAAGAAAAAAAATGTTTGCATAAAATTAAAAAAAAACATCATAATTATCTGTCTGTCACTTTTTCCAAATTTTTTACAAACAATTAAAATTAAACGACTTAAATGGGGAAATCCCGCAGTCCGCGATAACCGATGTAGGGTGTTGCCAACTTTTGAACGCACGCTTTTCGCGGGAAAACATGCTTTTTTTACTTTTTCCATTTCTGAAAAAAGTTTTTATTAATTTTTGCTTATGCATGTTGGGGGCCCCCCGTGCCCCGAGGGCCCCGTATTGATATGGCAGATACGGCAGTAGCTAAGCCCCTGATGCCACAGGAATATTTCTAGTCTTAACGTATTTATTTAAGGTTTTAAAATAATTTTGCACAATTCCACAATCGTTAGGTTGTAATGAAAATATTGTGATGTGGATAATTATATTTTTTATTTTATATTACGCTGGTACTATACTTATATGAATTACCTTAATGTAAATATACCTACAATAATAATGCATTATTGTAAATATTTTCTTGGTAAAGATAATACAGGAAAATTATCATGTTCAAACAATCAATCATTACAAAAACATAATGCTTTACAGATAATATAACAACTTTTTAGTTGTATGTATTATGGTACTGTCAGTAACGAAAGTAGCTTAACAATTTAGTCATATCAGCCGCACGAATGCTGGGTATATGTCTCAACAATTTAGTACTTTGTCGTAATAATTTATTTGTCTAATGTTTCAATGTTTCAAACTGTGAGATATCTTAAACTTTTACTGTCTTATTCAGAGTGCGTTCGTTAAACTAGGGCCAAAGTTAACATGGCGTTAGACTGCGGACTAACGTCATTTTAGCGCAAATCGTATTCAGAGTGACAGTTTAACGTTTAGTCCCACCGTTAAATGATTAAAAGGTGCATTGTGATTGGTTTACAAGCATTAAACCAGGTTTTGTTAGAACAGTCTTGCACCCCAGTTTTGTGAAACATCTTTGAATAAGACAGTTAGATTTTTGCATTCACAATGCTATTTTTATATTAAGATGAATAAATAATGAAAAATATTAGAAAAAATAGGCTCACCCGTAGCAACTTAGACGGGATAAGTTGCTACGGGTGTGAGATATCTGTCAAAAAACGCTATGACTATGACAAGATACTAAAGTATTCAGTGACTTTAGATTCTGACTGTACATCTTGCCCAGAAAGAGTAAAAATAAAATGTAACTAAAATTTTTCAGTGCAAAATATAGTAAGTGTTGCCAAGTTATTCGTGGTTTGACGTTTGCATAGAAAGTGGCGCCTTAAATTTTTGACAACTTTTTATGGTCAAGATGTCCATGATGTTTAAAATACTTTGGTATAATAGGTATTTGTTTGTTCCTGACCTACCTATACCTACCTATATGGGCATCCACTCTTTAGCAATAATTGTTACTTTGTATAATATCAATGAATACAGGATAATTTTGCGACCCCTTTTCAAAACTAAATAAATTGTTAGGTGTAAAAATTACGACATTTGATTTCTTTTTTAAATCCACAGTTATTAGCAGCCACTTTTATGTTCTAAAAGTCTAGGGACAAATTTTGAAAAGGGGTCTAAAATTACCATTTATAGGTGTTGCAGCTATGTATAAATAATATCTATCTATCTATGATATTTCTTTCGATGTTATCAAAATGGTGCCAGGATATTTTACCTGATATTGTTAATTTTACCGATAGTCCACCTTAAATCGGTTGCTTTGTAAGCTAATTGGAGTTTTATATTATATAATTCTAATCTAGAATTGTCTGAAATTGTGATTGATTTTTTTACATGACATTATTTATTAAAGGGACTGACTGATAAACTATTTTTTTTAATTGTCCCTGACACTTTGAAACACATTGTATAGGTCTTTGCGAGCGTTCAAGTAAGACGTAACGCAATTTTTGGAGATTTTAATTTATGTATTTTTTTTTATAATTTTTTTTGGCAGATTTCCATATTTAAAAAATGCGTGAATCTCTCTACGCGACTTTTCTAGGGTAAAAAATAATAATGTTACGTAACGCGTAGTTCAAACCCCCCCCCCTTCCGCCCCTGTAACGTATCGTAACGTTTTACAAAACCCCCCTCCCCCCAAATTCGTTACGTAATACTTGAACGCTCCCTTTGCAACTTACGGATAGTTGCAGAAACCATACCTCTACCTACCACCCGAAAACTACCAATTTACCAATTTCAAAAGTGTTAGGATCAAGCCTTGTCCAGAGGTTAGGCGTATTCACTACGATGGGAGGGGCCTCTATTACGTATCACAGATTACTTAACGTATCCTAATTGTGGGAGCTCTATTAGCATTCATGTTTGTGTTTAGTAGCCGTGTTGATACGCCCTATCAGACAATTCAATTTTAATAAGCTAGCACAAAGTATGTCAAAGCCATAGGATCGGTCGGACCTTTAAAATGGACGCCTAATGCCATAATCATATCGACTGTGGAAAGGAAAAAATGCTAAAGCGCCAAAATGCTAGTTGTGGGAAATGAGGTTTAAAGTTTCATTTTTTCGAAAAAAAATCATAACTTTTTTGTTATTAACGTGAGCAAATTCATGTGTATGAAAGACCATATTATTTATTTTTTTCCCAAATTTAGGAAATACTCATTAGTTTCTAATTCTATTATATCGCGAAATACTTGTCGCTTAAGCAAAAATACTTATTTTTTTGAGAAAACTCCAGTCAGGAAAAAATTACTTATGTCCACAATATTGTAAGAACCCAGTCAGTGAAAACTGATTATAAGTCGCAATGATCTTTTCTAGGGCAATGACAAAATGCTTAATGACCTTAACTTTAACAGATGCAGTGAAGAAAAGTTTACTCAATTACCCATGTTGGCGATGATTTAACCGAACCCTTTAGGGAAAATTGCTTAAATGCACCAATGCTGTAGAATAAATGCAAACAAGTATTGCTGAACACCAACTCAATTACTCTATATTAGATTTACTTATCGATATCAGTAATAAGTATTACTATGTTTCAGTTAATTGTCTATTATTTCGCCCTGGTGCGCGGGCTGCTGAAGCAGCCCGCGGGCATCGCCCTGGTGGACTGTAAACGGCGGCCTTTGGAGAGGCTACTGCTATGCTACTGCTCGGCTACTGCCATCCGATCAAATCACATTGGAATTTGTCTGCAAGTTGCAGTGCGGTGTGGTGATGGTGATGCACGGTGAAAATTAATGCTGTATTATTTTTTCTGAAAACTTGCTGGCTAATATTAAAATCATCATCATATCGGCCTCACGACACTTACTGCTGGGTACAGGGCTCCCCCAAGGATCTCCACGACGATCGGTCTTGCGTTGCTTGTATCCAGCGGCGCACCGCGACCTTCACCATCGTTGATCCACCTTGTCGGAGGCCTACCCACGGAACGTCGTCCAGTATGGGGTCGCCATTCCAAAACCTTTCCGCCCCAATGGCCGTCGGTTCTTTTCGCTATGTGTCCAGCCCACTGATACTTCAACTGAAGAATCCTTCGAGCGATGTCGGTAACTTTAGTTCTCCTGCAGATTTCCTAATTTCTGATTCGATCACGCAAGGAAACGCTTATCATGGCTCTTTCCATTGCAAGCTGGGTGACCTTGAGCCTCCTTATGAGACTCATAGTGAGCGACCACGCTTCACTGCCGTAAATCATTATCACTGACAACACGCACTGACTTTCGTCTTGAGACACTAAGGTAAATTTGAAGCGAAGATATTTCAAAGCTTCCCGAATGCTGCCCATCCCACAACTTCAAGTGTAGTGTTCTCAACATGAACTGGAGCGGGCACAACATGCGCATTCGACATAATTTTCGTCTTACCCATGTTCATCTTGAGACCCACTCTTTGGGGAGCAAAGCACTACTGAGATCTTCGAGCATTGTGTTCAGTTCTTCCAAGATCTCAGCCAGTACTATATCATCGGTAAAACGAAGATATGTTAGGTATTGACCATTAATGTTGATGCCGAGTCCTTTTCAGTTTAAGAGTTTAAAGATGTCCTCTGATGCAGCAGTGAACAGTTTCAAAGAAATTACATTTCCCTGCAGTTGCATTGGATTTGTGCTCTAGTTCTGTACTCGTACTCGACCGGATCGACATGGTGGCATTTTCGTGTTAGTACCTGAACATCTCGATATACCTGCAGTCCACTACCCTTGGCACCTCCGGAGAGACTGCAGTACCGCCCAGGTTTCTATTGAATCAAAGGCTGTCTTTTAGTCCACGAACGCCAAGCCGAGTGGCAAATTATACTCCTCAGTCTTCTGTATGACCTGCCGCAGCGTATGGATGTGGTCCATGGCGCTAAGCCTTTACGGAACCTGGCTTGTTCGGGAGGTTGGAAGTCGCCAAACCTGCGAGCGAGACGATTCGTAAAGACTCTCGAAAACAACTTATAAATATGGCTCAGAAGTGAGATGGGTCTGTAGTTCTTTAAGAGAGTCATGCCTTCGGCGTTCTGCCTTCAACGATGACGGAATTGAAAAGCTTCTGGAGGATTTTAGTATTGGCTTATCACCCGCTCTAAGAAGTTCTGTAGTGATCGGTTGTTATTCAGCTGTTTGAGAGCCATACTTCGACGACCTGAGTAGTGCAGAGGTCAACATTATTTGGGTGGGTGATACCAGGGAAGCATCAAAATCGGTAACTTCCCATTGAGTGTCTTGGAAGCGTGAAGTAATTAGTATTACTATGTTTCAGTTAATCGAAATAATGTCAAATTATAACTTCTGTATTGTAATATACGTTGCATCAATAAATCTGAGAGTAGTATTTTCGCTAACGTACTAGATAACGTACTTAATAATAACACAAACAGCTAGCAAAAATTGCTTAAGCGCCAACCGTTCTTACTTCTTAAACCAATGATGTTTTGCTAAAGCGCCAAACCATTGTAGTCTATAAAATGCTTAAATTACTAAATCACCATTACTTTTCAAATTTGAATAAACGAAAATTGCTCAAGTGGTACAAATGAAATAAAGGTGGACCGGATAAAAATTCTTATGCTACATTTGTTACAAAAATAATAAAAATACGTCGCTTTAGTCATATTGACAGCGTAAATTTGTGAAAAATTGTGAAAAACGTTGAATTTTAGAAATGCTAAAGCGCCAAAAAAGTGCTCCGATTGCTTTGAAACCTAGACAGATCGACGCAGAAAAAAAAGCGCTATCCAATGATATATATAACTCATAATGGCCAAAGTGGCGCTTTAGCATTTTTTCCTTTCCACAGTCGATATACGACTGCGTCCTTGCTACATTGCCACTCGTAGAGTTAATTATGCGTGTGTAACTTTGTAAGTGCTTTAATTTCAAGAAGTCTGTGTCCGGAAGAGTATTCTGTTACGGAGACGCTTTGACAATAAATAAATAAGCTACTTTTCTGCTCTCGGAATACCCTAAGTGCGTCCGCTGCGTTAAGCGGGACACGCGCGCAGGGTGACATAGATTAGAGCTCACTCATGCACCGCAAGCATCTATCCTGGTAATACCACGGGCAACAAAGGCAGAAAACCAGCAATCTAAATTCCCGCGCCGTGTACTCGCGGCAGGATCCTGCTTAACGCAGCGGACGCTCTTAGGTATACTGAAGCGCGGCTTCTTCAAGACTGAAGATGCCGCGCATCCCACTACACACTCTGAGATTGGGCCGGGAGGCCGCACCTCTCCGTACGATCCTGCAGGCTGGGCTTGGGCGTGTGGAGGACACATTAGGCCACGTGGTAAGACCGGCTTGTGTGATCAATCGGACCACGAAGATTTTAAAATCCTGTTAAGGTAGTTAGTTCGATTGATCGGACTAAAAGGATTATTATAGACTATATTGTACCAAGCCCTATAACTAATGAACTGATTAGATACAGGAAGTATCTTGAGAAATCCTCAGATTAGACCAACGCAATCGATAAAACTGTAACTACCTTGATGACGTAAAGCTGTTGCTAAAATTCTAGATTGAAAGCGCGGTTGCGTTGCTCACATTGGTTCTTACTAAAGCAGCGATGTAACTGCGATTTCTGTCAGAGTTGATTGCAACAAAATTACAAAATCACCCCCCTGGTCTAAAGCGAAAAAAATCCCTATTAACCGTGGTCCCACCGCTATGCTTCACTGGTGGGTCCACCCCACCCACAGGTATATTTTTTTTCCCTGTAGACCCACCCACCAGTGCGGACACAGTTAATAAGCGTTACTACCCTCCTATTGGTTTACGTTTATCGGGAACCCCATACCTAATTACCTACCATTAGTTATTCTATGCCGCTGCTGTTTCGTAGTCACTAACCTTAGAAACTGCCATCAAATATATTCTCAGTAAACACAAGTTCAAAAGCTATTTTTAAACAGCCTTTCACTGTGATGCATAATAAAGTAACTTTTATTACATTCTAATAAGGAAATAAGTATTCCAAGTCTGTGTGCTGACCTGGCCGTTCTGACGTCTGCGGTCGTGACGAGCATTTTAGCATCGGTTTACAGAAGTAGGTCGGTACCTTCGAGCTTTACGGATAAGAAAGGGTTTCCTTTCGGATGTTTCGGATATGTTACGGACACCTCTGTGATTGAAACTTCAGACACAAAGTAATAAATGGATAAGTTGTCAAATGCCAGATCAGTTTAACACCAGATTTTATAAATTTCAGATTCTACAAATGCCAGATTCTATAAATTCCAGATTCTACAAATAGGTAAGTACTTACCTATACAAGATTTTAGTAGATAGCCAAAATATTTCACCAAAGACATTGTATTGCATGAAAGAAGAAATTTAGGTGCAAAACGAACACATCAAGGCCCTGTCTTACTCTTAACTTAGGAGATGGGTATAAAAACGGCAAAAATAATTCGATACCAACTAAGTACCTCTTATACAGGCTAGGTACTTAGGTAGGTACTATTGAATATACTTATTGCAAGGAAGTAGGCGCAACACGAAGGTCATCGACGTCGTGGATACCATCCAACGCCGTAAATGGAGATGGGCAGGACACATTGGTCGCATGAGCACTGAGAGATGGACCAGGAAGGTACTGGAATGGAAGCCAAGAGAAACTACGCGAGGTAGAGGTCGTCCACCTGAAAGGTGGGTCAATGACCTAAGGAGTCATGCTGGTAGCAATTGGCTTCAGGTGGCGCAAGATAGAACATCGTGGAAAGCTTTGGAGGAGGCCTATGTCCGAAGACGGATGAACGAAGGGCTGATATAGATAGATAGGTAGGTAATTAATTACTTGTTTTGTTTTTAAGGCATAAAATTTATTTATAAACATGGTAGGTAGGTAGGTACCTACATAGTAGGTATTTTTGCAGAAGTAAATGCACATTACTATTTTAAAGTCCAAGGAAAAAACACTGTAGATAATTGACCCAGTTTAAATTCACTTCGTGTGCTTGGACTGTAAAATTAGGACACGAGATTTTAAATTTAATTAGTGTTTAAAAATATAAAGGTCTAAAAGGCCATTTACTTAAATGTAAACAAGGCAATGTAGCAAACAACCATGTTTTTTACAAAAAATTACAATATTTTTTTATAGATAGGTGTAGGTAAGTAAGTATTTGAAATCAAACGGAAATCAAATGAGTTTTAAAACTTTGTTCTTGTAGCGTTTAAATGTAGGTAGGTACACCTACGCGGCCATGAAGTTTTTCAAGTAATAGGTAGGTAGGTACTTATTGTCCAACATGGGAAATTAGATAGGTACTTACCCACCTACTTAATTATTGATTTTTATAACGCGTAGGTGAATTAAATCAGCTTTTTCAGCAAGATTTTTCAGTAAATGTAACGAAACGCAACTTCGATCGATTTCGTCGAAACTTACCGGGGGCTTGATTACGTAACTCTGTTGCTAACAATTCTCGATTGAAATCGATTGACAGCGCAGTTACATTACTGCTTTAAGTAAGATAGTTGTCACATGCAGCAATGTTACTGCGATTTCTGTCGAATTGATTGCAACAAAGTTACAAAATCAGGGGGGCGATTTTTCCCCAGGATAGGATAGCTTAGGAAATGTACTCATAGTTCGTGACCCATTTTTTTACAATTTTTGACCCCCCCTTGGTGACCACCCGTTGTATATGCCAAGACCCCCCCCTCCCCCTAGTTTTCACGTAGTAATACATAGATAATAGTTTTATATAATTTTTAATGGAAATGAAAAAAAAAATGCGCAAATTTGTCTTTTTATTAGTACGGCGCTTGCCATGTAACGCCAAGTGTGCCATAATTTTACATACAATTACAAGTAAAAAAAATGTATCAAGACGAAAAAAAACTTTCGCTGCCTGCCATATTTGAATACAGCTTGAAAAAAAATCCATAAAGGATATTGACTACGTGACGAAACCTAGGCTCCCTCCCGCGCCCCTGTGACCAAGCGTGGTATTTTAAAGACCCCCCTCCCCTCCCCCCTTAACGGGTCACGTAGTATGGGTACGTTCCCTTGTATCCTATAGGTAACGTTTATGGGGTCGGTTATCGTAGGGTTGTTGTCCTCCAATGGGAACGCAGAGTGCGACGACCCGTACCCTGTGATTAGGGCTCTATAGAGTCGCGCTAATGATGGTCGACTTGCAGGAAGACTGACCCGATAGCTCTTTGTTTCTAATTACAATAGACAAGCGTTTTCATAATTATACAATAGCTTGCGTGAAACATTTTCGTAGTGGATCTTGACGCGGTATCCGATTGCGGAAATTCAGCAATTTTTTGCCGAGCCCTCGTATTACCTACAACCTCTTAAAACTTGGCAGTTTTCTGTATGAATATCAAAGTGCCTCTTTTATTTGCTATACAGCGAGAAAGAGATGTAACTACTTATAATAGCAATTCATAAACCTGGCAAGTTTTAAGAGGTTGTAATTATCCTACCACCCTTAAGTGACAGGGGTATTAAATTAACATCACCTAGCCGTGTGGCGTCTAGCAGAGAAAGAGAGTAGGTAGGTACCTACCTAATAAAAGCACCAACACCAATCCTTAATATTTAGATGTGTCGTTAAAGACGATTAATAACGGGTGTAGTGTAACAAGAGTCAAGACACTCAACGAAGCCGAAGTCTACGCATTCCGCCCATCGTCAGGATCATTTTTGTCTTTTAGACTATACCTGGGAAACCAATAGCTTAGCTATACAAAGTTATTAAAGGTCAAAGTCAAAAATTTTTTTCAAAATTATTATAAAGTCTTATATTTTATTTGTTATTTTCTAATTTTTGTCTAAAGAAACATTATCAAAATTTTATGTATTTCGTAACAAACAATGGCTTCAAAACGTCATCACTCAATGTACATGAGCATGCACATAAACGTTGCCTTTCAACTCGGCCGCACGCACGCAGCTATGTAGTATTCACTTGCAGGCGCGGTCTTTTTACCCGACTGCAAAGAAAGGGTTATGTTTTTCGCGCGTATCTTGTATGTAACTATGTAAGTATGTTTGTATGTGTGTTTGTATGTAATATTCTTTATTACCTCATATCTTTCAAACGGCTGAATGGATTTCTGTAATTAAGATATCGTTAGATTTGTCTCATCAGCCCAAGTGTTCTTAAGAAGGTGGCGTTATAAAAAAAACAACATGGCGGCTGTACGGTACTAATATACGTAGTGGGTGGGTGGGAAGTTTTTTTTAGAATACTGCAATATGGGTGTCAAATAAAGGGCTTATTGTAAGGATTTCAAAAAGGTATATCAAGACCGTAATATATAATAACTAAAAAGATATAAATAAAAAAATAAATTATAAAAATTAAAAAAACCCGTCTGCATAAAAAGACAAGTCCACTGAAAAGATGGAAACAAGATTAAATATTAAAGGCAACATAATAACATGCAGTCGGAGGCATATAGTA
Source organism: Agriphila tristella (assembly GCA_928269145.1). Lineage (NCBI taxonomy): Eukaryota > Metazoa > Arthropoda > Insecta > Lepidoptera > Crambidae > Agriphila > Agriphila tristella. The sequence goes on from OV743439.1 coordinate 24,952,104, forward strand.
ATTCAAATCATTCATAACGTCACTTTCTTAATGCATGCCTCCGACTGCATGTTATTATGTTGCCTTTTTTTTAGTGGACTTGTCTTTTTATGCAGACGGGTTTTTTTAATTTTTATAATTTATTTTTTAGCCCCAGTCGTAGGAGGCAAAAAAAACGAAGAATACGGTTATCCATGAACCAAAGATTTCCTTCGGTAGGATTGATCCTTGGGTTCCTAAAATGGGTTTACGAAGTGGAGCCACCTGGATTTTTCAAGCAGGTGGGGGGGAGGGGGGAATTCTGCCTTAACGAAGTCCGAGGTTAATAACTGCCTAAGTTTAGATACTAACCCAAGTTTGGTATCATTTTCGGATAAATCAATGACGTAGAATTCATTTCTGTTATAAAAAATGCAATTTATTAAGAAGTTTCCTAAACATTACACAATAACCAATATTTTCAACTATATTTTTTTTACTTTAAGTCACCGTAAATATTAAACTGATGTTCATATTTGCAAACAAAAAATACGATAACAATGCTTATGGAATGAAGAGTTGAAAAAATATAACTTACAAATTTCTTTATTAACAATAAATAAAAATTTCACTGTCGCGTGCCGTCAATTTCTTTTACACCTATGGAAATATTATTATTTTTTATTAAAACAATATGGGTATCAAATGAAAGGTAATAAATAGCCAATTCCAAATATATATACATTATAACACTTTTATTTAACTGTTTTGAAATAAACTTAAAAAGTATAATGCAGCATTAAAAAATATTAGTAAATTATTAGAAAAACAAAAACTGCCAGTCAATATCGACAAAAAAAGAAAAAATATCACAAGCGCGCAGGTAACTACGATTTTTTCAGATGTTTTTAGGTACCTTGAGAGTAGTTCTACCCAAGTTTTAACTCTTGGAAACCCTGTACTGCTGGAAAAACTTGGCACTTGTTTCAGTATTTTCGAAAAAACTACCTTAAGGAAGCGTTTTTCAGGTATCTCTACTCCATACTTTTATAAAGCTAACTAAATTTGCTACAATTTGAGCATTTTGAGATTTGATTTTTAAAATTTTAATATTTAATAAAAATAATAACTTCCTTACAACGGTAACGAAGTTATTTTTTTTAATTAGCCAAAACAAGAATATATTATTTTATTATTATTTTAAAAATAAAAGGATATAAGAGCTCCTACGAGGTATTTTTCTTTTTCAAATATTCCAATTTGTGTATTTAATGGCAATTTTTTTCTTTAATCAAGCGAGTATTTTATTTTTGTTTTTATTTTTTTTAAATAGTTTAACAATTGAATCGTACAAATATGAATCCAAAAATGAATTCGACACCCTAAATTTATACGAATATGATATCAAATTGGGCATAGCAGCTTAACTAATACATCTATCGAGATTGGGCTGAAAGCCAAAACTTCAAAAAATTTACTGCAAAAATCGTGGTGGCTCCACTTCTTATATCCATCCTAGGGTCCTAAGGACCAATCCTACCAAAGGAAATCTCTGGTTCACAAAACGCCGTATTTTTCACCCTACTGACGCCACTATTTGTAGGTACGCGTTATAACGCGTACCTACAAATAGCGCACTATAGTGCGTGGTAATAATATATGCAATGCTTTTTTAACACCAAAGATTAAAATCGTTTCCCAGCAATAATTTTGAATAGAAATGGTCCTGATGATGGGCAGAATACGTAGACCTCGGCTTCGTTGAGTGTCTCTTGTTACACCCGGTATAACATCTTACATTTCCGGGAACGAGAAAATACGCAGCTTCGTTTTCCGGAGAAAACGGCTCAACTTTACGATCTCTTATATTCAGCCGCACATCCTCAAGGCAAGGTCTAGGTATAAGAATAATTTATTCTTATGGTCTAGTTCCCACAATCCCGCGAATAAGTGAGTAGGTAATAATCATCACCGAAATTAAGAAAAAAACAGAAAATCGTACCTCAGTTAGTAGGTACCTACCTACCTACTTACTTACACCGAGAAGAATTCTTATAGAGCCAGTGGAACTATTCTTTTTTAAATGTAGGTATTTTGGAATGTAACTTCTTAAATGATCAAATCCTTTTTGGGAGGTAAGCAGAAACTTGGTTGTTTCATTTACGAACACCATCTTCGTACTTCAAAGTAATTTTGAATAATTTATGCAATTTCACAATACAATAATTGTATGACTAACTCCTTATCCAAAAATGGTCGGAAATGTTAATCAAACTGTAATTTGAACAGTAGGTATCCCATTAAATTACATCACCATAATATGAAAAAACAGGCTGGGCATCTGCGCAATGCCGGTCCTTATCAGGTAGGTACTTACATAGTCATAGTTGCCAAAGTAGCTACAGTTAATTTCTAAACCAGTATAGGTAGTAGTCCGGTGTGCTCAATAAAAAATACGGCGTTTGGTGATCGAGGGATATCCTTTGGCAGGTTGCACCTTCTGAACCCTTAGATCATTTTAAGAAGGGAAGCCATCTTGGATTTTTGTATGGAATTTGATTTTTTTTCCAAAACCCATCGTGTGGTATATCGGATGAAAGGGATTTTTGAGCTGATTTCAAAAATATATGATATTATTTACATTGCAGCTACTGGTTTAAAAAAAAATCGGAAAATAATTTTCCAAACATGCTAAGTTTGGGATCTTGCAGGAAAAAACCACTAAATGAATTCTTATGAAACATACGCCAAACAACTTCTAATATACGCTTATCTAACGTCCTGGAAGCAATTTTGAAAAAATTAAATTTTGAAATATTTTGATCCCAGTATTCTATGAGTTAAAGTATCAGAATCAAAAAAAAAAAACATAATGTTAAATTTTTCAAAAATGCTTCCAGGATGTTAGATAAGAGTATATTACGAGTTATTTGATGTATGTTTCATAAAAAGTCATTTAGCGGTTTTCTTCCTGCAAGAGCCCAAACTTAGTAAGTATGTTTGGAAAATTATTTTCAGATTTTTTTAAATCAGTAGCTGAAAGGTAATAATATTGTATATATTTGGAATTAGCTCAAAAATTCCTTTCATTTGATATCCCAAACGATGGGTTTTGAAAAAAAAAATTCAAATTTCATACATAAAAAAGATTGTATTTTATCTCCCTCCTATACAAAAATCCAAGATGGCTCCCCTTCTTAAAATGATCTAAGGGTTCAGAAGGTGCACCCTGCCAAAGGATATCCCTCGATCAACAAACGCCGTATATTGCACTTTTATGTCGTGAAGAAACGCAGCTATAGCACAGAATACATAATAGTCTATAGGTAGTTAAAATTGCAATGCATTAAGATCGGCAAACTATTGTTGGTTTGATCAAAAAACTAGTTTTAAAGCAGCAGTCGATAACTACTACTAGCTACTATGTAGTAGGTACTTACCTATGTTACATACCATAGAAATAGAATGCCAAAGAACAACAATGTCTATAAACAGGCTGATCCGAACAACGAATATAATACATTATTGGTACCTATATGAGATACGTAAAATATGACTTACATACATAACATATGACTATATTATCGCAAAGGAAATTAATAAACTATGTTCCATACTGTTTTCTTCGTCTATAAAGGAATAAATGTAGCGAAATTTGGTTTTAGAGAAATGTGTGGCAATATCTTATTTACCTGTGAAAAGTGTGATTACTTGGATTGTTTCTTTTTGGCACATCACAATCACTAACAGAACAAGACACCATGGATGGCTCCACGATACCCTTATTTAAAATTCTAATCAAGATTACCAAATATTTTAAAGAAATGGTGGTTGCTCTTTTGCTAGGCGGGACGCTAGGGACTCTTACTGTAAAAAATTTTGGCACATTATGAAATTGATGATTTCCTTTGTCTCTTTTTTTCACAGACCGTGTCCGTATAATGTTAACTTCTGTTTTCCACGCTTTGTTGGTCTTCTTCAGCGCACCGAAAATTTTATATTTGCGCGGACACGTCGTGCGACGCGTCCGCGCACGCATGTGTCTAGAAATCCGTCTGCCCTCTTCACTTCCGTCTGTGTCAGTGTGACGAACGCAACCCAAGAGGATGGACGTGGACCTGCCCCCCTAGCCAAAGTAACATTTGCAAATTTTCGCTATCGCTTCGCTTCGAAACATGTATGGATTTGACGTTTTAAAATTCGATTGTTAACGAAACCTTATGTCAATCCCATACATGTTTCGAAAGCGAAGCGATAACGAAGATTAACGAATGTTACTTTGGCTAGGCCCTCTGGTTAGTGCGGCTGCCGGTATTTATATAATGGCGGATGAGTACATACAGATAAAATTGAATTTTATTGGATATCTATTGAAATTTACTGGTCGACGTTTGATCAACCATCTGTCGACCAAAATACTTTAATTTTAATAGATTATAGCCTTAAGTCCCTTTGATGCGTGCCCAAAAAACCGACAAATCACGGATTGCGGCAGGGACGGAGGCAGACGCGGACGCGCAGGCAGATCTCGACAGATTTCGCCCTCTACACTATGCGCGGATGCATCCGCGGACGCGTCGCACGACGTGTCCGCGCAAATGGAGAGGAGCCATTATTACATACCGTCACAGATAAATCAATCGATCAATAGGTAATTCAGACCATCAAACCACTATATGTACCTACTGTGATCAAACTGAAGAATTTTCATTATGGGACCAACCTTGAAATCGCGAAAACAAAAACAACTGTTTCATACTTTTCGATGTTAGGATTGTATACCTACTTTTGTACGGAATAGCTGATTTTTTTTCGTGATTTCGAGGTTGTCTCATAATGAAAGTTTTTCAGTTTGATGGTCTGATCAACCTCACAAGAGGTTTTGTATTTGAGTATTTCTCAAAAAAATTATACCCTAACGAAAATGTTGTAACTAAACTAGTGGCTCCGTGAGCTGTAGACCTCGTATGTTGTTTAATAAATAATCTAAAAGATGTCGCCACCCCTTTTTCCCCACACTTTTTCAAAGCACGTAGTAGGAACGTGCTGTTTGGTATTATTTGGTAGGTATATTCGCAGCTAGATGGCGCTTCTAATTTTAAACATTTTTCGAAATGGTGATTTTTGGTAAATTTAGAAAAACTGGCTAAACTAAAAAAATCTATTAAAAAATTCTAAAGACCTCTCTGAGGAATTGCTGGGCAAATTGGAGCGTCTGCACTCTGCAGAATATGTGCATCAAGTTCATTTTCAACTTACAAAGATAAGCCACTAAAAAGAACCTTATTAAATTTAGTGGGATATTTTTTTTTCTTTAATTTTATTGTGTAACTATGGCTCTATGGAATAGCTCCATAGCAGCCAGTAGGTATGTACTTTTTTGTACCAATTCATGTGATGCGCACTTGTTCCAAATTCAAATTATTTTTATTCACTCGGTGAATAAAATCGCTTATTATTCACTCTTATCGTTGAATTAAACGCACTTTTTAGAGTGGCGATGGTAAAATAGTAGATTATACAACAAGTGAAAAAAGAAGGAATTTAGTTCGAGGTACTATGTTGGATCCCGAGAGCAGCGAAGGATTCAAAAGTAGAATCCTGAGCGAAACGAGGGATACAAAGGACCGAGATGAATTTTTTTTTCACGTGTTGTGTACTCTACTTTTTAAGAATAAGAATAAGAATAAGAATATTTTATTTTGCCATTGACTGCGAGAAAACATAATAGCAGTACTTACACCTATAGTACCTATTTATAGTTATCAAATTGTATTATTTAGATAGGTAATAGGTAATTTAACCGTTAGAAAATAGTGAAACTATAAGTTTTCCAATGACATAAAACAACCAGAAGGAAATTACATGATCAGTCTGACAGCAGTCCATTTCATCAGTTTGTATAGACTTTGAATTTTTACAGACTGGAGATCGTACCAGACTGATGGAATGGACTGATGCAAGACTAAACATCTAATCTCCCTCTAATATAAAGTAAAAGAACCGAAAGATAAGACACTAAAAATAACTTAATTAATTTGGCGAGATATTTTTTTTAGAAAAGAACCCAAAGATAAGACACTAAAAAGAACCTAAATAAAATTAGCGGGATTTTTTTTTTATTTAATTGTATAACTATGGCTTTATCTATGGAATAGCTCCATACTTTCAGCACGTTTTTTTTTGTACATAATTCATACGATGCGCGCTTGTTCCAAATTCAAATCATTTTTATTCACTCGGTGAATAAAATCGCTTATTATTCACTCTTATCGTTGAATTAAACGCACTTTTTAGAGTGGCGATGGTAAAAAATATAAATTTCTCCTCTCCAGCACGAAAAGGGCGCTTTTGGCGCGTAAAAACTCGCAGCAAAATCGATTTTTGCTGCGAGCGTGAGAGAAAGTGCTTTTTAATTTAATTTTTATTGAGTAAACTTTTATTGAGTTACAATTATTTTTCAGTTTGAGACATAATTTTTTAGGCAGAGGTACATTTTTGCTGAGAATTACTCATTAACTAAAAATAACCTTGTATAAAACTCGTGCTGTTCGTCTGTCTTAATCTCCAAAAAACTTTGAGGCGGAAAATCCGTGTTTATTTTCAGGATTATAGGTAGGTACTTACCTACTTATGATTTATTGATTGACAAATCAGAGGCCACATACTGTAATTTGTAACCATTACTTGCAAGAAAAACTAGTTAAGATTATTATGGTTATGCAGTAAACCAAGCAAAGTAAATATGAACTTAGTTGGATGCAATTAACTTCTGCATGTTTCGACCCTGAAAGGCCGCTAAGTCAACCAATAATGAATAATAGTACCTACCTGTAGTGTTGTGTCATGAGCTAAAATGTAGGATGTAGACATCCTACATTTTAGCTCATGACACAACACTTTACGTAGGTAATCCTTTTTGTAAGTAAGTATAATATCTATACCTACGTGTATAATTAATTACATGGAGCACGCTGAATGTTTTGCGTACCGATCTGGCATAAAAATCAAGCATAGTAATAGCAACAGCATGCTAAATATGATAATTAGCATGTCAACTCACAAACATTTGAATATAGAATGTTATGTTTTTTTAAAGTTAAGAACTCATTCATGAAATTAACAATAACTGACCAGAAGTCGCGAGTCTTTTGTTTTTTTATCATAATGCAAAGTTCGTCGCCCGCATGGGCGCCATAAAGTTAATATAGGTACCTAATATACCTACCTAAACCACAGAATAAATAATAGTACAAGGTACCTAAACTTTATGATGGGCGCCGGCGGCGCCGCACCGGCAACGGCAAGGGAGTGCCAGGTGGTGCACTTGCACCCCTTGGGAATCTCGGGGTCAACATTACCTAGAGTTATTTAAATGAAAACCCTGTCAACCCCACATGAAAAACTAAAAGCTGCCGCCCCTAGGAATTGTTCCGTCTGTCTTGTTCGCCCGTAGCAAAAATGAAATTTATGCGAAAAGATTTCAGGGGCCCTATTTTTGAATCGCACGACTGGTGTCGAGCGCTCGTTTCTACTGATTTTCGTTCGACAAATCAACTCAAATGTATGAGATGTTCTCGACGCCAGTCGATCGATTCAAAAATAGGGCCCCTGGGTGACGATTTTTTATGTTTTTGAAACTTCGCTTTCTCCCGAAAGGTTTTACTGCTTCACTTCTAAATGCTTTTAGAAAAGTAATCATCTTATTTGAGTATCGTATAGATTTGGTATGCAGAATACTTATAGGAATCGTAAAATCGTTTTCTTGTCTCTCCTATGATGAAATTGATTAATTGAAGAAAACCGGCATATTACCTATTGGAGGATTCGAGGCTACTACTATTATGTATTCTGTGCTAGGGCAGCGGTTCCCGAATTCTTTTGGCTATGGAACCCTTTTTGGTTCTCCGTTTTTGGGTGGAACCAAGCTCAAGTAAGAAGTAAAGTAAAACAGGGTTATTGCCACATTCAGGAATAGAAAGCCAGGACATGATTGCGAAAAATTTGTAGTCGGTAAAACCACCATGACGTTAATCACGGTCCTGCAACGGTTTTTCATGCTTTAAATCAAGTTATCAAAGTCTTGCTCCGGTATATTGTCCCAGGTCCTGCTAAGATGAAAAAAGTTACTCTTCAGTCGCAATGTTTGGATGAAAATTCCTCAAAGCCCTTCTTTGGAGCATGTCCCACGCGTGCTCTATGGGGTTTAGGTCTGGATATTGCGCGGGCCAGTCTAAGACCGACACGTGGTGCTCCTGTAGCCAGCTCGTTACCACTCGCGCAGTGTGCGGACGGGCGTTGTCGTGCATGAGCGAAAAATCTTGGCCCATTTGCAGTCGATGGGGATAGATTATTGGTGCTAGCACCTGATTACGGTATTTTTCTACAGTCATGGTGTTTCTGATCCAAACGTGGTCTGTTATTTCACCAATACGAAATCCCGCCCAAACCATAATTATTCCGCCGTGGTATGGATGGACTTCCGAGAGTGTTGCAGACGGTTATCACGACCAGGAGCTCGCCATATACGCACTCTTCGTGAATCAGGATGAAAACCGAATCGGGACTCATCGGTAAACAGCGCTACAGACCACTGGCTATCTTCCCAGAGCAAATGCTCTCGAGCCCACTGTAATCTTCGTCCGCGATTTCCTCTGCGTAGTGCTGGAGTACGAAGCGGCCTGCGAGCATAAAGGTTAGCCTCGTGCAGTCTTCTCCTCACAGTTTGGTCACTGACCAGCAACTGGTGCTCTGACTGGAGCTTTTGGACCAACTGCATGGCCGTAGAATTTATTTGACTTCTTGCGGCCACTTGCAAAAATCGGCCCTGTCTTTGAGTGGTTATGCGCTTCCCGCCTGGATGCCTTTCAGCCAGGGTCACGATAACGTGACCACAACCTTGATATCACGTTTTGTCTTGTTCTAATTTCCTAAGCAATACTCTGTTGAGTAGTGTGACCCAGTAGCCCCAGCTTGGAGCATACCTACTGCCCTTTACATTTCATCTCTTGTTAAATGGCGCCGCTGCTGCATGGTACATACTGTTGCCACAGTTTTAATTTATACTGTGCTGTTGCATAAATTCGAAATTAACAAATATTTTTTATTAAAACTTTAATTTGATAGAAAGAAAAAATCCAAAAACCTGATTAAAGTAGGGCCACTTTAATAGGCCACAATTGACACTTCATCAAAATTTCTCTTCATCAAGATTTAGGTAAATTGAAATCTTCGATCTTTGCTAAAATTATGCCGCACAAATCCTTTGTTTTTAATTTATTTTTTCAAATTCAAATTTGGAATCATCCAATACAAACAAGCAACAACAAACCAAACAAGCCTAAAAAATAAGTGTTTTCATTAAAAATTTTTTAAACCGGCCAGTAGTTTTTGAGTTTAAGAACTCGAAGAAGATGTTGATGTGTGTGTACTTTCCCGATTTTGCGGTATACTTAAAATGTAACCGTTGTAACTCGGGACACATTATCGTCACCATCATCATCATCATCATATACCTAAATCGGTATGGTTTTGAATCAATTTGTGTAACTATCTGTGTGTCTGTACCTACTAGACATGGGCGCCGCGTTAAAAAATTGCGGCGGCGGCGAACTGGCAATTTTAGGTCGGCGGCGGCGTGGCGCCGGCGGCGTGGATTTTTTTAAAGCTTAATTGACATGAATAGTTATATGGCTTTAGAGAACGCTGCATTATACAATTTATCACTTTACGTTTATTAGAACTCTGTAAGATGCTAAAGCGCCACACCTGATCTAATGTAACGCCTAAAGACATCAGACCAGAACCAAGCTTACCAGATTTAATACTCCAAAAATATCCCGTACGTTTGCCTGTATGAGATTAGTACTGCTTTAAACAGTAACAAGGCAGCAAGGATGCCGAAATCACAAAAAAACATGAAAACAAGCCGTATGCTTAAAAGCTCTCCAGAAGTTTTTAATTCCTTCACCCTTGAGGGTAGAAGGCCTAAGCCCTAAGGCACAGTCATCATCATCATCATCATCATATCAGCCACACGACACCCACTGCTGGGTATAGGCCTCCCCTAAGGATCTCCACAACGATCGGTCCTGCGCTGCCTGCATCCACTGGCTTTCCGCGACCTCCACCAGATCGTCGGTCCACCTTGTCGGGGGCCTACCCACGGAGCGTCGTCCGGTGCGCGGTCGCCATTCCAGAACCTTTCTGCCCCAACGGCCATCGGTTCTTCTCGCTATGTGTCCCGCCCATTGCCACTTCAGCTGAGCAATCCTTCGAGCGATGTCGGTTACTTTAGTTCTCCTGCGGATCTCCTCGTTTCTGATTTGATCACGTAGGGAAACGCCGAGCATGGCTCTCTCCATTGCACGCTGAGTGACCTTGAGCCTCCTTATGAGACCCATAGTTAGCGGCCACGTTTCACTGCCGTAGGTCATCACTGGCAACACACACTGTTCATAGACTTTCGTCTTGAGACACTGAGGTAAGTCGGACGCGAAGATTTTTCGAAGCTTCCCGAATGCTGCCCACCCGAGTTGGATTCGACGAGAGATCTCTTTCTCGAAGTTGGACCTACCTAACTGGACTGCCTGTCCTAGGTATACGTAATGGTCAACAACTTCAAGTGTAGTGTTCCCAACATGATCTGGAGAGGGTACAACATGGGCATTTGACATAATTTTCGTCTTATCCATGTTCATCCTAAGACCCACTCTTTGGGAAGCACTACGGAGATCTTCGAGCATTGTGTTCAGGTCTTCCATGGTCTCAGCCATAAGGACTATATCATCGGCAAAACGAAGGTGTGTTAGGTACTGGCCATTAATGTTGATGCCGAGTCCTTTCCAGTCCAAGAGCTTAAAGATATCCTCCAACGCAGCTGTGAACAGTTTCGGAGAAATAACGTCTCCCTGTCTCACACCACGCTGCAGTTGGATAGGATTTGTGTTCTGGTTCTGTACTCGGATCGTCATGGTGGCATTTTGGTATAAGTACCTCAACACCTCGATATACCTATAGTCCACTTGGCACCTTTGGAGAGACTGCAGCACCGCCCAGGTTTCAATCGAATCAAAGGCTTTCTCATAGTCCACGAACGCCAAGCAAAGTGGCTCATTATACTCCTCAGTCTTCTGTATAACCTGCCGCAGCGTATGGATGTGGTCTATGGTGCTAAAGCCTTTTCGGAACCCGGCTTGTTCGGGAGGTTGGAAGTCGTCGAACTTGCGAGCGAGACGATTCGTAAGGACTCTCGAAAACAGCTTATAGACATGACTCAGAAGCGAGATGGGTCTATAGTTCTTTAAGAGGGACTTGTCACCCTTTTTAAAGAACAAGATCACCTCACTTATGTTCCATGTCTTTGGCGTTCTGCCCTGGACGATGACGGAATTAAAGAGCTTCTGGAGGACTTTGAGTATCGGCTTACCGCCCGCTCTCAGAAGTTCTGTAGTGATTCCATCGTCACCCGCCGCCTTGTTGTTTTTCAGCTGTTTGAGAGCCATACTAATCTCGCACAGGCTGACGTCCGGGATATCTTCGGTATAGTGTCGGGTAAGCTTGGCTCTGGGGTCTTTAGCCTTGCTTTCAACAGGTGTCTGCGTGGAATATAACTGCCCATAGAAGCTCTCGATCTCCCTCAGGATTTCAGGCTTTGATGAAATGATGCGTCCGTCGTCAGTTTTCAGCTTCGTCATCTGGCTTTGCCCAATAGACAGATCTCTCGCGAACACTTTGGAGCCTTTATTCCGCTCGATGGCCTCTTTAATACGATTCGTATTAAATTGGCGAAGGTCGCTCGTCAAAGACTTAGATATCTGTCTATTAAGCTGCCGATAACGATTAGCATCTACTGAACTCTGGAGCCTCATTTCACGTCTCTGATCCATGAGTAGGAGTGTGTGGTCGGAGAGTTTCTTTATCTTGGGACGGCGGGTCTTAAAGAGCTTGGACCCTACCGTACGGACAGCATCCACCACCATGTTGTTTAGATCGTCCACATCTATGCTGTTCTCAAGGGCTTCGAAGAGGTTTTGGAGTTCGAGTTGAAAGCTCTCGGGGTTTTGAATATGGGCCGGCAATGGTCGAATTGTTGATTTTATCAGTCGAGATCTTTCCAGCTTTGGGTTGATATTCAATGTGCCACGTACCAATCGGTGATCGCTCCCCGTCTTAACAGCGTTGATCACAGTGACATCATTGAATATTTGCTTTTTCGTCGACATGATAAAATCTATCTCATTTCTGACTTTACCGTCCGGACTGACCCAGGTCCACTTCCGGCATTCCGGCTTTCTGAAGAAGGAGTTCATCATAAAGAGGTTCTCCTTCTCCATAAAGTCAGCCAGCATCTGGCCTCTGTCATTCCGTTGCCCAACTCCAAATTGCCCCACTCTCAGCTCATCACCGCATCGTTTCCCCAACTTAGCATTGAAGTCCCCCATCACAACAGTGTAGTGGGTTTTGAAGCTATGCATGGCTTTAGAGATCTCCTCATACATAGCCTCCACTTCGTCATCTTGGTGTGTCGAGGTCGGTGCGTAAACCTGTATAACATTCAGCGAACACCGTTTGGATATTCTGAGTATAAGGTACGCCACCCTGGTCGACACACTTCCGATGGTAGTCACGTTGTTGACAAGGGACTTGTGGACGATGAACCCGATACCACCTTGGGACTGTTGGTCGCCCTCCCGGTAGTAAAGCAAGTTACCGGAGTTGAGGATTATCGAGTCCTCTCCCGCTCTTCGGACTTCAGATAAGCCGATAATGTCCCAGTGTACCTTGCTGATAACTTCTTCCAACTCGGTTAACTTCGCGTCGGTCCTTAGTGTGCGCGTGTTATAGGTTGCCAGGTGCAGTAGTCGTCGTTTTTGGTAGCCGAGCCGCACCCGGGGATTCTTAGCACCCCCTGGCACAGTATTATAATATAAATAAGATTGTGCCTAATACATGTACCTAACAGGTCAGGCGAATCTCTTGTGAGACACTCTTGAAGAACTAATAGATCTCACTCAATTTTATGAGCCACATTTGCAAGAGTGATATGATTTGTATAAAATTACAAATTGTATTACTCGCGGGTTTGAAGACTTCCTACTTCCAACCAACTTCTTGAATAAGCTGAGTTCCGAAAAGACTGGTTATTGACCATATCTAGGTATACTATACGCTACGGCGGCAGGACGTACGAGGGCTGCTATTTATGTATCCGGAACTGGGCCACTTACAAAACAATATTTAAAAAGTAATTAGGTATATTTATTTGAAAATTTAACTCTTTATCGGTAGAATATAGTTTGTTCCATGTAAATGTCAATTGTTTTTCCATTGTGGCGCCATTTTGAAAATTGCTTGTCTTAATCACCATGCATTTACATCGTGAAAATTTTCATGCGATGATTTATTACGATTTTTGGCGTGGACTAACTCAAAAACAGTGCATATCTGACTTCGATTATTGGGGACGAAGCACCATCGCATCGATAACCACTGTAAATCACTCGTTCAGTGAGTTTAGTCGTAGACGGTCTATGCTCACGGACGAATCTAAAGAAGGTCGTCCTAAATCGGTGGTTGTTTCACAAAACAGCGATGCTGTGCGAGAACTAATAATGCAAGATCGTTATGTTACATATTATGAGATAGAGGCGTCTCTGGGCATAAGTATTAAGAGCATTCATTAGATATTAGTACACAAACATTTAGTTGTAAAAAAAATGTTTGCGTAGGATTCCGCACAATTTGAAAATTGGTCAAAAACAGGCTCGTGTCGATTGGTGCAAAAAAATATATAAAAAATACTATTGTGGTGCGGCTACTGCTGTTTATAGCATCTATATAGGTGATGAATCCTGGATCTATGCGTAGGTAGGACCCTGAACCTAAACAACACTTAACGGTGTGGGTGTTCCAAGATGAACCGAAACCCGATGATGCGTTCAAAATGCATGTTTTGGAGATACCTCAATCAGAATAGAAAAAGTGCTATGAGAATTGGTTTGATTGTTTCCAAAAGTGCATTGATTATCATGGCGAATATTTTTAAAAGCAACAAAACCCAAATAGATGATAGATCTTAATTATTTTTTTAATTTTCCGGATACATAAATAGCAGCCCTCGTATAGAGATTGGTCGAGAAGGTTCGTTTTACGATCCCCGTTTTCTCCGGAAAGCCAGCAGGGAATGCCTTGGAAAGCTCTGCTGAGATATTTGAGTATAACAGTTTGCCGATCATCTGGTTCTTGTAGCTGAGACTTTGAAAGACCTGTACCTGCACAGTTTTCCCCTGACTTAGGGTCTCCCACGTGTCGTGTCCCAGGACACACTTTGCCTTCCCGGATGGACGAACAGACTTCACGGATTTATATGCCGTGGGATAATCACGGTAGTGTGCACAATGATTTCCGTGGCTCCACCAGTTGCCAATGCTACTTTGAGTAATTTGTAGTCAGATGACGTCGAATGGTTCGATAAAGCATTGTTCCAAGACGATTCAAAAAGACATTGACTGATTTTAGAGGTATACCACACTGGTAGGTCCCAGTAACCTTCAGGCTTTAGCCATCTCCCGAAGCTAGGACATGCATAAAGCATTTTCCATTCGTTAAAACATACAGAATACTGAGGACAATCTGCCATTTTACTTAGCATTCGAGGACTATGAAAGCCTTCCCTTCGATCAAGGCATGGGGGTGCTGCAGTTTCTCCAAAGGTGCCAACTACGAAGTGCTGTGTTGGGGTTCTTAAAAATATAAATACTTCGGTTAAAATTACTAAAAATTCAAAAGCAGGGTTCAATTCCCATACTATCGCGACAAGGGTACGTTTTTTCTCTGAAACTATTCACCCCTGCGATACTTTAAAGTTTCTGTATCCGGCTGGACTGGAAACGAAGTGTGAAATGCTTAGCACACCTTCGTTTTGCCGATGTTTAAGTTCTTGCGAGATCTTGGAGGTCTTGAACATGGCGCTCAAATATTAAGAAATGCTTTACAAGAAACCAAGAAATATATCTATTGGGAACACAACACTCGAAGTAGATGACTATTATGATTGTGCTAGATAGGACAAACACCAGTCCACTTACAGGCTTCGATAAGTCCAACTTTTTAGAAAAAGAGATCTTCGTTGAATACAACCCAAGAATACGGACAGCATTATTTGGTAAGTTACAGAAATAACGAGTCGTCAAAAAACTGACATAAATAGTAAAACTTTCGACAATAAGTTTGTTTTTTGGCCAAAAATCCACGCCGCGTGGCATAGGCGGCGGCGGCGGCGGCGTGCCGGTAACACATGGCGGCGCCGCGCCGGCGCGGCGCCCATGTCTAGTACCTACACATATTTACTAAGATGCACATTACGTGTTTCTCTCGCATCTTAGCTCCAAATGGGTGATAGACGTTCGGTAGATACTTATCATTTTTTCGTAGTTGATAATAATAATTATTAACAGTAGAGGTAGGTACCTAATTGCTGTTTTGACGTAGTTGTTAAGTAATAATTACTGTTTTACTTTGGTCATGATATAGAATCTATTCGGGACGCTAATAATGATTTACATCTTCTTAGTGATTGGTTTCAACGTAATCTCTTAACCATAAATGTGGCTAAAACGCACTATGTCATATTTTCTGCCAAAAACAAAACTGTATCAGATTTTCCATCACTCAAAGTTAACAACATTGAAATAAAAAAATCAGACAGTGAAAAATATTTGGGTCTTATTTTGGATAGTGGCTTGACATGGAAAAAAATTAACATCGTTGTCTGGAGCATTGCGTAGCATAGTCCGATAGTCCTTTTAGTAAAATTACATATTGAGTATTTGATAGAATTGTGGGGATCAGCAGCTAAAACTAATCTTAAAATACTCCAAACATCACAAAATAAATTAATAAAAACACTCTTCAAATATGATTATCTAACACCAAGTATTCAATTATACAAAAATACTAAATTGATGAACATTGAAAAAACATTTAAATATCTCACATGCATATTGATTCGCAAAATTATCTCAAAAGGCATGCATACTGATATTACATTTAAGATTAAAAAACAACATATGCAACTACGTAATGCTAACAATATAGCACTACGACCACCGCGGACCAACTATGGCAAAAATTATATTACCTATCAAAGTGCGAAAATATACAACGAATTGCCAAAAACTATAAAAAACACAAAAAATATAAAAGCTTTTAAAAAACTACTCAAGTCCCATTTCCTTAATTAAAACAAATAATAAAAACGAAATAAAATAATTTTAGATCACTGGTACTTCTCTGTTTGCTTGCCACATCTAGTCACTGCCGATCTATGTATTGTTTATGCATTGACGAGAACGTAAAATAGTGTTGTTTGCCCTGTCTTGATGGTATGTGCGTACAGTCAGTGGCACGAATCATGAAATCGGGTGGGGATTGCGCGGAACCACAGAATACATAATAGTACAAGTGCGGAAGCGCTATTGGTCGCTCACAAGAGCACATGCGCGAACTTATCCCCACTCCGTCGAAAAATTTTCATGATTCGTGCCACTGACTGTACAATACGTTGACTACCCGCGACGTTGAATTATTATTGTAATCTATTATCTGTATCAATAAATTTCTGTGTTTTAAACTGTTCGTGCGACAAAACAATGTAACTTTCTTTTGAAAGTATTACTTAATTTTAAGTTTCTCATTTAAGTGAATGTATAATTCTTTTGGGAAATAAATCTTTAACCACCACAATTAAATAATTTGTGTCATTTACATTATTTTTCTGATCGATCGATATTAAATTAGGTTTATAATAATACCAAAGATCATTAGTTTGAGACCTATTTACCTACATTCAGTATTATAATTATGTTCATGGTCAGACATTTTTAATATCTCCACTGGGGCAAAGGTCTTACATAAATAGATGGATAAGGAGGATGGACCACTACCATAACTCACCTCATGGGCCCAGTCCGGAATGGTGGGTTTTAACTACTGCGAATGCAGTCGGACGCGACCATAGACATAGAAAAATTTTCGCTGCGCTGACGCGACTTATATCTATTGTGTTGTGTGGCGACGGGTCAAAAGATGGAAACACATTGGGCTTACGTGATGACACCCCACGCCACGTGATGACACTTTAGAAGCACACTTGTCACACGCCACGCCATCATCGCCACGTGAGGCCATGTATCAGATGGCATGGCGTGTGACAGTTACAGGGAATAAAAGTACCTAGTACATTTTTAGAAAAGCGTTAATCGTCGGAGTAGGTTTTAGTTCGTTGTGTGCCTTGACATTTTTATCGATATCAAAACATCTTGCATCTTTACTGACGCATCACCCGCGTCACATAGGGGAACACCGGACAAGATGGGGTAGTTCAGGTTAAATGTAAATCAGGAACATAGAACCATATAATTATTAATAAAATAACAAAATGTAGAAAATGACATATCACCCCATCATGCCCCATAGGTCGGGCAAGATGAGGTATAGCCATTCTTTTGACTACTCAGAAGTACAGAACTCGCAAATGAATGTTGCTTCGGCATCATCATCATCCACCCCTGTGCAGCCACAATGTGACCACTTACCACAAGAAGAACAAGCAATCCAACCTTCCTTGGAGTCTAAATATAGCTCTGTACAATAAAGGCAGGCATGGAGTGATTTCGGTTTCAACATCACTCTCTTCAGGAGACGATTGTCTAATACATTTTAGTGTACGGATTAGATTTCTTTGTGATGGCTTTAGTCCTAAGTAGTTTTCGTTTCTCTTCTTTTTTCTGTTTTCCCTCCTTTTTTCTCTGTCTGATTTCCCGATACTCCGTCTTGCGCGTCGATCCGTTTTAAAATAAATACAAATAATATTTCATAACAAAACAAGCTATTATAACTGCAGTGTACTGCAGATAGGATTTACCGCGATGCCGCATGAAATTCACCAAATACAAGTTTCATGCAGTGCGAAACGTATTTATAAGAAATTTTAATGCCAACAAACGAAATCTAATTTTTGACGATAGCTAAAACAAATTAATTGCCGCCGTGTTAGTACTCGTGTGACTAAGAACTGTCATGGCGGGCAGTAGCAAGATGGCAGAGCGAACGCGATTGGTCAATTCAAATCACCTGAAAGGCCCGATGCCCCGTCTTGCCCGCCACCCCGTCTTACCCAGAGTTCCCCTAGTGTGTTAACACGCAATCTAACGCATACGTATGGGGTTTGGTAGCGTTAACGATGGCGACGTGTTATAAGATAGTGTGTTTCTAATAAAACCGATGTCTCCAGACGGGCGTGTCATCACGTACGTACGTGAGGGCTGTTGTAAGCCCAGTGTGTTTGCACCTTTAAGTGCCTACCGAAGCACGGAGGAGCTTGAGCTAGTAAATTTTTGGTCACCCATCCCACATTCCCCATATATCCTTGACCGATAAACTAAGCAACCTTGT
Source organism: Agriphila tristella (assembly GCA_928269145.1). Lineage (NCBI taxonomy): Eukaryota > Metazoa > Arthropoda > Insecta > Lepidoptera > Crambidae > Agriphila > Agriphila tristella. The sequence goes on from OV743439.1 coordinate 24,970,518, forward strand.
TCTGCTTTAGTATTAGCAGATAAATAGCAAATAAAAATATGTTTGCTATTATCATCAAAAAGTAGTTCGATGGCAGTTGGTTCACTTTGACAAGTTCAAGATCATTGTTTTGTAGTAAATTACCTACTATTATTATACTTATTAATATTTAATTAAATGAATCAACATAATGTGGTTCACTATCACTTGCTCGTAGGTATTTAGGAAATTAGAAACGTTTATCAAAAATACGTAGGTATCTATGACCTTTAGATATCAGCATTTTAAACAAATGCCAAACTTCCTGGAATTCTTTCTGAATGTTTTAATTAAATAAATACCTAGATTAGGTAATTATCTATTTAATATGGCGGATGAACGGCTAATTATAGGGTAAAAAAACTACTCATTATAAAAATGTATGAGGGTAGGAAATAGGCTTGCCAACTCCAAAAAAGGCATTTCCGGGATTACTTAGCTCGACATCGGGGCCTAGGGTATATTACGCGGGACACAACACACCACATACAAAATGGTTAGAAAAATCTAAAGGTAGATATATTTTTTAATCCGTTATGACAATTTTTTTAAATTATCAAATTTAAGTTATTTTCTAAATTTAAAACTACTTACTTTTGAGATTTTTTGCGCATTTTTACAAGTTTTTTGCAATAAACGTAATTATAAATTTCGCTGCATTTTTGGTCAAAATTACTTTTAATATGTGGTGCAAGCCAAGCCCAGGGACGTATTTTAAGATTCGGCGCCTTAGGCCAATAAGGTATGCCGCCCCAAGGGTCGCCAATCGCCATAGGGAGGATGCCTTTCAGTACCTGCCCACGCGCCACCGACTGGTCATAAGGGGGCCCTTGTGGGAATCACCCTAATGTGACCCGGTGGCTGCCCGGCAACCCAGACCTCATCACTACTGGGAGATGGCCGGGCAAGTTTGGCCATCTCCCCACCCTGTCAGGACCGTGCAAGGCAGGCAGTGGGTCACCTCCCACCACCCGCTTGGCCTTAGACTAGGGTACTACATGCTTAATTCCCCACATCCTGCGCATTATCGCGACTCCCGGACAGCTTTATTATAGAGCCGAGGGGAGGGAAGCGGCGCGGCAGATTAAAACTGCCATCCAAATAAGGGAACGAGATAGGCTATTCCCTGACCTCCGTGTTGGTCGGAGTTGAGATCAGCCGGAGAAATCCAACTCCTCACTCAGTTCGCTTACAGAGCGATCCCTCTCGGGCGAGGGCACCCTAGGGCTGCGCTTAGGGCGTTTTTTTTTTCTCTTATCAGCCGGTTGATTAGGCACTCGACTGTTCTGATTTCCTTGTTGCGGGGCCGCTTGACCCCCCTCTTTCATCATTTTAACCCCTTCATCTGGGATCTGCTTCTCTGTCCCCGGGTTCTTTTGAATCCCTGTCTCTGTTGCCAAGGTCCCTTTGTCCGGGATTGGTACGGCTCGTTTCACTGGAGGCCGACAGTTTTTACCTCCCATCACATGGTTAGCCGGCATCTTTGCCTCCGTACACACCATGCACTTTGGCTGCGCCGAGCACTCCGCGGCCTTATGCCCCATCTCTCCACAACGGTAGCAACTTCCACTCCTATCTACCTCACAGGGACAGCGCTGTCGCATGTGCCCCGGCACCATACACTTGAAGCAGCGGATAGGCAAGGGCTCCAGTACTTTTATCTGTGGAGAACTCCAGCCGATCAACAGTCTGCCAGAGTCCACCACTTTCTTTGCCGCTGCCACCGGGCACTTAATCATAACCGTGCCCAGCCCTCCTGGACCCAACCTTATTGTACCAACTTTAATGTGGTCCGCTGGACAACCCCCCTTCTCAGCCAAAGCATCTTTTAAGTCGGCCTCGACCACCGAATCATCGATTCCTGACACTCTAATATCCACCGTTTTCATAGGTCTGTGGATATTGGCCAGACCATCTAGAACCACTTTCAGTTTTGCGGCTAGGAGATCCGCCTTGTCTCCGCTGGTACTTCCCGGAACCTCTATAATTCTGGCTCCGGTCTGTGAGACCCGCATCTTTACTTTATCGATTCTCAGCTCCATTATTTTGACCTCTTGGCGGGCCTTGGCAAATACCTTTGCATACGTTACTCCCCGTTCCTCGGCCTCTTGTGAAACAGTGACTACAACCGCGGAAGAGTTGGGGGTAGCCAGCTTGGATTTTTTCTTTCTGGTCCCTGTACTAACAGGTTGAGTTTCCACGGGTCGAGGGGGAGCAGCTGGATTTGCCGCCGTGGCCAATACCGCTGCCTCCGCTGCTGCTGCCCTACGTCTTCGCTTCCGTTCCCCCTTACTCACTACCTCGGACCAGGTCTGGGAAGCGCCCGGGGCGCTGCCTGCCTCCGGATTTGCCGCTGGCCGTCCTCCCGCTACTGCTGGCGGTGCCGGCAATTGCGTTGGAGTAGATGGCGTTGGCGCAGAAGCCGTCGCAATTTTCCGGTCCGCCGCCAAAGGCGGTCTCATCGATGGCGCTGGTGGGAGCCTCATCTCTAGCCCTTCAATACGAGCGTCCAGCATTGGACCAACCATTCTCAGAATGAACGCTTTTAGCTCCTCAAACCTATCTGGCGAGGTCACTTCTGGCAACTGAGCCGGTGCAGCCGCCGCTTCGAGACGCTGTTTGTGTGGGTTTTCCGCCTGTTCGGTGATGTCTCGTTTAATTACCTGGAGCTCTTCCCGGACTAGCTCAAGCTCCCTGTTCAACCTTTCATTGTCTGCCCTAAGACGACGGACCTCCTCGTCAACAGGCAAACGTTGCAGAACATCCATGACTACTGAAATGTCCGCCCGCGCAGTCATTATTGCCACTTTATGCTCCCTCTTTATGTTGCCGGACGTCTTGCACACCTCATGCATCGTATCAATCCATTTCTGGACGATGCTTACCATCCTCGGCATCGTCAAATTATCCGGGTCAAGTGAGCTCACAACCGGCGAAGGAGACCTAGTATTTTTCTTCACCGGGTTAGGCAGTGTCTTAACCGGGTTCGGTAACGTCTTTGCCTTGTTTTTCTCCGGCTTTTTTAAAGATGATAGGATCCTCTCCTTCATCTTTTGTTTAGCCGCCTCATATTCAGCCGCTCCAGCACAACTTTAGCCTTCGCTAATCCAGAATACGGCCCCACAGGTTTAGTAGGATCGATGAACCTAAATCGTCCTACACTTTCGACCACACTTTCCGCAGAATCCGACACCGATTCATCCACAGACATCCCTACAGCAGAGCGCTTGCGTGCAGCACTATGACGCTTTGTTCCCCGAGTAGGGGTCACACACCTGCTGTCATCCGCCCACGACATGTCTGAATCCTCAACCAAGACTTGCTTCGCAGCAGCAGCCGAGCGTGTGATTGACCCGGCTCTGCTCCCACTACTATCTCTCGACTGTGCACTGTTTTTGCCCGGACCCTGTGCTCTGTCCCTTGTTTCAACCAAAAGGCGATAGTTGCCCCCCCCAGAGTACGAGGAGCAGCCAAGCACCGGAGTGCTCGGGAGGGATTCTCCAACTGCGGGGCAGCTGGTACCCTCCTGGGGTAGTTTCTGTTCACTATTCGCCATTTCATTATTTTCCGACCTACCAACCACTATGTTTTGGTTTTTATAGTGGTTTCCATCCACGCAGCCCCCACTTGAAGTGGCGGCCTCCGGCCCCGCACCACGTACGGGGTTACGGCGCTCCCGATACTACGTCTAAAAGGACCGCTGGGCCTCCAAAAAGCCCTCGAAACTCCAACCCGCACCGCCGCTACTCGGAAACGTCCAAGACGCCGGCCGGGTCCCATCTCGCCAGACTATTAGCCACCACTGCAACTGCAGTGGCGCCCAGGGTGCACCACGTGGAGGTTGTCTGGCACGCACCCCATAGGGAGGATGCCTGTCTAGGATGCACGAAACGCCTGTATTTTTTATAAAAATGCCTGTCTATAGAAAAGAAGGCCGCGCAGCGCGATTTTTATTCAGTTTCATCAAATAATCTTATAATTTTGCCAATTTATAGTTAAAAAGTTTTGTCAGTTCCATCCACTAATCTTGTAATTTTGCCTGACTAAAGTAAAAAAACAGCCGCACAGCGAATTTTTCTCCTATTAATGACTTTAACTGATTTCCGGGACAAAAGGCGTCCCGCAAGGGGTCACGGCGGGACGGCCCAAAATTGACTCAGAAACGGGACGGTCCCGGAAAATCCGGGACGGTTGGCAAGCCTAGTAGGAAAGCAACTCACAAAATGATTTTTTTTTAACATACTGACGATTAGAATAATATAGATAGGGTGTAACAAAACAACCCGCAATACCGAATCTGGTAGATAGGGACCATCAAACTGAACAACTTTTACTATGGGACCAACTTATTTTGGTTCCATAGATTACGTTAGTAGGGAATCCAATCCCGCATCAGAATCACGATCCCGCAAGCTTGCGGGATTGAGGTCATCAATCCCGCGGATCCCGCGGGATTTGGACAATTGAGTTTTTTTTTTATATTTTTTCGTTTATGAAGTCTTTTCAAAAGATAGTGAAACAAAGACAAGTGCCTAAATTGCCCACGGGAACGGGAACCACGCAGGTGAAACCGCGGGTGGCCGCTAGTATTTACATAAGTAACAACACTTAATAATCTAATATATAAAATCCTGAACGAGACAAAAAGCGAGATGGCGCTCTACGAAACTTTCTTGACACGTTTCTCTTAAACGGCACTATATTTCTCAGGAATTTGTGTGTAATTCGATTCCTTGATGCCGGGAATCGCGAAAAACCCTACGCGAACGCGAGAAGCAATATAAAATCGCAAATTTTCGTAATAATATTAGTAACATTATTTTCGCAGGGTTGCTTAGTTACCTTGCTTTTCTCTGATTGTCATCTCAATTGTCAATTTGTCATTGTGATTGTCATTAGAGCATTCAAAATTATTATTTTAATTTTATAAAATATGAGAGGGAAATCACGTTTTTATTTCGTCGATTAAATATTGCCGTCAGTGTCAATTAATATTTAATAATTTCAATTGTGTATAAGTACGATAAGAAGTTACGATGCCCAAATTATCGGCGAAAGCGCTATTAACTGTTTCGGCAAGGTTTCGCGAGTTTCTGCGTCCAAATGGGGAATTCGATTCTTCCGTTCGCTCAGAATTTATACCAAGGAAGCTGCAAGGAAGTCTGTGCTGTACTACGCTGCAGCCGTATGGTACCGATGCTCCTCAGTTTTTATTGTAAAGAGTGCTTAGCTCAGTACAGAGAGAATGGCGCTTATTTTATTGACGAAAGCTTATAGGACGTGTAGTTCCACAGCGTTACCTGTGCTTGCTAAAGTTTTCCTGGCTGAACTTGAGATTTCGGGCAGGACCATTTGCGGAGGACCCCTCCTCCGCAAATGGTCCTGCCCGAAATCTCAAGTTCAGCCTCCTGGCTCCCAGGGAGTGCCGAGGACTAAGAAGAGCCATTAAAGAGGAAACCGTCGCTATTTGGCAGAAACGATGAGACTAGAGCGAAGGCGGATGCGAACTCTATAGATTCATTCTCGATATCGCAGTGAGCCTCTCCGGAGATTGAACTAGATTCCATCGTCTCTCAACTACTGACCGGACATGGGTGTATCAGGCAGCGACTTCGGAAGTGTGACACCGGAATAGCCAAGCTAGCCAAGATCACGCACTGTGAGATTGACCAATACCCAGAAACTGGACCCGTTAATAACCAGAACCCCATTTGTTTCCGTGAAAACTGAAAAGCACTGCACGAGTCCGCGCGCATCCGGTACACCATCAGAAGATGGTATGAATAGCTCTGAATGATTTTAGAGAGTAGCCCGACGTGAAGTACTGTTATGTGGAGCCTAGATCCAGATGGAGGAGAGTTAAGAGATAGCCAAAAAGAAAGGACAAAAACAGAATTTGTATGGGGAGTCAAAAAAGTGCAAACGGGGAAAGCACTCTCCTGAGATCTGGTCCGTATGCACCGAGAAGGTAGGAAGGACCATGGGTTGGTGGAGAATTGCGTCTATGGTAGAGGTCATATACACTGTTAATTTTCTGTTAAACTAATTGTTAACAATTAGTAAATAATCTCTAAATTGTCACTTTTCTGTAACTAATCTGTACATAATTATTTAGGTAACAAACAGTCATATACAATCATTCTTAAATTGACATTTGGAAAGAAACAGACCTTAAAGTACCATAACTTGATACAAACGATTTATAATAGGGAATGTCCGAAAAAAATCAAATTTATTGAATATTTTTCTATAGGTAGGAATAAGGTCCCTTAGTAATAGAAAAAAGTTTCAGAATTTTCGGTTGCGTAAAAAAAAATTTAAAAATCAAAGTCTCTTCGACTTCACAAATGTATGAAAGTAACAGCAGAATGGAGATTATACCTTTGTCGCTAACTGCCACAACCACTACACGTATTTAAAAAAAAAAGTTTTGACATTTTGTCTTGAAACTTTTTTTTAATACCATGTTGTGGTTGTGGCAGGTGGTGGCAAATGTATAATCTCCATTCTGCTGTTACTTTCATACATTTGTTAAGTCGAAGAGACTTTAATTTTTAAAAATTGTTTCATGCATCCGAAAATTATGAAACTTTATTCTATTACTAAGGGACCTTATTCCTACCTATAGAAAAATATTCAGCCAATTTGATTTTTTTCGGACATTCCCCATTGTGCAAGATTGTGTCAGATGCTATCATCTTTAACAAAGTACCTTACCTACCAATAAACATGAGATAAGTTATACAAAAATATAAAAAACAGAGACAATTTAATCTACGACTATTATAATGTACATTATAGTCTTAACTATATTTTATGTTTACTTTATCTAGAATAACAGTTCACCCACTTTTTTCTTAAACAAGTTTAATGAATTAGCAAAGATGTCGACTCCATTCAAAAGTTTGTTATACAGATCGCAAGATCGTCTGAAAAAGGCATTTCTAGCATAATTAGTACATGAAAAGATTGTTTTGAACGTGAGGATATACGAGGTGCTCTGAGTTTAACGTTTTGTAGTAATTCAGCTGAATTAGCTGAATCTATATGATTATTTATGTAGGTCCTAAACTGTTCATTTTCTGTAAATTACAAATTCACAGATGATTACAAATTTAGTACAATAATCACTGTGGTTTTGAAAGAATAAATTGTTTGTCACAGTATAGTTTCGTCCACGCGGGCGGCGCCGCGGGCAGACTCTAGTAATATAACAAATTTTGAATATTGTTTCTTTTCGATTCATTGTTTTTTTTAACTCCGATACAGGCTAAAGGAAACACGAAATAGAAATATAAATTTATTTAGTTTGTCAGTTTTTCCATTTTACGAAATTATTTTCCATACAAGTTGTGTATAAAAGTCACGAATTAAATGGGAAATCACTTATTATTTAGGCAGTGCGTACTTAAAATAATAGAGAACTTATTTTTTTCAATCCCGCTAACGTGCGGGATCCCGCATAAGCAATCCCGCATTTCTGATCCCGCATTTGCGGGATTGGATTCCCTAGTTACGGCGAAATACCGACAAGTCGACTGCACTTGGCCCATATCACCAAGAGGATGATCTAATTGACCCGCAACACTTTGGGCCGTCGTGTCGTGTGAACTCGATTCTACACCGCTGACCTATTTTGGCGGCGGCCGGCGTGCGTATGTGCAAGGTCACCAAAAAGGTACGTTTGATAACTAAAACTATACAATTTATTGAAGCTACGAATATCTTGGAAATATTTAAGGGACTTAATATAGGTCAACTAGCGTCACCACTACATTTATTTTTATTACTCGTAAATAAAGGAAATATTAAAAAAGTAAACAATGATGCCCTCTTAAATTCTCTCTACTATTTTTTTTAATAACTCTTTAATATTTTTCATTCTTTGTACTAGTTTTAAAATACATTTGAAACGACAGTGGCCACTTTTGGTTTAAATGGATTTTAAAACTTACAGAAAGAATGAAAACTGTTGAAGAGTTATTCAAAAAATATTAGAGACAATTTAGGGGGAATTATTGTTTCCATTTTTTAATATTGACCTTACGTATTATAAAAAAATACTTAAATGAATTGGCCGAGCTAGGTGACGGTTATAAGGGTTAAGCCACAGAATACAAAAATTCCTTATGCTAAGTGTAAGAAATAGAATAAAAACGTGTTAAAAAAGAGACACTACGCCTGATGCCTGTAGAATTTCCATGTCTTGGAAATACTTACTACACCGAGTAACAATTACATCAAATTTCAAATTAAGAGGTCTTGTGAAAGTTGATGAGATGAGACTACGACAGTTTACTGTGACTAGGGGTGCCAACTTTTTTTTACATTAAATATAGTATTTTCGAGATTATTACATGTAAAAAAATAGTAGATGGCGAAAAAGTCCAAAAAAATATCGTAGGTTGCCGTTTTGTATGGAGGAATTCAAAGAAGTGTATTGTTGTTGTATTTTTCATACTTACTAAATATTTTCATAAATTATTCAACAACCATAAACACAAAAGAGTTTAAACACAAAAATTATTATGCAATTACCTTATATGCTTATAAGTAATAGTTTTTTTTGCTGCTTTTGTTTAATTTTTTCGTAAAAATATAGGTAGTAAGTGAGCCCGCAATATAGTAGGATACTATATTATATAGTAGGGTTGGCAACCCTAACTGTGACTGTGTCTGTTTGAGGCATCGTACGTAGCTCCCAAATGAATGGACCGATTTAGATGCTTTTTTATCTGAAAGCTGGCGTAATCGAGATGATTCTTAGGTATAGGTAATGTACGATGATCTGTTCAGCCGTTTGAAGATCATCAGCTTATCAAGTGGGAAATGAGCTGATGATCTTCATATTCTAGCTAAAAACCATCTTGATCACGCCAGCTTTCAATTAAACAAAATCGCACAAGATCAGTCCATTAGTTTGGGAGCTACGTTGCGTCAGACTGACGTCTGCTCTACACACACACATAGACAAACACTCCCTTCTTTCTACTTGATACCCCTATTTAAACCCCCTGGGGTTAAAAATAAATATAGCAACCAATGATTATCCTGAAACTTGTGAACATGATCTTAGCAGGCGACTTGTGAATCAACGCACAGGTTTTCTGGAGACTGCTGGAAAATTTATGAATATTTATGAGACAAAAACTTCTTATAATTTATGAAACATTTGGCAAAAGTGAGTCCGTTCAAGGACAAGTTGGATTTACGCTCTGGTGGGTTCGCACTCATTAATTATGAAAAAGATAATGTTTTTACATTATGCTAATACTAGGCTTAGACGGGCATCGTTATAAATAGACCAAGACAAGAACTTTTTCGAAATGATGAAATTGATATTTGTAGGAATTTTTTATTCTTTGAAATGTTTCAATGCCAAAAGTCTAAAATCATTTCAAATAAACTTAAAATTAAGATCCTTTAGATCGACAGAAAGTTTATTTATGAAACCAAAATTGATCTTACAATGCCACAAATTTATCTACACTGCCATTTCTCGAGTGAAGTTGGATGTTTCAGATAATTTGTAGAGCTATGCGGTCCCTGGTTTCTTTCTCTTCTTTTTTTTCAAACCATTTCAAACATTTCATTTTTATAATTTAAGGCAACATTAACAATTAAAAAAGTATTTGTAAGTACTTAATTTAAGAAATTTACAACAAGAGCGAGAGCGAGCAAGAAGAGATAGGCAAATATTACGCAATGTGATTGTTTTTTAACCGATTTCAAAAAGGAGGAGGTTCTATGTTCGTCTGTATATTTGTTTTTTTTGTGTATGTCCACCGATTACTCGAAAACGGCTTTGCGCTTTTCCTCCCCATTGGGGAGGAAAAGCGCAATTTTATCCCGATAGGTGGCGTCTGGTCTTTGGTACCGGGCCGCCTCAAAGAAAGTGTCAAAACATATGGGAATCTCTTGGAGTATTGCACTTTTTAATTTTATACTGAGAAAATTCCGCATTGTTATGCATGTAACTTGTAAAATATTGGAGTTCATCGATTTCCCAGTAACAAAAAAAATATTGGGCAAAAAAATATAAAAAAAAAGATGCTTTTCCCTCGATTTTCTCCTTTGCTGAGCCTGAGAAACATTATAAATCAAAAGGAATGTTTCATGAATTTGATGGAGCTTCGCCAAAATAAAACTACATTTGAATTATAACAGCTTTGTTCTTTAATATTTACACCTTAGCAGTTTCTAACATATTTATAACTTGGATGAATTTGATAGGTATATCAAATATGGAATAAGCCCAATATTGGGGCCAAACAGAGAATTAATAGAATTTTATATGCCAGAGTCATTCAAGAAACTTAGAATAATAAAATAAATATGATAAAACGGTTCGTGTAATTTTGGATGGTACAGAAATTCCAGTACAGAAACCTGAAATTACTATTGCACAGAAGGCATCATGAGGCAACTATAAACACGGAAATTCACACTCAGTTGCTTTGTTAAAATTTAAATCATATGCTTCTAATCTGAAATAAAAAGATTACTTGTAAATCTTACACGAAATTTAAAGAAATGTAATGCTTGTTAGCAATTTTTTGTAAGTTGCTATAAACTTTCTTGCCTGTTGTTTTGGCTTTTCTTTTCCGTAATTCTTCTTTTATATGAGCTAAAGTTAGCATATAATACATTGTTTGTCCGCAAAACCGAAAAAAATACAATCTAAGAAAGTAAAATCACGTAATACACAGTCAAGACAATATAAGCTCAAACTGACAATTGTTCCAAAGAATGAAGCGCCATCTGTAATTCACTTTGCCTTCGCCTCCCCTGAACGTTAGTTAATCAGGCTTGTTCCCAAGTTGGTTCTATTTTTCGAAAATTTGAAATCGGTTCAGTAGTTTTCGAGTAAAAAACCTCCTTCAAAAAACCTTAAAATAAAAGCAAAAACCGCATCAAAATTGTCTCTAAAAAGCAAGAAATAATATTCAAATCATTAAATACGAGATACGCATATCAATTTTAATAAAACACGCCTAATGAAGTCGGGTTGGGCTTTTAGAACAAAAAAGTGGTCCTCCAGCCCCACCCGACTTCAATAGACGTGTTTTATTAAAATTGATATGCGTACATCTCGTATCTAATGATTTAAATATTATTTCTTGCTTTTTAGAGACAATTTTGATGCGGTTTTTGCTTTTCTTTTAAGGTTTTTTGAAGGAGGTTTTTCTTTTTTTACACAGGTAAAAACAATCACATTGCGTAATCACTAGCATCTTTTAAATCCAAATCCAAGACAACTTTTACGGCTTTTGTCCTGGCAAAGTGCCATACAATGTCTCAACATTGCATTCATTCACCCATGCAACAAGACTGTGGCCATCCTACGCTCGTGGTACACATTGATTGTTTTGTTAGTCAGTCGGCCGGCTTCGCGGCATAAACGCGTGTGCTCCTGTGCTAAAAAGTTTGTAAAAAAAAGTACGAACACTTTCCAAAAAGTTTCTCTCTGTCTCGGAAAAGAGGTGAAGTATTATTGTGTGATATTCTTTGCTTAATCGGCAGACCGGACCGTACCGTGTTGTGTGGGTGAAATACTTTTAAAAGGTTAACTTTCAGATTTTCACTCTGACTTTTTTTAAATTTACGGATTTTCAAATTTATAGAAAAATGTTAACAATTTAAATGAATGTTTATTTACATTTCTTAAAATTTCTTCCGTTTACTAATAATTAATTTGAGTTAAAAAGAGAACTCCTCAAACTGATCTACATATATAGCTGAAAATTGAAAACTGTGTTTATAAAAATAAAAATACAATTCCAAAAAATAACACTTTTTCGGATACTGTATGTATCTGTTTTATTGATTGTTTTTTGATGATTACTTTGGTTTTAATAAGGATTTTGCTTTTTTGTCGGTCGTTCGGCACTGATCCCAAACTACCTAATAAATTTATTAAAAAACAAAAACTTAAAAAAACAATAAAACCGCGCTAGGTAGTATCCGTTCAAAATGTTTTAGTTCAATGTCAAGTACCTATAGGTACACGAGAAAACCTTAGAAGAGAATTTACAATTTGACTTCCCTAACAAATATTTTTATCAGTAGGTATTTGGTAGTGCTTATGGCGCCCTATCTGATTAGTATAATAATTCAATTGAAATCGTATTTTAAAATATTATCAATCACAGAAACAGTAATCAAATTAATTTTGATAACCATCTACGTACTTCTAATATGAAATTCTACAACTTTCACTACTTATGTACCTATGACTCAAATAATATTATATGGTATGAAAATATTAATAACAATGTGACATAACCATATTGTTATTATGATAATAATGCTGGTGTTTTAAAAATATTTTGAGGATAAGCTAAGCTAGTATACATATAGGGTTAAGTTTGAAAATATTTCATACCTAAGTAAGTACCTTACCCACAAAGAATACTTTGCATTTCAAATAAACTTAGCTTCAAATTCTATCAAAACTTAACTTAACACATTTTTAAGATATAGCTTATTCCGTCGAAATAAATCAGATTTCTTTAGACAAATTAATGCTGTTCTACATTATTCTCATTGAATAACTAGTAATCTGTAATATTAAACCCATTCACTTAGGTTATGTTACCGGAAGTAAGAGACACGCATTCACTTACACATTCTACCGGAAATGCTGAAAAAGGCCGAAGGAATAAGCCAGTATTATTTCGTAACCTCACCAAGGGAAAAGAAGCAGGGTTTTTATTATTTTACTTACTTAATCTTAGCTATAAAATGATAATATTATTATGAGTTATTACTCGTTTAACACGAATTACACGTTTGTAAACTTATTTATAGAAAAGCAATCATTATAATTATCATTCGAATGGCTTTTTGGCAGAACATCAGTTCTTTGTTTTCAGCCTCGATTTAAGTAGGTAAGATTGCAGATAATCATTGGTAACATTTTTGATTTTAAACACAGCGTTTCCTGTATAACTTTCTATTTACAAACAGTTACTGTTACTATAGTTATAGTAGATATACAGGGTGTCTCAAAACTTTGCCACATGGAGGCAGTGGCGGATCCAGGATTTTGATTTGGGAGGGGCTTAACGTAGGTGAGGGCAGGCTTTACCAAGGTAATCAACAGATTTGTTGGGTGGACCCAAATTATTTTGAGGGGGGCTTGAGCCCCTTAGCCCCCTCCCCTGGATCCGCTAGTGCATGGAGGGAATGTACCTAAAAAAATTGAAGATAGGAAATTTTACAGAAACAAGATTTCATTTTATTTTAAAAAATTGGAACTGCATTCAATTCCAATTTTTAAAAATAAAATGGTCATGGTCTTCCTTTTGTTTAAGATGCTGTGTTAGGTATTAAACAAAAAAATATCCTAATGAGTAACCCTTTATCAATATCGTAACATTGTTATTTCATATTTGATGGGTTCCATTTTTGGGTAAGGCAGGGAATTTAAAAAAAAAACATTCGTGCAGTTCCAAATATTTTAAAATTTATTCAATATTTAAGTTACTTTTCCTTCGTGTGGCAAAGTTTTGGGACAACCTGTATTCTACTGACATAGGAAATGCACATGCAACGGCTTGCATAACAAATCATCAATAAGTTTGCAAATCGTGACAGGTAAAACTTATAATCAACCCTATCTAGTTATTTTAAGGTCGATATTTTGCATTACGTTTTACGCGATGGAGTGTAAACATTACGTTTTGAGTCGTTCTTACTTAACTGGACTAAACACGTGAACCCAATCGCACCTTAAATTGAAACTAAATTTAGAACCCAGTTTGACTAGGTTAGGAAGAATTTGCAGACATATTTTTAAACTTGGGTGTAACAAAAAATAATAATTACATTTTATGTTGTTGGCATTTAAATGGCTCCAAACCAACAGGTTTATGTAAATGAGATAGCTTATAAATAGGTCTGGAAAAAAAGTCTCAATATTCTACTTTTTTGTGTGTATGCTAGCCAGTTGTATGCAGTTTGTTACATTTTGACATTTAAAATAAAGAAAAAAAAAACAAAAAGCAGTTTCCTGTTGTTTTTTGCCTACCAAGGTGAGACGCCACCACCGAACGAAGATATTCGATACTCGTACAAAAAACGGGGAAAATGTGACACAAACTGAGAAAAAAACCTATAATGCACTATTAGCACAAAATACTTGAAGATAAATACTACCCATATAGTGGCTCAATGAGCTGTAGAACTTGTCCATCAGCCATTTTGAGGAGCTTGGTGGCGCAGTAGTTTAGCACCTGGCCCAGCGATTGCGGAGGTTAAGCAACGTTCGCAAGGGTCGGTCATGGGATGGGTGTCCAAAAATGTATCATCTCGAGCTCCTCCGTGCTTCGGAAGGCACGTTAAGCCGTTGATCCCGGCTGCATTTGCAGTCGTTAATACCCACCAATCCGCATTGGGCCCCCGTGGTGGGTTATGGCCCATCCTCCTTACCACCCATAAGGAAGGCCTGTGCCCTAGCAGTGGGGACATTAAAAATGGCTGTAGAACTTGCGTTTGTGATATTTTTGAACATTTTTCGAAACCAACATGATTTTTTATTAAATAAATCTAAGTATATAATTACCGAACCTGCTCACTAAATGTCACAAGAATCGGTTGAAAAATGCGACGTAGAGGTGAACAGCCGGACAGACAGACACGTAAGCTAAAACGGAAACGCTTCGCGCTCGCTCGGTCAATAAGTACCTAGTCAATGTTTATTTTACAATGTGTTACAACAAAGCCCCTAATGCCGAATAATGGTAGATAGGGAAACTGAAAAACTTTTACTACAGGACCAACTCTGAAATCGCGAAAGGAATATCAGCTGTTTCATATTCATTTTTGTATGAAACAACAGATTTTTTAGTAAAATTTCTTTAAAAGTCTTTTAGTAAAATTTGTTCAGTTTGATGGTCCCTATCTACCATATTCAGCGTTAGGGATTTTTTCGTAGCACGTTGTATAATCCTACTAATATTATAAATGTGAAAGTTTGTGGGTTTGGATGTTTGGATGTTTGTTCCTCAATCACGCAAAAACTACTAAACGGATTTGGTTGAAATTTGGCACACAGATAGCAGATAGCCTAGATTAAAACATAGAATAGTTTTTATCCCGATATTTCCACGGGAACGGGAACCACGCGGGTGAAACCGCGGGCGGCCGCTAGTATTAAATAATATTATAAGAAAAATTGATGGTGGCGACCATCTAGTATAATAATATTAATATAAAACATATAAAAATTAAATTTAAATCTGAGTCAAATGTTGTCCTTATAATATTTCCTACAATTTTCTTAAGCAGATCCTTGCTTCAGTACTGACTGACTGACTCTAGTCTGGTTTCGCCTGAAATGGCCTATACATTATGTCCACGTGTGCGTGCACGAAAAGCTGAGGATTTTTTCCTAGTGGCTCTTCAGCAGCTCCCAACTTTAGAAACTAGCATATAAATTTTACTTATGTTATTCTTTCATTATCTTCTTAATTAGGTAACTTGATAAATAATACGTCAAAGTATTTTTCAAAACAATAAAAGATTTATGTTTTTTTATAGTGGAAATAAAGAATAAAATCTGTTTTTGTAAACAATTCATAATAATGTCTCTTTATCTTAGAAGTAATAAAAATAAATAAGAATTATGATGTTAAAATCTAAGTACTTAGTTAACCCTTTCGGCGCCAAGCGTCTACATTTATCAAATTATTTTAGATAAATTAACGTTTATATTCAGTCAAGGAACGAAAAGGTCAGTTTTCGCTTGCACTAAAGTAGGGCCACTTTAATGCCTCGATTACATACGCCAATTTAGCTTCCTAGCTAGGAACCAATTTCGGGTTGCCACAATAAAATATTGTAGAATAAGTTCGATTTTAAAATCGAATCTACACTGTAACGGAAAAGTAAACATTGTTTAAGATTGGAGATGAGAATTGAAAATAAAAAATCATAAAAAATGTTGACCTTTCCGTCATTTGTGTAAATTCACTGTTAAAATTCACAATTCACAATTCACGAGTGGCAACTCTAAATTGGTTCCTTTAAATCGGCGTATGCATAGCCTTCTATATCTTCCATGAAGTTGAGCAGAACGGCAACATCGCATGTGGTCAAGCACATAGTATAAAATTATTTTAATAATTATTTATTATTTGTTTTTCCTACATTATCTATGTTTAAACTAGTTGTAAATTGTGATGTAAGATTATTTCAATAAAGTTTTATATTTATTATTATTATTTATTTATTAGAACATAAGGTTTGAGTCAAATTATTTGAACTTTTCGGGGGTCCTTTAGTACGATGAGGATTTTGATCCAAGCTTCCTCTAGCAATAAATCTTACATCATTAGAAAGGTATTTAAATTTAAAACACTTCATTGTAGTTCTATAAACGTCAACTATTAGTACTTTGAGAGTTATAACGCTCTGAACTTGACCAATTTTTTTTACATTAATGACCTAAAACTCCGAAAATACTAACAATTAATAGAAAGTATGTTTGCAGCTAATATTTGTCATATAAAAACCTTTCTTATGATATATCATTCATTTCTATAGGTGTGGTAGATCAACTCCCATAGACAATAAACCACTTATATACTTTAATAACCTTTAACTCCAAAAGTATTAACAATTGATATAAAGTATATTAGCAGCAAATATTTGTCTTTAAAAGACCTTTCTAATGATATATCATTTATTGCTAGAGGGCGTGTTAATCAACTCCCTGCTGAAGAAAATCAACAAAAAAGATGACATTTTTGACAGCCATTTTTTCCTAGTTAACATTGATATTTTTCTTATTGTTTAATATACAAAGCATTTCAATAAAAGAACTAAATTATTTTCATATTTTAAACCTCACATGATTACTACCATAAAAAATATCGACCTCTTAAAATTGAAATATTCCCATACATTTAGTATGGAGACTGGCCGACGACATGACCACGAACTGACAGTAAAAGGCGTTGCCAAACTTATGTTCACGGCTTGCAATTATAGAAGGCTATGGCGTATGTAATCGAGGCTTAGGCCACATTTGACATTTGTTAATTTTAGACTCATAGTGAGGTGACCGGAGGTGTTCACAGCTTCAAAACATCGATTAAAGTGAATGAATCGATACAGACTTCAAACATGGGATATGAATTCAGTTATTATGAAAAAGTACTTATGAGGATACTGTTTAATTTTAACTAAGATTCATTGAAAATAAAATCAAAAAATCATCAGTCAAATCCCTGTCCCATTATTATTTTATATCGTAAAAGGAAAAGGAAACATAATAAAACAAACAAGTACATATAACAAAAACGTTACTATCCCCGTCAATTGGTAATGCGCTGGAACCTTGTCAAATTAACATACACATCATCGTCATCCACAACTAAAAATGACAAAAAACAGTAAAATTCTAATAGGTAATATAATATATTAATTATTGAATTCTTATTTTCAATAAGAAAGGGTCTAGGTATATGAGAAAATTACAATTGTTTTTCGTTTTTGAGGTTAAAATCATGGCCGCCAGGCGCATTACCAATTGACGCGGATAATACGTAAACGTTTTTAGGTTTTAGTTCATTAAAACATAAATGTTATAAGGGCTATTCGTTTGATAACGTTTACCTATACCACAGAATACGTAATAGTACAAGTCCTATACCGCCAAATTGAAATGTCTGTTATCAGTTTGTATGTATTTATGACTTTTTTTTATTACAACTTGACTGTTTGACAACAATTTAAATACCAATACATACCCCGACTGTACTTTGAATTCATGTTTTGTTCACATTAAAAGAATCGATGTCAAGATTGCATTACGATTTACGTCTCTTCATTATAACGAATACAGAAATTTTTCGTCAGTTAAATATACTTTTACACAGTAATGTAATAAGTGTACTTTAGATATCCTTGTCACAGAAGAGACAGCATATGGAACATTGGCGGATCCAGGGGGGGGGGGGGCATGGGGGCCATGGCCCCCCCCACGAGGTTGGTTACCTTTGCGGATTGCATTGAATTTTGAGGCTGAATAATTGAGCTCTCGTGCTATCCTGCTGACTATCGCTCGAATTCGGAACAGTTATTACGTTAAAATTTATTTATTGAGATATTATTAAAATTATTATTTTCCGTTTACTTAATCAAAGGCTGTGTGTAAAATTCGGAGATTACCTACCTCCTATAATACCTACTTTTCCTCTATAAAAATCTTAAAACGTTTAGTTTTAAGATTTAAAAAATCCACCAATTTGAAATCCTGACTGGATTCGCCTTTGATTGCGCGCCCGTTTTTTTACTATAGGTAGACAAAAGTACCTACAAGATTAGCGGATGAAACTGACTAAAAATCGCGCTGCGCGGCAGTTTTTCTGCTATAGATAGCACTACATAATTAGTGGCTAAAACTGACCTCAAATCGCGCTGCGCGGCTGTTTCTTGTAGAACAGAGTACAAGATTTGTGGATGAAACTGATAAAAAAATCGCGCCGCGCAGCCGTTTTTTTTATTATAAATAAGAGTACATACAAGTGGCTAAACTGATAAAAAATCGCGTTGCGCGGCACTTTTTCTACTATAGACAACACTACAAAATTAGTGGCTAAAACTGACTTAAAATAGCGCTGTGCGGCCGTTTCTTGTAGACAAGAGGAAAAAAATTGTGAATAAAACTGACAAAAAATCGTGCTGCGTGACCGTTTTTTTACTATAAGTACATAAGAGTACATACAATTGGCTAAATGGACAAAAAATCGCGCTGCGCGGCAGTTTTTCCGCTATAGACAGCACTACATACTTAGTGGCTAAAACTGACTTAAAATCGCGCTGCGCAGCCGTTTCTTGTAGACAAGAGGAAAAGATGTGAGAATGAAACTGACAAAAATCGCGCTGCGCGGCCGTTTTTTTTACCATAGACAACACCACAAAATTAGTGGCTAAAAATCGCAGTAATTTTTCCTAAATCAGGCATTTTGTCATCCTAGACAGGGATCCCCAACGTAGATCCTGCCTTAGACCCGAGGCTCCGAGGCCGCCCCCCCAAATTTAAATCCTGGATCCGCCCTTGATATGGAAAATGAAAGAAAATATTTTTTCTAATTCTACTAGACAACAATAGAAACTTGCATTCGTCAACTTCTCAATTTATGCAAAATTATTCAAATTTGGGAAAACTAATTTAGCCAAATTCAGTCTAGGCTGTTACAAGGACGTCTTGTAAATGTACGCCATCGGTTCGCAAGCCCTATCATAGGCGATTTTTCAAAATTCTTTGAATGCATTTCCAATTATTTTTTAAAACAAAATTAAGTTTTCTTTCAGTAAAATTTCCTATCTTCAATTTTTAAGGTACTTTCCCACC
Source organism: Agriphila tristella (assembly GCA_928269145.1). Taxonomy (NCBI): domain Eukaryota; kingdom Metazoa; phylum Arthropoda; class Insecta; order Lepidoptera; family Crambidae; genus Agriphila; species Agriphila tristella. The sequence continues at coordinate 24,989,899 of OV743439.1, forward strand.
AATGTGGCAAAGTTTTGGGACACCCTGTATATTCATTAACCCCCTCTCTACCATTTTATTGACAACTATTGCGTTTCTTTCAATCGAATTCCATTGTCGTAGAGTAAGTATGTAACATGTTTTTTATAAATAAATCTTTTTTAATATTAGTTTAGTACCTACGTACCTACCTATCTATTAATCTCACAACTTCTTGCTATGTATCATATTACTTATAGATTAAAGTTTTAATTTGTGATAGGTGTACCTAGTATTGTTGTATTGTTGTGTAACGTGCGTGTGCGCAAAAAGTGTTATCTACTAATACCCGACGAAGCGCAATTAACCGCCCACTCCAATGTTTTCAAACAAAACATGCTCACCACATGCTCACATCACTTGTGTCTCGCAATTATTTATAATTATCTTATACCTATAAACGAGCAATTCTTGAATATATATATATATATAGGTATGTATATATATTCAACCGTTCTATGTAAATGTTGATCCAGTACGATGTTAGAAATAATGTTGATCCACCTTTTCGTCGTATATAATTGGCTCCCCACGAATACAACCGATATACTTTGATCCGGTGTTGACACGTTAGGGTTGTCCGCCAATCAGCATCGGTTTCTTATGTAGATACTCGTCATCAACAAATACACAAATTAAAGATATTTGTTGATCCGTTAACGGTCCCAGAAATTACACCGATGCGTCAAATGTTAATCCGTTTTATATTCATGCGCGTGCACAATCTTCCTAACTAACGTTGATCCGAGGGCATTTTGACCTTTGCATAGATTTTACATAGTAGCACGTGATGTTTTTAGTGTGATTTGATAGGTTTAGGTCTTAAACGGATAGGACAAAAGAAATTGTGTAAATATGATGATCCGTTTAGAAGTATTAGGAATTTTCGATGATAAAAATAGACAAATGTAAAATTTTATGTTTTAGTTCTGTAAACTTTTTGTATTGTAGCGACTTGATAAGATAGGACAATTAAAACCTTTGGCACTTTTACTAACTACTACTACAACAAACTATGTTTTACTGAGTTTATTGTTTGTAAATAAACTATAGAACCTTGGCTTCAATCTGTACATGTGAATTTTCGATACATTATGTACTTAGCGACAGGGACCGGTTACCGGTATTTTCTGAATGTCGATATTTTAAAGAAAATATCGATAACGGTATCAATAACTGAGATTTTTACCGATACTTGTATCGCTAATATAAAATACTAGTATAAAGTATCGATAATTTTATCGATGCCCAATACTGATAAAGCTAGGCTGCGAAGCGACGTTGCATGACCGCGCGGTTGCCGAGTGCGGACGGGTACGGCAACAGCCCGCAAGCAGCAGCAACTGAGCTGGAGTTTGATGTTAGATTTGATTATTCTCGCGCATCTAGGTACCTACTTTCGTTCATTATTGGATGATGCCGATTTATCTATACAAGCTAGGCCATGATGCGCTTTGATGAAATTACCAATATACTATAGATTTCTTTTAGTGATTGTGTGGGGAGAATATCATTAAAATATAATGCGGGAGAAAATAAAAATCTCAATCTTAAGGAGCCGTTTTGAGGTTATAATTGTTTAACATTTTCGTATTATATGACATTTTGTTCTACCCCTTTGGACATGACATGAGTTTGTCACAGATTAACTAGTTAGTAGTTGGTAAATAATGTCAAACATACCTACACGAATTACACGATCAATTAACAATCGATAGAATCAAAAGTATAGGGTGTGTTGGAATTGGAAATAAAACAATGGGTTTTTCTTATTCTTTTATTACACGACTGCCCAAAAACACAAGATATCACATCGCAAACTATTTTACGCAAATTTTCATTTGGCAAAACAACTTATCGCAATTTTTCATTTGGCAAAACTCTTTTTGGCAAATTATTGTTTAGCAAATAATTACTTGGTCAAAGTTTCATTTTACCAAGTATTAGGTATTTAGTCAAATGTATCGTTTGGCAAAACATACTCTTCCCAAAATATTGCATGGCATACGATTTACATATTAATTTGAGTAGTGCATAAGACACAAATTGACGATTAAGTACCAATACCTCCTACCTTAGTTTTTATCAATTTTTAGTTTTTATGCGACATAAAATACAATTTCACATGTCACGACCAAAATCTCCTAACGCAATATTGTACTATTTAATCGATACCAATTTTACCCTAACTTTATAGGGAATAGCTTCTATGTAATTAACTATTAAAAAATATTTTAGAAAACCTCTTTTCTAGATACTCCAAAAAATTACAAAAACATTGCCAAAAAATGAGAAAATGTTTTTAACTTTATTTATTGGAAATAAAGTTATTTAATAAGCTTTGAATTTTACACTATTTGATAATTATTAATACGTGCTATAATCCTCCCAATTTTCTTAATTTTTTCTAAAATACTTATTCGGATTAAAAAAAACATAGTAAATCGTTTTTAGTTTCTTAATTTATGAAAATAAATATATTTTTACTATTATCCTGTTACGTTTATAAATAATATTTATTTCTGCCATTTGTTCCCTTCTCTTCATACTTGAAATTCCTATATACTCCTGTCCTGTATTCGTGTATCAGTAAAAATAAATTATCATTTGCCAAACTTACGCTATAAATAAGTTAGGTGTGTGAAGTGTAAATATTACCAAACATTTTTTTGGAATATAATACATATTTGGCAAAATAAAACGTTTGCTTAATAAACATTTGACCTAATAAAACTTGACAAAGTAAACTTTTACTGCTAAATGATAATTTGACCAAGTGAATAAAATGCGAAATGTAAATGGGTTTGAACCTTAAGAGAGGCTGGCATAGTGGTAACCATTAGGTTTGTTTTTGACGGATATTTCGGAAATAGCGGGTTTATTATACTGTGATAGCGGCGCACGATAAAACCTGTATATATCGATTGAGGACAAAAAATGACATATGATATAAAGTCCTAAAGCGCAACGTTTTCTAGATAATCTTTCGATAAAATCCAAACTTATTCCCTGTTCAATGAAATACCTAATAAGCGGCGCACGATAAAATCTATATATATTGATAGAGGATCTATAGATAAACAAAAAATGTCATGTGATATAAAACCCTAAAGCGCAAAGTTTTCGAGATAATCCATGTTGAAGATCCTGTCTATTGATAAAAATTCAAACTTATTCCCCCTCCAATTAAATACTACTTATACTAGTGGCTCCGTGAGCTGAAGACCTCGCGATAAAATAAAATAAAATGTCGCCATGAAGTTTTCAAAGCAACAGTAGAGGTACGTGAGTATTCGCAGCTAGATGGTACTTCTAATATTGATCATTTTTTAAAATAGGTGTTTTTCTTTATAAATTTGGAAAAATTGGCTTGACTAAACAGTTATATATAATTATCGAACCTACTCACAATAATTCACCAGAATCGGTTGAGAATTGCGACCTGTAGAGGAGATCAAACAGCCGGAAAGCTGGACTGAAATATGGTATTTTACATATCTCCGTCATTTTAATAAATTTCGAAAAACTGTCTCGACAAAAAAATCTATATATTTATTAAACCTGCTCACAAAATTTCACCGGGATCGGTTGAGAAATGCGACCTGTAGAGGAGAACAGACGGCGCCGGAAACCTGGACTGAAATATGATTTCTTTACATTGTCTCCGCCATTTAAAAAAAAAAATCTGGCTTGACAAAAAAAATCTATACAATTTTTATACCTGCTTATAAAATTTCACGAGAATCGGTTGAGAAATGCGACCTGTAGAGGAAAACAGACAGCACTGCAAAGCTGGACTGAAATATGTATTTTTAACATTTCTCCGTCATTTTTTAAAAATTTAAGAAACTGGCGTGCCTAAAAAATTATTTATTATTTTCAAACCTGCTCACAAAATTTTACAATAATCGGTTGAGAAATGCGACCTGTAGAGGAAAACAGGCAGAGCTGGAAAGTGGACTGAAATCTGTTTTTTAACATATCTCCGCCATTTTGAAAAATTTGAAAAAACTGGCTCGACAAAAAAGTTCTATATAATTTTCGAACCTGCTCACAAAATTTCACAAGAATCGGTTGAGAAATGCGACCTGACCTGAGAATGATTAGGCTGGAACAGACAGCCGGACATACGAAAGAATTTTTGCCCAAGCTGAAGCAGAGACGCTTCGCTCGCACTTCGTGCTCGCTCGGTCAATAATGTTTTATACGACTGTCTCCGTGGTCTAATGGTTAAGAGCGTTGGGCTCTTGAACTTGAGGTCATTAATTCCTGAATAAAGTCACCTTATTGCATTTTCCCAGTTGGAGGATCTTCAACATTGATTATCTCGAAAACGTTGCGCTTTAGGGTTTTATATCACATGTAATTTTTTGTTCATCTATAGATCTTCTATCGATATATATAGGTTTTATTGTGCGCTGCTTATCAAGTATTTAATTGGATGGGGAATAAGATTGATTTTATCTATACAGGATTTTTAACATGGATTATCTCGAAAACGTTGCGCTTTAGGGCTTTATATCACATAACATTTTTTGTTTATCTATGGATCTTCTATCGATATATATAGGTTTTATAGTGCGCCGCTTATTACGTATTTAATTGGACGGGGAATAAGTTTGGGTTTTATCTATAGATTATCTCGTAAACGTTGCGCTTTAGAGCTTTATATCAATTACATTTTTTGTTTGTCTATAGTTCTTCTATCGATATACATAGGTTTTATCATGCGCCGCTTATTTTTAATTTAATTTTTTTCCGATCAAAATCAAAATAGTGGTTACCACTATGCCAAAATGTTCAAAGCCTTTTGCCAAAGATTAATTTGGGAAGTGAAATTTGACCAAAAATAATTTGTCCAAACGGCAGAACCCCGTGTTCAGGGCTCATGTATGTTTGTGGGTGTATGAGTTTCTTTATTATTTTTATAACTTTGGCACCGTGATCGGGCCACGACGTAACACACGTTAGCTTTTGTCCATGAGGAAGAAAGGGAGAATTTGTTTACTCACTATTATTCATTAGGATATTGAATACTAGGTACTTAGTTTAGGACTTGAGTAAATAATACATTATTCTATCTCTGATCCGATCAGGGGATCAAATCTGTAAACTATAAACTCAAGATTTATTAGAATATTTTTCACAAATGAAATCATTTAAAAATACACTGGAACTGAAATAAACCAAACTTCATGCGCACTTCAACACTTGTACTATTATTTATTCTGTGCTTCAACAAAGAGTATTTAATCATGATTTAATCAAAAAGCAAAGAGAGGGTAAATTAATTTCTGTCAAGGGTAACATTGCTTCTGTCTGTCTGACCACAGCTCAGAAGAATAAGCACAGATTAAGACACAGACTAATAATCTAAATCTGACCAAAGAGTGAGATAGTACTGTCAAGTTAGTATCGGTAAACTCAAGAAGCTTAGGTAAACTGCAAGAAGCTTTGGTAAACTGGGATGATTAGCAAAGATAATTTTATTCTATATTAGGAAGACAGACAATAAATTGACATGATATTATATGTTGAGATACTATTTTATTTATAACATTTTAACGCCACATTAGTTTTAATAATTTATTAATTATTATAAAAACCATTTTTATTTCCTTTTTTTTTGAGATATGTATGCTTAATGCGCATCATAGCCCAGAATCCGGCATGATCCAATGGGACGGCAAACTCAGAACACTGCTTACAAATACTTTGACATTAACAAAAGATGTTTGCAAAAAAGTGCCTAGTTTGCAAAAAAGATTTAAGAAGTTGGGTTTTATCTGTTTTTATTAAATATTTGGAAAACTATGTGATTTAGCGCAACAATGGCAAGGACAAAAATAATCTACATTAAATATCAAACAAAAATAGTCAATGGCATAATCTTGCTAAAGTGAATGATTCCAGAGTTACGGAGGACGTAAGTAGCAATTATTCGTTTTTTTTTAGATTTTTGGAAAAAAAAAATTATACAGATTGTGTTTTGTAAAAACAAATTGCGATTTTAGTGGCTGGTGGTATGTTATTGATAAACCCTTGAAGAAATGACTACATCACCACTCTCTCAAGGGGTGCTACTTTTTAAGGGAAAAGAGGCTTCCACAGGACTTTATGACTTCGGCGTATGCATATAAATGAACTAATGTAGTTGCATAAGAAAATACTTGTAGCAGTGTTATGGTTCTGCATCAGGTGTTCCAGATCTTAGATTTTTGTACCTTAACAAAAAATGCTTATCAGAGTGAACAACTCATGCGAAGGCGTCATTTTTATATTTTGTATAGTTTAGCTGGATCATAATGGTTCTGCATTGGGTGTTCCAGATCTTCGATTTTTATACCTCAACAATAAATGCTTATCAGGCTAAATAACTTTCGCAAAGATGTCATTTTTATATTTTGTATAGTTTAGCTGGACCATTATGGTTCTGCATCAGGTGTTCCAGATCTTCGATTTTTGTACCTCAACAAAAAATGCTCATCAGGTTGAACAACTTTTGCTTGGGTGTCATTTTTATGTTTGTTTAGTTTAGCTAATATCCACGCGGACGAAGTCGCGGGCAGAAGCTAGTTGGGACATATTTCTTGTAAAATTGGCGTTGTAAGTGCTTAGGATTGGTGTATATCAGATTGATTATTGTTTTCGTTGTCACTACATTGAGAGTCATCCGGTTCTGGACTGCTTAAAATATGCATGCGCTCCAATGAAGATTCAATAGATCGTGGTGGAGATGAAGATAAACTTGGAGAGTTAGGTATCGGGAAGTCATTTTCACTGTTTGTATCAGACTTATCGCTAGTATCCGACGGCGCATGCTCTTTAGGTACAAGTGCTAGTATTCGATCAATACGTCCATGCTGTTGGCAAGCAAAACAAAACCCAATGGAAGCAAATTAAAAACCCATAACACCAAAAAAAAAATTACTGAAAAAAAAAATATTTTAAAACACGTTTTTAAAACGGACTAAATTATTACAAAAAAATCAGACTAAAAACATTAAAACGGACAAGTAAAAACAAACTAAAAAGTAAAAAATAAATTCTTCTGTAAATATTTATAACCCTAATAACCTATACCTACCTACCTACAGAAATTTTAAACCTATTTTTTTTTACTTAAAACCGTGGGGCGCGTTTTGTAAAATTTATCATCCATATCGTTTATAGCATGCGCCCCACGTTTTTTGGTTTAAAATTTTTAGGTTTAAAATTTCTGTAGGTAGGTATAGGTTATTAGGGTTATAAATATTTACAGAAGAATTTATTTTTTACTTTTTAGTGTGTTTTTACTTGTCCGTTTTAATGTTTTTAGTCTGATTTTTTTGTAATAATTTAGACCGTTTTAAAAACGTGTTTTAAAAAAATATTTTTTTTTTCAGTAAATTATTATTTTATACTTTTTAGTTAACGAGCTAAGACTAATAAAAAAATATACCATCTCCTATCGGAGCACTCGTCAAAATGATTCAAACGAGCCCAAACTCGATGGTGTTGTATGGTTTTATTACAGGGCCCAGTGCCCTTCTTCCGGCTCCATCATCAGACCCTGGAAACTATTTCCCAACAAAGAACTCGTCAAGACGATTCAAACGAGCCCAAACTAGATGAGGTTGCATGGTTTTGTTATAGAGTTCCACTGGCCTTCCTCCGGCTCCATCATCAGACCCTGGACACTATTTCCCAACAAAGTCTTCGTCAAGGCGATTCAAACGAGCCCAAACTCAATGGGGTTGCATAGTTTTATTATAGAGTTCCTATGGCCTTCTTCCGGCTCCATCATCAGATCCTCGGACACTATTTTCCAACAAAGTACTCGTCAAGACGATTCAAACGAGCCCAAACTCGATGGGGTAGCGTGGTTTTATTATAGAGTTCCTATGGCCTTCTTCCGGCTCCATAATCAGATCCTCGGATACTATTTCCCAACAAAGTACTCGTCGAGACGATTCAAATGAGCCCAAACTCGATCGGATTGCACGGTTTCAATATTGAGTTCCTTTGGATTGGCCTTCCAGCTTCATCATCAGACCCTGGACCTTATATCTCATTAGAGTACTTGTCAAGACGATTCTAACAAGCCTAATCACAATGGGGTTGTATGGTTGCATCATTAAGTTCCTGTGGCCTTCTTCCAGTTCCATCATCAGATTAGCTCAATGACACCATAATATTGCATTGTATTCCAGTTCTGACCTATGTTCAAAGTTTCAAGCCTGTAGCTCATCGGTAAGTTAGTTTAAAATCGTTCGCAAACTTTGCGGACAAACAAACAAACAAACGAGAAAGCAACCTAATAAAAACGTGTTAAAATAAGAGAAAATTATAGACAAAAATATATACAGCTTACGGAATTAGATAAAAACACATAATTCACAACACATGAAAACATCGAGCAGAGTTTCATAGTTAGTAATCGCAAAAAACATTGAGTTCTTTGTTAATAAAATGGTGATGGGTTAATTGGGATCAACGCTCGACAATGCCACCCCAGATGCCGCCGCCCGCCGCCGTGCACAGCACCGTCGTCGCTCCGTTAGTCCCGTGGTTTGAGGGTCCAATGAGAGACTTGCCGCCTTCTGATTGGTTCATTTGAATCGGATCAACATTTATCGGAGTGGATTTGTATATGTGATCAACATTTTCTTTGCTTATCCCAAACCTCGTCGGAGTAAATTGTTGATCCGACCGGAGCCACATTAGGTATGAAAACAGTACATTGGATCAACAAAAACCACCTGGATCAACATACGTTTTCGGATCAACAATGTGCTCGCGTGACAGTACGCATGATCAACATTTGACGGGTTGGTATAACTATACATTTTTTTCTGTTATCTCGGAAACGGCTCTAACGATTTCGCTGAAATTTGGTATATATGGGGCTTTTCGGGAGTAAACAATCGATCTAGATTTGTCTTATTTTGCGTTTTCATGCGTTTTTCTTTTGACACAGCGAATCCCGCTCGGTGACTTACTTTTCTTTATATGTTCAAGTTTATATATATATATATATATATATATATATATATATATATATATATATATATATATATATATTATTTTATTGTTTTAGACAAGTTCAAAAAAATGTAGTTAATATTGCTTTCCAGTTTTTATTTTATTGAGACTTATGAAGCGCAATACGAAAAATTTACCAATACAAATTTTAAACACAGTTTTTCGGGTACGTTTTGTGACGCCATCTCTCGGATAATGCCATAAAAACTAACTACGATGCCCCGCATATATTTATTATGCATATAATTATTATGTATTAAACATCTTATTACATAGCTCACGAGCTGAATAAGAGAAATTGACAAATCACATACATTGCTCTGATCCCAAAGTAAGTAGCTAAAGCACTTTTGTTATCACCTAAATACCATCATATTACAATAAATAGTGATAACCGAGCAAAGCTCGGTCACCCAGGTACTATTATCTTATACCTTTACACGAGCAATTCTTGTATATTTTTTTATTTATTTATATGTATGTATATAAATTTCTTTTTTTGAAAAAGATTTGGTGTTGGTTTACGCACGATCTAACTCCTGAGGATGCCCCGGGTTGGGGCGAAACACGTGTAGAGTAGCCTAATTGGTGAAGGTGCAAGGTGTGTTGCTGTCTTGCTAAATGTGCACTGATATATTGTGCACTGAAATTTTGTGGTGTGCATCAAAGAGAATGTAAAAAAACGTGTGCATGTGCATATTTCTGCTTCGGTGCATCTTGCATATATTGTTTGCGGAAGTAAGCTACATATATTTCTTTTTTCAAAATGGTTTGGGACTTCCGCCAAGTGACGCCTGATTCAATCAAATACATATAAATTTATTTTGTGATCTCGGAAACGGCTCTAAGGATTTCGCTGAAATTTGGTATTATGGGGGTTTTCGGGGGTAAACAATCGATCTAGGTTAGTCTTATGTTTGGGAAAACGCGTGTTTTCGAGTTTTCATGTGTTTTTCTTTCGATGCCGAATATGGTTGCTAATTTCATCCTGCAGGCCAAAGTCCGTCTGGTCTAGCGTAACCTTCCCACGCCGATCTGGCGCGTGTGGCAGCATTGCGTATGACAAGTGTGTTTCTAGGCATACAAATTCTACCGTTTAGATTTAATAATGCATTGCGTACGTTGCGTACGTGGGCTCAGTTAGTCCCTAGCCTTACGGTATCCATGCTACGTTCACTAATAATAATAATAATTGCTGTTCATTGTGGTTTACTGACCTTGAGAATGAGTGTCGAAATAGCTGATATTGACCAAGTTTTTTGTTGTTTACTTCTATTCAATGAAACATGATAAACGGTGGGTCAGATGGTTGCGATGCCTAAATGGGTTAATAGTTATCTGTTTTTTTTGATAATGGCAATGTAACGGATCATAGAGATAGAACGTATGGAAAAATGCTTTGCAAATTTACTTTAACATCTTCTGAATAAATAAGTACTTAGGTAGATAATAATAAATTCGTAAGCTTGTCGATTACAAACAAGACATCAATCTTTGTGATTGACAATATGCCTGTAACAAGTGATTATTTTTGTTTTCTTTTGTTTTCGACTCCTAGTCAGAAAAGCAAAAAAAAAGAAAAAAGGAATTTTCTGTATGGAAACGATTTTGTTTTGTTATTCCATGTTTAAATTTTTTCGTACCTAGGTACTTATTTAACAGTAATATCTTGATACTTACTTACAACAATAGAGGCGAAACGTACCAGTTTCGAAAGAACTGCCCTTGACTTCTAAAGGCGGTCTTGCTTGTAAGTACCACACAGTCGGTAATCAGTACCTATTGTATTTTTTTTACCTTGACTTCCGCAAGACTTTCAAAAACCGGAGTTCTGGACCTAGACCTGAAAATTTTTGTAACATTAAGTACCAATTTATTCAAAAATATATAAAAACAGGCATGTAAAAAAAGGTTATCTGCTTGTATTCGCTTTATCGAGAGACAAAAACGATCTTGATGTGTCTATTTCTGTATCTTCAAAATAATTTAAGAAATAATAAGAATAATATTTTGAATTTCTTTAATTATTCTAATTTATTTACTTGCTTACTTCGAATTTTACATTGTGAAATAATAATATTTCACAATGTTTAAAAGACATTTATTCATATCACTTCTCAAGCTTACGCGCTCACTAGACATGAAATAAAACACTTTTTAACGGATACTAGCGCGGTTTATTGAAAGTACTTTGGTAGGTAATAGTTGGTATTTGCTTTTTGATTTTGGTTTTTGATTTTGGTCATGGGGGACTGAAGCTGCTCGTGAACCTACCCAAGCGATGAATTTTTAAATACGTTCAAAAATTTACTTAATTAATTACTTTCGTCATTGGTTAAAACAAATAGACGGTTTAGTAGAAGTTGTTTAATTCGATTTAAATTCTAATGGGTCTAGAATTGCTTAGGAAATAGAGCTAAGATATTATTATAAAAAAGTACATTAGACTTTCGCAGCGCGATAAAATCTTCTGTTGGTACTTAACTTTCTAAATTTCTAAAGAATGATGATCTACCTAACCTAGTTAGGTATATTTTTTTAACCACAGAACACGGAAAAGTGTTTGAGCCGTATTATATAGGTATAATGCGATTAAACTAAGAATGTGCACAAATGTGACGTCATCCTGTCAAATATCAGTGCAATTTTATAAAACTGACACGATGACGTCATACATGTGCATATTCGAGTTTACAAAGACCCGCTTTAAAGTACTTAATTAAATTAACTTTAAACCAGATTGTGGATCCCTCCGATAAAGTACATCCGAAACGGGGGTAACTAAGCACGTGTAAAGATTTTTTTGCAAAATTAATTTAATATAGATATGTGTATAACAGAAGTTGAACAGAAATAGCCCAATACTAATTTAGAATAATTACTGATACCAAAATTGATTCTTAGCCCATGAATATTAATGTCTTTGTACACGACTTGAGATACGAACGAGAGAAAAACTCTAATTCCTTAATTTTATAAAATAATTTAATTGTAAGTAAGTCCTTAGGTACATATCTTGTTACATCGTTATTTCATTACTCTTGTGTCCAGTTGGTGAATAACCAATTTATTAACATCGAGATTGTACCTAAAAATAATATTTCGATGTTTATCAACCCCCGAGCGAGCGGCCCAATGGAATAAGTAGTACATTACATCCGAGAACGGGAAACTAGCGATTGCATTGTCGAGGATGGTTTGAAGCCCGAGCCGCAGGCGAGGGCTTTAATCATTCGAGGCAATGCAAGTAGCTTCCAGTACAAGGTTTGTCTAATACTTTATACAATGTGATGATTATAAAAATGTGATATTTAAATTGGTTCGCGTGGCCATGTTTACTGACCGGTCATGCAACCATAAAGTTTCATAAAAAGAATGCTAGCTGATAAGTTCGACCGATTTGAATTTGGAATACTTACTTCCCGCACTTAGAGCGGGAAGTAAGTATTGAATTTCATTTCCGCACTGAATTTCAAATTTAGAATGTGATGAACCAGACCCCCACGGAAATGTTGAACGCCCCGCATTCTTTTTTCAAATGGAATGATAACATTTCAGAGCATAAGTGAGTAAAATCTATTGTGTCTCATTTTCCGGGGCTTGAAGGATTAAATTTTTTGGTAAAGTTTGACGACCTCCATAGTCTAGTGGTTTATACATCGGTTTTCAAGGTTTGACCATCTCTGAGGTCCCGGGTTCGATCCCCGGCTGAGTCAATTTAGGAAACAAACTTTACTGTATTTGGTTCAGGTCTGGGTGTTGTTCCACGGTTGTCTCTGATTTCCATAACAACTGCTTTATTTAGCTAATCTTTTACTTTGTGATGTTGTTTAATATTTATTTACTTATTTATTAAAATAAGTTATTAGCTAGAGAAAAATAAACAAAAAATCTATAAATACCATAGCATTCATAGTTACTATAAGTAGTTATTGATCGGTCAATGGGCAAAAAACGATGAGGACGGATAGGACGAACTTTTATTTTGCCTTTCGTCCTTGAAAACGAACATTTTTTTAATAGCTTTTGGCACTTTAGATTTTTTATTTATTTATTAATTCTGTACACACACAATTACAAACAGAAAAGAAATGGACAGAAGAATTGTACAAGGGCACAACTTATTTCACATTGAAATTTCTTCCAGCAGGCCCGGGACAGGAAAGAACATTGAGAAGGGCAGACAGTGTGTATCTCAAAATATATGATATAAATATGTATAAATACACATACTTACACAAATAAATAAAATAATAATAAATACCTACATATAAATATACTACCTATACACAATAATAATATAGTGAGGACAGATGTAAATATAGATAATCGTACAATGTTAAGAGCAAGTAGTTAGGTAATGCTCCTTTACACGTTTTTTGAAAAGAGAAAGCGTTTCACTATCTCGTTATTAGTTTCACTATTTTTTAAATGTATGCTCTTTGATCGACATTATTTGTTGTGCGTTGTACACTTGTACTATTATTTATAATGTGCCTTTACGTACCCAAGACTACTTTACTCGTAGCAAACTAACAATAATAATTACAGGGTTATTTGTAAAACACCAACAACATAGCACTAACACTATAAACCACACCATTTGTTCTACGACTTTTATGACTTTTCCGAAAACAGACAAAAAAAGACTTCATACAAAACTCGATCAGCTGTTCGGACATTGGTATGGAATGTTGAATTATTTTTGTCTGTTTTCGGAAAAGACGTAGAACAATAGTTATTTGATAAAATTTGGTCTCGTGTTGAGTTAAACATACAACTTTTCACCTCTACCAGCGAGAAAAGTTTTATTGGTAAGGTAAGAACAGTTATTTTTACGTGACTCTTTCCTGATGGTCAAAAGCTAAATTCAGCATTAGAAACTTGTTTTCTCAACTCTTTTGGAGTTAAATAACAGCTATCTTGATCGCTGGACGCACTCATTTTTTATAATATAAGTGTCACAAAAATAGTTCGATCAAACATGAGCTGAAAAAAATTTATTCATAGAGTGAAGTAGATTGCCTTTCGTTTTGTTTTACAACGTTGTTTTTTTCTCTTATTTATTAATAACCCATCTTATTTATTTATTTACAGTCATAAATTCATAAAACACAAATTAACCGACTTAAAAAATTTAAAAAAGGAGGAGGTTATTTTCGTCGCGGTTACTAGCGGCCGCCCGCGACTTCATCTGCGTGGAAAGTTTTTTGCTATGCCTCGGGAACAATACTTTTTTCGGGATAAAAGGTAGCCTATGTCCTTTTCTGTACCCCTGACAACGTATATATAAAATTTCATGATGATCGGTTCAGTAGTTAGGACGTGAAAGCGTAACAAACAGACAAACAAATAAACAAACGGACTTTCGCATTTATAATATTAGTAAGGATAATATTAGTAAGGATGTATGTATACATAATTACATATATATATATATATATATATATTTTCTTTTTCTCGAAGACGACTGAACCGATTAAATGATTCAAACGTTATAACATACGGTGGTTTTGAAATTTTGAAATCGGTTCAGTTTTCAAGAAATCTTTAAAATACTGTCATTTTCGTTTTCATATGAATTTAGCTTGGACGAAGGAATTTAGACGGATGTTTAACCATTACTTTTATGTTTATGAACGGATTTAAATGATTCTTTTTTCTTTGAAAGAATGGTATCTATTGGACTTTGGATTTTGAAGATGCACAAGGGAACTCCTCAAGATCAAATAGGAACTGTATAGTGACTGATATATTGGTAGGTTTATGACAATCAAAAACAAGTTAAGTACCTACCTATCTATCTATTATCAAGGACGTTCTGGACTAGAGTTGAAATGCGAAGGCTCAACAGAACTACTGTAGAAATTGTGTTACTAGGTTACTACCATTGAAAAATGTAAATAAATATTAAAATGTTTATTTTATAATATCATCGCTTACATACCTACCACAAAAAAAATGCTTATTAAAAAGAAAAACCTCCTTCGAAAACCTTACAAAAACAGCTCTAAAAAATAAAAATGCTTTTTAAAAAAAAAAGAAAAACCTCCTTCAAAAAACCTGAAAACAAAAACAGCTTCAAAATTAAATACCTCGAAAAACCAAGAAATAATATTCATTTAATTAGTTACGCATATCATTATAATAAAATACGTCTATTGAAGTCGGGTGGGGCTGGAAGACAACTTCTTTTTTTATATTTCTAAAAGCCCCACCCGACTTCATTAGACGTATTTTATTATAATGATATGCGTAACTAATTAAATGAATATTATTTCTTGGTTTTTCGAGGTATTTAATTTTGAAGCTGTTTTTGTTTTCAGGTTTTTTGAAGGAGGTTTTTCTTTTTTTTTTAAAAAGCTTTTTTATTTTCAACTTTTTAGTGGTAGGTAGGATGTAAACAAGCGTGTAGATATTTTTTAACTTTATATAATATTTTCAATAAGACAATGCCCATAACTCTATTTCCAAGTTTACGATGTTTGTTTTTGAGGAATTCCGTTGTGTATTTATAGTCCAAGTCTAGTTCAGAACTTTGCATCGCAGACCATGGTTTGGTTTGTTTTGGATTGTCATAAATCTACCAAAATCTAAATTACTTTACATATACTATTTGACTTTGAGGAGTTCCCTTTTGCATCTTCGAAGTTCAAAGTTCAATACCGATGAAATTAATATGCAACCACTCTTGAAGTATACCCTTTCAAACAAAAAAGAATCATCTAAATCGGTTCATAAACAAAGATGTTATGTCCGAAATTTCGTAAAAACTCGTGCGATGGCAAGCTAAATAATTGATATTTTTCAGGATTATGAAAAAACTACTAGCTAGATCTCTGTAAAAATTTTATGGGACCACACACAAACTATGTTTTTTAAGATAAAAAAAGATTTTTTAAAATCGTTTGACAACTGACGAAGTTATGTTAAAACATACATAAAAAAAAAAATACCGACGACTTGAGAACCTCCTCCTTTTTTTGAAGTCGGTTAAAAAGCAAGAAAGATTGTTCAAATTTTTAGAATATAGTAGGTAAAATAAGTAAAAAATTACTTCCAGTTCCATCTGACTTCAATAGACGTGTTTTAATTAATCGATTTGAACGTTATTTCTTGCTTTTTTAGAGCAAATTTATTTAAGGTTTTTGAAGGAGGTTTTGCTTTTATAATAAGCATTTTTTTGTGGTAGGTATGTAAATGATATCATAAAATAAACAGCTTTTTTTGATATTATATTTTAAAATTTTTCTTACTTTATATTTATTTCATAAATCAGACCTCATTTCGTCCATACTTTTCATTTCAAATTATCAACCTTTTTTTTCAACAATCCTTGTTTAAAACTTTTTGGTGTATCAAAAAAAAAACAGTAAAAATATGCAGTCGTTCGGCGCGACATGGTACTAAAGTTTTGATTAGTTTTTTTAGTGTTTTACATGTTTAGGTACTTTGGTTCTAACTCTAGACTTCTCTATATTTTATTGCATCTGACATAGTAAGTAGGTACCTATTTATTTTGCATTAATTTCATTGGATTTTTATGTTTCTTTTTAATGCTAATAAACTAAACAGTTATTTGAATTAGCATACATAATAAATAAGATATTTTGCAAAACTAACTGCGATTTCCAACGAAATGGTTTCTCAATTGTACCTACAACAGTACTTTAAATAATAAATGTACACACTTTAAATTTGGGAAGTGTCTATTCATCGGGACGCCTCGACGAATAGTATTTTTCTCTATCTAGCGGTGCGCACCACTGAATAGCACTTTCTCTAGGGATTGGCTATAGGCCGGTGCCTCGGGTTCGATCCCCGCGGGAAGTAACATCTTTGAGTTGTTGTTTCTAGTTTGGTTTGGACATTGCAGGCTGATCACCTGATTGTGCGATAAGAAAGATGATCCGTGCCACAGAAAACATAATAGTCCGTGCTTCGACTGTAGATCCTGCACCTGACCTCTCTCCGGTCGTGTCGGTCGTCCTGCCATCCTATCGAATTAGAGAGAGAACGAAGAGAGAGTGCAAACACTTTCCTCTCAAATCTCAATTAAACTGCATCTAAATCTTTAAACACAAACCAAAGCTACGCACTGCACTGAAGAAACCTGCTCAAACCACAACCAAAGAGGATTATTATTCCCACAAATCCGCACGATGGAACCTTGTCATATTAACATCCACGTAGACGTCATCCGCAACAAAAAATTAGGTATATACCTATTTACATGTAACAATAAAATTTCAATTGGTGATTTTTATATTAATTATTGAATTATTAATTTTAATAAGATAGGGTCTAGGTATAAAAAATACAATTGTTTTCAGTTTTTTAGGTTTAAAAATAGCTGCCAGGTTCATTAGCAATTTGCGGGGATAGTATTCCAAGGTGTTTGGTAAAAGCCTTATAAAGTCGAAAATGGTAGAAAGAGGCCATCAAACTGAACAACTTTTACTATGGGACCAACTCTGAAATCGCAAAAAAATCTGCAGTTTCATACAAAAATATTTAATAACGAAAATATCAAAATGTATGAAACAGCTGTTTTTTTTGCGATTTCAGAGTTGGTTGACTTTTACCATAGTAAAAGTTGTTCAGTTTAATGGTCCCTATCTACCATATTCGGCTTTACAAGGCTTTTACCAAACACTTCCTTATCCTTACATATAATAAAACAGTAGAAAAAGTGTGTCTGTACATTACATATATTTCAAAAAATATACATATATCTGGCGCGATGGAGACATAATAATAGTTGTCTGTTTGTCTGTTTGTTTGTCTGTTTGTTTGTCTGTTTGAACACGCTTATCTCCGGAAATACTGAACAGATTCGAATGAAACTTTTTTCGTTATATAGCTGTTAAGCCTGGGCATAACTTAGGGTATAATTGATTTTGGAAAATGGAACACCTGATGCGGAACCATAATGGTCCAGCTAAACTACACAAAATATAAAAATGACACCCTAGCAAAAGTTGTTCAGCCTGATGAGCATTTTTTGTTGAGGTACAATAATCGAAGATCTGGAACACCTGATGCAGAAACATAATGGTCCAGCTAAACTATACAAAATATAAAAATGACATCTTTGCAAAAGTTGTTCAGCCTGATGAGCATTTTTTGTTGAGGTATAAAAATCGAAGATCTGGAACACCCGTTGCAGAACCATAATGATCCGGCTAAACTATACAAAATATAAAAATGACACCTTAGCAAAAATTGTTCAGCCTGATGAGCATTTTTTGTTGAGGTACAAAAATCGAAGATCTAGAACACCTGATGCAGAACCATAATGGTTCAGCTAAACTATACAAAATATAAAAATGACATCTTTGCAAAAGTTGTTCAGCCTGATGAGCATTTTTTGTTGAGGTATAAAAATCAAAGATCTGGAACACCCGATGCAGAACAATAATGATCCAGCTAAACTATACAAAATATAATAATGACATCTTTGCAAAAGATGTTCAGACTGAAGATCTGGAACACCTGATGCAGAACCATAACACTTCTACAAGTATTTTCTTATGTAACTACATTAGTTCATTTATATGCATTCGCCGAAGTCATAAAGTCCACGCGTACGAAGTCGCGGGCATCAGCTAGTTGTATAATAAAACGGAACCACAGCAATAAAATAACATCGGTTAAATTGAATATAACTAGAAACAACAACTCAAAGATGTGGCTTCCCGCGGCAGGGATCGAAGTTCGAACGACCTCTGGATCGAGAGAACAACGCTTTAACCAGTACTAACCACTAGCCACAGAGGCATTTACACAAATTACTAAATAGTTCAACTAAGTTCAACTTACGATTACGACAACTAAAAAGGAGGCACCGGCATATAGCCAATCCCTAGAGAAAGCGCTACTAAGTGGTGCGCACCGCTAGATAGAGAAAAATACTATTCGTCGAGGCGCCCCGATGAATAGACACTTCCTTAAATTTGGCAATAATATTAACTTAGTGTTGCATTGCACTGTATACTTAGCTGGTTTCAGTCGTAAAATACGTAGCTATGCCTTGGTATTAAAATTGCATTTCCATTACAAAGTAATGGTTTTCTTTAAAGAAATACCTACTTACGTACGTTAAAGTACAATGATTAAAATACTTTGTTGCATTTATAATAATACTAGCTTTTGCTCGCGTAGACATTTCAGAATTCTTAAAAATACAGTAGAAGGCTTTCCCGCCCACCAGTCCCCGATTAGATGTCGCGCTTTTGGAAAAGAAAAGAGGGTCCAAAGATATTATTATCATGTTTTTCCTACTTATATTTTTTAATCGTCAGCCTAAACACAAAATTTGAACATCCTAGCTTTGAAACTGAGGGAGTTCCATACAAACTTTCATCCCCTTAGAGGGGATGAATTTTTCAAAATTCTTTCTTAGTGCTCAACTACGCCATGAAAGGTAAGGTCTAATCTACCCTCCAAAAAGGGTGTCTCTACTTGCAGCCGGTAGGGCTCTACGCGTACTCAACAATCAATTATAGTTTTATATGTAAACTAGCGGCCGCCGGCGACTTTGTCTGCGTGGACAGTTTTTTTGCTATCCCTCGGGAACTGTACGTTTTTTCTGGATGAAAGGTACCCTATGCCCTGTACCCCTAACAACGTCTATGCAAAATTTCATGATGATCGGTTCAGTAGTTAAGACGTGAAGGCGTAACAAACAAACAAACAAATAAACAAACAAACGGACTTTCGCATTTATAATATTAGTAAGGATATTAGTAAGGATACCACAAAGAAAAATAACATAACTTAATGATTTGACATTTTTGACCGGTACTTGAACCTACGAGTATTTCGAAAATATACGAAAAATATTTTTATTAAGCAGCAAACATTTTAACCTTCATTTCATACTGTCTAAATTGAATGTCAAGGTTAGTTTTTCATCGAAAATGAAATGTAATTTATTCAACATAACCCTTTCTAGATACTTATTTGACGTCAAAACAACAGAATATAAGATACAAGCTTAAATAAATTGTTTAATAAGTGTCTACGTAACTGCGTACTTACATTTTACTCACGTCACATCGCACGTTATCAACAGAACGACAAAGAGACTTTTCAAAATATTTTTTCAGTTTTAAGTTTAAGTAGGGAAGATTAAAGTAACATATGACACAACAAATGTGATTATCCTTCGACAGTACCCACCGTAGATATTCGGAACCTTCACTACCCTTAGCACCAACATCCAAAGATTTAAATCGTTAGATCGGCCTTCGTACTGAAAATCTGTAGCATTATCACAGAATAACTAATACGCATGCGTGATGCGTTGTTTACGTCCATCGGAATTGACAACGGAAGGAAAATAAATTTCGATAATAATTGAAATCTAAATACTTACGTGTGAAATGTTACACCATTTTGCTTTATTTGTATTTCTACAATTAATTGTTGGTGCACAGATAAAAGGCACATGACGGCATTTTGAAAAAGTTCTCACGTGGTTTCTGAAAATAACTGACACTGTGTTCAAATAAGCACTGATAGCCATCTATTAGCAAAGAAGTGGGCCTCACTCAGTTGAATGTTGACACATTTTGGTGAGCTCATACTACGGTAAGGGCGTATAGCATCTATCGAGAAAAAAATCGCACGTAAGCTCGATAGAGATGTATTTTTATGGAAAATTTCATTTCGCTTTTCATCGGTTGATGGCGCTGTACAAATTTCCCATACAAAATTAGTTTATCGAATGTTTTTACGCGCGTTATTTTTTCGATAGCTGTTCGTGCTAAAGTTAACTTAGGGCAGACTCGGAATTTTTTTTTCTAGCTTGTATTACGAAATAGCGGTTAAGTCGACAAATGCCAACTTCTCATTATGCCAACTTTTTTTAAAACACCAGATTCTATAAAGGTTTTTATTACGAACAAAAAAAAATAACAAATGTGTTTTTTTTTCAGTGCATAACCAGTTTAACTACTTGTGGTTAAAGAAATTTATTCTCACAAAAGACAATAATGTCACTTACAGGAGAACAATGATAACTTAAAAGTAATAATTATAAAAACATTCCGTCGTCCAACTAGGCATACCTATCTACTCAATTAGTGCATTTTAATTAAATTTGTGCTAAAACATGTTTTCCTAGCTGTGATTTGAATGCACTAAATGAGTTAACATTTTTTATGATCGAAGGCATTTTATTATAAAGCTGCCTTCAAAAGTACTTAGTATCTATACTTCACTGTAGTTTTGAAAGTATTATTGTTTGTCATGTTCAGTTTCGTCCGCGCGGACGAAGTCGCGGGCATCAGCGAGTACACTATAAAAACGCAAAAATATATATCAAAAAGTGATTGAAAATATTATTTCTCCATAACAACCAAATGTTGGCATTATAAGAAGTTAGCATTTGTCGACTAAACCGAAATAGCATTGTGAAAAAATCAGAAACACATACGTTCCAACTTCTTTTTTAGAAAATAAACATGATATTTTTGTTTGGCAGCACATTTCCTATCCTCAGAATGCATAAGTACAAATAAAAGATAGAAGTCACAGTAAAAATCATTAACAAATAAAGACGATAGGATGACGGTAGTGCCGTCATTTATTACGGCCGTAATATGAAGGCACCGTCATCCTAGGAAACCCTAGCTTAAGGGGCAATAATAGAAAAACATGGTTTGCGCGGGCCATATTTTTATATAGAAACGTAAAGTTGTGGCCACAAAAAAAACATACGATAAGCTAAAGAGATTATCTAGTTGCTACAAGTATTAAATTGCGTATATAAATCTGTGATGATTGTAAAAAAAAACAGAATATCATAAAAAGCTCTTGTAGGCCATATTTTTGGGGTAAATAATAGCGAAAACGTATTGAACTCTACATCAAAATACACTTTAACGTACTGTGCAGTTGCTCCAATAACTTTTTTCAAGAAAGATAATTGTGCTAAAGATAATGATGAAAAAACAACGAAAAACATCGAAAAAGTGCAGAAGTTAGGTTATTTTTACCGACTTCAAAAGGAGGGAGGTACTCAATTCGACCCGTTTTTTTTGTTTTTTGTATGTACACCGATTACTCGAAGACGGCTGAACCGATTGAAATAGTTCAAACGTTATTAGATCAGGTTTGCTTCCAAGTTGGTCCCATTTTTTTTAAATTTGAAATCGGTTCAGTACTTTTCAGGAAAACCTGAAAATACTGTCGTTTTCGTTAGTATTTTGTGAACTTATACGGATGATCGACCATATCTTCTTTGTTTATGTACCGATTTAGATAATTCTTTTTTTGTTTGAAAGAGGATACTTTAGAGATGACACCATTTTGATTTCATTGTTATTGGACCTTGGATTTCAAAGATACACAAGGGAACTCCTCAAAATCAAATAGAAACTGTATATAGTGATTACACAAAAAAGGATAAAATAAAAAATTGTTTAAAAACAAAAAACCGACTTCAAAAAACCTGAAAATAAAAACAAAAACAGCTTCAAAATTAAATACCTCTAAAAAGCTTAGAATAAAAAAAGAAGTTGTCCTCCAGCCCCACCCGACTTCATTCGGCGTGTTTTATTACAGTGATATGCGTAGGTATCTAGTGATTTGAAAATTATTTCTTGCTTTTTAGAGGTATTTAATTTTGAAGCTGTTTTTGTTTTTATTTTCAGGTTTTTTGAAGTCGGTTTTTTGTTTTTAAACAATTTTTCATACTCTTTACACGTAAAGAAAAATACAGACACAAATGATTTCGCATAACGGAGCCTTAAGCATAGTCTGTAAGATGACTTATTTGGAACGGTACCTTGAGTTGAAATTTTAATAGGTTTGCTATTGTTATACCTACCTACATCTAGTTTAAAAAAACTGTTTAACTTCCACGTCATTTGCAAAGGCATTTAGTTCAACCAGATCTTCTACCAGAATATTGCTTTTTACTATGTGCTTTCACTAAATAAAAAAAGAAAGTTAGAATCACGCATTTGTACGTTAGATACGGTTCACGGTTGTTGAATCAATAAAGGAAGTGTTAGTATGGGAAATGAAACTTCTTTAAACATGTTTGTTTACCTAAACAAGTGAAATACTTACTACCCGTGAAATTGCCGTTTTTTATACCTATACAAAACGGCAATTTCACGGGTAGTCTTTTACCCTTGAAATTTTACCCTTTCCAGCGACAGTTTTTTTTTAAACATTCAATAGAAACATTTCAATATCAAAAAAAACCGACCAATCAACAAACAGGATTTTGTTGAATGTTGAAATGATTTATTTGTTTTTTTTCAAAAACTCTTTTTTTTAATCTTATGTTCATAAAATTTAAGATTCAATAAGCATTTAACTACGTTTAAGAGGCCTACGATCTACTATTTGATTAAGGATGCCCATGTTTAAACAGTTTGAGTAAATATCACGAATTCTTTCAAGCTTGACCGCTTCCATTTACATTCCTATGACATTTTTTACTTATATTTAAGTTAATAAAATTGAATAGTTAAGTTGATATAAGGTGTTTGGTTTGCTTGTTTACCTATACATATACTATTTATCTTAGCTACTACGGATTTACTCATATAATAGGTACTCATAGGATAATGATATCATAGGAACCTTTTTGTACTCTAGTATTGTTGTATGGTCTTTGGTTTTCGGCTAAAAATAAAGGTTGTGGTTCCTGATGTTATAGTAATTTGTTTTTTGTTTATTAAATAATACTTTTAGATAACATATTATATGCTTTTTTCAGCAATTATTAATAACATAACTTGAAGTCAGAAAAGTAGTTGAATACTTTTGTGTCTTTATAATGTTAACCGAGGAAACTGTACCAATATTGGCAAATGCATTGTTACATCTTAGAATAATAACACCTAGAACGATAGTTCTCTACAAAGCTCACGGTCAAAAGTGAGGCAACTAAAACAACCGAAATGGCCCCGTTTTTAGATATTTATTCTCCATTATTACCTAATCATACCGAATAAGTACAAAACAGTTTCAATTTTCCTACATTTATTAGATTTAGTTATTATATTATTGGATTTTAATAATGATTAGGTAACGTATGAAGGATATAAATCAGAATACTAAGCTATTCTGGCTTGGTATTAGTTGCCTCACTCTGCATACAAGGACACGGTTTCTAGGTGTTATTGTTCTAAGTGTTACGTATATATTCTGTAAAAGTAGCAGTTTGATTCCCTAAATAAATAAAAGAGAATAACTAGGTACTTAGGTACTCACATCACATCGGAGTCTCTTTTGTTCAAATCCATAAACCTCTTTGTCGGGAAGCAAATGCTTAGAATCATCATCCTCCTGCCCTTATCCCAATTTATTTATAGTGTTCTACACAAAATAAAATTTTGAGCTCGTAGAACGACCACTATTGGGGTCGGCGCAGCATGTAATTCATACTGCATTAGGTTTTGGCAAAGTTTTACGGTCGGCTGCCTGCCTGACACCAACCCTCCTCGGGAATGCTGTTGTTGACAGTTTCCTCGCTGCCATTCGAATGACCCTTTGTGCGATGGTCTGTACCGGGTCCCTAAAAACTTCCCTCCATCGCCTTCTACGATACCCACGGGATGAGATGGGACAGTCCTATTCTTAACCGGAACTGTACGGCGTATAAGCAAATGCTTAGAAATAAGACAATAATTTTGTATCTGTGTACAGCTCTAGCTTAAAGTAGGTGCTCGTATTTTGATGGAAGCGGCTTAATAGTTCAGCAGCAAATATTGATATTGAGAAACCTGTAATTTTTTTCTCGAATGCGAGACAGATTCGATAAGTTGCCGAATGAAAAAAGTAAAAATATTCGATTACCCGCTCCCGCTTACATATTTTTTATGTTATGACCAAGATACGAACTTGACTGCGGGTTGGTCAATGTCATCCACCTTACATAATATTATTAAACGATTTTTATTCCAAAATTTCAAATCGTTTAAATTTTATTTTTTGTAAAGAATGACTTTAAATACGACTTTTTTGAAAAAAGTTTTTTCTATATAGGTACTTTCACGGATGGATTTTGGAAAACTACCACTCCATACTTCATGATTGTGTTAAAGTAACGGTTTGAAGTTTGGTTGAGATAAAAATGTTTATTAGTCAAAGGAAAACATTTACCAATGGTTTTTAGTATTAATGTATTTTAACGTTTTCATAAATCGAGTTTGATATCAAGATACGACCTTCCTCAATCCTTAAAAATACCGACAATATACCTATAAAATCGATATTGTATGACTAATCTTATAATAGCAGTGGTGCTCACGATTTTAATGATCGAATTTCAACCTTTCTACTTTTTTACTTGTTAGGATTCCGTACCTCAAAATGGAAAATGGAATCCTAATAGGATTACTTGGTTGTTAACTCTGTCCGTAAAGACTGTAAGTAAAGTCCGTTTTTTCACGAACGTGTAAAATATTTCAAGTCCATTGCCAAGGTCTATGGTATCTTGGAGAAAATTAATTTAATCTATCAATCAATTGCCGCACAGTTCCGGTTAAGAATAGGACTGTCCCATCTCATCCCGTGGGTATCGTAGAAGGCGATAGAGGGAAGTTTTAGGGACCCGGTGCAGACCATCGCACAAAGGGTCACTCGAATGGCAGCGAGGAAACTGTCAACAACAGCATTCCCAAGGAGGGTTGGTGTCAGGCAGGCGGCCGACCGTAAAACTTTGCCAAAACCTAATGCAGTATGTATTACATGCTGCGCCGACCCCAATAATGGTCGTTCTACGAGCGCAAAATTTTATTTTGTGTAGACATAGCACTAGAAATAAATTGGGATAAGGACAGGAGGATGATGAATCAATCGCAATCCGTATATATTGCAATATTGACTCTATACGACGTGTTAAAAAAAAGCCCTTAATGCCGAACCGAAAATGGCATATAGGGACTCTGAATTTGCGAATAAAAATCTGCTGTTTCATACATTTTTATATTTTCGTTATTATTTTTTGTATGAAACAGCAGATTTTTTTTTCGCGATTTCAGAGTTGGACCCATAGTAAAAGTTGTTAAGTTTGACGGTCCCTATTTGCTATATTCGGCATTAGGTTTTTTTAATTGTAAGTATACCTATATCAAAACCAATACAATGGAATATTTCCTGATGACCTAGAATAATGAAATTTGGCAGTACCAAAGCGAGGTCACACAGCACGTTTAAAGGAAAAATTCGAAAATTGTTATCACGTACAAAATAATTTAGCGAGGCAGGCGAGGCGCGTACTTATCCGGTTTTTATTAGTTGTATCAATCTTGGTCATTGTTGATGGTCAATTCCATGATTATTGCATATGCACTTGCTGATATTTCTGTACAGTGCAGTGGTTGATCTTGGCATGCCATAACAAGAACATTGGTCAAGGTGTACCTAAACTGAAAATTACTGACAGGTAAATATGTTATTTATGGTAACAATCATAAAGTTAATAATCAATTACGAAGTAATAACAGCGAGATAGCTGTTTTTAGCTGTAATTGGAGTTGGCTGGATCGAGGAAAAGTCTTACTACAAAAGATTGCAGTGATATATTATTTTTTCTACGCATGAAAATTTATCCAAAAAAAATAGAAGAATTACTTTATAATGTACTTACCTAGTATAAGTGGGAAGTAACTCTTTTTGTCTTTTGATGAATCGAATTGTAATTAAATTATAGATTCCATTCAATTCATTAAATATAATACTTACCTACTTAGATGTTTGTAAGTTTTGTATTTTTTTTTTGGAAACGATCTATTCATAATTCATATTCCCGAAATTCTTAGAGGAAACAAAATTCTATAAATACGTCGCGTTCTATACCATTTCTGACAACTCTATTGTACTACTTACTTATTTGTAGGTAGGTACTAAGTATTTTGAATATTGTTTTGATCGGTTATGTTAATTTTTTATATTATGATTCGTATTAATTGCTTATTAAATAGGCATTGTAATAAATTATCAGACGATTGATAAAGGTATTACAATTATTTTGTAATAATGTAGGTACGAAATCAACCGTAATCGATAGATAACATTACAAAATGCAACAATGACCCCCTAGCGGCCCTAGCCAAAGTAACATTTGCTAATCTTTGTTATCGCTTCGCTTCCGAAACATGTATGGGATTGACATGACGTTTATTTAACAATCGAATTTTAAAACGTCAAATACGTCGAAGCGAAGCTATAGTGAAAATATACATGTGACATTGGCTACAGGCTCTTATTCTAGAATCTAGATCATTCATTAAAAGCATGTAAAATCTTGTGGACATTGAAATAAATGAGGAGTTTCCTGCATATTTAGTGAGTAAGTAATCACATCTGTCTATTGTTATAAAACAAAATATTTCTAAAGAAGGAAGACAGAAGAGTCTCTAGGAATATATCACATATTTACGTTTACGTATTCCGTGAAGGCACACATAGACAATTCGTATAGTCAATCTCAGCTCGTATCAGGCTTTACTCAGTACAAAAGTGCAACAAACCAAATGACACTGCGTGCCTCTATCTCTATTCACGACTCAACTTATTCGAAGGGACGATTTGATGGGGGGCCGACCTTTGCAACCTTGGCAACTTGCACATTCACCACCCAAATTGGTCGGCCCCCGATCAAATCGTCCCGACCAAGAGGCCTTCGGTTTTCGAATACGGAAGCACACATACAATTTTATTTGGTTAGCCTATAGGTTCGACTCTACTTTTCCCGCTCCGAAAAATCGTTCGCTTTGAGTCAGTGTTTCTTAAACTTTTTGCAGTCACGGATCACTCTCAGAATTTTAAAAATTCCACGGACCCCTGTCCAAAAAAGTTTAGGAAAAGAAAATAAGAAAACACCTTTATCGGTGGTTTCATTACGTTTACGGGTTAAGGGATAAAGGCCTGAAGGGCCATGAAAAATAATATGTAAAGCAATCACTACGTGTCTATGCCGAATATAGTAGATAGATAGAGACCATAAATCGCGAAAAAAAATATCTGCTGTTTTATACCAAAGAGAATGTAAAAAACTAGCGTTTTTTTAATACATACAAAATATTTTCGTTATAAATTTTTGTATGAAACAGTTTTTTTGCGATTTCAGAGTTGGTCCCATAGTAAAAGTTGTTTAGTTTGATGGTCCCTATTCTACCATATTTAGCATTAGGGGTTTTATGCAATAAACACGTATACCTTAATTTTGAAATCTCTAGGATCTTTCTGCGCCTAACGCGCCACAAAAAGTATTTTTTTTTACGTTCTGAGCTACTAGCGGTCCACTGATACGGATGCTACGGACCCCTAGGGAGTCCGTGCTGGTCGAGGGCAGGGCGGGCTAATGACAACAAGCGGCCAAGTGGTTTTCTCTCGCTAGTGATCGATGTTTCTAATCTAACTTTCATTGTGATACTTAGAGCAAGAGATAGAGCTGAGAAAAGACGTTGTGCTTGACAGGCCACTGTACTTTAGGCCTTATAAAGTAGACGTAGAGTTTATTTGCGTAGATCTATAAGATCGCATCACGTAAAAAGGCCGCTGAACATCAAACGCATGTATGAGCGTCAGCGGTCTGACACCTATTTTAAGTATAGTTACAATACAAAAATTCTTCATAGCAAACCACATCACCACATAGATATAAATAAATCTAATTATGATTTCCTCATTTCTAAGTAACGGTATCCGTTTACGGCTGTTTTATATGTTCTGGTTCTGCAACTGTATACTAATAATATCAGTGCATTTTTTCTAAAGCAGGAAGTCAAGGTCTTCCACTAGCTTCGTTTTATATAACAGTCATGATGAATGTTCATGCGTCATAATGATAAAGCGCAATTTTTTCTCTCTTTATTTGTTTATCAAACAAGCAAGCAAATATGGCATATCACAATGTTTACATATCCCAAAGTCCAAGCTTCCGTTTTTGTGAATAAACATAAATGACTAATTTTTTGTTGTATCTTCATCTGAACCTAATTGGAACATTAGACAATTGCGTAACTGGTCGAGTTTTTTTACAGCAATAGAAATAAACAAAGGGTTTCCAGAATTTTCTTTGCACATACATATTCCGTAACAAAACGACATTTTGTTCCAGATTGTTTTCATTGCTGGTTCTCCATGATGCATTGACAGCTGTCAAAGATGTCAAGCTCCATAGAAGTGAAGGGTCAGACCCGAGTGCTGGGTCGGGCGCACCTGTCACATCTGCCGCAAAGACCACCCGTCAATCTGAGCTTCCAAGACCTCACTTACACTGTTAGCAATGGAAAATGTAAGTCAAATTATGAGCATGAGCAAAGCTGGGCATTAACTCGTTAATCCGTTAATCGTTAATTAACGAAGTTAACATTTTGATTAACGGATTAACTTTTAAAAATGTTAACGGACACGTTAACTTCCGTTAATATGCAGAAATCCGTTAATCGTTAATCCAATGCCTACTATTTACCGCACGGCACCACGGGGCGCGGCGCGAAATACAGGTTCAGACAAGTATGAAAGGAAACGACGAGTGCATTTTAGACACATTTTAGACATTTAGACATTTTAACACCAAAAAGAGCCTCTCTTTCAGATGAGAACTTCGACATGTTAATGTTCATGAAGGGGAATATGCACCTTATGCCCGACAATTAAATTACACATTTGAATTATACAAGTATTTTGTTTTATTAACCGACTTCAAAAAAGGAGGAGGTTCTCAATTCGGCTGTATTTTTTTTTGTATGTGTGTTACGCAATTACTCCGCCAATTATGAACCGATTTGAATATATATTATTTTTTTGTTTGGTATATCATGCTCCAGAGGTGGTCCCATATAAATTTTATCGAAATCGGTTTTTGAAAAAATCAACAAGTAACCATTTTTCACATAAGAACTTTTAATTTCTATTTTGAGAAAATAACACTAAAAAGAGTAAAATAAAATATTATTTCTAAAAAATAACACCGACTACAAAGTGATCACTAAAAAGTAATAAAATAATTTGGTTTAAACACGTATTATTGAAGTCTGACGATGTTGAGTCAAAACCACAATGTAGAAATATTTACATACGATCGGCCGACTTCAATAATACGTGTTTAAACCAAATTATTTTATTACTTTTTATTGATCACTTAGAAGTCGGTGTTATTTTTTAGAAAAAATATTTTTTTCTAACCTGTTAACTTCCAGAACCTAAACCAACAAGTTTTATAAGTTCACTAACGCAACGCAATAAAAATGCAATTTTACACATACCTATTAACGGATTAACGATTAACGTTAACGTTGCGTTAATTCTTCTGAAATGTAACGCTTTAACGTTTAACGAAGCTAACTTTTTTTGTAGCGGATTAACGATTAACGAAGTTAACTATTTGATTAACGGTGCCCAGCTATGAGCATGAGTAAAAATAAGGTTTTCTGTATGGACACAACGTGTTACAAAATAACTCCTAATGCCGAATAGGGTAGATTGGGGGGACCATCAAACAGAACCACTTTAACTTTGGGACCAACTCTGAAATCGCGAATAAAATCATACAAAAGTTACCTAATAACAAAAATATCAAAATGTATGAAACAGCTGATTTTTTTTCGCGATTTCAGAGTTGGTCCCAAAGTTAAAGTTGTTCTGTTTGATGGTCCGGAGAAACGGTTTTCTCATATTTTGTGTTCAATCACTAACACGTTATATAATGAATCATGTGACTAGAAAGTGTGTTGTTCTAGTCAGTCACCATCCACCTCAGAGATCGCCCGTACGTGGTACCTACTACTTACTAATGCACCTTACCCTATTAAACATATTTTGGTATTAGTTTTCAGTAGGGTTGCCAACCCAACTATATGAAAATGAAAAGGAAAAATTATTTATTTCAGTACCAATAAATTTTTACAACATAGTGATTGACTCCCTCTTTTAAGTGCATATATAGTGCACCTGTGCCAGATGAAGTCGCTCTTCCATAAGAAGCAACTAATAATTATAATGGTACAAATAAGGTACAATGTGCATTCTTAGGTGATAATGCTAACTAATAATTGTACCAACAAAAACATAATAATTGTAACTAAATAACAAAATATAACTTATAAATTACTATAAAATTAATGTGTGTGTGTGTGTGAGAGACCATAGAGGTGTCGATTTTCAGGAGATTTTCAGTCTCATGTCTCATCATAGGATATAGTATAGTATCCTACTATATTGCGGGCTCGCCTACTATATTTTTTTTTTGTAAAAAAAAAATTTAACAAAAGCAGCAAATAGTAGATTATACACCAAGGGGATAAAGCACTGTTTTATGTCACGGGCGCTACATTGAATCCTGAACGTAACGAAGGACTCCAAATTTAACTCCCGAGCGCAGCGAGGGTGTTATAAGTTAATTCCCGAGCAAAGCGAGGGAATTAAGATTGAGTCCTGAGTGCAGGGAGGGATTCAAGCGCCCAAGAAAAAAACAGTTTTATCCCGGTGGTGTATACTCTACTTTTCTCACTTTATGCGAGACAATAAAAATGTATAGAATCTTCTAAAGCTAGTACTACTAGCTACGGCTATAGCAACTTCTTTCAGCTGGCGTGGCCTACTCGATTTGACAAACAAATGAAGTTCGTCTCAGTGCGAATCTAGTGGGCCACGGCCTCGGTCTTCGAAAATCGAGTTGGCCGCGCCCGCTGAGGACACATTCTGTTTAGTGAAATTACACTTTATGGACATAGCAATAAAAATTATGAAAGTGAAAATCACATTATTGACCAGCGGGTTATAATAGAACATTATAACCCGGCTAAAGCCAAGAGATATAATGTCTTGCTTTCGGTAAGGTTTACATGACATATAATGCGGCATTGTCGAGCATGTGGTGTGAAAAATATATTACTTATATGCACATTAAGTTATTGCATAATAATTTTTGTCTTTAAACTCTTTTGTTTATGGTTGTTGAATAAATTATAAAAATGTTTAGTAAGTATGAAAAATATAACTTCTTTAAAATCCGACAAAACGGCAACCTACAATATTTTTTTTGACTTTTTCGTCATCTACTATATTTTTACAAGTAATAATCTTGAAAATACTATATTTGATGCAAAAAAAGTCTTCAGTGAAGTGCTCAGTTATTCGTTATTGCAAGTTGACTCGTATCGTAGACCTTGATGTATAAATAACACATAAAACAATGGAAAAAACTGATTCAAATTATAAATACTTTACCGACAACTTTCGATTCAGACTCCATCGAGATGCTAGAATGTCTGTCGTCCGTTCATAGTCGAGGTTAAGGCATAACTATTAAATAATCAGCAGTTTGTAATTGATTCCCTTCAAGGGCCTTAGAACTAGTTTGGTTAGCAGTTGATATAAAACTAGATTGCGACTGTTCATATTTGCAAGAATATTTGAAATTCTGGAAAGCTAGGCACATTGTTGTAAAAATAGTTATATACAGGTCAAAACATTTGTTTTTGTATTTTCTCGTATTATCACAAAATACTTTGGCAACTTACATCTGACTTACTGAATCAATCCTAATTGTAATTGCCAACAATAAATTATTAAAAGACAACTTTGGGAAGGAGACAAGATTATTTGATCAATTATTATTCAGAGCTGAAAAATTACTATGGGTTGTTTATTTTTTATAGCTCGAAGTTGAAAATTTATCCTAATGACGATTTATCATCCTTATGCAGAACATGTGTATAAGGCGACGACTAGCAAAATGTACCTACACGTGTCGACGATGAAAAGAAAAGACAAACGGAGGAGGGAACTTAACGTATTAAAAAGTTTTCATTGAGAGCCTACAATGATCAGGATAAGGCAGTGGGACTTTACTATTATGTTATGACGTATTTCTATGCAGTGTGGGCGGAATGCATAGCGAGGAACCGATGGCCGTAGGGGCGGAAAGGTTCTAAAATAACAACCACACGCCGAACGACACGCTCTTTAGGTAGGCCTCCAACAAGGTGGACCGACGATCTGGTGAAGGTCGCGGGAAGCCGCTGAATGCGGGCAGCGTAGGACCGATCGTTGTGGAGAACTGGAAATCCTTCTGGTAGGCTTTGTACCTAACAGTGGGTGTCGTGTGGCTGATACACAGACCATATCTATACATATAATAAAGCTGTAGAAAAGTTGTGTCTGTACAAAGAAAATATTTTGAAAAAAGTGGTTGGGGTGTTTGATAACAACCTATAAAACCCATTTCTATCATTTTTGGAATTTTTGTCTGTTTGTCTGTTTATCTGTTTCTCTGTTTGTCTGTATGTTTGTGCGCTAATAACTTAAAAAGCTCTAATTCAATCGTAATGATGTTTACATAGAAATATACTATGTATTTTGCGAAATAATTTAGTCTTTATCTCATCGCAATCGGTTCACTCAATCAAAAGATATACGACTTTTAAGTTTTTAAGGAGAGTTTACGATGAATTCGTTGTAACAATATCTTTGGGGAATTATACTGTTAGAACGACGACTACCAGGGGCCGTACCGGCTAACGAATCGATTTTCATAAAAGTCTGCTGGGTTTCAACTTAAAACAGAGAAATCAAAGTAAGCAATTTCGTTTTGTACTTTTTGTTGACGTGATTCGGAAGATATCGATGTTCGTGTGACATCATGAATTTGGGTTCGTCATTTTGGCCCAATTGGGGCTCGATTTATCTGTTTTAATTTGAAACCCAGCAGACTTTTATGAAAATCGATTCGTTAGCCGGTACGGCCCCTGGACCTGGTGTTTCCACAATTGGCACGGTAAAATGGTCAATGGCTTAAAAGTAAACAAAAACGTGTCGAGTTTTGGGTCTATTGTAATTTCTCAGAAACAAAATGCACGGGCATGCAGTAAAATCAAAGCCCGGTTTCTATTAAGAATATTATTTTCTACTAGCTTCCGCCCGCGACTTCGTTCGCATGCTATAACCAGGGGGCTAATTGTCTAATTTCAAAATCTGTCGCAATCGTTTCAGGATGTGATCCATTGATGCTTCTTTTTGGCACAAATAAAAACTTACCAAAGAAAAGCAGCAATGTGCACCTCCATCTGTCAAATGAAAGCGATTGCGATAGATTTTGAAAATTAGACAATAAGTAGGCAGGATAAAGTATTCTATACTAGCTTCCGCCCGCGACTTCGTTCGCTAGGACATTCGAGAAAATCCTTAGGGAACCTTTAGGGAGCCTCGCTAGATAAACATAGAATTCTTTTATCCTGGTTAAAGGTCCCCTAAGGATTTTCTCGAACGTCCACGCGAACGAAGTCGCGGGCGGAAGCTAGTATCAAAATATTAGTGCTGGGCTGATATGATGATGATAACGTCAGTTAATGTTGCATGTGGCATTCACATAGCAACACAGCTAGTTAGTTCACCTTTAATTGCTCTGTTCCCCAGCTATTAACCACGGCTCCACTCATTACAGTTACGCTTACGTCGCAATCCTTGATTACAATTAAAGTTGACGTGGTTGTGTTAATGCCATTGTTTGATTTACATCCGTGAAATTTATAAAGTGTAGGTAATGAGACTGTTTGCGAAACTAAGGGCCTGGCTACGCGAGCCAGGGCGTTAGGGCCTGGTTAAGCTGATGAATACTTTAAGCTGATGAATACTTTATATAAATCTGTAATCGATATACCTAGGTGTATTAGTACCTATGATGCAGCCCCAGTATGAACACCGAAACCTCAGACATAATAAGTATGACATGACAAGTCCGAAACATGACAGTTTTGTCTCGATAAAACGTTATTGGTTCGTGTTTCGTGGGACATGCACGGGGACAGGTATAAAACTGTAGGTAAGATTAATTGAATTTTTGAATAAAAGCGGAACAAACTTGATAAATCGGTGATTTATGTAAGAAAACCGGCAATCTCTGAAACTAGTTAATGCGTTGTTTGACTCAGGCCAAACAGCACGCTAAGCTGCAGTGGCATTATGAAACTACCATTTACCTCTTGTTACGAGTAAACTGTGTATGATTTGATGGCACAGCACTGTTATGGTTACGTCTTTCCGATGTGTTATGTCACAATGGGGTAATTTATTAAATTATAGCAATGATGAATGTAAACACTGAAATTTCCTGATGAATTACCATACTATCTATCAAAAGATATAAAGATAAGTAGGCTACTTACTTTGATTTTAAAATCTTTCTCAAGCACTGACCTGATTTTTTTTCTATTTAACTGGACTGGCTGTCTGTATGATTTGATAGCAAAGTTCTTGTGCCTATTTGATTTTGACGAACAATGAAAATACTTAGTGAATCTCCAGACTCCAGACTTTAGTACCATGTCCCTCACGCTATGCTCACGCTACGTCCTACAGCGCCAAAATGGCGGAAATCAAATAGGCACAAGAACAGTTTGACAGCAGCTAGTCCAGTGGAATATATAGAGGTCAATGTTCTCAAGTCTCGACTGATGTCTTTCAAGAAAATTGCGCCGTAATTAATCTCTCTGCAAACTTTCGTTCTTTATCCGCGACGAAAGAAAATAAGTGAAAGCAAAAACATACCTTATTATGTGATAATGTTAAAGTTAGCAGACACTCATTTGCCTCAAGCACTACTAACAAGTACCACGCAAGTGTTATGCGAGGGCTATGCATTCTGTAAGTGTGAATAATAAGTTTAATTTTCTGTGTGACGTCTGCGTTAATTTTCTGTAAGAAACTGCATTGAAGCAAGCACAGTTGCAATTTATCAATGCAATACCAAGAATATTGGTCAATCTCTAGAAAGCTGAGCATTTAGTGCTGTGTCGACAACATATCGATGTTTTCAAACGTTATGGTGCAACAGTCGTTGAGGATTTTATTAATATGGTCGTTGCGTTGAAAAGTTTTTCTGATAGAGTTGGGTTTATTGGTATCGATGTTTTGATTTAAGTTGATAGTTAATTAAAATACGTTTAAACTTTTACTGCCTTTCTAAAATAATCAAAAATATTGTTTATTACTTATTACATCAGTGTAATATCTATTCATAAACAAAGTTTTGGTTAGGCATAAGAAGTATAAACTTACCTCTATTCTTTGTTTATGAGTAAGCCAGCAAGTGTATTTTACCAGTTGAGAGGCTGTTAAATTTAAGTGCTATATTTAAATATTTTTTTATCTAAACTTTTCCGCCCGCTTGTTCATGTAATTATCAAAATGCGCGCGATAATAAATTGGTTTCGTCGGTTTTTTTGTTCAATAAAAGTAAAAATAAGTAAGCCTATGCCTATGGTGTTGTTGATTGCACGCTATTAGTTTGTCTTTTTAAACGACAGTTAAAGTTAATTAGACATTAATTTCAAAGTTAGAAGAAATAACTACCTATACCTGTTAGTTTTAAATCATCGTTACGATTTTTTTACAAATACATAGGCTATGTATATTCCAGCTGTTGGAACATCCATCAGCCATTTTAATGTCCCCACTGCTGGGGCACAGGCCTTCCTTATGGGTGGATAAGGAGGACGGGCCATAACCCACCACGCGGGCCCAATGCGGATTGGTGGGTGTTAACGACTGCAAATGCAGCCGGGATCAACGGCTTAACGTGCCTTCCGAAGCACGGAGGAGCTCGAGATAATAAATTTTTGGTCACCCATCCCATGACCGACCCTTGCGAACGTTGCTTAACCTCCGCAATCGCTGGGCCAGGCGCTAAACCACTGCGCCATCGAGCTCCTCATGGCAACTAATATTATGTTGGAACATAAATAATATTATTATTGGATTGTAATCATTAGTAATTTCACCTTTGATAATACAAATAAGTATGTAATAGAAGGTACCTATACCTACTAAACTTTCTAATTACCTACTAACCTATTGTTTTGGAAGTTATACGAAATAGTGTTAACTATTTAAGTTGTTACCTTTGACTTGTAAATAAGTTGTAATAAATGTTAAGTTTGTAAATATTACTTATGGCTGTTAAAGCTGATAAGTTTCTTGCGCACGTTCTTCTTGTCAGCTAAAAAAGGCTGGAACGGGTGGTAGGAAAATATAGACGATTCAAAAGTACTTCATAATTAAGTTTATTTGAATAAAGCTTATTTGACTTTGAATATCTTTAAGAGTTCGTACTATTTTTAAAAGCAAGTTAAATTCATAAAAAAGTCTATGTTATGTTATGACCAACATTTTGTTCGTTCTAATATTTATCTAGTTATGTAAAGAGCATGTTTGCGACTTACTATAATGTATTCTGTGGTGATGCTAGCTGTTTGTGTAGCTTCGCAGTTAGTTATCGATACCTGCGCAGCGACGAGTAGTGTTGTAACCGGTCACGTGTCGGCTGCGGCCTGAATACTCGGCACCGGCGCGCGCGCACGTGAATGCACTTGCACTGCAACTCGCGCGGTCAATGAGCCAACAGAACCTCTGGTTTTTGTGCAAAAGCTTTGAGCAACTTGAGTCTTACATTCGAGCTTGGTACTGAGTTAGAGAGAGAATTAAAAAAATGCAATAATGGTTTGGCCATAATTTCTCTTTGATTGGTTTTCTTTATAAAGAGATATACAGAACATGTACATGACCTTGTAAAAGGACGTGAACTTCTATTATTCCTTTAATTCCCAAGATGCCAAAAATTGTTTTAATCTTATTTATTTTTATTTTATTTTAATCTCTAACGCTTAAATCCTTAAACAATGACATGGACGAAAATATATTTTTCGTCCATGACAAGACAAGGAAAAAGAGAAAAGAAACATCAAAATTGATTTAACTTTTTAAGCGTGAAAACGTAAAAAAACAAACTGATAATTACTTTCGTATTGGATTTCATACCTATTTTAAACCATATCCAATTATAGAAGTTAAAAAAATTTGTTGGTGACACCACATTCAACAAATTTTTTAACACGTTTTTATTTCTTTTGCGCGTATGTTTTCTGCGGCTGCATGCAATCTGCGGGCTGATTATCTAATTAAAAACCACCTAGCAACTGGTTGCAGTTCACAGATG
Source organism: Agriphila tristella (assembly GCA_928269145.1). Lineage (NCBI taxonomy): Eukaryota > Metazoa > Arthropoda > Insecta > Lepidoptera > Crambidae > Agriphila > Agriphila tristella. The sequence continues at coordinate 25,027,910 of OV743439.1, forward strand.
ATCGTGATCCATTGCTACTTCTTTTTGGGTTAAAAAAAAACATACCAAAGAAAAGTGGCAATGTATTTCAAATACAACCGGTCGCTAAATAGTTTCTTTTTAGATAATCAGGGTGCCGGCTTGCGTTCGTCCGTATGTCATAATCGGAGTTACATCGGATGTATGGATTTCATGCCTATTTTAAACTAATAAAAACCATATAAGTACAAACATTTGGAATTAAAAAAATAACTGAATTCAACCTATTTTCTTGGATTTTCCTTCTGCGCGTGCGTTTTCTGCGGCTGCATGCAATCCGGCTTGCGCTCGTCCGAATGTCATAATCGGAGTTACATCGGATGTGAAACGTAACTTTTCTTACGCGAGTTCATTTTACGTTTAAACATTTTTCGCACAACATAATTTTTTGTTATTTCGTTTTTATTGCACTTTTTAACTTATTTTTATTTAATCGTATGGCGTAATTAAGTTGTAGGTTGGTTATTATTATAGGTCCACATCCAGGTCACGCAACCAGTCTATAGCTGCTGGTGTCAGGTCCTCGTAGAGTTCCCGTGGATCGCCTGGGAAATGGCGCCTTGGACATCGTTCCACAATATGTTGGGTAGTCTGGTCCTCAAGGCCGCAGTCACATAGCGGATTATCTATCCATCCCCACTTATGTTTCATGAAGTTACACCTGCCGTGTCCCGTGCGGATTCTATTGAGGCGGCACCAGTGTTTCCTCTGTAGGGAGAAGCCTCTAGGTTTTTGGTTTGGGTCTGGAAATGTGTTGCGATGGCCGGCAGTCACCTCCGTCCACTCGTTCTTCCAGGATTGCTCCAGCGCGAAGTCGTCGGCCCTCAGCTTTCTGGCAGCTTCGCTTGTTGGTCGGCGTGATTTAAGTCGCTGCGGTGGCGGTTCAGTGAACTCTCGATGGGCTGGCAGGTCAGGTCGATCAAATATCTTTTGAGCTTCCCTCGCGAGAGCGCGTTTTCTTCGTAGGTGAGGTGGAGCAATGTGACTCAAGACAGGCAGCCAGTGAGTCGGTGTGGATTTGATAGTACCTGAAATGTGCCTCATTGCATCATTTAGTCTCGTGTCTACTTTGTGCACATGTGCGCTTCCGCACCATACAGGCGCACAGTATTCTGCTGCAGAATACACGAGACCAAGCGCTGTTGTTCGGAGGACATCGGCAGATGCGCCCCATGATGTGCCACTAAGCTTATGCAGGATGTTGTTGCGTGTGGCTATCTTCAGAGAGGTTTTAGTAAGATGATCACTGTAAGTAAGGGACCTATCCAAAGTGACGCCGAGATACTTTGGGTGGGAGTTATACTTGAGATTTTCGCCCTGGAATTTCACAGTCGGTTGATAATTGGCATGTTTGTTGTTCAGGTGAAAACAAGAAACCTCTGTTTTACTTGCACTAGGTATTAGCCTCCAGGAGGAAAAGAAACTCGACATGGTGTTAAGATCCGCCGTCAGGACATCCTCTGCCTCCTCAAACTCTCGACTCCGAGCCACCAACGCAATGTCATCAGCATATATAAACTTCCTGGCTTTGGTTTCGGGTAGGTCGTGAATATATAAGTTGAAAAGTAGGGGAGCCAGTACCGAACCCTGTGGCAGACCGTTGTTTAATTTTCTACGCTTGCTTTTGGCATCTCCCAGGTATACTTCAAACTGTCTCTCACTCAGCATATTGGCTATTAGAGCTGCTACCTCCTTACTAGGTATAACAGATAGAAGTTTGAAGATGAGTCCATGTCTCCACACCGTGTCGTAGGCGGCCGTAAGATCGATGAAAACCGCTGTGGATTTAAGTTGTTTTTGGAACCCATCTTCGATATGTGTAGTTAGAGCCAGCACCTGGTCAGCGCAGCTACGCCCTTGTCGGAACCCTGCTTGTTCTTGGGGGACCGCAGCATCAATGAGTGGAGCAATACGCGTAAGTAGAAGTCGCTCCAGCAGCTTGTACATGCAGCTTAGTAGGGCGATTGGGCGGTAGTTTTCCGGAAGTTGTTCGCTTTTTCCAGGCTTCAGCAGTGCTATGACTTTGGACAGCTTGAACTCGATAGGCAGTTGGTTTTTAGTCAAGATGTTGGAGAAGAGAGCAGCAAGCCAGCTCACGGCTAGGGGGCCCATGTTGCGGATGAATTCATTGTATATCCCATCTGGGCCAGCTGCTTTACCTGGTTTCAGTTGCTTAATGGCATCGAGCGTTTCTGGGACGAGAAAAGAGCGGGTGAAATGCTCATTTGCGGGTGTGCTGCGTTTCAGTAATGTTAGCTGCTTCCGGATGAGTCTTGTAGCGCACGGATCTCTTTTTGCCCTAGTAAGGTCGACCATTCTGTTGGCTATGGCATCTGGATGCAGCTTATTGAATGTTTGATTGGAACTCTTCTTACCCGTCAGGCGGTTCAGTACTCTCCAAGCCTTTCTACTCGAGTACTTAAAATCCATGCTCTCGACTGTCTCCGTCCACTTGTCCTTCCTATAGTCGTCCAGGGCCTTTAATAGTTGGGCTCCAGTTTCGTGGTTACCGGAAGCTTGGTATTCTCCGTATAGCTCTTCGCTCTGCATATTCCAACCGGGGATATACTCTTTCCTGTATCCTCTAGGTACAGTAGCCTTGGCCGCTGCGATAACGAGTCCAACGAACTTTTTATAGTTACCAGGTTGCGGATCGAGCTGGTCAGCCTCCAAATCATTGTCAAGCCTTTTCCGAAAACTCTCCCAGTTGGCCTTGTTAAAATTCCAGCGCGGCATTTTCATGGAGTTTATGAGTGGGATCTTGATGCCAATATCCAGTATGATGGGTCTGTGTTGGCTGTTTGGAAAGCTTGGCAAGATTGTGCGAGAGGCAGGAAGAGGTTGGTCCAAGCAGTCTCTACTGACGAATGTCAGATCTGGGTTGTATTCCTGGTTCCATCTGGCCGACACAAATGTGCCCTTATCTTTAGCGTCGAAGACGAGGTGCAAATCAGACAGGTCCGCCCAGTTAGCCAAGGCTGCGCCGTTTGAGTCTGTAGCTTTGTAGCGCCAGTTGACATGGTGACTGTTGAAGTCGCCACAAAATATGCTTGGGTGGCTAAGATTTGGGAGGACCTCGACCGGCCAAGACGTTAGAGGGGGCTTGTAGATGTTCATAATCTGTAGGTCACGCAGCTGCACCGTAGATGTGAGGACTGTGTCTTTGATGCCTGTCTGTAACATCTGGACTTCTCGCAGGTCAGATCTTGCGTAAGTGGCTATGCCATACTTAGGATGATGCACCGTTGTAACGACAGAATAGCCCGGAATTGAACCTCTATTGGTTAGATCTAGATCATCTTTGGTGTGTGTTTCCTGAATGCAGACCACGTCTATTTTATGTTTTGTCAAAATTCTAGATAAATAGTCGCATTTTGCACGGCTTATGCCTTCAATGTTTAGCTGGCAGATGCGGACTGATGGTCCAACATCTTTTGTCTGTTGGCTCTGAGAAGAGCCGTTGGCAAGTTGGTTCTGCGACTGGCATCTTCGGTTGTTTTTGGGCATTTTGGTTATATTCTAATGTGTTTCAGAAAAATCCTACAAAATCGCCGTGGTTTTGTTGCTCGTTTAGCGCTACCCAGGGGACACGTGCAGGGTTTTTGGGGCAATCTCCTGCGGACGTGAGCAACGTTCATCCCCCAAACCCCCAAACTTTTTAACTTAACTACCTAGTCGGTTATCAAAAGTGAAAAAGATAAAAATTACACTATTAGCTTTTCTAATCACACATTTCTAAGGAGTATACGAACGAAATTACGAGTATTATATAATACTACTTGGTCATGAAAACTGATAATGGAAAAACTTCTTTTCCGATGAAAAATTTAATGGATTTCCTATACTTAGATCAAAACAAACTTATAAAATCAATAGCTAGAGTACAGACGGAAGTTATTAAGTGACATAGAACTTGTTTCAAGTTACGTAGGTTCTTGAGATAGTCTCGCTATTTAAGTACTAACGTATTTCCATCTTATTGAGTTAGTATTATTTTTCCTTAGAAATTCATTGTGTATTTATAATGAGTGTTTGTTTCTAAGTCTAAGGTTATGAAAGGTACTTATTTCTAGCTAAAATAACCTGTCATGTACGTCAATATAGCAATCTTACCGAAACTTGTGAATTAGGTAGGTAGGTAATCTACGTCACAAAGTCTTGAAAATAAATGCATTATTATTTATTATTACACTTTATGTTTCAATTTAATAATGGAACAGATTTTCTATTAACTGTGATCTTTTTTTTTATCAGGCAGGTAAAATTTTCGCGTTTTTTCTTATTTCAGTAACGGGGTAGAGCGTTTGTCTTTTGTCACGTTACGTCAGAAAATGTTTCAAGGATTTTCCATACCTATAAGCATCCTCTTAAGAAAGTAAGCTTAAAGTACCTATTAATTTCATCCAGTTAAGATTTTCTGCGACTTTTTATAATAAGTATTTTGCCATCGGCAAAAGGAATACGTTGTTGCTCTGTTATATCAAGAAAAGTTATTTAATATAAATTATAAAGAGTAAGAGGGCCTAATACATTTCCTTGTGGTACTCCTACATTATATACTGTACGCCAACAATAGTTTATTTCCCTATATATTTTAGATATTTTGCCGATTGCCCCTGATAACTTTTCTTATGCAGACTTTCCGTGATTTTCATAATAAGTTGAAAACAGGCCAGTAATGTGGTTCTATTTTCTCCAATGGAATCTCTGTGTAATGTCTCTCCTATAAGTATGTAATTTTAAAGACGAATTGGATTTTTTTATTACTTATATGAATGAATTAATGAATTTTCAGTGTTCCGCGTCTTTGTAGGAACAAACAACATTTAAGTATTTATAAAAAGATAACTTTATCGAAAAATTCAATATTATCTTTGAAATGTTACTTTAGTTGAATGAACCTTACAGGCTAATAATAAACTTAATAAGCTATGAACCAATAAGTATAATGTTACGATCATTCACGTGCTAAGCGTTTGGTTCGTCGTCGGTTTGAAATAACACCGACTAAGTACGAATACGAATGTAGGTCGAACATGCGGTCGATATAATTGCTGGTTTGGTTGTGGCTATCCAGTTTCTGTGCCCACAGACTTCTTGTCTGTTGCTAATGCTTATTTTATCTAAAAACACTATATTAGTAAAAAGTAAAATTAAGGAACGAAGATTAGAAAAGGTGTACCTACCTATGCATGCACAAAGAGTAGATACTTTAGTTTTACACACCCTCTCACATTCATACACAGTACACTCAGGTCAGTACCTACACTGACCTACACACACTCACTTTTTTGTATCAATTTTTTTAAATAATTGTAAGTAATAACTTCTCATTTGTCTGTCTGTCAGGCTGTTCTCTTGTTCTCCTCTACATGCCGCATTTCTCAACCGATTCTCGTGTTTTGTAAGAGGGTTCGTTAAATATACATTAATATATTATTTGTATAGAACTTTTTGTCGAATCAGTTGTTTGAAATTTGACTGAAAAAAACATGTAAAAATGTGCTGGAATCTGATAATCCAAATTTTGGTTAAGATAAAATTGATAAACTTAGCATTTATCACTAACATCGTCTGACAAATGATTTAATAGAAATTCTATTAAAACAAAAGATTAACTTGTAAAAAGAGGCCCTTTATTTGAAAATTATCATAATAATTTAGAAAGAAACACAAAAACTCCGTCTCTTTTGCCAAAGACGGTCCTTGATCTCTTTAATAATGGTAATAACACCTTCGGCAGACATGGAAACGCAATCCATGCCACTGACAAGCTACCTACCATTATTATTATGAATGTTCCAACCATAGCAAGGTCACAATATTAGAGAACATAATAGGGCACAAACACTTGGCGTAAGGTCGGTCATCGCACTCAGACAATCAATGGGATTGATTGGCCAAAGATGATAGAAAAAAACATATAACACAACCCATTAGTATATATCCCAACCTCTGAGTTGGAAAACAACTTTTTATAAATAGCAATAAAGACTTGGGAAGTACAAGCACTGTGGTACATACAACATAGCTAATGTTACCACTATAAGGTTTCTAAAGCAAGGTCAAATAATATTAGAAAAGGATTTGTTAGGAGTTAGGCTTCCATAGTTCTTTGTTCGTAGAGAAAAGCTACGAACAAAGAATGTTCGTAGAGGAAAGGCATAGGATTTAGCCGCCTCTGTAGTCTAGTGGTCCGCCCACCCGTGTGAGACGCAGGGGTCCCGGGTTCGATTCCCTGGAGAGGGGTACATTAATTGTACCCGGTTTGGTTGGTGGTAGGGCTTATTTCAAGTCCGCCTGGCTTCTTCATCTTACCTAAGTCTGACGCCATAACAACAATTGAAAAATTGTTGTGTTCCGGCAGTTAGAGGTAAAATAGCCGTTCCTCAGTGGTGAGGATTCCTTGTGTAGTGCGCTTCCACCTTCGGCCTTATCGTCACCTAACATCAGGTGAGGTGAAGCCGCCAAGCACTATCTCGTTGTGCAAAAAAACACGAACATGCGGTGCAAGGTCGGTCATCGCACTCCTGACAATCACTCGGCTTAATCGGTCATAGATACTGCATTTCGAAGAGAACGACGTACAACCTGTTTCGTGTGGCCTATGAGTTTGAACCTAAGCTATCTGCAAATTCAGTGGGTCAATACTTGAAAACTTAGAATAATTACACCTAGAACGATAATTCCCTACAAAGCGCGCTGTCAAAAGTGAGGTAACTAAAACAGCTAAAATGGCGCCCCATTTTCAGATTTTTATTGTCCATTATTACATAATCATAACTAATAATTTGGGGGAAAGTATCACAAGGGGGGACGGGGATGTAGTGGGATATCATGTGTATTTTTACCTTTAGCAGGGTTACTTGTTCTTGACATAGTAGCATAAGAATTTTTATTTATTCTTATGATAGTAGTCAGTAGGACTAGATAAATAAACAACGTTTGTTCAACTTTTCCGAAAAGGACAAAAAAGTTACGTAGAGTTACCTTCGAGTTACACCTTAAACCCTGTAGGTATAAATAAAGTGAAAAAGTAAGTAGGACCTACTCTAACGCGTTTTTTTTGTAAGCTTATTTTTAATTTTACATGAAAATTACGATGATGAATAGTTTTTGGTAAATATTTTTTATAAAATTCATATTTTTATGAGCTGAGCTTTGCGTTTAACTTTTCTTTTTTTTGTTTTTTTGCAGTTTCTTTTGCTGTCAAGTGCATGTGGGGCGCATTTTGTAAGATTTGCATGCGCCCCAGGATTTTAGGTTTAAAACATCTGTAAAGGGTTATAAATCTTTACGGGAAAAATATTTTATAATTTTTAGTCAGTTTTAATAAACGTGTTTTTTTCAGTAAATTTTTAGGTAAGTACTTTTAAAAAATCTGGAAAAGGCCATCAGAGCTCATTAAAAGTTAAAGGTGAGTGGATCGTCCGTCACATTGTTTATCGAAAGAGAAAACTACTGTGACTTAATTGAAATTACACACACACACACTCTTAAACAAATCATAAAATACCTACCTAACGTTGTTGTTATTTAATTCTTTTAATTTTACAGCTCGTCCAAGGTTAATTAATATTCAAACTTTTATCAATTAAAAGCAATACCTTTCCTTGTGTGTAAATTTTTCTTCACGCATTCAATTTGTTCTTTTCATATAATCTTTATTACCTACTGCATAAAGCCTAAAATAGCAGGTTGTATACAGTTGGCCGGTGACCTCTCTTGAACCCTTCTATTGTTGCGATGCAAGCTCCACGTCATTGCATTCAATGCCTATTCGAGTCTTATTAAAGTCTAAATCGGCAATTTGCACGGTTTCGCTTTTCATGCCATGGTCTTACGTGTTTGTACTTTGTATTGATTGTAGGTGCCTATTTGCTTAAAAACTTCAACACGCGGACTACCTAGCACAATAGTTTAATTTAATTAAAATAAATTATTGTGTAATAGATCTACCCTCCAAAAATGGTGTCGCTACCTTCAACCGTTAACTTCTAAGTAATTACCTAGGTAGGTACCTAGGTATTCTTGAAAACTTCCAAAACTTCCGGCAACTTTTCTACTTACAATAATTTCGTAATATTGATATATAAGTAAAGAATTAGATAGGCAGGTATTTACCGCGAAACCCGCCATCTTTGGCCGCTTTTTGCATGCAATCGGCTATAACTCCGAAAAAATTTTAGACAAGGACTAGTTTTTTGATTTCTAAACCAAGTGCAACCTCAACTATTGATGAAAAGACTAAAATTGCTAAATTTATGAGTTTTCATACCAAACAATGTTTTTTTTTATAGGTAGTCGAACAAACTTACCTCAACTTCCTGCCAACATTTGCCACTGTTTATAAAGTAACACAGTAATTTCAGTTTCAAATTATCCCCAGTTTTTCGAGTCAATAAATCTATTTTACAACAAACAAACTTCTAAAGTTCCTGGTAATTTTGGTTATTTCCGGAAGTAATTCCTGAAATATTCAAAAGTTTCATAAAGATTCCCAAATTTTCACCTAGCAATTTTTCTATACAAACTGGAACACCCTTGTAGCACCCAGTATAACGGGAATTTTGCAAAATCATGTTTTTTTTAAACTATTGCTAATAGTAGGTAGGTAGGTACCTCTTCTTCTTCGTCGTTACGCTCTTGGCAGAGCGGTCGTGGTCACTTTGAGGCGTCCACATCGGTGGTAGAGGCGGACATAGCTTTCCGCACGATCTCCCGCCATCTCTCCCGGTTGGCAGACTGTCTGGCGCAGTCAGATACAGGGCGTCCCGCTGCGGATTTCACCTGGTCAGTCCAGCGCATCGGTGACCTGCCACGGGATCTGGTTCCCTCTACTTTGCCCTGTACGACCAGCCGCTCTATGGAGTCGTTACCCCGCCTAGAGACATGGCCAAAGTACTGCAGTATGCGCGACTGTACTACGGCCGATAAACGCTGCGTGATGCCGAGCTCCTGGAGTATGGACACGTTGGTGCGGAATTCCGTCCATGATATCCCCAGCATCCTCCTCCAGCACCACATTTCTAGAGCATCTATCTTCCTCTTTTCCAGCTCGCGCACTGTCCACGTCTCTGCCGCGTAAAGAAAAATGGGGAATACTAGTGTTCGTACGAGCCTGACTTTGGTGGCTTTGGTAATGTTACGATTCCTCCATACGTTCCTTAACTTCTCCATCGCAGTTCTGGTTATGGCCATACGTCGTTTTACTTCATCTACGCAGCCGCCGTTGTTTGAGATTAAAGCTCCAAGGTATACGTAGGTCTGAACCACGTCGCAGTTCGCAATCTGTGTCACTTCGGGCGAGTTGTCGTTGACGCGATCCACGATCATGATCTTGGTCTTAGATCGGTTTATCTTTAACCCAAACGTAAGGCTCACGCGCTCCATTTTGAGAAGTAATTCCTCCATAAGGCCAGCGCTACTCGCAAATAAGGTGGTGTCATCTGCATATCGCAAGTTTGCTATTTTGTATCCACCAATTGCAACACCATCAGTCCAGTCCTCGAGAGTGATTCGCATTACAAGCTCGGTGTAGATGTTGAATAGTAAGGGTGATATTATGCAGCCCTGTCGCACGCCCGCACTTGGATGGAAACTATTTGAGAGGAGGTCATCTGTCCGCACTGAAGCTGTTCCCCCTTCGTAGAGCTTCCTGAGCAGGTGCACGAGGTGTTATGGTGTGCCCATGTCCAGTAGTGTTTTCCACAACGTTGGCCATTTCACCGAGTCGAACGCCTTGGAGAAATCAACAAAGCAAATGTATGTCGGTTTGTTAAACTCTCGAGCCTTCTCAATGATTTGACGAACGATGAGAATTTGTTCACGAGTTCCTTTCCCTTTCACAAATCCAGCTTGTTCTGGCGCAATTTCTCTGGACAAATATGCTTTCAGTCGCCTGTTTATGATGTGTAGCATTATTTTGCTAGCGTGTGTAATTAATGCAATAAGTCGAAAGTTGGTACATTTCTTTGTGGAACCCTTTTTGTGAAGAAGAGTGAATATTGTGTGAGCCCATTCAGAGGACCATTTGCCTGTGAGCCATATCTTGCTGCAGATGATGTGAAAGATATGAACGCCACGGTCTCCCAATGCACGTATAGTTTCGATTGGGATCTCATCTTTCCCTGTGGCTTTCCCATTCTTTAGATGCTGAATAGCAGCTCTTACTTCTGACTCAAGAATATCCGGCTCGAGCATGTCACTCGCAGGCTCCGTGGGTATGAAATTTCGCGACTGAGGATCTTGAAACAAGGATTGACAGTAATAATTTCTCCAAACTTCCGAAATTTTGTCTAGTTCAGTAACTACTTGACCATTCTGATCTTCTACGGCCCAGGTTTTAGACGGCAGCGTTTTTGTGATGAGGCGTATTTTGTGATGCAAGTCTCTTGACTCATATCTGTCTGCATGAGCCTCAATTTCAGTACACATATTGCGCAGATAGGCATTATGATCTTGTCTGCATTTGAGCTGTATCTGTGCTGACATTTTATTGAGATCCTTAATATCAGCGCCCGCTGCTTTCATTTTCCGGCGTTTTTCGACCAGTTCGAAGGTTTTAACGGTCATCCAGTGCTGTCTTTTATGGGTTGTAATTAGTGGTGTGGTTTCAGAGACAGTTGTGGCGATGAGTGTCTTAGCTCGGTAGGTACCTACCTTAATCCTTATCTTATTTTTGAAGTTGATGAAGCGACAGGAACTCAATATTGAAACTGTGCAACCCCATTGAGTTTGGGCTCATTTGAATCGTCTTGACGAGTACTTAAATGGGAAAAGTGTCTAAGTCCAAGGGTCAGATGATGGAGCCGGAAGAAGGCGACAGGATAGGCACTCTATAATAAAACCATGCAACCCCATCGAGTTTAGGCGAAATAGTTTGACTATCGGGTAAATAGGGGACAGTAGAGTACTGTTTATCTTGTCTCATCTATGTAATTTTCTCCGTCAGTTTTTTTAGTTCACAACTAGCGACCGCCCGCGACTTCGTCTGTGTGGACAGTTTTTTGCTATCCCTCGGGAACTGTACGTTTTTTCTGGATGAAAGTTACCCTATGTCCCTTTCTGTACCCCCTGACAACGTGTATTCATGACGATTGGTAAACAAACGGACTTTCGCATTTATAGTATTAGTAAGGATTATGGACTGTTCTGTGGGCCGATCTGTAGGTAGGTAGGTACCTAGACCTACGTTATTTTCTAATCTTCTTTAATTATTTTTCGTTCAATGTCTTCGGGATCTGTCTAGGCTCAGATTAAATAAAAAAGTAAGATGGAGCGTTGCAAAACTTGCAAACAATGAAGTGAGGCCGGTTTTTGATGGTATAATATGTGTGTGTACAAGGGGGCGGGGGCCGGGCGGCAGGGTTTTATATGGAAAGCCAAGGCGTAGTTTCGTTACACGAGTGTGCGTGAACAGTGTATGTACACAGCCAAGGCGTAGCTTTACAGGCCTCACCACTTTGTTCGGAAGACTCCATCTTCCTTTTTTTATTTGGTCTGAGTGTCTAGGTACCTATCTGTATCTGTATCGGTCGAATAATAAAATACCTACTTTAATACAAGAAATCAGCAATTTAGTCTTTATAGCAGGAATCTGAAGTACGACAATTTAGTGGTTAATTTTGATTGAATGGTGGGTAAAGTACCTTAAGTGCAATAAGAAAACATAGTTATTTTCAATGAAGTGCAAGTTTAACAAAACCGTTGCTAACAGGCCAAGGATAAAATCGTCACTTATGAGCATATGGTGTAAGTGAATCTACTTTTTTTTAAATAAGTACCTACCTACTTAGGTAAGTAGTTTTTGCTAAACACTTATTTATTCGAACAAACCAAGGTAACCAAATCCTCAAATTGTAAAGTACTTAACGTAAAATTGACGTTAATAAACCATGAACTTCTGTACGAAACTATAGAAGTATTCATATACAGGGTGTAAATGTTAGGGAAACGCTTCAGAAAAAAGATACACGTTATTGATTCTGTGCTGAAACTGAACAACTTACTCCAAGAAACGTAGGTTGAAAAACGAAAAAACAATTTCATAGGTAGGTACTTCCATACAAAATGTATCGATGTTAGATATTACAATAGAATTTTTGTCTGCTACTGGTTCCAACACCCTATTTATGACAAATTGTCTGTCGAATGGCGGCCAAACTTTCCAGCTACATCCGTACGTGTCGCTACATTATCATGATCGCTTTATTGTATTCTTATAAACGGGTAATTTGCATGCTCTGCGGTGCTCACACAGTACCTAAAGTGTTTACAGTGCCAACAGCACACAATAACATCCGGGAGGGTTTGGAGTAGGTACCTTCCGAAATAATTATCTTAGATAACAATTGGTCATTAGAGACGCGAATTAATTAACAGTACCTACAGACCTACCTATGTCGTGTTGTTGACTATTATTAAATTATTGTTGATAAGAACGAAATAGCACCAACTTAATTAGAGCATTATTAATAATAAACTGGACGTCTCTGAAAGTGCTGCATGAAAAAGAAAATATTTTTTGTACTTTAGCATAAGTTTACCTGTGTCTTAAAATCAACATCAAGTACCTACCTACCTTAGAATAATTTAACCTACCTATTGTTAAATAAATGCTAACTTAGCAAGTAAGTACCTACTTATACTTCTTACATTTTTACTGAAGCTTCGATTGAAGTTTTTCAAATATTGAAGTTATACAATGCTAAATATTCTCCTCGAGATGATGTTTATTTTATTTTTCTATAAGTATTAGATTAAAAAAAGCATTATTCTTAATTTTTTCACAATAAAAAATTGCTTCGTTTTTCCGGTCATGTCAGTAGACAGGTGAGCGATATTGCAATGAATCGAATAAGGAAAACACGTTTATTTTGTAATTTCCACGCAAGCAAGGTGCAAAGTTTTGCAGCATTTAATTTAACTCCACGGCTCCACCTGCGTCTTTCTTAACGCATAGCTCAAAGCATTAATCCAGGCGTTACGCAGATGTGGCCAAGCCAACACTTTTTCGTGTTAATTTAGAAGCGACAGTAGGTACCTACTAAATATATATATATATAATGCCTTAGCTAACGCGTAGGTAGTTGGACATTACACTATACATCGTGCCTTAGAAATCTTAGAATCAAAATCACAGGAGGCACGACACGAGCGAGTCGTATAGAATCAAAACCGGCTATTTGTCATTTTTGTGAAAAATTACTTTATTGATACAGCAGCATTGCAAATGTCAAACGTCATCAAAATCAAAGACGGCTAGTCTTTTTATACCATCTGTGGTACCTATTCTGTTACATAATACGGCGTCTCGTCAGAAAAATCGCATCTTTTCAAAAGCTCATTAAATGTACTTTCAATACATTATACATACCAACATTTACACAATAAAACTTTAGCTAGCAATAGCAAGTTTAACTTATTTTCGTAGTTGCGATTTTTCTGACGTCGAGTGTACTTAGTAGTTTTTACCACAAATTAGTAAAACGATCATAGAACAAAAAAAGAAAAGACGACGGATAGCAGTTTTTGATTATTAATAGTGATGAAGCTGACTCTTTGCTAATCAAGCAAAACAAGTAATCATTGAGGTGGTAGTAAAGCACAGAGGAGTGATCAATTACCCAGTACCTACGTATTCGTTAAAATAACTATTAGTTGTGCCGATAAAATTGCATTCTGCGGTTAGGGCTAATATAATGATTGGTCTTGTGGTTCCAATTAGGTATAGTCCGTAAGCCCGCGACAATATTGCCTACGTCATATGACATCACGATGAAAAGCATGGCACACGACGGAAAAGTGGTGCTGAGCGAGGATCATAAGATAATCGCAAATAAAATTGGCCGGAAGCTTGAAAAAATCTTCCACTTCCGGTCAAAATTTAAAGATTATATTTACGTTATGTGACATCAGTACGAGACCCGTGGCATCATTTAGTTTTCAATCGTAGAGAAAGTAAACGTAAGTCTGTCAGTTCTGAAATGGCGGATTCAGGACGTAGGTAAATATAACCTTAAAATTATGACCAGAAGTGAAAGATTTTCTTAAACTTCCGGCTAATTTTATTTGCGATAGTCTTATGATCCACGCTCAGCACAACTTTTCCAACAGTGTGCCATGCATTTCATCGTGATGTCATATGACGTAGTAGGCAATATTGTCACGGGCTTACGGATTAGTAGTATAACACGCTTCTGTACTAATGATGTCACTATGAACGTAAGAAGTTGTCTATTTTATTATCCTTAGAGCAACGTGGCTACCATCCGGTACGGAAGCTGCATTGCTCTAAGATTTTATCAATGAAATTTTTGTAAGTAGGTAGGTATTTAAAAAAACATACTTATGTTTACCGATAAAAAGGTTTTAATGTAGGAAAGTTATTTAGTACCTACCAAAGTTAATTAATTTAAATGGTGAGGAATCACGAAGTTGTAGCATTTGCTATTGTTCGCCTTTCATATATACATACCGATTTTCATATAATGAAGATCAAACAATGCAGGTAAATTATTGGGTAAACAACAGTTAAAGCGTTTATAATAGGCAATTTATAATAAATATGAAGTAGGTAATTTAATTACCTACTTTGGTTGGAAGCGTACATGTTTTTTAATGTCCCCACTGCTGGGGCATAGGCCTTCCTTATGGGTGGATAAGGAGGACAGGCCATAACCCACCACGCGGGCCCAATGCGGATTGGTGGGTGTTAACGACTCCAAATGCAGCCGGGACCAACTGCTTAACGTGCCTTCCGAAGCACGGAGGAGCTCGAGATAATACATTTTTGGTCACCCATCCCATGACCGACCCTTGCGAACGTTGCTTAACTTCCGCAATCACTGGGCCAGGCGCTAAACCACTCGCCACCGAGCTCCACCGCTTACTTACCTACCCTCATACTTAGAGCATTAAGGGCCCATAATAAAAAAATCATGGTTTGGGGATGGGGGAAGTTTGTAAAATAGATTTACTGACTTAGTAAAACTGGGGATACTTTGAAACTAAATTACTGTATAAACAGTGGCAAATGTTGGCAGGAAGTTGAGGTAACTTTGTTTGACTATAAAAATATTCTTTTAGTAATTAAAACTCATAAAGGTCAATGGGCATTTTGTTCGAACGATTGACCTATGGCGTACACAAGCGAAATAGGGCTAGATATGTAGATAAATATCTGCTACTCAGTGATATGGGTGGGTCGCATTCTTGCAGGCCATGTTTCATTTTTATCATTATATCATATTATTTCAATAATAAATTAAATAAAGATAATACAAACGTTTATTATGCTTGTGCCACAGATTTTCACAATGCTGAAAGTAAAAAATTCTGTTTTATTAACAAAAGTTTAATAACATCATACATAGTTTAGAACAAATATGTATAGGTATCTATATTTTGTATAAATTCATATTAATTGTACGTAAAACCCAGCCATTAAAAAAGTACCTATCTAGGTACGAAATTATTAGCTTTCTTTAAATTTTCAAACAAATTGTTTTGAAGGGTGTCCTTGAATAAATTAAGTATAGGTACTTACATTACAGGTAGGTACTTACTTATAGGTACTTACTAAAAAATCGGTACCTACTTACATTGCAAACAGGATATCAAACTGAAGTTAATTATATCAATCACTATTATGCACTCAGGAATAAGATTTTCAGATAGGTAGTCAAATTGACTTTATTGATGGAACTACAGTTGAACATAAAATAAAATTTAATAAAAAAACATTATTTTATAATGGAATTACGTTCAATACACAAGGAAATGACCAATACTTATTTGCTCCTTTGTAATAAAAACGTCTCCAAAGTACCAGGTTCCAACAAATATGAAGAAAGTTAACTTCTATAATTTTCAAAAATATTTAATTTTTAATTTTTTTTTCTTCAAAATTGTGAAAGTTAACCTTCTCTATATTTATGTGGTCCTGGTACTTTGGAGACGTTTCTATTACGAATTAAAATAATAAAAATAATATTTAAAAATATATCCAAAATTGATTAAAAAAGTCTTAATAGGGTATTTTCCAAATTTTTGTAAACTGCTTATATTTAAAGATTGGGACGAACAATTTAACAGAAAAATAAAAATTAATTTATTAATGCCTTTTTTCTTCATTAAACCAATTTTAAGTCAAACTTACTTTAATGGTTTTGAATTTACCGCCAAAACGCTCGGTTCGATGATGTCTACTGTGTGACGTCAACTTTGTGTAAACAATAGAGTAAAGGTCAAACCGCACTACAGCGGAGCGGCGCTGCGCGGCGCAGCACTGCAGCGGAGCGGCGCGGCCTCTCCTAAACGCACTATCGCGGCAGCGGAGCGGCGCGGCGCGGCTCAAATTGTCAGACGTGGCAAGATTTCATTGAAGTTGGACGCACGAACGAAAAGGGAACGCTCGGTCACGCGTTCCCTAGAACGAATTTCCAAGGAACGATTTAGCAACACATCCTCATATTTTTTATTTATTTATTTGTGATGAGTTATGATTATGATGATTTATGAAATGATCACGTAAAATACCACTTTGTAATTTAATCAAAATTTGTACACTGAAATATCAGTAGAAATAGATATTTCCAAATACCCTCTATAGACTGAAGCTCGATTATGAAGAATATTCGGCCGCGCCGCGCCGCCAGCTATACCGCACTAGCGGCAGCGGAGCGGCGCGGAGCGGCGCGGCGCGGCGCGGCGCGGCAAAATATTCTTTTGCACCCAAATCTGCAGTGCCGCGCCGGTACGCGCCGCGCCTCTCCGCTATAGTGCGGTTTGCATCATTGCAATCAATAGAAATAATATTTGGCCGCGCCGCGCCGCGCCGCGCCGCGCCGCGCCGCGCCGCTCCGCTGTAGTGCGGTTTGACCTTAAAGGTCAAACCGCACTACAGCGGAGCGGCGCGGCCTCTCCTAAACGCACTATCGCGGCAGCGGAGCGGCGCGGCGCGGCTCAAATTGCCAGACGTGGCAAGATTTCATTGAAGTTGGACGCACAAACGAAAAGGGAACGCTCGGTCACGCGTTCCCTAAAATGAATTTCCAAGGAACGATTTAGCAACACATCCTCATATTTTTTATTTATTTATTTGTGATGAGTTATAATTCTGATGATTTATGAAATGATCACGTAAAATACCACTTTGTAATTTAATCAAAATTTGTACACTAAAATATCAATAGAAATATTTATTTCCAAATACCCTCTATAGACTGAAGCTCGATTATGAAGAATATTCGGCCGCGTCGCGCCGCGAGCTATACCGCACTAGCGGCAGCGGAGCGGCGCGGAGCGGCGCGGCGCGGCGCGGCGCGGCAAAATATTCTTTTGCACCCAAATCTGCAGCGCCGCGCCGGTACGCGCAGCGCCGCGCCGCGCCTCTCCGCTATAGTGCGGTTTGCAACATTGCAATCAATAGAAATAATATTTGGCCGCGCCGCGCCGCGCCGCGCCGCTCCGCGCCGCTCCGCTGTAGTGCGGTTTGACCTTAAATTGTACCACAGACTATCCCCGCGTTCCAAATCACGCCAACAGCACTGTTAGCGTATAATCCATTAAATGAAGTAGGTATACAAATACCCTATCTGTGTAATACTTTGTGACTATTTGATTTGGTCGGATTCGCGCTAACAGCGCTGTGAGCGTGATTCGGAACGCGGGGTATATAGGTTAACACAAAGTTGACGTCACATAGTAGACATTATCGAACTGAGCGTTTTGGCGGTAAATTCAAAACCATTAAAAATAAAATTGACTTTAATTGGTTTAATGGAGAAAAAAGACATTATTTAATTTATTTTCATTTTTCTATTATTTATACTGTTCGTCCCAATCTTTGAATATAAGCCAGTTTTCAAAAATTTGGAAAATACCCTATTTGTAATACTGCCGCCCATCATGAAGTAATATGAGTAAAACTCTGGTAATATTGTTAAGTTATAAATAGATAGATAATCATTTATTTGCATCTCAAAAAATAAATAATAAATAAAAAGATAATTTCAACAATCAAATCAATATTGCATATAGGAATTTAAAACAATACTTATAATTGTGTGTTACAGCTATATCGGGTCATTTTGAACTTTGAAACATTGTTTTTCCGTAATAGTGAAAAATTTCACTATTACAGAAAAACGTTTCAACTTACCATCCAAACTTCAAGGATATGTCCAGTCCATGCAGCTAAACAATTTTCTCTTAGAAACATGTGTCTAATATCATCACAAAATTTTAGTCATCCCATACTAATTGATCACGTGATCTCTTCGATTTGTATGGATAGCAGTGGCGAGGGGTGAAATTATGGCGAAGGTAAGCCGCTGTACAAAAATCATGAAAAATGATATGATCTGCATAGTAAATCATTGGGGTGTGATTTCCAAAGGTAAGCCGATGGGAATCGGCTTGTATGGACCCTTCGCCACTGATGGATAGTCATTTTTTTTACATATTTGGCCATGTGTTCCTTAGAGAAAGTTGTTCAGGTTCATGGACTGAACACATCCTCAAAATTTGGATGGTGAATACAAAATGACCCTGTATAAATAGGTAAAAGCTCAGCATATATGTATCTTTGCCCGATGATGGAGCAAACAGTCACCTGTATAAAGACACAATTAAGTATAATGTACTAAATAATATAAGTAATAGAAAAATTACGACTCGCACCAAATCAATTCTCGGACGGGAATCAAACACGTGACCTTTGGATATCCGGTCCAATGCTCTGACCGCTGAGCTACCGAGTAGCGATGGGCCAACTCGGTTTATTTCCAACTCGAGTCAACCCGTTTCAAAATTCGCGTAACTCGGTTTCAACTCGAGTTAGCCGACCCGAGTTGGCTCGCGGGTCGACCCGTTACGACCCGCGAGCCAACTCGGAAATTCGCGTAACTCGGTTTCGATTCAACTCGAGTTAGCCGACCCGAGTTGGCTAGCGGGTCGTAGCGGGTTGACCCGTTAGCCAACTCGGGTCGGCTAACTCGAGTTGAATTGAAGAAACCGAGTTACGCGAATTTCCGTAGCTGTAAGTGAATCAGACGGAGTAGCCTAATCGGTTCGGAACCGACCACAGATGGTCAGCAACTGTGGAGACCTTTACCTTTTTGTTCATAGATTAGATACTAGCTAAGTAGCTTAGGTTGTTTTAATTGTTTATGACGAAATTGTGATTTTGTTTGGAATTTTGGGCAGGTAAGGATAGTTGGTGAAAAAAAAATTTTTCACTATCATTCAATAGGGTGTTTTCTTTTTATGTGATTTTTAAGAGTTGTCGTATTTCCTGAATATTTGTATATTTCACAGAACATATTTTGGACTTTACTTTGCCATCTACGGGTAATTCAAATACTTCGCAAACCGATGATTTCTTTCTCCGACTGGATGACATTGTCTCAAAGTTAAACACGACACAAAACACACACTCAACACAATTACGAAGTAAAAAGAGCTTATAAAAACCGAACTTTAATATTTGTCTATCCAAACATTAAGAGAAACAAAACAAGCAAAGAGTAAAATATAAAAATTCGCCGGTAGTAAGAAAACAAAACTTTGGGTGCTACGGGTAAACTCGGATTAGATCGGCCAACTCCGCAGCCGGGCCGGGCTGAGCATGGCGGCGGCGGCTGCGGAAGCGAAGGTACAGAACTCGAGTACTTAACGGGCTGACTCGAGTTCTTAACGGGCTGACTCGAGTTGACCCGATACAACTGCAACTCGAGTCAACCCGGGTCGGAACTCGAGTTGGCCCATCACTACTACCGAGTCACTAGTAGCATCGTCGAGTTTCTTCTAGTATATCCTACTCTTACGTTGTTCAAGCCAATGTTATTTCACCAATGTGAGGAATTTCCTCTACATTCAATTGAAATATCTTTCCGGATATATGAAATAGCTATATAACTTTAAAATTTGAGATTTTTGCATTCACAAATTCACTATACTATTTTCATACAATACATTGTGAATGCAAGAATAAAAGTTCTAAAGCTATTTCATCTTTATCAATTGTCAACATATCTGGCAAGATATTTCAATTGAATGTCGAGGTAATTCCTCACATTGGTGAAATAATGCTGGCTTGCAACATAAGAGTAGGATATACTAGAAGAAATTTGATAATGCTACTAGTGACTCGGTAGCTCAGCGGTCAGAGCATTGGACCGGATATCCAAAGGTTGCTGTTCGATTCCCGTCCGAGAATTGATCTGGTGCGAATCATATTTTTTCTAGTACTTATATTATTTAGTATTGCATGAAAATAGCATTGTGAATGAAAAATCTCAAATATAAAAGTTATAAGTATAATGTTTAAATAGATATTTACAAAATAAAACAAATTATTTTAATAATTTTCAACATTTATTAGCACATTTTAGAAATTTAACCTAACTCTTCAACTCCCTGAACCTGATCCTCCACCACTCTCCGAACCTGACTCTCGCACCCTATAATTTCAACTTCCCAAACCTGACACTCTGACCCTCCACCTTCAACTCCTTGAACCTGACACACCGACCCTCCACCTTCAACTCCTCGAACCTGAGTCTCCGATCCTCCACCTTCAACTCCCTGAACCTGAATCTCTGACCCTGCACTCATACAATCTAAGTAATACAGACACTTGTTATTCGAGTCTGTCGTCGCTGATTGAACTGTTTGTTTTTTTAATTGATACCCTAGACAGTTTTTTACTATTTTACGTAGTGTAGTCTCACTTCCTTTATAATCTAAATGTTCTTTAGCTGCAGCCATAATTTTGCGCATAGTGGGCATTTCATTGCGTTCTGCGTACATTGAATTAATAATATTTCTTAACGCTGATAACGCAAAGTCATCAAAAAAATCCTTTTTGCCCCTCTTCTTTTTAACTGGCGTTTTTATTTTACTGCCAGTAGCTGCAGCTATCTGTTTTTCGCGCCTTAATTTTGACACAGTATTTTTTGATATCCCTGTAGCGCTCATTACACGTTCTGTGACCTTGGTTGTATTTTGTAAGAGGTTAAAAATGTCTATTACAATTTGCTTCGGAACAACTACGTTTTCATTAGTGTCTGTTAAGGGTTCAGTGTCAAAATATGCAAAAGATGCATTTTTGAGGCATCGACTCACATTTTGAAGTAGTATCTTATTGTCCTCCTTCTCTTTTTCAAAATAATCGTCCACTTTGATAACAAGTTCACGAGTGTCACCGTTAAGTATTTGCCTACTCATTTTAATACAAAAATTACAATAATAACATCAACTATAGCAGCAAACAAAACAAGATAATAAGAAAGAATAAAATAAGAAAAAAGTAAAAACACTGTGATGTACTTTAGGTTAGGTAGTCTGGTGACAAATGAAATGTCACAATCACACACAGACGACATTCTCGACTCGATAGAGTAAAGTAGGCCACTAGCGCCTCTGGAAATCGATGCGGTACTTCTGTGGGTACTACTGAAACGAAATTATAGTAGCTGAAAAATTACCTGTGAGTTCACTTCTCATGCTCGTAAAGTTCGTCTTCATGTTGGGTATAGGCTGCATAAAATCGCTTTTCATGCTCTAGTTTTATTTTTATTTTTGAAAATGTGTGTCAAGCCTTGATTTTTTTTTTCATTTTTTGAAAATGAGTATCAAATGAAAGACTAATTCCAAAATTATATAATTTGTCACTAAAATTTAAGATTTTATTTTATTTTTTGAAAATGAGTATCAAATGAAAGATTTATTCCAAAATTATATAATTTATCAATAAAATGACATGGCCAATATTAGTATGGGCGTTTGCATTGTTATCAAACTTCATTTACACCTATGATTTTTGGTGTTTTATATTTAAGAATATTGGCACATTCAATTGCTGTAAATAAAAAATCCAAAGAACTTGTCATTACAACAGACTAGACTCAAACAGTTTCATGAAACCTTATAATTAGATCGCTAGCAACAAGTGTTAAGAATATGATTTTGCTATTAAAAAACGCAAGGCGCTTTTAATGGCGAACAGTAGCGAATTTTTACAGTAAACTGATATGGTTTTGGAATTATTAGGCATGTAATGGCCATCTGAATTAAGGATTGCAACTGTATATTGACTAACATTTATTAAACTGGGTAACAGTCTTAAAAATGGAAGAAAAATTACAAAGTATATTCAAAAAGCTGACGGGCAACATTATTAAAAAGGTGAATATAAAATATGTAAAAAATCCATTGAAAACAGTTTCATTTAGTAAAATGTTCCTAATAAGAGCATTGGCGTCGTCTATATCACAATGTCTACAAAGTAGTATGCTTGTGTTGAAAGTCCATTATTATGGTTCATTATGGCGACAGTTGACAAACGGTACTTTGATCACCTTGCATTACTTATTATTTTGAAATGAAAACTGACAGGTTCAGACAGATTCAAAACTACGTGTTAATTCATTTTTTTTTTTTTTTTTTTTCAGTCGCGCGTGAGACGGCTCGCGGTACAGTCGGGTGTACGGACGTAATATCGCGACGTAGCCTCATAAGACTACCTACCCACATTTTTTTTATTTTTCTATACGAAAATGTCTGATCCTATTAGTGATGATGATAACTTTGAAAATAACTATAAAAGTGATTCTGAAGTGATAGAACAAATTGAAAAGGAATTAAAGGAGATAGATAGGCTGCAAAAACTTCCTTTGTGTGAAAATATTTTGCCAGAAAAAAGGAAATTTCCCGATGAAAGAAGTGAAGAAAGTGGAGAAGAATTTACGACAGTTACACGGAGAAGGCCAAAAAAAATACTTATACGTAGTGCTTCGCCGTTTTTGAGCCCTGATAACAACAATAAAAAAAATGAAGTTAGTGTGACCAGTCTTCAACCTTTGCCGAAACAAATGGCAATGGCCAGACTTTTGAGATCCGAACAAATATCAGGTATTGTGAAGATTAAATACAAAAATATCTATAAAATTTTGATTGAATTTGAAAATAAAGAACAAGCAGATAAATTAATAAAGAATAAGAAATTTAAAGATTTGGATTACAAATGTCAAATGACATACGAAACTACATTTACATACGGAATTATAAGAGGAATTGAGTTGGAAACGTCAGACGAAGAAATACTGGAAGCTTTGAGTTCTGAAACAGAAATTTCAGCCATACGGAGATTAAAAAAACTCAATCCAGACGGGAAATGGACCAATAGTGAAAGTATTCGGATATGTTTTCAGAGTTCTACAATTCCCGAATTTGTATATATCTACGGTTGTGGTATTAAAGTCGAAAAGTATGTTTTTCCGGTCACACAGTGCTCGGGGTGCTGGAAGTTCGGCCACACTCTACGGTATTGTCCAATTAAAAAAGCACTATGTCCTAAATGTGGTGGAGAACACAATAATTGTAACACTGTCTCCTTTAATTGCCTAAATTGCAATGGACCACACATGGCTCTGGATAAGACATGCCCCTCATTTTTAAAAGAAAAATCCATAAGACAAATAATGAGTCAAAATAATATGCCATACAGAATTGCTTTAGAAACATATTTAAAAGACAAAAAACAGTTAGAAGAAAGAAAAAGTTTAATCCAACAGTATGATACAGATATATCTGTAGCGAGAGACAGACAATATACTACAAAGAAAACATATAGCGAAGCCGTACTAACTGAAGCAATAATCCACCAAGAAACCAACGATAATGAAGATACTGAAGATAACCAAGAGGTACAAATAAAAATGAAGATAAATAAACAGAAAAGTTCGCAGAACAGATCAAAAAAGGCAAGTGATGAACAGTACACCTTCCTTGACGAACTTCAGGATTGCTCAAACTCATCACCTATAGAACGCAATGATGACAATAAAATGGAAGAAGAGGAACATAATGTAAGATATTCAAAGAAAAAAGGTTTTGAATGGAAGATATTCCTTCTGAAGTTGAAAAACATCATTATGTCTAACAAAAAACTAGAAGAGAAAATATGCCTATGTCTGAAAGCTGTCTTAGAAGAAGTCAGAAACTTAATTTGTAAATACCTACTGGGAGCTGAGTTGATTGATATGATTATTAACCCAAACAATGGATAGTTGTAACTCAAATAACCGCGCTACACACAATGGGAATGGGGAGAGATCATTTTTGGTAAATATCATCCATTGGAACTGTCAAAGCCTGAAGCCAAAACGGACACAACTGGAAACCGTATTAACTCAGGAAAAGATCCACATAGCTATCCTAAGCGAAACCTGGCTTGACTGCGACGATGCAATTAACATAAACGGATACAGTATCTTCAGGAAAGACCGTATAGACTCTTACGGAGGTGTAGCCATATTAGTCCACAAATCAATTAAGGTACAGCTCTGCGAGACAAGATGCAACAATCCCGGAATAGAAATTATACATGTGAAGATCTTGAACTGTAAGTGTTTAAAAAATGTAATGTCTGTATACTGCCCATCCAACGTGGCGACATCACAAGAGGACTGGGATAGCCTGTTTTCTATTGTAAGTGACTCTTCATTAATCTGTGGCGACTTTAATGGTCATCACACCAACTGGTGGCGCAACACTGACACCAGAGGCAGAAAATTATATGAATCCTCCTCTGAATGTAATTATATGTCTTTAAATGATGGATCTCCTACAAGAATCAAACTAGTGAATCAAAAGTTACAAGAATCTGCCCCTGATGTCTGTTTTGTCTCAACAGATTTAGCAATAAACTGTCATTGGAAAGCAACTAATGAAAACCTAGGCAGCGATCATTTAATATGTAAAATTAGTTATAAATACAACGATAAGGTACAACTATTAGCTAAAAGAAACTATAAAATGGCTAATTGGGAAAAATTTAGAAAAGATATAGATACGTCATTGAGTCAATCTAATATTTACTGGGAAAATAATGTTCAGATGTCATATGATTTTTTTATGGATTGCATTAATAAAGCGGCGGAAAAATATATTCCCAGAGTGAGAGTATGTTTAAATCCTAGCCAAAAATTTAAACCTAAGCCATATTGGAACCCTACCTTATCTGAAGCTATAGCAAAAAGACGTCTTTCCTTAAAAGAATTCAGGCGTAATCCAACTCCTCAAAATTTAACTAAATTTGAACATAATTTAGACGAAGCTAAAAAAATTACTCACAATGCTAAAAGTCACGGTTGGCGTACATTTTGTAATTCTTTGGATCAAACCTGTTCTACATCAGAGCTATGGAATAAAATGGGCTGGATAAAAGGAGTGCGAAAACAGCAATTTAGTGTAACAGACGAAAAAAAATTGCAATTATTACATAGTCTTACTCCGGATTCAGCTTCACCCCCAAAACCACCCATCTATAAAACAAACTCTGAATTGGAACAAGATTTTGAGCTACAAGAATTATATAATATCTTAAAGAAAAAGGATACTGCCCCTGGAACTGATGAAATCACCTATTCTATGATTTACAACTTGCCTCACTCTGGAAAAATATATTTACTCAAAATCTATAACCTAGTTTACCAAACATCTATCATACCAAGACAATGGCGCGAGATTAAAGTAGTAGCGATTCCAAAACTTAATAGCAACTATAATAATATGGTGAAACTGAGACCAATATCGTTAATATCATGTCTATGTAAAATATTTCACATTATGCTAGCCAAAAGAATTGAATGGCAGGTAGAACGAACTAATATTTTGTCTCAAAACACAGCAGGTTTTAGAAGGGCTCAATCTAGTATAGATTGTTTGGTACGGGTAATAGCACACATTCAGATTGGACTCTCTGATAAAATTCCTACATTAGCATGTTTTCTGGACATAGAAAACGCATATAATGATGTACTTATTGAACGAGTAATATCCACCCTTGAAGATGTAATGGTTGGTGCAAAGATATGTAACTACTTATGGTACTTTTTAAGCGAACGATACATAAAGATTGATTGTACAAATAATGAAGTCACACGTTGGACTGGGAAAGGTCTGGCTCAAGGAGACCCTTTATCTCCCTTACTTTTTAACATAGTAACCCATGGAATCCATAGAGCGATTAAAAATGTATTCATGCATCAATACGCGGATGACTTTGTTATCTATTCACAATGTAAAAAACTAAATCGTAGCACAGTAAATGTTCAGGAAGCACTTAATAAGCTAATAGTTCTATTTCAGGAAATGGGTTTACAGATTTCTACATCAAAAACTAAAATATGTGTCTTTACCAGAAGCCGTGTAGATACAGAAATCCATGTTTCAGTAAATGCAACACCCTTGGTGATAGAAGAAAATATAAAATACCTAGGTATGTGGCTGGACAAATCCCTAAATTGGAAAAAACACATCAATGAGACTGCCGAACAAGTTACTAAAATGTTAAATATGTTAAAAATCTTAGCTGGACCGTCATGGGGAGTGCATCCTGAACATTTGCGTAAACTATACATTTCGTTATTAAGAAGTAGGCTTGACTATGGATGCCTTTTGTATGATAATGCTCTTTATATAAGTTAGATAAAATACAAAATCAAGCATTAAGGGTCAGTGGAGGGTTCATTAGAACCACGCCCCTACATGTTATGGAGAATGAAATGTGTGTACCGCCATTATTTTTAAGAAGGTATTTTCTTGCCTCTAAATACTGCTTGAAGAGTCTCTCATCGTCAAATAATAACACAAATAAACTACTTGTTCAACTAAATAATAACTTGCAAAAAACTTACTGGCGAAAGAAAAGAAAACCACTGACAGCAACAGTGTATAATGAATATAAACACGAAGAGATACATTCCAGCAGTATTTTACAAATGTTTAACCTAGACACATGGGTTTCCAATATTGATGTAAAAAATACAATCAGTACAGATTTAGATTGTATTAAGCATCCTAAAAAACTCTACGAAATAAATTCAACAAAATATAACTTAATTGAAGAATTAGATGCTAAATACAAAGACTGGCACAAAATCTTTACTGATGGATCGAAAAATGGAAATAATGTGGGGGCTGCCTACCATGTCGATAAGAATAATACCAGTGAATGTCTCAAAATAATACCCAATGTCTGCATTATGACTGCAGAAATCCTTGCAATTTCAGAGGCCCTATCATACGCTCACGCGATGGGATTTAATAGATTTGTGATACTTTCGGACAGTAAGAGTGCATTGCAGCATATTGCTCGATGTGCCTCTGGAACAAGCAGAGGTACACCGATAGCATATTCTGTAATGCAAAAAATTTATAAACTATCCAAAGAAGGCCGTATATTTAGATTACAGTGGATCCCGTCCCATGTAGGTCTAGCAGGAAACGAGAGGGTTGACATGTTAGCTAAAAAAGGATCTATCGATGGTCATGAAATATATGTTAGAATCCATTACACAGAAATTTTAAATAAAGTTAAAAATAGAGTCTATAACAAATGGAAAGAATACTTCGATTTACGTTCGCAAGAAAAGGGAATATGGTACAAAACTTTGCAATGTGAACCCCCTCGCATTCCCTGGTTTGCAGGAGCTAATTTAACTAGGCAACTCGTTAAAATAGCCTTAAGGATTCGATCTGGACACATTCCACTTAACAAATTTGCATTTTTAATGAGGAAGTCAGAATCGCCAAATTGTAACATCTGCGGTGCAATTGAAGACGTTCACCATTTGCTGGTGGAGTGTGTCCATAACGAAAATATGAGACGAGAGGTGATGACAGAACTTAACTTAAATGCAAAAAATGTAAGCATGTTCCATGGCATTCTGTCGGCTCCCACCAGCGATGAGGCTAGAATTGTATATGTTTTCGCCCTAAATAGTGTCATAAATAGGGTCATAGGATAAGTAGTTTTAGATAAGGTTATGATGGGGCTGACATGACCTTTAAGTGTTAAAAGCCCCTAAAAAAAAAAAAAGAATAGAAAAAAAAAAATCATTTTTTTATTATTTTACAATATTACCCATTTACTACGTGTGTGTAAGTGGAATGTACTTTATTGGCAGTTGATAAACGGTACTTTGAATTCACCTTGCATTACTTATTATTTTGAAATAAAAACTGACAAGTTCAGAGAGGTTCAAAACTACGTGTAAATTCATTTTTCTATTTTTATTTTACAATATTATTTACTATGCGTGTGTAAATGGAATGTACTTTTTTGGCCATGTCCTTTAAGTTTTTATTTTATTTTTTGAAAATGGGTATCAAATGAAAGACCTTAATGAACACATTCCAACATTATATCATTTTTCACCAAAATCTAAGAGTTTTTTTTCTATTTTCAAATATGGGTATCAAATGAAAGGTCTTGATGAGCACATCCCAAAATTATATGATTTGTTACTAAAATGTAAGAAAAACATTTTGTTTTTTCAATTTTTTAATATGGGTATCAAATGAAAGGCCTTGATGAGCACATTTCAACATTGTATCATTTTTCACCAAAATCTAAGAGTTTTTTTTCTATTTTCAAATATGGGTATCAAATGAAAGGTCTTGATGAGCACATCCCAAAATTATATGATTTGTTACTAAAATGTAAGAAAAACATTTTGTTTTTTCAATTTTTTAATATGGGTATCAAATGAAAGGCCTTGATGAGCACATTTCAAAACTCTATAATTTAATTTGTCACTAAAATTTAAGAATTTTTATTTCCATTACCGAATACGGGTACCAAGGTCTTGATGAGCACATTCCAAAATTTCATAATTTGTCACTAAAATTAAAAAAAAAAAAAATTCCATACCTATGTGTATCAAATGAAAGGCCTTGATGAGTACATTGATTGATAATTTTTTTTTTTAATTTTTATTATAACCGTACATAAAACCCATTTATTGTACTGGCTTATTTTTTTATTTTATTTTGAGATATTTAATAAATTCGACTGCAGAGACACTTTTGGCAAACTTGAAGACTTTGTTGTGAAATTTATGGTTGGGTTGGGACTTAAGGATGGCGTTATTTTCTTCGACCGTTTGCGTTACTACAAGATGTTTGGTAAAAGCCTTATAAAGCCGAATATGGCAGATAGGGACCATCAAACTGAATAACTTTTATTATGGGACCAACTCTGAAATCGCGAAAAAAATCCATCTGTTTCATACAAAAACTAAACGAAATATATTAATAATGAAAATATGAAAATGTATGAATCAGCTGATTTTTTTTCGCGATTTCAGAGTTGGTTCCAGAGTAAAAGTTGCTCAGTTTGGTGGTCCCTATCTACCATATTCGGCTTTATAAGGCTTTTACCAAATACCTTGTATAAGTGTGCCTTCCCTGAAGCCTAAAGAAATGTACCTAGATTGTGTACTATGCCTAAAAGGCCCACCACATACACAGGCCCGACCTGCAGAATTGAACGTAGAGGTGTGGTCTTCCGGGCAAATCTCTAAATATGTAGGGAGAGGTTGGGCTTCCGGAGGCTGCGTCTCTCCCTAAACACGTAGAGGTTTGGCCAAAAGACCGCGGGACGTCGAGCCTCTACGTTTGATCCTTCCAGCTGGGCTTCTACATGCGACTTCAAAATAGCGCTATCCCTAAGTTTTAACCGTCACAAGTCTCCAAGTTTGTCAAAGGATGTCTCTGCAGTCGCAGGACTTAAATATCTCAAAATATAATAAAAAAGCAGACATTACAATAAGAATCGTCTTCTTAACTAGTAATTTAAAACCGAATTAATTTAAAAATTTGAAAACGAAAATGTTTTTAAATATGGTCATAGTGTGAATTAAAATATAATGATAAAATTCGACATTCGAAGTAAAGACCCAGCAGCGCAGTGGATTACTACACTATCACCAGCCCCCCTACCGCGTAACGGCCCGGCCACAGCCTGTGAGGTTCAATAATCACTGCGCGCTATCTCAATGGCGCCCTCTCAGCTCATCGTCACGACCGCGCACAGATTACCGAATTCGCTTGCCGCGCCGCCGGTCTCATCGACTGCCGCACTGGCTGGGGCCGTAAGAACATTGATATGAAGTTTAATAAATGTTGACGTTTCTTTTTGTTCTTTTTAACGACGTCCATAATAATGAAACTAGCTTTGTTGCAAAAAAACAAAAATAAATTAACAAAAAACCAAAAAATAGGGATTTTATGTGTCAACATTTACATGAAATTCACATGAATTTAATTATGCGGATGATCCCTAGAATAAGACACCACTATCGAACGAAAAACCGAGTTCAAACCTAGCAAAGTTCACAATAAAATTAGTTTTTGGTGTTTTTTGTTTCGATTTATTCTTTATTTTTTAAGGGTTTATATAAAGTATATTGCACAAAAAGACAAAAACATAAGAAAGAAAAATCACATTTTCAGCGATTATAATTTCATGTCAGTAGTTCCGCATCGATTTCCAGAGGCGCTAGTGGCCTTTCAAAAAAAATCCATGAGTGGGTGGGATGCTTTTTCCTTTATATTACTTTACTCTTTGGTGTTCTTCTTCTTCTTATTATTTTTGATTTAGCAATCTACTTTCCTCTTGGAAGTAACTTTTGCCAGTGTCAGGTGTTGAATAGTTCAGTGGTCGCTGTGTTTCAGTTTACATTGGAATGCGGGTGCATCGCTTTTCAATGCTGCTTGGAGCATTAAGCACCAAGTATATCATGAACATAGATGAACATGGATAAGACGAAAATTATGTCAAATGCCCATGTTGTACCCTCTCCGCAGTTCATGTTGGGAACACTACACTTGAAGTTGTTGACCATTACGTATACCTTGGACAGGCAGTCCAGTTAGGTAAGTCCAACTTCGAGAAAGAGATCTCTCGTCGAATACAACTCGGGTGGGCAGCATTCGGGAAGCTTCGAAAAATCTTCGCATCCGACTTACCTCAGTGTCTCGAAACGAAAGTCTATAAACAGTGAGTGTTGCCAGTGATGACTTACGGCAGTGAAACGTGGTCGCTAACTATGGGTTTCATAAGGAGGCTCAAGGTCACCCAGCGTGCAATGGAGAGAGCCATGCTCGGCGTTTCCCTGCGTGATCGAATCAGAAACGAGGAGATCCGCAGGAGAACTAAAGTAACCGACATCGCTCGAAGGATTGCTCAGCTGAAGTGGCAATGGGCGGGACACATAGCGTGAAGAACCGATGGCCGTTGGGGCGGAAAGGTTCTGGATTGGCAACCGCGCACCGGACGACGCTCCGTGGGTAGGCCCCCGACAAGGTGGACCGACGATCTTGTGAAGATTGCCGGAAGCCACTGGATGCGGGCAGCGCAGGACCGATCGTCGTGGAGATCCTTAGGTGAGGCCTATACCCAGCAGTGGGTGTCGTGCGACTGATACGATGATGATGACATCAAGACAGTTTACTCGGTATGTTCTGACCGAGGTAGCCACCACTACAATAAAAGTTTCAGCTGCACACAACCAAGATCGCGCCTATTTCAATTATCCCACATATTGTTCAGTTGCGTAGACACTTGTACCACAAAACTGCACCGATTTTAAGACACAATATCCACTATGAATGAATTTGCAAATAATTAAAATTGACTCCGAACCGAACTCGATAAAATGGCGCCAAAAACTCCTCATCGGTGTTCGATTTTAATGTCAAACTTACATATGTCATGTCAACTAGCTCTGTCTCTTTTGACCATATAGGCTAGGCTGTAGCTTGTCTCTTTCATGAGCTGTCACTGTTTTTTTTAGTCTAAGGGCCTTGGATCTCTCCATTTAGCAAATTCTTCAGTATTTTTAACCGACTTCATCAAAAGGAGGAGGTTCTCAATTCGAATGTTTACTTTTTTTTATCGTTGTTCGCGCATATCTTCGTCATTTATGGACCGATTTTGATGATTCTTTTTTTGTTCGATTGAGTATTCTTGCGAGATGGTCCCATTTTTTTTTCAAATTGGTTCAGTAGTTTTCAATTAATCCTGAAAATACTATGATTTTGCATTAACTACCTTGACGACTTTGTTATTTATAAACCGAAATGGATGAAGTTTTTTGTGTTGGAAAAGGGATACCTTTAGTGTATTCTTTTTAACCGACTCAAAAAAAATAAGGTTCTTAGTTTGACCTGTATGTATGTATGTTTCTCTGCGATTATCTCACGTTTGGCTGAGCCGATTTTTCTACCTAATAATATATCTACACTACACTACCTAAAACAGAAGGTACTTACAATAAAAATAAAAAAATAAAAATTGTTTAAAAAACAAAAACCGACTTCTAAAAACGTGCCTCTAAAAATAATATTCAAATCATTAGATAACGTCTATTGAAGTCGGGTGGGGCTTTTCGAATAAAAAAGGAAGTTGTACTTCCCGTACGTACGTACGGTACGTTCGTACCCCACCCAACTTCAATAGACGTTATTATAACGATGATAATGCGTATCTAATGATTTGAATTTTTTATTTCTTGCTTTTTAGAGTGTTATGTCTTCTTCTCTCTCTTATTGCCTTTTTGGCTTAAGAAACAGTAAGTAATAAATAAACTCATGCAAATGACTCACCTTAATGACAACTCAAGGGAAAATAAATAAACACTTAATGGGCAGTCAACAGCAAACTACAGTTTTATTGAAATATGGTTGATTCTATACAATAATAAACATCAAACATTGTAATCGCAGATCTGCAAATTTACACGGTGATTTGACACGAAGAAAAACAAAGCTATGAATCTAATCTTTTTCCCAAGGGGTTATTTTAAAAGGTTAAACTTAAAACTACTCGCAGAGCGTTATGTGGGTAAGAATTGCCTGCCCTAGGGTATCAGAAATGTGGTAATTATCTAACATAAATCTAGCTCGTAGGTTGTACTCGAATGCCTAAGTACGGATAGCTGGATTCTTATACTTTGGTTAGTTTAGGGGTTAAAAAGATTTGAGAGTTAACTGGTACCTATTAGAATATCTCGCAGCGAGTCTGTTTAGTAGAGAAACGCTTCGATGGCTGCTTTCTATTAATTATGCCTCGGAGCCGTGGGTGAGAAACCAAAGTCCGGTTTATTTCAACTTTTTCCGCTTAACTGGGGTTGAATGGACGACAGAGCAGTGGTTGACTCGTGGCTGGATACGTACGCCACTCTTCACCTGGAATGGTGTGCACAAAAACCATAATTTAACAACGTCGGCCTTAAATGGACTACAACTATTCCATGACGGGGGGACCCTGCAGCGAATGGCAGAACTGAGGGAAATCTATTCTTGTATGTTCATTCTGACAATAAATATTACTGATCCCTGACTTTTCTGTTAAACTATCCCCTTCACAGCAGACTAATCTACTTGAATCGAATTGAGACATAGAAACATACCGTAGCTCTCAACTTACAAAGTCTCTTTTCACATGAAAAGAACTGAAATTGACAGTAATCAATAGATAGAGACCCCTTGCAGTAAATACTAGATAATGGATAGCAATAAATTTTGATATACCTGCGGCTCCTTGTTAACAATATATTTTATATGGTTTAGAATCCGGTCAATCAGTATTCCTCCTTCGATCGGATATCACGACACGAATTAGAACTCTTCTCGGCGGCTTTTATTAGCCAAAACCCTCTGTAAATAACGAATATGATGAAAAAAATAAATTTCAAATTCTCACACTGCCAACAGCTGAATGTCTAGGAATTCACAAATAGGTACCTTGGCGAAATTCTATTGTGCCGACGAAAATTACAATGAATAGCTGCAAGATATTATTTAAATCAGGAACAATTACGAATCCAATAACTTTAACAGCGATATAAAATCAAATTCTTTCCAACCGAAAAATTTTGTATATCATATCACAGCTGATATTCGCTGCGTTCCAAGTCTCGCACCATCACGACGCATTCCGACTTCCTACACATGATCACTGATCGATGAACGTGGACTGGACTGACATCGCGCCGCCGAAAGCGACTTCAATCGGATCGGACTTCCCGAAAACACGGTCAAACAACCTACGACATTACGGACAAAAAAAAATACCATTTCAGTTCAAAAGCAGGCCTTAAACAGGACTGCTTAAGGCCTGCTTTCACACTAACCTTTGGGATCTAGTATGAAAGGTAAACAATTGAATAGAAATCCTTGCGATAAGGGCTCATCGCAAAGGCCCCTGAAGTGGGCGAAGGACGACCATAAAGCCTCAATTACATACGCCGATTTAGCTTCCTTAAGCCTCGATTACATACGCCGATTTAGCTTCCTTACTGGGGATCCAATTTCAGATTGGAAACGATGCCCCGAATTGGATCCTAGTTGGGGAATTTAAGGGTTGCCTCCCTAGTCAAGGCTATATAGGTAAGGCAAATGAAACTTTGATCATGCAGCCAAGTCTTCAGTCACATTTGTTCTTTAGTTTGCATTTCTGCGGGTGTATTATTACGGGCACGTAATTTGGCAAGACAAAGATGAGACAAAAGATGCGCAGCAGCTACAAACACTAAACTCGGTGCATCTTTTGTCTCATCTTTGTTTTGCCAAGTTATATGCCGGTACCTATATCACATTATAAGTAACCCCTAGATGATCAAGCATGGCTTGTCAATAATTTACATTGCATTACCACCACCACTACCATTTGAGTGCGTACCAAAAATTCAAGATGGGGGCCAACTTTTTTTTTTGGCTGGATTTCGATGAAACTCGGTTTTCGGTACTATTTTCGCAAGAAAATAACAACTCAATTTTTCAAATAATAAAAATCCAAGATGGTGGCCATCTTTTTTGTTTGTGGGCTGATTTCGATGAAACTCAGTTTTTGCTACTATTTTGACAAGAAAATAACAACACAATTTTTCAAATACTAAAAATCCAAGATGGCGACCATCTTTTTTGTTTGTGGGCCGATTTCGATGAAACTCAGTTTTCGCTACTATGTTGACAAGAAAATGACAACACAATTTTTCAAATACTAAAAATCCAAGATGGCGGCCAACTTTTTTGTTTATGGGCCGATTTCAAAGAAAGTCGGTTTTGTTAGTACTTTGACGAAAAAATAACAACGAAATGTTGAAAATAATAATAAAATCAATATACCAGCCATCTCTTTTATTTATGGGCCGATTTCTCAATTTTTCGATTTCGATGATGATGATTATTGTTACTATTTAAGTAGTTAGTACCAAAACCCAACTTTAATTAAAATCGGACCACGAACAAAAAAATAGGCCGCCATCTTGGATTTTTAATATTTTTAACATTACCTTGTTATTTTCTTGTCAAAATAGTACCAACAACCGAGTTTAATCGAAATCGGCCCAATAGCAAAAAAGTTGGCCGTCTTCTTAAATTTTTGAATATTTTTAACATTGCGTTGTTATTTTCTTGTCAAAATAGGATCAAAAACCGAGTTTTATCAAAATCGGCCCAAAAACAAAAAGGAGAACCGCCATCTTGGATTTTTAATATTAAAAAAAATGTGTTGTTATTTTCATGTTAAAATAGTACCAAAAACCGAGTTTCATCGAAATCGGCCCACAAAAAAAATGTTGGCCGCCATCTGGGATTTCTTAATATTTTCAATATTGCGTTGTTATTTTCTTGTCAAAATAGAACCAAAAACCGAGTTTTATTGAAATCGGCCCAAAAACAAAAAAGTTGACCGCCATCTTGGATTTTTATAATTTGAAAAATTGTGTTGTTATTTTCTTGTTTAAATAGTACCAAAAACCGAGTTTCATCGAAATCGGCCCACAAATAAAATTGTTGGCCGCCATCTTGGATTTCTTAATATTTTCAATATTGCGTTGTTATTTTCTTGACATAATAGGACCAAAAACCAAGTTTTATCGAAATCGGTGCAAAAACAAAAAAGTTGACCGCCATCTTAGATTTTTAGTATTTGAAAAATTGTGTTGTTATTTTCTTGTTAAAATAGTACAAAAACTGAGTTTCATCGAAATCGGCCCACAAACAAAAATGTTGGCCGCCATCTTGGATTTTTAATATTTTCAACATTTCGTTGTTATTTTTTGTCAAAATAGTAACAAAACCGAGTTTCATTGAAATCGGCCCACAAACAATAAAGTTGACCGCCATCTTTTTTATTACAGAGTTCTAGTGGCCTTTTTCCGTCCGGCTTCATCATCAAACCATTTCCTATCAGAGTACTCATCAAAACCTACCTTTATATTTCCGTTAATAGTGAAAACTCATTGTTTAATCTATGTACAATAATGTTATTGTCAAGTACTGGTGACAACCCTAATCAGTGAAATCATGTCCTAATTGGGGCATAGTGTGATCGCTACATCCAATTTGGGTTCCTAGATTGGATCCCCAGTAAGGAAGCTAAATCGGCGTATGTAATCGAGGCTTTACTGGGGATCCAATTTCAGATTGGAAACGATGCCCCGAATTGGATCCTAGTTGGGGAATTTAAGGGTTGCCTCCCTAGCCAAGGCTATATAGGTAAGGCAAATGAAACTTTGATCATGCAGCCAAGTCTTCAGTCATATTTTTTTCTTTAGTTTGCATTTCTGCGGGTCTATTAAGTACTACGGGCACGTAATTTGGCAAGACAAAGATGAGACAAAAGATGCGTAGCAGCTACAAACACTAAACTAGGTGCATCTTTTGTCTCATCTTTGTTTTGCCAAGTTATATGCCGGTACCTATATCACATTATAAGTAGCCCCTAGATGATCAAGCATGGCTTGTCAATAATTTACATTGCATTACCACCACCACTACAATTTGAGTGCGTACCAAAAATTCAAGATGGGGGCCAACTTTTTGTTTTTGGCCTGATTTCGATGAAACTCGGTTTTTGGTACTATGTTGACAAGAAAATAACAACACAATTTTTCAAATACAAAAAATCCAAGATGGCGGCCAACTTTTTTCTTTATGGGCTGATTTCAAAGAAACTCGGTTTTGTTACTACTTTGACGAAAAAAATAACAACGAAATGTTGAAAATAATAATAAATTCAATATACCAGCAAACTCTTTTATTTATGGGCCGATTTCTCAATTTTTCGATTTCGATGATGATGATTATTGTTACTATTTCAGTAGTTAGTACCAAAACCCAAGTTTTATTAAAATCGGACCACGAACAAAAAATAGGCCACCATCTTGGATTTCTTAATATTTTCCATATTGCGTTGTTATTTTCTTGTCAAAATAGGACCACAAACCGAGTTTTATCGAAATCGGCCCAAAAACAAAAAAGTTGACCGCCATCTTGGATTTTTAGTATTTGAAAAATTGTGTTGTTATTTTCTTGTTAAAATAGTACCAAAAACCGA
The DNA here is from genome assembly GCA_928269145.1 of Agriphila tristella. NCBI lineage: Eukaryota > Metazoa > Arthropoda > Insecta > Lepidoptera > Crambidae > Agriphila > Agriphila tristella. The sequence continues at coordinate 25,065,129 of OV743439.1, forward strand.
GTTTCATCGAAATCGGCCCACAAAAAAAATGTTGGCCGCCATCTTGGATTTCTTCATATTTTCAATATTGCGTTGTTATTTTCCTGACAAAATAGGACCAAAAACCGAGTTTTATCGAAATCGGCCCAAAAACAAAAAAGTTGACCGCCATCTTAGATTTTTAGTATTTGAAAAATTGTGTTGTTATTTTCTTGTTAAAATAGTACAAAAACCGAATTTCATCGAAATCGGCCCACAAACAAAAATGTTGGCCGCCATCTTGGATTTTTAATATTTTCAACTTTTCGTTGTTATTTTTTGTCAAAATAGTAAAAAAACCGAGTTTCATTGAAATCGGCCCACAAACAATAAAGTTGGCCGCCATCTTTTTTATTACAGAGTTAAGTCGCATTACTAATTTCCCAGCAAAAATGTAAACAAAGAAACGTCACTGTCAAATTGACAAACTGACCCTGATAGTGACATTTTCAGATATTGAAAACCTTTGGTCACTTTTAAAACTTTTTAATTTGTATATTATATTTTGAGTCATTATAAATATAATGTCATCCAGGGTTATTTTAAAGTAGGATGGTAATTAGAAATTTTATCCTTATAACCTATCATAATTTTTGATGTTAAAAGTTCTTGAAACGAACTGATAAGAAAACTTTACTTAGATATTGCCTGTATGTAAACTATCAAAAATATGTAGCATCACCGCCTGTTCCCCCCAATACCAAAAGACAAATGTTACTACTACAGCTACTACTCGTAATACTAATTTAAATGAAATTTTATAAAAAGACCTAAGGTTGCTGTGTACGGTTTGCAGTTGATGTGTGCACAGCGTCATAAAATGTTTTCTACTATAAAACTGTTATTATGAAATATTAAATTATATTACTCTTTTTGACGCAAAACCCATGATTCAGAATATTTATCTAATTTATTTTTATTAGGTTTGTGATGAAAACCCATGTAAGTGTGTTTATTTCTTGACTTAGCATTATACTATTTCTTTTTGTGTTGTTTTGTTCTGGCAATACCTTTGTTTACCTTTTTGCTGGGAAATTAGTAATGCGACCTTAGTGGCCTTTTTCTGTCCGGCTTCATCATCAAACCATTTCCTATCAGAGTACTCATCAAAACCTTTACATTTCCGTTAATAGTGAAAACTCATTGTTTAATCTATGTACAATAATGTTATTGTCAAGTACTGGTGACAACCCTAATCAGTGAAATCATGTCCTAATTGGGGCATAGTGTGATCGCTACATCCAATTTGGGTTCCTCGATTGGATCCCCAGTAAGGAAGCTAAATCGGCGTATGTAATCGAGGCTTAAGAAATACGATCTTAATCTTAATCTTTCTTTTTTTTTTTTTATAAGTCGATGCCGCGAATTTTCAAACGGACTTTTTACGGAAATAAGGAAAAGGATATGAGGCATACTGCCAGAACAAAAAATAAATTTTATCATTAATGGAAACAAACTACCAAAAAACTTCCCCTTTTAGGGAAATCGACAAAACAGCAAAAAAACCACGCTACAAGAGGCAGGTTTTTTGAACTCGGTTTTTTTTGTTTTTTAAACAATTTTTAAAAAAGAGAAGTTGATTGGCACGTATTCATCATTTTTATGATTATTTACTGGTTTTCGATTAGTAGTAAAGTCCGTTCGGTTAGATAGTGTCGCCCTTTTATCGCGCCGTCTTTGCACGTGCCGCTTCTTGTCAAAGGATGCCGCCACCGCGTGCGGCGTACACACGCAAGTCAATTTGGATTTTGGCAGTTTACATAGAAGTGCTGTAGTCAAAGGTTGTGTTTGTTGCCGGTGTTCCTGCCTCTGAACACAAGTGCTTGCGGGTGTACCGACACTATCTGAGCGAACGGACTTTATACCTAGTTAAGTTTTTTGATTATGGGGATTTTCGTTTCTACCATGTGCTGTGCTGCCTTTGTTTGCTCACTGAAGGTACCTTAGCAAATTGTGCGCTTGATTGAGTCTTCTGACCGGTGGAACTACAAACACCCAGAATGAGCCAAAAGTTAGATTTATTAGCTGGGGATTAAACCCGGCACCTCAGAGATGGCCACTCGACACCAGTCGACCACGGAGGTCGTCTTTCATTTTTCAAATAAGCAGATAATTATTTATTCCTTTCATTTCAGCTTCAAAAATAATTCTGCGCAGCATCAGTGGTGAGTTCAAGTCGGGACAGCTCACCGCGATCCTGGGACCTTCCGGTGCTGGGAAGAGTACTCTACTCAACATACTAGCTGGTTACAGGTAGGTACTTACTATACCTTTTTTATAAGTACTAAAGAAAAACGCATTTACTCGCTGCCCCCAGCAGATGAGCGGGGGGTGGGGGTGTGGGCATGTGACCCGGCAGCCGCCCAGCATCCTGGGCCTCCTCTCTTCTCCCCAAACCGTCAGGGCCGTGCAAGGCAGGCGGTGGGTCACCTCACCTCCCAACGCCCACTTGGCTCTCGAAGTACTTAGTATACCTACACTTATTGATGAACCGTGATGAAAACGATTTAAAGTCTCTCATTTATTCTTAAGGATTGTATTATAGAATCAAACTCCAATCTCTCTTGAGTACAGTTAAAAAGGGATGGCGCTATATGCGACGAATAGCACCAATCAGCATCATCCCTTTCTAACTGTACTCAAGCAGAGATTTGAGTTTGAGTTTGATTCTGTAATACGAGCCTTACCAGGCGTGGATCCAGCCCTCAAAAAAGGTTGTGGCCACAGCCACCCGAAAATCGCCATGTGGGTACGAAAACCGCCACTGTACCCAATACAGTGCCGGATTAAGACTACTTGATGCCCTTAGCAATACTCACCTGTGGGCCGCCCCCTAGTCATGCATGACTAGTGAAGTTATCGGCCTTTAAATAGTTTTTGTAAAAGTCTATATTTTTGTATTATACCAATTTGTGTACCTACGTAGAAAAGCCTAGTCGTGGCATGCGAAGTGCGCTCCGGGCCGTACGGCAATGATGCGGTTTGATCAAAATAGTAATACGATTGCTTAGGTTACCAAAAAGTAATACGATTTGCTTCTAGACCTTCACTTATTCAAATTCTGGTTTAGTCTATAAGCCGGTTCTACAAAAATGTTATGATCTGCATAGTGGATCGGTGGGGTGGGATTTGTCAATGGTAAATAGCTAATTCTAGCTACATTCTTAGCTACGGTAACGGCCACGGTAACGGCGGGGCAGGAGGTGCTAAGAATCCCCGGGTGCGGTTCGGCTATCAACGATGACAACTGCATCTGGCAACTGGCATCTTATAACACGCGTACACTTAGAACCGACGCGAAACTAACCGAGTTGGAAGAAGCTATTAGCAAGTTACGCTGCACCATTGGGTTACCTGAAGTCCGAAGAGAGAGAGAGGACTCGATAACCCTCAATTCCGGTAACTTGCTATACTACCGGGAGGGCGACCAACAGTCCCTAGCTGTTGTCGGGTTCATCGTCCGCAAGTCCCTTTTTAACAACGTGGTCACCATCGGAAGTGTGTCGACCATGGTAGCGTACCTTATACTCAGAATATACAAACGTTAGGTATTCGTTGAATGTTGTACAGGTCTACGCTCCGACCTCGACGCACCAAGAGGACGAAGTGGAGGCTATGTATGTGGAGATCTCAAAAGTCGTGCATAGCTACAAAACCCACTAAACCGTTGTGATGGGGGACTTTAATGCAAAGTTGAAGATCTCCGTAGTGCCTCCCAAAGAGTGGATCTTAGAATGAACATGGATAAAACAAAAATTATATCGAATGCCCATGTTGTACTCACTCCAGCTCATGTTGGGAACACTACACTCGAAGTTGTTGATGATTACTTATACTTATGACAGACAATGCAGTTAAAAGTCCAACTTCGAGAAAGACATCTCTCGTCGAATCCATCTCGGATGGGCAGTATTTGGGAAGCTTCGAAAAATCTTCGCGTCCAACTTACCTCAGTGTCTCAAGACGAAAGTCTATGACCAGTGTGTGTTGCCAGTGGTGACTTACGGCAATGAAACGTGGTCGCTAACTATGGGTCTTATAAAAAGGCTCAAGGTCACCCAGCGTGCAATGGAGAGAACCATGCTCGACGTTTCCCTGCGTGATCGAATCAGAAATGAGGAGATCCGTGGGAGAACTAAAGTAACCGACATCGCTCGAAGGATTGCTCAGCTGAAGTGGCAGTGGACGGGACACAAAGCGAGAAGAACCGACGGCCGTTGGGGTGGAAACATAGACTTTTTCGCTGCGTTTAAGGGCGAAAAGGTTTTTGAATGGCGACTGCGCACCGGATGACGCTCCGTGGGTAGGCCCCCGACTAGGTGGACCGACGATCTGGTGAAGGTCGCGGGAAGCCACTGGGTGCGGGCAGCGCTCCTGATCCCGATCGTTATGGAGATCCTTGGGGGAGGCTTATGCCCAGCAGTGGGTGTCGTGCGGCTGATATGATGATGATGATGAAGTAGGTAGCTGATGGGAATCGGCTTGTATGGAACCTTCGCCATTCGGTGAAATTATGGCGAAGGTAAGCCGTTCTAAAAAAATGTATGATTTGCATGAGTGGGTCGGTGGGGTGGGATTTGTAATAGTTAAGGAACCTTCGCCAATGGTAAATAATAATGTATATCTTCTGTTCTTTACATAACTCAAACTAACAAACGAATGAAATAATAATCTAAATAATTACCCATCGTTGAAATAATTGAGGAAACAATACTTAGGTAACTATAGCTTTTTAGATTGCTTTTAAAACGGTTGACATAATATTTAAACAAGTAGTTAAGAGTTGACACATTGACCCTCGTCATTATTATAATAATATGTAGGTATGTAGTTATGTATTACCTACATAATAAATTACCATTCAGTTCCGAGTAATTTGCTAACACGTGCTGCTGTAGAACTGAATATATAAATGTTTTATGAATATTATATAGGAAAAGTAAAAGCCAAATAATGTTATTCAATAAACCTACACTACAGCACAGAATAAATACCTAATAAGAGTTGCGTAGATTTACGAAAAATAAGAAAATAAAGTATTTTTTGCCTAAGTCGTATTAGTATAATAGTATTATAGATTATGATCAGCTAAAAGCATTAATAAGTCTTCTATCTTCTAACGTGATTTGGAATAGGAAGCCTTGCAAATCTTAGGTAGGTACTGTCACTAGGTTGAAAGGTCGATATAACCAGTCATAATTACTGCATAAAAACAACTTTTTATACCATACAGTACATGAAGTACCATGATAGTGATGATAGTGATGATGATGGGTGCAAAATACTTGAAAATGATAAACATTATCTTCCATAATGGATTCATCATCATCATCATCAGCCTATCATCGTCCACTGCTGAACATGGCCATAATGTATAAAAGGAATGTAAAAATCCATGACATTTATCACATAATAATAAATTACGTGTCTTCTTTCCAGAGTGGCAGGAGCAGGCGGTCAGATCTGCACCAATGGGGAACCGCGGAACCTGATGCAGTTCAGGAAGCTGTCGCGGTACATCATGCAGGAAGACCTGCTGCAGCCGTATATTACGGTGCAGGAGGCGATGGGCATCGCGGCCGACCTGAAGCTTGGGTCGGCCTTGTCGAGAGAGAAGAAAGCTGTTGTGGTGAGTGGATTGATTGGGGCAATGGGAGAATCATATAAGTGCTCGTATATGGTTATTTGTAAAACGCCAACAACCTCGCAGGAGTAAATTACTAACATCGTGATTCGTGAACAACAACATATTTTGTTCTACGACTTAAAAAAATCATCCGAATTTCCACACAAATCTCCGAACAGCTGTTCGAGTTTTATATGAAAAGTTCCAATAGTAGTATTTTGTTTGTTTTGGGAAAAGTCGTAGATAGAACAAAATGTTGTTGTTTCTCATGCGAGGTTGGATGTTGGTGTTTTGCAAATAACCCTGTATACAGAGTGAAATCTAAGTCATTCATTGGCAATCTTTGAGACTAAGAATCTATCCACGATATTAATAACTGTCGCCCGGAAAATCAACTACTTAGTTGAAGGCATTTAATCGGCTCAATTTTCCGGGTGCTGAGCTGAGCGATTTTCGGCGACTAGGGCTTCTTATCGACAATCTTCTTCTTCTTATAAACAAATCGACGACAACAACGACAGGCGACAGTTATTAATAAAGTTAGGTCTATGAATGAATGAAGAATTAGCAAAAGACCTGCTTTTGCATGATCTGCAGCTGTACATTACCATGTTTTCTAATAAGCCACAAGGGAAAAAGATAGACCAAAAGCACATTATTTTGTGCCAAAAAGGCAGATAAATTTTTGGAGTCATCAGATAATGTTAATAACTACTTGTTCACTGCCTTGTTTCAGGTAGACGAAATAGTCCAACTCCTGAGACTGACGAAGGCCCGGCACACTGCCACTGAGCGGCTGTCGGGTGGAGAGAGGAAACGACTCTCTATTGCTCTTGAACTTCTCAACAATCCACCTGTTGTCTTCTTAGATGAGCCGACTACGTAAGAAAAATATTGAATTTAATATTTTTACTTCGATTAGAACAACGATCTCATTGTAGTATCAAATGAATAACATTGTATATGTCGCAGGCAACTGGCTTAATCAGCCGTTCAATTAGCCGCCTAGCCTTTTCATTGAACGTCGCCGTTTCATCAGCAGCCTAAATGACATCCAGCCAATACATCCAAAACAATATCTAATTAACGGGCTGGCAGATGCTAAGGCCGTTGATTGAATAGGATAACCATCGTGACGAATAGAAAATGAAATATTTTGAAATTGAATTCTTTATTATTATTTAAGTAAAATACTACCTAATATTATAAATGTGAAAGTTTGTGGGTTTGGATGTTTGTTCCTCAATCGCGGAAAAACTGCTAAACAGATTTGGATAAAATTTGACACACAGATAGTTTACAGCCTGGATTAAAACATAGAATACTTTTTATCTCAGCCAAAGGTTCCCTAGGGATTTTCCAAATGTCCACGCGAACGAATTCGCGGGCGGAGGCTAGTACTTTAATATCATAGGTGCCTGTTTTGTCTTTTTCTTTCGCAATATTAACTGCTGAGTTTTAACGAAGAAGATAAATCACATTTTAAGAAATCTTCTTGTCAATTACACTCGGCTTCAGAAAAATCGCACCTCTTCGAAAGTAAGTTTAGACTTGGCCACCTGCTATTGCTAGCTAACGTTCTACTGTGTAAATGTTGATATCTATTGAAAGTACATTTAATGAGCTTTCAATGAGAAAGTAACCGTTGAATATTCTTCTATATGTCATTACCTATTTTTATTTATATTTTTCGTGGATAAGGGATTCATAAACTTTGAGTATTCTCCAAAAAATATAAACTTAATGAAAATTTTCTTTGTCTTTGCATATTTTTTTAGTCGAGTGAAGATAGGAATATCGTATTTTTAAACATTAAATAATCAAGATCGTTTATGAAACTTCAACATTTATTTTTATCTGCATATCAAAATAAAGAATAAATGATTGTTTATTTTTGAATCAAAGATAGGCCAAATTCGATAATTTGGAATATACTGGCTTTAAAGCGTTATTGCTTGCGCCGCCATAAAAGGGAAATAATAGGGGTAAATTCAGGAAATGCGGTTAAATTCGCTATTGAAATGATGGAGAAAACACACTTCAACAGTTCAATTAAAAATGGAATACCCAAGGTGGATAATATTGCCCATGAAGTTGCTCAAAAATTGCAAAAAAATTAGGCAATTTCATGTTGCTCAGAAACTGAATCTCAGTAATTAGCAACATACACATACATAGCAACATACATAGCCAACAGTCTCTAGAAACCGTTGGAATACTCGTCGAACGGAATGAATTACTGAGATTCAATTTCCGAGCAACATTACATTGTCTCATTTTTTTTTGCAATATTTGAGCAATTTCATGGGCAATAGTATCCATCTTAGGTATTCCATTTTTTTTATTGAACTGTTGAAGTGGGTTTTCTTTATCATCTCGATAGCGAATTTACCCGCATTTCCTGAATTTACCCCTTTTATTTCTCTTTTATGGCGGCGCTAGCAATAACGCTTCAAGCGTTTATTTATGGTAACTGTTATGTTAATTAAATCAAACAAATATGAATTGAAAGCTCATTAAAAGTACTTTCAATAGATATCAACATTTACACAATAGAACGTTAGATAGCAACAGCAGATGGCCAAGTCTTAACTTACTTTCGAAGAGGTGCGATTTTTCTGACGTCGAGTGTAAAAAAAGTCTCGAATGGTAGTAAAATATAGAAAATTCAAAAGCACTTAATTACCTGTTTCTTAGAATAAAGAATTATTCATTTTCATTTTTCTAATAGTTAGGTTCATTAAGCGTTTGATTTTTTTGAGAATAGGTAACACAGATAATGTTTAAACTATCAATAAAATAATATAAAATCAACAAAAACATTTAAATGTACAAAAGTTTCAATGCAATGATATTGATAACAATTATCCCGTCTTCATCTCCCGAGATTTAATTTGTTATTTATTTATTTATTTATTTATCTTTTATTGGGAAACAAACAGCCTTATACATTACATAGTAATAGCTTAATTTATGCTAACTCATTTGCCAAAAAAGTTTCCACTTATAATAATTTACATCGAATTCGTTAAGTACTAGAGTTACTAGATGTTTTGCACAATTGAATAACAACAGATGAGTGGGTACTAGAATTAATCTGTACTTTTAAGAAATTACACTACATAATATTTAAGAGTTCTGATTTAAATTTCGAAAATTTAAGGTTGAAAATATCAATGCGACCATACTTCTTGTTGTATATATGTAAAGTTCTTGGAATGAATCGATTTTTTGCATACTTTGTACGACACCAAGGTACAGAAAACGTATCACAAGAACGCAGTGATCTTGAGCATTTAAATGAAACTTTACTTAAAAGGTAAGGTGAGTCTACGTTATTATTTAAAATTTTGTAAAGCAAGGTTATATCTCTGCGTTCTCTTCTTAAACTTAAAGGGATAAAATTATCATCAGTATTATAATTTTTAAACTTATATTTTAGACGCTTAACAAACTTGTTTTGAATTCTTTGGATTGAATTAATATGTACTTCGTATTGACAGTTCCACACAGTAGAAGCATATTCAAGGTGAGATCTGACAAAACAATTGTATAACAGAATCAGAGTTTTAGCATCCTTGAAATCCACACTTTGGCGGAATATAAAGCCCAACATTTTATACGCTTTACTTGTTATTTCATCTATATGTAAAGAAAGCAATAGCTCACAATCAAGTTTTACTCCCAAATCTCTAACCTCGGACACCCTAACGACCTGTTTTTTTTGAAGCTGATAATCAAATTCCAACGGTTTCTTTTTCCGGCTATAAGTTATAGTACAACATTTATCGACATTTAAGAAAAGTCTGTTAGCAACACAAAAGTTACAAAGTCTATCGAGATCCTCTTGTAACTTAATACAGTCATCGATATTCCTTATAACTTTAAATACTTTTGTATCGTCAGCAAATAAAAGAAATTTTGAATTTTTAAAACAATGTGCAACGTCATTAATAAATATATTAAAAAGCAGGGGTCCGAGGTGAGAGCCCTGGGGCACACCAGAAGGTATCGGTATAAAGTTAGAAATAAAGCCTTTAACTGTGACTGCCTGAGTTCTATTACGAAGGTACGATGTTATCCATCTCAGAAGGTCGCCGTGTATACCAACATACTCAATTTTTTTAAGCAATATTGCATGTGAAATTTTATCAAAACATTTCGAGTAGTCGGTATACACAGCGTCCACCTGAAAACCCTTTTCCATACCCTCAAGTACCTGGTCAACAAATTCGCATAGATTAGTCTCTGTAGACCGTTTGTCAATAAAACCGTGTTGTTGAGGTATAAATAAAGGTCTCAACGCTAAATATAACTCATCATATATTATCTTTTCAAAGAGTTTAGGGACGACCGAAAGTTTTGAAATACCTCGATAATTACGAACATTATGCTTGTCCCCACCCTTGAAGATTGGTACTACAAATGACTGTTTCCAAACAGTCGGCATAGTTCCACTTGATAGCGACAACCGAAACAAATAAGAGAGCGGTTCAGCCAACTGCCCGCAACATCTCTTCAGCAGGAGAGGGTGCCAGCCATCTGGCCCAGACCCTTTGCTGGTATCAATTCGTGAAAGGTATCTCTTCACTAATTGAGGTGTAATATGTACCGATCCGATTATGCAAGAATCTGAGTCACCAGCCGGCCTGCAATCGGGAATAGGGTCAGATTCATTTTCGAAAACAGACTGAAAGTAAGTATTAAAAAGATTAGCAATTAAGGAGCCGTCCGATCCAGAAGAATTATCCAGGTACATAGTGTCCGGGATAAAATTATCATTTTTTTTCGATTTTATGTATGTCCAAAAATTTTTACTATTCTTTTTAATACTAGCCTCTGACTTCAATTGGAAAGTATCATAACTATAATCTTGAAGTAACTTAAAGGATCATTCACACAGCTCCGGCGCGTCAACGGCGCGTCACCGGCCCGTCAACGTCAAAAATATAGTTACATACAAGTTGTACTACACTGTTCACACACATCAGTCATGGCGCGTCAACGGCGCGTCACCGGCCCGTCAACGTCAAACGCATATTGCTACGGCATGCCGGCGACGCGCCGGTGACGTGACGGCCGGCGCGTCACCGGCACGGCGCGTCGCCGGCGAGTCACCGGCAAGGCAAACAGGGTTGCTACTTTTTTGTTTAAATAAATTATTGGTTGCTGTAATCGGTACAGAAAATTACACTGTGGTATGGAAATAAAGTATAATTTATTTATTTCAACTTTGAAAAACAATTATTTTTACTACTTTTGGTAATATATTGGTAATTAATTTACACCACCAGTCTAGGATGAGTATTTTTCGAGATATTCCTGTTTTAAGATTAACAGATGGCCGTTGTCAAACTTAAAACAGCAATATCAATAAAAAAAAATTGTTGAGATTTGCGTACGTCGCGGATGACGTCATAATTTATTTACAGATCACAAGACTATGTTTTCCTAGCTTCACTTGTTTTTACGACATTCATTTGTTTACCCGAAGTTCACTCACATTGTTGTATTTTTATTAAAATTCGAAAAAAAATACCTTTACTAGAACTTAATGGAACAGGTGAATTAAGTCTCATAAAGTTACCAAAATATTAACAGAATTAAAAAATAAAATGTTTTTTAAAGTTGAAATAAATAAATAATACTTTATTTCCATACCACAATGTACTTTTTTTCTACCTTTTATAACAACCAATACTTTATTAAAACAAATAAGTAGCAACCCTGTTTGCTTTGCCGTTGACGCGCCGGCCGGCGACGCGCCGGTGACGTGACGGCCGGTGACGCGCCGGTGACGTGACGGCCGGCACGTCACCGGCACGTCGCGCCGCCGGCGAGTCACCGGCAAGGCAAACAGGGTTGCTACTTTTTTGTTTTAATAAATTATTGGTTGCTATAATCGGTAAAGAAAAGTACACTGTGGTATGGAAATAAAGTAGGTATTATTTATTTATTTCAACTTTGAAAAACATTTATTTTTATTACTTTTGGTAATATTTTGGTAAATTTTTTAGACTTAATTTACACCACCAGCCAGTTTAGGATGAGTATTTTTCAAGATAAATTTCTGTTTTAAGATTGACAGATGACAGCTGTCAAACTTAAAACAGCAATATCTCAAAAAGAAATTGTTAACCTTCACTTGTTTTTCCGACATTCATTTGTTTACCCGAAATCCACACTCATTCACACACAAAATTCGAAGAACAGTACCTTTACTAGAACTCGGTGGAAAGGGTGAATTAAGGCTCAGTTGCACCACCCAACTTTAACGATAACAGGCTAGTTCTAGTACCGGTTAAGCATAAGTTAGCCAAAAAAAGAGGTTGTGAATTAAGGCTCAGTTGCACCACCTAACTTTAACGATAACAGGCTAGTTATAGTACCGGTTAAGCATAAGTTAGCCAAAAAAAGAGGTTGATAGCCAGCTTGATGTCCTTTGACAAGTTTGACGTGACAAATAGGTAGCATTACCCTTTGACGATAACTTTAACTTTGACAGCGTTTTGGTACAGAATAAAGTTACCAAAATATTAACAAAGTAATAAAAAAAGATTTTTAAAGTTGAAATAAATAAATAATACTTCATTTCCATGCCACAATGTTTGTACCAATAATAAATAAGCGGCAACCCTGTTTGTCATGCCGGGGACGCGCCGGTGACGTGACGGCCGGTGACGCGCCGGTGACGTGACGGCCGGCGACGCGCCGGTGACGTGACGGCCGGCGCGTCACCGGCGCGTCACCGGCCGTCACGTCACCGGCGCGTCGCCGGCCGGCGCGTCAACGGCAAAGCAAACAGGGTTACTACTTTTTTGTTTTAATAAATTATTGGTTGCTATAATCGGTAGAGAAAAAGTATATTGTGGTATGGAAATAAAGTATTATTTATTTATAACAACTTTGAAAATCATTTTTTTATTACTTTTGTCAATATTTCGGTAGCTTTATGAGACTTAATTCACCTGTTCCACTAAGTTCTAGCACAGCCGATATTTAGTTCATACAGTTGATCATCGAAGGAGTCTAGACAGAGCAATCGTGCGGGGTGGTGCAGTATAGAAGGGGGGTGGGAGGTCCCGAGAGGCTAATATCAACGCAATGTTAAAAATGAAAGAAATCAAGATGGCGGCCAAATTTTTACTTTGCGGGCCGATTTAGATAAAACTCGGTTTTGGTACTATTTTGACAAACAAACAGCAACGCAATGTCAAAAAAGTAAAAATTCAAGATGGCGGCCAACTTTTTTGTTTGTCGGCCGATTTCGATGAAACTCGGTTTTTGGTCCTATTTTGACAAGCAAACAGCGCGACGCAATGTTAAAAAAGTAAAAAATTCAAGATGGTGGCCAACTTTTTCTTTGCGGGCTAATTTCGATGAAACTCGGTTTTTTGGACTATTTTGACAAGAAAACGGCAATGCACTGTTAAAAATGTAAATAGTTCAAGATGGCGGCTAACTTTTTTGCTTGTGGGTCGATTTCGATGAAACTCGGTTTTTAGTACTGTTTTGACAAGAAAACAGCAACGCAATGTTAAAAATGTAAAAAATTAAAGATGGCAGCCAAATTTTTTGTTTGCGGGCCGATTTTGATGAATCTTGGTTTTTGGTACTATTTTGCCAAGAAAACAGCAACGCAGTGTTAAAAATCTAAAAAAAATCAAGATGGCGGCCAACTTTTTTGCTTGTGGGCTGATTTCGATGAAATTTGGTATTTTTTACTTTTAACATTGCGTTGCTGTTTTCTTGGCAAAATAGTACCAAAAACCAAGATTCATCAAAATCGGCCCGCAAACAAAAAATTTGGCTGCCATCTTTAATTTTTTACATTTTTAACATTGCGTTGCTGTTTTCTTGTCAAAACAGTACTAAAAACCGAGTTTCATCGAAATCGACCCACAAGCAAAAAAGTTAGCCGCCATCTTGAACTATTTACATTTTTAACAGTGCATTGCCGTTTTCTTGTCAAAATAGTCCAAAAAACCGAGTTTCATCGAAATTAGCCCGCAAAGAAAAAGTTGGCCACCATCTTGAATTTTTTACTTTTTTAACATTGCGTCGCGCTGTTTGCTTGTCAAAATAGTACCAAAAACCAAGTTTCATCGAAATCAGCCCACAAGAAAAAATGTTGGCCGCCATCTTGAATTTTTTTACATTTTTAGCATTGCGTTGCTGTTTTCTTGTCAAAATAGTACTAAAAACCGAATTTCATCGAAATCGGCCCACAAACAAAAAAGTTGGCCGCCATCTTGATTTTTTTAGATTTTTAACAATGCGTTGCTGTTTTCTTGTCAAAATAGTACCCAAAACCAAGTTTCATTGAAATCGGCCCACAAACAAAAAGTTGGCTGCCATCTTGAATTATTTACATTTTAACAGTGCATTGCCGTTTTCTTGTCAAAATAGTAGGTACCAAAAACAGAGTTTCATCGAAATTTGCCCGCAAATAAAAAGTTGGCGCCATCTTGATTTTTTAACTTTTTTAACATTGCGTCGCTGTTTGCTTGTCTAAATAGTACCAAAAACTGAGTTTCATCTAAATCGGCCCGCAAACAGAGAAGTTGGCTGCCATCTTTATTTTTTTTACTTTTTTAATATTGCGTTTCTGTTTTCTTGTCAATATAGGACCAAAAACCGAGTTTCATCGAAATCGGCCTGCAAACAAAAAAGTTGGCCGCCATCTTGATTTTTTTACTTTTTTGACATTGCGTTGCTGTTTGTTTGTCAAAATAGTACCAAAAACCGAGTTTTATCTAAATCGGCCCACAAATAAAAAAGTTGGCCGCCATCTTGATTTTTTCATTTTTAACATTGCGTTGATATTAGCCTCTCGGGACCTCCCACCCCCCTTCTATACTGCACCACCCCGCACCATTGCTCTGTCTAGCTAGACTCCTTCGATGATCGACTGTATGAACTAAATATCGGCTGTGCTAGAACTTAGTGGAACAGGTGAATTAAGTCTCATAAAGCTACCGAAATATTAACAAAAGTAATAAAAAAATGATTTTCAAAGTTGTAATAAATAAATAATACTTTATTTCCATACCACAATATACTTTTTCTCTACCGATTATAGCAACCAATAATTTATTAAAACAAAAAAGTAGCAACCCTGTTTGTCATGCCGGGGACGCGCCGGTGACGTAACGGCCGGTGACGCGCCGGTGACGTGCCGGCCGTCACGTCACCGGCGCGTCACCGGCCGTCACGTCACCGGCGCGTCGCCGGCCGTCACGTCACCGGCGCGTCCCCGGCATGGCAAACAGGGTTGCCACTTATTTATTATAATAAATTATTGGTTGTTATAATAGGTAGAATAAAGTACATTGTGGTGTAGAAATAAAGTATTTATTTTAACTCGGTTTTTGACACTATTTTGATCAGAAAACAGCAATGCAAAGTTAAAAATGTGAAAATTCAAAATGGTGGCCAACTTCTCTCTTTGCGGGCCGATTTAGATGAAATTCAGTTTTTGGTACTATTTTGACAAGCAAACAGCGCGACGAAATGTTAAAAAAGTAAAAAATTCAAGATGGTGGCCAACTTTTTATTTGCGGGCTAATTTCGATGAAACTCGGTTTTTTGGACTATTTTGACAAGAAAACGGCAATGCACTGTTAAAAATGTAAATAATTCAAGATGGCGGCCAACTTTTTTGTTTGTGGGCCGATTTCAATGAAACTCGGTTTTTGGTACTATTTTGACAAGAAAACAGCAACGCAGTGTTAAAAATCAAAAAAAATCAAGATGGCGGTCAACTTTTTTGTTTGTGGGTCGATTTCGATGAAATTCGGTTTTTAGTACTATTTTGACAAGAAAACAGCAACGCAAAGCTAAAAATGTAAAAAAATTCAAGATGGCGGCCAACTTTTTTGCTTGTGGGCCGATTTCGATGAAACTTGGTATTTGGTACTATTTTGACATGAGAACAGCTACGCAAAGTTAAAAATGTAAAAATTCAAGATGGTGGCCAACTTTTTATTTGCGGGCTAATTTCGATGAAACTTGGTTTTTTGGACTATTTTGACAAGAAAACGGCAATGCACTGTTAAAAATGTAAATAATTCAAGATGGCGGCCAACTTTTTTGTTTGTGGGCCGATTTCAATGAAACTCGGTTTTTGGTACTATTTTGACAAGAAAACAGCAACGCAGTGTTAAATATCTAAAAAATTCAAGATGGCGGCCAACTTTTTTGTTTGTGGGCCGATTTCAATGAAACTCGGTTTTTGGTATTATTTTGACATGAGAAATTGAGAACAGCTACGCAATGTTAAAAATGTAAATAATTCAAGATGGCGGCCAACTTTTTTGTTTGTGGGCCGATTTCAATGAAACTCGGTTTTTGGACTATTTTGACAAGAAAACAGTAACGCAGTGTTAAAAATCTAAAAAAATCAAGATGGCGGTCAACTTTTTTGTTTGTGGGCCGATTTCGATGAAATTCGGTTTTTAGTACTATTTTGACAAGAAAACAGCAACGCAAAGCTAAAAATGTAAAAAATTCAAGATGGCGGCCAACTTTTTTGCTTGTGGGCCGATTTCGATGAAACTTGGTATTTGGTACTATTTTGACATGAGAACAGCTACGCAAAGTTAAAAATGTAAAAATTAAAGATGGTGGCCAACTTCTCTGTTTGAGGGCCGATTTAGATGTAACTCAGTTTTTGGTACTATTTTGACAAGCAAACAGCGATGCAATGTTAAAAAAGCAAAAAATTCAAAATGGCGGCCAACTTTTTATTTGCGAGCCAATTTCGATGAAACTCGGGTTTTGGTACTATTTTGACAAGAAAACGGCAATGCACTGTTAAAAATGTAAATAATTCAAGATGGTGGCAAACTTTTTTGTTTGTGGGCCGATTTCAATGAAACTCGGTTTTTGGTACTATTTTGACAAGAAAACAGCAACGCAGCGTTAAAAATAAAAAAATAAATCAAGATGGCGGCCAACTTATTTGTTTGTGGGCCTATTTCGATAAAACTCGGTTTTTTGTACTATTTTGACAAGACGACAGCAACACAATGTTAAAAGTATAAAAATATCTAAGATGGCGGCAAACTTTTTTGCTCGCGGGGCGATTCAATGAAACTCGGTTTTTGACACTATTTTGATCAGAAAACAGCAATGCAAAGTTAAAAATGTGAAAATTCAAGATAGCGGCCAACTTTTTCGCTTGTGAGCTGATTTCGATGAAACTCGGTGATGCCGTTTTCTGGTTAAAACGGTCCAAAAAACCGAGTTTCATCAAAATCGGCCCACAAGCAAAAAGTTGGCCGCCATCTTGCATATTTTTATGTTTTTAATATAGCGTTGCTGTTTTCTTGTCAAAATAGTACCAAAAATCGAGTTTCATCGAAATCAGCCCACAAGCCAAAAAGTTGGCCGCCATCTTGAATTTTTACATTTGTAACTTTGCGTTGCTGTTTTCTTGTCAAAATAGTGTCAAAAACCGTGTTTCATCGAAATCGCCCTGCAAACAAAAAGTTGGCCGCCATCTTAGATATTTTTGTATTTTTAACATTGCGTTGCTGTTTTCTTGGCAAAATAGTACCAAAAACCGAGATTAATCGAAATCGGCCCGCAAACAAAAAAGTTAGCCGCCATCTTGAATTTTTTACATTTTTAAGAGTGCGTTGCTGTTTTCTTGTCAAAATAGTAGCAAAAACCGAGTTTCATCGAAATCAGCCTACAAGCAAAAAAGTTTGCCGCCATTTTGAATTTTTTAATGTTTTCAACATTGCTTTATTATTTTCGTGTCAAAGTTATATCAAAAAGCGAGCTTCATCGAAATCGGCCCATAAACAAAAAGAAAAGGAGCAAAAAGTAAATCAGCCCACGAGCCAAAAAGTTGGCCGCCATCTTGAATTTTTACATTTGTAACTTTGCGTTGCTGTTTTCTTGTCAAAATAGTGTCAAAAACCGTGTTTCATCGAAATCGCCCTGCAAACGAAAAAGTTGGCCGCCATCTTAGATTTTTTTGTATTTTTAACATTGCGTTGCTGTTTTCTTGGCAAAATAGTACCAAAAACCGAGATTCATCGAAATCGGCCCGCAAACAAAAAATTTGGCCGCCATCTTTAATTTTTTACATTTTTAACATTGCGTTGCTGTTTTCTTGTCAAAATAGTACCAAAAACCGAGTTTCATCGAAATCGACCCACAAGCAAAAAAGTTAGCCGCTATCTTGAATTTTTTACATTTTTAAGAGTGCGTTGCTGTTTTCTTGTCAAAATAGTAGCAAAAACCGAGTTTCATCGAAATCAGCCCACAAGCAAAAAAGTTTGCCGCCATTATGAATTTTTTAATGTTTCCAACATTGCGTTGTTATTTTCTTGTCAAAGTTATATCAAAAAGCGAGCTTTATCGAAATCGGCCCATAAACAAAAAGAAAAGGAGCAAAAACTAAATCAGCCCACAAGCCAAAAAGTTGGCCGCCATCTTGAATTTTTACATTTGTAACTTTGCGTTGCTGTTTTCTTGTCAAAATAGTGTCAAAAACCGTGTTTCATCGAAATCGCCCTGCAAACGAAAAAGTTGGCCGCCATCTTAGATATTTTTGTATTTTTAACATTGCGTTGCTGTTTTCTTGGCAAAATAGTACCAAAAACCGAGATTCATCAAAATCGGCCCGCAAACAAAAAATTTGGCCGCTATCTTTAATTTTTTACATTTTTAACATTGCGTCGCGCTGTTTGCTTGTCAAAATAGTACCAAAAACTGAATTTCATCGAAATCGCCCTGCAAACAGGGAAGTTGGCCACCATCTTGAATTTTTACATTTTTAACATTGCGTAGCTGTTCTCATGTCAAAATAGTACCAAAAACCAAGTTTCATCGAAATCAGCCCACAAGAAAAAATGTTGGCCGCCATCTTGAATTTTTTTACATTTTTAGCATTGCGTTGCTGTTTTCTTGTCAAAATAGTACTAAAAACCGAATTTCATCGAAATCGGCCCACAAACAAAAAAGTTGGCCGCCATCTTGATTTTTTTAGATTTTTAACAATGCGTTGCTGTTTTCTTGTCAAAATTGTACCCAAAACCAAGTTTCATTGAAATCGGCCCACAAACAAAAAGTTGGCTGCCATCTTGAATTATTTACATTTTAACAGTGCATTGCCGTTTTCTTGTCAAAATAGTAGGTACCAAAAACAGAGTTTCATCGAAATTTGCCCGCAAATAAAAAGTTGGCGCCATCTTGATTTTTTTACTTTTTTAACATTGCGTCGCTGTTTGCTTGTCTAAATAGTACCAAAAACTGAGTTTCATCTAAATCGGCCCGCAAACAGAGAAGTTGGCTGCCATCTTTATTTTTTTTACTTTTTTAATATTGCGTTTCTGTTTTCTTGTCAAAATAGGACCAAAAACCGAGTTTCATCGAAATCGGCCTGCAAACAAAAAAGTTGGCCGCCATCTTGAATTTTTTACTTTTTTGACATTGCGTTGCTGTTTGTTTGTCAAAATAGTACCAAAAACCGAGTTTTATCTAAATCGGCCCGCAAATAAAAAAGTTGGCCGCCATCTTGATTTTTTCATTATATTAGCCTCTCGGGACCTCCCACCCCCCTTCTATACTGCACCACCCCGCACCATTGCTCTGTCTAGACTCCTTCGATGATCGACTGTATGAACTAAATATCGGCTGTGCTAGAACTTAGTGGAACAGGTGAATTATTAAGTCTCATAAAGCTACCGAAATATTAACAAAAGTAATAAAAAAATGATTTTCAAAGTTGTAATAAATAAATAATACTTTATTTCCATACCACAATATACTTTTTCTCTACCGATTATAGCAACCAATAATTTATTAAAACAAAAAAGTAGTAACCCTGTTTGTCATGCCGGGGACGCGCCGGTGACGTGACGGCCGGTGACGCGCCGGTGACGTGCCGGCCGTCACGTCACCGGCGCGTCACCGGCCGTCACGTCACCGGCGCGTCGCCGGCCGTCACGTCACCGGCGCGTCCCCGGCATGGCAAACAGGGTTGCCACTTATTTATTATAATAAATTATTGGTTGTTATAATAGGTAGAAAAAAGTACATTGTGGTGTAGAAATAAAGTATTTATTTATTTATTTCAACTTTAAGAACTTTAAGTATTGTTTTTGGTAGTATTTTGGTAACTTTGTTAGACTTAATTCACTTTTACCACTAAGTTCAAGCAAAGGTACTATTTTTTCGAATTTTAATAATAATACAACAATTTCTGTAGACAATGTTTTCATGCCTTCACTTGTGTTCCGACATTCATTTGTTTACCCGAAAATCCGACATTCGCATACGTTGTTGTATTTCTATTATAATTCGAGAAAATAGTACTTACCTTTACTTGAACTTAGTGGAATAAGTAAATTAAGTCTAATAAAGTTACCAAAATATTTCCAAAAAACAATACTTAAACAGTAGGTTTTTAAAGTTGAAATAAATAAATAATTCATTATTTCCATACCACAATGTACTTTTTTCTACCTATTATAGCAACCTATACTTTATTAAAACAAAAAAGTGGCAACCCTGCTTGCCTTGCCGGTGAAGCGACGTTGACTTGACTGAAACGAGCCGGCGACGCGCCGGTGACGTGCCGGCGCCGGTGATCTGAACTGCTTGTTCACACATATTTTTGACGTTGACGGACGGGCCGTTGACGCGCCGGTGACGCGCCGGTGACGCGCCGGAGCTGTGGGAATGATCCTTAAATTCCTTACGAAGTTCACTAAATTTATTGTAATCATACAACCTATTGTAAGTTTTCCATTTTATATGAGCTTTACATTTTTTATGGTATAAATTAATCAGAGACCGTGTGTACCACACAGGAAAAGGACTGTGTTCCGAGACTTGTTTTGTTGGAACATATTTATCTATTAAATGATTCAAAATTGTATAAAAGCATTCAACGGCAGATTCAATGTTCCGCCCATTAAAATGTTCAGACCAGTCAATCTTATCCAGCTCGCAATTAATGGCTTCATAATCCGCGGCGTAGAATAAACGAACAGTACGTGGCGGTGCGCGTAGGCACGTGACGTCATCGGTAATGCACTCTATAGCTAGCGCAGGATGATGCGAGTCCTCGGGGAGTGATAATGGATTCGTGCGTGACACTTTACAATTTAAATTCGATAAGACAATATCGAGCCAACGACCATTTCCATTGACAACATTGTTGAATTGAGACCAGTTTGTAAAACATAAGAATGTGTTTAATTGAGATGTGAGTAAATTAAAGGAAGGGTTACATAAAATTAAATCTGAGCCTTGTTCAACGCCCCAAACTGCATCAGTAATATTAAAATCACCGACGATAAGATATTTATTATTTGGTTCGTCAATAGATAAATTAGACATAAATTCAAAGAACATGTTCTGGGAAGCAGCCTGGTTCACGCCTTGAAGGAAATAACAACAAAAAATGCATAACTTACTATACTCATACGTTCGGCCTATTGTAATATTAACGCGAGTGATCTCAGTATCCAACACATTGGGTACCGACGATGATGACTGCACGTCCACGGCAATGCCGCGACGAACCCCTATTAATGTACCTCCGCCCCTCGTCGTTCCATGACAATCGTAGTTCCTATCTGTTCGGTAAACCACATAACGTGGATCGAATAATTCCGCATCAAAAATACCCGGCTAAATAAAGTTACAAAGTAGTAGCTCTGCTATACGCTCGCACTATATCGCACGTCTTCAGCGCTATAGGAAGGAAAAAGAAAGCAATAGCTACCCCCTCTCTGCCTCCGACCAGCGCTGCCCGCCGCCGCATCAACCTCATTCTTTGTTGCGCGCGCGCGCAAGACGCACGTCGGTCATCACAAAAATATTACTTTTTTGTTTAACTATAGTCTTAAAATCAGTGAAATTATAAACGTGAATTAATTCATGAAAACGGTAAAATACCTTCACTATGCAAGTGATACGAATGTTGAAGGTAGACTCACAATTTATCTTTTCTCTTAGTGATCAAAAGTATGCAAGTTATTCACAAAGGCAAACTGCCTTATATTTGCCTCGAGTCAATACGAGATATTGACCAATGGTACATTTTTCCCGAGCCAATACGTGATATTGGCCAGTGAATTTTTTTTCCCGAGTCAATACGAGATATTGACCAGTGATACTTTTATGCGTTAATACGAGATATTAACCATCATTTTACAATAAACTGCCGAATACTTGCCTCGAGTCGATACGACCTGCTTTTGTGAGTTAATGTCTTAATAACGAATCCTTCGTATATTATGATTGAACTCAACTTACAGGTAAGTTTGTTTAATCATTATTAACCGCTTCATATTTTACAAAATATGAATAGATTTGCTGGTGTTAACTGCAAAATATTTGCTTTGAGTCAATACGACATACTTGCTTTTATGAGATATTTTTTCCCGAGTCAATACGTGATATTGACCAGTGATAAGTACTATTATGAGCTAATACGAGATATTAGCCGTAATTTTATAAAACATATATACCTAGATTTGCTGACGTAAACTGCAGATTATTTACTTTAAGTCAATACGAGATACTTCTATGTGTTAATACGAGATATTAACCGTTATTTTACAAATATTAATAAGATATTTGCTATCAAAAATGAAGGCCTAATAATCTTTTTCGTGAAACATCAAAATTGTTGTCACTGATACAGGTATGTACAAGTACTTTTAAATGTTTCGGTTTTCTCGAACAACATTATAAAACAAAATTCTGATTCCTTTTTATTTTTTCTTCGAGAAAAATCAGCAATGATGTTGAACATCAAAATACACTCCCACAAGTGTTAAAGGTGCCCTTATGGTCAGTAAAAAAAAAAAAAAAAAAAAAAACATTACCGGCAAATTCATCTCCGATTCGTTGAAAATGAATCATGCTATTATCATGTATTATGCCACTACTGAAAATCGTTCGAACAGTGTCTTTAAAGACCGTCAGCGCGACGACACCGACTGCTCAGTTCTCTCTAAACTTGGGGTCTTCCACAACAACCACAACCATATCTTGGAACACAAGCAGTTGAGCCGAGGTGACGGACAACAATCAGCAGGGCCAGTTTAACGTGTTTCATCGGCCTTGCGGCACCTACCTGCAGCTTCCAGCTCCAAGGGCTACCCGTGATCACCACCGTCGGCACCGTCGCGCTACCGGATCAGAACAAAAGGTCAAAAAGTCTGTACCTTGTCTGTATTTTTAGCTGGTCAGCTAAAATACGTTCTCGATTCGAGTAAAAACTATCAAACGACCGTTATGTGCTTGAGGTTATTTTCCAATACTAATCCTAAGTATTCAGTTAGTTAAATTAAAAAATAAACAAATATATTTTATTTTCTTTACAATAGAAAATAGAACATGTGGGTACTTTCTGAACATTTTATGGAGGATGCTAGAACGACTTAACTCATAACATGTGTCCTGATAATGTCATGGCACAACTATTAGTCCTTGAGAACGGTTGCTTTCACGCACAGCGCAAAAAGTATTGAAGACTAGCGGCCGCCAAGAAAATGTTTCTTGCTATCCCTCAGGAACAATATTTTCCTTTCGGGATTAAAGGTACCGTATGTCTTTCTCTGTAACCCAGACAACGTGTATATAAATTTCATGATGATCTGTTCAGTGGTTGAGACGTGAGGGTGTAACAAACAAACAAACAAAAGGACTTTTGCATTTTTTATATTAGTAAATATGTTATTAAGTTAATAAACTTCATGAGTTTTGGGTCTTATTCTTTGGCTTTTTCACAGCACTACACAGAATCATCATCTTTACTAGATTTTTAAACCAATAATTTAACCCATTAATTACAGGCTTCAATGCCCTATTAAGATGACACTTATGTCTGGGTATTAATTACCAAAATTTCTCAAATTTTCAAGTATTAGAAACTATAAAAACAATGATTCTAATATTTAAGATCCTCATTAACTATCAAGAAAGTCCCAGCCAAACATGTAAATTCTTTGGCCTTGTATTAAATTTCTAAAATTAGTAGTATATTGACAAATAAGGACAAACAAAATATTTTTAGAAGATGTTATTAAAATCAAATAAAATACATTTTAGTGACTTTGTCAGATACTTGGGAACTATTACAGGAGTTTGTACTGTGGTAGCATTACTATTTTAACAGTTAAAATTTTAATATTGGACAAGCTTAAGGCTTGTACATATTGAGCATTAATGTTTAACTATTTAAAATAATGAATATAATAATTACGTATACATCGTACTATGTACCTTGTCAACTTTGTATTGTATGGTGGAAAAATAATATTTGTTTTTCTGATACGTTTAAATCAATATGATAAACGAATAGTTTTCAATACTTTCTCCATTGCTTTGACAATAAGACTGCGCAGCAGCCGGTCAAAGTGAGACAATATAAGATTTTGCACAAACCAGGAATAATTGCTGCTCATTAATGACCTGGATCTGCTTTTTGTTATAAAATTCTTCGCATGCCGTGCGTATACTAGCACCGATGGGCTGCTACCCGATGGGCGGCGCCTACCACTGCGGCTGTGCTAGATATAGCTGGGACGCGCACCACGCCGTCTGTCTGCTGGTGCCTATACTGAAGTTTTTGTTGTATATTAATAACACCACTGCCATTTCATAAATGAATCGAATAAGTGGTGTTCATTGCTTGCAATTAAATTAAATTGCTAAATTGCTCGCGAGAAATGGCAGTGTTATGATTAACAATAGGCGTAATAACGCCTCCCCAGCTTTATTTTTCCTTACTTATTAAAAAAAAAAAACTTATTTTAAGTACATGACAAAGCCAAATGACATAATAGCTATCACAGCCATGGTTTCTCAATGAAATAAAATAAAAAATAAAAGTTTTTTATTTCTGCAATTACACAATACATTAAATAAACTTATATTATTAAAGCTACCTAGTAAACATAATAATATACTTGTGACAGGCAACTCCATTCCCTCGTTGAAACCTTAATCAACTTGCTGTTAAAGAAATAGCGATGGTAATAGTCACAACAAACGTTAATTTATTTTTATCTGTTCGCAGAAAGAAACATCATACTCGCTGTCAGTTTTCTCTGGCTGCATATTATAAGGCAAACGTTCCTTAGAAAACAAGTTTCTTTAGTCAAGCGTTAGAAGTGTCTATTGATACCTTGCCTCAGTATTTGAATAATACTGCAAGCAAATCTATATTTTTATTGGAAATAGTGCCAAGAAAGAATATCTTATTTTATATAAATTAATGATTTAATAGGATTTCTAAATAACTGCTTTCTAAACGAATCCCAGTATACAATCATTGCTCAGATATCTCCTAATTATTTTAAATCCATATCAGCGGCAATGGTAACCTAAAAAAAAAAAATATTTTTTTTGATTTGTTTGTTACACTACCGTTACATTACCGTTACATTACATTACCGTTAGATACCGTTGGATCTTACAATAGTTTAAGTTTACCTGTTGAACTTACTCCCAAATAACTTACATTTTGAACAATTAAGCACACATTGGTCACCTTGTTAGCCTTGGCTACAAGTGAATGAATACAGATCATGTACTTAATTCAATTAAGCAACTCAGTATTGTATTATATTATCTGAGGTAACACAGTAAGATTTGGCGAAATAATTTATTATTTAAAATTTAAATGACAGATGTTTAATCACATCTTCTGTAAGTCTCAACTTGTTGAACTTCTTGTTGAACTTTCCATTCTTTGAGTTTTTATTTCTGTAATAAAATTATTTGTGTTTATTGATAAAAATATCTTAAATATTATCGCCCTTATGAACTAACACAACCCCCCCCCCCCCAAAAAAAAACTTATCAATGCTGCCTCGTCACAAACATTCGGCCGATTGATAAAATTTATAATGGAGGAATGTTACACCGACTTTTTTATTAATCTCATTACCTGTTTATCATGTTGTGTGACATGTGGTTACATCGGCGCGGCGGCCAAGTTGCTGCCATTTGTGACGAAAAATTTGTTCAATTACTAGTCTGTGTGTCGAATTTTCTGTGGATGCTATTCGCAATCTGCTGTTTGGACTGGACAATCGACAATATTTGCGAGTTTCCAGGATACGGGCTCTAATTTTGCAGAACCGACATTGTAATAAAACAATTTTTTATCATGTTGCAGTTGCAGTGCAGGAGCACTGACTTATTTTTATCTTATTTAACTAATCCTTATAACAATTTAATGTGTGTTCACTTAACCCTTGTTTATTTATATAAACAAACAAAGGTTCCTCTAATAACATTGATATCTTCTCTAAACATCCTACTTTGTAACAAATTAAATCTCGGGAGATGAAGACGGGATAATTTAATGATCAAACGAACTTACCCTAAGTGAAGTTCGATCTTAATTATCCCGTCTTCATCGAAGAGATTTAAAGTCCCAACCCGCCCTTGCTAGTTGTTTGGTTAACAACCGTATCCCTATAATAGATGGAGATATCAATGTATTTACTTACTACTCCAAACTGAATGAGGTTGACGCGGCGGCGGGCAGCGCTGGTCGGAGGCAGAGAGGGGGTAGCTATTGCTTTCTTTTTCCTTCCTATAGCGCTGAAGACGTGCGATATAGTGCGAGCGTATAGCAGAGCTACTACTTTGTAACAAATTAAATCTCTTCGATGAAGACGGGATAATTAAGATCGAACTTCACTTAGGGTAAGTTCGTTTGATCATTAAAATATTTGTTATAATTGATACCTTGCTAACTTTAAAAGTTCTTCACCAGCAGCTGTCTTTGTCATAATCACGATATTATCATCGAAGTACGACACAAGTGTTCATCCAGTACCTAATAGTCTTTTTCTGTCCAGAACTCATGGTCACCTGAGCGTTCTCGTTTATCGTTTATAACCTCTAACCATAACAATAAATATTTATTCTTATGCTCTCTTTCTAATGTCTAAACTCCAAGGTTTACGGTGAGATGTTAAAAAGAAAACACAAATTATTTTCATATTTAAACTTGACAATAACATTGTTTACCTCAAACATCGGAACAAACAATAAATTACGAAAAAAACAAAACAATCACTTTGATGGTATTGATCATTTTCTGAGTTTATTTCAAAACATTCTTTAAAACGTTCGTTCAAAGATTAATTTGCACTATTTTTTCACCAAACACTTCCATTTCACGATATTTTCGTGTAAACGAAGTGTAAACGTAATTTAATTGTGAAAAGCACCAGAAATCACTGCTGGTCGACGCCATATTTACAGATTTGACAGCAACATCGCCTCAGCGTGCCTGGTGATAGAAAATGGAACTAAATTACAATGACTTGGCTAGCCAAGTGGTTAATTAAACGTTATCGAACCAAGACATTTGCCTAGCCGTTAAATGAAATGCCGGGATGTTATTTAGGCCGATGATTGAATGGCGCCTGTCAATGAAAAGGCTAGGCCGCTAATTGAACGACTGATTAAGCTAGTTGGCTACGACATATATAAACTGACGAAATTTATTTTAATGAATTTGAGCAATCTGAAAAAATATTTAAATATTGTCAAGTTCTGGAATGAACAATGTTTTATTTTAAAGGAAATTTAATTTTTCACTTAGCGATTTCACACTTCTGTAACTCTCATTTTTCTTAAATGTTCTCGACTATATTTTTAAGTAGGCTATATCTTTTGTTTCACTTTTTAGTGGCCTCGATGACGTAGCATCATCCACGTGCGTCTCCCTCCTGAAGCGGGTGGCGCGCGGCGGGCGCACCGTGGTGTGCTCGCTGCACACGCCGTCGGCGCGGCTGTTCGCGGAGTTCGACCACGTGTACGTGGTGGCCAACGGCCGCTGCACCTACCAGGGCACGGCGGGGGGCGTGGTGCCCTTCCTTAACGAGCTGCAACTGCCGTGCCCTAAGACTTACAACCCGGCGGACTTTAGTGAGTATTGCCACAGAAACAGTACTAACTAAACGTACAGAAATAATAAGCTACTCTCGATGCACGGCAATAAAGTACAATTTCAAATTGCACAGCGTTGCGTGCCTATTATTGTATGGACCTTCCCTTTCTGTCGCGTAAGTCACGTAACTCTGTCTCAACGATACATAACACGACAGCCCTTGTGCGCTGGCTCGACTGAGTGAGCCGTGAGCAGTAGGCAAAAGTTTAAGCGTGGAGTGAGCCCACCTGGGGCCCTACCGCCTAACTCAAAGCGATAGCTATGCTCTATCCGTCCTTGTCATATCATAACACGATGACAAGGACGGACAGTGCACTGACGTCATGAACCAAAGCCAGATTCAAAGCGAAAGAGTTAGGCGGTAAGCCTGCTGGTATAGCTACGCGGTCGCCAGAGCAGACCAAAGAACTTGTCGCCTAACCAGCTAGGGAAGTGATCCCATTCCTCAACGAACTACATCAACTTGCAGAAGTCCCAAAACCACTGCTATTAACAAACTCGAAAACTGAAAAATTAGCATCAAGTCCATTCAAATAATAACTTTTACCATATCGCATTAAAATAAAATTTGTCAGACAAAACTCTAAAATTACCGTAATTTGTTCAGTTATAGAAGTATCGAGTGGTGAATACGGTTCTCACACCGATAAGATGGTGGCGGCCATAGAAAATGGTCGCTGCCAGCGGTGGAGGGAGTACACCGTCGAAGCTCCCCCTTGTATCGACGAAGACCTTGAACTAGAACAACTGAACGCAGGGGGGGTGGAGAAGCACAACTTTAAACATGGGAGCACGGCTTGGCAGCAGTTCTCTGTTTTACTCCGGCGGATGCTGTTACAGAATGTTAGAAATAAGGTAAGATTTTAAACACTAACGTACGTTAACTAACGTTAAACATACTCTTAATTAGCCCTATTTCATTTACACATAATAAATCTTTCGTCTTAAGCACTTTTTTCCTCTGTTAATTACTAGAATATAAATTTACTAGTGGTTCTGTAGAGTTGTAGATCTTGCGTTTGTAACATTTTTGATCATTCGAAATGGCTGAAATATGATTTTTCCCCATATCCCGTGGCAGACCGCCACTATGAAAAATTTTGAAAGACTGAATCGACAAAAAAATCCAAATAATCAAAAAACCTGTTCACAAAATTTCACGAAAATCGATTTAGAAATGCGACCTGTAGAGGAAAACAGTCGGACAGCCGGACATACGAAAGCATTTTAGCTCAAGAGACGCTTCGCGCTGGTCGGTCATTCATCAGTTTAAGATGATAATAAAATTCACAGCAAAACTGTTAAAAAATTATTGTTTAAAGCTTCAATATAAAAATTTTAGAGAATAATATGTGAGAGTGTTTCAGGGTTACCTCTGGCTCCGGGTGGGTCTACACGTGTTCCTCGGCCTGATAATCGGAAGCCTGTTTAACCAGATGGGTTACGACGCCACTAAAACCATCTACAACTTCGGCTTCTGTTACGCGTGCATTATCGCCATGCTATACATCCCCATGATGCCAGTCTTACTAGCTTGTGAGTACCAACATGCGTACTATCAACTTTTATAATGCTAGCGTTTCCAAGCTGAATACGACGGACGTAGCTATTCAGTCAGTTAGGTGGTCCCCAATTTGTTTTTTCTTTCTACGGACAACTCTAAGAAAGGCCCCAAACTCGCATACCCCTTATTGCACTCCCCCCCCCCTCCGCCTGCCGCCGCAGTAATGATTTGACCCGCATACAGGCGCGGTCCGAGGGGGGGGGGGTCACAGGGGACATGACCCCCCCAAAATCGTACATGTCACATAGAAAAAGCTTCAAAAAATAAAGAAAAAAGCAATTATTACTATTAGTGACCCCCCCCAGAATTTCAGGCTGCGACGGCGCCTGCCCGCATATGCTGCTGACACTGCACGCTGTTTATTTTAGGACCTATACCTAAATTGGAGATCGTAGTAAAAGTTGAGAGCTTAGTTATTTAAAATCCGAGTCTTCAGATCTTATTTGCAAACCATTTCAGCTGAAGATTTATAAAAAAATGTCATACAAAAATTAATAACGAAAATATAACAGCAGATTTTTTCGCGATAACATAGTTGGTTACACACTAAAGTTATTTTTTCCATTTTGGGTAATGGGTAACTTTTTTCAGGGGTCCGGGGGCAAAGCTGGCCAGAGGGAGGAGGGGGGGGGGGGAGGGGAGTGGGGGGTGCTAGAGCCGCGTTTAGAGTTTTGAAGGGCAATAAAAATATATCAGGTTTTTTCTGGGGTGGGCACCAGATTGGTCTGGGGGTGGGAGCCCCCTTCCTACGCCAATGTTTGAGTCCATTTATGTTTTGTTTTATTACAGTTCCAACAGAAGTCCAATTAGTGAAACGAGAGTACTTCAACCGGTGGTACGGCCTGAAGCCGTACTACGCCGCGCTGGTGGTGTCGCGGACCCCCGCCACCATATTCTTCAGCCTCATCTACCTGACCATCACGTATCCGCTGACGTCACAGCCCATGGAAGTGTCCAGGGTGTTCATGTTCACAGCCATCTGCATCATGGTGGCACTGATATCGGAGTCTATGGGAACTGTTATATCATCGATGCTGAATGTTGTGGTAAGTGCAATGCTAATTGAATATTGATCACCTATTATTTAATAACTAGCGGCCGCCCGCGACTTCGTCCGCGTGGAAAACGTTTTTTTGCTATCCCTCGGGAACAATATTTTTTTTCGGGATGAAAGTTACCCTATGTCCTTCTCTGTACCCCTGACAACGTGTATGGAAAATTTCATGATGATCGGTTCAGTAGTTAAGACGTGAAGGCGTAACAAACAATAGTACTTAAGGAAAAGCGATGAAATTAGAAACAATATTTGTATAATATAAAATCTTTGTCCACTAGTATGTTTGTTAACCTCAGACTTAGAGTGCATGGGCGTATCTAGAGATATTTTCTAGGGGAAGCTTGCCCTCCAGTTCCAAGGGCAAAGCTAGGGGGGGAGAGGGGTTGGGGTGCTAGAGCCACATTGAAGTTTTGAAGGGCGATGGAAAAATATTATATTGCGCTTTTTCGTTTTTTTTGGGGAGGGCACCAGACTGTTTTAGGGTGGGCACCAGACTGTTCTGGGGTGGGCACGGTCCCAGCTCCCCCACTTCTTACGCCAGTGTTCGAGTGGCATAATGAAATAGGTACCTAGGTACCTACTTACAAAATATTACGTATCCAGCTACTATATTATGTTTACTTATCTACATTACGGAAAGCCATTAATTTGCATCGTTTGTTTTACAGAACTCGGTGTTCCTAGGGCCAACGCTGAGCGTGCCGCTGATGCTGCTGGCCGTATACGGCATCGGCAACGGGGATATGCCGCCCCCTTTAATATGGAAGCTGGCGCGGTACTGCTCCTTCCTGCGGTACGGCATCGAGGGGCTGGTGGCCGCTATATACGGGGGGCCGAGGGAAGACTTGGATTGCCCCGAGACTGAGGAGTTATGTGAATATAAGAATGTCAAGTAAGTTGACAAAAATACTCCCCTTTTTTATTGTTTTTGTTTGTACAAAAAATATTTAGAGGCCTCTCTTAAGGATTTGGCACACTGGATGCGTTCTGCGGTCTGCTGTCAGGTCAAAGTGAACGCTGCCCGCATTATATGTATATGAACAACATTGTCGGTCTCTATATACAGGGTAATTTTGCGACCCCTTTACAAAATTAAATATAAGTTCAAGGAAGTAATAAAAAGAAATTAGGTGAGATAATTATGAATAATTTCTTTTTAAATTCACAGTTTTTAGCCACTTTTTATATCCTAAAAATCTAGGCGCGCATGCTCACCCTCGCGCACGTGACGCGAGCGGGGGAAGGCAGGTGGCGGGAGGGGAGCTCCGCGCTTCGACTTGTGCGATGCGCAAACAGTGACAACAATTTCAATTTGTGTAGGGAAAAGTTTGGGGTAAAAATGTAAAAAAAAAAAAATATTTTATAAATTGATTGTACTGCTGTTATAGAATGACGGCGGGCAGGGCAACGGTCACGGCTAGAGATGGGATTCTTTCTATCTGGGTATATTCCCGTTTTGGGATATGAAAAATTCCCATTGAATCCAAACGACAATGATCACTACTGATTCACGCAGTCAAATGCCGCTGTTTGCCTTGCCCGGACCGCTGACCGATTGCCCTGACCGGACCGCGGACCGATTGCCCTGACCGACAATGTTGTTCATAATACATAATGCGGGCAACGTTCACTTTAACCTGACCGCAGACCGCAGAACGCATCCAGTGTGCCAAATCCTTTAGTATTAGATTAGAATCACAGGTATTAAACGCGTTTGTACTAAAACATAAGTGTGTAGACGTCTACCTTTTTCCGACTTTTCGACCCAGTTGCATCGGCCGTGGTCACGGGCTGTGACTGTGACCACGGCCGATTGCTTAAACACCTTTGTTTAGTTTAAAACTTTAAACGAGTTTAAGTAATAGTATACCTGTAATTTTAATCTAATAAAATACATAGTGAAAGTTTAAAAGTACGTTATGTGAGAATTTAACGTAATTCTTTGAAGGAAAGAAAGACTTGAATTTAGGGAGACTTGACCATCAGCCATTTTTAATGTCCCTACTGTTGGGGCATAGGTCTCACAGGCCTTCCTTATGGGTGGACAAGGAGGATGGGCCATAACCCACCACGCAGGCTCAATGCGGATTAATGCACCCGCCCGGGGTACCTTCCGAAGCACGGAGGAGTTCGCATAATACATTTTTAGTCACCCATCCCACGACCGATCCTTGCGAAAGTTGCTTAACCTCCGCAATCGCAGGGCCGGGCACTAACCTCCTCTTCTAAGAGAGGATTTCGAGAATTTATAGAGTAGTAATATGATTGAAAAAATACTAGAAAAAATCGACTCACCCGTAGCAAGCTCAGACGGGATTGGAACCCGCACCCTTGGGATTCCGGCCCAATGCACCAACCAATTATGCTACCGAGTCGCTAGTGGGAGCGGCAGATTAATAATCCTAATATAAAAAAATAGCATTGTGAATCCCTAAAAATTAAAATTTCAATAATTTATGGGGTACTTAGGTATAAAGAATAACGAAATTGACTTTTTCTTTGTCTAGACTAGAGTCTTTCACCAATTATTATTCGTTAATGTTCCAGATATTTCGTGTTCCTTTTGGGCATGAAAGACGTTTCCTTCTGGAATGACTTCGGAATCCTGGTGTTCATCCTTTTTACCATGAACATCACCGGGTACTACCTGTTGCGGCAGCGGCTGTCTCCCAACTACGCCTTCCGAGCCATCAAGGTGATCGGCAACTTCATCAAGAGCAAAATGGGTGGGACCTACCACTGATTTAAATATTAATTTTATCTTTGAAAGTTCCTTTACTTTAATAAGAGCTTTTGAATCGGACTAACGGTCCGGCCACAGATAGCCGCGGCGGGCGGCGCTGCAAGCAAATTCAGTAAGGGAATCAATTAATTGGATCACCTTTTTTAAATAAAATATATTGACAATTTGGCCGCCTGACCGTTCTGAATAACTAGTTACTCCATTTGTATTTTAAAGTCACCCATTTTCAACATTGATAGTCGCCCTCGTCCGTTTCGCCCACTTAGTAGTAGTACCTACTCTATATTCAGTATTTTTGATAGGTACCCAAAATGGGAATTTATTGTTACCCGATTAAATACTACCCAAGAAGCTTATATCCACAATGGAGGTTGCACGCCTAGTAAGTAAGTGAAGATTGAAAAATACTCTTTAGTGACGTTACGGCGTATTGCTATCTCTTTCTTTTCGTTTTACAATACGTTTTCGTTTCTCACGAACAAACGAACACGTATTGTAACACAAAAGAAAGAGGTTGCAATAAGCCGTAAGGAGCTTTTTTCAATCTTCACTATGACATATGGCCGTGCAATCTCCATTTGAGGGAGGTATAAGCTTCTTGATACTACCCATAAAGTAATCACTGTGCGCTCGTGACAACGAGCTGAGAGGCCGCCACCATCGATGTAATTATTGAATTCGCTTGCCGCGTCGCCCGTCGCGGCTGGTTGTGGCCGGGCCGTATTACCTATTTTAAGACATTATAATAATAATTAGAATAAAGAAACTTACCATTTTTAGAACCTTTGAGGAAGTAAATTATCTGGTATGTTGACACCAGTTGAAGTGTGATATAATTATGTACTTTAATTTTTTAATTAATCAAAAGTGATTAGAATTAAGCTTAACCTATGTGGTGTATTTTAACATAATAGAGGTATCTCGCAGGGCGAGAACATATACTTTAAGACTGAGTTTGAATATAAATAGATTACCTAACGATGATTGAATGTCACAAAATTGCCTAAGTAGTTGAATAAT
The DNA here is from genome assembly GCA_928269145.1 of Agriphila tristella. NCBI lineage: Eukaryota > Metazoa > Arthropoda > Insecta > Lepidoptera > Crambidae > Agriphila > Agriphila tristella. The sequence continues at coordinate 25,099,106 of OV743439.1, forward strand.
TCAGCTTTAGAAAGTTTTCTGTACCTATTGATTCAGTGTTAGCCAAGGTGTTTACAATTTGAGTTTTATTTATGGAATATCAGTTTTATCTGATTGCAAAGTGATGCTATTGTAGTTTTTAAGACTTATTTTTCCATTTAATTATGGGCACGACTCAATGAACTGTAGTGATTTAATTTATGTATAAGTACCTAAGTATATATATATATATTTTAGACTTCATAATATTTAATGTGCAAATAGACGTAAGGTTATGGGAAAAGTAATTGATGAAAATAAACAAAAGTACGTTCTTAAACTTCTTTTTATTTATCAAATGTTTCTCTCACTAAAATAAAATCACACATTTGATTGAAATAAGTTTAAGTAGAACAAAAACCTCAATATTCATAATAGTTCAACAATAATATGACTAGGGCAGTCAATTTGCCTTTTAAAATATTATCTAAATAAAATTCACAATAATTTTGATTTATAAAAAGTGCTTGCATAAGTGCACTATGTACTAATTTTAAATTATTGTGTGGAAGTACGTCTCACACATGTAAATTGAAGTGTTAGGTTAGACTGGTAGTAATTTATTATTCTATTAATGTAAGGCCCTTTACTCATTTGCCGGCCCAACATCGGTACGACATCAGCATGATCGGTATATGCGGTACCGAAAGCATACCCAAAGCTTACTGGACGCCTATATTTAAATAGAGCGTTACTCATTTGTCGGCGTAGCAGCGGCGGCGCGACACAGCACGACCAGCGTACCGCACCGACAAATGAGTAACGATCTATTGAACTTTATGCGGTCAGTAAGCTTTTGGTACCGCGTATACCGAGCACGCTGTTGTCGTACAGATGCTGTGTCGACAAATGAGTAAAGGCTAGAGTCATAAGTACACAATCACATACTATTTACATAGTGTTATAATCAACACTATGCTATTTACATGCACATAATATAGTACTTTTCAGTTCCAAACTTTAATGCTACATCATAACTTGGAATAAACTTATTTTAGTTCATAAGTAGGTTTTCACAGAATAATATCTTATTTTAATTAATTATACAGAATATTCAAGAATCTTTATTTTTTTATTGTAACTTATAATATTAGGAATGTTCAAACCAACATGAAAAATATATAAATTTTTAAAAAGCGTTGAATTGGATATTGTCCAACATATTTCCAACTTTATTTGGTATTGAATATATTTTGTTGTTGCAAAATTTCCTAAATATTAAAAGCAATTAACGAATGTTGTATTATGTACAATGGATACATAAATGACATGATCGATCAATAATTGCCTATTTTATGCCTTTTAATAGATATTAGATATTAAAAGGCATAAAATAGGCATTATTATGTCATTTATGTATCCATTGTACATAATACAACATTCGTTAATTGCTTTTAATATTTAGGAAATTTTGCAACAACAAAATATATTCAATACCAAATAAAGTTGGAAATATGTTGGACAATATCCAGTTCAACGCTTTTTTAAAATTTATATTGGCATCTGCCAATAAATATTCATTCACACCTCATATTAAGCGTTGGTATTTTCGCTACTTCTTTTTCTCCGATCAAGAATACCTACCCTATGTTCGGTCAGAGTCTCAAAGACGGCATCTCGAAATAACGTCAACCTTCAAACTAGAAGCTTATTTTGTATTATTAGTAAGTTAAATAGTAATTTGTATTATTCTGAAATTCGAATCCCCATATTTAAGTGGGGATTCGAATTTCAGGATCTAAATCATTTTTGTTTTGTCACTGCTGCTGCTTTAGGTGCTTGGACGAATTAACCACTTTAGGTGGTTTAAGTTCGTGAAGCGTTATCTAGGTAGGATATTCTTGATCGAAGTTATTTAAGTGTGTCTTCATACGATCGCTTTCCCTTTCATCTGACGCAATCAATAGCGCATGGAATAGCGCACGTGCGCTATCTTCTCAAAAACATCAAATTTGTATAGCAGAAAGTTGAAAGTGTAAGCGCACGGTTCAAGCTTACGCGCTCACTAGACATGAAAATATATAACACTTTTTAACGGATATTAGCGCGGTTTTATTGAAAGCCCTTTGGTAATTAGTTGGTATTTGGTTTGATTTTTGATTTTCCCGATGTTTCGGTACCTTTGCAGCTGCCGTGGTCACGGAGGACATTAATTTGACTTGAAAATTGGAAGGGAAAGCGCACATTTTGTAGGCAATATTGCATGCGTCTGACGCAAGTTGGCGTGTAAGATGAAGCGATTCGGTGAAGACAGACCATTTTGTCAATAATACTGAAAATTTTCATGAGGGGACAAAGAATTTTCTTTGATACATAAATAGCAATGGTCTGATTGCTGATGCACAGCAATTTTGCGATAAACCTATATTGTTGATAGTATAACTAATACGAGGAATATTGTTATGCAAGCTAAGTGAATGTTAAAAGAAGAAAGAAAAATTAAGCACTAAAAAAATTGTGATGTGTTTTTGCTAAATAATATTAGTAAAACAGAAAAAACTTAGACGAACTTAATTCGAATGAGTATTCAAACCGTAAGCTAAACTTAACTTATCGACGTCCGTGAATATTTAAAAAGTGATTTAGGCCTTCAATGAGGAATAAAATCGTTAATTTTCTATTCAAGGTGTGCCTTACTTATCTATACGAATTAAAAACATAATATAATAATCACTTGTACTGCAAGGTAAATAACTAAATTGAAACTATTCCTATTATACCAAGGTTCTGTTGCTTCACTTCGATAATTGGATATAAGTGGCATCTTTTTGCGTGGAATATACTTATTATGAAATTATTATGAGCGTTAATATGACACATTGGTCATATTAATAATGCCTTAATAGTCTGATTAAAATATGACTGCAGTAAAAAAGAAATGCAAAAGGGTAAATGCCGTATTTTATAGCAAAAGCAAAGCTAAAAACAACCAAGTTTTTTTTGTATTGACTCTACCTGGGTTATAATTTAATTCCCAATTATCGCAGCAAAGAAATGAACCGTTTATAATAATTATACTTATTTCAAACGTACTTACAATCATTTGTGATAGTCAACCTAGCTGCATACGTGATGTGATATAAAATACCTATTATACTACTAATCCATTCCACATTCCCCGGCACTTGCAGTGAGATGCACCTACTATCCTATAATAATGGTAACCATATTTTTATATCTTACCTACATTTAATGATATTCACAAATCCACAACTTAGTAAGAACTACAAAACAATATAAAATAAATATGTAAAAGTAAAAAACATAATTATTTTAATAAAAATAATTTTGAAATCATCAAAAAGTCACTTCAAATGGAATGTTAAAGTTATTCGAGTGTAAAATTAAAAAAATATATTTACAAAATTATTTTGGCACCTTTTATCTAGAGGAAAGACTTGTGTAAAGGTGCCGCAATACTTAAAGTTAATTGAGATAAGTAGGGGAGGTCAGCTCAATGCGGCCATAGGAGGCAAAGCGGCCATGCCTCATTTCTCGGCAACTTATAACGATAGTACAATGTTTTATGATCTGATATGCAGCAAACCTACCGCCCCGCCCCGAGCAGCCATTTGGTAGTAGTCGGAACCAGCATGTGGCCGCGGCAACATGCGAAAGATTTTTGTTCATTTTGTTAAGAAAATCCAGGGTAAACTCAATCTGTTTTGATCAAAACTCTATAAAACTCAATGTTTTTATTTTACGTCTATTATTGCTTATCTATTTGGCTTTGTTTGTATAACATTGGTTCCGACATGAGACAAATGTTATGAGCACAGTTAATTTTTAAAACAAAACGGTGGAAAAAGGCAAAGCGGTCCGGGCAAAGTGGCCAAGTGCTTTGCTTAGCTGTTGAATATTTTAATTTAAGTAGAAGAACTGTTGGTTTATTAGTATGAGAAAATTGTTGCGTACCTATAACATAACTAAAATAATAATTAATATAATAATCAAAAATAAATTTAGGAAGTATTCGAAGATTCTAAGACTGTAATAATAAATGTCTCATTTGAAACTTAAGAATTTTTTTTTTTCATTAGTAGAGTTTTATTTAATTTATTTTTGGTTTTCTAGTTTTTTTAAGCACGTTGTTTCAACTTTAAATGAATTTCTTGTAATCTTTTGGAATGACCACTTTGCCCTTACCCCCATGGCCGCATTAGGCGCTCACTTGGGCAAAGCGGTTTTTTGACAAGTTTTCGTAATTTACAAATTAAAAGAAACTATTAAAGTTTTCACGGAATGCGATTACACGTTATAAAAGTTTAATAAATTCCCTATCTATTGGTATAAAATACTTTTCCAAATTCTGTTTTTTAACAGCATTTTTTTAAAGTCAAAGTTAAGGTGGCCGCGCTGAGCTGACCTCCCCTACGTACCGATTCGAGAGATGCTTTTTAAAGCGGATTTCTTAAGTCTTATTTGTGACTACGTTCTAAATAGTAATCGACACCGTTCAACTCATCTTAAGCATACACCCATGTTTAAAATCGGCACAAATTTGTCATTAGATTATTTGATTAATCGGTCGTAAAATAAAAAAAAACACAATGCGACTGAAAACGTCAAAGTAATCAAATAGGAACAAATTACTTTTGAATTTGAACAGATGAAGATCGAAGACAGTCGCAACAGTCTATGTAAGTGCTCGTCAAGGAAATTATAATATAAGCTTGTACCTATATTTATAATTTCCTTGGTGCTCGTTCACACAGAGCGATCCGTTTTATAGGTAGATACAGATCTGTAAAACGGATCGCTTATCAAATACGGCTTTACGTTTTACGGAGCTTTTAATGACGGAGCCGTTAAAACAGTCCTGTAAATGCAGTGTGAACATTACGTCTAGTAACGACGGATTCGTTAAAAACGGTCCTGTAGAACGGATTGCTGTGTGAACGCAGTGCGTCCAAGGCACTGTAATGCTGCATGTCGTACCTACCCTTAGAACGAGTTTATGTAAACCGTCAACGAAATCGAATGTAACAAATGTCACATTTGGAAATCTTCGTTATCGAAAGATGTATGGGATTATTGACATAAAGTTATCGCCGTTGACGATAGATTTTAAATCGTCTTTAGAGCCCTTACTCATTTGTCAGCTCAGAATCGGTACGACATCAGCATGCACGGTATACGCGGTATCGAAAGTTTACTGGACGCCTATATTTCAATAGAGCGTTACTCATTTGTGGCAACATCAGCACGGCACGGTACAGATTCCGCGCCGACAAATGAGTAAAAGGCCTTAGGGGGGCATATCGGTAAGTCAGTCGATGTGAGCAAAAGAGTTAGAGCGAAAGTTTTCGATGGTAAAATATAGTTTGCTAAACTCTTACTAGGGGTACGGTACAGTGGGTCAATCTGCTAATATTAACGTCAAAATCGTGTTTGAATGGTAATGCTTTTTGACACAGTTCTTGCACAGTACATACATATATAAGTTTTTCAAACAGTAGAGGAGCTAACGTCACTAAGGCCCCTTTGTCAATGCACTCCGTCGGATCGCTAGGGTTGACATTTTCCGGCCGTCTCGTGGAATGCTACGCGCGAACGCTATGGAAACAACTGCGACGCGATGTCACAACCCTGACCAAAGTACTGCGAACTTTGCTTAGAGCTCTTAGAGTGACGTCAGCCGTCAAATTCGAATGTTTCCATGGAGCTCTCATACTGTTTGAAAAAACTTATATATTATGTACTGTGGTTCTTGTTTCTCAAACACAAAACCGATGGACATTGTGTTTCGATTTTGGGTTTCAGAAACGAGAACAGTCTCTAAAAGCATTACTATTCAAATACCATTGAAACACGATTTTGTCGGTAACATTAGTAGACTTGACCCCGGTAACGATCGAAACCAGTCGCAAGTCTATGTCTACGTTCAGGCACTAGTTTAGAAGGAGAACTGCTGTGTGAGCTTCTGTTCGTCGCACGTGTCGAGGTAGAGGGCGGGGCGCGCGGCGTCGAGGCAGGCGTCGAGGCGCGCGTGGCGCAGCTGCAGGCCGCGGCGCCGCCAGCGCTGCGCCTCGTCCGCCGCGTCGCACGCCGCCAGCACGGCCGTCACGCGGTCCGAGCCGGACAGCGACACGCACAGGCTGTGGTGGCGGATGAGGCCGTTCTCGAACCGCCATTCTTGGTTGCCGCCGGTGTTGTGGCAGGGATACATGCCTGGAAAGTCGTGTATTCTTAAGAAAAGGGTAGTATTCGTAACAATAAAATTCCCATTTTGGGTATCAAAAATACTGAATACAGCGTACTAAAATACTAAGTGGGAGACGGAGCGAGATATTGAAAATGGGTGACTTTAAAATACAAATTGAGTCACTAGTTATTCAGAACGGGCGACCAAATTACTATTTGGGCGACAACCTTAGGGCACACAAAACATTTAAAATTTGGCATATATTGTATATATAAAAAAGGTAATCGAGATGACAAAAAACAAACACGAAAGCAACCTAATAAAAACGTGTTAAAATACCTTGTTGCGGGGCTTAAATCGTTATATTAAAATTTGAAATTCATTAAGTAATGAGCTAATTAAATAATGTTATTTACTTGTAAATCTTTGTTAATATTAATTCTGGAAACGATATACATATTTGTAAATATCGTTCCATCTGATAAAGCTGACAAGTTTGTTGCGCCCATTTTTCTTGTCAGTTAAAAGACGTCATAATGGGTAGTAGGGTAAAAGAATTGACGATTTAAAAATGCTTATCATGTGAGCTTAATTAAATAAAGTATTTTTCACTTTCACTTTCACTTTCACATATAGTTAGGCTGGCCACAGACCTACCGGTTTCATTTCTTTGCTTTGCTGTTCTACCTTGCTTGAAAAACCGCCGGCCAACCAGGGTAATTTTCAATCTATCGCATTTTGGGACTAGACCAAATTGGCAAGATAGCCATTAGCTTGTTGTTATCAAATATCATCGCCTGGATTGCGAAGTAGGAAGCTTTTAGGAGATTGCCACCCTGAACATGGACTCCGATCGTTAAAATTAAATCGATCGCTTATTTATACAAGATGTTTGGTAAAGTCTTATAAAGCTGAATATGGTAGATAGGGACCATAAAACTGAACAACTTTTACTATGGTACCAAATCTGAAATCGCGAAAAAAAATGAGCTGCTTCCATTGAAATGTATGTAAACTAGAATGGACAGATCTACGGCACAAATTGTCGCAGCGATTGCAAAGATGGCGGCTACGCATGGACAGTGCGAGCGTGAGTTGTCAAAGAAAGAGTAGCATGCACACAGATGCGACACATTCTTCATAATGATTAGGATATACCTACTTGTTCAATAATATTGCATGAAATTATAGTAAAAACGCAATTTAATTAGGTAATAGGTACATGTTAATTCTTACTCGAAAAATAAAAAGGGAGGATGGGCATTTAGTATCCGTACTCATAACAATCATTTGGTGTCGTCGAATAGCTTTTTTAGTAGGAAAATATTAGGTACTATATGGAAACATGGAAAAATATTTTTCCATGTATCCATAGTAATAATAATAATGATTAGGATATACCTACTTATTTAATAAAATTGCATAAAATTATAGTAAGAACGCAATTTAATTAGGTGATTGGTGCATGTGAATACTTACTCGAAAAATAAAAAGGAGGATGGGCATTTAGTACCCGTATTTGATGTCGTCGAATAGATTTTTTATTAGGAAAAATATTTCTATGGCAACATAGAAAAATATTAACTAACCCAGATCCTTGTCCGGAAACCGCGGAAAGCTCACAAAGTGCAAGTTCTAGTTGATATCATAATAATTGCATACACCTACGATAATATTATTATTAAAAAATTGCAAATAGGGTTTTACATATACTCTGCTTTATCTGCTGCTTATAATAATTACTCTGTCATTATAGCATTAAAGAATTAAACGAATTGAAATAAAAATCTATAATTGCAATTAAATCTTATAAAATTTAAATTAAAAAGGGAAGATAAGGCACTAGCTAGCGTCTCGAAAATGCGCACTCAAAATTAAAGCGTTGAATAACCGTACTAATGAGTTCTGTAATTCAAAAACACATTGAAACGTAGTGGGGATCGAACCGGCCGGCACAGCGCCTATCCAAATGGTAGTCAACGGCATTAGTAAAGTAAAGTAAAGTAAGCATTTATTCGGCGTTTTCAATTCAATACAGATCTTAAAGATTAGAATTAGACGACCGAAAGGGCTGACCAGGCTCAGCTTGTGTTGTGAAGTCTATTCCACAACGCTGGTATTCAGCTGGACCCATAAATATGTTAAAAATATATGTAAAGAGAAAACACATTAACCACTATACCATCGACGACGCCAAAACTTACAACTGAACTGATGTAGGTATAATATAGTCTGAAATAGTCAAAACAAAAAATGTAACAAAAACATATTGTGTTGAATTTTTTTTCTCTAAACTACCGATTCAGATTTTGATGCCGCTTTGCATAAGAGTGTAGTTGAGGTATCCCTACATAAATACAACAACAGTGTCGCTATTGGTTCATGGACCACTTCCCATACAAATTTTCCCACTCTCCTTTCTCATAGACAATTACTCTATTGAGCACTTTTACGCGCGTTTTTTTTTCTAGATAGATATTCGTGCTAGGAGTAATGTAGGTACACATTCGAACTCACTAGTTGCCTTGCCACTCGAGCGGGATGAGTAATTGCGGCAATGGAGCACTGTTCTATGCACGGATGTGTCTCGACAACAAAATACAGCAGGGATTTAAGATTAATAATCACTTTTAATTTATTGTTCTCTTTTGACAAGCCCCTGGGCATATTTTTCGCCTGACAGCGTAAGTTAAGTACCTACACTGTGGCGGCGGTGTTGTCTTACATCTTAACGGAATATAATAATATACTTATATTGTAAAACTGTGCTATTAGTTCACTTATCCTAGTTTAGTACCTACGTATACAATCTGTATGGTTCACTTTTCATAATCTATGATTTTCATACAAAATGTCGGGTCAGTAGAAATAATGTATAAAAATTACTTTTGGTTGGTTTATGTTGATGTTTTGTTTATTTACCGATAATAAGTCACTCCACCATTTTTTTGCTTTGCAGTGGAGCGATTTTTGCACGTCTTTAACACACAGGACGGCATTTTTATCGGCACAATTACACCGTGCGTTCGCGGTGAGCGTTGGCGAGTGACTAAATGAGTTGAGGGCAGTTGCCCTCAACGCGTGGAGCAAAAATCGGGGCTGCGAATGTCGATTCTATACATACATTTCGATGGCTGCTTCATACATTTTGATAATTTCGTTTTTAATTTTTGTATGAAACAGCAGCTTTTTTTTTAAACTAAAACTTCGCATTGCAACCCAGACGACGATATTTGATAACGCCAAACTAATGGCTATCTTGCCAATGTGGTCTGGTCAAAATATACGATTGATTGAAAATGAGCCTCTTGGCCGGCGGTCCATGGTAGAACAGCAAAGCAAAGAAATGAAACCGGTAGGTCTGGGGCCAGCCTTAGGTACCTCCTTGGTAAAATAGTTGCCCACTCAGTATTTTAGTCACCCATTTAGATTACTTGTCACCCACATGTAGTCGCCCGTTTTAAGTATTTTTGTAATCCACTGTTTGTCGCCCGTTTAGTTATTTTGTCGCCCAAAAATTAATTGCTACCCGGTTTAGTATTTAAGTATCCCATCAACAGTCGCCTTTAACTATTTCCAGTCGCCCAATTAATTAATTATTTTAAGAAAATAGTCACTTCTGTGGCCTAGTGGTTCACACGTGTAAGATGCAGGAGTCCCAGGTTCGAATCCCAGGACAGGGGTACTGTTAGTAGTTTAGTTGATGGTAGGGCTTATTTCGAGTCCGCCTGGCAGACTGCTACCACCATTATACCTATGTCTGACATCATTAACAACAATTTAAAAATTGTTGTGTTCCTCAGTGATGAGGATTCCTGGTGTAGCTTATTATGTTCTGTGTGAGATGAAGGCCAAGCATCAAGCTGTTATGGATAAAAAAAACCCTGTTGCCGAACGATCATGATGTCTCGGTTTGTCAAGGAGTACAGATTCGTTCAGACAAATGTAGGCCTTTCAGCATTGATACAACAGAGATCTTATCAATAATAGAGGGCGGCCACTTATCAAAACAAGTAGAGCAGTTTTGTAGTTGGGTAGTGAGAAATACCTATAACCTGCACAACTCAGTTGAGCAGCGGGCAAAATACGACATGCAATGCAGTTTCTCACAGAGGGAAATAAATATACGTAAGGAATGAAAGCAATGATTTCTATGTTGTAGGTATAATGACTGAGAGAGCCCAAGAAAATTTTAAAAGTAAGTATCTAACGAGTATAACAACAAGACCCTCAACGAAGCCGAAGTCCACGCATTCCGCCCATCATCAGGATATTTTTTTTGTTCTTTAGTCTATACCTGGGAAACTAATAGCTACGAAGTTATTGAAGGAAAAAAAGTATTTGAAATTTTTTATGAAATCCTATTTTATTCGTTATTTCCTAATTTTTGTCTAAGGAAACATTACCTATAATTTTTTATGTATTTCGTAACAAACAATGGCTTCAAAACGTCATCAGTTTATCACTCAATGTCTCAATTGTCTCATAAGTGTTACATTGGTGGTAATGTATGCAATCTTTTTTAACACCAAAAATTAAAATCGTATCCCAGCGATAATTTGAACAGAAATGGTCTTGATGAGCAGAATACGTAGACGTCGGCTTCGTTGAGGGTCTTGTTACACACCCGGTATAGTATTTACCTAAGGTGCCATCGACGAGATGGCCCATAGTGTCGAGGCACCGTGGCCCCTGCCGGATCGCGTGCGCGGCGCCCGCCATGGCCGGCACCTGCAGCTCCGGGTACACGTGCTCCAAGTACCAGCGGAACGGCTTGCAGTGCAGCTTCTCCCGGAGCCCTACGCGTTCCGAAATGCTGCAAGGAGATGTAAGTTCGGTGTATAAGTTGTGAAGTTATCGAATCATACGAAAAATACCTATTACAGCTGCGGGCGAAATTTCTCCTTTTGGAACTGATAGGTCACCATTCGCTCAAAACAAACTGCGTCAGCGAACGAGATGTTGTCTCGTCAAAGTTGCGGTATGTCTTTTCATCCGAAATATGAAAATCTTTAGATTGTGAAAACGGATGATTTACATTTTTTTTCCTTTTTTTATCGAATTAACTGCCTATATGATTTAAAAAATATATAACTCGTAAATAATTTTGCTATTTACAATTAAATAACCTTCGTTTTATACTTAGATCACGCGCCCGGCTTCTATTAGTAGATAATGCACAAACGGGTAACATAATATTTTGAAACTGTGCTTTCAGCTGTGTACTCGGCTACATAACTGATAATATTTTTTTTTCTATTTACAAACATGCATTCGTAATTGAGGTTAAAAGCGCTAGAAGCACAGGTAACTGTGGTGGCGGGTCTTCCAAATAAAAGCAGGTTTAGAGACAATGGGGCGTTTATTAATATTAATTAAAAGTCTTACAAAACGATCGTGTGTGTGCTGCTAAGCGTTGGACGGAAAGAGGAGGCGGAAACGTCAAAAAGGCACAGACAATATTGTTATGTTTTTGCAACAGATTAGATACTACTACATCTCCTCCTTTTTTTTCAAAAAAAAAATCATTAACAATAAAAAAAAAACTTATGTTATACACAATTACTAACTAATTATTTTAAGTTTAACTTGTTACATTATATTTTTTTTTTTTTTTTTTCATTTTAATCCAGAATTACTATTTTTGTAAACTAAATATATGTTACTTTAAATTACATTTCTTAAAATTTTGTTATACAGAATTACTTTTTACTAAATTTAAACTAAACATTTTACATTAAGTGTACTTATAAACAATGATGGCTTGCTAAATAGATTATGTTAAACAAATAGAGACTTTCATTTTTATACAATGTCAAATGAAAACAAGAAAGACTCGAAGATACACCCTCAATCAGAATCAGAGCACGATATGGTATGATGAGCAGAAAAAATGCACGTGAAGAGCAGTCATATTATTATTGTGGTCGTATATGGTATGAAGTTCTTGTATAAACGACACCATTGTGACAATCTTTGATATCATAAGATCTAAAACCATTATAATTTACTATGGTACCTTTCCTCCATTCTTTACTACTAGGAAACTTTTTATACCATATACCCTGCCCTAAATGAAAACTTTTCCTATCACAAGCCCTTAAATTATAATTTTTTATGTTTCTATTTTTAGATTTCTCAAATTCTTTAGTCACACCATGATTCAGTTTACTTTTCAAATATTCAGTGGTAACTGGAAGAGTCCCCTTTAAGTTTCTATTCATCAACAATTGAGCAGGTGAGAAATTTGTTCCCGACACTGGACAACTTCTATATTTCAATAGTGAGATCCTATAATCAGTCCTATCGTGAAAAGATTTTTGAAGAATATTACGACTAATTTGTACACCCCTTTCAGCCATGCCATTAGACTGTGGGTACTTTGGACTTGAAAAAGTAAACTTGAAACCCCATTCATTAGCAAAGTTTCTACATTTTAACGAGTCAAAAGGAACATGATCTGAAACAATTTCTGATGGAACCCCAAAATTACAAAATATTTCAATAAGACTATTAATTATAGAACTAGCAGACTTATCACTTATTTTCTTAATATCAAGCCATTTAGAAAAATAATCAAAAATAACAAGGTAACTTTTAGAATTAAAATCCATTATGTCTATTGCTAGCTTTGAAAATGGCAAAGATGGAATATCATGACTCAACAAAGGTTCTTTTTTATTATTATTACTGTAAGTTTGACAAACAAAACATTTTCTAACAAATTCTTCTAAATGAAAATCCATTTTAGGCCAATAATACAAATTTCTAGCTAATTGCTTCATTTTAGTCATACCCAAATGACCTTCATGTAATTTCTTTATAATATTTAATCTTAAAGAAGTAGGTATTACTAGTCTGTGATTAAGGAACAATAAATTTTCATCGCTAACAATTTCAGACCTAAATTGAAAATAATACTTTAAATTGTCTGGCAAATTCTTTTTGTCAGGCCATCCATCCTTACAATATTCCAGCAATTTACACAATTCTATGTCTTTAGAAGTTTCTGAAATAAGTTCGTTCTTTTGTTGTAAATTACACTGCAGATAAGATGCTAACCCTACACAGTGAATAACCTCATACATATAGGAGTCATCTGTGTTGTGTTCTTCTAAGTAAGAACGTGACAATAAATCAGCTATAAACATTAACTTACCCTTCAAATACTTATAATCAATGTTATATCTTAGTAACTTTAATTTCAAACGTTGTAACCTCGGAGAAGGAATTTCATGTAAACTCTTTTTTAATAAACTTTCAAGTGGTTTATGATCATTTAAAATTGTAATTTTTCTACCATAAATAAAGTAATGAAATTTCTTGGTGGCCCATACCACACTTAACAATTCTTTTTCAATTTGTGAAAAATTTTTCTCCGCAGGAGTTAAACTTCGAGAAGCAAAACTTACAGGTTTACCACTTTGTAACAAACAACACCCAAGGCCATCTTTAGAAGCATCACATTGTATAGTGACATGCAACTTAGGGTCAAAATTTTGTAATATAGGTGCACTACTGACTTTTTTCTTAATGTTATTAAAGTCACTCTCATGGACAGGAGTCCACATAAACTCACAATTTTTCTTAAGTAGCTTTTGTAGGTTACTTGAAATGACAGCTAAATCGGGCAAAAATTTTCTAAGATAATTAACCATACCTAGGAATATCTGTAATTCTTTTTTATTACATGGACTTTTAATATTTAAAATAGCTTTTATTCTATCTGGGTCAACTTGTATTCCCTTATCAGAAAAAATATGTCCAAAATATTTCACTTCGCTAAGTTTATACTGAAATTTATTTTTATTAAAACGAATACCACATTTTTCAGCTCTTTCAAAAACCTTTTTAAGAATGTCATCATGTTCAGCCTCACTACTGGCTGCAATAAGTAAATCATCACAGTACACAACCACACCAGGAATGTCACCGAATGTTTCCTCGCTATACTTTTGAAAAATTTCAGGTGCAATTGATAAACCAAAAGGTAACCTTTTGAACTTGTAACATCCATATGGACTATTAAAAGTACAAAGGTCACTGGACGAATTAGAAAGTTTAATATTATAAAAACCATCGGAAAGGTCAACGACCGAAAAAATTGACTTATTAGAAAGCTTCGATACAATTTCATCGTATGTAGGTATCAAATGATACTCTCTCGTTAATACTTTATTAAGATCCTTAGGATCTAAGCAAATACGTAGTGACTTATCTTTCTTTTCCACTATTACAAGATTACTCACAAAACTAATTGGATGCTCAACCTTTTCAATAATATGGCTGCTCTCCAGGCTCTGCAATTTATCCGCAAGACGCTTCATCAGTGTCTGGGGCACGCGCCTGGGAGGCCTGACCACCGGCTGTGTTCCCGATTGAGTGTGCAACTCCAATTCCTTCTTGAATTCGCCAACACCCTGAAACAGTTTTTCATACTTTTTAACAATTTTATCTTTATTAAGGTGGTCAATGCTAACATTATTCAATAATTTAAGTTTTATTAATGTGTCGAGTCCAAGTAAAGGTCTTACATTTTCTTTAGTTATTACAAATTCAGATTCAATATGAACTCCATTGTTATTATTTAATATTAATAATTTTCTTGTCCCCAATGGTATTATGTGATTGCCACCAAATGCCTCTAAAACAATGTTTGTCTCAGAAAAGTAAGGACTATCATCATTGACAATTTTCTTTAAGTCATTTAATGACAAGACATTCGCTTGAGCCCCTGTGTCACATTTGAAATCTACTCTTTTATTATTAATCTGTAGCGAGACGACCCACTCTTTAATTTTATTGCTGTTAATATTAGTATTATTAATGGAGTGACACAATTTTATCAGTCATAAATCATGAACATAATTCGACTCACAAACAGAACTATTATTATTATAAATGGAAGCATTATTGTCAATGGAATGAATTTGTTTTCTAATCTTACAACCAATCTTAAAGTGATTTAATTTTCCACAATTTGAGCAAGTTTTTCCAAAAGCTGGACAATTTCTTGGTCCATGCTCGGTGTTACATTTCTTACATTTATACATATTACTATTAAAACTTTTATTATTATGCAAATTATTACTTTTAAAACTGTTTTTATTATCTGCCCTATTGTTATTTGAATTATACTTAGCTCTATTCGATGATGGTGTACGTGACGGCTGGAATTGCCCGCTCGACCTTGCTCGGAGACTCTCAACTGGAACTGTCTGCTTTGCCATGATTCTGGAGTGCTCTTTGGATAGTTCTGAAGACCTGCAGATGTCCACCGCTGCCTCAAGTGTTAGGTCCTTGACTGCCAAAAGTCTCTGCTGCACCTTCTTGTCTTGAATTCCAATAACAATTCTGTCTCTGATCATGCGCTCTTCTTGTTCTTTGTAGTCGCAGTTTTTAGCCAATTTTTTCAGTTCCGTGTAGAAGCAATCAAAAGTTTCACCATGTGCTTGATTTCTTAAGTTGAAGTTGTAGCTGTTTATTAATATATTCTGCTTCGGGGTGAAATGGGCATCGAAAATTGACAAAATATCTTCGAGCTTCTCGGTTTCTTCTTTCTTTAGTACATTAAAGTATAATTCTTGGGCTTGCTCACCGATACAGTTGAGCAAAATGGCCGCTTTTCTGGCGTCAGCTAGCCGATCGTAACCCGCCGCTGTTAGAAAAATTTTAAATGCCTGCTTGAAGACTTTCCACTGAGAATGCAAATTCTCAATCTCATCCAGTTTCATAGGAGAGGGACGCCGGTACTCGATAGTGACCGCCGCCATAGCGTCTTCAATGGACATCAGGGGACGCTCTTCTTGATTTCTAGTGTCTATATATTTTCACTTATTTGTGGTTCTTTAAACGGCTGCGCCATGTGGTGGCGGGTCTTCCAAATAAAAGCAGGTTTAGAGACAATGGGGCGTTTATTAATATTAATTAAAAGTCTTACAAAACGATCGTGTGTGTGCTGCTAAGCGTTGGACGGAAAGAGGAGGCGGAAACGTCAAAAAGGCACAGACAATATTGTTATGTTTTTGCAACAGATTAGATACTACTACAGTAACTGCTGATCCCAGGAGAATATTTCTTCTTATGTACCTACGTGATAATCTAGGTCACGTAAAAAGCAATTTTTTTTCCCCAATTTTAGAGTGAAACAGTGGCCCTACATGTACATGTTTTCGCTACCGTAAACTATAATCGTGTTCTATCTTTCACTCGCATTGACTGTGAGCATAAGTATCCGATGTAGCGACAACAGTTTGATTCAACTCATGGAGAGTTACAGCAGTCTTAAATTAGTATACTTACTCTCCAAATTCCACTTGCTTGGCTAGCGGCTGCGACCTGTAGTAAAGTTCCTTGTAGTCATCCATCCAGACCTCGGCAGCTCTCCTGGTGTTCCTTGCGAACACGGCCCCTGACCCTCCAGGGAAGGTGTACGGGTGGCGCTTACGGAACACGTGACCGACTCTCGAGCAAGGCACGATCTCGAGGGATCCACCGCATTGCCATACTCTGTAAATAAATTAACCTTGTTCATTTTAAGTAGAGATACTTCCAAAATGCGGCAGATACAAATAGGTGTACCTACACCTAACAATTTTTATTGAATTTTATTACCAACGCCGAGTTGAGATAGTGGTTAGCAAGTTACCGCGACCCTGACTGCATTTAGAGACGCGACGACTATTTTAAATCACGAAGAAGGAATGCTTGTGTGATAAATATGGACATTTGTTGTATCTATTCCAATCATGGCTGTATAATTAAACTCGAGAGCAGAAAAATCGCACTACAGGCCATTTTCATACAAACGAGGTAATTTTAAGTTCTGGTTCTCCGCCCAGGATTAAAAGAGCTCTGATCTGATGATGGCAAATTAAAGAATAAATGCAGGAGGCTCATAATGCCAAGGAAACCTAATGGATACGTTGAGTCGTTTAGCTCAAGGTTAAACTTAAAAAAAAATACAAGCTAAAATTACATCAAAAGTATGTAAAATGTAACACTGAAAACTCCATACAGGCTCTGGTGTAAACAACGCTTCTGATCCGTTGGGTTTCTTTAGCGATCTGAGCCTCCTCCATTTATTCTTTAATTTGCCATCATCAGATCAGAGCCCGTTTAATTCTGGGCGGAGAACCAGAGCTTCAAAGTTACCTCGTTTGTATGAAAATAGGTCTGTAGTGCGATTTTTCTGCTCTCGAGTGTATTTATTTATGTGCTTTAATATAACATTCGGATGATAAAGGTTATTAGGGCATACTTATCATATCAGCCTTACGACACTCCACTGCTGGGCGTAGGCACCACATTTTTTTTTAAGAAAAAGTCAAGAGAGCTACCACCGCCAAGAGTTACTTCAAATCAACCACGAGGTAACACCATTTTAGCTAATTGTAGTTTAAAGGACAAAATACCTGAAAGAGATCTCAAGGTTCTCTCCGCCCCAGACGTCCATCCGCATATCGTATTTGCCGAGCTTGTTGAAGTATTTCCGGTCTATGCTGAAGAGGCCACCAGCGATCATTGGAGTCCGGATCACCTGCGTCGGATCGCTCAGCCTGGCCGAGCGCTCGGCGTGCGAGAGATACTCCCACTGAAAGGATTTCAATTATTATGTTAACTCTAATATTAATCAGGTTAATTTTAATTAAGGTAAATAAGAAATTAAACATTAAAATTAGTAGGCCTTATGGTTCAGGGTTGTCTGGAAGAGTAGTAATTACTCTTCCAGGCAACCTTGGGCAAAAGATAATAGATATGTACTTAAGTATTTAGGCAAGTACTTAAATAGATAGAAGAAATATTCGGATTTAATAACTTGTCATGGAGCACGAGAAAAGAAATTACTTTTTACTTAATCACCACAGGATTTATATTAGAAATCAAAACTGCCAACGTACCCGAAATCAGCAACATAGTGATGAAAGTCGATGATGCGTAAGAAATATGTAAGGATCGTATCAGAAGGAATGAAGTTATCTCTGCCTACGCCTATGGAGAAAGGCATGACCTCATTAATGTATGTATGAAGGTATACCTTGAAGACCAAGTTCCAGTCGAAGCCACCACGGAGGTCAGCAGATGCGCCGATGTACTGGAAAGTGTCCATGCTGATAACGTCGATCACTGGGCAGACTACTCTCGTTGGATCCTGCAGACAAAACGAAAATAAGCTTAAAAACAACCACACGAAGCTCTTAATACAGGGTCATTTTTTATTCACCTCCAAAATTTTAAGGAAGTGTTCAACCCATGGACTGAACATCTGTGGCCTTACTCCTTAGAGCAACACAGCTTCCGTATCGGACGGAAGCCACGTTGCTCTAAGCCTGTAGCGATCAAGAAATGTTAATGTTTCATGAAGCTGAAAAACTAAAAAAACGTGACGACGTGATCAGTTTAGTAATGGGATGACCAAAATTTTGTGGCAAAATTCTACACAATGTTTCTTGGGGAAAGTTGTTTAGTTTCATGGACTAAACACAATCCTTATTTGGATGGTGAATAATGTAGAAAAAGTTTTGAAAACTAGATTTGATTTATTATTTATTTTTAACTAGCGGCCGCCCGCGACTTCGTCTGCGTGGACAGTTTTTTTGCCATCCGTCGGGAACTGTACTTTTCTTCTGGATAAAAGGGATCCTATATCCATATCTGTATACCCCTGACAACGTCTATGCAAAATTTCATAATGATCGGTTCAGTAGTTAAAACGTGAAGGCGTAACAAACAAACAAACAAACGGACTTTCGCATTTATAATATTATAGTAAGGACAAGAAATAGCTTATAATCATCTTGAGTTTTCTTTATGTTCAGGAATTTAGGTATTTGCAGTTTTTTTATTTATATTACAAACATTGCTCTGTTCCAAAAGCTTTGTGCTATGAAAGTTGAATCAATGATGGTACCCAACCACCACCAGGAAAATTACCTACTTTCATACCACATATAATTAGATTAACTTTATTTGAAACCTTAATTATTTCATACATTTTGTCGTGAGTGTATTACATTCATACAGTTGCGTTTGAGAGAGAGGGCGACCACAGGTCGTAATAACTTCATCAAGTCTGATTCCTTAGTGCAGCGGAACTGTATGTAATCTGGTTACGAAGCTCCGTTGCATCACCTGATGATCGATGTGATAGGCGTGTTGCGCCAACGCACATTCTAATTTGGGTCCCTGACCGATTTTAGCCTGAACACCAAGTCTTTCAGGCACCGAGAGAATGTTAATGACTTTGACGAATTGATCGCAAATCAATAAGTTTAGCGGTGCTTTTACGACTTTGGAATTCTATTGGATATTTTATGTTAAGACTTTTTCTCGTTTAACAAATTGAGAACTACCAATTAACACGGCGTAACTATTGAAAACATAAATAAGTATGTTGAAAACGCGTGAACTAATGACACAGCTTAAACTGTGCTAATGATGATAAAAAACCGGCTAAGTGGGTGTCGGACTCGCGCACGAAGGGTTCCGTACCAAAAAACGGCAAAAAACACGTTTGTTGTATGAGAGCACCCCTTAAATATTTATTTTATTTAGTTTTTAGTATTTGTTGTTATAGCGGCAACAGAAATACATCATCTGTGAAAATTTCAACTGTCTAGATATCACGGTTCATGAGATACAGCCTGGTGACAGACAGAGAGACAGACAGACGGACAGACAGACAGACAGACGGACAGACAGACAGACAGACGGACAGACAGACAGACAGACGGACAGCGGAGTCTTAGTAATAGGGTCCCGTTTTTACCCTTTGGGTACGGAACCCTAAAAACGAGAGGTAACACCGCCCCGTGCCTTTTTTTAATTTGGCAAAATACAAATGCTATGCTAATGCTACATTATGTTATGCTAATGCTGTGTTCAGATGACACCACACAACCCAAGCTCGACCCGAAATCAACTCAAACTCGACCCGAACTATACTCAAACTCGACCCGAACACTACTCAAGCAAGGTACTCAAACTTACTTCATACTCACTAAGTTGAGTTTGAGTTGAGTTCGGGTTGAGTTAGGGTCGTGTCGTGTGGTAAAGCCATAGACTTAAACGCGCATTAGTATTACAAACTGCAATTTTGTCATTCAACACTTTTGAGCTTAGACAAACTTGAATCACGGATGCGTATTTTCTTTTTAGGGTTCCGTACCCAAAGGGTAAAAACGGGACCCTATTACTAAGACTCCGCTGTCCGTCTGTCTGTCTGTCTGTCATCAGGCTGTATCTCATGAACCATGATAGCTAGACAGTTGAAATTTTCACAGATGATGTATTTCTGTTGCCGCTATAACAACAAATGCTAAAAACATAATAAAATAAATATTTAAGGGGGGCTCCCAAACAACAAACGTATTTTTTTTGCGGTTTTTTGCTCGATATTAAAAACGACAACAGGTAGACAGTTGAAATTTTCACAGATGATGTATTTTTGTTGCCGCTATAACAACAAATACTAAAAACATAATAAAATAAATATTTAAGGGGGGCTCCCATACAACAAACGTATTTTTTTTGCCGTTTTTTGGTACGGAACCCTTCGTGCGCGAGTCCGACTCGCACTTGGCCGGTTTTTTGTTTCTAAAACATTATAAAATTTGACATTAATGAAACTCAATTGGTGACAAAATATAAACTTTGGTCACAGAAATAATTATTGTTCCAAATCTTTTTTACTGTCTGTAATGCGAGTGTATCAAATTCAAATCTCACTGGAAAATCCATTTAGTCAAAGACGTGAGAACTGTTTTCCTGGTAAGATTAAAAATACTTTAAACCGGTTTTGAAATAGTGAAAAGATATCCAGTTAAATTAGTACCTATTGGTTGCATTATTTCACAGTATTAATTACCCCATCTTTGAAAGATAAAGCGTTCTTGAAGGAAGATAGCTCAATTGTAAGTTAGGTTTTTTACTGCTTTGCAATTACTACGATTCTTGCAGAACAATCAATCAATGTTGGCAACTTTACGAGTACAAAACAGCAAAAACTATGGTTTTATATGTCACATGAAAATATAAATAAAAACGATTGATCGACTCAAAGTGTTTATAATCTAACTGAACATTATCTTAGCATTTGTCATAAAAAAATATGAAAGAACCAAACATCTTACTTAGTAGGTAGTAGGTACAGTACTTACCTACTTGCCGTAATTCGATTGGTCATGCATCGCTTCAAAACCGGCACAAATCGGTCACTCTTTTATCATTGTTACCGGACCACGACGACATTTGATTTTTTGATGAAACGTCTGGTCTACTCTTTTCTTATTTCACAAACGTGTACCTTATAAGTTATCCTATTCCTTTAATTCCCATGTCACCGTTTGCATAGGTATTTCCTTGGCTTATTTTCTTTTTTTTCCAAATAGGCTAATTCATAGTTTTGAGATAATATCACTTTGGATTAGTCACATCAAAATCTCAAACTAATGATGATAATAATAATGATGATTTTAAGTGATTGGTGGATTGCGATGCGTTGAGATTTTGATTAGGTACCTAGTTTGATGTTTGATATTTTGTGGGACTATGAGAAATATCAATTTGCTTTTAGCTACACTTCAATCAATTTTAATTCGATTTTATTGCGTCCTTACATTACCTATTAAATTGGTGTTTTTTTCTCATACACAGATAACCTCACAATTACTGTGATTTAAAGTATGTATCAGCTGCTGGATATTACATTAAATAATGACCATATCCGTCAACTATCAGCATAATTAAAATTTGTTTTCTTAGAATTACAAATATCCTGAAAGTGACTCCTTTTTTGTTGGCGAAAATGACCACTTTATCCGTTGTAACTTAGCCTAAACTTATTTTTTACCATAAGTTATGTTGCCAAGTCTTAGTTCGCTTAACCTACATAAAAGTTTTGTTACAATAGCAGTTCATCACGGTATCAATCACGGTTGTTAAGTAAATAATGCTAGTATGAAAAATGCAATTTTTTGAAAATTATCTTTCATCATCATCATCATCATATCAGCCGCACGACACCCACTGCTGGGTATAGGCCTCCCCTAAGGATCTCCACGACGATCGGTCCCGCGCTGCCTGCATCCACTGGCTTCCCGCGATCTTCACCAGATCGTCGGTCCACCTTGTCGGGGGCCTACCCACGGAGCGTCGTCCGGTGCGCGGTCGCCATTCCAGAACCCTTCCGCCCCAACGGCCATCGGTTTGTCTCGCTATGTGTCCCGCCCATTGCCAATTCAGCTGAGCAATCCTTCGAGCGATGTCGGTTACTTTAGTTCTCCTGCGGATCTCCTCGTTTCTGATTCGATCACGCAGGGAACCGCCGAGCATGGCTCTCTCCATTGCACGCTGGGTGACCTTGAGCCTCCTTATGAGACCCATAGTTAGCGACCACGTTTCACTGCCGTAAGTCATCACTGGCAACACACACTGTTCATAGACTTTCGTCTTGAGACACTGAGGTAAGTCGGACGCGAAGATTTTTTGAAGCTTCCCGAATGCTGCCCACCCGAGTTGGATTCGACGAGAGATCTCTTTCTCGAAGTTGGACCTACCTAACTGGACTGCCTGTCCTAGGTATACGTAATGGTCAACAACTTCAAGTGTACTGGAGAGGGTACAACATGGGCGTTTGACATAATTTTCGTCTTATCCATGTTTGAAATTGTGAAAACGTGAAAATTATCTTTACAAAACGTCAATTTTATAGGTGACTAAGTACCTATTATTTTTATTCATAAGAAGTGAATATTTAATGCAGATGTTAAAATAAAAATAAAACATATATTTATGCAAAAGAAAGAGATTGCACCAAGTTTAATAAAAAAGTATATTAACGTCTCTGAGTGCAGAGTAAAGGTTTTTTTCTGACCGACTTGTTTTTGCTTTTCTCTGCTCCGCCCTAAATCAAATAGGATAAAGGGATTAACCTTTATTTAGATTAAAAGCTTTTCTTCTGACGTGAAAAGTCTTCTTGTAATGGGAAAATGTGTGAGGAAGCTAATTAAACTTAATGCCGGTAGAGTTCTGTAAATTGTAATTGAATTGAAAACTAAATTTCAATTCTTTTTAAACGTTGAAAAATCCCTGTTGTGTGGTGCAAAATGAATTCCTTTGAATTCCAAGCTTTAAAACACCGAAATAAAACACTTTTTAACGGATACTAGCGCGGTTTTTTTGAAAGTACAGTACTTTTGTAATTAGTTGGTATTTGGTTCGATTTTTTATTTTCCCGACGTTTCGGCACCTTTGCAGCTGCCGTGGTCACGGGAGACTGAAGCCAAATACCAACTAATTACCAAAGTACTTTCAATAAAACCGCGCTAGTATCAGTTAAAAAGAGTTTTATTTCATGTCTAGTGAGCGCGTAAGTTTGAGTAAAACACCGTTTGAAAGCTAAACTCGAACAATCACTTTTGCTTGTCGAACATTCTCGGCTTTTGACAGCTCATGTCAAGGTCACGTCACGACGGAAGACTGGGGCCATTATGCGAATGTCACGGCCCAGACCGGCTCCTGACTCGGCAAATATTGCGACACTATACTAGTCACCGACTATAGTTCCGCTTACTATCGCCATTACTTGTCTGTCGGTTTCGGATGTTACATAATTTTCATTTACCTGTTTTACAGTAGCAGTTTGGCCTTCAGAATAGAGCTTTTAAATAAAATCTAGATAGTTATTTAAAAATACTTATTTTTTGTTAAATAAAATTACATGTAAGCATGGCAAAGAAATAATAAAAACCTTAATAAAACTCTACACATGTTTTCTTATTCGTCTTACATATCACTAGTTTTTGCATGTAGAGTGAGTGATAGGCCATTACCTTTTTTCTGAGAAAAGGAATAAGCTAAGTATTCCTTCTGTGATTTATTTTAACAAAAACTAAAATGGAAAACTTTGGATTTTAAAGTAGAACAATTTATAAACAAGCATATCATTTTAGCTGTTTGAGGTTGTTTCTATCAGAAAAATGTTTTATTTTACTAACGAAGATTATTTGGTTACCATATTAAGGCCAAAATAATTATTTGCACTGTCTGTTTCATTTGAAAAAAAAACATCATGTACTTTTGAGGCTTTTTTTGTTTTTTAACCGACTTCTAAAAAGGAGGAGGTTCTCTGTTCGGCTGTATGTATGTTTTTTTTGTATGTCCGACGATTACTCGAAGACGGCTGAACCGATTGAAATAATTCAAACGTTATTAAATCAGGGTTGTTTTCAAGTAGGTCGCATTTTTTTAAATTTTGAAATCGGTTCAGTACTTTTCAGGAAAACCTGAAAACTGTCGTTTTCGTTACCATTTTGTGAACTTATATGGATGATCGACCATATCTTCTTTGTTTATGTACCGATTTAGATGATTATTTTTTTTGTCTGAAAGAGGATACTTTAGAGATGATACCATTTAAATTTTATTGTTATTGGACCTTGGATTTCAAAGATACACAAGGGATAAAACACGTCTAATGAAGTCGGGTGGGGCTCTTATAGAATAAAAATAAAGAAGTTGTCCTCCAGCCCCACCCGACTTCAATAGACGTGTTTTATTACAGTGATATGCGTAGGTATCTCGTAATTTGAAAATTATTTCTTGCTTTTTAGAGGTATTTAATTTTGAAGCTGTTTTTGTTTTTATTTTTTTCAGGTTGTTTGAAGTCAGTTTTTTTATGAACACACTTAAAGCTGGTGAAATAGATATTTATGAATATTCATATAAACGAGTATTTATTCTATCTCTTAGCAACATTATGGTTATTATGAACGCTTCTTGTAATGAATTCTAAGTTATCTGCGAAACTTGAATTACTATTAAAAAGCATCTTGCACTCTAAGGTCGTTTCAATTTATCTTGCGTATTAATAGCACTTGCAATAAGTGTTTCTTAAAGCCATTAAATTTATCGATAAAACTGACTTTAAGAGTATTGCTGAAGATTAAAGAAGAAATTTCAAATTCCGTTCACATCTTACTATAAAATGAAGAGATGCTTGCTCAAAAGTCTGGAATGGGTGGTAGAAAAATATAGACGATTCAAAAGTACTTACTAATTAAGTTTATTTGAATAAAGCTTATTTGACTTTGACTTTTACTTGACTACGTACGTTACCTATATAGAAAAGTTACAAATTAACATCATTGAATTAATACAAACTTACCTATATACTCCATTCGTTTTAATGAGAGATTTTATGTAAATGATCTTCCTGTGTCTCTTTATCTTAGAAGTTGAAAATAAAAAATAAGAATTGTTTTAATCAATCACTTATCGTATCAAATCATTTTAGATAATTTCAACTTTTATTGACGTTAAAATATTTACACATTATAAAATTCATGTTTTATTTAAAATACATTTAATGATTGCAAACATTTTGACATTTTGATTCTCTCGTTAAAACGAATACGGTATAGAGTCATACTATGGTATAGTTAGGTAATAGGCTAATCCACTTTTAGATTGCAGCGCCTATCCAATTATAGCTGTAAGTATTAAAATTAAATATTGACGGATCCTTCGTTAATGATTGTAATTGTTGTTTATTTCATGTTATTTGTGACTATAAAATGAGTTTTTAACATTTGTAAAGAAAAGGTACCGTTTGCGATTGCAACGGAGTTGAACTGTCTCGACTTCTGCGTCAAAAAAGTTGTTGAAATGGCTCAGTACTACTGGTACAGATTTATATAATCTGAAAACTGAGCCATTTTGGCTCAGTACTTATTAGTTGCCACTTGCCTCACTTTGCATACGAGGACACCGCTTCTAGGTGTTATTATTTCTAAGCTTATATTCTTATATTCTGTTTTTGTAAAATAGTTATAATGTTTTACTACAGTGTTCTAAAATATTTAAAACAAAATGTTGACTATGAAACTTATTATTCTGGTAATATGAAAATAACATTAGTATAAATAAACGGACCTAAGTTTATATACGTTCATACTTAACACAGATTACGGTCATTTGTTTTCTTCAATTAAGAAATTGTATTGCGTAAAAAGATGGGCTATGATTCCCTATTTTAAAACCAAGATTAAAAGATTGAGTATTGAGTACTTATCAATACATATACGGACAAAATCTGTATCGTTAACTTAGTGTGCGCTAAACCTAACTTCATAACCTCGATGATATCATAAAAATAGTTTTATGCAATTTTTCCCAGGCCCATTAAAAATATTCAGTTTTATTTAATAGCCAAGCTTTCACCAAAATGCATAATGTCATTAAAAAATAAGCTCCCACTAATATGAATGGTTCATAGTTTCACACGTAAGATAAAACTAAGGTCGTAAGTCTTATTGTATTGTTTTTTTAATTATATCTAATAAAAATTGTATTCTAATAACTTAAATGCGAAAGCTAATGTTGAATTTCATGTCTGGTTAGTTATATTTGCGACTTTAATTTTTGTCAGCCGGAATAAAAGTAATAAATAAAATAATATTAATAGTAAGTAAACGTTATTTTACCTCTATATTTTAATATTAATTAAATTGTTGTAAATGCAGGAAAGTAGAAATACCTCTTTCATTTATAGCTATCGAATTTGAAGTCTTAAAGTCTGCATATTTGCATAATTCTGCAATTACGCTTAAAGTGGCTAAAAAATATTTGAATAAAGAATGACTGCATCATTCATGCTAGCTTGTATTATTTATTTTATATTAGCAGCCGCTCGCAACTTTGTGTGCGTGGAAAGATTTTTTCTATCCCTCGGGAACAGGCCATCCATCCAGGCCATCCAACATCCCTAGGCCAGGCGATGCTTACTGTTTATACTGAGCTGAGCACAGTTTTGGCATCCCAGCGTTGCACAATGTGTTAGTTATAGGTACTGTCTTTGTAGTTTGTTTGTTTATTTCTTGTACTCTCATGTTGTGATTCGTTGTGTATGTCCACAATAAATGTATTTTCTTTTTTCTTTGTGTCCTTCTCTGTACCCCTGAGAACGTGTATTCAAATGATGATCTACGTGAAGGCGTAAAAGACAAACAAATTTTCGCGTTTATAATATGATTAAAAATTAAAAGAAAAAAAAACGACCACTTTACAAAAGTAACTTAATGAGAGTGATTTCCTGACTTTATTTTTCAAAATGAAAATATTTTTGAAGTTGGGTATGGTGGCGACAGAATCACATCACTATTATTCCTCACCTGACGTTATGTGACGATAACGCCGAAAGTGTTAGTGCACTACAACCGGAATTTTCACCACTGAGGAACTGGCTAATTTTACGTCTAACTGCCGGAACACAATATTTTTTAATTGTTGTTATGGTGTCAAACTTAGATAAGATGGTGGTAGCTAGCCATGCACACTTGAAATTAGCCACAGAGAGTACAAGTCCTGGGAATCGAAATCGGGACCCCTGCGTTTTAAAACGTACCTATTTCTTTAAAACTGTATTTATGTATCGAGCAATAGCGCACGTATTTTCAGCTCCATAAGTCAATTACTTTAAAGTTCACGAGATTACTCTGACATTCGTTTGTTAATGCCAAGGTTTTCGGTCACGACTCACGACCGACTCACTAAAAGACGCTGGCGAACTTTAATTGGTTTGGTATTCGTTTTTTAAGTCCTTTATTCAAAAAAATATCCTACTAATATTATAAATGTGAAAGTTTGGATGTTTGGATTTTTAGATGTTTGTTCCTCAATCATGAAAAAACTACTGAACGGATTTGGTTGAAATTTGGCACACAGATAGTAGATAGCCTAGATTAAAACATAGAATACTTTTTATCCGGATATTCCCACGGGAACGGGAACCACGCGGGTGAAACCGCGGGCAGCCGCTAGTAAATATATGAATCTTTTAAGTTGCTAAATTTTCAGTCACTGATGGTTTCACATGGTGTAAAAAAAATTGCTAAGTTTTATCGCACGAAGTTAGTTGTTTGTTACAATATTGGGTAGGAAAACTGGCAGTTTTCATTTTCCTTATTGTGTTTCAAAATTATTATTTTGTGACATTATAAACTATCATTTTTTCTTTCTAGTCACTCTCAAGAACAATAATATAAGTGATAAAACTACTTTCGATGATAGATACTGTATTATGTTAGTCAGCAGCCACTGCACGTCAGGTTACACAAAACTGTTAAATTTTTTCAAATAAATTTTGAACTTCAAAGTCTCCGCATTTAAGTTTAAAACTGATTGAATGATTGATACCGATTATCCTGTTATGGTTATATTATCCAAAAACGGCAAAAAAAAACGTTTGTTGTATGGGAGCCCCCTTTAAATATTCATTTTACTCTTTTTATAGTATTTGTTGTTATAGCGGCAACAGAAATACATTACCTATCTGTGAATATTTCAACTGTCTAGCTATTATGGTTCATGAGATACAGCCTGGTGACAGTCAGGATAATGGATCCTAACTGTCACGATCTTTGTATATCCTATTCACAGATAAAAATAAGAAATCAACTTAAAATATATAATCATTTGTCTTCATGTGTGGTCGGCAGATGATATAATTCCATTGACTCGAGAGCGTGAGGTCAAAAGTGAGGAGTCAACTGTATGACAGACAGACGGACACATTTTAAAGTCATTAATGACCAAGCGACCTTGACTGATGTTTTAATTTAGGTGTTATTAAAATCTATAAGATGATTTTGGTTGCTTACAGAAAATGAATTTAGTACTTAGAAACAGATAATGTGAGCATTACAACTATTATGTAGTTAAACAAGATGATAAGTAATAGTAACTTACCCATAGGTGTACCTACACGAAGTTTTAATTACTTATCTGAATTGTTTAACCCTATTCTACCTAGTTTCTTTATCCAGCTCAACTATGGTTGCCTGGAAGAAATTGTTTTTTAGCGATAAGGCCGCCAATTGTTCTTCTTTTGTTTGTTTCTTTAAATGTTCATGGTGTACAATAAAGTATATTTAATCTTTTATCTTATCTTTGTTTAAATTTTTTGAAAAGTTTTTACACCTTTCGGAAAAGTTTTTACACAATTCGGAATAATAAGGATATTCTTACAATTAGGGAATATATCAACAGGAGATAGGAAAATAGTAACTAAAACTTTAACAAGTAATTTTGTAATCCCAACAAAAAACATTTTCATGTAAAATGTTGCCAAGACGAGACCGATATGACTCGTATTCCCATTAAGGAATAAATATCAACAGGAGATTAGAAAATAGTTAACTAAACCACAGAATAGATATAGTACTAAGTACTTTAACAGGTGATTTTGTAAACGAAATACAGCACAAATAAATTAAGAATATAGGTATTTGAAGTAAAATAATCATAGAATTATTTATCTAAGTAGCATTTGTTCGTATGTATGTTAAGTGTATTTTTATTTAGTGTTACCAGTTTGAGTGGATGTATGTTTAAATAAATAATATTTTATTTATCTACAAGTACTTATGCAACTTTGAGTCAAAGAGTAACCAACCATGTTGCACAGTTGCACATTATAAAGGTGTGCATAGACCATAGTCCTACTCGTACGCAAAAAAAAAACAGCAAGTCGATGTACAGCAAAGACGTTTGGTACACGTATACTTGAGGTAAAAACAAAATTTTGGAACCGCAGTTCTTAAAAATTCTTCCCTTAGGAGAGGAGTTATGGTGTCATCTTTTATTTGTATGGAATTTTTTTTTCTAAAACCTATCGTGCATGGTATCGAATGAAAGGCCTTGCTGAAAATATATCACATCGTTATATTTCAGCCACTTGTTTTAAATTAAACCAAAAAACATTTTCAAAACATACCAAGTTTGGGCCCCTACAGGTACAATATGGTTGAATTATTTTTCATAAAATATACCTCAAATGATATGTAATATTATTATATCTAAACTCAAAAAAGAAATTTTGAAAATATTGATTATTAGTTTTTTTTTTATTTTTTATGATAAGATTTGCGGTATTCAATTGATTTTCGTAGAACGCCCACTACTAGCTTGAAAGACCCATCAGACCAATTTGTTGTTTTTTTTTATCGAACATGATTTATTTACGAGTTTTCAACCGTACAAAAAATAATTCATCTAAGACAATCAGGGTTCACAAAAAATCTTGAAGCACATTTAAAATAACACAATTACCTCGTTTTTCGATAAATTGATATTTGAACTTAATTTTTTTAATTATCACTTTGGAATTCAAATTTAACTATATACTGATAACATTTAATAAATATAGTTCCTGCCTCATTGTTTGTCAGTTGTCACTATACAAGGTGCATTTGTAACTACTCTCCAAATTTTAAGGATGTGTGCAGCCCATGAAACTGATCAACTTTCTCTAAGAAACATAGGGTGAAATATGTAAAAAAAGACTTTTCATACAAATCAAAGAGATCACGTGATCAGTTTAGTATGGGATGACCAAAATTTTGTGGCGTATCATGAAGAAAGTTGATCAGTTTCATGGACTGAACACATCCTTAAAATTTGGAGAAAAAAAAGTAAACGCCACGCCAGTTTGTACAGTCAGCAATGAAAGTCACTTACCACTTTAGAACTTTGCAAAGCAACTTTTTTGAAGTTTTCTCACAGTCTGAAGCATTTGTCAAAAAACGTTGCTGTAACAAAGTAGGAAAATGTTAAGCGACTTCGTCAGCAACGCTGACTGTACGCTCCGTAATACATACATACGATATGAGAGGAAATAGGTACACCAGTGAACGAATCAGAGCGTTTTCGATCGTGCACTTGCGCTTACGCAACTTGGCTGTCATCTTCTATAACACCTGTGTGCATGCACCTTTACGTAAGGGCTGTCATTCGATAATGCTACTTTGATTGAAACGGTGCCCCTTCACTGGGCATGTTCGTATAATAATATAATATCATTGCGGGTTTTTGCATCATAATAATTATGAACGTTAAACGAATAACATGAACCTTGGAAAGATGATTACTGTTCACAAACAAGATTTTTCTTAACTTTTAGTAAGAAAAAATCTCGTTAAGAATTTTTCTATACTTAAATAACTTTAACTAAAAAAATAGTACCTATATAAAATAGGAAGGAAATAACATACAATTTTCTATAAGTAAGCCAGTTTTGAATATTAAGGTAAATTAAGTTGAGCCCCCAAAAGACATGATAATGCCCTCTAGCAAGACCGCTGAACCAAGATATATCGGGTCATTTTGAACTTACCATCCAAATTTTAAGGATGTGTCCAGTCCGGTCAGTTATTTTCATAGTATTATGACCTACGGTTTGTTGTTGTGGGGCTCAGCTGCTAATATTAATAACATATTCATCTTACAAAAAAGGGCAGTGCGCGCTATATACAACTTACGGTCTAGAGATACTCTTCGTGACCTATTTAAAGAAATTAAAATATTAACGGTAGCTTCCCAATACATCTATGAAAATATAATGTATGTAAAGAAAAATTTAGATAGCTTTGTAAAAAATAGTAATGTTCATAAACTCAATACAAGAAACAAGAACAAATTGCTGTTCCAAGGCGCAGATTGCATAAAACCGGAAGCTCTTTTTTGTGTAGATGTATTACCTTTTATAATAAGATACCAGAACAAGTCACAGAACTGCCCTTGGAAAAATTTAAAAATACTGTTAAATCCAATTTAATGAGTAAAGGTTATTACACTGTTGACGATTATTTGAAGGATAAAAAGGCATGGGCATAGCTTTTGTATTGTTAATTATTACTCTAATACCTCAGTATTGATTAGAAAAAGTCCGGGGTTCTTTCATAGGTCTAGATAAAAGTCCTTTAATTAAACTCGAATCGTGATTTTCTTTTCTAAGTATAAAATTGTGAGAAGTATCCTACCTACTTAAAAACGTACTTCTGGTTTCGTGACTCGACGACTTAATATGGGTAGCTTTAGTATGTCATGCTCACTTCAAACATTTCTGCGGTGGTGTCGTGTGAGGCGGGTCGTTACGTTCCCTCAAATATGGTTGAGCGAAGCGATGGCTGGTTCATGCGTCATGCTCGTGAACGGGTGCTGCCAGTGGGAATGGGTCTGCTTCTGTCTGCTTGTATTAAGGGCGTCGTATAACTCGTATATAAAAGATCTGTTTTATATTGTCTGTATGTATGGCACTTCTTACTCAAAAAATATAATTCTTAATAGCTTACCTTGTTTTGATTTATTTAATTGCAATATTTTTACTTTCTATAGTCAGTAGTTTAGTGAAAGACCTATGAAAAGCTTTTGGATATAAATTTTCAATTCGATGCCTTAACATAGGTAGTCTTAGTATGTCATGCTCTCTTTAATCATTTCTGCGGTGGTGTCGTATGAGGCTCAAATATGGTTGAGCGAAGAGATGGCTGGTTCGTGCGTCATGTTCGGGAACTGGTGCTGCCAGTGGGAATGGGTCTGCTTCTGACTACCTATCTTAATGCATATTGAATTGTATGTTTTTCTTTTATTTTTATTTATTGTAACAGCCTAGACTGAATAACAAGTTCAAACTTTGAATTTAGCTTAAAATCTGTAAATTGATTAAGAAATTTGAAACTCATTAAGAAATGAGCTAATTCAATAATGTTATTTATTTGTTAATCTTTGTTAATATAAAGTCTGGAAACGATATACATATTTGTAAATATCGTTCCATCTGATTGATAAAGCTGACAAGTTTTTTGCGCCCATTTTTCTTGTCAGTTAAAAGACGTCATAATGGGTGGTAGGGTAAAAGAATTGACGATTTAAAAATGCTTATTATGTGAGCTTATTTAAATAAAATATATTTCACTTTCACTTTCACTTCCGTGAAACTAAACAACTTTCTGTAAGAAACATTTTTCAAATTTCACCACAAAATGTTGGTCATCCCACACTAAATTGATCACGTGATCTCTTCGCGTGATATAGGTAGTTTATCTACACTCAACTGTCAAAATCCATTGACTTTTGACGGTTAAACGTGATCAGCTTGGCCGCCCTAGGCCGAACAGTACCAGCCGCCCATTTCACAGTTCCAATCATGGGGGGGGGGGGGGGAATCGGAGCCTCCCCCCCCGTGTGTGTGGGGAGGATGCCTGTCTAGGATGCATAAAACTACAGCAAATAAACGAACGCGCGGCGCGATTTTTAGTCTGTTTCATCCTCTATAAATGCTGTAATCAGTTGTTTCATCCACGAAATTTAAAAATGCCTGTCTCTGCTTTAGTGCCGGCCGCGCGCCTGTAAAATGTCTGTCAAATGCGGCAAAAGCCTTTCATCAGTCCTATTATCAGTCTATTTTTCGCCTCGCTTGGCCGCCCCTAATATCTGGCCGCTCTAGGCCTGGGCCTACTTGGCCTTAGGTGGTATCCGCCACTGAACGTGATAAATCCATATCATATCGCGTTTCAGTGGTCATGTTGGCTGTGTATTTTAAAACTTTTAACGCAACATACTCGTAGTTATAATACGGCACCCTGATTATCTAAAAAGAAACTATTTAGCGACCGGTTGCATTTGACATACATTGCCACTTTTCTTTGGTATGTTTTTTTAACCCAATAAGAAGTAGCAATGGATCACGATCATCTGTGAACTGCAACCAGTCGCTAGGTGGTTATAATTAGATAATCAGCCCGCGGGAAGCCTGATTATGTGCATCATAACGATGTCATTTGCAGCAGATTCCGCCATCGACCGTATTAAATCGGTCATCATCACTAAACTGCAACTATCTACAAAATTAACTCTGTCACCATGCTATAAAGTCGACATTCTCTTGTTAAAGCATTTATGCTTTGCGATGCAAATGATTTGCAGTCATTTGTTCGGAACACTGCATATCATCAATCAATATGAACCATAAAGTAGAATGCATTAAGTTCATATTTAACTTACGAGTAGGTATTAATGTTTGGTTAGTGGAGTAATAAATGTTGTCACTGCTTTTGAAAATTGCAGGCTATTATATTTAATTTAACACCAACAAAACAGGTACCACACAATAGAATTTATTAAACTGAACTATGAAAGTGGTTTGGCTGAAATTGTCAAGAATTACAAAATATATCAACGTAACAACTATTGAAAGTCTAAAATAGAGAAAGTTTTACGAATCAGAATCAACCAAATGCTTTTAAAAGTTCTTTGATTAAGAAAAATGTTCCAAATTAAATTAGAAACCCAATATCTTTTTTCAACGAACGTAAATTAACTTTTGAGAACACTCTCGGTATTGCACGAGTTATTTTGAACTAAACCTAATTAAATTTTGGAACCCCTGCCGCTTTGAACTTGTTGACTGCTTGACTAACTAAAGAGGTGAATGGAATCGAAATCCCTCTTTCAGCTTTGGTAGAAACTTGCTGCTATTTTTTAAGTTTTCACTTTATTTTTCTAGTCATAGGTTCAATTCTCAAGCTTTATAGTAGGTAAGAAAGAAGAGGTAATATAGGTACTATTGATCAGTAAAAAAAAGAGTAGTGATTGCTATTCGTTTGTATAATTTGTCAACAAACATTGCAAACCTAACAACCGGGGGTAATTCTCGACGGCATCGAGTTCAGATTAGGATCGAATAAACGTCAAAATGGTCCTACTAAAGCTAGGGTTTCCTAGGATGACGGTGCCGTCATATTACGGCCGTAATTTAGCGGCGTAGAACGTGCTATGTAAACAATATGGCGCGCTTTCTGACGTTACGGTGTTGCCGTATTGTTTACATAGAGAACATTCAATGCCGCCATATTACGGCCGTAATAAGACGGCACCGCTATCCTAGAAAACCCTAGCTTAAGAAAACTATGGAAACCGTTTCCAGGATACCAAAATTTACTAGTAATTTACGAGTTACTTTCTCTATGCTATATGAGATATATGATCCCGAGTATAAGGGGTACCTACCTACACAAAATATTTAGTAGGTACTTAACCTTTATTAGACGCTCTTGTTCAATGTTAAAATAACTAAGTGTTTCGATTGCTACAAAAAGTAACAAAATCGTGTTATTAGATTCGAAGATGTGACAACCTTGAAAGTAATATTCATGATCTCATTGGAAATCAAGGTTTTTGGTGTGGGAGCTTATGCATTAAATGCGAATATATTAATACGTAGGTATCAATAAAACTGCGGTGTGTGATCGAAATACA
Organism: Agriphila tristella; assembly: GCA_928269145.1. Taxonomy (NCBI): domain Eukaryota; kingdom Metazoa; phylum Arthropoda; class Insecta; order Lepidoptera; family Crambidae; genus Agriphila; species Agriphila tristella. The sequence continues at coordinate 25,134,363 of OV743439.1, forward strand.
TAATGTGACTTCTAAACTATATCTACTGTATTTAATTTGTCATCTTAGGAAGGTTTCGGATTGAATGATAACGTAACTTTATTTGGACTAGAGAATGGTATGGTTAGGGAGCGTCCATTAATCACGTGATGTTTTTTTGGCCAATTTTTAACCCCCCCTCCCCCCTGGTGATACATGGTGAGGTTTTACAAACACACGAATATGTCGCGGTGGGAAATCGTCCTGGTAATGGTGAGTCAACAATCACACACAGTTTTCGGTTAAAAGTCACACGTTCAACGAAAAAAATTAATACACGTGATATTTCACTACACCCCCCCGACCCCCCTTGTGATACTTGGAGATGTTTTGAACTACCCTCCCCCTTTCGAGGCTCACGTGATTAATGGACGACCCCTTATATCAAAATTTGAGATTTCTTTATTAACATGAAACTTTCATAACATTGCTTTAACAGTGAACTCGACTTATTGTTAGCTAAAAGATGTGATTAAAGACATAACATTATGATTATTACATTTTTATAACACCACTAAAGTATCTGTGCCACAAGTCCAAAAAATTAAGTTAAAATTATATTATTTTGATTATTGATTGAACTTGTATTTTGACTTCGCATTTAAAATAACTTCATAAATAATTCATTTTAAGATTTTTTAATTTCACTCAAAATTTTATTATTTTCCAGTCTCAATAGCTCGAAAATCGTAGTTTGATACATCAAATTATTCAAATTCCTTGCTGCTTAAAATCTGCAAGCCTGAGAAATAAATATTGTATGTCTTGTGTTTGTGTAAGAGGACGACACGCCTTAAATGATTCAATGTCAAGATGCAATTAAAAAGTTCAGAGGGGCCACTCTTTGTAAACAGCTTACATAACACGTCTGAGTCAATGACAAGGTTTAAGCAGATATTGACTTAGAGGTTTTAATTAATTGTTAGATCGTTGACTCCTCCGATTCTTTCGATCGTTTCTGCACATCGTTCATAAAATTCGGGGATATCTTCTATGTCCAGTGCGTGAAACATATCTTATGTCGTTTAGAGTCATGTGAATTGATCCTATAATAGCAATTGCAAAATATAAAGAACTGATACGAAGAGAAAGGTTTATAGTTATAGCCTTACATTGCATAATATTTCATGCAATATTCATGAATATTGCACAGCATTAATAATCACTAAACATATCATAAGTTGCTAAAGCGAGTGTAATGGAAAAGATCGACGGTACTGGAATGCCAATTATTTTGACCCGAGCATAATTAGAATAGGTCATTCTGAGCATGTTGGGCAAGTCAGAAGTCAGAATAGTGAAGCTGAATTTGCCATTCTTGACATTCTTCAATGTAGGTGAACAGAACACACAGATTATTTAAAGCAAAGAAAAAAAAAACATTCTTCTCGTCTGCTAGAAGACGGCCTGATGACATCTAAACAATCTTTATGTGTTATTCTTAAAAAAAATAAAAGTTTACTAAACCTATCAATTCATACTTAATACGAAAAGAGTCCAAAATACTTTTTATCTAAAATAGGGTCATCAAGTCTTTGATTTCTTTATGATTCGTCTTTTCTGAAGAATGTTTTTAATAACGCCATTTACGTCTTTAAAAAGGTCGGTTAGTATCACCTACCTCCTTTATCCTCTGAAGCAGCGGTTCCAGCCAGTGCACATTGCATTCTACGTGGGAGTCGAGGAAGGTGAGCACCGGGGCAGTTGCTGCATCAGCCCCTCGGACCCTGGACCTCATCAGGCCTTCGCGCCTCTCGTTTCGGATGACGCGCACCTTGCGTATGGATCGTAAGGCTGCTCCGTCGTCCGCTGTTAGATTTAAAAAAATCTTTAATTTTTTGTCAGCGTTTGCTTTATAGTGATGCTATAAGTGCTGAGACATAGTTAATAAACAAGTCTGTTACATTACAATACAACAAAGTATCTAACTCTTAAGGGCCCTATCACATTTTTTCGTCGAAATTTCGATTTTGACGGATTTTAGCGATACAACCTAGAGAAACCTTTGGGTCTACTAAATACATTTATATGTGTCCGCGACAAAAAGTAATATGATGACTCACTGCAAAGTTAAAGGGTTAGAAAGGAAAATTAAAGTTGGTGAACGTTTTTTTAGAGTCAACTTTGAACATACACAGAAAGCCACACAAGTACAAACAACAAATAAAAGTATGCAATTTGATTTTCTTATGAACTAAAGATTATTATGATATATTTTTTACGTAATAATAATAATGTATCTAGGAGAAATCCACAGTTCATTCTGAGCTTATTTAGTGGTTTTATGGTTTTTGATTGGATTTTTTTTCTCATATTCTATACATAATTTCAAAATTCCGAGGCCACTATGAACTATTCGACTATATAAGAAATAGCATTCATTTTTTTTTATTTCAATTGTTTAACACAGTTGTTCAATCCATGAGCTCAAAAAAGTGCCTTCGCGCATTTTATGAAAATCTTTCTCTGCAATATCGGGTTTAATTATAAAGTTAAGCAAATTTTCAAAAAAGCGAGGCCGCTATGAACTATTCCAATAGATATTCAATAAGTCAAAAGTGTTAATGTATTTTTGTTTCTGAGATCGATAACGCCAAAATTGGCCATTTTACGCAAAAATCACAGTCGAAATGTAATATGCCTCTTAATGATGCTGCGTTCTTTCAGTAAGAGGTATTGTAGAGATCAAGACGTTTCTTTCGCATCCAAGTGCATGATAGATTTTATTGAGAACTATGACTTCAGATTGACTTATTTCTAACTCAACAAAACGCAACTTGCTTGTATTTCTGCATTCAATTAAGGTATGGATAGGTATAGATTTTATGCGGTATGCGATGGTGCATAATTGATTGCTGGTGCTAAATTTTAATAACAATTAAAGTTGATGGGGGACCATCTACCGTATTCGGCTTTATAAAGGATAAACATCCTGTAAACTCAGAAACTAATAGACCTCATGGTTCTGTTATTTAATTATTTGAACACATAGACACACCAGGACTCAAGCCTCTGTTTAGTAGAAGAGAGCAGGCTATCATTTATTCACTCATAATGGTCACGCCACGAGCTACTTTTATGCAGCTGTCAAACCGGGATGGTTTTACTGACGGACTTTATCCATAATACTCGTAAATGTATTACGATTTCTTGCTAAGTAAGTACTCGTACTTGACAAAAACATCTGTAAGTACAAATATTTTATTAACTCGTAGTCTATTTGTCAAGCTTTACAGTATTTTGTAACTTTATAATGTGTGGTTAGACACCAATTAAAGAAACTGGGTCGTTGAAATATCGCAAGCGGTGGCTGTAAGTGAAATGTTGGTAAAATATCATTGTTCTTTTCACAATCTGTGTGAAAAGCTGTTTTGTATTATTACTAAATGAGATAATGATGTATAGACACGCGGACTATGAGAGAAGTTGGTAAAAACATTTTACTGTCGGCAAGAAAATTTTCAGTACCTAACAATCGCTATTGAATATTATAATTTAGAGAATATGAAACAATGGAAGTGGCTAGTGAAATTAAACTATAACAGTAATAAAGTAAGTTCTAGAATTTAATTTTTGCTACAGCTACGATCTAGTAATGGTATAGATATTATAATACTTACGGTTATCACTGTAGTCATCGACCAGAATAATTTCTTTGATGAGATGTTCGGGACTCCTGTTCAGGACGCTATTAAAGAAAAAAGCTTTTATTATAAAGTGTTTAAAAAATATACATACATTTACATTTACATTACTTTTATTATAAAGTGTTTAAAAAATATACCAACTAAACAGGAGCATTGATAACGATAAGGCTTTTCAGCAAACTTTTTAAGTTTATAATCACTTGTCTATCAAAGATCACTTTTTCAAAATGGCGTCGTCTGTCGCGATTTGCGAATTAATTGCTAATTGCATAATTAGAGCAGCCCCCCTCAAAAAAATATAAAATACATTAAAATATGTAAAAAGACCATATAATCAATGAATTATGCAAGAATAGCGAGGTGACACAGAGCACTCTGCTCTGCATTGCATTAGCAACGCCAACTGCAAAACCAATTATTCCATTTGTTGCAGCCACAGAACAAATATTTTTTTTGTGGTTGCAGCCCTATTAAAATTTGAATGACATTGTGCCCAGCTTATCATCTTTCTAATAATTGATATGAGTCGCCCTAATTTTTAAAATGAATAAATTAATTGTTAAGGCGTAGCTTGCTGCTTATACCGAGTTGAGTTTAGGCATCAGGCAACGATACGCAATGTTAGTGCTATTTACGCGTGAAAGCACTAAACTTAAGAATCGTCAAGTCTTTTCTTATCTACAACTCGACCAAGTTAACTTAGCGAATGACAGCTACATGACGGCTAAGTTTATGGACACCGTTTTAATTTGGTCATGTTGTAGTTAGGAAAAGACTTAGGCGATTCTTAAGTTTAGTGCAATCGGCCATAAGTCTTTTTTGTAATGCGTAATGTTGTGTATTCGTTGCGTGATCCGAAAATAAATGTATTTTCTTTCTTTCTTTCTTTCTTTCTTTCTTTACCTTACAATGGTGCGCAGAAGTGTCGACCGCGCTTCGTTGTGGAAAGTGATGATGACGCTGGTCTGGGGCAGGTCCTCGTCGTATTTCTTGAGGCGACACCTGACGACAAACACATCAATCAAATAAAAAGAACGCCGGAAACTGTGACGGCAAAGTCATTCGAAGCAGGAAGCGAATTATGTTCTACCATAAAGGAAAAAAATGTGATCCGTAAATAGTTTCTGGGATTTCCGGTTGCCAGTGCCAATTCCCTTGTAATTTATACATACTAAAACAAATCATAACTAACATAATTATAAAAAAAAAATATATAAATCGGGAACCACGATAGACTACTGTCCAGACTAAATGATAGTTATCTTAATTCTAAACCCAGAGGTGTCTAGAGTATAATTTCAATCAGTCTTCTCTGATTTGATTCACATTACACAAGAGTTTATATTATATGATTTTATTACTATGTACCTTATGATGTTGTTTGATATTTTATTTACGTTGCCTGTTCCACAGGTTTCAGAAATCACTAATTTTCTGGTTTTATTTAAATGGAACATAATTCCTATGTAATTAATTGTCAAATAAGTATCTACTTACAATTTATCAGAAACTTGTAAACTGGCTCCTAGTCTTTTCATATTATTGACGAGCTACTTGTTAAGAACGTCGCTCTCGGCCTTAATTTAACATGTATCAAGTGACCTGCCTTGGGTCCGACCTCTGTATTTGTGGGTAGAGGTCAAACGGCAGCCGGATTCCCTGCTTTTAGTGTTAATTGTGAATGAATGACCGAATCAAAGTCAGAGGGAACAAATTGACTGATTGACGTTATGATTGATGGCTTTATTTAATTATGATGTGTGGAACCTTGAACTTCGCACCTGTTTGTCGATTTTCCTGGTGCTAAATTCAACTCACTGGCTGTTTGTTTGTGCACGCGTGTTATGTAATGCAATGAATTTTACCTATATTCGTGTTAGCTCTAGTACAAAAGACAAATTTAGCGTATAGACGATGGCACATGCTGACATTGAGACTTCTTTGTACTCTACTACGTAATTATTAAAGTTGTCTTTGCAGTTCAACTGTTACATCTGATGTGCCGTCATGTGTACATTGTTTGTTTTTATTTTCAACTGCTGAACTGTTATCTTTAGTCATTCCGGGTTGATTATTATTATATTAGAACAATTTTTCTAATGACTATAACTCCTGAAGGTATGCATTTTTCTTTCTTACGATAGAAAAGGGCCAAATGCTTTCATGAAGTATGCCTTAATTAAAAACAATGAAGCTTTCAAGTAAGTTTTTTTAAATGAACCATCTTAAGGAAATAGGGGAAAAGATTCTTATAATTAATCTCAAAGCAGCAGGGGAATTTAATCTTAAAGACTTAAGAATTTTCGCTTAACTCCATCTCATGTATCATTTTCAAGATAAAAATACTTACATAGCATTTCTGGTGTCAGGTATAGCCCTATTACTAGGCAGGTTGTCAGAAGCTGCCTGGTTGAATCTGTTCCTTACATACGGATCCGAGTCTTTAGACCCTTCGGACACATAACCTCCTTCGTCGAAGTACGTCTTCCCGGTGCTCCCAGTTATGGTGTCATCAGAAGACGCAGGACTGCTCTCCGTCTCTTCGACGTTTGCGTGCTGTTTGATAAGACGGAGAGCTATGTTTTCTTCCTGTAACAAAGTAAAGGAAAATTTGAGAAATTCACTTAGGAAGAATGTCTTTTTTATTTCTAATGTTTTGTATAACATTTTTTAATGTTGATCTGACAAGTAAGTATCATACATACTTTGTTGATGAATATTATTTACATATGTGTTTGGCTGATGTTGAAAACGATTTTTGCGTGGTAGGTATTTAAATATGTTAATGTCTAAATAAGTAGTAAAATTGTGGTTTAGCTCCTCTACTACTTCTGGCAGCATTAAAATGCAAGGGGATGATATTTTTTAAATCTTTATAATTTTAATAAAAGATCTGACATAACTGCTGTAGAAGTTTGAGCTGCAAGAGTTATTCAAGTCGCCTTACTTGGCACTGAATGTGAAAACTTTTAACAAGCTGACTCGTAAAACTAAAATATTCGTTACAATGTTCCTGCATAAATTTAGATATGAACATCCTTGCTTCTACAATGTTACTGTTGAATATTACATTTTCTTTTTCGTCTAGTGCGTAAGGGCCTGTTTTACAGTTAAACCGTTAAATTCCTTATAACTTACTTCACAGATAATTTCATCGAACTTCTGTTCAACTTTTAATTCAATCATAATTTTGTGATATCCTGACACTGTGAAATATAGAAGCTGTGACTAAAAGGCTGAGGTATTTAGTTGAGAGAATTTCGTCCACTAAGTAAGAGGTCAGAAGAGAATGATCCTACAGAATGTCATCGATAGTAACGTGCATAAAGTTTACCTATATTACCTAGCACATTTTAGGATTATGATCTTTGTTTATACAAAGACGTATCTACTCGAGCTTTATTTATTTCAGTTGATAAACCTATAATACATTCCGATGCTGATCAATTCTATAGTTAGGTAGGTAAGATTTCATGACTTATTCAATTCGTGCTCTTAATTCTAACAGCTTCAGCTGCCACTTAACCAAATGAGAAACTCAGTTAACGAGCCAACACTACAACTGGGCTGGAAGCCAAGTCTACAGAAGTTAAGTGTTAACTTTGAATTATGTATACTGTCAGAACACAGCACTACCTAATTGGTTAATGAATGCGCGAGACGATTCAGAAAATAAGCAAAGACTGAGTTTGAAAAAAAAAGAAAATTAATTGTTCCACTTTGAATAAATTGCTCTAGAGGACTTAAAGTGCTCATGAATGAAAAAGGCCCCCATTTTGTTGACAGATAAATTATTTGCGAAGGCATTCTTCATAAATGGAAGCGGAACAATATTTTTTCCAAACAATCCTTAAGGTAAGACGTAGGTCGTAGGTTTCTTTTATTCCTGGCGATTTAATTTCAGATAAAAGCCGCATTTATGGAGGCTGAACTATCATCGGTAAAATAAACTCTCAACATGACTTAGCATTGGAGTATGTTTAGACGTCAAACAAAACTATGTCACAGAATATAGTGCCATTATGTATTTGTAGGATCCTAAATATACCAGTTAAAGCGTATGTTGTGGAATTACTAATCGATAAATGTATTCGTGAAATACCACAATTTGGTTGTGAAAACATCCTTATTTTGTACTTACATTGAAAGCTTGCGGACGATAATAATAATAATGAATTCATGAGAACCGAGGTTGCTCAATAAGTCTGCAATGAAATGATGGGAAATGTGTTTTTATTTTTACCCGACTACGGCGAAGCCAAAACGGAGGGTATATGATTTTGACCTGTATGTATGTATGTATGTTTGTAAATTCATCTGTTCCCTCATAACTTCTAAACTACTTGTTATAATTTGACAAATGAGGTATCGTTAGAAGCGTCTTAATCGTCCAATGAACATAGGCTATATGACGTTACATTAAATTGAATGTGGCGCCCTCTAGAGGAGTTAAAGACATGAACTAAAAAAAAATATTTTTTAATAATGCCGTGTTGGGTACCAAATGAAAGGGCTTAATGAGCACTTTTCAAAAATATATAAATTGTTAGCTTTTGCCCGTGGCTTTGCTTGCTTTCACCCTATTGACAACTCCAAAATATTTAAAATAAAAAAGAAGATTAAAAACTAAAACCCGACTACGGAAAAATCATGCTCTAAAAAGTAAGAAACAAGAAAATATTCATAAAAAGGATAACCGTATTAGTCGCATGCCACCTTCAGCCCGTGCCGTGCGTGTCTAGGACAAAGTGGCATGCGACTACGGTTATCCCTTTTATGAATATTTTCTTGTTTCTTACTTTTTAGAGCATGATTTTTCCGTAGTCGGGTTTTAGTTTTTAATCTTCTTTTTTTAGTTCAAGCAATGGAGTAGAAGGGTGCGCTGACACCAAATAAACTGGGATAAGGGCAAATTAAAAAGCTTTTTAAAAAAAAAGAAAAACCGCCTTCAAAAAACTGAAAACAAAAACAGCTTAAAAATTAAATACCTCTAAAAAGCAAGAAATAATATTCGAATCATTCGTTACACATATCAATATTAATAAAACACGTCTATTGAAGTCGGGTGGGCTGGAGGACAACTTCATTTTTTTCTTAAAGCCCCACCCGACTTCATTAGACGTGTTTTATTAATATTGATATGTGTAACGAATGATTCGAATATTATTTCTTGCTTTTTAGAGGTATTTAATTTTTAAGCTGTTTTTGTTTTCAGTTTTTTGAAGGCGGTTTTTCTTTTTTTTAAAAAGCTTTTTTATTTTCAACTTTTTAGTGGTAGGTATGTAAGCGCAGCGTGTAAATATTTTTTTACTTTATATTATAATATTTTCAATGGTAAAATGCCCAGAACTCAATTTCCAAATTTACGCTGTTTGTTTTTGAGGAGTTCCGTTGTGTCATCGTAGTCCAAGTCTAGTCCAGAACGTTGCATCGCAAACCATGATTTGGTTTGTTTTGGATTGCCATAAACTTACCAAAACCTAAATCACTTTACTTATACTATTTGATTTTGAAGAGTTCCTTTATGTATCTTCGAAGTTCGAAGTCCAATAACAATGAAATTAAATTGTGACCATTCTTGAAGTATACCCTTTCAAATAAAAAAAGAATCTTCTAAATCGGTTCATAAACAAAGAAGTTATGTCCGAAATTCCATAAAAACTCGTGCGATGGCGAGCTAAATAATTGATATTTTTCAGGATTATGAAAATACTACTAGCCAGATCTCTGTAAAAAAATTATGGGACCACACACGAACTATGTTCTTTGAGTTAAAAAAAGAATTGTACAAATCGGGTAACAACTGACGAAGCTATGTTAAAACATACATAAAAAAAAAAAACCGTCGACTTGAGAACCTCCTCCTTTTTTTGAAGTCGGTTAAAAATGCATTTGTTCAATGTAAAATTAAGATTCTTGATGTCAGTATCGACCACAAGAGTCTATATAGCCAGACAAGAAGACATAATGATGTGATTACCTATCACATCCGCCCTCGCCGATGCGGAGACCACATCCGTCATCACCGGCGTAGTTTCACCAGCAACAATCGTATCAAGTATATTACGTTCCTTATTAATAGATTACGTCGAATGCTAAAGTCAGAACAAAAAGTTGTGGTCTCAACTTTCATTCAATATAATAACTCCAAAGAAAAAATATTTGTTTGACAACTAAGATTTCCTAGGAGAATAAAAAACCGAAGTAAATGAGCTTCTATTTCTGTAGTTTCGCAAAAATGAGGGCCGGTCTGCGTCACCGCCGGAGAGCGTAGAATGTAGCAATCTTATACCTTTAAGTTATTCATTACAAGCCGCTTAATCTGGTTGCCTCTTTGAATTTATGAGCCTTTCAGAAAGGTTCATAATTAACTTAGGATGTAATGCAGTTCCTTCCATGTTCTAACTTTTATTTAAATCGAGTTTAAGCTCGGATTGTTTAGGCCTAGTTATATGTTTAGGCAACACTTTGATAGGTTGTGTAATTTGTATTATTTGGATGCCACGTAACGTAATACGTAATACTTATAAGTATTTTGAATACTTTCTTCATATATTTATTTGTTGTTAAACCTTTACCTCCGTGGTCGAGTGGCTTCACGCCCAGTTTTCATGGTGTCCGCCATCTGTGAGCTTCCTGATTCGATCTCCGGCCGTGTCAATGTGGAAAAGTAACTTTTCTATATTGTCTCGGGTCTGGGTGTTTGTGGTATCATTGCATCGTTTCCGGTTACCTTATTAGTGCTTTAGCTACCTACTTAGTATGCGTTATCGTAAATTATTATAGTGTCATAGGTTGATTTTTTATTGTCATTATAATGCAATTCTACAATCCTCAACACAATTTTTCACGTTTTTGGTTTATAAACGAAGCATTATTCTAAAATTACGTAATCTCGCCGATTCTCTATATTTATATGGTCTTAACCTTGACATATAACGTTTGTGCTCATATTTGACGTAGATGTTTAAATGCTAATTAGTAAACTAGATGTAGGTATGCCCATAACGTTTTGTAATATTATAAAACCGATTGAGACGAACGGATTAGGATTTTTCTTAATCAATGATATTAACACAATTTATATTGTTACAGTCAGATATTCACACATTTAATATTGTTTACATACATCAAAAACAATACTCAAACAACCCTTGCCTATGAGTAAGCACTGCGTTGGAATAGAGCTCTGTAATTGGTTTTTAAGTCTAACTTGTGATGGTATAGGACGCTGCGCTGTGTGAGACCTCACAGGGCCTCAATGGGTAAATACGGGTGTCAGTAAGTGTCAGAATTTAGATCATACATAATAAGTTTAAGAGCAAGTTTTCAAATAATATGTATTACTTGTATTATTTGTATGGTCTGTGATTATTTGTCTTGCATGTGCCTATATGGTTTTGCCCATAACAATAGTCGATAAATACCTACAATTAATTTTATTTATAACAAAGCATGTAATCATTTCCATCATTAAAAAGCTCTTATAACTAACATACCTATTACCTACATCAATAAACCTTCACATCATTGTCTAATATTCAGATTATGTAATTTGTGTCACTTTCTAGTTCACAGCTGACTGAATCGTATTTGAAACATATACTCTGATCTGTTAATAATAAGACTTATCTGTTTCTACCAGGATGAACATCCGAAACGGTTCGTTACAGATTTGTCGCAGCTTATCAAATGTAAGAAACTCTTATTTCTATTCTGTTAAAGTTTGTTTTTGTGTAGTACTTTTTGCTTCTTAACAATTTTATTGTACGAGTTTTGAGATGGCAATGTCCGTAATAATAAGGTTGACTGAAAGGGCAATTTGTCACGGACTTTTAATACGTACAATTTGGTTTCCTTTAGTTAATCTCAAATTGTCGACTTCTGACAGAAAAGTGACCTCAGTTCATTTATTAACTCTCAGTATGCAATTTTGAATGTCCCTACTGCTGGGGCACACCGCACAGGCCTTCCTTATGGGTAAGGACAGGTCGTAGCCCAACACGCGGGACGATGCCGGATTGGTGGGTGTTAACGACTGCAAATGCAGCCGGGACAGCAAAATCGAAAGGCGATGCGCTAAACCCATCGAGTTCCTCAAGTTGTGTAATGAGTGTATGTCTAACTTTAACGAGATCATCAAAAGAGATTTACTAAATAAAAAATACAACATCTTTTTAATATCTTTATTCATTATAATGTGTTTGTTTGCATAAAATGCACATAATCTAGGTTCCGTCTCGTTATTATGCAAGATGTGTTTTGATTTGTTTTTTCGGCGCTTTTGTAGTAACCGTTCTGACAGTTTGCGTAACTTAAGTGATGACTAAGCACACCAGTATGTAGATTACCATAAAATGTTTACTCATTTCTCACTATAGCGTCGCATCACATAATATTCATAAGGTTTGAGGCATTTGGGTCACCGTTTCATGGCTAAGGTGTTTTTATGTTGATTTGATTATTTTGTCTTGATTTATCGTTTCTTACAACGGTCATGTTATCACTATCGAATTAGACGTTTTTAATTAAGTAATTGACGATCATTTTACAAATTTTAGTCAACATTTTCATTTTGTGTTTGCCCATTTTTCTTTTTCATTGGAAAATTGAAGATAGAAAACACTTTATGCGGATTGCATCACGTATATTATTAAGGCTCGGGTTTGCGGAAACATTTGTCTCTGTCTTTTTCTTTACGTGTAAAGGGTATGGAAAATAGCCTCACTTCTGCACTTTTTTGATGTTTTTCGTTGTTTTTTTTTATCGTTAGTACAATTATCCTTTTTGAATAAAAGTTATTGCAACTACTTCACAGTACGTTAAAGTGTATTTTGGTGTATACGTTTCCGCTAATTTTTACGCCAAAAATATGACCCTGTACGCAAGCGCTTTTGATGATATTCTGATTTTTGTTTACAATCAATTGTGAGGTTTATACGCAATTTAATACTTGTAGCTACTAAATCTCTTTAGCTTGTCGTATGTTTTTTGTGGCTACTACTTTACGTTTTCTATATAAAAATATGACCCGCGCAAACCATGTTTTCCTATCATGGACTCTTAATGAGGATCAGTAACGATTTTTGTTTAGTGGCTAATTAGAAAGCATGCCACCACATTATTAACGGTGAAATTTTTTTTACGATATCTCTTAAACCTGAGAAGTTATAAGAGCTAAAACACTGGTTTTTCAGGGGTCCCTATGACGTCATCGTGACGTACGCGAACCTTATGTCGTACGTGATAAAGCACATATTGCATTGAGCTTGGCATTTCCTTCAAACCCTTTTAACTCAACCATTTCTAAACGGATTTTAAAAATTCTTTCACTAGGTTTCCTAGCTATCAATATGTGTTTATATTATTTCAATAAAACTATAGGATTTAAACCTGTTACTGATCCTCATTCAGGTGTTACTTTATGATTATTTTAGTGGTTTGTTTTATTTACTATGCATAATATACCCAGCTGTGGAAGTCGTATGGTTGATATTATGATGATAAATTCTATGATTAAGTTCGTCACTTAGTAATAAGGCCGCCTTTTCATAAATTTCTGTGATTGCCGTTTTTCTTTGTAATTCGTCCAGCCATAATTGCCAATTAAGTGTTATTCTTATTAATTGGCTTTATTAGCGGAGGCTCTAACAGCTCTTAGCCAATATTATTTTTTGTTTTATCTAATTAGGGAAAAAAACCCTTATCACAGGATAAAATCAAAAGTGAAGTCGTAGCCACTAGAGCGAAAATTCTTTCCTTATGCAACTAAGAGCTTAAAATGCAGATAAGCTTAACCATTAGCATATCTCCATCGTTATAGGAAGTGGTCTTTCCGACAGTGTCTATATAATTGGTTATCGTGAGTAAAGTACTAGGTACTCGTTAGTTAAAGTGAGCTTTCTACGCAAGCCCAATGGAATTCGCACCGCCCTATGCTGGTGAAAGCTTAAACTCTAAAGGTTTGCATTGCAGTACCTAAGTAAAGTATGATGACATCATAGGTTAGTTAGATGATAGAATAAATTGTGCGTTGGAAAAAGTAGAGAAGCAAAATTTTATCAATACGGAGTAATAAAAAAAAAGATTTAAAAACCAATCAAATTATCAAATAACCCTAAAAATCTTTAAGTAAAAATTCATAAACTAATTTATTTCAAAGATTCTAAAAATGTTGTCTCTAAGGGCTATGTTATAGGTAGGTTTCGATTAAGTAAGCTTCGAAAAATAAATTGACAGATGATTATATAGAAATTCTGTTTCATTTGGACATTAATTCAAAAGATAGGTCCTATTCAGAACCTGTAAAACAGGCTCTTAAATTTAAATTTAACCAGCTCTGAACGATTACTATAATTAAGGCATAAATCTTGTTTGTCTCGTCCAAAAAACTAAATAAAATAAGCATTATTTTAGAAATAAAGATGAATTCTCATAGTTAAGTTTTTTTTGGTTAAACCATAGCTTTCCACTCCTCAACCGGTTAGTGTTCATAAAATATTACTATTTCATCATGTGATTTATTGGATTTTTCCGCAAAGTTCAAGGTTTTACAAGAAATTAGCTAGGTAAAGAACCCACACGATACTATACATCCATTTACTGCAAGCAATTTATTTAATCTAATAAATTACAGTTAAATTGAAAAATGATTTATTGTTCTGTGGTCTTTGACATATGACCTCCACGGTCGAGTGGTTTGTACGCCGGTTTTTAAGGCCATATCTGAGGTCCCGGGTTCGATCCCCGGCTGAGTCAATTTAGAAAAACGAACTTTTCTATATTGGCTCAGGTCTGGATGCTTGTATTCCCAACGTTTCCAAGTGCTTTAGCAACTTACTTTGGGATCAGAACAATGTTTGTGATGTTGTCTTATATATTGTTATTTTTATTAATTACTATACATGGTTGACGTCAAGATTGAAACGATGTTGTCCAAACTTATTTCTGTAAAGCGTAAACGTTAGTTTTATTGCATTTTTAGTTCGATCATCCCTTTTTGTCTCAAACCGTGCTTCTCATAACGAGGAACAAAATTATTTAACTATTAGGTGCTCATTTGGGTGTTTTTTATAATTACAAGTATTAATGCATACGTGTAAAGTGCCCAAAAATTAACAATCGAATCAAATCGTGATATCCAGCAGCTTACAACTTACAATAATAATAGCCGTTGCTCAGTCGTTAAGCTCGTTTAGAACAGGTAACTACACAGTGAGTAAACTGTAGTTCACACTGTTGCTGAACCGTGAGTTAAGTGCCACCTAATGCACTTAATGGTCACTTGTGGTGGTTTGCACTCGGCAATTGTTCGGAAGCGTAGAATGGAAAGTGTAATAGCACTGACTGTGAGAGAAGTTAAAACAGAAGGTTTAAAATTACCATAGATGCACATTACAAATAGGTAGAGTTTGATCAACGAAAGATGAGTCTCGGTTGGAAATGGAACTAATTTTGCGCCTTATTTTAAGGTTCAGTTTCCAATAACTTAACCTCTAAACGTTAATTTAACAGGGAAAGTGGCGCCTCCATTTCCGGTTCATCTTTCGTTGACCAGACTCTACTTATGAATTTACAAGAGGTTTCTTAAAGTACCTAGATATCGCTCGAACGCTTGGAAATAGTTTTGACAATGCTCGACAGCTCAAATACATATCATTTATTTTATTATTCATTATCCTACTAATATTATAAATGTGAAAGTTTGTGCGTTTGGTTGTTTGGATGTTTAGATGTTTGGATGTTTGTTCCTCAATCACGCAAAAACTACTGAACGGATTTGGTTGAAATTTGTCACACAGATAGTAGATAGCCTGGATTGTAGACAGATAAGTATGTGTTTTTAAAAAGGTAGGTCGTTAGCAAAATCGTAGTTTTGCGGAAAAGTGCTTGTAAATAAATAAATAAAGTTTGACGTAAATTAATCGTAATTTTTTTTATTAGTGAAAAATCTTGTCTACTGAAAGGTATAGTTGAATCCCGATCAAAATCATGTTTCTGAAAGTACAATCAAGTAAATGGATAACAATAAATACAGTAGGTGCTTCTACTTTAAAACATGAAGGACGAACTAAAAAGGTTTTTTTTTATAAAAGTAAGCCGAGTTAACTCTCAGCGACTGATAAAAAGTTTGTATGAAAGGTGTATGGTACTTAGCGTTATCTGTATTTACCTACAGTAGAAAATTCCGACAGACGGTTAAATATTTAAAGAGAGCACTCGAACCATAAAAGAGGCAATGTAAATATTGTCATTGACAATAATACAAATTGATAATACAGACTATTGGCACAGTCTTAAATTATTGGGCACTGTAAATTCTGTTCAATAAATAAAATATTTCTACTTATTTATTTTCTTTCACCCAAGGTTACCTGGAAAGGGAGAGAAAGGCCGCCTTTTGTATGTTTTCTTTTTGTCATTTTTGTTTCGTTCTGTATTATTTATGTTTTTGTCGTGTGCAATAAAGCTATTATTATTTTTAAATAATAAAATGTTATAAATGAAATGTTTGTCTGTTTTCCCATTACAAATAATAGAACTTAAGTGGCAAGTTGGCAGCTAAGCTACAACATGGAGGGTTTCTCTATATGTGAGGGACTGGTGCCTAAAATAGGTTTCAGTTTAAATCTGACATTACTATGATTTTATCAATTTAATCGTGCATTCACACCGAAGTTATTTTTTGTGAACCATTATTTGCAACATGGTACTTTCCTAACGATTGTAATATTCGATTACTTTAGCAGCAATTTCAAAGTCAAAGTCAAAATGTCTTTATTCAAATAAACTCAATAATTAAGCACTTTTGATTCGTCTATTTCACTTTTAAATCGTCTATTAAGTATTTATTTTCCTACCACCCGTTCCAGACTTTTTAACTGTGTAATGTGTAATTTGACTTTATATTTGTTGTATTGTTGTTCGACAAAAGTATAGCTTTGTTGTATTGTTGCTCGACAAAATGTTACTTTGGCACAGAATATACACGTTAATTTTAATCTTTTGGTTCCCGCCGTGGGGTGGTTCCACTCATGATTACAAGCAACTTTTACTGTGGGGCCAATTCTCCTGCTCGCAAAAAAAAAATCAGCTGTTCCATATATTAAGGTCGAGTAGGTACTTCACTTTTGTATGGAACAGCTGATTTTTTTTACGAGTAGGAGAGTTGGCCCCATAGTAAAAGTTGCTTGTAATCATGAGTGGAACCACCCCACGGCGGGAACCAATTGATTAAAATTTCACCCTGTATTACTCTACTTTGGTGTGGTTGCTCTTTACCAATTCTGCAATATTAGTTAGATGCCAGCGCAGGACCAATCGACGTGGACGCGATGTGCGGCTGACAAGTTAATTTATTGTGGTTTTTCTCGACGAAACACAAAACGACAGCCGTTTTTAGGCTTTTTTTCACCACCAAAACTGAAAACAATTATATGTCACTGAGTTTGATAACAATTGATATTTTTATAAATTGTGTATTTACACGGAATTATTATTTTGAGCTCGATGGCGCAGTGGTTTAGGCCCAGCGATTGCGGAGGTTAAGCAAGTTTCGCAAGGGTCGATCATGGGATGGGTGACCAAATCTCGAGCTTCTCCACACACGTTAAGCCGTTGGTCCCGGATGCATTTGCAGTCATTAACACCCACCCCACCAATCCACATTGGGCCCGCATGGTAGTTTATGGCGTATCCTCCTTATCCACCTATACGGAAGGCCTGTGCCCCAGCAGAAGGGCCATTAAAAATGGCTGATGGACATTATTTTGCGGGAGCGGCGCTAAAAAGTGTTGCATGCAATGTCATGTGTAAATGCGAAAGTGTGTGTGTGTGTGTGTGTGTGTGTGTGTGTGTGTGTTTGTTACCTTTTTATGCCTTAACGGCTAGACGGATTTGGATTAAATTTGGCACACAGTGTATAACCTGGATTAAAACATAAGATATTTTTTATCCTGGTCAAAAGTCCCCTAGGGTCCACGTGGACGAAGTCGCAGGCGGCCACTAGTGATTAATAATTCTATTACAGGACTTCATAGTTTCATGGCTCGGGTACTTGGGCCTCCCTGCCACGAACTTTTCAATATTAAAGTGGCTTCAATTATAATTTTCTTCGTATTAATATTTCTGAGTACCTACCTAAGTCGCTTTAAAAACATTTTCAAGAAACACAATTTTTTTTTTAATTTATTAACTCTAGCGTTTCAAATGTTTTGAGTAAGTACCCAATTACTTAAATGAGAAAAATAATTGTTAGGATAAGAACGATTTAACCGCGGCGGGATTAGATTCTATTCGAATTAATAAGCATTTAATTAAGTTTAACCACAAGTTTTACATGTGAGACAGTTTAGTAATTTGATTAGGTTATAAATACGACGACGTCACCAAGTTTATGAATAGTTAAAAAAAAATATTTTTCGTTGATGTAATTCAATGGAGCAAATGCTATACCTACCACTTCTATAGGTTTAATGATGTATCTTCTAATCTTAAATTATAAGATTTACTCGTGTGAAAATTGTGAAATTGCATGTAAAACTATTGCTTACCACATACAACTTTTTACAAAATAACCCCTAATACCGAATATGTTAAAACTGAACAACTTTTACAATGAAAAAATCTGTTATTTCATACGAAAATATCAAAATTCAAAACAGCTGTTTTTTTTTGGCGTTTTGGTTGGCAATGTTGGTACCGTAGTAAAAGATGTTCAGTTTGATGGTCCCTATCTATCTACCAAATTCGGCATTTGGCATTAGGGTTTCCTAGGATGTCGGTGCCGTCTTAACTGTAAACCTGTGACTTTTCACAGGTTTAAATAACTTATAAACCTGTGAAAAGTGTGATTACTTGGATTGTTTCTTTTTGTCACATCACAATTACTTAGAGTACAAGACACCATGGCTCCACGATACCTTAATTTTGAATTCTAATTAAGATTAACAAATATTTTAAACAAACTGTGATTGCTCATTTGCTAGGCGGGACGCTAGGGGCTCTTACTGTAAAAAATGTTGGCACATGTCACTTGATCCTTTGTCTCTTTTTTACACAGACCGTGTCCGTATGATGTTAACTTCTCTTTTCCACGCTTTGTTGGTCTTCTTGAGCGCAGCGAAAATTTTTCTATGTCTATGTGTGCACCTGTTGGGTATATTCCCATCTATCACGCCAGCAGTGCGTGCTCATGTTCTCAGGGCGTGACTGCGTGCGCGCAGGTTCCTCAAAGGGTCGAGACCTGCGTTGCCATGCCACGACTGCGGTAGAGGGGCACGTTTCATATCACGAGAAGCTTTTGCTTTGCAATTTGAAACATAATATAAAATTATAATCTCATAGCTTATGGGAACAAACCTCGGAGAAGATTTGGCAAGGACTGTAGAGACAACCTTCGGAGAAGTTTATACTTTAATTTTAGCACACACATTCATTGGACATTATCTAATACAATCGACAAGCTAAAGCAGTAATGTAAAATTTGTATAGGTAGGATAGGTATAGTAGAAAAAGTCGTTTAAATTCATTTTTTCTTTAAATTTTCTAAATGGACTAATTAAAGGTACTAATGTATTTTAATAAATTTTATACTTTTGAAATGGACAATTTTGGAGGGTCATAAAACAAATAATACGCAATATGTAAAACCTAGAGTAAGAGAATATGTTTACGATTTTTAGTATTTCGTTATTTTATTCATTAGTCATCATCCCTATTGCCCTATAATACCTACCTAATAATTAGCGGAAAAGTATTTTAATACAGCTTTTTTGATAACTTTAATTATGAAAAGATTTTCCTTCACAATAGCTGTAAAAAGTTTTAATAATGGGTTCCGACCAAATTATTGATTGATTGGAAAAGTCGCCATAAAAAGATCTTGAAGCACGTAATAGCCCGATGAAGTGTAACGGACTTTGAGTACAGTGGGGTAAGAGCGTGGGAATGAGAATAATCCAAGTTATCTAGGTACCTACTTAGAAGCTTTACAATATTTTTTACCCGACTACGGCGAAGCAAAAAGAAAGGGTATGACTTTTTTACCCCTAGAGCAAAAAAAAATCACAGATTTTGCAGTCCCCGCAAGAATCGGAGCATTAAAAATGAATACAAAAATTTACGAAAATCCAAACTCAAATCAAATGCAAAAGACGCGGCCGGAATATTATTAACCGATTTTCAAAATTCCAACGAATGCACTTCTCGTCTGCTTCTGCTTCTTTTAATACTATTACCATGACGATTGGTCAATAATCATAGAAGCTACATCACTTTTTTATGTTTTACCCGTTTACCCTTTTACCCGTTTTTCTGCAATTCCAAATCTAAAGGGACTACATACAGGTCACAATTATTAACCGAATTTCTAAAATTTTTCGCCATTTTGTATCGTAACTAATACCCTAGGAACCTGTTATTTTTTTTCTTAAGTCAGTTTTTTTCCGAAATATTTATAATTTAGTAAACAAACACCCCCGAAAACCCGACTATTTTACATTTTACAAAATTCCAATAAAAGTTACCAGTAGATTTTCAAAATTCAAACGTTCACCGTGTCTCGATAAATTCCTCAACTTTTGGTACTATTCCTATCTCGATTTTTCTAAAATCCTAGGAGATATGGCCAAAAATATGTCTCAGGCGATTTGCATCTGATAACCATTTTCAATGGTAAAAATATTATCTATTAATACATAATGTTCCTATGTATTTTTTGAATCAACAGGTCTGACTCTCATTGTTGTAGGTTTGTTCTACATTCAAAGATACATTTAAACTTTTCCTTGTCAATTATTCAACGGCATTGTGCGTACAATAAAGACTCTAACAACTTGCAGGTGAATCACACGTCATCCATCAACACATCACCCACTTTGTGTCGACTAATCGTTCCGATTCGATTGTCTACTCGATATAATAATCGAGAACCGGATCCGCGCGTGGTGTCGTAAGCGCGCATCCAAGGCCGCGCCGCGACCGTGCACTTTCACTATCACATACCGATACCGAACCTACATCGGATTAGGTTTAATCGAGAACTGTGATTGCATTGGTGTAATTGAGACTTTTAATCAGTACGCTTAGCACGAATAGCTTTAAAAAAAAGTAACGCGCGGAAAATAATAATTAATTTGTATGGGAAAGTACAGTGCCATCCACCGCGACATAAAAGCGAAATAGAATTTTCCATCCTTATCCTTACAATCCTTACAAGGCCGGCCACATACAGACGGAATCCCGAACGTAATTTCGACAGTGTATGAAGATTCCGTACGGAAAAATCCCGCATGTGTGTGGCAGGCCCATAGATTTTGTATGCAGTTGCTGCGCTGCGTTCGGAATCACGTACTCGTATGTACGGAATTCCGTAACGGGATTCCGTCTGTGTTTGGCCAGCCTAATAATATAAATGAGAAAGTCCGTTTGTTTGTTTGTTACGCCTTCACGTCTTAACTAATAAACCGATCATCATGAAATTTTGCACACACGTTGTCAAGGGTACAGAGAAGGACATAGGCTACCTTTCATCCCGAAAAAAGTACTATTCCCGAGGGATAGCAAAAAACCTTTTCACGCAGACGAAGTCGCGGGTGGCCGCTAAACCTTACTAATATTATAAACTAGCTTCCGCCCGCGACTTCGTCTGCGTTGAAAGGTTTTTTTGCTATCCCTCGGGAACTATACTTTTTTCGGGATGAAAGGTACCCTATGTCCTTCTCGGTACTCCTGACAACGTTTATGCAAAATTTCATGATGATCGGTTCAGTAGTTAGGACGTGAAGGCGTAACAAACAAACAAACAAACAAACAAACGGACTTTCGCATTTATAATATTAGTAAGGAAGTAAGGATGCGAAAGTCCGTTTGTTTGTTTGTTTGTTACGCCTTCACGTCGTAACTACTGAACCGATCATCGTGAAATTTAGCATTTACGTTGTCAGGGGTACAGAAAAGGACATAGGGTACCCTTCATCCCTAGAAAAGGTACTGTTCCCGAGGGATAGCAAAAAACTTTCCACGCAGACGAAGTCGCGGGCAGCCGCTAGTAATATTATAAATGCGAAAGTCTGTTTGTCTGTTTGTTACACCTTCAGGTCTTAACTACTAAACCGATCAGCATGAAATTTTACATACGCATTGCCAGGAGTACAGAGGTCATAGGTACCTTTCATCCCGAAAAACTCCCATCCCGAAAAAAAATTGTTCCCGAGGGAAAGCAAAATAACTTTCCACGCAGACGAAGTCGCTGGCGGCCGCTAGTATAAAATAACTTTACTAAGGGTCAGTTACTCACAGGTTCCGGATCGATTCCGATCAGTAATATAATAAATCTTTGGATCCAACTAACTTATTTGACATTATAGTTCATAGAAGTTCAACATTAATCCAAAGGGTAATGTAAATCTAGAGCTTGAGAAACAGGCCCTAAATGCTATGAAACTGTACATAAAAAAATATGAAACTTCGACATAGCAAGTATTGAACCTGTGACCATGACAAGTAATGGTGACCGAGTCAAGGCGCTTGGCTCGGCTTGTCGGTCTGTGGTTTTTCAACATTTTTAAATTACTTCTATGAGGGTTTATATTTATGCACTTAAAAAAATTTAGAGCTTTGAGAAGCTTTTGCCATTAAAAAAATATCTTCTTAGTGACGACAAAGAAATCAACAATCACCCAAAATGAAATAAAGTTGGTTTGTCAATATTAAACCCGTTTTGGTAATCAAACACGATGATCTCAAGCTCCCGTAAAATGTCACCGAAACATGATAGGATATAGCGATTTTGTCAGTTATTTTTAATATTCCCACTGCTGGGGCACAGGTTGGATAAAGAGGATGGTGGGCTAAACTTAGTTACACTTAGCCAGTAACAGGGTATAATAGGGAATATGCATAAGTCACCGATTTTGATGAATTTGAGCTTGATCTGATCGCTGCGGACACTTATGAAAACATGATGGAACAGGAAAAAAAAAATTATTTTAGTTTTATCACACGATGAAATCAGGGAAAAATAACAATACTTTTTTTTCATTTTCGGATATAATGCACTTTACAGTCAGATAGAATATCGAATAAGAAACAATATTTTGTATGACACATATGTACTTAAACGCAAAATTTAGGGCGATAATTGAAGATTATTGGCTAACTCCATATTAAACGCGCCGAAATACACCTGAAACGTGATGTGTGACGTCACCGTTTTGTATGGAGCGTTTTCGGCGGGTGCTGCTGCGCGCTAACATCAAGTAACTATATCACGAGAAAAAAACGCAAGAGAAAAGTTTTAATATTACAGTTAATTTTCTCACGCATTATACTTTTGATTAGGATTAAAAAAAAATTGATGCATATTCCCTATTCTACAAGAAAACCATTAAAAAGAAGTAAGACTAAAATACAAAAAAGCAAGATGTATAGTTGGCGGATTACATTTATACACTTATTCAGGATGTCCAACTTTGCCACAATATTGAAAGTAAGAAATTTTACTGAAAGAAGGATTCATTTTGATTTTAAAAATAATTGGAAAAACATTCAGATATTTTAATTTTTCGCGCACTATGCCACCATGTGACAAAGTTTTGGGAAACTCATAATCACTTTCCCTCCGTGTGGCAAAGTTACAAACTAATGATACTTATTTAAAAAGATATCCCGAGAATTGGCTCCAATAACAATGTTAGTATAGACACTCACGGGCAAACGTTTGGATGTGGGCCGAGGGATCCGTGATTGGAAATTTGGATTGCAGATTCGACACTCACGATCAAATTGGATGTACATCACTCCATTTGGCCCGATGGAGAGACCGTGAGTGTCCACCTTAAAATGTTACTGATTATATTATAACATTTGTATTTTGACAAGTCTCGATAAATCGATATAAGTATCATATCGTGTTGGTCATGTCATGATATGGGGGCTGATCTGTAAACCAGTTCACCTCGGACAAGACAATGAAAAGAGACAAGACAATCGATAATAACTACTTATCTCATATCAAGATCAGCAAAATAATTTAATAGGCTAGTTGACAAAATTTGGAAAATAGTTTAATAATAAAGTTTGGTATCTATTTTACCCCAAAAATATATTATTTTAAGAAAAATAAGTCATTTTACCTATGAATTTTGCGTTTTAAGAAATGTATTCAAAATGACATCGAAAAAGGCCAAAACTGTCATGGCGTCTTGAATGACGTCACGCCTCGCGAAACATTCGTGTTTGACACCTACTACACCTCTGTGTGTTTGTGTGTGTGTGAAAATGACAGCAACAACAAAGGTTTCGCGAGGCTTGACGTCATGCGTCTCTGATTGGTGTTCAATGTCACGTGATTAAATGGCCAATTTTGCCGATTTTATTTTCCGTAAATATTGGTAATCTTTATTTATTGTAATGAAAAAAGTGTTTTTTTGGTTACTATTTAACATGATTAATCATTAGAAACCTTATGCTAGCCGATTTATTCTTAGTGGAAACAAGCCTATTGTGCAGTAAGTAGTTTATTCTTATAAGTAATTCAATTCATTTTAACTCGTTTAAAGCCCAGTTAATTTGTATTTTTTTGTTCTCAATAATGTTCGTTGATATGGTAAATGTCCTTGAACTCATGACTGTGTTTGAAAGTGTAAATTCGATCTAAGTAGTAGTTAAGTCATTTTAACAAGCTTAGTTGATTAACTGCAAAATGAATTTAACATGATTAACTTTAGCCTTAATCTAATTGAAATCAACATTGATAGTAGTAATCAAATTTATTTTATAACGGTGATAGTTCCAATAAGTAGTGTGTCAGCTTCGAGTATATTACGATAAAACAAAGCTTTAATTTGCACATACAATAATTGAATTAACTTTATCACCATAATACCTGTTTCAGTTACAAAGCGAAAGCTAAAATAAGGTCAAATTACTATCATGGTCATAATTATATTTAATAGCAAGATATTATTAAATATTTTAAATCATAGAAGTTAATATTTTTCTGTATGTGACAAAATATCGGCAATTTCATAGGTATTAGAAGAGTTATTTCAAAATCATATCTGTGGAAATTTCAAATTAAGTGTGACTGATGTTCTTGTTAATGTCAGTTCTGCAGCACTGACAAATGTCAGTAACGCTCGATTGAACCGTTGCCCAACCGAAATCATTAGATCGCTTGCGCATTTTGAGAACTAAATCGATGAGACGAAATGATACGAAAGGTATTGTAACGGTTGCGCAAGAGCACATTACGAGCGAATGCGGAGCTCAAAAGGAGGTTGGTAATTTTAACAACCGTGTTTTGTTTTGAAATGTTTGTTAAAATCCAATGCCTAACCACAAAATAGTCTGTGTGTGTCTTTATTTTTACACGTTTGTCTTTTGTTTTTTTTCATTATCTCGAAAACGAACAAATCGATCCAAAATATTTCAAGCTCACGCTAACACCAAGAATTAAAATCTATGCTAATCGAACAGTTGATTTCAAAACGAATAAAACTATAGTGTATGCGTTGTTATTCTAGTACTTACCTATGAACCAGTATCATTGCATCTATTAAAAAATAATATAAAAGGCGTTGCACAAATAAATTACACCTATTGGTGTAAGCAAGGACAAAACCCATATATATATTAAAATTATAACAATATATAATAATACATAAAGCGAACAGTATCCGGTTGGCATATGAGTGAAAACCCCTGATTGCTTGATAGCAATCAGGGGTTTTCACTCATATGCCAAGCCGTTTATCAATATGGACCGATCTTTTGCAGTCATACTGATGTATGACTGCAAAAGATCGGTCCATATTGATAAACGGCGTACGCGCATGTCAGAGCGACAATGAAGTGACCTCGCGACAAGTGTCGTGTGTGCAAACATTATACATCAATGAAAGTGCTAACTATAAATAAATAGCAAATTGCGGCTCACAGAACATAAATTTTCTAATTATTAATGACATATTTGATATTCCATTCTCTACTTTATTACATTAAAGATAATACAAATCAGAAACAAGATCCATATATATTTAGAGTTTACAAATTAAAAACAAACTTTTAGACGCGCATCTGCCGATCGCGTCTGATCGCGATCTACTGAAGTTGACATGATATAATATATTATTATGTCTTTTCAATACATTTTTTATCAACGTATAATCGTGATAACACGGTTTTGTAAATTAAACTATAACAAGAATAAATTATGTTTTTGTTGCGATCGCATTACTCTGTCTGGCGTCGTGTAAGCAAAGCACTATAGATAAATCTTGTTTGTTCGAGGTAAAAAATTAACAGGAATATATTTAAAAATAAAACAAACCTTTACTTTTCTCCAGTTACAATTTTATTTAGAGATTTGATCTCCAAGGCCTGTTTCTAATCCTTTCTAATTAAGCAAAGCTTTAGCACTGAATAATCTAATGATTATACAATCCAGAAACCTAGGTAAAGCCGTTCACGGTTTTCGTTTTATTGATTTTGTCAAATGAACTGTGAAAATTTATACAAAACGGATGATTGATTTCAGATTTATTAACAACAGTCACGGATAGTCTGAGTCAGTTTTCATCATCTGTCTAGTCTAGACGAATCGGCATAAAGCAGTAGACGTAATTACGAAGTAACCTCTAAGCACGAATGATGAAGTTAATACTAAGATAATTGAACAGTTTCCATAGATGTTTACGCGTAACTTGTACGCAAGTTGAGAATTCGGCACTGATAAGTCGGCTTTTCAATGAGACGGTGACTACACAGCCTACACGGTTTGGTGCTGGGCTTGGCTTCGGCGAACGTTCAAGTCGACTCCTGTCGTCAAAACGCGATCCTTCAAATTACCTAAAGGCACCTAAAGGTGTAAAAAAGCGCTGCAGAAGTGGCGTGGCTCTGGTGAAGCAATCTAGTGTTTTAACTTTTAACGAAAAGTGATTAAGTAAGTATGTTTTTTAGATAATCGAAGTTTTTTCGAGTTCTGAGCGTTCTAGAGAGTACCTAAACTAAAACAGAGTCTACAAAATAAAAAAGCATTAAAAAGATTAAGGAGGGGGTCAAAACATTAAACACATTCCAGGACATAATGTCCATAAATATTTCATATCTTGCAACATAGTTGGTAAAAGTTACATCTTCCAACATTCTCAATATAGGTATAGAAGGCACTATTGCTCTCTGGCGAAGACCCGTCATATAAATATGACACCGCGGCTCTCTCGGGAATGGCCGACGCTATTTTTAGCGCACGTCGTAGACCGGGGTTATTTTGAAATACTATCCATTTGCAGTATTGCAAATCTATAAACATCTTATGTGTACGTATTTAATCGATTATAAAGGTCGAACTGGTGAAGGACTAGAGATTGAATTAAGGAAAAAATTATATAAAATTCAAATAGGTAAATAGTATGAAAATTATTGATTCCTATTTATGATGAAGACATAAAATGAATGTTCCCCAATTAATATTGCAATTATTATTATTTTAATTTCAAAAACTGTGCATAGGCACAGTCAGCAACAAAAGTAGCTTAACACCGAAATACTTTTTCGTAATAACTTTTTTGACAGAACCGATATCTTACAGTTTAAATCATTTAAATCAAAAAAGTAGATATGACAAAGTACTTAAGTGTTAAGCCATTGCGGACCGTACTTCCTTTATTATAAATATTATTTACAAGATTATGCACGGTAGTCCTTTTATCTATTCTGTGATTATGCTACAATATCTAACTTACATAATAAATGTCATATTATTAAAATAGTTTTAAGCTTTTAATTATTTCAGTAAAATTATAAATTGATATTAGGCAAGTACCTATATCAAAGTAATTATGTCGTAAATTTATGTCGTCACTGTTCACGAACAATATCAATAATACTTTTCAACCCTTCGTATGAAAAAAGCTGATTGAAACCTTTGCCGGAGAAGTTTAATTAGGTTTTCCGATAAAAAAGTTTTCATTTGAAATTTCGTAGCGAAAATCGCGACCTAATTACGCTTTCTATAGACAGCAGCCATCGCTAGAAATGGTTCGGACTCCTCAAGCAAGTTTGGAAAGTTAGTAAGAATCCAGTCACGAAGTGGCGTGGATCTGAAATTCTGTAACAGAGGAAAATAAGCTTTGTCGTCTACAAATTTAAGTGGTAATTCCTGTTATTGCTACAGATTTATAGGTTACCTAACTTGATTTATTTGAACGCTACGGGTGGATGTTACCGAGGAAGTCGAGCCGGAGGTTTTATAGGGTTTAATGTGCAGTTACAAAGACATTGCACAAGAGATATTGAGTATGTCCATAAATAAGTTGTAGTTTTGAGGGCTGGCCTTCTACTCAAATGGCCAACAAGCTATGCGTTTGAACGTTATGCTAACTATTAAAACTTTAAAATAAGCAGTAAGCTATCAAATTATGTAGCGTAAGCTTGTCGATCCCATACTATAACATCAAAGTCTGTGATTTACATTATTTTACGAAATGTGATTTGATCGTCTATTGCACATGTTTAGGCTTTAATATTTAACTTTTTATTTATCGAACGGATGGAATGTTAACCATTTAAGTGGGGACAGCTGTTTGTCCCATAAATGCAAACAGTGAATAACTAATTCCCGATCACCTGCGGGAAGGGAAGCGCGTAAATGCGTTTTTCCTCGGCATACAAAAAAAAAAAAAAAGGGTATATCCCTAAAGATTGGCATTTATTAACCGTCACAATCTCATACCGAGTATTTCTCAAAAAAATCTGGTTATTTGCTGTGAGATAAAACCGTGTTTAGAGTATTGTTACTTTACACAAACAAAAACTAAACTTTCAATTTTAGTTTACGGCAATTATATCATGTTTAATTGCGACCTCGTATGAAACTGGTTAAAGGCGTAACATTATAACAAAAAGTAAAAGCTTTCGAATAACTATTACTCAAACTAGTATACGTACTGAACGCAACAAGTTATGAATTCAATTTTTTTGCGATCCTAATAAAAATAATGAAAAAAATATTCCTTTACAAGCAGTTCACATGGCATGGCATGGACCTACACTTGTTGTGTTACATACTAATTAGCAGCTTCGTCTAGAAACTACATCTCTTCTAAGAATTTGCGCTGTTACTAAAGCCATTTATATGCTAAACCTTATATTCTTTAATTAGCGCTTACAAGGGCAATTGATATTGCTCCACTATACATATACATTTTTCGTCGATGGAAATATCAAGCAGTCTTCGTCAACTTTCGACTATTTTCGGCAACTAGGCAAAACGTGGCAACATTCATGCAGTAATAGAAATAATATTGCCACAACTATTACAGCAATTTATTGAAATATAATAAAAAATATAGATAGAAATGGCTCCATATCGCTCCACTCTTCTCCACTAATTGTTCCTCGCACAATGCGTGTTGCCCTGCAATAATTGCTCAAAAATTACCTGTGTAAGCGCTCCTTTAGAGATGCGAGTCTTTGTATACAAATGTTAGAGAAAAATTAGGACTGTACCCAGTGCGTCATATATATATTTTTATTATTTGTAAATATGAAAACGCCCTCAAAAAGTGTCTTGTTTTTGAGTAAATTGATTTTAACGAATTATAATCATATCAGCCGCTTAGTATTGCCCGGAAAACGGGTTTTAATACGGGTATGCATTACAATGCCGAAAATTCACAATACATACGACCGAAATATCGACGCATAAAACACCTATTTTCGAAATACCGAACATCATAAATGTCGATATCCGATAGACCGAAACTTGAAAGATCGATTATCAAATGACCGAAAGTTCGAAATCCCGAAAGTACAAAACCCCGAAAGTTAAAATGTCGATACTTATAACTTACTCCACCTACACAAACACATACATTTATGAAAGTAGGCAATGCGGTTAATTAGTTTTACCCAAAAATGCTTGTAAAATGGTCATTATTTTGACAAAATCCACCAATCGAGTTTGAAATAGTTTTTTTGGCGCTTCGCCGGCCGCTGCCATGCCGCGGTAAAATTCGGTCTTTTCTATTTCGGCATTGTAATGAATACCCTTTAATACTGCGTCCGAACCAATTCCTTAGGTTCTTCAGGAAGAAGCCTTCTTCCAACGCTGCGTTTACTGTGTTATATTTTTACCTACAACGAAAATCCTAAAATTTAAAACCCACGTTGCAATCGGCATAGGTAGTACAATAATTTTCTTCCACTCCTAAATCAGCTGCATTACCATTTATCAACAAGTTCAAATGGACTGTTATTTATACAATTTGCTCAAATTAATTACATAAACTTTCTCCTAAGTGAGCCGTCCACATTAGGTCCGTCGTCCATTGAGCTAGCCAAATTGCTCAGTGATATAACATAGTGTAATGTGCTCTTGCTCGTTAATCAATACTTTCACTGATCTACTCAATTAAGATTTACTAGTTGATATCAAGATAAATAAATGATTAAGTCAGTGTGATTATGAAACCGAACAATAAAGAAATTCTCAATACTTTAGCTATTGAAAAAGGATCAATTTTTTTATCTTATTTTAAAGAAAAAAAAAACTCTATTAGAGTCTTAATAGATACCGGTTGTATTAAGTTTTGATTTACTAAACACGCTTGAGTAGTAAACGTATATTTAATTATAATCATAGTTGATATAATTATCGGGCTTAATGACATCATTGTTTTCACTGCTGGAATAATTAATGAATCATGTTAGATACAAGTTATATTGAAATGGTATGGCATTTAAAATATACTTATATCAATCAAATTAATTATGAGTGCAATTAAATTTTATTCAAAATTATTTACCTACGCATGTATATGCATCCTTTTAAAGGACGTAATCATGATCTTCATGATGATGAATGAGGACCTTGATGGCGCAATGGTTTAGCGCCTGGCCCAGCTATTACGAAGGTTAAGCAACTTTCACAAGGGTCGGTCATGGGATGGGTGACCAAAAATGTATTATCTCGAGCTCCTCCGTGCTTTGGAAGGCACGTTGAGCCGTTGGTCCCGGGTTCATTTGCAGTCGTTAACACCTACTAATCCGCATTTGGCCCGCGTGGTGGGTTATGGCTCAACCTCCTTGTCCACCCATAAGGAAGGCCT
Organism: Agriphila tristella; assembly: GCA_928269145.1. Classification (NCBI taxonomy): domain Eukaryota; kingdom Metazoa; phylum Arthropoda; class Insecta; order Lepidoptera; family Crambidae; genus Agriphila; species Agriphila tristella. The sequence goes on from OV743439.1 coordinate 25,165,141, forward strand.
GTGCTTCAGTAGTGGGGACATTAAAAATGGCTGATGGATAGAATCATAAGAAGATTGACTGATGTCCGTCTCTCGTTTATTTTTTTATAACATTTTTTAATTTAAAATAAACAAATCAAAAATACTTCTTCTGGAGCAAAGATGCAGTGTTATGAATGAAGACTCATTTTGACATCATTTACTTAGAAATTTAGAAAAAGCTACTCATGTGAATCGCGATCTCAAAGATAACCGCTTATGGTGAAACGATGTACATTGTCTGCCCAAAGTGTTGCCACATGCGCCCGCGCCGGTTTCCCGCGTTCAATGGCTATTGTTACAATAATTAGGATTGCTATAATAATGCCGATGATGTGGAACGGTGTTATTTGATCCTTGTTAGGGTCATATTAATGATGTTGATACTTTATCGTTTGAATGCAATAAGCGAATCACTTACAAACGATTTGTATTTACGTTTAATGAATAGTGCTGTGCTTTCATAAATATGTACAATGGAATATATATTATTTGAAGTTTTTTTAAGGATGCGAATTTCTTTGACTATTCGTAATTATTTTTGAACATGGGTAAACAATTAATAACTTGTGCCTGAGTGATTCAATGATCAAAGCATCTATTTACTTTGGAGCTCGAATCTTAATAGAAAATATTGGTTTCGCCAAACACATTGTAGGCGTATCTACTAGACTATTTTTGTAGTCAGTAAATGGTTTGTATTTCAAGCAAACAATAATATGTTTTCGCAGATGATAAATATAGCAATTCCTATAAATTGATCTGACATTTGAAAAAATAAAAAAATAGCTTGTCCAGTCTTTAATAATAATTGTATCCGTTTAGCCTAACCATTTTAGTTGTACTGTCTTGCGCATAATATGCAAATTAAATTAGAATGCCAAAATAGAAACTGTTACAATGGTGTGTGTGATACTAATCTCATAGCTCTTTATTTAAATCTGACATTTGAACCTCGAGTTTAAACTATACTTACTAGAAGTGTTGCATTTTCGCAAAAAAATATTTAAACAATAATTTATTTTTAAACGTGTTTTTCTTTTCAAAAAAGAATGTCAACGATTCTTACAAAATTAGTACCTACCTACGTAAAAAATACACTATTTAATATTTTGTTATCACTTGCATGTAAAAGTTATAACTTTAGTAAACTGAATTAATGATGTAACTTCTTGTAACCTAGCACTACGACTTCTTACAATGTAAAAAATAAGTAATAAATAATAAATTCCAATATTCGTAAAGATTTCGTATATTTTTTAAATAAAACCTATGTTTCTTGCTGATAATGTAGCTTTCTAAAGGTGAAAAAAAAAGCTTAAGTAGTTACACATAGATGACGGCGTCGCTGTTGTCTATCAGTCGACAGCGTAACCAAGGTAACAATATGTAATAAAATAACACTTAGTGCCAGTTTTGCCCAGATAAGTTTGTTCAGTCATTTGCGGCCTAGGCCAAATAATTGCCATTTATACAGTCGATTTTCGCCATGCGGCAAAAGTCGTAGCTTTAGTCACCCATATACAATATGATTAAATTGACAATAGACAGTGATTCTTTGCAACTTAACTCGAAACTGTATGGAAGGAAAGAGAAAATTGTACATATTTAAATACATCACCCGTACCGCAACGCAAGCGCTCTGAAGTTAGTCACTTCAGTTGTAATGTAAGTACATTGTCAATTTAAAAAGTAAATCAAACATTATTATAACTAGTACCTGAGCAGACACATCTAGTACGACAAGCTCCAGTGTACTCGGCCAAATTACCGGCCATCACATCACAAGTGTAGGTCAGTTCTTAGAATCATCGATGCGCTCGATAGTACTCACCGTTACGAAAGAGGCAGTACTTTGCTATGCAATTATTTTATCTTTTTTGCGCTTTGCGTAACTATTATTTATGTTACGCTGTTTGTTTTCAAGTGTACGTACACGTGTAGAATGTTGTATGATATATGGATAGGAATAAAAAATGAAAGAGATATACGATTATGATTCCAAAAGGATAGGCAGACATCAATCATACATTCCGAGCGCTGAAATAGTATTGTATGATACAAGGTTGGTAAGGAGGTTTTTAAAACGAGTTGACGTTTTATAAGCCCGAGCCGCAGGCGAGGGTTTATAATCGTCACGAGTTTTAAAAAACCTTAACAACCGTGTGCCATACTACGTTTTTCAATACATTTGCGAGAAAACATAATAGGTACTACTGAAATTGTAATCTATACATATAATAAAACTGTAAATACTAAATATTTGTGCGCGAATTACGCAAAAACCACTCAACAAATTTTGATGGATCTTTCACAATTTAGTAGATTGAGGTCCAACTTAAAATCTAAGCTATGTTTCATCAAATTCAGGTGGGTGGAACCAGGGAAACAGCTTGAACTCTCCGTAGTACTAGCTTTCATACACTAAAGGGGTCATTTTAAACTGGTTGTAGCAATACGTTTCTACTGTCTACGCGGATGAAGTCGCGGGCGGAAGCTAGTAGAAATTAAAAAAAACGTTCGTAAACAAAATCGCACGGCGCCGGCGTGCGGTAAAATCAACTTTCCGCACGCTTTACTAATCCGTAAACAAAAACGCACGGCGTGCGGTAAAATCAACTTACCGCACGCTGGACTGTCATCGTAAACTTACATTTTCGAGCAACTGTATTGAAAAAAACATGATAGCCTACACGGCTTCATTTATTATTGCGTGCATATTATATAGCATACGAGGGGCATGCCAAAAGTTTTAAGATATTCTATTACCAATATTTTGAAACTGGCAATTTATACCATCGTAAATACTGGTTAAGTGATAAATTAAAACATGGAACTACATTTTACTTCAGTGCATGGAACATACACGAATTCAAATATGAATGATTCAAAAATAGGGACCCAGTCCCCCACTTTTCTATTCATTCCACCAAATAACCACTTTTATATTCGTTCGCTAACTTAAACATTAAATATAAGATTTTTGACGCTTAGGAAATAAAGAACTGTAAAGTTATTTTTTTAGACTGCAAATGTATTGCATGTCCCAATTGGTATTTTATCATCTCCATCGATATTTACAATAGTTGCAGTAGCTACATTATGTAATATGCGATTTGTTCTCATTAGGTATGACATGAATTTGAGTGTGTGACCTCTTTCATACAGGGTTAATGTATGTTTTTTATCATCGTTATATATCGGGTTATTTTAAACATACCATCCAAATTTTGAGGATGTGTTCGGTTCATGCAACTGAACAACTTTCTCTAAGGAACACATGGTCAAATATGTAAAATAAAAATTGACTTTTCATACAAATCAAAGAGATCACGTGATCAGGATTACAAAAATTTTGTGGTGATATTTGACACATGTTTCTTACAGAAAGTTGTTTAGTTTCATGGACTGGACACATCCTTAAAATTTGGATGGTAAGTTCAAAATGACTCGATATAATTCTTACGTGTTACTTTTCGGGAAACGATGTAGAACTGTTGTGCAATCTGAACGAAATCTTTTGTTGTATACCTGAAACAAAATAAAATCCATTAGTAAATAATAAAATAAAGTTTAGACATAGCTACTGTGCCCTTAAAATATACCAAATTCGAACACTTAGAAGAAACATTTCAGATGCAGTTACAGCAAACTTTGTCCCCCTAGAGGCCTAATAAGTATACTCCGTTCCACGAATCGAACTCCTAGGGAAAAAAATATTCGCATCTCATTGGTCAATGCGCGGGGCTAGACCTAGGCTAGGCTAGGCTATTGAAGGTCACGCGCATTAACCAATGGACGCACGGGGAGCTATCGTTTCGTGGAACGGACTTTTAGCATTTTTTTTGTTTTTTGCAGGTGCTCCCCGCTTTTTGGCAGGACCTTTTTTGCCATTTCGTTCTTTTGTTACTTTATCTTTTCTCCTTTTCTTCTTTGACTATTAGCATGCTGACTTTTAGCATTAATACTTAGTAGATGTAGTCATATTTGTAAAAATTACAACTAAATTGCTAAGAAAGACATTTGACCCTTTACAAAGTGAATGGTTAACGATAACTTATTTTTTTTTTTATTTATTTATTATTAAAAAGTTAGGTACACTATTTTACAATTTGCCTCGCAAAACCTAACAGCAGGTTTGTCTGCGAGTACATTACTTAATCTAAGTATTTTATATTAACATAAATACTTAAAGTAAGGTTAACAAATTTAACATTTTAGTAACATTAACTCATACTTAAGGTAAAGGTAACACAAAGTAATTTGTTTTAGGAGTTAAATAGGTAATGTTTTTAAGGTGATTGTTAAAGTGTTTTTTAGTATTTAAATTTTATGTTTAAGTCAATTCTATAAATTTTACGATACCGAAGCGATGGCTTATGGCGATAGCAAACATTTGCAAATGTGACATTGGCTTATTATAGACCTAGGCTGGAATCGCCTACTTTATACAGTAGTAAGACCATTTCCCTAAATAACGTGTTTTTTTGTAACACGTAGGTATATCTATTATTATATTCTCTTGTTACTTTTTATTAAATATTAATATTATTATCTTAGTAGTAAAGTTACTACATTACAGAATTATTCTAATAAAATTATTATCTTTCTAACAAAATTCTTCAAAGACTTCTTTGGTGTGACTAAATTATTATGTAATGAGAATAATATTGTTAGAGTTTTAGGTAATTTAGTTAATTCTAGCTAAGAACCTGACTGTAATAGTGCCATTGTAACTCTCGAAAGTGATGTCTTCATGACACGGAAGTTTCTATTAGCGTGGGAAAAAACTAGTAATTCTCGGAATTAATATTGTGTGGATTATAAATTATAGTTAGACAATAGATTTAAACATGTTCCCACTTATAAACAGTATTATGAGATAAAAATAAGTACAAAAGGATATAATGTAAACAGAGTATAATGTAGTTAAGAAGTGTTTTGTCACATGAACTGCAACCAACTAATGTCATCAAACGGCCTGAACAAAACAAATTGTTTTTAAATAATGGTGGTTAATCTTAAAATCTTATTGGTGTTTTCAGAAAACTTAGAGACTCCGCTAACAGGGATCTGCTCATCATGATTTATAAGGTGCTTTGTCAATCTATAATTGGATACTGCATCTCGGTCTGGGGTAGTGCTGCCAGGACGACACTACTGTTGGCGGAACGTGCTAACAGATCCTTACTTAAAGTTATGTTAAAAAGGCCTTACAGACACCCAACAACCGACTTGTACAGTGAGGCTCAGGTTCTGACTGTTCGCCAACTATTCCTGCTAAAAACTTGTCTGACAACACACAAGTCTATTATTAATTCAGATAACTATAAGATACTTCTAAATAAACGTAAATTTAAAATACCAACTCCCAGTATAAATTCACATTTTGCTAGCAGATTTGGCGATTCAGTTAGAGCTCGGGTTTACAATGTAATAGTAAAGTTTTGTGATGTTAAAAGCTGTTCAGTGCCGGAAGCGAAATCGGTTGTAACCAAGTGGTTACTTAATAAATCATATAATGATACTGAAGCTCTTCTTAGTCGATGTTTTTAAGTCTTTGTACTTCAACAAGTTTATTTTTTATTACAGAAAACTATTCAAACTAGTAGGAACTTTCTTCTAGGCTAAGTATAGTTTATTTCTTCTAGGCTAAGTATTAACAGTGATATTAGAACTAATTGTTTTTCCCTCTGTATTATTAATAAATAGTTTTTATTAATAGGTAGGTTTCACAGTAGCAACTCGGGTCGCTTGACCAAGTAAAAACAAATTGGTTTCCCAAGATACAGGCTCTGCCTAGTTTGGGGGCCTCTGTACACATATTGTAAAACAAATGTTCTGTGCAATAAATATTTATTTCATTTTTCATTATTTCAAAAAACGAGGGCTAGTAACAGATTTTGAACTGGCTTCAGAAAACACTAAAACTCCCATAAGAGAAAAAATATTAAAAAACACAGGTAACTGGCAAATTTACCACAGAATAACGAATGTAAATCATTTTGGTGTTACAACATGACGGACAGGTAACTAAGCCGGTGTTTTGCTAACATATGCGAGTAGGTATGCTAAATATGATAATTGATTGACACAGGTCAAACAAAAGTATTTTGTAACATTAGTTGCAGAGACTATAGTGTTCTACTGGGTAAGGTTTCTGGCCAATTAAGGTGAAGTGTGTTTGCTCCTTTAGTATCCATTTACAAATCAAATTGTTCCTTTAGACATATTGCGATATGAAAATATGAAACCATTTTTTTTAAACTTTCGAAATCAAATAACGATTTTTTATTAAATTATTTAATTAAGTAAGTACCTACATACTTGCTTACTTAACTAAATAATTTAATAAAAAAACGTTATTTGATTTAAGTAAAATTAAAACTAGTTGTCTTATTAAAATAAGTTTTGGATGATCACACCACAAAGTGCCTATAGGTCCTAGACTCTAGGACATACAGTCAATCGCGAGAGGTTTTAAGATCGATCGCCAAGGAAAACAGATTTGACATTTTGCACCCAATGTAGTTTTACTTATGCAATTTTTTTCTTGTTACATATTTGGTGGGTTAAACGATCAAAATGTTGATAGGTCGATCTCCTTAAGAGTATGGGCACCCCTGTCCTAGAGTAAGCAAATCGTATCAAACTAAAATTAGTGCAGTAGTCAGGAAATTTTGATAATAAGTATCGGAACTTTGAAAAGAAAGGCTTAAAAAGAAAAATAAATATAAGGGAAGCAAAGGGGACTAAATTTGCAACAAATTATAATACCATAACATTTTAATACATTCTATGACTAAAAAGTGATAAAATGAGAAGATAAAAGAAAAATAAAAAGATGTTTGTACAGTTACTTTATTATGTTGTCACTTTTTTATAGATTGTATCAAAATGATGTCGTTACAATAAATTGTTGCAAATAAACAATTTTTTTCAAAGTTTGGATATTATCAAATATCAAGGGCTTGATCATATTTTTTTACTTCACCTAATTTTTCAAGGTCGCAGATTAAATGTATGATTAACTGCTCTCAATGCTACCCGATTCACAAGAAACCAAAACTCCTTGAATTATTTCCAGCTAGAGTAGAGTATATTGACCTGACTACTGGGCTAAACACAACAGTTGGAAGTTCGATCATCAACATCAAATGTTAAGTCATTAAGAAAATATCCAAGGCGCGGTGATTTCCTCACTTGTGGCTGATCGATCATAAATGCCATACGGAACCATCAGATGGTCGATAGCATCCATTATACTAAAATACCACCAATTTACATCACTTTGCGCAAACTTCAGGGTAACGATGGAGGTTTGAAACCTGTACTAAACAGTGAAAGTACTCAGGAAAAGTATCTTACTTTCTCAAATACCTACCTATGGATGCATGGATCACGAAATTCACAAATATGACACAAGAAAAATATGAGTAAGTAACAGAAGAATGGTCAACTCATATTGGTATGTGCGTCTCGACCAATGGACCAATTCAAAAAAGTGTTAATAAGATATTTTTTAACACCCTTGCTCGTAAAGCTGATGTAATTCCACCGGTTTTAAATATGTAAAGCGGGTCATAAAAAACGCGTGTGTTATCAAAGCAAATAGTTAAGTTATAGTCCATACAAATTCCATAACAGTATTATTTGCCATTTCAAATATGGAACTGATCGCCGCCGCACGACTAGCTGGAGCTAGTGAGCAGCGCGCTGTTGCTATTCAAATTTCGAACTAATCGCCGCGCCGCGCCATTCAGTAGACAGTGTGCATGCATAGATTGAGTTTATTTAAAATAAAAATAAAATAGTTTATTCGGTAATTTAAAAACTTGGCTGCATGCTCTAGCGTCTTTGCCAACATTTTCACGCAGCCACGGTAGAAAATAATCCTCGCGCCATTTTTCTAAAATTTTCTTTTCTTTGTACTTGTATTGTGAATATCTAAACATGACAACTTTCAATAATGAAGATGAGCAATATATTACTTCAACTCCACCGGATATACTAACAGAAGCGCGAACCGCATGCGATAGCTTGCTGCCGTCAATATCCAAGGACAGAATAGATACATAACCACGTATGAAAATTTCTTGAAGTGGAAAAACATGAAAAATGCCAAGTCATTTTCCGAAAATGTACTTTTGGCGTATTGTTTTCTTTTTCCTCGCGGGTGTTAAAAAACGTCGTACGATATACGTGCGTATTGGTTATAACATGCTCGGCTCAATTACGCCCTCGCCTTCGGCTCGGGCTGAAATTCCGCCTCGCATGTTATAACCATCTTAACGCACTAATATCGTAATGTACTATTTTAATTTTTTTTTTCAGAGTACCTATATTTTTTGTGGTTGATTTAACAGAGAATCCATCCTGGATTCTTAAAAGTTTATCGACTGCGGAAATCATCAAAAATAATTGTCGAATTTAAAAAGGTAAGGTTATTTTTTACACTTTTTGTTTTATCTTATATCCTTATATGTACGTAATAGTAGATTATACAACAAGTGAATAAAAAGGGAATTTAGTTCGAGGGACTAAGTTGTATCCCGAGAGTAGCGAAGGATTCTAGAGTTGAATCCCGAACGTAGCGAGGGATTCAAAAGTAGAATCCTGAGCGAAGCGAGGGATACAAAGGACCGAGATGAATTTTTTTTTTCACGAGTTGTGTACTCTACTTTTTACCATCGACTGCGAGAAAACAAATACCTAGCAGTACTTAAAGTATGTATTTAAAGTTGACCATCAGCCATTTTTAATGTCCCCACACTGCTGGGGCACAGGCCTTCCTTATGGGTGGGAGGATGGGCCATAACCCACCACGCGGGCCCAATGCGGATTGATGGGTGTTAACGACTGCAAATGCAGCCGGAACCAACGGCTTTACGTGCCTTCCGAAGCACGGAGGAGCTCGAGATAATACATTTTTGGTCACCCACCCCATGACCGACCCCTGCGAAAGTTGCTTTACTTCCACAATTGCTGAGCAAGGCGCTAAACCACTGTGCCGTCGAGCGCCTCTTTATAGTTATCTCATATTATCTCTTGTTATTTAGGTAATTGCTAATATTTAAACATAGAAAATAGTGAAATTAGAAGTTTTCCAATGACATAAAACACGCTAAGAGAGAGATTACATGATCAGTCTGGCATCAGTCCATTTCATCAGTCTGTATAGACTTTGAATTTTTGCACACTGAATATCGTAAGAAACTGATGAAATGGACTGATGCAAGACTGAACATTTAATCTCCCTCTAATAGATAGAAAAGAACCCGAACATAAGACACTAAAAAGAACCTAGTTAAATTTGGCGGGATATTTTTTTCGTTTATTTTTTTCTCTCTATGGAATAGCTCCATAGCAGCCAGTACCTACGTACTTTCAGCACTTTTTTGTACTAATTCATGATGCGCGCTTGTTCCAAATTCAAATTATTTTTATTCACTCGGTGAATAAAATCGCTTATTATTCACTCTTTTCGTTGAATTAAACGCACTTTTTTGAGTGGCGATGGTAAAAAATAACATTATTTAACGGATTACAATGCGTATATTATTATTCTAAGTGTTGTTTTGTAATAATATAATAATATGCATTGTAATCCCTAAAATTTGTTAATGGTACTTGCGGAAATCTAAAAACTGTTTATACCTGTTTCTATATTTTCATAAAATGCTATAATTCTGCAGTTACGAAATAATTTTCAATTAACTTAAGTTAAACTATTTCAAACTAACTTTTAGTCTCATCCCATCAAATACAAATCCGTTTACTTTATTGCGATAAACCTTAATTTAAAGCATAATCACCGTTGTGCATCGAATCTTAGCCGAAACTAATCGAAAACAAACAATCACTATTTTTCAATCAGCTGTGAAACAACTGCGACGTTTTATTTACTTATGTTGTGAAAAATTAAATTACCGTAGAACATTCATAGAGGTATAACATTTAGCAATTATTGGTTACGCATCCCTTTTGTGTTTTTTAAAGAACATTTATTGTAATAATAAATTGATGCGTATTTTTTGATTACTACAAGTTTTTCTTTGTAATTTTTTCAAAACCAGTTTGTTTCTGCGTGAACGGATTACCACGTTTTGTTATAAGCGGCTTATATGTACTTACTTATTTGTTGTCAAAAGTTTCGATGTTTTTAAAGATAACAGCTCCAAGAGAACTTCATAGTTTTTGATACGAAATCGAATTCAACTTGATACTTTCACGCGTTCTTGAGAAAAATGGTTTTAGGTCAAGACTCTTGAAAGACAACTTAAACCAATTCAAAAATAGATTAGACAAACACCAACTTAAATGAAGTAAAATAAAGCAAAGATGGCAGGATCAGGCACTATCAGTTGCAACAACTACTTTCCTGTTTAATAATAATAATAAGATAGAAAGATAGATAGTGAGAAAGGGACGAACAACGAAGTGACCTTAGGCTATCATTTTTTTTGATGGATTTTAGGTACATAACCCTTATTAATTAGTGTCAATCCCCTGATTATCCCCTGATTCAATAAGTCTATGCATCCCTATGCATAGACTTATTGAGACCATGGCAAATTAAAATAAAAAAATAGGTAGGTAATTATTTTTTTGAAATAAAACATTTTTTAACGGTACTAGCGCAGTTTTATTGAAAGTAATTTGGTAATTAATTATTGGGTTACTGGCAGGCAGGTTAATTATTATATGGGGCAGCGGTCTATGATTTTCTCTGATCTAAATGAAGTGGACTATCTTTAATTAACGGAAAATCTGTTTTCTACTACCATTCTTAAACATCTGCTTGGACCTCAGTTGGACCTGCTTTCTAGGTCTAACTAAAATCTGCAAAGTAATTGACAGCCTCCTCACTTAAAGTCATTCATCATGAGTGTCTATGATATTATGGTAGCTAAATTACTTGACATGATCTGTGCTAATGATATTAAAGTGAAGTTAATATCACCATGGGTAATTTACTGTAATATACACCGTTAGATTGACAAGATTATTCCATTTATCATCACAAAGTTAATAATTTAACTAAAGTCATAGATAATTTTATTGATCTAATTCTAAACGTAAATCGATCGATTTTATTGATCTATATCAGACGGAAAACAATTCCCCAATGGCCTATATTCTATCCGTAGAAACGCTACGCTTACTATAAAAGCATCACGTGACGCAAGCTTGTCAATTCCATACAATGCATCCAGTCTTTATCTGTGATTTACTTACATAAGTTTGCGACATGTGATTTAATCGTCTATTGCGCATAATAAGCTTCAAAATTAAGCGTAGTGTTCAAACGTCAAGAACATAAGTCATTTGAGTAGGGATTCTATGCGCATCTCTTTGGGTCATGTACCTATAGAGTGGACATGCAGGCAATACTTCTTTTGATGTATTCGGAGGTTTTCACGGATTATCATTTTGTCCATCAGCCATTTTTGATGTCCCCACTGCTGGGGCACAGGCCTTCCTTATGGGTGGTAAGGAAGATGGGCCATAACCCACCACGCGGGCCCAATGCGGATTGGTGGGTGTTAACGACTGCAAATGCAGCCGGGACCAACGGCTTAACGTGCCTTCCGAAGCACGGAGGAGGTCGAGATAATAATTTTTTGGTCACCCATCCCATGACCGACCCTTGCGAACGTTGCTTAACTTCCGCAATCGCTGGGCCAGGCGCTTAGCCACTGCGCCACCGAGCTCCTCGGACATTATTATCATTTTATTAACCGAAAACTTTAAAATTTCAAATTCTCTATGGTAAACTAAAATTAATTATTTTTGGAAAATTATAGGAATAACTGAGATCTAATAAATGCAACTAATTAATTTATTTTTGGGATTTCTATTCGTCGATAAGCAAAAAGAGTTATCAAGGGCGATACAGACTGGTGGGAATTTGGAATTAATCTATTTTTCCCATTGCACAACAGATTAAATTACAATACATTTTCCCCATATTATTTTATTTTATTTAGGAAATTAACAGACGAATAACTTAACGAATAAGACTATGGATAATCCAATGCTAATTAAAAATTTCCACAGATAGTATTAAAAAAGGTATTTCGAAAAACTTGAGCTCACATCATATAAGAATAAAAAATGAACTTAAATATTACAAACTGAGGTAGTTTTACATAATTACTTGAATACTACAAAAATGTGTAGAAAGTAAATTCTGTATTTACTTAACAGTACATAAATAATATAAGTACTAGAAAAAATATTACTTGTATATTTAAAAAAGATTGCTAATGTTAAACACTCAAATTTAAACAACAAAAGAAAGTTAATAGCATAAAGTATTGTTCACTTAAGATTCGCTTAACTTTACGACAGCTGGTACAAAAGAAGACAATGTCTTCAGATGCAACGCTGTTAAAACTTCGAATCGCTCTAATAATATTATGAGTTCTGACGGAATTTAGTTCGGGCAGCAGGTACATGTAAAATAGGCCGTGGCCTTAGTGTTAAATTAGTGCGTAGCGGTAGCTTAAAAAGAAGATCAGCACAATCTAGGTACTGATCCATTGGCAGTTTTGAGTAAGAACAAAATATCACTTATCTTTCGTCTTAATGTTAATGGTTAATTATTATCATTATTCAATGTACTAAACAAAATGAATACGATACATTTTACCAATAACTTAATTTACTTTGATATTTCAAAGTAACTGCTAATAAGTGGCGGCAATTTTTTAACAAAAGAAATAGTTTTGTCCGTTCACCAGAACACTACTTTACTTTCCCACGTGCGTTTTTGTATTAAAACAATAAACACGGACTTCATTTAAATTTAATTAACTTCCTTATTTCGCGTTATGTAACCGTTCCAAGTGTTATGTGTTTGCAGCTTTGAAGCTGTTTGCATTAAAGAATAAAGAAGTAACTAACTAGAAGCACTTTAGATTATTTTATGATAATGACATAGATACTTACGCACTTACTAATAAACATTGTATAACAGATGTACACAGTGTTTTATCTCTTTCTTTTTAATGTCGAACTTGAATAGTTTGACAGAGAGTAACCATTGTGTAACTATACATTTGCTATACTTACATCTTAATTGCTTAAAACAATTTCTTGATCAATTAAAGTATTCATTTATTTATGGTTAAATATAAATCCAATCAAAACTTCAAATAAATTTGAGTTCAAAATATGTATAGTAAATGATATAGATAGCCATTTCTAAAAATAAAATACTAACATAGTTTTAAGTCTTTTACTAACAAAATGGATTGAAGTTGTTCGAAATAAATCATTTTTATTTAATTTATTTATTTATAGCAAATTAATTATTAATGATATAATTTGTAGCTTCATAAAATAACTTTTACGTAAAAAATGTTGATTATAAATTTAATTAGTAACTGATTTCTTATTGTGTTATTTCAACTTGTTTATTTTTACTAAGGAAGGTAGTTTTATGGAAAGTGGTATTTGTTGGTTTTAAAATACACCATAAATAAAAAAGTACATTTTTTATTTTTATTTTAAGAATTTCCAAAACTCAGATTAATTTCTTGCATGAGTTGCACGTTGTAGTTTTTATTTATTTTACACTGTCATATAATCGAATATTATTTATTATTTTATTTACTTTCTTATTTTACGAGAATTTACAATAATATTAAGGTATTAAACACGTTCATTACTTGTGATTTCAATTCAATATTCAGTTTCTACTATCTATTTCAGGTTAAATCTAAGCTTTTACCTGAATAATAAATCAAGAAACGGGCCAAAAACAATAGACATGATGACTATTTTTTTATTTTATGTTACATAAATTACCTCTCAAAAAAAAAGAAACATTGGTAAAAGAATTATTTCGCTAACATGAAAACTGCCCGAGATATCACAGTTTGAAGTGCACAAAATTGGACTCACCCGAAAACGCTCCATACTAACGGCTACTCGGTTATGACGTCACGCTTGAGTAGTTTGTATGCAACGTGTAGGAAATTTGTTCGGCAGCTATTAAATACTAGCTTTCGCCCGCAACTTCGTCCGCGTGGACATTCGAGAAAATCCTAAGGGAACCTTTAACCAGGATACGAAGTATTCTTTTTTTTAACGTCCTGCCTCGCTAGGCACGCTTGGTGTGGACGTACCTTGCTTGCGAGGCAAAGCATTTGCCACTGCCTGGCGCGTAAGGACGCGGCCCGACATCGCACTCGGTCGCGTACGCGCTTTCCAGAGGCCTGCTCTGGCCTGATTTTCTCGAATGTCCACGCGAACGAAGTCGCGGGTGGAAGCCAGTAGTATAAAATAATATAATAGAAAGTGGGCTTAGATTTTACTGCATGCACGTGCCTTTCTTTTTTCTGAGAAATTACAAAAGAAAGACCCAAAACTCGACACGTTATTGTTTACTTTTAAGCCATTGACCATTTTACTGTGCCAGATGTGGAAACACTAGGTCCAGGTAGTCGTCGTTCTAACAGTATAATTCCCCAAAGGTAATTGTTACAACGAAGTCATCGGAAACTCTTCTTAAAAACTAAAAAGTCGTATATATATCTTTTGATTGAGTGAACCGATTGCGATTTGATAAAAACTAAATTATTTTGCAAGATACATAGTATATTTGTATGTAAACATAATTACGATTGAGTAACTGCTTTTTAAGTTATTAGCGCACAAACATACAGATAAACAGTCAAACAGATAAACAGACAAACAGACAAAAATTCCAAAAATAATAGAAATGGGTTTTATAGGTTGTTATTAAACACCTTAACCACTTTTTTTCAAAATATTTTCTTTGTACAGACAACTTTTCTTCAGCTTTATAATATGTATAGATTGTGTTTATCAAAATGGTTTCTTAGACAAATTTGCTATAAATTATACGGACTATTTAAATGTGTTATTTATTTTAATAAATTTTATACTTTTTAAATGGACTTGTCCGCCCAACTTTGAAGGGTCATAAAACAAATAATACGCAATATATAAAACCAATAAGTATAAAAGCTACTCTAAAAATGTAATATGTTTACGATTTTTATTAGTATTTCGTTATTTTATTCATTAGTCATCATCGCTATTTACACAAATGGATGATTACACAAATTAAAGCGTGAAGCCATATAAGGAAAAGTTATAAGTAACATTCAATATGAAAGCAGAATTAACACAGGATCAAAGAAACGGCCTTGCGTGACTTGTAGTTGTAACACATTCAAAATCATTACCGAGCCTTATGTGTTTAAAAATAAGGTCTAAATTGAATTGATTTAACACTTTCAAGGACACTATTCACTCCAAATATGGCACTACATTTTTCCATACAAATTGAAATCACGTCTATAAATGTTGTGTCACTTAGTTCAAGATGCTATAACACGCTATAATGTTGATATGGCAGTACGTCTCTATACGTAGTTACTTTACTATGACCATATCAAACCCAACCCTCAAACACTGTGGCACTACGCCTGGTGCGTACGCCTGTCCGATTGGTACGCTTCGGTCGCGCGTCGGCTATGTTCGTGACGTCACAACGCGCATACTTTGCAAAAATGTACATGTGTGTGTAGGGTCACACTTTCATAGGCAAAAAATCTTTTGTTATGACAGTACACACATGAAATTGTTTGTGCTGTGACAGTAAATATTGGACTCCATATAGAAACTATAGAAACCGCACGCTCATATCCGTAGTAGCCAATAATATGTAAAATGTTTTCCCGTAAATAGGCGTTGTGTCATATTGTAACTCCATAAAATCACGATAATAGCCGTTCTGTCCTTGAAAGTGTTAAGAAGGGATTTTACAAATTTTATATTATTCACGACTGTGTTATTCGAATCCACTTTCACGGACCACGGCCTGAAAATTGTGTAAGGTTTCACGGTTCCCTTTTGCGGTCGATATTCTATCGGCATGTAATAAAACCTATTTTCTTGTTAACGGATTTCTGTAAAAAATCGGATACAAGCGATTTTTACTCGTGTGCGAGCTAAAATGTTTTTAGGTAAGTATGTGACAGCTACATTTCGTAAATGTTGTTTTACCAAAACGTAACTCCAACTGCTGAAATACAACAATGTCATAATCATAATTCGCATTTTGGTAATTCAGAAGCATAGATGTAGCAAATCCCTGAACCTCCTTGTTCAGAAGTGGTACCAATATTTCACGATTTCAATTGTCACTCAAACGTCACTATCGAATCATTAGATCCCGGCTTCGAGCAACAAAAGGCTTCGTTTGTCACGAAGGGAGAAGCCTTAGTGGTATTACTCTATTCAAATTATTCTGGCATTTTTTGCGGGGGGGGGGGAAATGCACACAAGTGCAGTTCCGCATACCCACATACAAAAACTACACTGTAATGACGACACTCACACATAAAAAATAAAACAAAACAGCAAAAATTTGTGTACGGATGAGTCACACATCAAAATATGACAGGTTTTTGACATAAAGGGCTGGGCTCAACTGTCGATGCAGCAATATCGATACGGAAAAAGGAATAAAGATTACAAACTCAATCATTTTACGATGGGGTGAATAACAACAAAGAGGTCATTTTTATAAGTTATACAGAGCGATGCTGAATCTTCGGCTACTATTCAGCTCTTAGCAGTGTTATTTGCTTTAATTTGAATATAGTTTATTTAACAGTACTACTTACGGTCAGTATTCAGCTTGGATAAGAATCGCATAAGTCTTTCCTAACTACAACTCGACCAAATTAAAACGGTGTCATGAACTTAGCTGTCATGCAGCTATCATGCGCCTAATTATCTTGCTCGAGAGACGGCCGTTAGTCCCTCGAACTAAATTCTCTTTTTATTCACTTGTTGTATAATCTACTATTTCGACATTTATTTCGCGATATCTGTCGCGATCACATCAGTGCAGAGCAAATCATGCAAAAATCTCGCAAATGAATTTGGCGCAGAATCAGGGCCAGATTGACCAACACTTTATCGACAAACATTATTTAACGGTAACATCACTAAGTTGCCCATCGGCGAGAACTCGGATTTATCTAGCGACAGATCTGAAATTTGTACGGACGAGCCATGGACTAGCAGACCCGATGTCACTGAACAAATTTGACAACTAATCAAGAATAAAATATACGAATTTAATGTTTAAATGTAAACAAATAGCAATAATACGATAAAAAATTACTTTTATGTGAAATGTAAAACCGTCTTTTTGTATACTTGATGTTCAAGATCTCTTTTAACAGCAAAAAACTCATCAATTCGACATTTTAAACAGAGCAGCGTTCACATGCGCGACTGGACTCGGTCTAGAAAGAAATCCGGGCGCAACTGGTTTTACTAACGCGTATGCCCATTTGGGCTTATACTTCGGCAGAGGGGAAACGCTTCGTATGGCTTCTCTTTCTGTAGAAGCCCGTCTTACTCTAAGGATCCCGGGGTATATAGTAAGTATTCTGACATTAAGTGTCAATTTTATTAGTTTAATAGAAATTAATGTTCTATGCGAAAAATTTTCTAAGTCTATGTGTTCTATATTTTAACGAAACCTGAAGATAGGTGAATCCATGATTATTTCCTCTGTGTAATCCTTCATATTGAATGGGATCATAAAAATAAACTTGTTGAAAAAAACCACTTTTAACCTATTTTTCTATATCTATGCTTTGCGCAGCGAAATTTTTTCTATGTCTATGCTTTTAACGGATAGGTACTAGCACGGTTTAATTGAAAGTTGGTAATTAGTTTAGGTATTTACTTTGATTTTGAATTTCCCGACCGACATATCTCACTAATCACCAAAGTACATTTTTTAAAACCGCGCTAGTATCCGTTTAAATTGTTTTATTTCAATATCTATTACACGAGTAAACCTTAAAGTGAATAATATGTAAACTTGTTGTTTAAAAAAACCTCCTTCACAGAAGTCATCAAGGTAGTTGATCAAAAATCATAGTATTTTCAGGATTTTTGAAAACTACTGAACCGTTAAAAAAAACTTTAGACCATTTTGCAAGTAAACTCAATCAAATAAAAAAATGAATCATCAAAATCGTTTCATAAATGTCGAAGATACCTACAAACATTGAACTGAGAACTCCCACCTTTTTTGAAGTTGGTTAAAAAAGGCAACAACCAACGGCTAATAGCTATAGTTGACGACAGTAGTTATGAAATTGTATTGGTTTTGTTTTGCTTGTATTGGTTATTCGGCTATTTCCCATCGGGAGTAGCAAATGCAATTTCGAGATTTCCACAGATCTGAAATTTCATTCCGACTAAACCTAGGCAATTTCCAGAACGTTCGCCTGTATGGATTGATTGCGTTGTCAAACAAAAAAAAATGGGTATTATGTATTGCTTTTAGTTTGGTTTGATTGGCATTTTGGGCTTTGATTCACTCTCAATATTTTTATTCGTTTTCGGAAGTAAGACTCTATTTGAAAATTTAAAAGCTAGAGGGACTTATTTGCAGCCAGTTCTAGCTTACTAATTACAGCTACAAAGATCTGAAATGTTATTAATTAGCTAAAATATAAATTTTATGGTTAGTATGTAAGGTACTGTTTTTATTGAATGCCATCTAAGGGTTGGGATTTGGTGACGGCCAGTGGCGAGGGGTGAATGGCAAAGGTAAGCCGTTCGACAAGTGTTGTCTGCAATGTGCAAAGTGGATTGGAGGGTGGAATTTTTAAAAGTTAGGCCAATGGGTATACTTGTGTGGACCTTTCGCCACTGGGACGGCCATTGTCGAGGTCAGCAACGCAAGCGATTCGATTCCGAATGACTCTCTAATGGCTGATATTTTTTTACACCCTGTAGGTATAGATTTCACTGATCAACTACAGATTACGCACTCGTAAGAAAACGCTGCAGGCTCATTCCCGGTGCGTGGTTGTATTACTCAAGATTGTGACCGGAACTCACTTAAAAGTCACAAATTGTATTCACCGACTCGTAAATTCGTAACAAGTTCACTTTCTAACTACTTAGTAGACTACATTTTGTGTGTTGCGCAAGAGTCGCTTAGATGTACATTTATATGAATGGATAAATTTATAAGCTCAATGATTATTGATACTATTATTTTAAACTCCAGTTTCCCACTTATCTCTAAGAGGTTAATGTTTTCGATCGAATAATTTGTATCGAGTGTTAAAGTATGCTGATTTTATTTCGCAGTTCAATCGGAAAAAAATGGTTTCATAAGTATTTAGTACCTACTTAAGTAATATGTGCCAGTTTTGGTCATAAAGATCAGTATAAAAAAAATGCTGTAAACATTGTTTTAGGCAACTTTATTTTTAATTTTCGTATAGCTCGATGACGCAGTGGTTTAGCGCCTGGCCCAGCCATTGCGGAGGTTAAGCAACTTTCGCAAGGGTCGGTCATCGGATGGGTGACCGAAAATTTATTATCTCGAGCTCCTCCGTGCTTTAGAAGGCACGTTAAGCCGTTGGTCCCGGGTGCATTTGCAGTCGTTAACACCCAACAATTCACATTGGGCCCGCGTGGTGGGTTATGGCCCATCCTCCTTATCCATCCATAAGGAAGGCCTATGCCCCAGCAGTGGGAACATTAAAATGGCTGCATGTCGATATTTTTAGTCAGTCAAGCATTTGCTACTTTATATCCAAGTGAAAATTAATAAATTCCGATTATATACATTTTTGCATAATAATATTTCTGTACAATAATTGCCAGGTTCCTAGAAATTGCGTGAAATTAATATTTGTATTTTAATAATGATTCAAATTGCTACGCGGATTTATATTTAGTAACCATCTATTCAGTTAAATTCGGCGTGAAAGGCTAACTTTCGATTGCATAATGGTGCAATTAAATAAGTGAATTAAAATCGCGAAGATTTTAATTTTAAGCCTGTGATTACTTGGGTCGGAGGTTAAATTAGAAAGAATGAGGCCGATTTTATCGGATGTTGTTTGTATTGCCACAGATAATTTTGAAATATACTAGTTACCAAACATGAGGAAGAAGTTTGATTGAAGTCGTCGGCGTAAAGTAAAATATTTTTTAAAAGACCTGGGTAATTTAGTATTACGTAATCTTAGAATAATAACACTTAGAAGCCGAGTCCTTGTATGCAAAGTGAGGCAACTAATACTGAGCCAAAATGACTCAGTTCTCAGATTAATATCCTTTATACGTTACTTAATCGTAACTAAAATCCAATAATATAATAACTCATCTCCAAATATCCAATCCAATAATATAATAACTCATATCCAATAATACAATAAAGGTAGGGAAATTGAAACTGTTTTGTACTTATTGGGTATGATTATGTAATAATGGACAATAAAAATATGAAAATGGCGATATTTTGGCTGTTTTAGTTGCCTCACTTTTGCCAGCGCGCTTTGTAGGGAATTATCGTTCTAGGTGTTATTATTCTAAGTACGTACTTAAGTCGGTTTTACATCAATATCAGCGAGTAAGTTAAATTACTTAGACATAGTATATTACGATTCCCCCCCTCTTTTTGTTGTAGTTAAAAAATACATACAGTGGGCGTGGCTTTTGGTGCTTTTGTTTACTTAACTGTACTTGTTGTTTTAAATAAATAGGAGGAAAACAGTTTTAACATAGAAAATTAAAAGTGGTCCCTCACCGGGAGCATTCGCGTGTAATGTAACGTTACAGATTTGAGCATTACATCAGTAAAGGAGGAGAACCGAGCGAATGCTCGTCAGTCAGGGAGGTATTATTGTAATGTAATGCTCAAAGACGAATCTATAATGTTACAGTACACGTGAATGCTCCCGGCGAAGGAGCACCTTAATGATAATATCAATAGATATGTACCTACAGTTTGATGCAAACTTTATGACGCCCGGAACGCGTGGGTGGGAAATGCGAATCCGCATTGCGGCTAACTTCACAACCGCCATTAAGTTTGCGTCGAACTGCATCTATACTGTACTGCTGTGTACTGTGTATCTGTATCAGAATATATAATATTACTAACGTATTTAGTACCAAAATACAAAATTATAAATGTGTGCAATGTCTTTTTGGTAATCGTAAAACCACGTTACTGCAATGTCACGCAACAAAAACTAAAAATACCGCTTTTCTGAGAACGACAGAACAATACTGTGATATTAAGTTCTTGCAGGTTGCACGTTAGTCTGTTTCCCACGACCATAGCATAGTCATATAGAACAGTAACTCAAGAATTGTTATGGTTGTCGTAACCATCAAGATAAGTTGTAACTGTCATGCATGATTGTCTGTCAATAATATGTCAATAAAATTGTTTTAAAAAACAAAAAACCGACTTCAAAAACCTGCCTCTAAAAAGCAAGAAATAATATTCAAATCATTAGATACGCATTATCATTGTTACGAGTATAACAACACGTCTATTGAAGTCGGGTGGGGCTGGAGTACAACTTCCTTTTTTATTCTAAAAGCCCCACCCGACTTCAATAGACGTGTTGTTATACTCGTAACAATGATAATGCGTATCTAATGATTTGAATATTATTTCTTGCTTTTTAGAGGCAGGTTTTTGAAGTCGGTTTTTTGTTTTTTAAAACAATTTTTTATTTTATTATTTTTAGTGTAAGTACCTTCTATATATATATATATTAGGTATATTATTATAGGTATATTATTGGGTAGAAAAATCGGCTCAGCCTATCGTGAGATATTCGCGGAGAAACATACATTCATACAGGTCAAACTGAGAGAGAACCTTTTTTTTGAAGTCGGTTAAAATGACTACACTAAAAGTACCCCTTTCCCAACAAAAAGAAACATCTAATTCGGTTCATAAATAACAAAGTCGATGAAATGAAAATCAAAGTATTTTCAGGATTTCTCGAAAACTACTAAACCGATTTGAAAAAAAATTAAATGGGACCATCTCGCAAGAAAACTCAATCGAACAAAAAAAGAATCATCAAAATCGGTTCATAAATGACGAAGATATGCGCGAACAACGATAAAAAAAAAAACATACAATCGAATTGAGAACCTCCTCCTTTTTGTGAAGTCGGTTAAAAACTAGTTTGACTGCGGATGCAAATTATCATTTAAATTCAATCGATTAGCTAGCGACGTCACTGAGGTAGGTAACCTTAGTTACGTCGCTAGCTAATTAACTGTTGTTTTTTCGCAAATTATTAATAACAATATCTACCCAACTTAGATCTGGTATAGGCCTTACTAACAACTTACTAAGGATAATTTCAAGAAATCGGTCTTTCCAATTTACGGTTGCGCAAGAATCAGTAGATGACCTATTTTTTAACCGTTGACCAAACGACTGACTTGGTCAACAAGGGGTCAGAAGCGTTGCAAACAAAATGGGTCAACAAGCACTAATTAATACTAATTGCAATGACATGAATTAATTAAACAACATAGTATTTACTATCATTGTAACTGTACCTACTTATTTGTTATTTATAATATTAGTTTATTTAATATAGTTTACAGCTTAAATAAGTAACTTGTGGAGAGAAAATAAAGATTATTTTATTTTTATTTATTATACCTCTTGTAGGCACCCTAGATAAGTTACCTGGCTAGCTACCTTAGTCGGACGCCATAACAAATATTTAAAAATTGTTGCGTTCCGGTAGTTAGAGGTAAGATAGCCAGTTCCTCAGTGATGAGGATTCCCGGTGTAGTGCACTTCCACCTTCGGCCTTATAGTCATTTAACATCAGGGGAGATAAAGGTCAAGCAAAATCCTGTTGTGCATAATAAAAAGAGCAGTTACATGCGCCTTAGGGTCATGCATGTCTCACAATATCTGTTACTGCTAGTATGTAAACTGTGTATGTAACAACTTTACGTCATTTTTCTTACATTATTCGTAGCGTTGTCAGTGTCGCAGTAAAACCTTGCACTTTGCGGTAAAAGTGAATACTAAGAGACTTTTTTACTTTTTCACAGTACAATTGTGAGAGAATTTTCACTTATGAAATTAATTAAGTATCTACATTGTTTGTTTGTGCTTCTTACAATCTGATGTTACTTATCACTGAACTTAACATAAAATTAATGACGCTCTACCTAAAGGCTAGTACAAAATTACTTTAATGACCTACCTCTGTTTACGCAAGTTTTTTTATATTTACACGACTGCCAATCGAAAAATAAGTGTATTGTGTTCGAGTTCAAAGTTTACTTATGTGTCTTTATGGATGTGTGTTGCTTTTTACCATTTTCAAGGCATCATATAAATTGGGTGGTCATGAAAACATTAAACATATTTTTTATTAATTTTTTATTTCGTAATATTATGTCATTTATAATACAGTGGATGTAATCGTTTCAAAATAGAGTGATTCAAACCCCACTTCAGTTTGAGTTGAAGCTTCTATTCTATTAGTTAAATCATGTCAAGTCCACGTAGGAAATGTTAAACTCTTCAGCTACACGGACGACCTACTTGCGGAGATGTTACATAATTAATTCAATATGTAGGTCAACTCGGCCGATACGTTACAATCCGTAATGATCTCTTGCTTAAAGTAACGCATTTGAGCTTTTGACTGCAGAACTCAACTTTGTTACGGAGTAAGAGCGACGTTAGTAATTAATTTACTGCTATAAAATCCATAATGATCTGTTGCTTACAGTAACGCATTTAAGATTATGGTTTAACTGCAAAACTAAACCTTGTTACCGAGTAAAAGCGATGTTAGGGATAAGTAATTAATTCACTGCTATAAAATCCGTAAGGATCTGTTGCTTACAGTAACGCATTTGAGCTTTTGACTGCAGAACTCATCTTTGTTATGGAGTAAGAGCGATGTTAGGGATAAGTAATTAATTCACTACTATAAAATCTATAATGTTCTGTTGCTTACAGTAACGCATTTGAGCTTTTGGTTTGACTGCAAAACTAAACATTGTAACGGAGTAAGAGCGACGTTAAAGATGAGTAATTAATTCACTGCTATAAAATTCATAATGATCTGTTGCTTACAGTAACGCATTTGAGCTTTTAGTTTGGCTGCAAAACTAAACCTTGTGACGGAGTAAGAGCGACGTTAAAGATGAGTAATTAATTCACTTCTATAAAATCCATAATGATTTGTTGCTTACAGTAACGCATTTGAGATTTTGGTTTAACTGCAAAACTAAACCTTGTAACGGAGTAAGAGCGACGTTAAAGATGAGTAATTAATTCACTGCTATAAAATCCATAATGATTTGTTGCTTACAGTAACGCATTTGAGCTTTTGGTTTGACTGCAAAACTAAACCTTGTAACGGAGTAAGAGCGACGTTAAAGATGAGTAATTAATTCACTGCTATAAAATCCATAATGATTTGTTGCTTACAGTAACGCATTTTAGCTTTTGGTTTGACTGCAAAACTAAACCTTGTAACGGAGTAAGAGCGACGTTAAAGATGAGTAATTAATCCACTGCTATAAAATCCATAATGATTTGTTGCTTACAGTAACGCATTTGAGCTTTTGGTTTGACTGCAAAACTAAACCTTGTGACGAAGTAAGAGCGACGTTAAAGATGAGTAATTAATTCACTGCTATAAAATCCATAATGATTTGTTGCTTACAGTAACGCATTTGAGCTTTTGGTTTGACTGCAAAACTAAACCTTGTAACGGAGTAAGAGCGACGTTAAAGATGAGTAATTAATTCACTGCTATAAAATCCATAATGATCTGTTGCTTACAGTAACGCATTTGAGCTTTTAGTTTGGCTGCAAAATTAAACCTTGTAATGGTGTAAGGTCATTAATTCACTGCTATTTGTATGTAAATATGACTAAAAGTATACTTTTAATAGACTGCATTTTATAAAAGTTATACTGTTTGTATAAGTTAACATTATAGGTTGTGTCAAGACCGCATGGAAAAAAGCACTTGTAAATTTAAGTTACAGCAGATTTAAGTAAGAGATTTCATAGTTTAAGCATGAAATATAAGTAATAATAATACGTACAAGGCGGTAATGAAAAATACCAGTGATTCTGTAAAGTTTCACGAAAAATCTGCTATTTAAATAGCAGATTATAATTCACAACATGATAATAGCAGATGGTAATTGGTAACAAATTACCATACAACATTATCGTTCGAGTTTATGCAGCCACGATATGGCGCTATACACCGTCATTTTGTAGTCGTTTTAATTAACTTAAGGGAGTGTTCTACTAATGGAACTAAACATTTTTGCTCAAGAAACATGGGTCGAAAAACGACAAAAAATTTTGACTTTCCCATACTAATAAAAATGTTTTAGCCGTCTAGTTAGTATGGGAGATCCAAAATATAATTTTTTGTCGTTTTTCGACCCATGTTTCTTGGGCAAAAATGTTTAGTTTCATTGGTACAACACACCCTTAAGCTAATTAAAACGACTACAAAATGACGGTGTTTAGGTACCTACTCCTAAATACGGATTTTATTTGAGTAAAACTAGATTGTTTTGCTAACGGTTTTGATACTAAAGTTTACTCAAATTATTTTGGTTATCAAATGAAGCAAACTGACTTGGAAAGTTGTTGATGTTTGAAGTAGCACAATATTGTTTTGTATTATATTTCAAAGGGAATCTGTCAGGAATTTAATCAGTATTGTAGCTGAATATATGCTTTTGTTTATTGTAAGCTTTGGTAATATACCTTCACCTTGGTTTTAAGTTAGCATATCTTATACAAAATGTTTTGCTCTAGTATTATCTAAACATAAAACATTGAGCCATAGCTAACCACAATCTTAAAAAAATAGTCACATTTTGTGAGTTCATAAAGCAACCTTACATCGAATACACCTAATCACGACATTTGCAAAGACCTCAACATAATTTGAGGTTTGCGATGACTTTCATAATCGCAACATCATGCGATCATCACATTGAACTCGCAATGTATTACATTATAAACGATTATGTGTCATGACTATTAAGTTTTTAATGTTGTATTATGACGACTGGTAATGAGCTTGTGTAATTCATAACTGTAATAAAATACGTAGGTATACCAAGTGTCCCAAAACTTTGCCACATGGAGGGAAAGTACCTTAAATATTGAAGATAGGAAATTTTACTGAAAGAAGACTTCATTTTATTTTAAAAATTAATGCGAACTGCATTCAAAGATTTTTTAAATATCGCATTATTTCCTATACAAATTGATACAATACGTAAACATTAAAATTTAAATGTAGAATTTCATGGACTTCCTTTTGTTTAAGATGCTGTGTTACTTAACAAAAAATAATCCTAACGAGTAACCCTTTCGATCGGTATCGTAAAAATAAAAGATTGCTTTTTTTCTAATTTGGTAGGTTCGATTCCTGGTAAATCTTTGAATACAGTTCCAATTATTTAAAAAATCAAAATGAAGTCTTCTTTCAGTAAAATTTCCTATCTTCAATATTTAAGGTACTTTCCCTCCATGTGGCAAAGTTTTGGGACGTATAGTACGGCATAGTAGAATAGCTCTAACTCTTTACAAAGTTCTCATGGCGGATCATGACAGACTGATCATACTCGATCACGTTTGTTAAGCAACGCTCGGTCCGGCTAGGTGTCGGATGGGTGACCGTTAAGTGCATTTTTACCGTTCAGTTGCACGTTAAACCGTCGGTCCCGGCTGTTGTCATCTGATAACAGTCATTAAACCAATTTAGAGGCTTTAAAGATTGACGGATTGATAAACTCTAACACCAAAAGTGGCCACTAATTTTCAATTACCCATACGATAAGAAAGAAAGACCACTTTTTGAGAAGCACAGAACAGCGTTTTTTTTCTTATTTTCTAGGTAGTGCCTTGCTTATTGCCACCTTCGTGGAAATGAAAATGGGCGCAACAGATTTTCCGACGAAAATGTGCCATTACTGCGATCTCCAACCAAGCGTTGAGATTATGGCTAAATCTTCCTCAGGGAAATGCAGTGCTGTTATGATAAATATATCCCCATTATAGGGGAAGATTTTAATCGAAAAGGACACTCAGTTAACATCCCATATGAACTGGACACTGCAAACAACAGACCCCTATTTCATATGAAATTGAGTAATACTGACGCCTGCAAACATTGCAATGAGGAGCAGGTAACGTCCAAGCACCTCTTATATGATTGTGGACCCCTAATCCACAAGCTTAATATCCATCTGGGGCGAAATAAAAACTCTTAAAACCAGGAAGATACTAGACTTCCTGGGAGCCGCAGGGCTTAAAGAGTTACTATAATTCGGTGGCGAGTCACAATAGATCTTTTAGGTCTTAATGACTACAGCTTTATCTGAGCTGCAGAGCGTAAAACTAATAATAATAACACCGCTGATAGCATATACGAGTAATACCTGTCTGTGGTAATACTATACTAGTGTTAATACTAGGAATAACTTATTGTTCGGTTCCTAAGGAATTAAGTTCAATGAGTTTTATGAAATTTAATACCTACAGTAGATACATATTTAGGTTGACATAGCGAGATCTTGAGTTTCATGATCAGATAGCCAATATAACTTCACCGTAAATAACATAACGGTAAAATTGTTTATAGCGTTTCTAATCATGGTAATAATAAAGCGTATAAAACAGTTGCAAATGGCTTAGAAAATGAAACGTAGGTCATGGAGGTTAACCCTTAAGTGAGTTCACCACACTTTCCCTTGAATGAAACCGAGCGAAACGACACTTTTCATTACCCGTGGCATAATTGTCAGAAAGTGGTATTGTTCGTTGATTGAGTTCTTAGATACAATAGTTGATTGAGGTTTTGATATGGTGAATAAGCCTACCATTTGCGGTTGGAAGTTTTTATTATGGTCTGTATTGAAAATTGGCGCGATTGGGGCTACAGCCTTCGCCACAATTTTTAACGATAAAACAAAAGGTAAATCAGTTCTTACCCTTTTTAGTTTCGCTTACAGAAAAATACTTTACTTTTGTTAAAATTTTTGAAAGCTATGTCTAGGGAGCCTTAGATGCTGATCTTGGATTATTTAAATGAGAGTTCTATAGCTAAAACCAATGATTTTTGGTAAATTTAACCTACATGACAACGTGACGAAACAAAACATTGCTCAAATTTAAGCTTGATGTATGAAGTGTAGATAGTTTGCACTAATAAAAAACATCACAAGTATTTGCCATAAAATTGTCATTCTGTACGATCGCTCTTATCAGAAGGCCTACACAAAGTTAGTTTTCATTTTGCAACAGCGACAAAAAGGTCGTATAAAAAATGTTACCAAACAACCCCTAATGCCGAATATGGTAAATAGGGACCATCAAACAGAACAACTTTTACTCCATAGTCCATTGGTCCCATGACCAACACTGAAATGGCGAAAAAAACAGCTGTTTCATACAAAAAATAATAACAAAATGAATCAAATTAATCAAAATGTTTGAAACAGATGATTTTTTTTCGCGATTTCAGAGTTGGTACCATAGTAAAAGTTGTTCTGTTTGGGGGCTGTATTGTAACACGTTGTATTATTAAAAAACCGGCCAAGTGCGAGTCGGACTCGCGTACGAAGGGTTCCGTACCAAAATCCGGCAAAAACTCACGTTTGTTGTATGGGAGCCCCCTTAAATATTTATTTTATTCGGTTTTTATTAATGTTTATTATAGCGGCAACAGAAATACATCATCTGTGAAAATTTCATCTATCTACCTGTTGTCTTTATTAATATAAAGCAAAAAACGTCAAAAAAATCATGTTTGTTGTATGGGAGCCCCCCTTAAATATTTATTTTATTATATTTTTAGTATTTGTTGTTATAGCGGCAATAGAAATACATCATCTGAGAAAATTTCAACTCTCTAGCTCTCACGGTTCATGAGATACAGCCTGGTGACAGACAGACAGACAGACAGACGGACAGCGGAGGCTTAGTAATAGGGTCCCGTTTTTACCCTTTGGGTACGGAACCCTAAAAAGGAGTAAGTTACCTACTTAATCAATTAATTAATTGCAACTGCAATAATCATAATCATGAACTTCGCTTTAATTGATTAATACTTTGATGAATTTTGAAGTTATTAAAATTCATCCATTAGCTGGTTTGCTTTCTAAGTCTTCACCAGGATACCAGTTCCTCGTTAGTCTCTACAAGATAGACTGGTTATGTATGACTATCAATACTGCATGGGAAAGGTGCGACTCGTTTTGACAAAGTAACCGGTAGGTTCCAATTAAGGGCATTGGATTACTATAAGTACGCTGTCACTCGTTTTCCACTTCCGATTACCACTTCCGATTCATCAAATAAACATTACTTTTAACAACAAAATTAGTTAAAGCTCTTGTAAAGAAAAAAAAAATGAAAGAACATACATCATCAGAATTATAATCGACTAGCGGCTGCCCGCGACTTCGTCTGCGTGGACAGATATTTCTCTATCCCTATAGGAACAGTAAATTTTTTCGAGATGAAAGTACTCTATGTCCTATGTACCTGACAACGTGTATGCAATGATGATCGGCGGCGGCGTAACAAACAAACAGATTTCAAGTTTTGTAACATAGTATAAAAATAATAATAATTATTAACTATTTTATTTTTAATTACAGCTACATTTAGGTAAGTAGTAATCCATGAATTAGATTCGGCCCGCAACATCATTATTTCCACTGGAACCGATCTCAATGATGAATCGATCGATTCTTAATCGATTGTGTCGATTTGATGGACCCCGGAAAGCCTCGGAATATTTTAAGTATTAAATAAACAACGTGCTTGCGCAACAATCATTTCTTTTGGCCGATCCGCTCTGTTTGCCGTTGATATAAATTAAATGAGAAGTAGGTCAAGCGCAGCGAATGGTGGTGAAGATGGTGAAGCTTCAGTGTTACTATGATGAACATAAATTATTTACTTATCTTTTTTAGTTTTTTTGTCATTTAAAAAAATATCTAAAGTAAATTATATTATTAAGGCTATGTAGGAAATCTATTTTTTTTTATAATTATTACCTACGTTTTAAGGTTTCGTTTAGAAACTATATAAGTTTTAACCAGATATTAGAAAATATTACACTTATTTCAGAGGATTCTGTAGTTTTTAGGTTTCCGTACCCTATTACTAAGACTCCGCTGTCCGTCTGTCTGTCTGTCACCAGGCTGTATCTCATGAACCGTGATAGCTAGATGGGTGAAATTTTCACAGATGATGTATTTCTGTTGCCGCTATAACAACAAATACTTAAAACGGAATAATATAAATATTTAAAGGGGGCTCCCATACAACAAACGTGTTTTTTTTTTGCTGTTTTTTGGTACGGAACCCTTCGTGCGCGAGTCCCGACTCGCACTTGGCCGGTTTTTTTAATTAATAATATTGTCATGACTGTATGTTTTATTATCGCCCAACTTATCGATTGATTGGGCTGTTTACAGATGGTTATCAATACGTAGAGACTCCATTATGGATAGATTTGAAATAATTGGCTGTGGAATTTCATGTGGATGAAGTCGCGGACGGAAGCTAGTGGAGCTTAAGGCCCTTATAGCCATCCACTAGCACCGCCGATACATTTTTTTTATTACACGTAAACCAAGTCAATATTAAAAAAAAGTACAAAACTATGCCCTCTTAAATGGTCACAAATTTTTTTAAATAACTCTTTAACATTTTTCATTCTTTGTACTAGCGTTAAAATGCAATTGAAACGATGGTTGCCACTTTCGGTTTAAATGGATTTTAAAACTTTACAGAAAGAATGAAAACTGCTGAAGAGTTATTTAAAAAATACTAGAGACAATTTTAAGAGGGCATGGTTGTTTCCTTTTTTCAAATATTGACCTGGTTTACGCATAATAAAAAAATTTGGCGGAAACGGAAGCGCTCGGAAGCACAAACAGCAGATATATTTATTCATCGAAGTGATTGAACTTTTAATTTCGTTTTGCGATATTCTTCTCATTGTGTGTCACAGAACTTTTGCGAAGATGGCAGGCAGCCAAGTCACGTCGTGTGATATGTATACCATATTCTTTGTTTCTTCAAATAAGTGGACGAATGAGAAGAAATATCATTATAATTATTTGTTTCCTCTTCCATACATGGAAAATTATTTTACCAAAGCTACATCATAAGTCGTCTAAATGTTTAGAAAAATTTCCAAATAACTTATTTAAAATATACCTAGTTAAAAAAAATCAAAACGGTTGTCATACGAACAATATAAAAAAAAGAAAAATAATAGGTTTGGTAAACTTTTTCGAAGATAATTGTTTTATATCTTTTTTGATAGCACAAGTTTGAAAAATAAAGAAAATAATATTATGATTTTTTTATTTTACCTTGTTAACCAAATATTTTTTTTATATTATTATCGCGATAAAATATCAAACGTACGGCTGAACACGAAGTTCCGTTGCATTTAAAGATTAAAAATTGATTGACAGGACAGATTTGACAGACAAGTAACAAAGAGTAATCATAATCATTAATCACGACCAAATGTTGTTGTTTGTTTATCAGCTTATTTATTGTGATTTTTTAGTGTTTTTTTCTTGTTCAGTTATGGTAAATAGATCAGCTTGAAGAAATCCATTATCCAGCTTATTACCACATTATTACGCCGAAGCCTACACTGCTTTGTTCAGTTTTGTTTGAAATATAGATGTTACCATCCGCAGAAATTTTTTTTTACAATTCCCGTACATTTGAACTTGAAAGAGACGTGGTGGACAGGAATTGCCCTCAGAGAGCTTTATACGAGTACGTTTGTGATGATCACGTAAATATATGTATATCTACAAACTTACTCACAAAAGAGTTATTTTATTTATTTTAGCTGACTGTGACTGAAATGACAACTAGGTTAGGTAGTTGACATTGCCAATGCCAAACTTTTCATTTTTTTTATTTGAGCAAAGGCATTACGCATACAGCCGTAATAGTGATGTATTGTACTATGCTGTAAATTTAAATTTTAAATAATTATTTAAATTAAAATGAAGTATTATAAAAATCCGTAATTGGTTATTCCTGACTCCAAAGCCAAAAGCTATCAGAAAATATATAATTCACAACAGTTTTGGAAAAGTTTACCAACCCAATTCCGAGTAGGTACAGTAAATGTACCTAATTCTAACCACTGACTAAAAATATCCAGTATAAATGGTGGGTATAAATAAAGGTTCTATTTTGGTACCAAACCACTTAAGTTCACCGAAGATAAAGCTAAGAAGTTATAAATAGTGTTTTTTTTACGAGAACTATTTTTTTTATGTTGCGTTACGTTTTTGTGTGCTCATGTGAACAAACATAACAATGAAATGCGTGTTTACGAAAATAGGCAAAAACAAATACTAACATGTAAAACACTACATTAGAAATTTATTCAGTTATCAACTGATTCAATTTAAATACAAGTGTTTCAATGTGGTAATATCAAGATAAAAAAATCACAGTTCATGTAAAAAAATAAAATGTTCAATTCTTTGAATAAAACCAACTAAATAAGATCGGTGACTCTTTATAGTTCAGTTGGAAGAGCATTGAACTGGACTTTCAAAGGACGCGGGTTCGATTCCCGCCTGAGAATATGATCTGGTGCGAGTATATTTTTTTACTAAGTATATTAATACGATAAATATTAATAATAATAATAAATTAATAAGAGAGCAATCTACAAATTGACGCGATATCGCAGATAAAAATGGCAAGTAAGTAAAAACGGCTCCCTAAAACTTCATATACAAAAATGAGATTGTCCTAGTGACTGGAACATTAGGTCAGTATGATACACGTCCGACATACACTTTGTAGAATGGGCTACGTGTGCATAGAATATTAATTTGTTGAATGTCCAAATTACAACTGGTTGTTTAGTACCTGTCCACTAAATATTTTGTTCTGTTGTAGTTTTTCTACGTGACGTGACAAGTAATTACCCGATTACGGTGAAGCAAAAAGTAGGATTATGATTTGGGTTTAAAAGTTAAAGTGATTTCACTAAGATAATGTAGTCTGACTCCATTATGTTACTGTTAAAAGATATTCTAAGCAAATAGACTCATATTTTTACTTACTATGAGTACGTTATAACGCGATGTGGTAGTACCCACACCGTACCGTAGGTTTTGATAACAGTTTTTTTATAATTTTTAGAGATTTTTTCAGGTGATGTGTCATTAAGTGGCGGCTTAACTATCCCGTAAATTGTAAACATCCGTTAAAGTGTTCATTTCAATAAAAAAGCATTATAAAATTTAATTTTTTTCAAGTTAAACTGAGCGAAAGCGACTTAATACTGAAAATCTCACAACTATGTATTTCATGAAGAAAAGTAAAAAATGTCTCGTATTTTTTTACGCGCGAACTTTTTTTCACCAGCCTATTAAGACCAACCTAATTTGTTTGCGAACTCAATGTTGGAATCTTTAATTTCTGTTATTTCCTTTGGGATTACAGTTTTTAAGACATAACATTTAATTTTGTGTGTGAGTCAATTCATTTAAGACAGGTAGATATGTTAGAATTGGGTATAAAATAAGTACTTAACTTCGAAAGTTCTTTCTAATTATTAAGGTATATTTAGTTAAATCGGAAAGCAACAGAAATAACTAATATGAATAAATAATCTATTGATTTCATTAGCTACTAGAATATTTAATGATTTACTTTATTTATTTATTTTTTATTTATTTAACAAACACAAACTTATAACTATCATTACAGGTACTATCTAACCCAATGCGATAGTTACAGCATTTTTGTAATGCCTATTTACAACTTATAACAAATTTAATTATGTAATTATAACAAATTATGTAATTATAACAAATTATGTAATTATATAATTATGATGTAAAAAACTAGATTTTTTTCTCTCACTTCAAATTAATCTTTGTCAATTCGAGCAAATTTTTAAACGCCACGATAAACATATCATAATATACATTAATAATTTCACGTTATAATATTCCGCATTTCAGGATAAAAGGAAGACATTAGTAATAAAAGTAGGAACGTGGAAATGAAGGCGTATCCAGCAGCTAAATGCCCCTTGGTTCGGTGCCAAAGTGTCTGATCTGCGTAGTAATAAGATCCTGTTCAAGGCTCGAAATGTTCCGTGGAAAGTTATCGTCAAGTTGTTCTGCGAACGTCTGCAAAGATTCTTGGCCCTTAAAATAATAATTTATTGTAAGTAAATAATAATGAATCTGTAATACTGTACCTACATAAAATCTTTACTAATATTATAAATGCAAAAGTCCGTTTGTTTGTTTGTTACGCCTTCACGTCATAACTACTGAACCGATCATCATGAAATTTTATATACACGTTGTCAGAGGGACAGAGAAGGACATAGGGCATAGGGTATCTTTCATCCCGAAAAAAAGTACTGTTCCCGAGGGATAGCAATTAAACTTTCTACGCAGACGAAGTCGCCGGCGGCCGCTAGTACTGTACATAGTTTTGTTCTTTAACCGTTTCTAAACCGTTCATCCAAATGTGGCGTTTTGTATTTGAATATCGTTATTGCCAGGACAGGACAAGGACAAGGTTAACACTTTTAAAAGAGTTTTAGGAAAATCCTCAGAAAAAACGGAAAGGAAAGTAGGTATAGCAGTTTGTTAATGGACAGGACAACTACGACGTTTGGTGTTAGTACTATTATATATTCTGTG
The DNA here is from genome assembly GCA_928269145.1 of Agriphila tristella. Lineage (NCBI taxonomy): Eukaryota > Metazoa > Arthropoda > Insecta > Lepidoptera > Crambidae > Agriphila > Agriphila tristella. Next base: position 25,199,758 of record OV743439.1, read on the forward strand.
GTTTGGTCACCAAATAAGTAATATAATACTACAAATGAAAGCAGATCTTTTCGGTAAATGGCCCTTGGTCCGGGGCCAAAGTGTCTGATCTGCGTAGTAATAAGATCCTGTTCAAGGCTCGGAAGGTTCCGTGGAAAGTTCTCGTAAAGTTGTCACCCGACGTGAATACTAAGGACCATGTAAGAGTAAAAGTAAACGAAATTGATCATTTTGAATGAACACCTTTCCTTTATACATGGTTTGAAGTAACTTTTATTCAAATAACAATGATCACTTTACAAGCGTTGACCTATCAAATAGCTTTTTACCCGACTGCAAAGAAAGGGTTATGTTTTTCGCGCGTATCTTGTATGTAAGTATGTTTGTGTGTTTGTATGTAATATTCTTTATTACCTCATATCTTTCAAACGGCTGAATGGATTTATGTTATTAAGATATCGTTAGATTTGTCTCGTCAGCCCAAGTGTTCTTAAGAAGGTGGCGTTATAAAAAAAACAACATGGCGGCTGTACGGTGCTATTATACGTAGTGGAAAAAAAAATTTTTTTTTTAGAATACTACAATATGGGTGTCAAATTAAAGGACTTATTATAAGGATTTCAAAAAGGTATATCATTACCGTAATATGTAATAACTAAAAAGATATAAATAAAAAAATAAATTTAAAAAATTAAAAAACCCGCCTGCATAAAAAGACAAGTCAACTGAAAAGATGGAAACAAGATTAAATATTAAAGGCAACATAATAACATGCAGTCGTAGGCATATAATTCAAATCATTCATAACGTCACTTTCTTTATGCATGCCTCCGACTGCATGTTATTATGTTGCCTTTAATATTTAATCTTGTTTCCATCTTTTCAGTTGATTTGTCTTTTTTTTTAAATGATAATTAATTTTTTAATTTTGATTTTGATGATGTAAGGATTAGACTATAACTAGCTACATAACATATAAATTATTTTAAAATATTTGCACATCGACTGTTTATCGATTGAATATGTTGGACTGGACATAACTTATATTAAGACCATTTTGTAACCATATTTCTGCAAATAAATCATTTACTTACTTACTTACTTACTTGCTTAAATTATAATTGAATAGTTACTTGACCGTAGAACACTAGTAGGTACTTATTTGGAAATCAGAAAAATATGTAATGGTAAACTCAATATGTTCTATTAATCAATATAGTCTAGTTTATACTAAATGTAATTATTACCAATTTTTATTATTAATTTGCTCTATTTCTGCATTGCCGATTTTTATTTTAGTTAGTAATTAAAAAAAAAACAATACAAACGCTATCAAATAAGAGCTATAATTACTTCTCTAGACACGATAATTGATAAAATCAACATTTCGAAATGTCACAATTGGGCCTTCTTTCCTACCACACATTTGAGTATTTTGAAGCTTAGATTAACATACTTGTAGGTACCTAATTTAGCGTTAACTACGAGTGTCACATAAAAGTTACAATGTAACGATTGTAACGTCGCGAATGACCATAATTAAGTATTAATAACTTTTTAATTACTGATACAAACGCGTTATTTATTGTACAGCAATTGTAAGTAAGTTTTGGTGCTATTTAGTTGGCAATTATACTTAACCTTCCGGCATCTTTGCAAATGTTGTTGTCAACATACCATTGGTGAGCTTATATTTATTTTTTTAATATAAGCTCACCAATTCTTTCAGATGATAATAACATGCATTAGCGTGTTATTATCATCCGCCATGAAAGAATTTTGATCAATTTAGTGGGAAATCCATCTGTGATCCTGCACTATATGTAATATTATGTTAAGAAATCGTCTCCTAAGTGTATTAATCGTGAATTAATTGTTGAGATTAGCTTCTTATCAATTAATCTGTGGTCTGGTAATATTATAACATGGTAGCCCATGTTATAATATTACCAGAGCAGTATCTATTAAATAAAGACTATCGACCGGTTGCATACTACGATAAGTTAATTTGTATACTTACTTACTTACTCCGGTGGCTCAGCGACCCAAAGTGTGTCTTGGCCTCCGATACTAGAGCTCGCCATCTATCTCGATCTTTTGCTGTTTCGCGCCAGTCCCCAGCATCGAGCTCACGTAGATCGGCCTCCACCACGTCTCTCCATCGATAGCGGGGGCGTCCGACCGGGCGTCGGCCAGTAGCTTGACCGAGATAGGCTCTTTTGGCGCTCCTCTCCAATCCCATTCTTTCGACGTGACCAAGCCATCGGAGTCTGTGTGCCTTCGTTTCTCCAATGATATTAGGCCCAGCCAGGAGTTGTTCTACTTCAGCGTTCTTTAAGATCCTCCAGCTTCCATCAGCCTCATGTTTAGGACCAAAGATTTTACGAAGGATTTTTCTTTCGGCGACCAGAAGCTTATTTTCTTCACTAAGTGTTAATGTCCAGGCCTCACTACCATACATTAAAATAGGTCTGATGACGGTCTTGTAGATCCGGATTTTGGTGTTTCTACTGAGAAGCCTGGACACCAGCACTTTGTGTAGTGCTGCGCTGCATCGTAGGGCGTTCTGTATGCGGAGGTCTATTTCTTCATGACGAGTGTTGGAGTCGGTGATTGTGCAGCCCAAGTACTTGAAGTTAGCCACTCCCTTGTATGTAATATCTCCGACATGCAGATCTTTACGTTTTTCACGGAGGTTTCTGTAGCGTTTCATGTGGAGATATTCTGTTTTCTCGTGGCTAATCTTAAGACCTACTTTCAGAGCTTCTGCTCCTAGGGTCCTTGCAGAGTATTGCACCTCAGTACTATTTTCACCAAGCAGAGCTAGATCGTCCGCGTACCCTATCACCTTGTGCCTTCCGTTAAGTTCGATTCCGATGTCTAGTGATATCACCCGTCTTAGGACATATTCAAGAACCAAATTAAAGAGTATTGGTGACAGAGCATCGCCTTGTTTTAGTCCGGTAACCACCGAGAATTCATCAGTCAGCTCGCCCTGGACTCGGACTCTCATTCTGCTTTCTTTTGTGGCAGTTTCGATCATGTCGACGAGTTTCCTTGGGATGCAAAAGTTCCTCAAAATGGTGTACAAGGCTGCCCGATCGATGCTGTCATATGCCTTTGTGAAGTCCACAAATAGTGCGTGGATATTTTGTGCGTACTCCCATTTTTTCTCCATTAGCTGTCTTAGAAGAAATATCTGGTCCACCGTGCTGCGATTCGGCCGGAAACCGCACTGGTAATCTCCGAGGGTTTGTTCTGCGTATGGTTCCAGTCTTTTGAGCAGTACATACGATAGGACCTTGTACGCTGTCGGCAAGAGGGCTATTCCGCGGTAGTTAGTGCACCTTTTTTTACACCCTTTTTTATGGATTGGACAGATGACACCTATGTTCCATTCCCCGGGTTGCTTTTCGGCCTCCCAAATCTTGAGTAGCAACTCGTATAGTTTGGTTTGGACTGCTCTCCCTCCATACTTCCAGACTTCCGCAGGTAAGCCATCAATTCCAGGCGCTTTATTATTTTTAAGCCTCATGATAGCTACTCTAGCTTCTTCGAAGGTAGGAGGGGTCACCTCACTTTCATTATCTTCCCCAGTGCGCGGGACCGGTTCATCAGGTGAGGGGCAATTCAGGAGTTGCTGGAAGAAATTGCGCCATTGAGATTTAATTTCTTCCCCATCAGTTATCAGGTTGCCATGATCGTCCTCGAGCAGTTGTGCAGTGGGCTGATATCCTTTCTTACATGATTTTACTTCCTGGTAGAACTTTCTACTTTGATCGGCTCTAATAAGGGTCTCCATGCCTTTGACTATGTCATCCATGTGCTGTCGTTTGGATCTTCTAAACACTTTTATCGCTTCTAGTCTTATCTCTTTGTATTTATCTTCCCACTGTGCATCTTGTTCTGACAGAATTTTGTACTTTCTCCTCTCCTCTGCCAAGCGCTCGCACTCCTGGTTCCACCATTTTCTCCGTTTTTTCTTTCTCCTTCGTCCCAGAACTTTGAACGCAGATTTTTTTATGATATTCCTGATTTGTTCCCAATTTGTATCTATATTTTCATCTATCTCTAATTCCTTAAAACTGTTATGTAATTCTAATTGAAATTTACTTCTTGACTCTTTGTCTTTTAAGCTGTCAGTGTTGATTGTTTCCTCACTCTTGCTATGCTTAGGTCGGTAAGTCTTTATTCTAGCTTTCAGTTTTACTCCCAGCAGGTAGTGATCACTGTCACAGTCCGCTCCTCTATACGATCTTACATCTTGTATGGTACTTTTGTGTCGTATATCAATAAGAACATGGTCAATTTGATTGACAGTTACTCCATCCGGGGATTTTCTTGTTACGAAACCGATATTAGAGAAAAACCGATCCGAAGTTAATTTGTATAACTAGATAAATTCTCTATTATTCAGGGATTTAAGCACTGGGTGATTTTACCCTAGATTTTTCTTTACTTCCTCGATCCTTTTAGTAAATTAGTTTTTTTATTTGTTAGAGAGTGGTAAACAAGCATATTACACAAGTATAGCTTGTATTATATTAATGGGAAACTTCAGTTAGGAACTGAAGTTTATCATTAATATTATACTAGTAGTAGTTTATTATTTTCTTGATATTATTCTAAGCTTTATCGGTAAAAAACTACTTGATTTTCTTGTTTTGTTATTAAATACAATACTTTTTCATACCAACAGGAATATAAATACTTTTCATTCTTTTATAAGTCGCACCTTAAACCGTAAAAAATACAATAATATTTTTCTTCCCCGCAAAAAAATCAACCTATCAACAAGAATTTTCTTGGCGCAACTTGAAAAAACAGCCCTTGTTGTGAATACATACAAAGTTCTATTTATATTGGTTCAATTGGATCCTGTCAAAACCCAAGTTACGTTAGAGCAAGACAGGGTCATAAGAAAGAAAGAGTGGCATATTATTTTCACAGTTCAGCTCAAGCAGTTGGGGTGCGATCAATATGGCGGGGTAAGCAAGGAGGTGTAGCGTTCATTGACTATTTTTATTCATAAAAAATTTGTGTAAAGCACATTTTTATCCTTTTAATAGTAATAAGTTTTCAAAAAAAAATTATTCATATTACTGCTGCAAACGGCGATCTTGTGTATGGACATTGGAAAAGTACAATTATCGATATTTGCTGCAGTGGCTAAAGCAAGTAAATTCACAAGCACTCATATCAACAGTAAAAATAAATATCACGTTTCAGAGATTTTGATTACCAATAAAATGCCATAAAAAGGCTATAAAAATCAATGTGTAATAATCATAAAATTAATACAGTTTTACTGTTTTATAATTTTCGTGACGTAACATATCGGGTCATTTCGAAATTACCTAAGTACCATCCAAATTTTAAGGATGTGTCCAGTCCATGAAACTAAACAACTTTCTCTAAGAAACATTTGTCTAATTTCGCCAAAAAATTTTGGTCATCCCATACTAAATTGATCACGTGATCTCTTTGATTTGTATGGAAAGTCGATTTTTATTTTACATATTTGACCATGTGTTCCTTAGAGAAGGTTGTTCAGGTTCATGGACTGAATACATCCTCAAAATTTGGATGGTGAATACAAAATGATCTTTTTCAAATCAAATCAAATCATTTATTTGCATGAGTATGGGTGGATTACAATAAATGTGGTGTAAAGAAAATTTTGGCTCTCCATATTCAACCTTACTAGGCGTGCAAAATTCGTTTATAATCTAATCAATTTAATTACATTTTAATTTGTTAATTTTCAAAATTATGAATCATTAATTACATTAAAATAAATATCAACAATTCAAAACATTTATATCTTTTCAACTTAATAATAATCATAGTTAATAAAATAAATAATAGCAAGTATAATGTCAGAAATAAATTAATATAAAATCATGCATTCAAATCATAGTCAAATGTCAAGAATTCTATGTCAAATGGCTAATTAATGCTATCATCATTAAGAAATTCATTGACAGAGTAGTAGGCCTTATCCAGTAAAATTTGCTTTAGTTTATATTTAAAACAATTTAACGATGCCTCTGTTTTCAAATGCTGAGGTAGTTTATTGTAAATTTTTATTCCCAAAAAAAAAATGCTTTTCCTATGGTTGCTAGTTTTGCAGCCTAGCGTTTTTAAAGTATACTTATGACTCTTACTGTTTAGAGTGTGATAATTTTTCAGATTGTTTCTGATGTATAATGCTGCTTCATAAATATATAGTGAAGGGAGTGTTAGTATCTTCAATTTGATAAAAAATGGCTTACACGAATCAGTTTGGTGGAGCTTACACATTGATCGAATGCATTTTTTTTGTGTTTTGAATATATTTTCTTTATCAACGGAGTTTCCCCAAAACAAAAGACCATATCTCAATATTGAAACTACATGAGCATGGTAGGCACAAAGCAATCTTGTATGATAATATTCAATTATTCTGTCGGTTAAATGTTACCGTGTATGATGACTAATTTATCAGTTGCCTACTGTAAGCAAACAAAGTTATCAGGAATTTTATCAACTCGCAGCTCCATTATAACCTCATTCGAAGTGATAATTACACCAGCGAGTTACAGTGCATCATTGACGGTGAAAGCTAAGCTACCTTCTCTTTGACCAAAAATAGGATGGGTGATCAAAATTATAGACTTACTAGCGGCCGCCCGCGTCTTCGTCTGCGTGGAAAGTTTTTTGCTATCCCTCGGGAACAATACATTTTTTCGAGATGAAAGATACCCTTTGTCCTTCTCCGTACCCCTGACAACGTGTATGCAAAATTTCATGAGGATCGGTTCAGTAGTTAAGACGTGAAGGCGTAACAAACAAACAAACAGACTTTCGCATTTTATAATATTAGTAAGGATTTCTGGTTTTGCAATCAGTACTTAAGTACTACAAAAAATTAGTATATTGCAACAGTATACTACAAAAATGATGTTTTAAACATACATATAATCACTACTGACTACCAAGAAGATTTTTTTTTATTCCGTTCATGCACATCAGGCATTTGTTAGGGCATAGGCTTTCCTTATGGGTGGATGCGAAGGACGGCTTATAACACCACGTGGGCCCAAAATGGATTTGTGGGTGTTAACGACTGTAAATGCAGCCGGGTCCAAAGCTTAACGTGAATTTCGTAGCACAGAGGAGCTCGAAATAGAAAATTTTTGGTCACCCATCCCATGACCAACCCTTGCGAAAGCTGTTAAACTGTCGCAATCACAGGGCGACGCGCCAACCCACTATACCACCGAGTTCTTAATTTAATTCTAAATTCATCTACTTGTGTGCCAAATTTCACTGTGAAAAGGGACCGCTTGGTATTCCAGGCACGAAGAATGCAAGTAACGTACGATAAAAATTCGGGGCATGAATAAGAAAGATTAGCGTTTATTCGTTTTAGATCATGTGTTTGTTTTCAGTGATTTTGGAATCCAAATTGAGTCATCTTTCTGTTTAAATACTATCATTTAAACACAAAAAAGATGACTCAGTTTTAAAATCAATTTGAATTAAGTAATATTTGGGAAACAAAAATGTGCATGCATTTAAAAAAACTATTTTAGAAAAACACTTTAAAAAAAAAGCAAAACCTCCTTCAGAAATCTTAAAAAAACAGCTCTATAAAAAGCAAGAAATAATATTCAAATCGATTAATTAAAACACGTCTATTGAAGTCGGATGTGGCTTTCAGAATATAAACAATACAATATGTAAAAAAATTGCTATCAGCTCTACCCGACTTCAATAGACGTGTTTTAATTAATCGATTTGAAAATTATTTCTTGCTTTTTATAGAGCTGACTTTTTAAGATTTTTGAAGGAGGTTTTGCTTTTTTTAAAAAGCTTTTTGACTGTCATAAACCTACTAATATTTCAATCCCTGTACAGTTCCTATTTGATTTTGAGGAGTTCCCTTGTGTATCTTTAAAATTCAAAATCCAATACCAATGAAATTAATATGGTATTATTTTTAAGGTGTCTTCTTTAAAACAAAAAAAGAATCATCTAAATCGATTCAAAAGCAAAAAAGTAATGGTTGAAAATCCGTTTGAATTCATATAAAATGGTAACAAAAACGACAGTATTTTCAAGATTACTCAAAAACTACTGAACCGATTTCAAAACTTCAAAAAATGGGACGATAACGTTTGAATCATTTCAATCGGTTCAGCCGTCTTCGAGTAATCGGTGTACATACATAGTCAAAAAAAAAAATATACGCGACGAATAGATAACCTCCTCCTTTTCAAATTTTGAAGTCGGTTAACAAGTTTTTTGCTATGCAAAGCTATGCACGATTTAGATCTGGGGCCTAATCACGCTAATTCTGCACGATAAAACCAAAACTGTTACGTTGTCATTTAGGTTATTTTTCTGTAAACGAAACTGAAACAATTTAGTTTTGGTTTTGTCGTTGAAAATTTGTGCGATTGGGCAGATGGGCCCTGACTACTGATTGTTCATCACAGTCTATATACAAAAACGTACAACTAAAAACTGCTAAATTGTAATATCTACACGAGAATGATAAAGTCACGGTATTTGCTTCATCAAACCGTCATTAACCAAACGTTAAATTGTTGTGTTTTCCGCAAAAAAAATACCTCTTCGTTGCAAAAAAAAACCGGTAAAATTAGACCCACCTATTTTATGCACTTGTTTTGAAACTAAACGACCGCAACTTTTAAGTTTTAATAATGTTTTGCGATTTCCAAAAATATTTAGAAAACTTTGTAAAATCGGAGGGAACTAGTCGCTCTTTAAATTTTGACGCGAGCTTTAAACATTTTCATGATACTTTTGTACATTGAAGGATTTTTTTTTCTAAACTAGATCTATTATTGATATTAGAACCATCATCATTTTAGTGGCAGCCATACGACTGCTAGGATTCGACCAAAGATCTCCATGACGATTGCTCATGCGCTGCCTTTATCTAGCAGTTATCCAACTGTCTTACTTATTTAAAAAAAAAATATTCATCAGACCTGACTCAAACCACTTGTCGGATGTAGCATAAAATAACACTGTATTATGATATAGGCATCTATTGAGAAAGGATTTTTTTTATTCTTTCGGCAACCGGTAGGAGTTCCACTCTCTAGTGGAACTCCTTGCCTGAGTCTCAGTCTGTGTTTTTCGATAGGTACTACGCGTTCACTTCATTCGTGCCGCTACCTCCCGGCCCGCTTCTTCATACCGCGCCCCCGGCGTCGCCTGGGGAGGCGCGCGGGAGGGCAACACAGGGGGTGCGGAATGATGAAGCGGGCCGGGAGGGAGCGGCAACGATGAAGTGAACGCGTAGTACATACAATCTGGGAGTCTTCAAGTCGCGAGCGAATAGATTCTTCTAGGCAAGCGCGTTTGCAATCTACGATAGATTGCATACATCGCTTACCACCAGGCGTGAGAGCGATCAAGAAGGCCTAGCCAAAGTAACATTCGCAAATCTTCGTTATCGCTTCGCTTTCGAAACATGTACAGGAGTCAAGCGAAGCGATAGCGAAAATTTGCAAATGATACTTTGGCTAGGAGGGAAGAGCTTTCCTATCTATCATAAGAAAGCGGAAATCCAGAACACTTTTTTGGCTATTGTTAGATCCATACTATAAATAGATGATAATAACGATGATGATTTGTTTACGTTTTTAAATCCTTCGTGTGTAATAATAACACTAATAACACCGACATGTGAATAGTTTACACCTAACAATTTGTGCAGTAAATACATATAATTGCAGTGGAAACAGAATAACTGCAGTTGATTGCGGAAGTAGAGATGTGCACTAAGTATAACCGAATGGAAAACGCTTTTCATTTCTGTCGCAGAATTGCTTTTTAATTCTTTACTTTGAACTTGGTCACAGTAAATTTGCCGTGAGTGACAATAGGGTATTTTCCAAATTCTTTAAAACTGCTTTTATTTAAAGATTGAGACGAACGATTTAACAGAAAAATATTAAAAAAATAATTAATGTCTTTTTTCTTCATTAAACCAATTAATGTTAAACTTATTTTTAAATAGTTTTGAATCTACCGCCAAAACGCTCGGTTCGATGACGTCTACTGTGTGACGTCATCTTTGTGTAAACAATAGAGTAAATTGTTACACAGACTACATAGGTGTTCAAATTGTTTACACAAAGTTGACGTCTCACAGTAGACGACATCGAACCGAGCGTTTTGGCGGTAAATTAAAAACCATTAAAAATAAATTAGACTTTGATTGTTTTAATAGAGAAAAAAGACATAAATTTATTTATTTTTATTTTTCTGTTAAATCGATCGTCCCAATCTTTAAATTTAAGCAGTTTTCAAAAAATTGGAAAATACCCTATTGATAGTTTTCACTAACCATGCACCACGTAAGTATTTTATACTTATATGAAGTTTTTTAAAAATTAACTGCCACATTTGATTCCCAACTACGATTGAATGGCAATTTGTCTTTGGTGGCATTTAGATTAAATGCAGGATCTGAGGGCAGGGCCTATTACAAACAAGAATCACGATAGTCAGATGCAATTCGTCGTTCAATTTAATTGATATTGAACCTTATTTGTGAGGCAATAGTGCCACGGAGTGGGACGAACATCGTACGCTTATCGCCATGTTTTTTTTTGTAAAGGTAGTTTTTTAATATTTTGGCTCGACAACGGAAGCTAAAATCAAAGCTACCAAGCTAAATAACGAATTTAAGATACTTAGTAAAACTATTGGTAATTAATTAGATCTATTTCTTGTAACTTTCATCACATGCCATTCATTTAGTGAAACATTTCTATCATAACTTAAATTGATTCGCCCTTTCCGTTTTACCAATAGTTAGGTAGTTATTAACGAAAGGAAATAAACTTTATTTAAAATATTTTTAGCAGCACGTAAAGTCGTAATTACATTTCAATCTATCACTGCCTTAGGAAAACTTACAATACAGGGTCATTTTCGGACCCCTTTTGAAATATTGTCAGGTCATTCTATAACAGCAGTACTGTCAATTTATGAATTAAAAAAAAAACATTTTTACCTCAAACTTTTCCCTACACAAATTAAATTTGTTGCCACTCTTTGCGCATCGCACAGGTCGATCCGCGCGAGCCCCCCTCCCGCCACCCGCCTTCCCCCGCTAGCGTCCCGTGCGTGAGGGTGAGTGTGCGCGCTTAGATTTTTAGGATATAAAAAGTGGTTGAAAACTGTGAATTTAAAAATAAATAATTCATTATTATCTCACCTATTTTTTTTATTACTTCCTTGAACTTATATTTGATTTTGTAAAGGGGTCGCAAAATTACTCTGTATAAAGCTAATTTGAATCAAGTAACTTCCAGAAACAATAATTTGAAATAACATTTTCTACGAAATTGTTAAATAACGATTCAATCGTGCTAATCGAATAAGTGTAGAACATTGACATCAATGATTTTACTCTTATAAATAATAAAATTATGTATTGAATTTGTTTACTAATTATTAAAATTTGACTTTTGACTTTCCTGAACATAAATGTAATTGACTTAGCGAGGGCGAAGCGCGAGCGAAGCGTCTCTGCTTCAGCTTGAGTAAAAATGCTTTTGTTCTCCTCCACAGGTCGCATTTCCCAACCGATTCACGTGAAATTTTTGTGAGCAGGTGCATGGCATTAATAAAAAAAAACAAATGTACAATTTGAGTTACTTTTTAACTCACAAACGCGAGTTCTACAGCTCACTGAGCCACTAGTTATGTTATTTAAGCATATATTATGTAAATTGTACAATAATTTAATAGGTTTTTTTTGTATGGTATTAGAAAAGGGGAAACTGACAAACAAACAAACGCAATCTAACCTTAGGAGAGTGTAGTTTGCGTTTGTGTGTTTGAAAAATCCTTTCAATCTATGTGAAAATTGTTCCTAGTATGTACCTACCATTACTAGGAAGGATTGAAAGGATTTTTCAAAATTACCACTAATAACGCAATTCCAAGCTCCGGAAGTCGCGGGCTGCTGTTGATGCTAAATAAAATAAATAACATAAAAGCGAAACAATAACGTGACCGTCCATTTCAGTATCAGAATTTATTACATAAATTACAGCTACGTGAAACTGGGGCAGATCTTCAGATGTAAAAGTGATTAAAAAACGAAGAGGAACAAAAGTGAAGGTGACGACGATTGCGCAGGTCCGTGTGTCGGCCAGGCGCCGGCGCACGCGACGGTTACGTTACGTTATTCTGTACCGGTGGATATTACGGCCTGTTTTGAAAACGAATGCCAAGGAGACACTTTCCGTTTCGAACTTCAAAAAAATAAAAATAAAGTTTTGAGGTTTTGAACAAGAATTTTAACAATAGCATGTTAAAAAAAGAGGAATAAAAGTGAAGGTGTCGATTGCGCAGGGTCCGTGTGTCGGCCAGGCGCCAGCGCACGCGACGCCGACCGGTTACCTATGTTATCTGTACCGGTAGATATAGGTGTAAATGGTACATGCGATTAATTTTAGAATGTACAACAGAAGTGAGCAACTTCGGAGGGGTTGTAGTACAAAACGATGTATTTTAATATTTACCCTTTGACATACATTCTCGAGTAAAGTTGCAGTGGATCATTGTATATTGTCAATATTTGTGGTGGATGACATTGTGATGGAAAATGACCTCACTTTAAATGTGGAGATCATTTTTCAATGTTGACGACTCTGTATGAAATATACAGGGAGAAAAAAGCAGCCCTTGACGAGTTTCTTGCCGGATCTTCTCGTTACAAGGTCTCCTGCTTAGGGTTTGCAAGACGATGGCGTAGTTTCAATGACATTCACAAGTTCTCGTAACAAAATTATTTTGAGTTGAATTGAATTAAAATCGCATTGTACGGACGCCAAGGAGACTACTTTTTGCTTCGAATAAAAAAAAGTGACTTTTTAAGAAGATGTTATGGTCTGAAAACTGAAATCAAGGTTGAAAGTTGTTAAATGAAAAAAATTTAAGCAATTTTTTAAATACAATCTGCGTTATATTTTTGATAATGACCATTGAATTAAATCGAACAATCTTTGTAGTTAAGTTAGTTATGATTACGTAGTCAGCTTCTGTGAAAGGAACGCAAAGATAAATGGCCAAGAAGAGTGTGTAAATTAACACCTTATTAATTATTCAAACCAAACGTGATTTAATATGGTAATTAATTGACCCGTTCAACAATTTGAATAATCATTATTTCATTGCGATATTTTTTTAATTCTGCGTTTTGGAAGGTCTAAGTATTGTATATTATATCCATTTACAGTTCGTTCAACTATCTACTTAACATAATCTCTAATATCAGACAAATAAAAATATTATTAACTATTAACATCTATTCGTAAACATATAAAACCTTTACATTTATAATCTTAAGGAAATATAGTAACCACTGCCTAAATTAAAATTACCTATTAGTGAAATTAATCTACCTACAGCAATATGGAATATACATAAGTCGCCGATTTTGATAAATTTGAGCTTGATCGCTTCGGACACGTAAAAAAACATGATGGAACAGAAAAATAAAAAATTCTAATGTATTATTTTAGTTTTATCACACGATGAAATCAGGGAAAAATAACGATATTTTTTTTCCCTTTCGGATATAATGCACTTAACAGTCATATAGAATATCGAATAAGAAATCATTTTTTATATGACACATATGTACTTAAACGCAAAATTTAGGAAGATAGTTGAAAATAATTGAAAATTCTTGGCTATCTCCATAGTAAACGCGCGCCTGAAACGTGACATGTGACGTCATATATCATGTCCGTTTTGTATGGAGCGTTTTCGGCGGTTGCTGCTGCGTGCTAGCTTCAAGTAACTAAATCACGAGAAAAAACGTAAGATTTTTTATTAATAAGTATTACAGTTGATTTTCTCACGCATTATACTATTGATTTTGATAAAAAGAAATTTGATGCATATTCCCTATTGCGTTCTTAAAACAGTTTTCCTTCCTGTATGTTTAAAAAGTTTAACTTAGCTTCATATAAACTTTCATAGTTATTTTTTGTTCTTAAAGTTAGTACATTGTATAATAAAACTGTATGTATGTTTGGTTAGCTAAGTTTTATCTAATTTACATGTAGATTTTGAACATAATATCACACCATACTGCTAATAGAACTAATCGTAATCACAAATACTAACCGGTATAATCGGTTTTTTAATGGGCATATTAATTTCACACTCGTTTCCGAATATCGTACCAATATTTACGATGAGTGAATACTTAAAATTTCCTATATAAATTTAATAACAACATTAAATCTGTTGTCAAGCAAAACCATTGTTTTAAATTATAAAATAAAAATGTAATTTCGATTTGAAAGTCGATATAGGTTGTAAATGATTTCGTTTAAAACTTTCGTAGGTACAGTCAGCAACGTAAATCATTTAACACTTTGGCACTTTGTCATAATAACTTTTTGAATTTGATTGAAGCATAGTAGTCAAAGAGTGAGAGAACTATGACACAGTAATAAAGTGTAAAATAAACTTTTCTTTCTGACCGTACTTGGGCATAACAAAATCAATATTGTCATAGCGTATCCCATATTTCCGTTCGTCGTTTAGATATATTTCGGAAGCGGTGAACGTCGTGACCACTTAGGATTCGAGTGCAAATTGGTTATGGGGTCCGCTGTCACCATTCAGAAAGTACACGGAATGTTACGAAAACTTAATAACTAGTAGCTCTGCAGAGCTGTAGACCTCGCGTTTCTGAGATTTATGAACATTTTTCGACTTGGCTGACATAGGAATTTCCCCTTTTGAAAAATTTGAAAAAATTGAATCGACAAGAAAATTATAATTAAGTATAGAATAATTATACCTAGAACGATAATTCCCTACAAAGCGCGCTGGCAAAAGTGAGGAAACTAAAACAGCCAAACTGGCGCCGTTTTCAGATTTCTATTGTCCATTATTACATAATCATACCTAGTAAGTACAAAACGGTTTCAATTTCCCTACCTTAAAGAGATTAATCATTATTTTATTGGATTTTAGTTAAGATTAGGATATAAATCTGAGAACTGAGCCATTTTGGCTCAGTATAAGTTGCCTCACTTTGCATACAAAGACACGGCTTCTAGGTGTAATTATTCTAAGTATAGAACCTCATCACAAAACACGAGAATCGGTTGAGAAATGCGACCTGTAGAGGAAAACAAATGGACAGCCAGACGGACATACGGAAGCATTTTTGCCCAAGCTGAAAATGGAGACACTTCGCTCACGC
This sequence comes from Agriphila tristella, assembly GCA_928269145.1. Taxonomy (NCBI): domain Eukaryota; kingdom Metazoa; phylum Arthropoda; class Insecta; order Lepidoptera; family Crambidae; genus Agriphila; species Agriphila tristella. The sequence goes on from OV743439.1 coordinate 25,215,002, forward strand.
TTCGCGCACGCTCGGTCAATGAGTTAAGACCTTTATACTTGCTAAGGTACTTTAAGATTACTAATGATGTAAACTAAATTGAAGCTACAAATTAAGTTTATGAAAGAGAAAGGGTTGTTTGTGATTTAAATCTGCAAGCAAAAACATGTGTAATAGTCCTACGCATACGCAAAAAAAACCGCAAATCGATGTACAGCAAAGCCCTTTGGTACACGTATACTTGAGGTAAAAACAAAATTTTGGACCCGCAGTTCTTAAAAACTCTTCGGAAAGGAGTTATGGCGTCATCTTTTTTTGTATGGAAAAAAATTTTTTTTCCTAAAATCTATCGTGCATGGTATCGAATGAAAGGACTTGCTGAGCCGGTTCTAAAAATATATCACATCATTATATTTCAGCCACTTGTCTTAAATTAAACCAAAAAATATTTTCAAAACAGCTCAGACGGACGATGCTAATGGTGAGTCGATTTTTTCTAGTAAGTACATTAATTATCATTATATAAAAATAGCATTGTTAATGCCTAAAATCTAAAAAATCAAGAGTAATATTAGGACAAACCATCAAGCTTAACTTTATTCTCATCCTTACTAATATTATAAATGCCAAAGTCCGTTTGTTTGTTTGTTACGCCTTCACGTCCTAACTACTTAACCGATCATCATGAAATTTTGCATAGACGTTGTCAGGGCTACAGAAAAGGACATAGGGTACCTTTCATCCACAAAAAACGTACAGTTCCCGAGGGATAGCAAAAAAACTGTCTACGCAGACGAAGTCGCGGGTGGACGCTAGTTTCTTATACAGGGTGCATTTGTAACCACCCTCCAAATTTTAAGGATGTGTCCAGCCCATGAAACTGATCAACTTTCTCTAAGAAACATAGGGTCAAATATGTAAAAAAAAATACTTTTCATAGAAATCAAAGAGATCACGTGATCAGTTTAGTATGGGATGACCAACATTTTTTGGCGTGTTTCGACACATGTTTCATGGAGAAAGTTATTCAGTTTTATGAACTGAACACATCCTTAAAATTTACAGAGTGGTTACAAATGCACCTACAGGGTGATACACCTAACTTGACTGATGTTTATAAAATTTCAAAGGTATCCCGCTAAATTCCGATTTTCGGCCTGATCCCGTTGACCCCCACTGGGGAATATCGGGAAAAAGTACGGAAAAACAAACTTATTTCCTGACCAAAGACCTGTAGGAGACCAAAGTGGGGGAAAATTCGGAAAATTTCGGAAAACGTACTTATTTTTCCAATCCTTCTTTTATAATGATCTTTCATTGTAAAAGCGCATTTGCATTGTTTGAAATACACCCAAAAACAATTTTGATAAATATAAACTCTTATAAGAAACGTTGCTAAAGTTTTAAAAAATACATTAATTAACTGTTGAATAACAATATTAACGATGCACCAGTTAAAAAAGTCATAATGATGTGATAATAATTTTCAATGCAATTTTTGTGATATGAATATTTATAGTTCAACTTAAATTTTGCAATTAAAATGTGATTTCGAAACAAAGCTTATAATTAAATTAACATTAGTTATTAATTATGATTTCAAATAATCTTTAACGAATATAGGTACCTACTTTGTTTATACAAAACTTTTTGTAGAGTTATCATTAAATATTTTTTTTTGTATGAAAGCAACCCTAAAGTTGCGAAAAAAATATCAATAACTTCCCTTAATATTTTCGCTGATAAAAAAATACTCGGTTGATAGGTTGATTTCAACATAATTTCAGTTTAGGGTTGCAAAAGCTGTTGTTTTTTCATACAAAAATTGTTCATGCTGAACTCTACGTGACTCTACAAGGTTTTTCAGGTTGTTTATAAAAAAAGTATATTGTAATATTGTGGTTTTAGTTGTGATAAGTGGTTCCTACAACCATCATAAAAAATAGGAACAAGCTTAATAAAAACAACCTTGGCGATTGTCTAAAAAAGAAAAAGTGAAATCTGGGAAAATGACGTATTTACACCAAATTCGTGAGAAGCATATTAGGTAAGTATTCCATTCAAAACAATAGCTTTAGAATAATTATTTATAAACGAGCATACTATAATGTTCCTTAACCGCGTATAAAGCTATTACTATTACATTCACGGTCCAGGTCAAGGTGACATAGAGTCATTCATATATCAAGACGCTCAGGACTATTTGTGACATAAATGATACTTGTTAGTTTAGTAACAATAATGCAGTAACGCGTGGTTTAGGCGGGCATGCGCACTGCACCCGCAGTATGCAGACAAAATAACAGCTGATCGAAACAATCTCACCTTTGACTGTGCCGAGTCCGGTTGCATGAAGTAAAATAGGAAGAACATCCACACAGCCCCCACTAGGCAGAATATTTTCAAATTCCGCCTCATTTTGCTCATTTATATGTAAACACTGCACTTGGGAAGCGTGGAATGGAACGCGCGTAACTTTTTTATTTACTTCTTTTTTTCGGTGTCGTTGGTCGCGGGCGGCGCGCGGCCGCGCTCCGTGCCTCGTACTGACTGAGCCTAGTACAGATTGTTAGCGCCCGATCATGCGCGTATCGGTCCTCGAACCCGCATTTGAAAATAGATCTTCGCGGTTACTATTGCACAGTGCACAGTGCGCAGTGCATTGGCGGTGCGGCACGCGGCGTCGCAAGTCGCTATAGGGATGTCCAATTCGCTATCTGGAACATGGTCGGCAGTTACTTCCGACTTTCGATTGTTTCGAATTGTTCATAGTTATCACAGTACTAGCTACCGACCGTCACTTCGTCTGTGTGGTAATTGAAAAAGAACTACTCACTATGGTCATCTAAAATTATAATTAAAATGTATTGTAATTTGTAAACGTTCAATTTGGTTTTAGTTCACAAGCATATTTTTTTTATCCACAACTGTGTTTTTGGCCTCCACCTCACCTGATGTTAAGTGACGATAAGGCCGAAAGTGTAAGCGCACTACACCCGGCATCCTATAGTCTGGCGGACTTGACATCAGCCCTACCACCAACCAAACTGAGTAAAATTGTACCCCCATCCTGGCAATCAAATCCGGGACCCCTGCATCTTTCTTACATGTGAGGGCGAACTTTAGACCACAGAGCCGGTTACACATATTTTTGTAGAAAAAATATTACTACTAGATCATTCATTTTCACTGATGTAATTTTTGCAACTGTTGTTTAATGAAATGACCTTTAAAAGCTTGTAAATTCTGTAATAACTAACTCAATTGCACTAAAAGGAATGATAGTTTTTAACCATGTTACATTAAGATAGAATTTTAATAGCCTTAGCAATAAAAAAATATTGCTTTGAGTTAGCATGTCGTAAAAATCAAATTTCAACAACCCTACTACCGCCAGACAAAATAGCTTAGCTCTACGTGCATTAACTTTTTAACAGGTGTAAATGCAGATGCAATATGTACGACATGCAAAACCGATATCTTTTGCATTCGAAATAAGATTAATTTTCAAACTAAGCTTTAAATCTTTATAGAGATACTCGTAATAGCACCAATTCTTTTTCTTTAAAGAATGCTAAAAAGTGTTGATATAAGTACGAATACAAGGATTATTGTAAACTCGCCAAACTTATGCCCAATTTTTGAGGTACCTACATATCGGTGCGGTTTATGGTTTTACTTTATCGCAGAGGTCCACATTATCTGGTTAGATTATATTAATTACTTACTGTAAATTACTTTAAACCAAATAATGTAGACCCCTGCGATAAATTTAAACTTCCGATAAAGTACCTCGAAAACCGGGGGTTAGTCGTTTATTCAAAAAAAAATATTATCGTTTAATTAAAATAATATTACAAGCAACCAATTAGATTTTAGAGCTTTAATCATTATTAAAAAAAAACATATTATAACAAAACAATTTATAGTTGAAATCATTTTTATTTATGAATTTATTAGTTCAAGATTAAACGCATTTCTTAGGTTTCGTGAACAATTCTCATATTTTTATTACTATTTCAGATTCACCTATGTTTGACAACATTATTACAATAACTTAAGTTCTTAGATTATTGATTATGAGCTACATGTAACAAACAATTATAGGCAAATACAACATTCAAAAATTACGTAAGAAACAAATTTTTAACAAACACTTAAATATTTTAATTTTTTGAAAGGTGTAAGTACCTAATTAATTTGTTTATCTTGAACACATCTAATATTTGTTGGTTTTCATTGCTTGTGCCAAAAACAGATTGATTTCTGTACGTAAGTAACTTAAACTTTTTGAAAGCTGGGTGAAGTTTTGTTTGACGGAGTCTAAAAAGGCAAGTTTATATTTGAAACTTTTTTAAATGAAACTTTATTGATTTTCAGCAGAAATCTTAAACCCTAAAAAGGTAACATTTATTTATGAAACATCTGTAATTCATTTTTATTGGAATAATTTTGTAATCGATAGTGTTTTTGTTATTTATAAACATAAACAAAATTAAAGAAGTTAATATTATAATCTTGCCCATTTGCCCCAAGAAAAGCCTTTAATTTTAGCAGTAGCTTTAGAAGATTTTTCTTTTCACAGTTTTTCAGAGTTGTTTGCTTATTAAAGAAAACACGCCAACCTTTATTTTCAAGTACAGGTACCTAATAAAAAACTCTTGATTTTGTACGATTATCTCACTGATGAAATTAAAAACAACTTTCATTTTACTATTTATTAGCGTCTTATTATTAAATCTTCTTATTTTTTATAAAGACTACATACTTTATTTTCTGACTCTACGAAAGAATAGCTCTACCTACTACATTCTATATTCTACGCCATCTAGTAGAGGCGATGGTAAACGGCTGGTCTCAAAGCTTGAACTACAAGCGAATACAATGTTGTTATAAAAAGGACATAGATGTCAGCACAATAAAATTTAGAGCTTTTTTTAAACACATGCCGGCTAGAGTCTTTTTTCATTTTTTTATAGACAACATACTTTTAAGTCCATTCACTTGGATAATCCATTTTTAGCAAATCAAACACGTCACCGTGGATATTTGTAGTTAGAGTCACTATTTCTTTTTTCAATAGTTATGATTTAAATTTATGGATTTCAGCATAACCGATGAGTATAGATTATTAAACTTACCTTTAGTTTTCTTTACCCCTCATTTAAATGTATATTTTTAGAAAACAGGTGCTAAATAATGGTCTAAGAATATTACAAAATATTAACGGTGCGGTTGATAAAATATTAATACCGCAGTTAATTAAAATTTCCAAGCTAGAGACGAGACTCCACATGATGGACCCTAGGGTTGCCCGGGCTAGATGCTTAGCCAGTAGGGTTGGCACGCTTTGGGAAATTTAAATAAGGATGCATTAACAGTCATAAAGAATCATCTAAAACAGGTTGTTGTAAAATTATTAAAAGGTTTTTGCATGAGGTTCCTCCTTTATTGCTGAAATCTGCTTTAGTTTTGAAATAATTTTCTTGCATGAAAATAGGTTTGTTTAACAATCAAAACAACAAATATATTGTTTCAAATTTTAATGGTTACTGACGTTATTAGAATAAACTATGTCGGGATTTACTCCATGTTAACCGCACAGTTCCGGTTAAGAATAGGACTGTCCTATCTCATCCCGTGGGTATCGTAGAAGGCGATAGAGGGAAGTTTTAGGGACCCGGTGCAGACCATCGCACAAAGGGTCACTCGAATGGCAGCGAGGAAACTGTTAACAAAAGCATTCCCAAGGAGGGTTGGTGTCAGGCAGGCGGCCGACCGTAAAACTTTGCCAAAACCTAATGCAGTATGTATTACATGCTGCGCCGACCCCAATAGTGGTCGTTCTACGAGCGCAAAATTTTATTTTGTGTAGACATCTATATATATAAAATTCAAAGTCCTGACTGAGTGAGATATCAACGCACAGCCCAAACCGCTGAACCTAGAGACTTGAAATTTTGCACACAGATACTTTATACAGTGTAGGCATCCACTAAGGAAGGATTTTTGAAAATTCCATCCCTAAGGGGATGAAATAAGGGATGAAAGTTTGTATGAAAGTCCCTCAGTTTTGATGCTAGGATCTTCAAATTTTGTATTCAGGCTGATGATTGAAAATTAGTAAATACGTGTATCATCGTTTTTCAAAATTCTACCCCCGATGGGGTGAAAAGGGGGATGAAGTTGAGTATAGAAGAAAATCCTTAATTTTCAAAGTAAAAATCGTTAAATTTATAATTCAGGCTTATGGATGGAAATATAACGCAACGTATATGGTTATTGGTAGTATTTTAACCCCTATGGGGATGAAATGGGGTAAATAAACCTAAAATAGATATGGATGTCGTTATTGGGGTTTTCTGGGATGACGATTGCGAAAATGACATTCATTTTGAAGTCCAACACGGTCGACATGATTAAACCACTAAAGGGGTGAAAATTGGGTTCAAATTTGGTATGGAAAACAATATAAAATATACTTTACAACTTAAAACTTCGTACGAGCATGTCTAAAAATAAATAGACAAACATATATATTGTGGATTTTAAAATCAACCCCTTAGGGTGTAAATGGGGTAAGTAAACATAAAAATCGATATGGATGTCGTTCTTGAGGTTTTATGGGATAGTGATTGCGAAAATGACATTTATTTTGAAGTACAACACTGTGGACATGATTTAACAGCTAAAGGGGTGAAAATGGGGTGCAAATTGTGTATGGAAAAATAATATAAAATGACTTACGGCAGTGAAACGTGGTCGCTAACTATGGGTCTCATAAGGAGGCTCAAGGTCACCCAGCGTGCAATGGAGAGAGCCATGCTCGGCGTTTCCCTGCGTGATCGAATCAGAAATGAGGAGATCCGCAGGCGAACTAAAGTAACCGACATCGCTCGAAGGATTGCTCAGCTAAAGTGGCAGTGGGCTGGACACATAGCGAGAAGAACCGATGGCCGTTGGGGCGGAAAGGTTCTTGAATGGCGACCGCGCACCGGACGGCGCTCCGTGGGTAGGCCCCCGACAAGGTGGACCGACGATCTGGTGAAGGTTGCCGGAAGCCACTGGATGTGGGAAGCGCAGGACCGATCGTCATGGAAATCCTTGGGGGAGGCCTATACCCAGCAGTGGGTGTTGTGCGGCTGATATGATGATGATGATGAGACATTACAACTTTGAAATTCTAAGAAGCATGTCTAAAAATAAATAGGCAAATATATATTTTGTTATTTTGAAAATCATCCCTTAGGGGGTAAATGGGGCAAGTTAACATGAAAATCGATGTGGATGTTGTTCTTGAGGTTTTATGGAATGAGGAATGCGAAAATGACATTTATTTTGAAGTCCAACACGGTGGACATGATTCAGCCGCAGGGGCGGGAACGGGAACGGGAACGAGAAAGGAACGGGAACGGGAACGAGAAAGGAACGGGAACGCAAACGCGATCGCTCGAAAGCGAACGTGAACGGGAACGGAAACCGGGGACAGGAACGGGACCAAACGGGAACGGAAAAGGGTAAAGAAACGGGAACAGGATACTACTAATATCTCTGGACCCACTTCTGATTGTTGTAATAAACTAGCTTCCGCCCGCGACTTCGTCCGCGTGGATATTAGAGAAAATATCCACGCGGTACTATAAATAATACTAGTAGTACTATAAATAAATTGGGATAAGGACAGGAGGATGATGATGGGATTTACTCCATGTAAGTCGTGTAATCGTCGGAGTTTCAAAAATAAACAGGTACAGTGTACGTACGTACATGATGTAAATCCCGACATAGTTTATTCTAATAACAAAACAACAAAGGTACCAGACCTGAGACAATAGAGAAAATTAAGTTTTTGACCGAGTGAGAGCGAAGCGCGAGCGAAGCATTTCCGTTTCAGCAGCAAAAATGCTTTCGTATGTCCGGCTGTCCGTCTCCTCCACTCGCATTTCTCAACCGATTCTCATGAAATTTTGTGAGCAGGTTTAATAGTTAAATATATAGTTTTTTTTGTCGATTCAATTTTCTAAAATATTTAAAATAGCGGAGATAATAAGAGAAAAATTATATTTCGGTTTTTTCGAAAAATGACACAAACACGAGGTCTACAGCTCTACAGAGTAGCTGTATATTCTAATTATGCATAATTTAGAATCTAAATTGATCCCGCCGGGGATCGAACCTCGGAAATGGTGATTGGTGACACCATGATCCTGTGTACAGCCACTCGTCTACAGAGGTTGTCGATCGAATATCCAAGAAACTTTCAAAATTAGGATTGTCCTGAACAAATTTTAAATAATGGTTACTGTGTTTGTCACTGCATAAAATATCGTATGCAAGCTCCACAGATACGATGAGCCATCTGCAAGCATTAGTGCAATGTGATGCACGCAAATTTGACCTTTATGCACTTGTTTATGTATACTGTCATGAAAGTTATAGCTTACGCAGCAGCTTATAGCCGTTTTGGATGATAAGTGACTTTTACAAAGGCTATTTTTTGGATGGGTGACCAAAGCTACTACGACAGTTGCTTACATTGCGAGGTCATAATAATAGTAGCTGTACCCTAAAATTTAGCTAAGTTCAGATTGAAAATTTTGTAATGTTGTAATATAAGAATGAATATTCTATTAATAATAAAAATTATGTGTTAAATGTTGTAGTATAAATAATGCGATTGGGGTTTATGTACTTACACTCATCCGATAAAGCTATATAAAAAATATAATATTTATTAAACCAACTAGCTTCCGCCCGCGACTTCGTCCGCGTGGATATTAGAGAAAATCCTTAGGGAACCTTCAACCAGAATCCGACCAGCCGATTTTATGCGATTAGGCCGGTCCCCACCAAGCGCGCTGCCTCGCGAGGCAAAACGTTTGCCGCGTGTGGCAGGCCTCGCACGAGGCTGCGCGCTTGGTGGGGACCGGCCTAATCGCATAAAATCGGCTGGTCGGATTCTGGTTGAAGGTTCCCTAAGGATTTTCTCTAATATCCACGCGGACGAAGTCGCGGGCGGAAGCTAGTTTATTACAACAATCAGAAGTGGGTCCAGAGATATTAGTAGTATCCTGTTCCCGTTTCTTTACCCTTTTCCGTTCCCGTTTGGTCCCGTTCCTGTCCCCGGTTTCCGTTCCCGTTCACGTTCGCTTTCGAGCGATCGCGTTTGCGTTCCCGTTCCTTTCTCGTTCCCGTTCCCGTTCCTTTCTCGTTCCCGTTCCCGTTCCCGCCCCTGCGGCTGAATCATGTCCACCGTGTTGGACTTCAAAATAAATGTCATTTTCGCATTCCTCATTCCATAAAACCTCAAGAACAACATCCACATCGATTTTCATGTTAACTTGCCCCATTTACCCCCTAAGGGATGATTTTCAAAATAACAAAATATATATTTGCCTATTTATTTTTAGACATGCTTCTTAGAATTTCAAAGTTGTAATGTCTCATCATCATCATCATATCAGCCGCACAACACCCACTGCTGGGTATAGGCCTCCCCCAAGGATTTCCATGACGATCGGTCCTGCGCTTCCCACATCCAGTGGCTTCCGGCAACCTTCACCAGATCGTCGGTCCACCTTGTCGGGGGCCTACCCACGGAGCGCCGTCCGGTGCGCGGTCGCCATTCAAGAACCTTTCCGCCCCAACGGCCATCGGTTCTTCTCGCTATGTGTCCAGCCCACTGCCACTTTAGCTGAGCAATCCTTCGAGCGATGTCGGTTACTTTAGTTCGCCTGCGGATCTCCTCATTTCTGATTCGATCACGCAGGGAAACGCCGAGCATGGCTCTCTCCATTGCACGCTGGGTGACCTTGAGCCTCCTTATGAGACCCATAGTTAGCGACCACGTTTCACTGCCGTAAGTCATTTTATATTATTTTTCCATACACAATTTGAACCCAATTTTCACCCCTTTAGTGGTTTAATCATGTCGACCGTGTTGGACTTCAAAATGAATGTCATTTTCGCAATCGTCATCCCAGAAAACCCCAATAACGACATCCATATCTATTTTAGGTTTATTTACCCCATTTCATCCCCATAGGGGTTAAAATACTACCAATAACCATATACGTTGCGTTATATTTCCATCCATAAGCCTGAATTATAAATTTAACGATTTTTACTTTGAAAATTAAGGATTTTCTTCTATACTCAACTTCATCCCCCTTTTCACCCCATCGGGGGTAGAATTTTGAAAAACGATGATACACGTATTTATTAATTTTCAATCATCAGCCTGAATACAAAATTTGAAGATCCTAGCATCAAAACTGAGGGACTTTCATACAAACTTTCATCCCTTATTTCATCCCCTTAGGGATGGAATTTTCAAAAATCCTTCCTTAGTGGATGCCTACACTGTATAAAGTATCTGTGTGCAAAATTTCAAGTCTCTAGGTTCAGCGGTTTGGGCTGTGCGTTGATATCTCACTCAGTCAGGACTTTGAATTTTATATATATAGATAAAAAAAGAAAATTATCTAAGAACTTTTAATTTAAATTGAACCATTTGCAGAAAATAATGTTTTTCATTAGATATACTATATTAGGTACACAAATAAAAATTCAGCACGTGTTTTTTTATCCATAGGTCACAAATTCACAATAAGGAATAGAATAAACTCGAACAAAAGTTTATTTGACAAAAACCAAAGATGAAAAACCGGTCAAGTGCGTGTAGGGTTCCGTAGTTAGGTATCATATACCTTGCCTTATTTAATACCACTATCATTTTTCATCTGCAAAAATAACTTTGTGTTTCATAGAGTTTGTTTGAATGATAAGTTTGCGGTTTTGGAAAATATGTTATATCTCTAAAACTACTAAATATATTTCGTTTCAAACTAATTTTCTTTGAAAGTGTTTATCTGCAGCATATATATTTTTTTTGGATTTTTCACTATCTTATTTTAAAAGTTAGAGGGGGATACACACATTTTACCACTTTGGCAGCGTATATCTTTCAAACGGTTGACTTTGAAAAAAATAGTCTTAGAAACCTCAATGTCATTTTTAAAGACCTATCTAAGACACACGCACGTATTGGTTTGAAGAAAAATATATCAGTTTCAGTTCCATGTATCGGAAGCCCCTTAAATTTTTAATTTTTGTGTGAAAACCGTAAAGCGGTTTACAGAATACATTTACCTACCTAGTTTCAACTGTATAATCCTAATAGTTTCGGAATAAAGTGGCTGTGACATACGGATGGACGGACAGACAGACAGACATGCATGACGAATCTATAAGGGTTCCGTTTTTTAACTTTAGGCTACAGAACCCTAACAAGTGTAAAAGAAAGATTTAAAAATGTTACCTTTCCTACGTCACATTTTGTTTTGTTTTTCGAACGTCGCATTTTTCCCTCGCGTCCTGTCAGTCAGACAGAATTTCATCCCGTTCCCGTTCCACAGAGTCCGCGCGCGGCCCGTCGGGAGCGGTTCCCTTGTCCGAATGCAATCGATTGTTCCGCAACTTTATCGATGTTAGCGAGTCTGTCGATTTGAATAAGTTCTTAATTTGAATTTTGAAAAAAATTTGTGTTCTAAATTAGAATTTTTAAAAATGTGTGTCAAAAAAATGAGTTAAAAATGGATGAAAGCTTTGTTTAGCTGTTTTTAATAAAACTTTTAGGAAGTTGTCTGCATACTTATTGAGGTAAGTTTAAAAATTTCTAGTTATTTTTAAAAACCGCTTTTCACCGACCAGTGGTAGTTAGTAAATGATATAAAAAAAAACATTTTGTTAGAAGCTAATAATTTCAGGACACACATCGTGTACACTGCTTCGATTTCCCCGCGTACTATTAATTAGCTAGTGTTTTATTTTGATTAAGTAATAGTACGTAACCGTACTACCTACGTACGTACCTAGCTAATAAATTAAAACAAGGCCTAACTTAATGATAATAATACGCGCTGTAATTCGTAAAAATGTTTTATTTCAATAAATATTGAAAAGATTCTTCTCTCATAAATAAATGGCTTGCTAAAAAAAATATACCTAACTAGAAATAAATATAAACAAAACTATAAATATATTTCTTTCAAAATGTTGTCTGTTTATCCAGTTTTTCTCGGTATGTTCTTATATTGTCACTAATAATTTGTAATTTCTTTCGTAATCTATGTGAGGAAAACCATTGATTTGATTTATTTTTTTGCAAGAGTTGGGTAAAGATTTCTTACCAAATGAGACAAGTAAGATGAACAGACTTTATTTATTGCATGAGGTTAAAGTTAAGGATTGTCCATGTCCAGCTGTTTCACATGTTGTTCAGTGTCGTTTTAGGCAAACTGTCCATCTTAAAATTAGTGACCCACCGAAGTTTCGGTTTCGCAACGCCGCCTCTCGCGCGTTTTTTGCTTTGAACGTCAACCCGGTCGGCCAGCTTTACTATTTTCTAAAGTTTGCAGCGTCCAGTTCGTCGCTGCAGATGAGTTGTCTGGCAGGTGTCATATTCCCATTACTGGTTAAACTCTTCTTCTAAAATCTATGGCATTTTGCCTAGTGACTCCGTAATGGGTATATGACATCTGTCAGAAACTCGACGACACGACCACTGACAGTGAAGTTGCAGTTAGAGTAGCACCCCAGCTCACCCGGCCGGATAGCTCCGCCGTAGGGTTGTTTTCCTATTTTTTTTTAAATTCAGTCATACATAGGGTCAATCAAGAGTTGAGTGCATCGAATATTTTGTATAGGTAGGTAAGTTTTAAAAGTTTTGGACAATACACACTATGATCGTTTTTGAGTGGATCAACTTTTTAGTGTAAGGAAAAACGACATGTAAATGACGATGTGTAAATTTTTATAAATTAAAATAAAACTGGATAACTCTTAAAAAAAAATATCTTTTTTTATTAAGATTAATAGCCAATAAAACATACTTAGTTTTGTACACAAATATTTAATAATTTATAAAAAAAATATGGACAATTTGTCCCCAGTTTTTGTATGAAAAATAGGGGTTGTCCCCTGGGTCACCAACGTTTTTCCTTAAAATTACATTATTTTTTTATGTCTTTTGAGTTTTCTTATAAAATAATCAGCTGAGAGTATTTGCAACTACAGATGAACTTTTTATAAAAATGGTTCAAGTATATATTTAAGAAATGCCACAAAACAACAAAAAGTTGATTCACCCCATTTAACGAATTATAACTTGGAAAAGGCATGTTTTCTATAGTAGATATCATGGGAAAAGTATACCTACCTACTGAGCAAAATAGTTTCGATATTTTATATTAAACTTATATCTCCACCTGCGACTTCGTCCAGGTGGTTGGGCCCCCCTAAGGTTTTTCAAAAATAATGCTCCCTAATTTCAAATTCCTAAACCCAATACTTTAGCTTGCGTGCTGATATAACTATTCTAGTTAATCATTCAGTGAGTTTTCCTCAATTGTACCTGAAGAAAAGTGCTTAGAGGACTGCACGGTCACATAAGTAAATCACTTTCGCATGTAAATAAACAGTGTCCTGGAATTCGATGGGCACCGAGCCATTTGAAGCTTATGGCACGTTATCTCCTAGCGCCTGCATAATTGAATGCATTGCCCTGGCAACTTGACTAGTAGTTACGAATTCCCATGATAGTACTCAATACTATCGTAGTATATGACCGAATTACATAAAGCTAGTATTTGAACACAGAATACCTAGTCAGCATAAGTAAGCCAACCGATCTATTCCCCATTCATCCGGATGAGTTTTAATAAATATTGAAATACCTAAAAATGTTTTTTTTAAATATTTGTCTTTATTAAATGTAAACTGTCAAAAAGATACAGATCATTTTTTCTGCAGTCTGTATCTTTTTCTTGTTCCATTAGTTAATTAACACGCCGGATGAATGGGGAATCTATTTTCGGATGAATGGGTAACAATTTATTTTTATTTAATTTTCGGATGAGTGGGACATATTAACTCGGATGAGTAAGAAATGAAAATATTTCGGATGAATTTTGCGGATGAATTGGGGAATAGATCAGCCAACCTACTGCCTTGGCTTTTTGTCCTGCCCCCCTACTCAAACGGCTAACATTCTACATAACAAAAACCCTGTCTGATATTGAAACAGGTGTTAGTGTTGCTAAAACTGAATTTTACCTGGTGGACGGTGGCAAGGAAGACGAAAATGGAGCACGCTGCACTTTGGGAAAGTCAGAATTTCGTAAACAATACAAATGTTTTTTCGCTTCGGTATTCCCCGATTTCCAAACAAACATCTCTGTTATTCATTCAACATTAATGTTTATGACTTAGGTATTTATTTTAACATTATTGTTTGAGATTAATTAACTTTCACTTTTCAAAGTTCACATAAAAGGGGTGGAAAATTAATAGAAAATCCGTTCTTGTAATAATAGTTTCATATTAGAAGGTGTTGCCGATGACGACAACCTCAACACTGTACCATAGGATGAAACGCCAAGCAGCAGGAGCGGGAGCAGAGCAGAATGAAAACACCTTTCTTGATATATGCCCATATATTGTGGTTATGGTTACAACTTGAGATGGGCGTGCGAGCTTACAAATTTTCCTACGTTCACACGTCCTAAGGTAACATTTTGTATGATAGCAAATATCCACTAGTACAAAAACTTATATTTTCTACCTATCTGGGGTAGTTTACAAAATTCAAATTATGACTACCCTACGCTATTACAAATTGTTAGCAGTGGTGGGGAGTGCGCCTACCCCCACTCCTCGCCTGCAATCAACTTAGCAGAGGTGGTGGGGGTAGCGAAGCCCCCACTCCTTTTTCTTTGCGAGACTACCTACTTCATTTTATTATTTGTCTACCTTTTACATTTTATGTTAGAAGATCTAGGTGTTTAGGCACCTCATTATTTTAACCAGAGACCTATACAAGAGGCCTTTATTTATAATCTTACCTCTTAGTACCACATCAAAACCTTTAGGGCTTATGGGACAAAGGTTGGCGTATGACCTAGACATCTTTTAGGTCGAAACTACCACCTCCTTGACCCATATTACCTAGCCCATTACCTCAAAACCTTTACCAGTACCTTTGTAAGTAAAACACAAGCGTTAATATCATTTAATTCCTAGGATACCTAAATACCTAAACAATACCTATTTGAGCTAAAACTTGAATATCTCACAAAGTATAAAACTTACAGCTACGCTAAATATCTCATTTTACAGAACATTTTGAAAGCAACAATTTAAAACCAAATAGAACGTTACACATTAATAAACTTCAAAGTAATTAAAAACACAAACTAATTAACTCAATTAGTTATAACAAGCTACTACAGTACTTACATGAGAAAATCACAAACACAGATTTTATCACTAGGAACGCACTTAGTGTCCACAAATAGTCTTTTTGCTATACACATTTTAATCACTTTTTCCACTGATTTCACTTGATTGAAGCTGTCCGTAACAGTCTCCCCCCGGTGCAGCACTCGCGGCACCTTCCTCTTCAGTAGGGAGGACAGCCAATCTCGCTGTCGGGCGACGAAAAACTCCTCCTCTTGTCTTGACATCAGCGTTGCGAACCTCGCCGTCTGGTCCAGGATACACCGCCGTCACGACGCCTCGCGGCCACACATTGCGAGGCAAGCTGGAGTCGACGATGATGACGACGTCACCGGGCTTAAGTGAGCGGCCCGTGACGTCACGCGCGCCCCCGCGCGGAATGAGCTCTGGCAGGTACTCGCGCACCCAGCGGCGCCAGTACTCGTCGGCCAGCACCTGCGCAGCACGCCACAGCTTGCGCGAAGCTGGCTCGCACGGCCCAGTGAGTGGCAGACCGCGCGAACCCCCCAGAAGAAAGTGATTTGGGGTGAGCGCCTCTGGATCTTCTTCGCTGACTGGTACATGGGTTAGCGGGCGAGCGTTTATGGTGTGCTCTACCTCCGCCAACAGCGTTGCTAGTACCTCTTCTCGCGGTGACTTCTCGTTCAGTGTGACTCGTAGCGCGCCTTTGACTGAGCGCACGAGTCTCTCCCACGCGCCTCCCTGATGTGGCGCGCCCGGAGCGATGTAGCGCCACTCCATACGCTCTGTTAGTGCGTAATCACGTAGCGCCGGTTCCCATTCTTCTATCGCACGACGCAACTCTACGTCGGCGCCTCTGAAGTTTGTTGCATTGTCTGAGTACATAACGCGCGGCCACCCGCGGCGCGCGCCCATTCTTCTTAGAGCCATGATTGCCGAGTCTGTCGATAGCGAACCCACCAACTCTATATGTATTGCTCTCGTCGTGAGGCACGTAAATAGTGCGCCCCACCGTTTTTCGTGCCGCCGTCCCACCGTCACAGTTAGAGGTCCAAAATAGTCAGCCCCACAGTATGTGAAGGCCCTTGTGAATGGCTGTAATCTTGCCTTAGGTAAATCTCCGTGCACTGGAACCACAGGACGTGCCTTTCTTACGCGACAAAACACGCATTTGCTAGCGACTGTACGTATCGTCGGTCTCAGTCGCAGTATCCAGTATTTGGCTCTGACGTCATTCACAACGCGCTCATTGTGTGCGTGGTGGGCGCGACGGTGCTCGCGAAGCTGGCTCGCACGGCCCAGTGAGTGGCAGACCGCGCGAACCCCCCAGAAGAAAGTGATTTGGGGTGAGCGCCTCTGGATCTTCTTCGCTGACTGGTACATGGGTTAGCGGGCGAGCGTTTATGGTGTGCTCTACCTCCGCCAACAGCGTTGCTAGTACCTCTTCTCGCGGTGACTTCTCGTTCAGTGTGACTCGTAGCGCGCCTTTGACTGAGCGCACGAGTCTCTCCCACGCGCCTCCCTGATGTGGCGCGCCCGGAGCGATGTAGCGCCACTCCATACGCTCTGTTAGTGCGTAATCACGTAGCGCCGGTTCCCATTCTTCTATCGCACGACGCAACTCTACGTCGGCGCCTCTGAAGTTTGTTGCATTGTCTGAGTACATAACGCGCGGCCACCCGCGGCGCGCGCCCATTCTTCTTAGAGCCATGATTGCCGAGTCTGTCGATAGCGAACCCACCAACTCTATATGTATTGCTCTCGTCGTGAGGCACGTAAATAGTGCGCCCCACCGTTTTTCGTGCCGCCGTCCCACCGTCACAGTTAGAGGTCCAAAATAGTCAGCCCCACAGTATGTGAAGGCCCTTGTGAATGGCTGTAATCTTGCCTTAGGTAAATCTCCGTGCACTGGAACCACAGGACGTGCCTTTCTTACGCGACAAAACACGCATTTGCTAGCGACTGTACGTATCGTCGGTCTCAGTCGCAGTATCCAGTATTTGGCTCTGACGTCATTCACAACGCGCTCATTGTGTGCGTGGTGGGCGCGACGGTGCTCGCGAAGCTGGCTCGCACGGCCCAGTGAGTGGCAGACCGCGCGAACCCCCCAGAAGAAAGTGATTTGGGGTGAGCGCCTCTGGATCTTCTTCGCTGACTGGTACATGGGTTAGCGGGCGAGCGTTTATGGTGTGCTCTACCTCCGCCAACAGCGTTGCTAGTACCTCTTCTCGCGGTGACTTCTCGTTCAGTGTGACTCGTAGCGCGCCTTTGACTGAGCGCACGAGTCTCTCCCACGCGCCTCCCTGATGTGGCGCGCCCGGAGCGATGTAGCGCCACTCCATACGCTCTGTTAGTGCGTAATCACGTAGCGCCGGTTCCCATTCTTCTATCGCACGACGCAACTCTACGTCGGCGCCTCTGAAGTTTGTTGCATTGTCTGAGTACATAACGCGCGGCCACCCGCGGCGCGCGCCCATTCTTCTTAGAGCCATGATTGCCGAGTCTGTCGATAGCGAACCCACCAACTCTATATGTATTGCTCTCGTCGTGAGGCACGTAAATAGTGCGCCCCACCGTTTTTCGTGCCGCCGTCCCACCGTCACAGTTAGAGGTCCAAAATAGTCAGCCCCACAGTATGTGAAGGCCCTTGTGAATGGCTGTAATCTTGCCTTAGGTAAATCTCCGTGCACTGGAACCACAGGACGTGCCTTTCTTACGCGACAAAACACGCATTTGCTAGCGACTGTACGTATCGTCGGTCTCAGTCGCAGTATCCAGTATTTGGCTCTGACGTCATTCACAACGCGCTCATTGTGTGCGTGGTGGGCGCGACGGTGCTCACGATATAGTAGCAACCGCGCATACGGGTGCCTGCCGTCCAGTACTACGGGGTGAGTAGCGGGGGCAGACACACCCGCTGCCCCTATTCGTCCCCTGGCACGCAGCACACCTTGTTCGTCCAAATACGGATCTAGCTTTCGCAGCCGGCTTCCCGCTCTGAGGTTTCGCTTTGCGGTGATGCGTTCTATCTCTTCAGCGAAACATTGGCGCTGCGAAGCTCGTTGCAATCTCATCTCAGCCTCTTCTAAAAGCTCTACGTTCATCGTAGCGGCACGGTCACGACATTTGCGTACGAATAGTAATACTCTCGCCATCGCTCTCACCAAGCGTTCATATGAGGAAAAACGCTCGGCTCGAGGCACACTATCGTTTGCTTCTCCCATCGTCGTGAGCACTATCTCTACCGTGTCTTCTTCCGTTACGATATCACATGTTGGCCATAAAGCCTCATCTTCATATAAAAATTCGGGTCCTTTAAACCATCTGTCATTACACGTCTTCATCTCTACATTAGGGCGCGTTGCGTCGTCCGCCACATTCAGCGCTGTCGGAACCCATCTCCATTGGCTAGCGTCCGTAGTCTCGGCTATCTCTCCTAAGCGGTGCGCTACGTATGGTGAGTAACGCACGCTATCATTCCGTATCCAATGCCACACGGTACGCGAATCCGTCCAATATACAGTTTTCTCGGGTTCCCAGCCTTGCTGTCTCTTGATAGAGCTTGCCAGACGCGTCGCTATCAGAGCCGCTTGTAATTCGAGTCTTGGTACGCTATGATGTTTCATTGGCGCTACCCGTGCTTTAGCGGCCGCTAATGTCACCTCTATTTCACCATCTTCATTCTTGACGCGCCAGTAAGCCGCGGTCGCGTAAGCCACTTCACTTGCATCACAAAATACATGTAGTTCTCGGCTCGGCTCTCCCTCCGTTCGAGCGTAGAGGCGCGGTAATCTTAGTGTTCGTAGCTTTTCTATGTCTCTAAGCCATTGGATTATCTCTTCGGCCTCCGGCCCTGGTAGAGCCTCGTCCCACTCTATATTTAGTTTCCAAATATTTTGTAATACAATCTTCGCTCGAATGGTGTAGTAGCTTAGTAAGCCCAACGGATCGAAAACCGACATCACCGCGCTTAGCGCTTCTCTCTTTGTCGGCGGTCTTGCTAACGTCTTCACTTCAGCCGGTACCCTCGCGAGCGTCGTGTTGAACCCCAGTGTGTCGGTCGCCGCATCCCATAGTAGCCCCAGCGTGCGACCACAATCGTCTAGGTTGGACCCCAGTTGCTTAGGCGATGACGTAGCACGGCTCTCCAATGGCAGCTCAGCTAAGACTCTAGCTTCGTTTGAGTTGAAGCCTGTCAGCTTGAATCCTGCTCGCCTGTGCACTTCAATCACTTGTTTCATCGTAGCAATCGCCCGTTCCTTATCATCGAAACTGTCCACCCAGTCGTCCATATAATGATTGCTCGTTATCGCTTGACATGCTAGCGGGTACTCGTCGGCGCTCTCTCTCGCGTTCCAGTCGCGCACACTATGTGCTAAGAATGGCGAACTCTTTGCACCAAATATCATCGACGTCATTTTATATTTTCGTGGCGGTCCATCTCTATCGCCGCCTCTCCATAGAAACATCTGTGCCGGTTGGTCTATAGGCGCAATCTTCACTTGTAAAAACATCTCTTGAATGTCGGCTGTTATTGCTATCCTTTTCTCACGGAACCGCAAAAGCAGCCCATTTAAATCTTGTAATAAATCGGGCCCCTCTAAAAGCTCATCATTGAGGCAAACATCATTGGCTTTTGCTGCCGCGTCGAAGACCAATCTTATCTTCCCCGGTTTGTTCACGTTGGTAACTGCGAAGTGAGGCAGGTACCATGCTCGTGGATCGTCTGTCTCTTTCCCACTGCACTGCTCCGCGTAGCCTTTCGTGAATAAATTTTCTATCTGTGTCGTATAAGCTTTTTCAAAGTCGCTTGACCGGTCCATCTTGCGTTCTATAGACTTCAAGCGCTTTACAGCGTTATAATAGCTGGGTGGTAGCGTGACGTCATCTCTCTTCCACGGTAGTCGTACTTCGCACTGGCCGCCGACTCGTTTAATACTCTCATTGAACGCTTTAACCGCTCTCACTTCCATTGGGTTTTCGCGTTCCCTCCTAGCGATACCGAGTGCGTCTATTTCAAAATAACGTTTCACCATGTCGTGCAATTCAACCTCGGGTGCGATGAGCTCCGTCTTGTATACGTTCGACGCGCCCTCTAGCGCCGTGATTCGAGGCGCCGTTCCATGTATGACCCACCCCAGTTTCGTTAATGACGCTACCGGTTGTCTCTTATTGCCCATTAACAACTTTCTTGACACAATCAAATGCCAATTATCGGCCCCGATCAGTAAACGTGGTTTCACTCTGTCATAACACACGTCACTAGCCGTTAATCTTCTTAAGTGTGCGTACTGTAAGCAATCTTCACTAACTGTCTGATGATTGAGCGTCAAACTTGTCATCGTTTTAGCGCGAACATGATGGGTGCTTTCATCTCTTGCTACTAACACCAGGCTTACGTCTTCACTGTTCGCTACGCTCCCTTGCGCGTTTATACTACATATGCGCAAGTCGCTTACAGGCCCTTTCGCACCTATTTCGTCCGCCAGGTCTTGATCAAGGATCGTCACTGTGGATCCCTCGTCCAGCAACGCGTATGTCTGTACAGCGCCGCTGGGTCCTTTAACTGTCACTGGACACACCTTTAACATGACATTCGCCGCGACGTTGGCCCTATTAATCGTGGCGATCGTCTCAGTCTGCGACTCTCGCACCAACGTCTCTTCATTACTAGCGGCACAGTCCTTATGCAACGTAGCGTGGTGACGCGCATTACAGTTGTTCACCCCGCATAGTTTGTGTGTACAGCGGAACCTCCGGTGCTTATTGTTCACACACCGAAAGCACACTCCATTATTTCTTGCCCACTGCCATCTCTCATCTACCGTCATGGCTTTGTACTTGTTGCAGTGAGGTACTTCATGATCGTTTCCACATAGTAAACACGGTGCAGACGGCGTCTCTTTCCGGCCCAAAGTGTATATTCTTGCCACATTTTTCTTCTTATCGGTGCGTTTCTCGCTACGGTTTTTTACAGCGACGTTTTCTTTTTGCTGTGACGTAGTCGGTACGTAGGCAAAACGCAGCGCGCAGTCGGCCTCTTTCATAAGAAATCGAGATAAAACAATGATTTCAGGTTCACTCGATTCATTCTTCTCAGCGTAGGCGACCCAGTTTGATAACAAATGCGGGCTGAGCTTCTTGACTACCTCTCGAACCAATAGCGGATTTCGTAAGTACCCTCGGTCATCAACCGCTTGAATAACGCAAACTATATTTTGCAATTTCACAGCGAGGGTATTCAACTCTGTGGCACTCGTACCAGAACGCGGTAAACTTTTCATATCTTCGAGTGCTCTATCTATAAGCACTTCAGGGCGGCCGTAGCATTGCTCTAGTGTGGTCATAATACGATCGGGGTCGGTCGCACTCCATAATAGCGCCGACACACTTTCTCTCGCCTCCCCTTTCAAGCTCACGCGTAATCTTGCTAGATTTTCCTCTGCAGTGAACTTGTATAATCGTGTGGAATCACGCACTGCGGCCTTGAATAACAACCATTCATTCGGTGAGCCACAAAACACGGGCAGCTCTTGCGCGTACCGCGGCATCGGTCGTCTAGTTAGAACCCTGTCCAATGTTTCAGCGAGGTTTTCCACCCCGTAGCCCTTTTGCGTATCGACTACGGGCCTCGCGTCAGTCTCCATTGGATTTACACAAAACGTTCGGTTTCTATCTGTTTCAATGGCGCGCGCCTCATTGCGCTTCATATTCCTGTCTCTGTCTTGCACGATAACGGGAGCGATCTCTCTGTCTCTGTCTTGCGAAACGACGGGAACGATATCTCTGTCTTTCTCTAAATTTTCGTCTACCCGACACCGAGGATCGGCTGTGGTATCCAACCATTCTTTCAGCCTCTCTGGGATGCTCTCGGTGGGTAAGTCTGCACGGGTCTCCTCTTCCATAATAGTATCCATTTCAACTTGTAACCTTTGTTGAATTAATTCACGTTCTAATTCCATTTCTCGTCTCTTAATCTCGGCCAACTGTTCCGCGGCCCGAAGTTGCGCCTGCCGGACGCGCGCAGCGATACTCGACGAACACACTGACGGCGGGTTACGTCTCAAAGCCTCAGTGTCGGTGGCGGCGGCGGCGGCGGCGTTGCCATCGTCAACTTCCTTGGTGGACGGCGGCGGCGGTAACGGTCTCTCTGTACCACTTTCTGTGGCCTCTTCTTGCATCGTGACTGTAGTCAATAACGGTGGTGGTGGCGGTGGCTGTGGCGCGATCGTCGAAGGTGACGCCGGTGGCTCTTCATGTGTGATTGCCCCCCTCTTCTTCCCTCCAGCTTGGCTTCTTGTGATTGGCATCTTCTTCTTTCTTGAAGCCTACCCCTTTTCCCCTTTGAAGCCTACTCCTAACAATCTCGCCCGGGCACACTACCGTGGGGAGCCCAGGTGAGGATGGAGGTCGTAGCAGGAGTGGAAGGGAGGAACTACCCGGCAGTGGGGATATGCCGCTCCGAGGTGCTCTGTCACCGGGGGGAACGCCCGGCAACTTCGTGCGTGCCTACAGTCCGGCCCTCAGATTGACAAACCCGTACCGGCGTAGCCGGACAATTTCAGCTGCCTTGAAAAAGGCGGCTGGCAGCCGTGTCCGTTAGGCTGCACCGCCTTGAACGGCGTTACTCACACTAACCACACTTGGCACCGTTAGGGTGTGGCAGTGTGAGCCGCGGTCCACCCGCGTACTGGTGACTAGTTACTGTGATTCTTCTTTTCTTCAGTCTTCAGTGATCGTTGGACGTATAATTATGTTTACTGTGATGCTTCGCTTCTTTCTTCTCGCTTGACACGCAGATTCTTCTTATCCAAGCTCTGGAGAACCACGCAGCACTCGGATTCTTCTTATCCGCGCGCAGAAGGACCAACAGCACTGTTGCCGATGACGACAACCTCAACACTGTACCATAGGATGAAACGCCAAGCAGCAGGAGCGGGAGCAGAGCAGAATGAAAACACCTTTCTTGATATATGCCCATATATTGTGGTTATGGTTACAACTTGAGATGGGCGTGCGAGCTTACAAATTTTCCTACGTTCACACGTCCTAAGGTAACATTTTGTATGATAGCAAATATCCACTAGTACAAAAACTTATATTTTCTACCTATCTGGGGTAGTTTACAAAATTCAAATTATGACTACCCTACGCTATTACAAATTGTTAGCAGTGGTGGGGAGTGCGCCTACCCCCACTCCTCGCCTGCAATCAACTTAGCAGAGGTGGTGGGGGTAGCGAAGCCCCCACTCCTTTTTCTTTGCGAGACTACCTACTTCATTTTATTATTTGTCTACCTTTTACATTTTATGTTAGAAGATCTAGGTGTTTAGGCACCTCATTATTTTAACCAGAGACCTATACAAGAGGCCTTTATTTATAATCTTACCTCTTAGTACCACATCAAAACCTTTAGGGCTTATGGGACAAAGGTTGGCGTATGACCTAGACATCTTTTAGGTCGAAACTACCACCTCCTAGACCCATATTACCTAGCCCATTACCTCAAAACCTTTACCAGTACCTTTGTAAGTAAAACACAAGCGTTAATATCATTTAATTCCTAGGATACCTAAATACCTAAACAATACCTATTTGAGCTAAAACTTGAATATCTCACAAAGTATAAAACTTACAGCTACGCTAAATATCTCATTTTACAGAACATTTTGAAAGCAACAATTTAAAACCAAATAGAACGTTACACATTAATAAACTTCAAAGTAATTAAAAACACAAACTAATTAACTCAATTAGTTATAACAAGCTACTACAGTACTTACATGAGAAAATCACAAACACAGATTTTATCACTAGGAACGCACTTAGTGTCCACAAATAGTCTTTTTGCTATACACATTTTAATCACTTTTTCCACTGATTTCACTTGATTGAAGCTGTCCGTAACAGAAGGGTTCGATCTTGTGTTCTTAAAGTACACACACAGCTAAAAGCATAGACCCTTAAAATGTTATAGACTCTTCTCACCAAAATTTTGCATGCTACATTATTTTGTTTCCCATCTACTTACTATACATATTATTATATTCAGAGGGCCTATTACGAAAAAGCATCACGATAAGCGTGCGATGTTCGTCCCACTCCGTGACACTATAGACTCACAAATAAGGTTCAATAATAATATCAAGTATAAATTGAACGACGAATTGCGTCCGACTAGCGTGATACTTTTTTGTAATAGGCCCTCAGGCTCAAAATATTCATCGCATGCAATTTGCCGGTATCAAAAGAGTACCCACAGCCACCAAACCGTGCCAATAATAGTACCCTCGGTAAGTACTTCGCTCCCTCACGAACATCATACGCGATTTACCCTCTGCTAAAAATGTAAGGATTCGACCACACTGCCCAATTTTTGTGACAGAAAATCAAGAAAACTGTGAAGCTATACATTTTTTTTAATTCTGGTCATTATTATTGAGAAATTAGTCAGCTTAGGTGGGCTTATATTATAAATTATACGAATTACAGCGCGGTAGGTATTATTGAGAATATTAAAATTATAAGGCGTAGCCAAGGCAGCAGATAGAATGTCGGGATGATTCGGGTTAATATATTATGTTGTTGAAGAAGAAGCAATTTTGGAAATACATTGCGTAGCCTGGGTTTTATGGTATAATAAGAAATAATATGATAATAATTATTAAAACCGGCCAAGTGCGAGTCGGACTCGCGCACGAAGGGTTCCGTACCAAAAAAACAGCAAAAAATCACGTTTGTTGTATGGGAGCCCCCCTTAAATATTTATTTTATTCTGTTTTTAGCATATGTTGTTGTAGCAGCAATAGAAATACACGATCTTTGAAAAATTTCAACTGTCTACCTGTAGTCGTTATCAATATCGAGTAAAAAACGGCATAAAAATCAGGTTTGTTGTATGGGAGCCCCCCTTTAATATTTATTTTATTCTGTTTTTAGTATTTGTTGTTATAGCGGCAACAGAAATACATTATCTGTGAAAATTTCAACTGTCTAGCTATCACGGTTCATGAGATACAGCCTGGTGACAGACAGACAGACAGAAAGACAGACAGACGGACAGCGGAGGCTTAGTAATAGGGTCCCGTTTTTACCCTTTGGGTACGGAACCCTAAAAACGAATAAAAATATAACTATCGATCAATTATAAACCTTTGGATTAAATAAAATAGAAGAAGGTTTTAAACTTTAAATGTTACCAATAATTTTATCAGTTATCAGTTCTTTAAATTTTATGTATGTTAAAAGTATTAAACTTTGCGATTAAAATTAATTAACAAGAACGAACAAAGTTCAATACTTCGTTCTTGTAATGCAATGAATTATTTACTTTTTGTTCTTGACCGTTTCAGTCTGAATAGACCCCAATTGAAAGCCACCCAACGCTGTAAGCCAGATCTCAGCAGACAATGCGAGGGGTCATTACTAGCGCTAAATACTCACATTGTCTTTAGGCACTCTTGATGGGGTACTTTGCCAAATGTAGCTTTTAATACCTCTGACAAGCCAACCAATGTAGCAATATGACTAAACTATATGAGAAAAAAAACCCACCATACCTATAACGTGTATCGTAGGCATAAACTTAATATTCCATAGCGAAAATTTTTCTAAGTCTATGATCGTAGGTAATCTGTTTTAAACGTATGATCCAAGAAGCTTATATCTTTACTTCACTTTTGTGGAAATTTATTTTCTCTACGGATAAATTGGACACTAATAAAAAAAAATACGACGTCAATCTCTTTTCCAACTCTTTCCCAGTTAGCAACGATATTCAGAAGAATGCATTTCTTAAATGGGTACTTATTGTGTTTCTTAAAGAAAAGTAAAGTCAATAAATTAATAAACACCAAAATTTATTATGGGTTATTAAGACAAACAAAACCCGTTTTCTGTGAACAATAAAAAAGAACAACAATATTTAATTGTTTATGTCACGCGATATTAATTTAGCAATTAATTATTTGAGGGATCTTCGTGGGTCACTGCTCTTTAAATTAAAGTCACATTTTTAAGGATTTAGGATGAATGCTTTTGCAAGAGCATTTTTGGTTGTTCGTTTAAAGTTGTTAGGAAAAAAGCTAAAAACATCAAATAGTTATTTATTTATCTCTCTAAAATGAAAAAAAAAACTTTCATCTCTCATCTCATCACTTTAGGTACTGGTTCATCTCTGTACATAATTATTAATTTACCCATAACATTACTGTTAAAAATTAGTTATCCCAAAGCTCACCTCTCAAGCTTACGCGCTCACTAAATCCTTCCTACTAATATTATAAATGTGAAAGTTTGTGGGTTTGGATGTTTAGATGTTTGGATGTTTGTTCCTCAATCACGCAAAAACTACTGAACGGATTTGGTTGAAATTTGGCACACAGATAGTAGATAGCCTAGATTAAAACATAGAATACTTTTTATCCCGATATTCCCACGGGAACGGGAACCACCCGGGTGAAACCGCGGGTGGCTGCTAGTATGAAATAAAACACTTTTTAATGGATACTAGCTCAGTTTTATTGAAAATACTATTATTATTATGTGAAAATGTAAACATAATTAACATAGATAGAGTTTGCTAAAATGGCTTTAAGGAAAGGAAAACTGCATTAAATAAAAAAAAATAGCATTCCACACAACCCTGAAAAATGCTGTAAGGTAAATTTCAAAGCACGCAGACAATAAAATTCTTCATGCTTAGAGCAAAGCTTGAAGTGGGAAACCAACTAGATTTACGTCGACTGTGGCATTGGTGGACAGTGAGTCTCGGAAGTATGGCTAGCGACATTTATTCCGCTGCACTTTATGGTTTCACTGAGGACATCTGGAAGGACATAACTTTTATGTCCTGGAGATAATTCTCGTATAGCTTCAGAACTTTTCTTCGCAAAAAATACTAGTTAGAAGTGCTAAGTATGTATTACTTAATATCACATTTTTACGAATACAGAATCAGAATACAAAATACAGAAGAAAAACTAAATTGAATTTTCAGGACAATCTGAATATTAAAAAAATATTTGAACATCTTTTTGAGATCATCAATCTAAAGGTATAATTATATAAAAAAAACGTGGGTCTGCTGCTTTGGCCAAGACCATAAAAAAGGTAAAATAAAAAAGGACAAACCAAACCTGGAATAGACCTTGACGAATTGCATACGTTCAAGTCGGTTCAACATGTCTCGAACAGTAAAACTGATTCGTCGCATGTTACAGTTATGTTATGAACCTCCCACTGACGGTTTTGTTATTACTTGTATGTGTGACCATCAGCCATTTTAATGTCCCCACTGCTGGGCACAGGCCTTCCTTATGGGTGGATAAGGAGGATAGGCCACAATCCACCACGCGGGTCCAATGCAGTTTGGTGGGTGTTAACTACTGCAAATGCAGCTGGCACCAATAGCTTAACGTGCTTTTCAAAGCACGGAGGAGCTCGAAATAATATTTTTTTTGTCACCCATCCTATGACCGACTCTTGCGAACGTTGCAGGTTCGTAAGGAGAGGCACAGCCTTCCGGCCTAATATCTACGTGTGCAGAGAGAAGTACAGCCTCAGCAGGACTGAACGGGCCGCGCCTCCCTCTGCACACACTGAGATTTGTCGCTGGGCAAAGCGGTATACCACTGCATCACCGAGCTCCTCGGTATTTGTATGCGTATTTGTGTCATAATAGCTTATCAATCTACCTTAAACATTAAAATTTCTGAATTAAAATTTCTGGTTACCTTGGAGATGTTTTTAAATGAACTGAACTGAGTTTTGGGGTCGACATTGGGAATCTTTTTAGAATCCCGCTCCTCCGTGCTTCAAAAGGCAGTTTATATCTTTGGTCCCGTTTGCATTTAATTTTGCAGTCGGTGAGTTAAGGCCCATCCTACTTTTATCCATCCATTCATAGTAGGGGCATTGATTCATGATGATTATATTTATTTGGCCAATGAATTGACCTCGGAACATTATTTTAACGCAAGACAAAATGACAAAAACGATATTTTTGCGAACTAGCGTTCATTTATGACTCTATTTTAAGAACTAGCATAACTTATGGAACTAGCCTGTTTTCCAAAGAAACATACAAAATTGACGAAACTGAACTGAAACAAAGCTCGCCTGTAACCATAATCGATGTTTATGGTCTAAAGTTAGAAACACCTATTTTAACTGGACCTAGGATACTGGCAGCTTGCAGTGTTACATTTTTAACCGACTTCATCAAAAGGAGGAGGTTCTCAATTCGATTGTATGTTTTTTTTTATCGTTGTTCGCGCGTATCTCCGTCATTTATGGACCGATTTTGATGATTCTTTTTTTGTTCGATTGAGTTTGCTTGCGAGATGGTCCCATTTAATTTTTTTTCAAATCGGTCCAGTAGTTTTCAAGTAATCTTGAAAATACTATGATTTTGCATCAACTGCCTTGACGACTTTGTTATTTATGAACCGAATTAGATGAAGTTTTTTGTGTTGGAGAGGGGATACCTTTAGTGTAGTCATTTTAACCAACTACAAAAAAAGGTTCTCAGTTTGATCTGTATATAGTATGTTTCTCCGCGATTATCTCACGTTTGGCTTAGCTGAATTTTCTACCTAAATAATATACTTACCTACATTACCTAATACAGAAGGTACTTACACTAAAAATAAATAAATAAAAAATTGTTTAAAAACAAAAAAACCGACTTCAAAAAAAACCTGCCTCTAAAAAGCAAGAAATAATATTCAAATCATTAGATACGCATTATCATCGTTATAATAACGTCTATTGAAGTCGGGTGGGGATTTTAGAATAAAAAAAGGAAGTTGTACTTCCAGTACGTACGTACGGTACGTTCGTACCCCACCCGACTTCAAAAGACGTTATTATAACGATGATAATGCGTATCTAATGATTTGAATATTATTTCTTGCTTTTTAGAGGCAGGTTTTTTTTGAAGTCGGTTTTTTTGTTTTTAAACAATTTTTTATCTTCACTTTTCGTTCATTAAAAACAAACTTTAAAATAACACTTGTAACAGTAGTTTTGTAGCTTTACACCTACTTCTATATTAAATTATCCGTTATCAAAACTACTAGGAACTTTAAAAAAAATTTAGAAATATAAAATAAAATTTCCAAGAACAACATAAGTATAATATTACGTTATATTTATGCAAAAACTGAATAATTTAACGATAAATAAAAATCACGAAGATGCGTCTAATTTTAGACTAGAATCGATTTCTTCCAATAGATAGCATATTACATTGTTGTTTTTTAACACAGTTATTCTAGTTTACATTACCAAGTAATTGTTATTAGAGATTTTTTTAAGTACTTATGTATATTGTACAAGTTTTATGAATTACTAGCTTCCGCCCGCGACTTCGTCCGCGTGGATATTAGAGAAAATCCTTAGGGAACCTTCAACCAGAATCCGACCAGCCGATTTTATGCGATTAGGCCGGTCCCCACCAAGCGCGCTGCCTCGCGAGGCAAAACGTTTGCCGCGTGTGGCAGGCCTCGCACGAGGCTGCGCGCTTGGTGGGGACCGGCCTAATCGCATAAAATCGGCTGGTCGGATTCTGGTTGAAGGTTCCCTAAGGATTTTCTCTAATATCCACGCGGACGAAGTCGCGGGCGGAAGCTAGTTTATTACAACTATGAAAAGCTTTTGGATATAAATTTTCAATTCGATGCCTTAACATAGGTAGTCTTAGTATGTCATGCTCTCTTTAATCATTTCTGCGGTGGTGTCGTATGAGGCTCAAATATGGTTGAGCGAAGAGATGGCTGGTTCATGCGTCATGTTCGGGAACTGGTGCTGCCAGTGGGAATGGGTCTGCTTCTGACTACCTATCTTAATGCATATTGAATTGTATGTTTTTCTTTTATTTTTATTTATTGTAACAGCCTAGACTGAATAACAAGTTCAAACTTTGAATTTAGCTTAAAATCTGTAAATTGATTAAGAAATTTGAAACTCATTAAGAAATGAGCTAATTCAGTAATGTTATTTATTTGTTAATCTTTGTTAATATAAAGTCTGGAAACGATATACATATTTGTAAATATCGTTCCATCTGATTGATAAAGCTGACAAGTTTTTTGCGCCCATTTTTCTTGTCAGTTAAAAGACGTCATAATGGGTGGTAGGGTGAAAGAATTGACGATTTAAAAATGCTTATTATGTGAGCTTATTTAAATAAAATATATTTCACTTTCACTTTCACAACAATCAGAAGTGGGTCCAGAGATATTAGTAGTATCCTGTTCCCGTTTCTTTACCCTTTTCCGATCCCGTTCGCGCTCGCTTTCGAGCGATCGCGTTTGCGTTCCCGTTCCTTTCTCGTTCCCGTTCCCGTTCCCGTGAACTTGCCCCATTTACCCCCTAAGGGATGATTTTCAAAATAACAAAATATATATTTGCCTATTTATTTTTAGACATGCTTCTTAGAATTTCAAAGTTGTAATGTCTCATCATCATCATCATATCAGCCGCACAACACCCACTGCTGGGTATAGGCCTCCCCCAAGGATTTCCATGACGATCGGTCCTGCGCTTCCCACATCCAGTTGCTTCCGGCAACCTTCACCAGATCGTCGGTCCACCTTGTCGGGGGCCTACCCACGGAGCGCCGTCCGGTGCGCGGTCGCCATTCAAGAACCTTTCCGCCCCAACGGCCATCGGTTCTTCTCGCTATGTGTCCAGCCCACTGCCACTTTAGCTGAGCAATCCTTCGAGCGATGTCGGTTACTTTAGTTCGCCTGCGGATCTCCTCATTTCTGATTCGATCACGCAGGGAAACGCCGAGCATGGCTCTCTCCATTGCACGCTGGGTGACCTTGAGCCTCCTTATGAGACCCATAGTTAGCGACCACGTTTCACCGCCGTAAGTCATTTTATATTATTTTTCCATACACAATTTGCACCCCATTTTCACCCCTTTAGCAGTTAAATCATGTCCACAGTGTTGTACTTCAAAATAAATGTCATTTTCGCAATCACCATCCCATAAAACCTCAAGAACGACATCCATATCGATTTTTATGTTTACTTACCCCATTTACACCCTAAGGGGTTGATTTTAAAAACCACAATATATATGTTTGTCTATTTATTTTTAGACATGCTCGTACGAAGTTTTAAGTTGTAAAGTATATTTTATATTGTTTTCCGTACCAAATTTGAACCTAATTTTCACCCCTTTAGTGGTTAAATCATGTCGACCGTGTTGGACTTCAAAATGAATGTCATTTTCGCAATCGTCATCCCAGAAAACCCCAATAACGACATCCATATCTATTTTAGGTTTATTTACCCCATTTCATCCCCATAGGGGTTAAAATACTACCAATAACCATATACGTTGCGTTATATTTCCATCCATAAGCCTAAATTATAAATTTAACGATTTTTACTTTGAAAATTAAGGATTTTCTTCTATACTCAACTTCATCCCCCTTTTCACCCCATCGGGGGTAGAATTTTGAAAAACGGTGATACACGTATTTATTAATTTTCAATCATCAGCCTGAATACAAAATTTGAAGATCCTAGCATCAAAACTGAGGGACTTCCATACAAACTCTCATCCCTTATTTCATCCCCTTAGGGATGGAATTTTCAAAAATCCTTCCTTAGTGGATGCCTACACTGTATAAGGTACCTGTGTGTAAAATTTCAAGTCTCTAGGTTCAGTAGTTTGGGCTGTGCGTTGATATCTCACTCAGTCAGTCAGGACTTTGAATTTTATATATATAGACTAGCTTCCGCCCGCGACTTCGTCCGCGTGGAAATTAGAGAAAATCCTTAGGGAACCTTCAACCAGGTTCCGACCAGCCGTTTTTACGCGATTAGGCGGGTCCCCACCAAGCGCGCTGCCTCGCGAGGCAAGACGTTTGCCGTGTGTGGCGGGCCTCGCACGAGGCTGCTCGCTTGGTGGGGACCCGCCTAATCGCGTAAAAACGGCTGGTCGGAACCTGGTTGAAGGTTCCCTAAGGATTTTCTCTAATTTCCACGCGGACGAAGTCGCGGGCGGAAGCTAGTTTATTACAATAATCAGAATTGGGTTCTGGTTCTTGGTTCCCGTTCCCGTTCCCGTTCCCGTTCCCGTTCCCGTTCCCGTTCCCGTTCCCGTTCCCGTTCCCGTTCCCGTTCCCGTTCCCGTTCCCGTTCTCGTTCCCGTTCCCGTTCCCGTTCCCGTTCCCGTTCCCGTTCCCGTTCCCGTTCCCGTTCCCGTTCCCGTTCCCGTTTCCGTTCCCGTTCCCGTTCCCGTTCCCGTTCCCGTTCCCGTTCCCGTTCCCGTTCCCGTTCCCGTTCCCGTTCCCGTTCCCGTTCCCGTTCCCGTTCCCGTTCCCGTTCCCGTTCCCGTTCCCGTTCCCGTTCCCGTTCCCGTTCCCGTTCCCGTTCCCGTTCCCGTTCCCGTTCCCGTTCCCGTTCCCGTTCCCGTTCCCGTTCCCGTTCCCGTTCCCGTTCCCGTTCCCGTTCCCGTTCCCGTTCCCGTTCCCGTTCCCGTTCCCGTTCCCGTTCCCGTTCCCATTGTCGTTCCCGTTCCGCTACCCGAATCATGTTCTGAATCATGTCCACCGTGTTGGACTTCAAAATAAATGTCATTTTCGCAATCACCATCCCATAAAACCTCAAGAACGACATCCATATCGTTTTTTTATGTTTACTACCCATTTACCCCTTAAGGGGTTGATTTTTAAAATCACAAAATATATGTTTGTCTATTTAGTTTTAGACGTGCTCCTACGAAGTTTAAAGTTGTGCTGTCTATTTTATATTCTTTTTCCATACAAAATTTGAACCCCATTTTCACCCCTTTACGAACTAAATCATGTCCACCGTGTTGGACTTCAAAATAAATGTTATTTTCGCAATCGTCATCCTAGAAAACCCCAATAACGACATCCATATCTATTTTTAGGTTTATTTCCCCAATTGCACCCCCATTTCATCCCCATAGGGGTTGAAATACTAACCAATAACAATAAACGTTGCGTTATATTTCCATCTGTAAGCCTAAAATATAAATTTAGCAATTTTACTTCGAAAATTAAGGATTTTCTTCTATACACAACTTCATACCCCTTTTCACCCCTTCGGGGGTAGAATTTTGAAAAACGCTGAGACACGTATTTATTAATTTTCAATCATCAGCCTAAACACAAAATTTGAAGGTCCTAGCTTTAAAACTGAGGGACTTTCATACAAACTTTCATCCCTTATTTCATCCCCTTAGGGATAGAATTTTCAAAAATCCTTTCTTAGTGGATGCCTACACTATATAAGGTATCTATGTGCAAAATTTCAAGTCTCTAGGTTCAACGGTTTGGGCTATACGTTAATATCTCACTCAGTCAGTCAGGACTTTGAATTTTATATATATAGACTAGCTTCTGCCCGTGACTTCGTCCGCGTGGATATTAGAGAAAATCCCAAGGGAACCTTCAACCAGGATCCGTCCAGCCATTTTTACACGATTAGGCGGCACCATCAAGTGCGCTGCCTCGCGAGGCAAGACATTTGCCGCGTGTGGCGGGCCTCGCACGAGGATTCTCGGTCCCGTTCCGCTTTCGTTCCGTTCCCGTACCGCCTCCATTCCCTTCTCGTTCCCGCCCCTTTCCCTTTCCCGTCCTGTTCCCGTTCCGTTCCCGTCCCCTTCCCGTTCCGTCCCCTTCCCGTTCCGTTCCCGTCCCTTTCCTGTGCCATTCCCGTCCCGTTCCCGCCCTGTTCCCGTTCCTATCCTGTTCCGTTTCCGTCCCGTTCCCGTCTCATTCCCGTCCCGTTCCCGTTCCGTTCCGTCTCCCGTTCCCGTTCCGTTCCCGTCTCGTTTCCGTCCCTTTCCCGTCCCGTTCTCGTCCCGTTACCGTCCCGTTCCCCTCCCATTCCCGTCCTGTTCCCGTCCCATTCCTGTCCCGTTCCCGTTCCCGTTCGTGTTCCCGCTCCCGTCCCTGTCCCCGTCCCCTGGATGTGCGTGCATGTCCAGGTTCATGTCCACCGTGTTGGACTTCAAATTCGCAATCACCTCCCATGAAACCTCAAGAACGACATCCACATCGATTTTCATGTTTACTTACCCCATCCCTAAGGGATGATTTTCATAATAACAAAATATGAGTTTGCCTTTTTATTTTTAGACATGCTCCTACGAATTTTAAAGTTGTAATGTCTATTTTATATTCTTTTTCCATACAATATTTGAACCCCATTTTCACCCCTTTAGAGGTTAAATCATGTCCACCGTGTTGAACTTAAAAAAAAACTCATTTTCGCAATCACCATCCCACAAAACCTCAAGAACGACATCCATATCGATTTTTATGTTTCCTCACCCCATTGACCCCCTAAGGGGTTGATTTTTAAATCACAAAATATATGTTTGACTATTTATTTTTAGACGTGCTTCTACGAAGTTTAAAGTTGTAATGTCTAATTTAAATTATTTTTCCATACAAAATTTGAACCAATTTTCACCCCTCTAGGGGTTAAATCATGTGCACCGTGTAAGACTTCAAAATAAATGTCATTTTTGCAATCGTCATCCCAGAAAACCCCAATAACGACATCAATATCGATTTTTATGTTTACTCAACCTATTTACCCCCTAAGGGGTTGATTTTCAAAATAACAAAATATATATTTGATTATTTATTTTAAAAGTGCTCCTACGAAGTTTAAAGTTGTAATGTCTATTTATAATTATTTTTTCATACAAAATTTGAACCCCATTTTCACCCCTTTATGGGTTAAATCATGTCCACCGTGTTGGACTTCAAAATAAATTTAATTTTTGCAATCGTCATCCCAGAAAACCCCGATAGCGACATCCATATCTATTTATAGGTTTTTTTACCCCTTTTCACCCCCATTTCATCGCCATAGGGGTTGAAATACTAACTAAAACAATATACGTTGCGTTAGATTTCCATCCATAAGCCTAAATTATAAATTTAGCGATTTTTACTTCGAAAATAAAGGATTTTCTTCAATACACAACTTCATCCCCCTTTTGACCCCTTCGGGGGTAGAATTTTGAAAAACGCTGAGCCCCGTATTTATTAATTTTCAATCGTCAGCCTAAACACAAAATTTGAAGATTCTAGCTTCAAAACTGAGGGACTTTCATACAAACTTTCATCCCTTATTTCATCCCCTTAGGGATGGAATTTTCAAAAATCCTTCCTTAGTGGATGCCTACACTGTATAAAGTATCTGTGTGCAAAATTTCAAGTCTCTAGGTCCAGCGGTTTGGGCTGTGCGTTGATAGATCAGTCAGTCAGTCAGTCAGTCAGTCAGTCAGTCAGTCAGTCAGTCATTCAGTTTACGATTTTATATATTAAGATTAAGATTTCGCATTTTGTGGTGTTGTGCGGTTTGTTTGTCGCTTTCTTGCGTGAAAATTTTATTCATATGTATTATTTTTATCCTTGTCGTTTCGCTAGCTGGATACCCCCTCTTAAATTAAATAATATTTGGTTCGTGTATTACCAAAAATCCATTCATCCAAAACCGACCGACAGTAAGATCATTGCAATGCAATGCAAGCATTTGTCGATACCATAAAAACTCTAGTTTTGTCTAGTATAAAACCTAGTGCATTCAACTGAAACAAAGGGCGACAAGGCCGCCATTTGCTGTTGACATAACAGCTGGTCGCCAAAATCCGACAATGCTGGCCGTGCTATGGGCTCGCGACACAATAGCTTTTTCAAAGGACGCGACAATGGTGACATAGCTCTATGTATGCCCATTTTCAAATATACAGGATGTGCAATGTGCATATACCTACTATGTTTGAACTTGCAAGGGTATAAAATGAAAGGCGAGATTTTTACAACTTACAGAAAAATAGGGTGAAAGTTTTTCGTGTTTTTAAGTTTATTTATTTATTTTATTTTATTTTATTGTTAAAGGTACAATAACAGAATACAAACTATTACATTGCAATCTACATTAAAGAATACTTTTTAAATAAGTTAATTAGTTAGCTAGTTTAATAAGTTTACAGTAAAAGCATTATAAATGCTCATACCTACTATAAAAAAATTTTTAGTTCTTTTAATTATGAAATTCTTGGAAATATTGTACCCTATACCTTATGTGATGCAGAAGAAATATTGTATCCTATGTAATGCAGAATAGTTAGATGCATGCTTAGAATAAATAAGTAATTAGTAGCAAGTATTTTGTACAGTTTGGCCATTTGACCATATAATTGCATTGAAATACATGCTATGTATGTACTTACGTCAATGTCTAATTGTTTAGAACGAGAAAAGAACAGGTTGCATTTCTAATATAACAAGCAATTATACTAAATAATACCCTAAAAGTTACTAAAACAATGTCCTATTCAATAAAAAGTTCATAACCCTTTGTCCTTTAGGCAGGTCATGTGTTTCCCGTTTCATTTTGTGGCAGCTTGCATGCGGGAATGAAAATGCAACGGAGCTCCTATAGGCCTCGCTCGGTTTTACAGGCCATGAACAAAGGGACTTGCACAATGCGTAGGTTGATGAAGGGTTATATTAAGGACCTTATTTTTATGGGGATAATGAGTTGACGACTGCATTGAAAAGTTACTTGTATGAATGTATGACTTGACGATATATATGATTTGCAGAGAATAAAATAAACTGATTAGGTAATGCAGTATTTAGTGCTTAAACTAAAACAAAAAAATACGATTTTTGTAATGGTAAAAAAAAATACATAATTGAAATGATAGAAACCCGTTATTTATGTTATCTCAAAGTATATAATTTTTATAAAAACCTTTATTGAGGATAAATAAAGAGATATATCTTCATCTTTATAAATTAATACCTTTCTTTCTTTCTTTTTATTATTTCGATAGGTACGGTTAGCAACAAAAGACGTTTAACACTTTAGTACTTTTGTCTCACAGTTTGAAACATTCAAAAAAGTTGCAATGACAAAGTGCTAAGGTGTTAAGAAACTTTAATTGCTGATTGTACTAA
The DNA here is from genome assembly GCA_928269145.1 of Agriphila tristella. Taxonomy (NCBI): domain Eukaryota; kingdom Metazoa; phylum Arthropoda; class Insecta; order Lepidoptera; family Crambidae; genus Agriphila; species Agriphila tristella. The sequence continues at coordinate 25,252,213 of OV743439.1, forward strand.
ATTACTGCCTTATAGATAAGCATAAGTACAAGAATTGAACCCTCGTTTGTGTACGAGCCAGCACGCGTACGCTAACATGTCAATTACAATGGGGTTCGAAAGACCCTAAGTAAAGGCCAAAAGGACCAAATCACGACCCTTATAGAACTAGTGGCTCTGTAAGCCTAGCGTTTATTACATTTTTGAATATTAATCGAAAAGGCTGAAATATGATTTTCCCAAAACTCCGATATTTTGAAAAAATCGAAAAATGTAATTGACAAAAAATCTAAATAATTATAGAAACTGCTCACAAAATTTCACGAGAATCAGTTGAGAAATGCGACCCGTAGAGGAGAACAGACGGACAGCTGGAAAGTCGGACAAACACACGAAAGTAATTTTGGCCAAGCTCAAAAGTTGACGCTTCGCGCTCGCTCGGTATGAAAGAAAAACGGAATTCGAATGATACGATAAAAAAATAAAGGTATTGCACTTAAAACTGCTCCTCGATCGTTGAGGATTCAGGGTGCAGAGCACTTCCACATCAGGTGAGATCAAGGAAAAGCACTGAGTCAAGTTTTTTTGCGTCAATATTCACCTACCTCGTAAACGATGTTTTTTATTTTTTATTAGTTACTAGGCAGGTATTTGAGCACCATCTCGCGTTATCAGAATGTGGTCTAAAGTCTAAAGTGAGCATGATTGCTCAGGAAATGCCTATTCACTCTGGCCTTGAAGAGACCAAGGTTGTAACTATGGGTACACAGTCATAAGCAGGTAGCTCATTCCATTCTTTAGCAGTTCGTTTATGAAAAATCTAAACCACTTTCGGCAAGAAAATCTTGTGTCGTGCGCTATATTCGTCGAATAAAAACTATAAAAAAATCTCCTTACTAATATATTACATCAATGGCAACACGTCAATCACTTGGGGTCGAATAGGTTTATTCAAAGGCCGTGCGTGGCGCAACAAAGAACAGAATCGCACCCTCTCATGGTAAACAAAGCGGATCTAAATTGGACTCTATTATTACTTAATAGAATTTTGAATTTTTTATTACTATTTAGCGGAGGGTTCATTCAATAGCAGGTTTAAGTTAATACGTTTGAGTACATTATTTTTTTATGTTGCTGTGCTAGTGTCAGAAGATTAAATTACAATTTGTCTTTAAGATTTAATTGAAAAGAAGTCCCTGTTTTGTATATTCAACTCTACATTTAAAATGGTCCAACCATTTTAGTAATAGAAGTGTTTATGTTTATTTTAGTTAAGCAAAAGATTACAAGTTTTCATCGGGGAGGAAAAGCTCAATTTTATCCCGATAGGTGACGTCTGGTCTTTGGTACCCGGCCGCCTCAAAGAAAGTGTCAAAACATATGGGAATCTCTTGGAGTATTGCACTTTTTAATTTTATACTGAGAAAATGCCGCATTGTTATGCATGTAACTTGTAAAATATTGGAGTTCATCGATTTCCAAGTAACAAAAAAAATATTGGGCAAAAAAATATCAATAAAAGATGCTTTTCCCTCGATTTTCTCATTTGCTGAGCCTGAGAAACATTATAAATCAAAAGGAATGTTTCATGAATTTGATGAAGTTTCGCCATAATAAAACAACATTTGAATTATAACAGCTTTGTTCTTTAATATTTCAACCTCAGCAGTTTCTAACATATTTATAACTTGGATGAATTTAATAGGTATATCAAATATGGAAAAGCCCAATATTGGGGCCAAACAGAGAATTAATAGAATTTTATATGCCAGAGTCATTCAAGAAACTTAGAATAATAAAATAAATATGATAAAACGGTTCGTGTAGTTTTGGAAAGTTCAGAAATTCTAGTACAGAAACCTGAAATTACTATAGCACAGCAGGCATCATGAGGCAACTATAAACACGGAAATTCACTCTCAGTTGCTATGTTAAAATTTAAATCATATGCTTCTAATCTGAAATAAAAAGATTACTTGTAAATCTTATACGAAATTTAAAGAAATGTAATGCTTGTTAGCAATTTTTTATAAGTTGCTATAAACTTTCTTGCCTGTTGTTTTGGCTTTTCTTTTCCGTAATTCTTCTTTTATCTGAACTAAAGTTAGCATGGAATACATTGTTTGTCCGCAAAACCGAAAAAAATATAATCTAAGAAAGTAAAATCACGTAATACACAGTCAAGACAATATAAGCTCAAACTGACAAAGGGTCCAAAGACTGAAGCGACATCTGTAATTCACTTTGCCTTCGCCTCCCCATTACAAAATTAAGTATTTAGATTTAGTTAGGGAGCAATCAATTAGCGAGCAATTAGAAAATACACATATAAAGCAACGAGTTCAAACTACTGGGGTGTTTCCGAGGTATGTTTTCCGCAATGCCTTATCTTATTTTCGATGTTTGTATATCACTCAATCATTTTTTCAAGTCATTTTGTAATTTTGACGACTCTGTATTAAATATACAGGGAAAAAAAAGCAGTCCTTGACGAAGTTTCTTGCCGGTGCTTCTCGTTATAAGGTCTCCCGCTTAGGGTTTGCGAATCGACGGCGTAGCTTCTATGATATTCACAAGTGCTTGTAATTGTAACAGCCTAGACTGAATAAGTTATTTTGAGTTTAAGTTTAATTACTCATAAACAGCAAAAAATTTGTGAACAGATAGTTCAAGGCCTCAATTTTTATTCTAGTTCCCTTGGAATGATTTAATTCAAAAGACGGTGTTGCGTGGACGATGTCGCGGGCGGAAAAGCTAAGCTACTTTTGCTAATTTATTACACACATAATATAAAAAAAAACAAATTACCTACCTACGTTTTCAAAAACTACTAGTGTGTATAATGACAAATAACTTCACCCAATAACTCTTTCAAATAAACCCCATACAGTTCTATATCGTGGTTACATATTCCCACATTAGCCGCTGTAAGGCTCATAATTGACACAAACTAGGAACTTTAACGAGCGTGTGCCGGGCGAATTTGAGCCTTATTTACATTCGGCACAACCTGGCTCGTTAGCCACTATACGCTCGTTAGGGCGGTAAACCCGCTTTTATTTCGCTACTTTTTGGTCCGCTAAGAGATTCCCTCCATTTTGTAGTTTGGAACTGAGTAATGTTGCCACAGTTGCGTTTTACTTGTGTACCATTCCGTGGTTAATTTGAAAAGTTTTGTTTTTCTTTTGCATAGACTACCTAATATCTATATATATAAAATTCAAAGTCCTGACTGACTGAGTGAGATATCAACGCACAGCCCAAACTACTGAACCTAGAGACTTGAAATTTTACACACAGGTACCTTATACAGTGTAGGCATCCACTAAGGAAGGATTTTTGAAAATTCCATCCCTAAGGGGATGAAATAAGGGATGAGAGTTTGTATGGAAGTCCCTCAGTTTTGATGCTAGGATCTTCAAATTTTGTATTCAGGCTGATGATTGAAAATTAATAAATACGTGTATCATCGTTTTTCAAAATTCTACCCCCGATGGGGTGAAAAGGGGGATGAAGTTGAGTATAGAAGAAAATCCTTAATTTTCAAAGTAAAAATCGTTAAATTTATAATTTAGGCTTATGGATGGAAATATAACGCAACGTATATGGTTATTGGTAGTATTTTAACCCCTATGGGGATGAAATGGGGTAAATAAACCTAAAATAGATATGGATGTCGTTATTGGGGTTTTCTGGGATGACGATTGCGAAAATGACATTCATTTTGAAGTCCAACACGGTCGACATGATTTAACCACTAAAGGGGTGAAAATTGGGTTCAAATTTGGTATGGAAAACAATATAAAATATACTTTACAACTTAAAACTTCTTACGAGCATGTCTAAAAATAAATAGACAAACATATATATTGTGGTTTTTAAAATCAACCCCTTAGGGTGTAAATGGGGTAAGTAAACATAAAAATCGATATGGATGTCGTTTTTGAGGTTTTATGGGATGGTGATTGCGAAAATGACATTTATTTTGAAGTACAACACTGTGGACATGATTTAACTGCTAAAGGGGTGAAAATGGGGTGCAAATTGTGTATGGAAAAATAATATAAAATGACTTACGGCAGTGAAACGTGGTCGCTAACTATGGGTCTCATAAGGAGGCTCAAGGTCACCCAGCGTGCAATGGAGAGAGCCATGCTCGGCGTTTCCCTGCGTGATCGAATCAGAAATGAGGAGATCCGCAGGCGAACTAAAGTAACCGACATCGCTCGAAGGATTGCTCAGCTAAAGTGGCAGTGGGCTGGACACATAGCGAGAAGAACCGATGGCCGTTAGGGCGGAAAGGTTCTTGAATGGCGACCGCGCACCGGACGGCGCTCCGTGGGTAGGCCCCCGACAAGGTGGACCGACGATCTGGTGAAGGTTGCCGGAAGCCACTGGATGTGGGAAGCGCAGGACCGATCGTCTTGGAAATCCTTGGGGGAGGCCTATACCCAGCAGTGGGTATTGTGCGGCTGATATGATGATGATGATGAGACATTACAACTTTGAAATTCTAAGAAGCATGTCTAAAAATAAATAGGCAAATATATATTTTGTTATTTTGAAAATCATCCCTTAGGGGGTAAATGGTAAACCAGAATCCGACCAGCCGATTTTATGCGATTAGGCCGGTCCCCACCAAGCGCGCAGCCTCGTGCGAGGCCTGCCACACGCGGCAAACGTTTTGCCTCGCGAGGCAGCGCGCTTGGTGGGGACCGGCCTAATCGCATAAAATCGGCTGGTCGGATTCTGGTTGAAGGTTCCCTAAGGATTTTCTCTAATATCCACGCGGATGAAGTTGCGGGCGGAAGCTAGTATTGTATAATTAGATTTATCTTAAACATTTAAGTCAGACTCAATCTTTTAGTTTGCAACGCTAGTAGGTACTATTATGTACCTATATGCTGTGGTATTGCAATTAAATTGTTTTGGTATAAGTAGGTATAATTTTTGGTAAAAGTTTATGAAGTGAAAGCATTTTGGTAATTAAAAGAAATAAAAGGCTGTTGAACATAAAAAAGTTAGTCAAATGTAAAAAACTGTTAAGTAGTTTTTAGGGTTCCGTACCCAAAGGGTAAAAACGGGACCCTATTACTAAGCCTCCGCTGTCCGTCTGTTTGTCAGTCACCAGGCTGTATCTCATGAACCGTGATAGCTAGACAGTTGAAATTTTCACAGATGATGTATTTCTGTTGCTGCTATAACAACAAATACTAAAAACCAAATAAAATAAATATTTAAGGGGGGCATACAACAAGCATGTTTTTTTTTTGCCGTTTTTTGTACGGAACCCTTCGTGCGCGAGTCCGACTCGCACTTGGCCGGTTTTTATAAAAACTTTTACATTTTATAAGATTAAGTACCTTTAATGTAAATCTTTCTATTTAAAATTATTATAATGAAAGTAAATCTCAATATTCTTCGCGTACAGAAACTTAACACACAGCCATGAAATAATCCTTAATCTAATCGTAATATATTTTTTTAGCGATCAGAATGTAATTGACCGAGCGAGCACGAAGTGCGAGCGAAGCGTTTTTGCTTCAGCTTGGGCAAAAATTATTTCGTATGTCCGGCTGTCTGTTCCCACCTAGGTACAGGTCGCATTTCTCAACCGATTCTTGTGAAATTTTGTTAGCACGTTCGATAATAATAATCTAATCCAGCATTGTTTTTTCAAAATTATCTAAAAAAAAATATTCACCCGTTTCGAAAAATTATCTAAATTAGAAACACCATCTAGCAGCGAATACTGCAAATAATATACCGTAACGTACTGTGTGCTTTGAAAAACTCATGGCAACATTTTATTTTTGTACAATTTGAGCCACTTTTTATCGCGAGGTCTACAGCTCACGGAGCCACTAGTAAATTAACAAAACATATATAACAAACTGACTAACTCTAATTCAATATGCATAAACATACTTTGAGGTAAAAATAATGAAAAAACTGTCACTCCATGACTGATAGGATTAAAAAGGATAAAGCTGGTAGCAGATGGTCAAGTAATCCCATTAATTCTAACAAATGGCAAAATACACGTGTTAAAGGGACAACTAGTGATAACAGAAGAGGGATGATTATAGGTAAGCCTAAAATAAATAGTTATTTCCATAAATATTTAGAGAAGCATATTATCAGCTTACCGATAACAAAGGATATACATTCGTGAGCACAAAAATGGAATCACAGGCCTATTTTCATACAAACGAGGTAACTTTGAAGCATTTGTTCTCCGTCAGGGATTGAACAGAGTGTGATCTGATGATGGCAATTCAAAGAGTAAATGATCTGTTGGGTTTCCTTAGCCATCTGCTAAGGAAACCCAATAGATCAATAGAGTCGTTTACGCCAGGGACTGGATCGAGTTTTAAGTGTTACATTTTCCATATTTTGATGAAATTTTCGATTGTTTTTTTTAAGTTCAACCCTGAGCTAAACGACTCGTCTAATCCGTTAAATTTCTTTAGCATTATTCGCCATTTATTCTTTAAATCACCACCATCAGATCGCACCCCATTTAATCCCGGGCGGAGAACGAAAGCATCAAAGTTATCTCGTCTGTATGAAAATAGGCCTGTGACTCCATTTTTCTGCTCACGAGTGTAGTTATCGAACTGTTTTTGCTACCGTAAACTATCGTTTTCTTTCTTTCATTTGCATTGAATGTGAGCAGTACTTATTTTATTTATTTTTTATTTATTTAACCATTTATTTCAGGCGTCAATGGCCCATACAATAAATACCTTATAGACTAACATACATAATAAAAACAATCTTATAAATAAATTAAACTTTATCACGTATTGGCGGCGACGTGTTGCGCAACGTAGTGTCCGGTAACCGGCCGCGGAATTGTCGGAACAGGACACCCTTCGGCCAAAAATCTTCATTCATGAAGGTCTTCAGATGTTCGGTTGGTGCCCTCACCACAAATGAGTTGAAGTTTACATTGTGGCGAGACTCCAACCGTTGGACCATCAGAGTATATTTGGACTTGATTCGGATGTACTCCACGAGATCTTCTGGTTTAGTGGAGTAATGCAGTCGGGACACGTACACCAGCGTCGTCGGAATAGCCGGGCGCAGCAGGTGATTGTGTCCGGTCGGGGCGGTGCCACATAGTTTACGGCGGGCGGGTTTCTTCTACTTCACCACCTTATATTCTTATACTGATGATAGTTTTCGGTAGCGAGCGAAAATAGTTTACATCACATCAACTACAACTACATACCAATAGATTATTAGTTTTAAAAAAAAACTAAATTCTATACTTTGCATCAACTTCTGAAAGCTACTGTTAGAATTTTTATTTTTTACCTGTTGTATTGTTAACTGAATCAGTTACTAGATAACAAAAATTAAAAATTTAAAGAACCTCCAAGTCACGGTACCAAATTTCGAATCGATAGGACAAATGGAAGATAGTCAGATCCCCTCATTAACTATTAATGAGCTGATGATCTTCAAACAACTGATCAGGTCATGGTTACCTTACCATATACTTCCAATATCATTGAAGTAACACGGTACCAAATTTCGAATCGATCGGACAAAAGGAAGTTAGTTAGATCCCCTCATCAACTAGAAAAAAGTTGAGGATCTTCAAACGGCTGAACAGATTTACACGGTACCAAATTTTGAATCGATCGAACATAAGGAAGTTAGTCAGTTTCCCTCATCAACTAGAAAAAAGCTGATGATCTTCAAACGGCTGAACAGATTTTCATGAAACATGGCTTAGAACACTCGGGATAAAATTATCTATGATACAAAAAACTAAACGAAAATCGGTTCATCCGTATACCACAGACAGATGATACACAGATAAACAAACACGTTAAACTTATAAAACCCTCTCTTTTTGCGTGTCGGGGGTTAAAAATTGTAGTTATTTTCTGTCATTTTGGTAGAATATATAGGCAACAGGCCTTTCTCCTACTAATGCTTTCTCTTAATGAAATATTATTGAAATGAAACAATATTCTCTGTTGCTTTGGGTGCAGTGCAGATGTTCTAAGTTTTTATTTTATTGGTATCATTAATAGACTATTAGAGTACTCATTACGTTTCTTAATTTTGGTTATTCCCATATTATAGTTACTAAAATAACCTCTATGCACTTCTAAATATCAAGCTTATTCTAAGCAACTCGCATGTAAAACACATCTTGGTCCATTTGAAACGTAGATCAATGGGTGTTCGACGGACGCTCACGCGCATGTGGTAAACAGAGGCGATGCCAGCGCACTCTCTGTTTATGCTAGGCCAACTCTATCAAGGTGCAAGAATAACAAGCCGCAGGTTACTTTGTGAAAGCCGCGAAACGTAAACATCGGAAAAAGGTGAATGTAATTTATTTTATTTACACGCGAGGGGTGGTATTTTTAGCGGTTTTTTAATGTTCGTCGGTTAAAATGGTGGTTATTTGTATACAGCTTAATAACAGCGAGAAAATACTTTGAAATTATTTCTCCATTAGAGCAACAGATTTTTGAGCAAGGGCACTTTAGTTAAATTTTTTATATAGAATAAAATACCAATTATTAAAAACAGTTGATGAGTAAAATATAGTGACAAATAGCAAATAATCCAACCAGAGCAGTTACACGAACCCAAAATGGGACTTTGATTTTGGTTGGTTCTTCGGACCATCAAACTGAACAACTTTTAATATAGGACCAACTCTGAAAACTCGAAAAAAAAAATCTGTTGTCTCATACAAACATTAAAAACGAAAATATCAAAATTAATGAAACAGCTGTTTTTTTTTCGCTTTTTCAGAGTTGGTTCCATTAGTAAAAGTTGTTCAGTTTGATAGTCCGAAAGAACTGTTTTCCCGTTTTGGGCTCATTCATTAACACGTTGTCTGCTAACTTACTAATAAATTCCAGAAAAATAAACGTATAGTGGACAGTTAAGCAATTTGAATTACTGTTTTCAAATCAATTGTCTCTTTTTCTTTACGTTTAAAGAGTATGGAAAATAACCTCACTTCCGCACTGTTCTACAACTTTACGTTTTCTATATAAAAATACGGCCTGCGCAAACCATGTTTTCCTGTTTTAAAAGTCAAAGCAGTTGAAGTGACAAGGTTCTGTAGTGGTCTATATGAATCAAATTGGTTGTCTGTTCGTAAGTATACAATGTTCGCTTCAACGGGACCGCTTGAAAAGTTTTCTTTTATTATTGGGACGAAGTTGGGACGTCATTATGCGTACATTAATTAAAATGCAATAAGCTTAATCGCCGAAACTATTGTTGCATAAGAACGTTCATATCTCTTTATTGAATGCACTCATCAATAATTTGCACTCAGCATATATTTTTGAACAAACACCAAACAGAGAGGGCGCTTATTGACGTGGCTAAGCAAATAGAGGGAGATTTATTTGCAATACATGCAGTTTGTTACTCTGTTGTAAATTAAAAGGGGGGTGCACATTATTAGTTTAAAGTAATAGCAAAAATACTTTTGTATTGATGAGTTCTGAGATTTACCACTCGAAACGCACCTGTCTAAACTTGTGCAGTTTCCAATATTTTGAGAACTTTTGACTGTGTATATAACTTTAATGTTGGTGTCTAGTGTCCCAGAAGATGTATTGTGAAGTGGGCTTGAAGACAATTACGAATAACAAGTGTCGCCCTCATCTTGTAAAAGTTTCTAAATGAACCACAGAAGCTTTTCTTTTTTTGTCGACACGTAACTAAAAAGATGCGCAGTAGCTACAAACACTAAATTCGGCGCATCTTTTGTCTCATCTTTGTCTTGCCAAGTTATATACCGGCACCTTTACTTGATTTTCATTTCACCTGATGCTAAGTGATAATATGGATGGAAGTGGAAGCGCAATTAACCAGGAATCCTCAATCACTGAGGAACTTTTGTTGATGATAGCTAAACGCTTGCTTACTATCACACCTGAGGGTAAGCGATGACGCGATAAACGATGAATCGCACTTGTCTAGAAGATACCTTTTCACTCGCAACTTGTAGGCCCCCAGATTGTACCTATCGGGAAACAGACTCAGGCAAGGAGTTCCAATCTCTAGCGGTACGGATGATAGAAGCATTAAATTAAAGCTTAGTGCGAGTCTTTGAAATATCCACCATAAACAGTGGCGCTGATTCGTATGTCTGGTTGTTCGATGGAGAAGAGAGATGGCGAAATTAGGTTTGGCTACTACTGAAACCGGAACACAAAAATTTTAAAATTTTTGTTTTTTGTAGAAACCTAAGAAATGAAATGGAGAAATGTTACAAAAGTTTCGACAAAAACGTTCTAATGTTAGAAATGGGCAACTTAGGAATAATTCTTGGGCAAATTGCGTCAAACTTGCTTTGTCTTTTGTAGGGATTCTTTCAAGACAACTCTTGGGAAACAGCAATATTTTTATACACTGAAATCGCCCTGAAAAAGGTACTTATGAAAACTTCAATAAAAAAGGATTTTTATTTCAGTTGTACAAGATTTCTACTTACATTAAAAGGACATTAAAATCCTAAATCAAATTATAAAGGTACCTATAATTAAACGTTGTGCTCTAGCTTTGGCTAAAGTATTCACAAGACCAAGTGCTTAGATTCTGCTTCTTATTAAATGCATTATTGTCATACTCATTACTTCGAAATTAATAAAACAACGGATGTTTATTATTATGTTTACAAACCACACACAAAGTTTATTTGACTTCCTGTCATCTGCACATCCCCCCTCATATCTGTCTGGCGATTACTCAAATATTTACGCTAATATTTCAGCAATGAGTTATGGGACTGATTGAGGTGCAGCCGGCTTTAGAACTAACTGAACATTTAAGTACTTTGTCACAATAACTACACCGCATATTGTTTTGTCGTTTTTGCGTTTATGAACGCGTCCATCAATGTGATGCAGTACTGAACTGTTCAGGTACTTCTGAGGCTGACCACACCAGAACTTAGATTTAACTATATAGGCATCAAAAGGTGATAATATTTAAGCGATTTATAATTACGTTAAAAAACGATTATTAAGGAAAATTCAATAAATATACATAATAAGAATAAAATATAAAGGAAATTACTGATAAATCGATCGAAAAAGTAATAAAGGTATTTTTGTTCGTCACTGTATCGCAAGTATGAAAACTTGTCATGAAGTTCCTAAACTTCATCTAAATCTTGCGAAATTTTCAACAACCAAAAAGAAAGGAAACTCATATAAAACTTGTAATAACTCTTGTGTACTGTACGAAATTTGACAGCAAACTCGTCGAGAAAACTCGGGAGCTTCTTGAAAACTTTTAGCTCTGGTTAACCTTCATTATCGTCGGATATTGGAGAAGCCTTTCATCCTACTCCCTCGTTTCCTTAACGAGAGGGACGGTACATGGATAGGGAATTAGATGCAATTTCATTGACTGGAAATGAGAATACCGCTTCCGAAGTCTGGCCGTTAAGTCAGGATATTGAAATTTCATGCCCAAGTACATTTCCCTGTGCTCTTTATTTACTTTTTTACTGGGAGACGACTAGTAATTGCCTTTTACTAGACAATTTTCTACTGATTATAGTAGTGGAATTTCTGAATTTCTTTTTTTATTGCAGGCGAAGAATATCTGCATAACTATTTTGGAGATAATAAAAACGAAAGGCGAATTCTAAGAAATTAAATAATCGAAATACTGAATTCTAATATTACTTTTCTATGTAGCTAAAATTGAACGGGAATAAATTGAACGAGACTTATTATAAAAAATGCAAATAAAGTATCTTTCATCGTCATCATCATCATGAGCAATTGATGGCCCTTGCTAGATCATATAATTTGTTTTAGATGGATAAGAACGATGCTCGGAATACGTACTACGAAAATTTATGACATCCGTTAACCGATGGTTTAATCATTGCAGTCGCTAAGGTTGTACTTACACGAGTGACTAAAACTGCACAACTTTCCCCGCACGGCGAAAATCGACCGTGGCAAGTCGACGAGTTTACAGGTGACTAAGTCACCCGTTCTGGTGACTAAAATCGACCCATGTAAATAGCCCGACCGAATGTGATAACACGTATCATGGAGCTCCTCCTTTACGTTCGTAGTTTGTGATTTTTCCAAAAAAATGTGTGTAAAAGTCTACATTTTCCCAACATAAAGTTGTACGCAGTTGCAGAGATAAAATCTCACAAAAAAATTTAACGTTTCACAGTTGACGAAGCACAAGAGTCAATTCAAAAGTGCGTGCAATTCGCTCATTAGGATGTGAGCGTGCCGACGCATCTCTCTGCTTGTTTAGTGAATTGAAAAACACTTTCAACCTTATTAGCAAATGTTTAAAGTTCAAAATACTAATGCTTTTCGTGAAAACATTAATTTTATCGTTGTTGTTCTAAGTCAAGAGGGGGTCAACTTGTGAAGACAGTGATGATATCCTCATATTTTAAATTGTATTTGATAGTTTGGAACTAAACCCTTTCTAATCATTTAATGACTGCATTTATTGGCAAGCATTTCAAATACGTCCTATTGATTTGACAATTAAGTCGAGATAGGTATTTTGTGCTTGAGTTGAGATAAGTAAGATAGCTTCAGTAACTGGACACGGATTAAATGAAATTAATTAAACAGATGGGAAATTTACAGGCACTTGTCAATGTTAAAATTACCCTCAAATATTTCGTCATCAGATTTTCAATGTTCAAATTATGTCCTCTATGTGTGACTGTTATCATGGCCCCTGGACGCAGGCACGTAACGGCCCAATCTCGTGCTTCCTGACTTACGAATATCGAACTATCGATGGGGAACCCGTGCCCTGACTCCTGAATGTGTCCTGATAGTACACATTCAGGATGACGTAGATTCAACTAAACAAAAACTTTAATTTTATGCAGATGTGATTGAAAGAAAGAAACATAGAAGTAACTTTTAATTAATGATCAAAATGTTGAACTCAAACTTCTTAAGAGCTAATTTCACCACACTCTGTTAGTTGGTTAACATCCTTGTTAAATCATTTAACGTACTGTTAAGGTTAATGAGTGTCCCACCATGCTCTAACAACTGATTAATTTCCTTAATCAGTTGTTAAACTTAATTGCTGCTCTAGTGGTCCGTTAAATATGTAATGTCAAGATGGATATGTCGTTTGATTTTATTTTTGAAAATAATAATATTTTGGAAAATTTCAATAATTTGGATACGGAGAAGTGAATATAATTTGGATAATATAGTACAACGTCCTAGAATTTTCAAGGAGCGGCGTCATTATTTCGAAGAGTACGATAATGTCGATTTTTGCACAAGGTTTACTTTATCGAAAGAATCTCTTTTAGATGTGTTACAATTAATTGAAAACAAATTTGAATATGTAAAATATTTCCTTGCTTTGAATAAAATACAATAATCAGTTTGTTTTTATTTGAAAAAATTTTGACGTTTCAAGCAAAGAGAATATAATCCATAGAGGAAAGGGAGGAAAGTAATAAAAAATAAGTAGCAAAATGAAATGTAAGCCCAATCATATAGAAATCCACACTATAAACGGTATCGCAAATAAGTCGCGTTACCGCACGCTCAAAGTGTAATACGACTAGTAAAAATAGTACCTGTGTCTCAGAACAAACGCGTACTTTTTGTTTTAGTTGGTTTGGAAAATGAATGAACGTCTCGTTCGTCATTCAGCAGATGTTTGACAAATGTCCGATTAGTTAATGGTCTGTTACATTTTCGTCATAAAACATACAGAATTAACAGGGCTGTTATTCTCTTCGTTAATTTTAATCGGGCATTAGCTAATGCCTGATTTAGGAAATAACTAACAGAGTATGGTGAAATTAGCTCTAAAATTCACTTATTCTTAAATTAGTTTAGTAACGGACACCGGAAACATACACAAGGTAAAACATACCATTAATGGTACCATGGCAATTTTTTTACCACCGTTCCATTTATGGTACTGTCTAATGGTACCACGGCAAAGGAGGACCTATTATATTAGGTATTTATAATCCTTATTCCTATTCTAACAGATACTACTGATTGATAGACAATCGAGTATTAATTTCTTGTTCATTAAAGAACGAGAAAAAAATATATTACATCTTCAAAACTTTATTGGTCAGAATTGGCACACTCATGAGGTTTTTTCCCACTGAAGTCGGTCAACGTATGATGGAGGCGGCCAGATAAGATTCAAATGTGGCTCTTTCATATTCACCTGAATACTGTTACCATTTCGTTGCCCTCAAAACATTCCAGAAATTTCCATTTTGTTGCGCACACAGCTTGGGGAATTATGGCGGTATTAAAAATGGGACTTTTGCGAAATAAGGAAAGCGATATGACTTGGAAATTGTAGTAGGGTTTTTTTGAAAAATGGGAAAATTTCGGAAAAAGTGTAGTTTGATATTTCGCTGTTATTTACTGTTAGAATAATAACAACGGCACTGGAGAAACCTTACATTTGATAATGTTTAAATACCCCTAAAATGTTATTAGAGAGAAAAAGTTCTTTAATATTCCATGAATAATAACAATTTCATGCCACAGAGGAGTAGTATAAAAAACAAAAGTCAGCAATGGTTATAATGAACTAATTTGTCGAGCTTTCGGAATTCAGTGGCAACGGAAGATTTCCGCAGAAAAATCCGCATTGGATTAACTGGCAGACCAGATTATAAAGGATGAAGTTGCCGGAAATTCTTTATTTATTCTGCTTTAAGCCTCCGTTTTCGCTGAAACCACCCGTTTTAAGATAAGGCTTTCCCTTCATCTCCTCGAAATTTTGAAATTTAAGTTTATGATTATTTATGATAATTGAAGAGTCAATTATCAGGGTAGGTATGTTAAAATATTTATAAAAGGAATGTCAATCTTACTTATTTTAATAGCTACTTGTATTATACAAAACAAAACAAAAAATATATGTGAAGCTTCATTTAGTTGATTGCTTTATGACAGAATGCAATATTATGCTGATACTTTATTCAACGTGGATAAAAATAAAAATAACATCATTAATATATAATTAAAATGAAAATTAAGTTAAAAATAAGCCTGTTTTTCTACAAATGATTGACTCAGCGTCATAATTAATGTTAAAATAAGTTAAAATTGGCTGCAAATAAGCGGGCACTTTAATTTCCTCTTCCATTGTCATTCTCGTCTCGTTTTGTTCCGTCTGTTTATTTTGCTGAGAATACTTAATTCCAGGGATGAAGACGAATGGAGATTTCAAAGGAAAAATGATGAAATGATTACTGAGTAAAGTGCAAACTGGATTGGAGTAACGCAGAATAAAAGATACTGAAATGATTACTTAGCTGGAGTATCTTGAGTATTTAAGAATTTTGCTTAGGTAATTATTGATAGTGTTTTTAATACCCATACAATAAAAAAAATGATTGGTTTCTGCTTGATCCCTAAGTAGATTTTGGTTCAATCAAATAGAAATGTAGGTATATGCCAATAAATTTGGTCACCAGTGGTGAAATTGGATAATTCTCACCACTGGTGGGTGAAATGGGAGTAACATTGTGTTATTTGGCCACTGGTACTTAGTCAGTTGAGAAATTGGAGTGCCAACCAACCACTGGTGGTGGGATTTGGTGGTCAGATGGTCCAGAAGGTGAATTCATCTCATAATAACATAAGCCGAAAACGGAACCGAACGGATACCATTCTTTTTGCGCCGTATTTTGTGTTTTTTTTTGTAAAAATCAAATTCATTTATTCAACTAGATGCGAACATTGTATTTTGCAACATTGCCAATAGAATGTTTAATGTCAGGAAACAAAAACGCTGATATCAAAGTGTTAACTTTACCTAATCTAAATTAACTTAACCCTTCAGTGTCATAAGGGTTCAACTAAAGCATTTTTATTCCAGTGTTGCCATAAAACCGTGTACAACTTCATTTATTCACTTTTTAATCCCACAAACCTTTTGTTTACCCGCGTTTTCTGAAGAGACCGTACAACAACGCAGCCATTGGTTCAGACCACCATTACAATGACTATGGTGTCGGCTTTGAAGGACGTATCCTGGAGCGAAACTGACATAACCATTGACTTTTCTATGATTTTAAACCTTATGGTAAAGGCTTTAAGGTTGTTGGATCTGTAAGAGTAAGTCTGCCTGCTTGGTATTCATCGTACACTCCGTTATTAGTCGCGAGTGATATGATGATGGATGTAATACACATACAAGGTTCCATAGCAAAGTTAGGTTATAACTGGTTTATCTAAAGCAATGAAACGCGTGCAGTTTGAATAAACCCCGATATTTTTACTGATGAGAAAGTCAATTACGATTAGATTTTTTATTTTTGTCGCAATAATACTAAAATTAGCTGACTTTTGGAATTAAGAATGGAGTCTATAATAAAAATATAAGTACTTTTATAGTGACTGGTTGTCGTGGTATGGACGTGTAATGCGGAGGAATGAGGAGCATGTTACGCGAAAGGTTTTAAGTATGAAGGTGGATGGATATACGGGTAGAGGAAGACCAAAGAAAAGATGAATGGACTGTATAAAAGAAGGTGTAGCTAGAAAGGAAGTTAACTTTGAGATGACCAGTGATAAGATGTATGGAAGAAACAGACATGTTGCGCCGACCCCAAATATATTGGGATAAAGGCAGGAGGATGATGATGATGAATTTTACTAATGAGAAGGCCAAGTGCGATTTTATTTTTGTCGCAATAAATACTAAAATTTAGCTAACTTTTGGTGTGAGAAGAATCAAGTCTAAAATATAACATCTAGGTTAATCTTCTTTTGTTACAAATTTTAGTGGATTAAATGAATATGAATAAAAAATAAAGTACTTTTATAGTGATAATAATTTAATAAACCATTTTATTCGCTCTTTATTAGCTTAAGGTTATAAGGTTTTTTTATAAGATAATTCAATCGAACAGCCGTAGAGAATTGAATCCAGGTGACCATCTTTGCAACGTTTAGAAATGACATTTTTAACCGCAACAGGCACTCTGTACAATAATTTGCTGGGATATACTCTCGGGTTGAACAAAAGAAAGTAATTTCTTAGAAATATCTGTAGGAATTATGAAGAGATGAAGATAATTTAAATAATCAGGGACTGTAGGTCCCTGAGCTCATCCGTTAGAGTGCCGTTACATTTTTTTTTTCTTTTTTGCAGTGAGTTGAGGACAATCGCGATGAGTGCGAGTGTGCGAGGGGGACGGAGGATCCCCACTCCTATGCCCCCTCCAAAGGAAGATGTGCAGTATCCTAATAGGTAAGAATTTTTTTCGAGTAAATAAATACTACTTGTTTTTACATTTTTTATTTTTTTTTGTAGTATGGATACCTTTTCGATTTGCTTTCGATAAATACATTTACCTAAGTAGGGTGAATATGCCTATTACCAGCCCCCCCAAGGATTTTTCAACATTGAATCTCTGTTGTTGCCACAATTGCTATCTTAAAAATATTGTTGATACAGTTTTAGGTAGGTTGATTCATCTTTATTACGAAAATAGTACTTAGTTTCACGTAGTTTTGTGGAAAAAAAATAGAGAAGCGTTAAAATGTCCGAAGGGCGAAAAAGCCTAATTCCAGCCACCTTTGCCCTAATATCAGCCGCTTTACTCCGTAATTCCAGCCGGGTACAGGGTGTTCTAAAATAATACAACCATGTTAGTATAAAATAAAATATAATTTGGTAACTCTCAATAGTGATAATAAAACACTAAAGGCTAAAAATTGTGATTCCCATAGCAAGTAATTGAAACTTACACCTCTCCTGTAGATATTAATCAATTTAGAATATACAAATATTGAAAATGCCGTAACAAAAAGTGAACTTTGATTTAGAGCCAATTACACCATTGATTTTAAACGCGCTTTGTCAAAAAACAAGTTTAAGGCTGTCACTGTCATAACAACAAAGTAAAATTTGTTACAAAAATGTACAATTATGTTATAAACAATGCCTTGTTAAATCTTGATTCAATTTTTTTAATGACCTAGTGAAATTGATTTTTGGAATAAACAGGGAACGGGGTATCAAACTCGACAGTTAAACTACATTACGTAAAACGTGATCTTAATCGCTTTTAAAATCAATGGTGAATTTGGCTCTTAATAAACATATAATCAACGTGTATGAAATCGTTTTAATTATTTAAAACTTTTTTAAGCGTTTTCCAAGACGTGGAATTCAATATACATTTTTTTATATTGAATTTATTTTCTGTTTCTATGAGTGAAGAAAAGTATGATTTTAATTATTATTACTTTTTACATCTAATATTAAAAAAGAAAACAAAATAATTAAAATCATATTTGAGAACACTCTGTATATTGCCGTAAAGTTAGATGACCGGCTGGAGTTAGGTTCTCATACATATCCTAATATCAGCCCCTAATTTGCAGAACAAATAACTTTGGAAATGAACATTATTCACCCGGCTGTAATTAGGTCATTGGGTGCAGGGTTAGTAGTTCTAGTGAATAGCACTACAAATTCCAACTTTGAGACGAGCAAATTAAGATGAATTTGATTTCTTAAACGAAAGTTAAATACCCAATACCAGCCCCGGCTGATAATAGAAAGTTATTGAAAATCACCCAGTCAAACTCCAGCCCCCCTATTTTTTTTAAATTAGTAAATTTAATTACAAACTAGTAATGTCAAAACGCTATATATCTAATCTATTACTAGTATCAAAGCTTAAAACCTAAAAAAAATGCATCTTGCCTTCGTAAACACACTTCCCAAAGTTCGCATCGATCGATATTTAATGCTGTTTTTTAAACATAGTCACCTCTACTCGGTCTTGGTGAACATTATTGCTCGTTGTGTGAATTATAGGTGACGTGACGGGGTAATAGTGATTTTAAAAGGTAGAGGATTAACTAGGGGTGTGGCTCCATTAAAGAGTTTCCGATTTTTATTGTTTTTTAATTAAAGCAAGGCAAAATCTTTTGAGGGCTGGTGTTAGGGGGGGGGGGGGGCTGGAGTTAGGCATATCCACCCTACCCGTATTTTGGGATAAAATTTTGTTTGTATTGTGCTTCTTCGGTTGAATTGAATTGAACGTAGGGTGGATATGCCTAACTCCAGCCCCCCCCCCCTAATACCAGCCCCCAAAAGTTTTTGCTTTGCTTTCATTAAAAAACAGTGAAAATCGGAAACTGTTTGATGGAGCCACACCGCTAGTTAATCCTCTAACTTGGAAAATCACTATTAGCCGGTCACGTCATCTACAACTCACACAACGAGCAATAATGTTTACCGAGACCGAGTAGAGGTGACTATGTTTGAAAAACAGCATAAAAGCTCGATCGATGCGAACTTTGGGAAGTGTGTTTACGAAGGCAAGATGCATTTTTTTTAGGTTTTAAGCTTTGATACTAGTAATAGATTAGATATATAACGTTTTGACATTACTAGTTTGTAATTAAATTTACTAATTTCGAAAAAAATTGGGGGGCTGGAGTTTGACTGGATGATTTTCAATAACTTTCTATTACCAGCCGGGGCTGGTATTGGGTATTTAACTTTAGTTTAAGAAATCAAGTTCATCTTAATTTGCTCGTCTCAAGGTTGGAATTTGTAGTGCTATTCACTAGAATTACTAACCCTGCACCCTAAGACCTAATTACAGCCGGGTGAAAATTTTTTAATTCCTAAGTTATTTGTTCTGCAAATTAGGGGCTGGTATTAGGATATGTATGAGAACCTAACTCCAGCCGGTCATCTAACTTTACGGCAATATACAGGGTGTTCTCAAATATGATTTTAATTATTTTGTTTTATTTTTTAATGTTAGATGTAAAAAGTAATAATAATTAAAATCATACTTTTCTTCACTCATAGAAACAGAAAATAAATTCAATATAAAAAAATGTATATTGAATTCCACTTCTTGGAAAACGCTTAAAAAAGTTTCAAATAATTAAAACGATTTCATACTCGTTGATTATATGTTTATTAAACCAAAGTTGACTTTTTGATACGCCATTTTTAATATATGTGTATTCTTAATTGATTAATATCTACAGGAGAGGTGTAAGTTTCAATGACTTGCTATGGGAATCATAATTTATAGCCTTTAGTGTTTTATTATCACTGTTGAGAGTTACCAAATTATATATTTTTTTATTTTATACTAACATGGTTGTATTATTTTAGAACACCCTGTACCCGGCTGGAATTAGGGAGCAAAGCGGCTGATATTAGGGCAAAGGCGGCTGGAGTTAGGGTTTTTCGCCCTTCGGACATTTAAACTCTTCTCTATTTTTTTCCCACAAAACTACGTAAAACCAAGTTCTATTTTCGTAATAAAGATGAATCAACCTACCTAAAACTGTATCAACAATATTTTTAAGATAGCAATTGTGGCAACAACAGAGATTCAAAGTTGAAAAATCCTTGGGGGGGCTGGTAATTGGCATATTCACCCTATCTATTCACTCGGGTAAACTTAAGACTGTAACCGATACGATGTTTTAGGGCTCTTTCAGTAAATATCGAGTTCCTTTAGGTGTAACCCAAAAGCCTCAGACGTCGGATTATCGGTACCTACCTACTTAACTTTTTCCGTTCATCAAATAATATATTACCCTGAATTTTCTATCTGTTATTATTATTTTCATAAAAACACGAATTTGAATCGAAATTAGTACAAATAAAGGCGAGACTACAAGCGGTCATACATTTATTTTAAGATATTACAACAAAATAAAAAGTACACATTAGGTCCGATGGCGGTATTCGAATAGTACATTATGAGACAAGTTAGCTTAGGTTGCTCATTGCACACAAGGCTGTGGGTTGCAGCCCGAGCCGCAGGCAAGGGCGTAACTCAGCCGAGTGTGCAATAAGCAAGAGCTCACGAGTTTCATACGACGTTTTTTAACACACTTGCGAGGAAAAAACAAAGTTATTTACCACACAACAAATACGACAAAAACAAAATATGATAAGTGTAATGGTAAAAGGCGAGTAGTTTTTTTTTGTTTTTTTTACACGCCCAATGCAAGAATATTTTGCGAACAACAGGGTTAGTAAGCATAGGAGCCTACCTCAAACTATAATTTTAAGTGATACAATGCAAATATTTTAATATTTTATAACAAAATATTATGAATTATAAATAATTTGATAATAATAAATATTTGTTTGACGTAATTGAGGACTTAGACGTTTATTTATTCCAAAAATGTATATGAATTTTCAGCGGCATGAAACCTCTTTGTTGTTACTAAAAAAATAACTGTATTACCCGGTTAAATTGGGAATGCTCTGTTTACTCGCATATAACTTCCAGTAAGGTACCTATGTATTTCACTTCGTAGGGATAATTGTATAACCAACTAGTGTTTTATATATTAATGCACGCGTTTGTTATAGCTCGGTTTATGGCCCTAAAAGCGATGTATTAGGGCTCACTTTACGAGCAAGTGTGTTGATGAAATAAGTAACTACGTCTTTTTGGTGCTACAGTTCCTTCTTGCTATTATAGGGTTCGATATTTTGTCATTTTACTCACTAGCGGATCCAGGGGGGGGGGGGGGGCTTCAGCCCCTAGCCTAGCCCCCCCCCCCCCCTTGGATCCCCAAAATCATTAGGGTCCACCCAACAAATCTGTTGATTACCTTGGTAAAGCCTGCCCTCACCTACGTTAAGCCCCTCCCAAACCAAAATCCTGGATCCGCCACTGATATGGGATAATTGAAATAGGCGCAATGAAGAAGACGATAATGGTTTTTATTATGATTGAACTTCTTTTTTTTATTAAACCATTAATACTGTGCGATCCTCAAACTGTGAAACAGATCCATAATGTTACAATATTATTACCAAAGGGTCAAAACTCGTTAAATTAGTAACAGGACACATCGCGTTACTTATTAACTGCACGCTTACAAGTGCAGTGTCTGGTTTCAAGGAATTTCCGGAAATCGCTGACATTTCGTGAGCCACCCTGACTGGAATAAAGAATTGTTACCTACCGTTAATTGGTCAGGCAGTGATAAAAACTATTGTTATTTAGTGAAAAAAGATTAGTTATAAAAGTATAATTTAATGTAGGTGGGCACCCTGCCCGAAAATGGCGCCGCGGTAAAGTTTATTTACAACTAGCGGCCGCCCGCGGTTTCACCCGCGTGGTTCCCCTTCCCGTAGGAATATCGGGATAAAAAGTATTCTATGTTTTAATCCAGGCTTTCTACTATTTGTGTACTAAATTTCAACCAAATCCGTTCAGTAGTTATTGCGTGATTGAGGAACAAACATCCAAACCCACAAACTTTCACATTTATAATATTATAGTAGGATAATATTATAATTCTAATACACAATTTTAATAACGTCTTATGCGGAATTTTTAGGACCCACAGTCTAGTATTTTTAGACGGTATCGTTACATTCCCTCGTAGTCACTGCTAGAAGTAGATAGCAAAACTACTAAAAGTAGCCGTTTTTGCACACATTTTCTATCTACTTCTACGAATGACTACGAGTGCATGTGACACTGATACCTTCTAAAAATACTAGACCATGGGCCCTAAAACTCCACTTAAATCATTAATTAAAATCTTTTTCTATTAATAATTTATTAAATAAAAACCTCTGAGGGCGCTACTTTCGGTCATACAACCGCCTTTAGCCGTATTTAAAAAAACCGGCTAAGTGCGAGTTGGATTTGCGCACGAAGGGTTCCGTACCAAAATAACGGCAACAAAAATCACGTTTGTTGTATGGGAGCCCCACTTGAATATTTATTTTATTATGTTTTTAGCTTATTTTTGTTGTTATAGCAGCAACAGAAATACATATTCTGTGAAAATTTTAACTGTCTAGCTATCACGGTTCATGAGATACAGCCTGGCGACAGACAGACGGACGGAGACTGGAATCTTAGTAATAGGGTCCCATTTTACCCTTTGGGTACGGAACCCTAAAAACAGTCAGATGGACAGTAGAGTCTTAGTAATAGAGTCCCGTTTTCATCCTTTGGGTATACGGAAAGATGTAATAACACCATTATCATTGGATTGTAACAAAAGAACGCTGAAAAAAGATACCTGACTTTGAGACCTGCTTTTTAAAATTATTAAGCTCGCAGAAAAGTTTTTGTAATAAAAATAACAATAGTAGATTATACAACAAGTGAATAAAAAGGGAATTTAGTTCGAGGGACTAAGTTGGATCCCGAGAGTAGCGAAGGATTCTAGAGTTGAATCCCGAGCGTAGCGAGGGATTCAAAAGTAGAATCCTGAGCGTAGCGAGGGATACAAAGGACCGAGATGAATTTTTTTATTCACAAGTTGTGTACTCTACTTTTTACCATTGACTGCGAGAAAACAAATAGGTACTTACCTACTTACCTAGCAGTACTTTACACTTAGTATTTATAGATGACCATCAGCCATTTTTAATGTCCCCACTGCTGGGGCACAGGCCTTCCTCATGGGTGGGAGGATGGGCCATAACCCACCACGCGGGCCCAATGCGGATTGATGGGTGTTAACAACTGCAAATGCAGCCGGGACCAACGGCTTAACGTGCCTTCCGAGGCACGGAGGAGCTCGAGATAATATATTTTTGGTCACCCATCCCATGACCGACCCATGCGGCCCATGCGTGAAATTAGAAGTTTTCCAATGACATAAAACAACCACGCTAAGAGAGAGATTATATGATCAGTCTGGCATCAGTCCATTTCATCAGTCTGCATAGACTTTGTATTTTTGCAGACTGAATATCGTACCAGACTGATAGTGCAGTATTTAGTGGCATCAACCTTGCAGATCGTCAACAAAGGAAGCCGCTTGACACAGTCGTTCTTTGTGATCATCTGAGCTGATTTAGCCCTGTACCCACGTGGTACCACCATGGTGGTAGCCAGGGGTGGGGGGGAGAGGACCCTTCTACCACGCTGCACTTTTACATCCATATCTCCATAAGTTTAGCAAATAGGTCGTGTTTGGTATCCTTTTCATATAATTTAAGGACGAGGAATTCATTTCTGAAACAACTTTTTCACTCGTTCATAGAAAAAACAAAAGTTCTACGCAAAAAAAGAAAAATAAGAAAACAAAAATCTTACAAAATCTATGCCTACAAATAAACCACGAGATTGTGCTTTATAAAAAAAATATAATCAAACAGCCCTGTTTATCTAAAATATATAAACATCAACTTTTCTACACAAATTATATTTGTAAATGTGTCAAAAAAAACATTTGCAACGCGCGGCGGTATTTTGGCGCAGTATATTTGGATAGGATTTAAAACTTATTGTTGAATAATGACACAAATAGGTCGTGTTTGGTATCGTTTTCATATAATTCAAGGATGGGGAATTCAATTCTGCTACAAAATTTCTACTAGTTCATAGAAAAAAATTAAGTTCAGCGCAAACAAAAACAAAATCTATGCCTACAATTAAACCACGAGATTATGCTGTATAAAAAAATATGTTTTAACAGCCCTATTTATCTTAAATATATAAACATAAACTTTTCTATAGAAATTACATTTATAAATGTGTCAAAAAAAATCAGTTTAGCCGCGCGGCGGTACTTTGGTGCAGTATTTTTTTATTTCGATTTATCACTTATTATTTAATAATGACACGGATTAGTATTGGTAGTCCCATAGTTCTACTTAATAGAGAGTTAAAGTAATAATTAAGTAAAAAAATGTTTTTACCTACCGAGTTATATCAAATTTTATTGGCAGTTTCTGCTGCATCTACGTAGTTCGGTGCACTTTATTTCTCTTTTTAAACAATTGCACCTTCCTGCGCGTTTTGGCTTACACTTAGGTACACTTTATTAACTCCATGCAAGCTGTGGCTGCATGGCTAAGGTGGTCTACATAGGCTCCCATAAGCCGATATTTTTGCCCCAACCCCAATCTGCAGGATGTGGCAGGTTTTGGATTGTTTTTAAAAGTCGACCCCATACTTTCCCCCCCCTATAAATCGCTCGCAAAATATGGTTGCACAGGGCGTCTCTAGTTGGTGGGAGATTCTCCAGCTGCATGTCCTATTTAGTGAATAGCACTTTTATACATTGATTGATATCAAAAGCATTGATTAATATCAAGGACATGCATTCTACATAACATCAATACAACAATAACTTAAATCACAAAAGCCAATCACCACGTAACTTACTTGTCATACAAAGCAATGACAATTTTTTCTAATACTTATTGGCAAAGCCTGCTCCACATTTCCTTCTTTATAGATTTTAAAGTGTGAAAATACTATACTTTACTATTTGGGTTACTTAATAAAGCTGCCATTGCATGGCAAGGCAGGAACTGATGATTTTTACGCGTGCCAATATGAACCCACAGTTCCTCAAGCAATTAATACAGTATCTTCTTTCACCGGAAAAAGCAGAACGCCTTTTCCGAGTGTGATACCGTATCGTCTTTTGCTGGTAAAGGGAAAAAAGCGCTTTCGAAGCTTGGGGCGTTTATCCAATTGCAATGAAAAGATTTAAATACGCTGAAGAAGGAAATGTAGAGCAGGCTTTGCCAATAAGTATTAGAAATAAATGACATTGCTTTGTATGACAAGTAAGTTACGTGGTGATTGGCTTTCGTGATTTAAGTTTTTGTTGGAAATGTTGGAATGCATGCCCTTGATATTAATCAATGCAGAAAAGCGCTATTCAAGAAATAGGACTTGCAGCTGGAGAATCTCCCACCAACCAGAAACGCACTGTGCAACCATATTTTGCGAGCGATTTATCAGGGAAGAATGTATGGGGTCAACTTTTAAAACCAATCCAAAACCATGCATGGTCCTGCAGATTGGGGTTGGGGCAAAAATAATGGCTTATGAGAATCCTATGTAGACCACCTTCCCGCTAGCAGCCACAGCTTGCATGGAGTTAATAAGGTGTAAGTGTAAGCAAAAATGCGCAGGAAGGTGCAATTGTTTAAAAAGAGAAATAAAGTGCACCGAACTACGTAGATGCAGCGGAAACTGCCAATAAAATTTGTTATAGCTAGGTACCTACCTAGGTAAAAACATTTGTTTGGCTAAATTATTACTTGAACTCTCTATTAAGTAAAATTATGGGACTATTATCCCCGTCAATTGGTAATGCGCTGAAACCTTGCCACATTAACATCCACGTTGTCGTGATCCGCAACTAAAAATGTCATGAAACAAGAAAATTCTAATAGGTAATCTAATACTATTAATTATTGAATTATTATTTTCAATAAGATAGGGTCTAGGTATACAAACATTTTACGATTGTTTTCGTTTTTGTACCGCCGCGCGGCTAAACTGATTTTTTTGACAAATTTATAAATGTAATTTCTTTAGAAAAGTTGAAAAGTTTATGTTTATATATTTAAGATAAATAGGGCTGTTAAAACATATTTTTTATAAAGCATAATCTCGTGGTATAATTGTAGGCATAGATTTTGTAGGTTTTTTTTCTTATTTTTCTTTTTTTTGCGCTGAACTTTATTTTTTTCTATGAACTAGTAAAAATGTTGATGCAGAATTGAATTCCCCATCCTTGAATTTTATGAAAACGATACCAAACACGACCTATTAGTGACATGATTAAACAATAAGTGTTAAATCCTATCCAAATTTACTGAGCCAAAATACCGCCGCGCGTTGCAAATGTTTTTTTTGACACATTTATAAATATAATTTGTGTAGAAAAGTTGATGTTTATATATTTTAGATAAACAGGGCTATTTAATTATATTTTTTTTATAAAGCACAATCTCGTGGTTTATTTGTAGGAATAGATTTTGTAAGATTTTTGTTTTCTTATTTTTCTTTTTTTGCGCAGAACTTTTGTTTTTTCTATGAACGAGTGAAAAAGTTGTTCCAGAAATGAATTCCTCGTCCTTAAATTATATGAAAACGATACCAAACACGACCTATTTGCTAAACTTATGGATATATGGATGTAAAAGTACAGCGTGGTAGAAGGGACCTCTCCCCCCCACCCCTGGCTACCACCATGGTGGTACCACGTGGGTACAGGGCTAAATCAGCTCAGATGACCACGAAGAACGACTGTGCTAAGCGGCTTCCTTTGTTGACGATCTGCAAGGTCCCCATACAAATGATGCCACTAAATACTGCACTATGATGGAATGGACTGATGAAAGACTGAACATTTAATCTCCCTCTAATAGATAGAAAAGAACCCAAAGATAAGACACTAAAAAGAACCTAATTAAATTTGGCGGGATTTTTTTTTCTTAAATGTTATTGTGTAACTGTGGCTCTATGGAATAGCTCCATAGCAGCCAGTAGGTATAGGTACTTTTTTGTACTAATTCATGATGCGCGCTTGTTCCAAATTCAAATTATTTTTATTCACTCGGTGAATAAAATCGCTTATTATTCACTCTTATCGTTGAATTAAACGCATTTTTTAGAGTGGCGATGGTAAAAAAGATTTTTCGTAACCACAGTTACTGCAATTTATAATTAATGACAGCAGATGTGTATTTAAGAAACCCTCACACAGTACTTTACTTAGTACCTTGTTATCGCTCATTAACAGGCAAAAGGATAGCCATTAATCACCGTTAACCCCTTAAGAGCTTTTACAAACTTCATAAAAAATATCAACAAATGACCAGAAAGGGTTCGTCAGTAGGTACCTTACAACTCTAGTCTAGCCATTCCTTAAACCCTTTAGGGGCGTTAGGACCAAGGTGCTAAAATGACCAAGGTGCTGAAATGTCCAAAGTTGCAAAATTACTAATATTTTCGGATCCTAATGACCAAGGTGCTAAAATGACTAAGGTTGCAAAATGACCAAGGTTGCAAAAGAACCAAGGTTGCAAATCCTTTATTCTCATCCTTTCGGGGCGTTTTGATAAGGACTGATTCTCAAAAGGACAGATTCTCAAAAAGACAGATTTATAAGGACAGATTCTCAAAAGGACAGGAGTACAGCTAAGCAGAAAAGAGAAAAGAAGGTTTAACTTCTATATTTTGAATAACTTTTTTTTCTTATTTTTCGTAATATAAAACATCACCAAAGTACTAGGATCTCATAAATACGGAGAAGGTTAATTTCAATATTTTAATCACCTTTTTTTTATTTTCTCCGTTAGTTCTAAAAAATCCACTTTGCAAAAATACTGAATCGAGGGTGTGTTTTTGTGAATCAAGGATTAAAGTGGACGTAAAAGTGCAAAAAGAACCATGATGGATTTTTTCAATGGATCAGCTTGGTCATTTCAGCAACTTGGTCATTTTATCACTTTGGTCATTTCAGCACCTTGGTCATTTTAGCACCTTGGTCCTAACGCCCCGAAAGGCATTAAACCACATGCACCCTTTTAATGCTGTTAAAAATAAATATTTTACCCGGTTCAAAAAAATAATTTTCATCTCTACAACATATTTTCAACCTTGCTCTTCAAATATAGCTCTTAATGCTCTAAAAATAAGTATCGGTAAAAAGGTGGCTTGATGTATGTCGTCGCTTGTACCGTTATGTAAAACTCCTGCATTTTCGATGACAGAATGTACACAAACGTTCACGCACGTGTGACGGTCGTGTGGTACAAGTAAATAGTATGAAGCGATTCAAGATTTTATTAAGTTGAAAAAAGTGAGATCCTATACCACAGAATATTATAATAATGATAAGGTCCTACACGTGATTAAAGGGATATGAAAAAAATAAATAAATAAGGCGCTATTCTAAGAATAAGAACATACGATGATCATCTCAACTCAACCTGATATTGACGTGATTTTTAACGAAATCGAAAAAGTACCTCATAGAATACTGAAAATTACTAAATATTAATACTCTAAAAGTCTAAATCTGTCCCCGACCTTTGTTGCATTACATTTTGCATCGTAACGTATTGGAACCTTTTTCACTACAAGATCTCAAAACAACAAAAAGTACTAGAGTCAGATGCAGGTGCAATACGATATAAAAATTAAATGAATTCTACACTTTTTAACGAATGTTTTATTAAATTAAATTCTCGTGTAAAATAGATTTAGTTATCATACCATTTAATTTATTTTTTCATTTTCTCTCCTATCTTATAACCCCGTGTACACGGTACAGACTCCATTGCTTATTAGCCAGAGTTCATGTCTCAACAGAAAAAGTATGACTTATAAATAAACTATGAGAGTTCGTGCAACATTATTTTAGACAGGCTGCTCCATGTTCTGAGAAAATGGCATACATTGTCGATATTATCAACGTTTGGAATAATAATAATTATTCTCTTATAAGACTTAATGTTGCAGAGATGTTTCTTATGCTACGCTAAAGCTATTTACTAATAGGTCTTTACCTATGAAATTGCCGTATTGCAGTAAAGACTTTTTCAAACAATAAAAAGTTTTGATTGGCTATGAATTCTAAATTCAAATTAATTTTGTTTTAAAAATATGACATTCTATTTACAAAATCAGTCTTTTGTTTATTGATTAGCGTTGTATTTTCATTACATTTCAACATTTTTCCTCATAATGGATACTTCGAAATTTCGTGTAATTATGGATATGAGTTCCGTCGTGGCACCAACGCGGCACAAACGACACGTAACATCAACGACGTTTACGGAGAGAACTGAACAAACGAACGTACAACCCGTTATTGGTTTGCTCGGTTCCGTTCTGGGAATTTTGACTTGAAAAATGAACCTCGTGGTCGTCCGGAAACTTTGGTCAACAATGATGAATTAAAGGCGATTGTGGAAGCAGATGAATCGCAATCTACAGCTGAGCTGGCAGCAGCTTTTGATGTTAGCATCAAAACAATATTGGTCCATTTGCGACAGATTGGCAAGATAAAAAAGCTTGATAGATGGGTGCCCCACTGCTACTTCACGACAACGCGCGACCCCATACTGCACAACAGACCGTCTCTAAGCTGCATGAGTTGGGTTTGGAAGCTCTCCCTCATCCGCCATACTCACCAGATCTTGCGCCTACCGACTATTACTTTTTCCAAAATTTGGACAACTTTTTAGCGGGAAAAAAATTCAATTCCAGAGAGGCAGTACAAAACGCCTTTGAAGAGTTTGTTGTCTCCCGTCCAGCTGATTTTTTCAAGAAGGGCATCCATAAACTGCCACAGCGTTGGCAAAGATGCATTGATTGCAGGGGTGATTACTTTGAATAAAAGAAATAAATAAGTTCGAAAAAAAATACTTTAACTTTTTTCAAACAAAACGGCAATTTCATAGGTAAAGACCTAATATTAAAAACTAATTAGGAATCGCTAACTACCTCTACATAATTTAATATCCGCATGCATCTTCAGAACTGAAGTAAAACTTTAGAAATTAGTAGTTATACTACGCACCTACGCAGTACTTATATCTATTTTGTGATTACGCAATTACATTATAGACTGTCCGGCTGTCTAAGTACATCTACATAATTTAATTTTCGCATGCATCTTCAGAACTGAAGTAAAACTTTAGAAATTAGTAGTTATACTACGCACCTACGCAGTACTTATATCTATTTTGTGATTACGCAATTACATTATAGACTGTCCGGCTTCCTAATTACATCTACATAATTTAATATCCGCATGCATCTTCAGAACTGAAGTAAAACTTTAGGAATTAGTAGTTCTACTACGCACCTACGCAGTACTTATATCTATTTTGTGATTACGCAATTACATTATAGACTGTCCGGCTTCCTAATTACATCTACATAATTTAATATCCGCATGCATCTTCAGAACAGAAGTAAAACTTTAGGAATTAGTAGTTCTACTACGCACCTACGCAGTACTTATATCTATTTTGTGATTACGCAATTACATTATAGACTGTCCGGCTGCCGATATCCCATTATAAAGAGCAACCTTTCAGTATTTTTTTTCGATATCTTGCTCAGAAATCTCCAAGAAGCCTGCCAATACAGTATCGGTAAGCTAGTGGATGCACTCAGCTGCGTACTAAGTGCAGTCTCGAGGAGCTAGTATTGTGGGTCCTGCAAAAACGCGGCCAACTTCATCGTCGATTTCGTTCGAGTGTCATCGTCGATCGTGCATAATGGCGATGCAGCTATTTTGGCTGTGAAGGATTTGGCTGTGAAGGATTTGGTTTCACTCACATTCAACGTTAATTTTTGCTTAGTTTTATCAGATGAACTATTTTCTGGTTATGTTTTGTAAGTAACTAGCTTCTGCCTTCGACTTCGTCCGCGTGGATATTATTAAGGAACCTTCAACCAGGATCCGGCCAGTCATTTTTACGCGATTTGGCGAGTCCCCATCAAGTGCGCTGCCTCGCGAGGCAAGACATTTGCCGCGTGTGGCGGGCCTCGCACAAGGCTTCCAGTTCCCGTTCCCGTTCCCGCTCCCGTTCCCGTTCCCGTTCCGTTCCCGTCCCGTTTGCGTTCCCGTCCCGTAAACGTCCCGTAACCGTCCCGTACCCCTTCCGTTTCCGTTTCCGTTCCCGTTCCCATCCCGTTCCTGTCGGGTTCCCATCCTGTTCTCGTTTCCGTTCCCGTACCGTTATATTCCCGTTCCGTTCCCGTTTCGTTCCCGTTCCGTTCACGTTTCGTTCCCGTTCCCATTCCCGTTCCGTTCCCGCTGCGTTCCCGTCCCGTAAACGTCCCCTAACCGTCCCGTACGCCTTACGTTCCCGTTCTTGTTCCCGTTCCGTTCCCGTCCGGTTCTTGTTCCCGTTCCCGTTCCCATCCTGTTCTATTCCCGTTCCGTTCCCGTTTCATTCCAGTTTCATTCCCGTTCCGTTCCCGTTACGTTCCTGTTTCATTCCCGTTTCGTTCCGTTCCCGTTCGATCCCGTCCCGTACTCGTCCCGTACCCCTTCCGTTCCCGTTCCCGTCCCGTTCTAGTTCCCGTTCCGTTCCGTTCCGCTCCGCTCCGCTCCGTTCCGTTCCGTTCCGTTCCGTTCCGTTCCGTTCCGTTCCGTTCCGTTCCGTTCCGTTCCGTTCCGTTCCGTTCCGTTCCGTTCCGTTCCGTTCCGTTCCGTTCCGTTCCGTTCCGTTCCGTTCCGTTCCGTTCCGTTCCGTTCCGTTCCGTTCCGTTCCGTTCCGTTCCGTTCCGTTCCGTTCCGTTCCGTTCCGTTCCGTTCCGTTCCGTTCCGTTCCGTTCCGTTCCGTTCCGTTCCGTTCCGTTCCGTTCCGTTCCGTTCCGTTCCGTTCCGTTCCGTTCCGTTCCGTTCCGTTCCGTTCCGTTCCGTTCCGTTCCGTTGCGTTGCGTTCCGTTCCGTTCCGTTCCGTTCCGGTCCGGTCCGGTCCGGTCCGGTCCGTTCCGTTCCGTTCCGTTCCGTTCCGTTCCGTTCCGTTCCGTTCCGTTCCGTTCCCGTTCCCGTTCCCGTGCCCGTGCCCGTTCCGGTTCCCGTTCCCGTTCCCTGGATGTGCATGTCCATGTCCAGGTCCATATGTGTCATGTCCACCGCGTTGGACTTCAAAATAAATCTCATTTTCGCAATCACCATCCCATAAAACCTCAAGAACGACATCCATATCGATTTTTATGTTACTCACCCCACTTACCCTCTGAGGGGTTGATTTTCAAAATCCCAAAATATATATTTAGACGTGCTCCTACGAATTTTAAAGTTGTAATTTCGATTTTGTATTCTTTTTCCATACAAAATTTAAACCCCATTTTTACTTCACCCCTTTCATGTCCACCGTGTTGAACTTCAAAATAAATGTAATTTTTGCAATCGTCATCCCAGAAAACCCCAATAACGACATCTATATCGATTTTTATGTTTACTCACCCCATTTACCCCCTAAGGGGTTGATTTTCAAAATAACAAAATATATATTGGCCTATTTATTTTTACATGTGCTCCTACGAAGTTTAAAGTTGTAATGTCTATTTTATATTATTTTTCCACACAGAATTTGGACCCCATTTTCACCCCTTTAGGGGTTAAATCTTGTCCACCGTGTTGGACTTCAAAATAAATGTCATTTTTGCAATCGTCATCCCACAAAACCCCGATAACGACATCCATATCTATTTTTAGGTTTTTTTTAACCATTTTCACCCCCATTTCATCCCCTTTGGAGTTGAAATCCTAAAAAAAACAATATACGTTGCTTTAGATTTCTATCCATAAGCCTAAATTATAAATTTAGCGATTTTTACTTCGAAATTTTTACTTTTGACCCCTTCGGGGGTAGAATTTTGAAAAACGCTGAGACCCGTATTTATTAATTTTCAATCGTCAGCCTAAACACAAAATTTGAAGATTCTAGCTTCAAAACTGAGGGACTTTCATACAAACTTTCATCCCTTATTTCATCCCCTTAGGGATGGAATTTTCAAAAATCCTTCCTTAGTGGATGCCTACACTGTATAAAGTATCTGTGTGCAAAATTTCAAGTCTCTAGGTCCAGCGGTTTGGGCTGTGCGTTGATAGATCAGTCAGTCAGTCAGTCAATCAGTCAGTCAGTCAGTCAGTCATTCAGTCATTCAGTCATTCAGTTTACGATTTTATATATTAAGACTAGGTTCTGCCCGCGACTTCGTCCGCATGGATATTAGACGAAATCCTTTTAAGGAACCTTCAACCAGGATCCGGCCAGCCATTTTTACGCGATTAGGCGAGTCCCCATCAAGCGCGCTGCCTCGCGAGGCAAGAAATTTTCCGCGTGTGGCGGGCCTCGCACAAGGCTTCCAGTTCTCGTTCCCGTTTCCGCTCCCGTTTCCGCTCCCGTTCCCCATTCCCGTTCCGTTCCCGTCCCGTTTGCGTTCCCGTCCCGTAAACGTCCCGTAACCGTCCCGTACCCCTTCCGTTTCCGTTCCCGTTCCTATCCCGTTCCCATCCTGATCTTGTTCCCGTTCCCATCCCGTTATATTCCCGTTCCGTTCACGTTTCGTTCCCGTTCCCATTCCCGTTCCGTTCCCGCTGCGTTGCCGTCCCGTAAACGTCCCCTAACCGTCCCGTACGCCTTACGTTCCCGTTCTTGTTCCCGTTCCGTTGCCGTCCGGTTCTTGTTCCCGTTCCCGTTCCCATCCTGTTCTATTCCCGTTCCGTTCCCATTTCATTCCAGTTTCGTTCCCGTTCCGTTCTCGTTACGTACCTGTTTCATTTTCGTTTCGTTCCGTTCCCGTCCGATCCCGTCCCTTACTCGTCCCGTACCCCTTCCGTTCCCGATCCCGTACCCATCCCGTTCTAGTTCCCGTTCCGTTCCGTTCCGCTCCGGTCCGGTCCGTCCCGTTCCGCTCCGGTCCGGTCCGTCCCGTTCCGTTCCGATCCGTTCCCGTTCCCGTGCCCGTTCCGGTTCCCGTTCCCTGGATGTGCATGTCCAGGTCCAGGTCCATATGTGTCATGTCCGCGTTGGATTCCAAAATAAATCTCATTTTTGGCAATCACCATCCCTTAAAACCTCAAGAACGACATCCATATCGATTTTTATATTACTCACCCCACTTACCCTCTAAGGGGTTGATTTTCAAAATCCCAAAATATATATTTAGACGTGCTCCTACGAATTTTAAAGTTGTAATGTCTGTTTTATATTATCTTTCCATACGAAAGTTGGACCCCATTTTCACCCCTTTAGGGGTTAAATCATGTCCACCGTAGTTGGACTTCAAAATAAATGTCATTTTTGCAATCGTCGTCCCACAAAACCCCGATAACGACATCCATATCTATTTTTAGGTTTTTTTAACCCTTTTCACCCCCATTTCATCCCCTTTGGAGTTGAAATCCTAACAAAAACAATATACGTTGCTTTAGATTTCTATCCATAGGCCTAAATTATAAATTTAGCGATTTTTACTTCGAAAATGAAGGATTTTCTTCAATACACAACTTCATCCCCTTTTTGACCCCTTCGGGGGTAGAATTTTGAAAAACGCTGAGACCCGTATTTATTAATTTTCAATCGTCAGCCTAAACACAAAATTTTAAGATTCTAGCTTCAAAACTGAGGGACTTTCATACAAATTTCCATCCCTTATTTCATCCCCTTAGGGATGGAATTTTCAAAAATCCTTCCTTAGTGGATGCCTACACTGTATAAAGTATCTGTGTGCAAAATTTCGAGTCTCTAGGTCCAGCGGTTTGGGCTGTGCGTTGATAGATCAGTCAGTCAGTCAGTCATTCAGTTTACGATTTTATATATTACTAGCTTCTGCCCGCGACTTCGTCCGCGTGGATATTAGAGAAAATCCTTAAGGAACCTTCAACCAGGATCCAACCAGTTCCAACCAACCGTTCCCGTTCCCGTTCCCGTTCCCGTTC
Organism: Agriphila tristella; assembly: GCA_928269145.1. Taxonomy (NCBI): domain Eukaryota; kingdom Metazoa; phylum Arthropoda; class Insecta; order Lepidoptera; family Crambidae; genus Agriphila; species Agriphila tristella. The sequence continues at coordinate 25,287,402 of OV743439.1, forward strand.
CCGTTCCCGTTCCCGTTCCCGTTCCCGTTCCCGTTCCCGTTCCCGTTCCCGTTCCCGTTCCCGTTCCCGTTCCCGTTCCCGTTCCCGTTCCCGTTCCCGTTCCCGTTCCCGTTCCCGTTACCGTTCCCGCTCCCGCTCCCGCTCCCGCTCCCGCTCCCGCTCTCTCTCCCGAGCCGCTCCCGCTCCCGCTCCCGTTCCCGTTCCCGTTCCCGTTCCCGTTCCCGTTCCCGTTCCCGTTCCCGTCCCCGTTCCCGGTCCCGGTCCCGGTCCCGTACCCGTCCCTTCCCCGTTCCCGTCCCTGTCCCTTGGATGTGCATGTCCAGGTCCAATCATGTCCACCGTGTAGGACTTCAAAATAAATGTCATTTTCGCAATCACCATCCCATGAAACCTCAAGAACGACATCCACATCGATTATCATCTTTACTTACCCCATCCCTAAGGGATGATTTTCAAAATAACAAAATATGTGTTTGCCTATTTATTTTTAGAAATGCTCCTACGAATTTTAAAGTTGTAATATCTATTTTATATTCTTTTTTCATTCAAAATTTGAATCCCATTTTCACCCTTTTAGGGGTTAAATCATGTCAACCGTGTTGAACTTCAAAATAAAACTCATTTTATTTTGAAGTCACTATCCCACAAAACCTCACGAACGATATCCATATCGATTTTTATGTTTACTCACCCCCATTTATCCCCTAAGGGGTTGATTTTCAAAATTACAAAATATATGTTTGCCTATTTATTTGTATATATACTCCTACGAAGTTTAAAGTTGCTAGTCTATTTTATATTATTTTTCCATACAAAATTTAACTTAATTTTCACCTTTTTAGGGGCTAAAACATGTCCACCGTGTTGGACTTCAAAATAAATCTCATTTTCGCAATCACCATCCCATAAAACCTCGAAAACGACATCCATATCGATTTTTATGTTTACTCACCCCATTAAGACCCTAAGGGGTTGATTTTCAAAATCACAAAATATATGTTTGCCTATTTAGTTTTAGGCGTGCTCCTACGAAGTTGAAAGTTGTATTGTCTATTTTATATTATTTTTCCATACAAAATTTGAACCCAATTTTCACCCCTTTAGGGCTAAAATCATTTCCACCGTGTTGGACTTCAAAATAAATGACATTTTTGCAATCGTCATCCCAGAAAACCCCGATAACGATATCCATATCTATTTTTAAGTTTTTTATCCCTTTTCATCCCCATTTCATCCCCATAGGGGTTGAAATAATAACAAAAACAATATACGTTGCGTTAGATTTTCATCCATAAGCCTAAATTATAAATTTAGTAATTTTTACTTCGAAAATAAAGGATACACAACTTCATCCCCCTTTTGACCCCTTCGGGGGTAGAATTTTGAAAAACGCTGAGACCCGTATTTATTTATTTTCAATCGTTAGCCTAAACACAAAGTTTGAAGATTCTAGCTTCAAAACTGAGGGACTTTCATACAAACTTTCATCCCTTATTTCATCCCCTTAGGGATGGAATTTTCAAAAATCCTTCCTTAATGGATGCCTACACTGTATAAAGTATCTGTGTGCAAAATTTCAAGTCTCTAGGTCCAGCGGTTTGGGTTGTGCGTTGATAGATCAGTCAGTCAGTCAGTCAGTCAGTCAGTCAGTCAGTCAGTCAGTCAGTCATTCAGTCATTCAGTTTACGATTTTATATATTAAGAAGATTGAAAAAATTGTGATGCGTTAGAATTAACATGCGTCGTAGGTTCGGTAAGGTTAGGATTGTAATGGGGAAAAAATACAAACAAATATCGTGGTGCGAGATTAGGTATTGAGTAAATCATTATTTGAATTTCATTGCTACAATTTCTTTTATGGGTTTGATTTCAATTAAGTAAGTATAATTTTTTTTATACCATCTTGATAGACAAAGACGCTGCAAATTTACGTAAGTAAAGTAATGTGTACCTATGAAATCGGAAACCTCATGATTGCACATTTTCTTGTTGCAAAAAACTCTTTCTAATTAATACGTCTTATAACTCTATTTATACACCGTTAATTTTTAAGTCTATCTAAAAATGAAAAGGGGATTTCAGACCACGTGAATGAACAACTTTTACTATGGGGAAAACCACGGAATCGCGAAAAAAAATCAGCTGTTCCATAAATTATAGTCGAGTCAATGTAGTGTAGTACTTTTCTATGGAACAGCTGATTTTTTTTCGAGATTCCGTGGTTGGCCCCATAGTAAAAGTTGTTCATTCACGTGGTCTGAAATTCTTTTTTCATTTTTAGATATACTTAAAAATTAACGATGTACAACGTTCTTTTATAAAACATCGCATAGGTAGATCTTATGTAGAGAGTTTAATCATTGATGCAGTTCATATTATTATCTAAACTAAATACACACTTTGATAAACTCAGTGACATGAGATGATTCAGAGTTATAATGAGATAAGGAATACAAAGCTAATGTATACTTTATCTTTAAATGGTAAAATAAGGGTTTGTTATTTTAATAAACAAACAGTCTTTATTTTAAGTAATGTTATTCAACAGATGCGGTTTTATTGAAGTTAAAATTAATAATAATTATATACTCGAAGTAGGTAATAGTACATTATGATATAAGTGCGGTAAGTTGAAAATTACAGCTGAGGCGATATTGCTAGCCCGAGCCGTAGGCGAGGGCTACAAGAAAGCAGATGCTGTAATTATCAAAGCGCACGTATGTCATATCTACGACGTTTTATAACATATTTGCGAGGAAATAAATAAAACTCGGACTTTGCATTTTTGCTTGTTTTCCATAATGATGAAATTTTGATACACTTGTACTATCTATCGGTCGATTTTTCTGCCTTTCACTTCGATTGTGAGGAAATCAAACAACAATAAAGTAAAAAACAAAAATTTTTTTCTTAAATTTAGTGACAAATTATATTATTTTGGAATGTGCTCATCAAGGCCTTTCATTTGATACCCATATTCAAGAATCGAAAAAAAATTTTTTTTTCTTAAATTTAGTGACAAATTATATTATTTTGGAATATGCGCATCAAGGCCTTTCATTTGATAACCATATTCAAAAATCGAAAAAGAAAATTTATTTTTCTTAAATTTTAGTGACAAATTATATAATTTTGGAATGTGCTCATCAAGGCCTTTCATTTGATAACCATATTCATAAATCGAAAAAAAAAAATTTTTTTTTTAATTTTTAGTCACAAATTATATAATTTTGGAATGTGCTCATCAAGGCCTTTCATTTGATACCCATATTCAAATATTGAAAAATAAATGATATAAAGTAAATTTTATTCATAAAATGTTGACCAAGAGGTCAATCGCACATCGCACATGACGCATCAGAAAAGATTCTGATATAAAAACTCTTTGCTAAGATTTAAAAAAGTACCGTTCGTTTTAGACGAAGCATCTTGATAAACCGTGCGTTTTACTTTACATTACCGCACAAGTTCGTAATGAGATACAATACGATATTGAAATTGGCGTAATAAGAGACCCTTTACGAGCAAATATGTTATAATTTAATTAAATACTTATTGGAAAGAATCACAATACTCGTACATTGCTTCGATTCCAAAGTACTTTAGTAACTAATCATTTGATGTTATGGAAGTCAAAGTGAACGGTGACACTATAAACGCCCAGAACTTAGCCAATATAGTCAAGTTCGTTTTCTAAATTGACCTAGCCGGGGATCGAACCTGGTACCTACTAGTGTACCATCAGGGAGTTCGTCAAAAAGTTAATTAATTTAGCTTATATTTAATTCAAATTACTTGATCCGTTTAGGCACTTCAATGATACGTACAGACAGACATAGGCTTCAAGCTTTTAACACCCCGGCCTCTTTGCGCTGCATCGGGGGTTAAAAATAGTTCACGTCTTTCATTGTGGATGCAATTTGCAGTTTTTTTGTCTGTTTTCGGAAAAGTCGTAAAACAAACTAGTGTTGTTGTTTATGATGTTAGTAATCTGATCCTGCGACGTTAGTGTTTTACAGATAATAAAAAAAAACAATAATATTAGAAACTCATTTTCATTTTTCGAAAATAATGATAAAGGCAAAACGATTCTGTCAGAAGTGGGATTCGAACCCACGCCCACAGAAGTGGACTGCGACCTGAACGCAGCGCCTTAGACCGCTCGGCCATCCTGACTAATAAACGCTGTGACGAAATTAACTTCTACATTACTTTTACGTAAAAAAAAATCACTAATAATAAAAAAATATCAAAGAAACAAAAGTTCACATAACATCTAAAAAAAAGAGGGACTCGTACGATCAATTCTCGGACGGAAATTGAACTCGCAACCTTTGGATATCCAGTCCAATGCTCTGACAGCTGAGCTACCGAGTCACTTATTAAAACAATATGATCCACAAAACAATTTTATTAAATCAATAAACTTTCTCTACTCTATTTTGAACACTCATACTGTAGTAATGAAACTTCAAGGGCTGGCATAAAGCGCGTCTTACACTGCACGCACAGCACACTGCACCTTTGTGCGTTATTTTATTGACGACGAAATGGCGGTGCGTCCGGTCCCTTTGATCTTAGTTCCGGCGCTAGCGCGCGCAGTCGCCACGTGCAAATATCGTGGTGATATTCGAGTAAATTTTGCTACAAAGGGCAAACAATTTTAAACAGTAGGGTTATTCACGATTGTCAGAATTCTACTCGAAAGCATTCGATTCGAATCCGTATCCTCAGATATTAAAAATAACCAGGGGGTCAAGTCTGTGTCAAAAACTGTCAAAAATTAAAACAAGAACTGTGTCAAAAAGCATTACCATTCAAACACCATTGAACTACGATTTTGACGAAAAAATTAGCAGACTTGACCCCCCTGTTCACAAATACATTCGACTGGCATTTAATCCACTTTCCGACGGGAAAGCGCAATGCATTTACAAAGTTTAGTAGCATAAGGTAGAAAATAAGATCGAAGACTATAGACTTTCCTATTCGATTCGGAAAGTTGGTTTCCGTCAATCGTGAATAACCCCCCAGGACTGTTTGCAAGTACAGTCAGTCAGGCACGTATCCAAGGGGGGGGATAGTTGGGATTTATCCCCCCCCCGAAATCCGGAACACACAGAACAGGACTAAATTCAAATTTAGCTGGCGGGTCACTCTCGGGTTTGCGGGATGCAGTTGTCCCCCCCCCCGAATGAAAAGTCTGGATACGTGCCTACAGTCAGTGGCACGAATCATGAAAATTTTTCGACGGAGTGGGGATAAGTTCGCGCATGTGCTCTTGTGAGCGACCAATAGCGCGCGCCCCTCTCCCGCCGCCCGCGCCCCTCACCGCAACGCATACCCAAAATACGCGTTCCGCGCAATCCCCACCCGATTTCATGATTCGTGCCACTGACTGTATGACCTCAAATTGCAAATGCGTCGGAACCTTGTCACATTAATATACACGTTGACGTCATCGGCAACTAAAAATTACATGTAAGTACTTAATTAACTGCCAAAAAATTGCATTGCAGCGCATTACCAATTTGCTAATGTACCGGAACCTTGTCAATGGGGAGGCGAAGGCAAAGTGAATTACAGATGGCGCTCAGTCTTTGGAACAATTGTCAGTTTGAGCTTATATTGTCTTGACTGTGTATTACGTGATTTTACTTTCTTAGATTGTATTTTTTCGGTTTTGCGGACAAACAATGTATTCTATGCTAACTTTAGCTCATATAAAAGAAGAATTACGGAAAAGAAAAGCCAAAACAACAGGCAAGAAAGTTTATAGCAACTTACAAAAAATTGCTAACAAGCATTACATTTCTTTAAATTTCGTGTAAGATTTACAAGTAATCTTTTTATTTCAGATTAGAAGCATATGATTTAAATTTTAACAAAGCAACTGAGTGTGAATTTCCGTGTTTATAGTTGCCTGATGATGCCTTCTGTGCAATAGTAATTTCAGGTTTCTGTACTGGAATTTCTGTACCATCCAAAATTACACGAACCGTTTTATCATATTTATTTTATTATTCTAAGTTTCTTGAATGACTCTGGCATATAAAATTCTATTAATTCTCTGTTTGGCCCCAATATTGGGCTTATTCCATATTTGATATTCCTATCAAATTCATCCAAGTTATAAATATGTTAGAAACTGCTGAGGTTGAAATATTAAAGGACAAAGCTGTTATAATTCAAATGTTGTTTTATTTTGGCGAAGCTTCATCAAATTCATGAAACATTCCTTTTGATTTATAATGTTTCTCAGGCTCAGCAAAGGAGAAAATCGAGAGAAAGGCATATTTTTTTGATATTTTTTTGCCCACTATTTTTTTTGTTACTGGGAAATCGATGAACTCCAATATTTTACAAGTTACATGCATAACAATGCGGCATTTTCTCAGTATAAAATTAAAAAGTGCAATACTCCAAGAGATTCCCATATGTTTTGACACTTTCTTTGAGGCGGCCGTGTACCAAAGACCGACGCCACCTATCGGGATAAAATTGCGCTTTTCCTCCCCATTAACATCCACGTCCACTGAAAATCCAATATATCTCTAGGATCGAACTTAAGTCAGGGTAAGTTCATTTATCATTTAATAATTGAATCAAAATACAGTCATCAAATCACAACTCATTGGCAGTTGTTAATTATCCACTCTCGTCAAGTTGTTCACTCTTGAAGACGAGTCTTCGTCTACTTGCAATTATTTCTTACTGACCATTTCATCATATCAACAACAAGTCAACAGTTCATTTAACTTACTATATTTTTTAGCTTAACTTAGCTTTCTACATTTATTTTTAGTTTTGCAATGGAAACCTTAATTTTCCAATACTTAGTAATGTACTTACATGAAGATATTTATAATATAGATTCCTGAGTACACAGGAATCCGCAAAGCTAACAGAGCAGACTTTTGTTAGTCACTGAAACATTATAAACAGTTTATTTATATTTAGACTTTAGAGCCGTCAATAACTCAAACAGTGTTAGAACTTCTGTAAATCCGTTCATGTTTCGGAAACTTCTTCAATAACCAATTTGTAATAGTTAGATTGTATACTAAGATGAATAAATAATGAAAAATATTAGAAAAAATCGGCTCACCCGTAGCAACTTAGACGGGCTACGGGTGAGCCGATTTTTTCTAATATTTTTCATTATTTATTCATCTTAATATAAAAATAGCATTGTGAATGCAAAAATCTAAAAGTTTAGATTGTATACATTAAAAATGCACTGCTAAGTTATTTTACTCCACTCCACTTTGAAGTTGAGTAAAATTGTCACGTGGTGGTACCCCAGAGAGGAACATAAAAATCGAGGTTGACCACAAAAAAGATGGAAAGTCGCAAAGTGACATGGAATAGAGTGGCGGAAGATCGGTATGAATGGAAATGGTTGGTAGATTATAGCTTTCAGTCAGTGGCGGATTTACCCTAAGGCCAAGTAGGCCCGGGCCTAGAGCGGCCAGAAATTAAGGGCGGCCAAGCGAGGTGGAAAATAGACTGATGACAGGACTGATGTAAGACTCTTGCCGCATTTGACAGGCATTTTACAGGCGTGCGGGCGGCACTAAAACAGAGACAGGCATTTTTAAATTTCGCGGATTAAACCACTACAACATTGGTTGATGATTACAACATTAGAGTATGAAACAGACTAAAAATCGCGTAGCGCGGCAACTTTTTTTGTAAAAGACAGACAATATTACAAGATAAGTAGTTAGAACTGACTAAAAATCGCGATGCGCAGCCGGTTTTTTGCCTTTTTTATAATCTTAAAACGTGGTCCTAGTTACAATCTGATAAGCTTTTGCCGCATTTGATAGGCTTTATTTGTTACGGTTTAGACTGGCGTGCGGCCGACATTAAGCTAAATGAGATAGGCATTTTTGTATTGCTGAATGAGGCTCCGAGCTCCCCCCCCCATGATGGCAGCTGAGAAAGGGGCGGCTGGTACTATTCGGCCTAGGGCGGACAAGACTGTAAATCCGCCACTGCTTTCAGTCCTGCAAAAAAATAAGCAAAGCTCAACTATTGAACTAGAATCAAAAAATGACTGATAATTACTATTCATATATGGCTATTATTATCAGTCCCCCGTGACCACGGCAGCTGCAAAGGTGCCGAAACGTCGGAAAAATCAAAAATCAAACCAAATACCAACTAATTACCAAAGTACTTTCAATAAAACCGCGCTAGTATCCGTTAAAAAGTCTTTTATTTCATGTCTAGTGAGCGCGTAAGCTTGAGAAGTGAATACTATTATTTTAAATCAAAGTTATATTGAACACGTTGAAAACTGAAATAAACTCAATAGTTTATTTCAGTTTTCAATATTTTGAATTACTTTAATTTCACAATTGAAAAACACTATACAAACACAAATAAGCAGTAAGTAATACTTATCTTAATACTTTCATTACCCAGACTCGCATCGCATCCTGCGTTCCTTTTGATCCGAGTAACACGTGGTTCCTGTACTGCAAAATTGCTTTTAAACATTCTCAGCGATACTTTTTGCAATACGATAAAATGTTACATCTGATTTCCTGCATTTGAAATGTGTGTTTGTTTTATTGATTGTTGCAGAAGATGTTATTTTCTTTGATGATAAAAGTTTGGAAATAATGTTCATAGATGAACAAATAAATGAGTTTTATTAAGTATTCAGTTTGTTGTTATTTATTTTCTTACCTTCCATAAGGCCGTTACAATAGCTGGACCGTTTGACGTCGAAATATTCGACCTACGTCGCCGTCAGTTTTTGCTTTTTGATGTTCGATAATCGTCCTAGACATAATTTATTTGACCTATTTTGAGTTTGGCAATAGACCAACAAGTTCAACGACATACCTATTAGATCCAAAGTTTTAATCTGGTAAATACCTATACGGAGCTCGGACTAAACGAGATATTCATCAAACACGGCCTTTTTAACAGTGTTCATTTACCTAATTCACTTTTGGTTCCTTTTTCTGTATTCCTGAGTACCACATTCACCAAGAGGTTCTAATACTATTCGATTCCGTTCTTACATATTCACAAAGTCACAACTTTGTAGTGCTAATGTGGTTTCAGCGGATGTAAAAAGAATGAAACATGCGACGTTCTTTGGAAGGATTTAGAAAAGTAGTAAGTATGTACGTAGAACGATTCTCTAATGCAATTTCTCTGTCAGTCTTCGATTTATAGAATTTATTTATAACTGAGTCACAAGGCAAAACGTCATAGATATATACAAAAATGACCAGTATGTAGAGCTGCAGCAAACTTGCCTACGCGACAGCACTACGTGGTGCTACCATAGCTGCGAATTCAAGGCTGCTTACACAGAATTCTGCTACTTTCGATAATAGATGATTAGTTATAGAGCTTTATAGAGATCGAAATTAAAAACAGATTGGATGGAGAGTGGTAACGATATTTAGGACAAGTCTCAGGTTTCGCATAAGTTTCTGACATTTTTCGTAAGATAGCTTCGTTCGATTTTTTCTTAATTAATCTAAAACTCTTGAAAAAGTTAGGCTGTTAGTTGAATAAACAGAGGACCTAGCCAAAGTAACATTCGCTAAACTTCGTTATCGCTTCGCTTTCGAAACATGTATGGGATTGACATAAGATTTCGTTAACAATCGAATTTTAAAACGTCAAATCCATACATGTTGCGAAGCGAAGCGATAGCGAAAATTTGCAAATGTTACTTTGGCTAGGGGGCTGGTAGTAATAGAACGAATAACGTCGCTGGAATAAACTGCAAAGGTTGAAAAAACTTTTATCTTTGTGACAGTGTGAGCTAAAGTAGGTATGCCATTTTAATATCAGTAACTTTGCCCAGAGTCCCCCATTCAGTTTTCGAATGGTTATAAAATTTGCGGACGGAGGGGAAATGCTCGCTACGTGTCGATATGTTGTCGGCGCGGTGCGGTGCAGTTGCCCCTTGTTGCATGATGCACCAAGTGACTTCTGCTGGAGTCAGTAGAATGATCGAATGGTTGCGTATGGACATCGTTGTTAGGGGTACAGAAAAGGAAATAGGTATAGGTTTACAAGTATTTCGTGTAACTACCTGTACAGGGTATTGGTAATAGCCTTATAAAGCCGAATATAGTTGTTAGGGACCCTCAAACTGAACAATTTTTACTGTTGGTGTAGGGAAAAAAATCTCATACATTTTGATATTTTCGTCATTAATTTTTGTATGAAACAGCTCTTTTTTTTCGCTATTTCGGAGTTGGTCCTATTGTAAAAGCTGTTCAATTTGATATCCACCATATTCCTCTTTATTTTTTTTACCACATGCAAGAAATTGCGTCGTGTAAGTGCCCCTTTAGATTATTGTAGGTTTCTGTCTAATAGCTAACATTAAAAAAACCGGCCAAGTGCAAGTCGGACTTGCGCACGAAGGGTTCCGTACCAAAAACAGCAAAAATTCACGTTTCTTGTATGAGAGCCCCCCATGAATATTTATTTCTTTCTATTTTTAGTATTTGTTGTTATAGCAGCAGTGGAAATACATAATCTGTGAAAATTTCAAGTGTCTACCTGCAGTCGTTATTAATAGCGAGCAAAAACACCAAAAAAATCACGTTTGTTATTATGGGAGCCCCCCTTAAATATTTATTTAATTCTGTTTTTAGTATTTGTTGTTAAAGCGGCAACAAATATACATAATCTGTGAAAATTTCACCTGTTTAGCTATCACGGTTCATGAGATACAGCCTGGTGACAGACAGACAGACGGATAGCGGAGTCTTAGTAATAGAGTCCCGTTTTTACCCTTTGGGTACAGAACCCTAAAAAACATATATATGGGAGATATTGGTACTTACTTACAACCTTCAGGGAAAAATTATTGGGATAACTATTCATTACGATTTAAGCGAATGAATTAAAAATATCTTACAAAATTTCTTGTTTTGTTTGTAGTCGAAGGGTTCTAGCATACCGCACTTTGTAGGGTGCAATGGTATTTTGGTTGGATATGATAGGGGAATTCATCTAGTTCTGAATGATAATAGAATAATCGATACCTAATCGGTATTATTATAGGGGTGTCTTCTTACCTCCCCCTAAAAATATTTGGGAGGACCTCCAACTTTAAATGACTGATTTAGAGAGTTAAGTCTTCAAAGTGTTTTTTTTAGTCTACCTAGGTAAGCAGTTTAGTTGTTAGGTAGAGGTAGACCAGGGGCTAATAGGGAATATGCATAAGTCACCGATTTTGATGAATTTGAGCTTGATCGCTGCGGACACTTATAAAAACATGATGGAACAGGAAAAAAAAATAAAAAAATGTATTATTTTAGTTTTATCACACGATGAAATCAGGGAAAAATAACAACTTTTTTTTTTCATTTTCGGATATAATGCACTTTACAGTCAGATAGAATATCGAATAAGAAACAATATTTTGTATGACACATATGTACTTAAACGCAAAATTTAGGGAGATAATTGAAGATTATTGGCTAACTCCATATTAAACGCGCTGAAACACACCTGAAACGTGATGTGTGACGTCACCATTTTGTATGGAGCGTTTTCGGCGGGTGCTGCTGCGCGCTAACTTCAAGTAACTATATCACGAGAAAAAAACGCAAGAGAAAAGTTTTAATATTACAGTTAATTTTCTCACGCATTATACTTTTGATTAAGATTTAAAAAAAAATTGATGCATATTCCCTGATTTTCGCTTTCATTTGACAGATGGATGTGACACACATTGCTGCATTTCTTTGGTAAGATTTTATTTGTGCTAAAAAAAAGAATCAATGTAGGTACTGTCAAACGAAAGGGATAGTGATAGATTTTGAAATTAGACAATTACTTAGTGGGCAGAATCTCATGTAAGTAGAAGAGAAATTATTTTTACTAAAAATACGTGGTTGTTGCATACAATTTGTCAAGAAAGTCATACAATTACTTTCGTTTTCATTAGTGTTATTGTAATGAGAACAGTTACCTACTACCTACTTTTGTAAAGCTAACTTTTGCTACAATTTGAGCATATCCCAAACAAGTTTCGATCTGATTTTAATTTTTTTATATTTAATAAAAAAAATAACTTGGATACAACGGTAACGAAGTTATTTTTTCATTAACCAAACAAAAATATTTTCTTTAATCATTATTTTAAAAATAAAAGGCCAATAGAGCTCCTACGAGGTATTTTTCTTTTTCAAATGTTTTGGTAAAAATAATTTCACTTCCGTTTCATGAGATTCTGGTCTATCTCTAGTAGGTTCCTACCTAAGTAGCTTATTTACCTAATTACATTAAAAGTTTTAATCAAATACGAAGTTGCGTAAAGTAAAGTAAGTACCTACCTAGGTACCTACTTACTATTTTTATCCCTACTATTATTAATTTTTATTTTATGGTCAAGTCATGCACAGAGACGGTTCAAGTTATTTTCTACAATTTTGAATTTATTTCCAATAAAACCAATACAATCACCTTATCGCCATCTATGTTTTGTCACCAAACCAAAGTAGAATGAGAGACTGCAGAATAAAGCCGCGTTCCAACGAACCGCGCTACCACGCACCGCACCGAACCGCACGAGGCACCTTGTTGGTGTGGGTGTGGTGTCGGTCTTGTCATGTCTTGTCTGGTGCGCTCTCGTGCGTCTACAGACGCATCGTGGGAAAGCACCTTAACAACGCGGCTGTTTGCCAAGTATATCGGAACAACCATAACAGATGGCGCTGTAAGTCCCCTAAAATGGTTATGCCAGAATATACATAGAGAGGGCGTTAGTTGCATGATTTCGAATTTCATCAAAGGCTACCTAGCAAAATAAATAGATTAAGTACTACCGATTAAGGTCTCCTTAACTTTTAGGAAGTTGTCAGTTTCATAGTGTCTGACAAATCTGACAACTTTTTTTTTTAATTTAAGGTGGCCTTAACTTTAAGTGTCGTTTGAGTATTTGGCCGTTAATGAAACATAAAAAAATATTGTTCATTTTTATTAGGGTTCCGTACCCAAAGGGTAAAAACGGGACCCTATTACTAAGCCTCCGCTGTCCGTCTGTCTGTCTGTCTGTCACCAGGCTGTATCTCATGAACCGTGGTAGCTAGACAGTTGAAATTTTCACAGATGATGTATTTCTGTTGCCGCTATAACAACAAATACTAAAAACAGATTCACTTCTCAAGCTTACGCGCTCACTATACATGAAATAAAACAATTTTTAACGGATACTACCGCGCTAGTATCCGTTAAAAATTGTTTTATTTCATACTAAAAACAGAATAAAACTAATATTTAAGGGGGGCTCCCATACAACCAACGTGATTTTTTGCTTTATTTTGGTACGGAACCCTTCGTGCGCGAGTCCGACTCGCACTTGGCTCGGTTTTTTTTATTACCTACTTACTTACATCTTTATTTCTTTACGGTTTGGATGTACCTATGACATTACTTGCATTATTAATACTTTGGATGGCGGGAACTTTCCCACTATTGTCTTTGTATAAAAATAATTTTATCTCATTGTTTTTAACTCACGTTTTAATGTTTTCATTTGCTTAGAATAATTTCTAAGTTCATTTGCATTTTAATGCCCTACTAATGAATAGGTACAGACATAGTAGACTATGGCACAGAATACATAATAGTACAGATTCCTACCTAAATCTTTTAAATACTATTTCCTACCACAGGTAAAGTCTGACAATATTATGATAAACTTTTTAACTTATCTAACATATCTAATTATATCCTATGCTTTAATCAGACCGATGTTTAAATATTTTTGGAAAGGTGTTTCAGAGTAGGTAAAAAGGAAAAGTTATCACTTTATTAGTAAAAAATAGTGTTAGTTATAATTTTTTTGTATGCGTTGGGACTTAGTTTAAATGTGTTCGTGTAGTTAAAATCTGAATTAACACTTAAAGTGCCACTTTAGGCATTAATGCCGATTGTAACTACACAACACATTTAAACCAGGAAAAAATGCATTCAAAAATAGTTTATAACTACCCATCCCTTTCCGATCCGAGATTTTTTTTATCTCAAATCCATTCTATTTCCATGAATTATTGCGCATTAGGTGATATGTTTTACGGAAAAAATAGTTAAAAAAGTTCTGTTCGAAACCATAGTTCTCCGTAATGAGGGCGAACTTTGAAAATTCCTATTAAATTATTAAATAGATTGAGTTTATACAAAACACGCGTTACAATAGACAAATACCTGATTATTCCTAAGTAAAAGAAAAACATGTCAAAGTGGTGGGATTTGAGCATTTTTTTATATTTTATTTCTCTGTGTTTTTTTTTTTATTTTCTCTCCATAGGGAACCCTTTGACAATACAAACAATACGTGAAAAAATAAATACGAGTCGTATTGTTATTTGTTACAGCTGAAACGTTTGTGAAAAATAACTCTGACAAGCAAATTTGAAATTCCACGTGAACAGATTGTCTTAGTTTTAAAATACCTGATAATTTATTATGTTTTACTCTCTATATGTCACTTATTTAAGAATTTTGCTTCCTAAAACTAAAGTTTACATCAATAGCAATGCTTTCATTCTTTTTACCCGACTGCAAAGAAAGGGTTATGTTTTTCGCGCGTATCTTGTATGTAAGTATGTTTGTATGTAATATTCTTTATTACCTCATATCTTTCAAACGGCTAAATGGATTTCTGTAATTAAGATATCGTTAGATTTGTCTTGTCAGCCTAAGTGTTCTTAAGAAGGTGGCGTTATAAAAAAACAACATGGCGGCTGTACGGTACTAATATACGTAGTGGAAAAAAAAATTTTTTAGAATACTGCTATATGGGTGTCAAATTAAAGGGCTTATTGTAAGGATTTCAAAAAGGTATATTATGACCGTAATATATAATAAATAAAAAGATATAAATAAAAAAATAAATTATAAAAATTAAAAAAAAAAACCCGTTTGCATAAAAAGACAAGTCCACTGAAAAGACATGCAGTCCAAACATGCAGTCGGAGGCATATAACTCAAATCGTTCATAACGTCACTTTCTTAATGCATGCCTCCGACTGCATGTTATTATGTTGCCTTTAATATTTAATCTTGTTTCCATCTTTTTTAGATAACTTCTTTGGTAAAACGCTAATTTCATTAAAATGCGGATATACAGTCTTAAGTATTTTTAAGTACGTACTCCTTTTTTGGCTAAATATACCCTTTCTGTAACATCTAGTATGCTTAGAATATCTGTCTTTCACAGCACATTATAGGATAGGAATATAACCAAGTACTATAGGTAGTTACATATGGATATATTGGGAGCTATAGAAACCCACACCACACTGACTGAACATTTTCAATGGCCACCATTAAACCTAAGCAATAAATTATTGAGAAATGCTCCTACCGCCTTGTCGTTCTGTTTCAACCAAATTACTTTACAATTCCTTAAATACACATATGATCGTATTGCCTATAAAATAAGGTTTGATTTTCTGTGAATAAGGCTGTAGTAAAGTGCATTTTGTTTTGGTGTTTAAGGCATATAATTCAACACTAAGTGGCTTCTCTTTATGTCGGCAAGACGTTGCACCCGCGAGCTATGAATATAATTTTCATTAAAAGTTATGATCCTATCTTTACTTCAATACTTGACATATCAATTGTGACTATTGTTTGAATAAGCACTTGGTCTATAAAGCGCTTTTCTGACCGAAAGTGTAAATATTGTAATTCCAATACACAATTCTAATAAAACTTCTCTTGGAGTTTTTAGGGCGCATAGTCTAGTATTTTTAGACGGTATCATTACATACCCACGAGAAGTTTTTTTAAAATCCTTTTCTATTAACAACTTATCATAAAAAACCTCTGAGGGCGACACTTTCGGTAAAGGAATCGCCTTAAATAAATTTCCCGTATTTATATCGTACCTAGGTACGTAGGTATATTCCAGTTAGTACTTTCTTTTGTAAAGTAATTTTATAACATATTTGCTCGTAAAGGGTCTCTTATTACGCCAATTTCAATATCGTATTGTATCTCATTACGAACTTGTGCGGTAATGTAAAGTAAAACGCACGGTTTATCAAGATGCTTCGTCTAAAACTAACGGTACTTTTTTAAATCTTAGCAAAGAGTTTTTAAATTAGAATCTTTTCTGATGCGTCATGTGCGATTGTCCTCTTGGTCAACATTTTATGGAAAAAATTTCACACCATCTAACCAATGTCAATTTTTTTTTCAATTTTTGTTTTTTTACTTTATTGTTGTTTGATTTCCTCACAATCGAAGTGAAAGGCAGAAAAATCGACCGATTGAAACTTACAAGTGTATCAAAATTTCATCATTATGGAAAACAAGCAAAAATGCAAAGTCCGAGTTTTATTTATTTCCTCGCAAATATGTTATAAAACGTCGTATGACATACGTGCGCTTTGATAATTACAGCCTCTGCTTTCTTGTAGCCCTCGCCTACGGCTCGGGCTAGCAATATCGCCTCAGCTGTAATTTTCAACTTACCGCACTTATATCATAATGTACTATTCAATACAGTTGCTCGAAAATCTAAGTTTACGATGACAGTCAAGCGTGCGGTAAGTTGATTTTACCGCACGCCGTGCGTTTTTGTTTACGGATTAGTACAGCGTGCGGAATGTTGATTTTACCGCACGCCGGCGCCGTGCGTTTTTGTTTACGAACGTTTTTTTTTATTTCTACTAGCTTCCGCCCGCGACTTCATCCATGTAGACAGTAGAAAGAAACATATTGCAACCAGTTTAAAATGACCCCTTTAGTGAATAAAAGCTAGTACTACGGAGCTAGTTCCACCCACCTGAATTTGATGAAACATAGCTTAGATTTTAAGTTGGATCTCAATCTACTAAATTGTAAAAAAATCCATCAAAATTTGTTTAGCGTTTTTGCGTAATTCGCGCACAAATATTTAGAATTTACAGTTTTATTACCTATATTAAGATTACAATTTCAGTAGTACCTATAATGTTATCTCGCAAATGTATTGGAAAACGTAGTATGACACACGTTTGTTAAGGTTTTTTAAAACTCGTGACGATTATAAAACGTCCACTCGTTTTACTCCTTACCAACCTTGTATCATAAACTACTATTATGAACTTGTGCACATGCTCAAAATGTTTACTTAAATTGACTCGGAATGCTGTTTCAGTAATTATCTCTCGTTTCGGAATATCAATTTTTATTTTACTGAAGTACAAAGTGTTCATTCGTCGCAGTATTATAATAAAATCGCAAACCATTCCGAAACAATTTAACTTGATCTGTTGCCTGTTAATAGGTATGAATACTATGAATTCGGGGACGCGTCAGACCCTTGGGCGGGTTAGGCTAATTCAAGCTAAATTTTCTTCTCCAGAAAATCCGAACTCTAATTTCAAAAGGCAAAAAGTTATTTGCTACTTATAAACAGCTTTTAAAATAAACCCCACCAATGAATGTGACGAATTTGGATCCAGATTATTGTGGTTATCAAAGGAAGAAGCGATAACAAAGCAAACTTCGGAATCCCAAAACGAATAAAGAAAAAGTCTTAATACGTCTGAGGTCACAAAGCCTAACAAATATTTACCCAAGCACCGAATCCCGATCTCCATTATGATCCTCGACGAATAGTCGCCAATAATCTGCTGAAGTGGATTCATATCATTTTATCCTTCAGTAATATCACAAAATATAAAGTAGAAGAGCCACTCGGAAGTTTCGGAACAAATAGCGGTTATATCTTTTTATTATTTAGGTCCATAGACTTGTACTATTAGTTATTCTGTGTCCATAGCTTTTCGTGCTACGGGCAGGACACTTCATACAACCGCCCCATGATAAACAGGTGACGTCGGATGACGTTTTTGTACACGCGCAACTGTGTGTAAAGGCCCCCGTAAACGTTCAAACACGTTTGTCAAATTTTACGTTTTTGACAGGAGTGATTACGTTCTCTATGGTTTTGTTTGTACGTTTTCTCAGCGCACACGTTCAAACGTTGTTTGGCAAACGCGTTTGACAAACAAAGCATAGACAAAAAACGTAGTTTTGTTTATAGTTTGTTTGTCAAACACGTAGTTTTTGCTCGCAGACGATCAAACTGCTTGACAAACACGTTTGAACGTTTACGGGGGCCTTTAGTCTAGGGCTACCGTGCAGTTTGAAATGTGTGCGGTGTTCAATTCGTAATTCGTACTTTTTGGAAAAATAAACTAAAATAAAAAGCTGACAAACACGACTAAAAAGTTATGACGCCGACGCATTGCTTTGAATATCAAACTAAGTTGACAGTTGCCAAATAAATGAGCATTCGGTTAGTTCGATTTGGCATTCGAACTCGCGGGGTGGAGTGAGGTAATTGATTCTAGGGTGGGGCGGGGAGTGTCGTTTCTATACGTAGTATTTATATCGGGTACTGTCAACAGTTACCAAGGAGTTCCCCTCGCTCGGCCATCTCAGACTGTATTCAGTACTATAACAAAATGTCGGTGGTGTTTTCGAATACGGTCAAAGCTACGCTTCTGTTTAGAACTTATGCACTTCTTCTGTCAAACACACTGTGGTAATATCGTCTGCGTCATTTATGGAAGTTTCACTGCTGGATATTATCTTATGTGGTTATCGGAAAGAAATATTCTTTGAGTATTTGTTGAAGTAATTAGGATTCATCTTTCGTTTGCCCCAGTCCTCATGGTTTTCTTTTTAGGTTT
Organism: Agriphila tristella; assembly: GCA_928269145.1. Taxonomy (NCBI): domain Eukaryota; kingdom Metazoa; phylum Arthropoda; class Insecta; order Lepidoptera; family Crambidae; genus Agriphila; species Agriphila tristella. Next base: position 25,306,094 of record OV743439.1, read on the forward strand.
TAGTTATTCGTTTTGTCCATCTGTCTTTCAATTTTCTGTCAATTATTAACTATTACTTAGGTACCTTTAATTTTAAACACCGTTTTTCAAATCTCGATATTTTTATATCAAGTCTGATGCTACCTAACTCTAAATGTACAAAGTGGCTAAACCACTCATCCAAATCTCCCATTCCAAAACACATTACCAAAAATAAGATTTCTCAAACAACTATCCTTATATTTGATGTTCCATAAAAGGGAACTGTAATTGTCGCTAGGGGGTGCTGAAACTGAATAGGCTGAACCAAACGTGTTGTAAAAACAAACGGATCTTTACCAAGGTCAACCTTGATGGAAAGTGATACTCTGTACATCTGCCACTTTGTGTCAAAATATATCCACAGGGGAAGTAAGGAGCTGAAGTGAGGCCGATGTCGTAAAATGATATTTGTTTTACTTAGATTCTGGGAATAGCTATCTGGTTCCTTACTTAAGTGGGATAAGTAGTTGACATTTATTGGGATCAAAAAACTTCTTGTATACTTATCAAGATGAAATCTCGTTCAGCGATTACATTTTGCACAACAAAGTTTAAAGTTTTATGTAGGTAGGTACTTCGCAAAGTATTCTAAAGTGTGTGTGTGCAAAAAATACCGTTACGATTTCTGTTAAAGTTGATAGGTTTTTATTATCAGTTAAACAAATCTGAAACGGGATGGTAGGATTTAAAAGCGCAAATTTTTAAGTTTATGATGATTAATAAATGAAAAATATTAGAAAAAATCGACTCACCCGTAGCAACTCAGACGGGACTCGAACCCGCACCCTTAGGATTCCGGCCCAATCCACTACCAATTATGCTACCGAGCCGCTTAATGGGATTGGCGAAATTTTCTAATACTTTTTACGTCCACGCTATAGACCAGCGCCATCTCACCAATGTGAAGAGAACTTCGACATTCGAAAGCAGCCCCTTTGCAGGTGCTAGACAATCAATAATGTGAAATAGCCATATAATTTTTAAACTTTTTAGATTTTTGCATTCACAATGCTATTTTTTATATTAAGATGATTAATAAATGAAAAATATTAGAAAAAATCGACTCACCCGTAGCATCTCAGACGGGACTCGAACCCGCACCCTATTTCACCTTAATTGATTGTCTAGCACCTGCAAAGGGGCTGCTTTCGAATGTCGAAGTTCTTTTCACATTGGTGAGATGGCGCTGGTCTACAGCGTGAACGTAAAAAGTATTAGAATATTTCGCCAATCCCATTAAGCGGCTCGGTAGCATAATTGGTAATGCATTGGGCCGGAATCCTAAGGGTGCGGGTTCGAGTCCCGTCTGAGTTGCTACGGGTGAGTCGATTTTTTCTAATATTTTTCATTTATTAATCATCTTAATATAAAAAATAGCATTGTGAATGGAAAAATCTAAAAAGTTTAATTTTTTTTTAAGTTTATTTGAATAACAATATTTTCAATTGACTTCAATATCACCAAAGTTGTTTCTGACGATTTCTAAGTTGTGAAAATACAAACGTGTTTAGTTCATATAAAAATAAAAATCCTTAATATTCGCATTTATCGCCGTCCATCATTTAGAAAGGGTTCCATATGCCTTAACGAGTTATCCACACGTGAGAACCGTGTCGAAATAACCCTATTAGTGGCTCTATTTCGTGACAACTACGGTTAAGTCGAAAAACACATTCGTGACGTCATTATCGAGTGTTTATGTCTTAATTGGGAAGATCGATTGGATCAATAACTTAGCACGAATAAGCTTTCGAAATAGAATCCAGTCATTTTGTGTGGAAAGTTAGGCTACCTCCATAAAAGAACTAATGATTCTCTTTTTACCCGACTGCAAGAGGGTTATGTTTTTCGCGCGTATATTGTAAGTATGTATGTTTGTTTGTATGTAATATTCTTTATTACATCATATCTTTTAAACGGCTGAACGGATTTCCATGATTAACATATCGTTAGAATTGTCTTGCCAGCCCAAGTAGAAAGTTCTTAAGAAAGTGGCGTTATAAAAAAACCAACATGGCGGCTGCACGGTGCTGTTATACGTAGTGGAAAAAAAATTTTTTGTTAGAATACTGCAATCAATGTGTCAAATTAAAAGGATTTCAAAAAGGTATATCATGATTGTAAAAAATAATAACTAAAAAGAAATAAATTAAAAAATAAATTAAAAAAAATTTAAAACCCTCCTGCATAAAAAGACAAGTCAACTGAAAAGATGGAAACAAGATTAAATATTAAAGGCAACATTATAACATGCAGTCGGAGGCATATAATTCAAATCATTCATAATGTCACTTTCTTTATGCATGCCTCCGACTGCATGTTATAATGTTGCCTTTAATATTTAATCTTGTTCCCATCTTTTCAGTTGACTTGTCTTTTTATGCAGGCGGGATTTTAAGTTTTTGAATTTTTTTTTTGTCTTTTTTTATGCACAATGAGATAGTGCTTGCATGGTCTTCACCTCACCTCTTGTTAAGTGACGATAAGGCCGAAGGTGGTGGCGCTATACCCGGAATCCTCATCACTGAGGAACTGGCTATCTTACCTCTAACTGCCGGAACCCAACAATTTTTAAATTGGTACTATGGCGTCAGACTTAGGTAAGATGGCGGTAGCTAGCCAGGCGGACTTGAAATAAGACCTACCACCGACCAAATCGAGTACAAATTGTACACCCCTGGGAATCGAACCCGGGACCCCTGCGTCTTACACGGGTGGGCGAACCACTAGACCACAGAGGCGGTTATATAATAATCTTTCTCGGATTGTCGATAGATTTTTACGCAATCGGTGTAGTAAGTAATATTTACAGCTTTTTATACATACTTAGAACCAATTTCACCATTGATTTTAAACGCGCTTTGTCAAAAAACAAGTTTAAGGCTGTCACTGTCATAACAACAAAGTAAAATTTGTTACAAAAATGTACAATCATGTTATAAACAATGCCTTGTTAAATCTTGATTCAATTTTTTTAATGACCTAGTGAAATTGATTTTTGGAATAAACGGGGAACGGGGTATCAAACTCGACACTTAAACTACATTACGTAAAACGTGATCTTAATCGCGCTTAAAATCAATGGTGAATTTGGCTCTAAGGGTGTTGCACAAAACGCTGTCAAAGTTAAAGTTATCGTCAAATGATAATGCTACCTATTTGTCACGACAAACTTGTCAAAGGACATCATGCTGGCTGGCAACCTCTTTTTTTGGCTAACTTGCACTTAACCGGTACTTTAACAAGCTTAATATTGTCAAAGTAAGCTGGTGCAACTGAGCCTAAGAAAAACATTTGCTATAAACAAATGACAAAGTGGAATAATTCAAACATTTGAGTTTGAATTCTCACATACCTATACAACTGACATTAATAACGTCCGGTCAACGTCCCATGTGTTATTGTTTATGTTACTGTTATGGTCATGCCTCTTCATTGTCTCGCTGCGTCTGCAACGATTGTTAGATACGGTTCCATCACACGAAATGTCATTACACCGTTGATGCACAATAAGAACTAAAGCAGAGTAAAGGTCACGACTAGATGCAGGGCTGTGGGAATTTAAGTTAAAAGTATCTTTTGTTATAAGGTTATAGCACAATATAGAGAGACTACAAGACCTTTTTGTTGTACAGAAAAACGTTACGGTGCGTTACATGGGGGGGGGGGGAGTTAAAAATCTCCAAAAATTGCGTTACGTAATACTTGAACGCTCCCCTATCTAATTTAATGGTAAGTGTTGTTATATACTTCTTCGCCTTCAGACAATGCCAATAGTCTCTAGAAACCGTTGGAATACTCGTCAAACGGAATCAATTACTGAGATTCAGTTTTCGAGCAATATTACATTGCCTAATTTTTTTGCAATATTTGAGCAACTTCATGGGCAATAGTATCCATCTTGGGTATCCCTTTATTTAATTTAACTGTTGAAATTTGTTTACTGTTAACTGGTAACTGTTATGTTAATTAAATCAAACAATTATTAATTGAAAGCTCAAAAAAGACTCGAGTCCTCCGAGTCCTTTTGTCCAGAGCTCGGAGTCGTTTTACAAGGCTCGCCTCGTTTGTATGAAGCTCGACGACTCGGGAGTCTTTTTCAGAGCTCGAGCCTTTTTCAGAGCTCGGCCGACTTCGAGTCATTTTCACGGCTCGAGCCTTTTTTAGAGCTCGGTCGATCGCGAGGCTTTTTCACGGTTCGAGTCTTTTCCAGCGCACTAGTTGTGATGGGCTGCTGATGAATGAGGATAAGTAGAGCTAAAGCACAATAGATAAAGCATCTACGGTGCTCTTTATAATATAAGACATTCATCTTTTTGAGTTCTAATTTTGAAGACTAGAGTCAGATTTTCAGGACTCTGTGAGCTCGATAGGCTCGGCTTTAATATCTCCGTAAATAATAATATTGTAAATTTTATTATTTACGGAGATATTAAAGCCATAAACCATAAACTCTAAGCTTTTTATGGGGCTCGCGTTAATTTTAAGACTCGAGCTTTTTTGAAGGCTCGTGCTCTTTTAATAGGTTCGAGCTCTTTTGAAGGCTTGAAACTTTTTAAAAGCCTCGAGTCGTGGCTCAAAGAGCTCGTTTTTCAGCTAGGCTCGGACTTACGAGCCTACTGAGCTCACCGAGTCCTGCCAATCTATAAATAAATAAATAAATAAAATAAAAAATAAATAAATAAAAAAATAAATAATATTTATTTATTTATTTATTATTTATTTTTCTGACGTCGAGTGTATAAATATCAACGTTTATAAATCAATTAGTTCTTACTGTTTTAAGCTTTTGCTAGCTGACAGCCCTAAAAACAGAGCTTTACGGAACATTACTCAAGGTGAAAGGTCAAAATGGTATTTAGTTGAGGTACAATATAATATGACACATACACGACATGACATGCTGTTAGCACAGTTAAGCTGTGCTGTTAGTATGTTTGAAGAATTTCTTTTAGTAAAGCTTTAAATAAGGTGGTAAAAAATATAAATAAATATATTATAATATAATATAAATAAATTTTATTACCTTAGTGATTAAGTTTTCATCACTAGTAACCACCATATTTAAAGCTTTACTAAAAGAAATTCTTCAAACATACTAACAGCACAGCTTAACTGTGCTAACAGCATGTCATGTCGTGTATGATTTTTTCTAGTATTTTTTATATTATATTTAATATAATAGAAAAAAATACTAAAAAAAATCGACTCACCCGTAGCAGTTCACACGAGACTCGAACCCAATTATGCTACCGAGTCGCTAGTATATAATTGGTAGGTAGTGCATTGGGCCGGAATCCTAAGGGTGCGGGTTCGAGTCCCGTCTGAGCTGCTACACGGAGAAAAAAATATTTTACAATATTACCAGATTGTATAGTAGTTATGTTTCTGGTGTAGGATAAAAGATTTCAGCTATGGTTAACAGATTTTTTGTTTATAACAACAAGTCATATTTTTGTTAATACTAGAATATTCTAGTTAGAATATTCTAGTACACGAAAACTCTGATATTGTCGTGGTAATTATCTAATACTTACAGAGTAAAATATGTATTTAGCTAACAACACGTTTCAATAATTGCTGTGTTTACAATATTTATTTATTCTGTTTACCATCATCTAGTTTAACACACCAATAATAAATTTGTATTTACAAAATCTTTGTGTACGGTCTACCATATAATATAATTCATTTATAGGTACTAGCTATTCTTGCACTTTTTAGCAGATTTTTAATACCCATTACTTACTCGAGATTTCTTGATTACTAGGAATATTTTTACACATAACTAGATACGTTATCTGTTGTCTAACATACTATTTTTAATGATTACAATAAAGAGTAGTACCAGCAACAATAAAAAAATTTGGCATTACAATATTATTGCACACTAAACAAAACATTATTCACGTGTAGCGAAAAATTGTAAACTGCGGCCCCCCGCGTCCCTCCGCGGCCGCCCACAGCGCCCAGCGCGCAGTCTTTCATTTCATGTAAAGTGTAAAGCATCAAACGCAGCTCTGAACCATGTTTTCCTTCCCAATTACTTTTAAAGTGAACAACTTAAATTAGGTCATAAAAACCGTCTCAGACAATGTGATTACTTATGTGTGTTATGTGATGAGTGTTTATACATAATATGCTCAGATGGGCAGGTGGTGTAACTAGGCTGGATCATGTCAGAAACACACACATAAGAGGCACCTTCAAAGTGAGACCTATCCCAGATAAACTACAGGAGAGCCGTCTGCAGTGGAAAAGACACGTTATGAAGCGACCATCGGACCACATGACCAGAAAAGTGCTAGATATCGAAACTAAACCCCGAGGATGAGGAAGACCCCGAATCACATGGATGTCCATAGTAAAGTTGTCCAGAGTAAGAACCTCAAAGAAGCTCAAGTCAGCAAAGTGACGACCCAGGACCGAGCTACCTGGAGATGCATGATACGAAGGACTGACCCCTTGCTGACCCCAAATAAAATGGCAAAGGGCCAGGCAAAGAAGATGTGATTAGTGTTCATATCGGAGTGTTCTGTTTTTGAAAAAAAAAAAGTGTTACGAACTTTAATGTGTTTTGCTACCAAAATTATTGCCATACGCTCACTAATCTAAAAGTGCGAATGATAATTTATGTTGTGTTACATTTAAGGGTGCCAATTTAAAAATATAACGATTAATTAAAAAAGGTTTGTTTTTATCCATTCCATTCCATTTAGGATTTAGATTTTCTGTCTATGTTTCAGGTCACCACACCTATACCACAAACACCATTATTGCGGACGTCTAAACCAATATACTGCCAAGTTAAACAGAATAATGTTAAACACCTTAGGTAAGTCTTCGCCGCAAGAAAAGCATGTTAAAACGCACTGTTTCTAAAACATGCTTTCGTTGCGGCGAAGACTCACCTAAGATGTTTAACCTAATTCTGGTTAAGTTGACAGTATATTATAGTTTCAGTCCGCAATAATGATATTTAACACAAATATAAAACCTGGTAAACTCTACAATATGTGTAGTAAACAGAAAATACTGTATATTTAACAGAAACAAAAAATCTGGTATCCTCCACTACCGCGTATAGTAAACAGAAATTGCTGATTATTTCAGTCCACTAAAATGATATTTAAGACTACAAAAAATCTGGTAGTCTTAAAACTACACATAGTAAACAGAGATTTTTGGGCTTTTCAAGTCCGCAATAATGATACTGAATACTACTGAAATATCTGATAAACTCTACCCTTTCCTATAATGATGGCTATAGATAGGTTTTGTATACTACACAAAATTTGTTTTCTACGATACTAGGTAAGTGGGTAATAGGAACTAGAAATTATGTTGTAAAGAAGTAGAATTTTCTATTAATGTGTAAAAAAAAGTATAGTCAGGTGGGGTAAGTGAAACATACTTTATTTTTATTTTATTTAACAGGGTGTAGTAAAGCTATAAAACTCGCAATTAAAGTAGCTGTATAGGCAATGTACTCCTAATTAAATCAGCCTTTAACGGTATGAATATAAATATCTAAAGACTTGCATTAAGCAACAAAATAACGAAAAGAATATAAAAGCTAAGAAGTGTTTCACTTACCCCTGACAAGGGGGAAGTGAAACAGTGGCCAAAATAGCTTTAAATATTGTGTCCATTTAATTAAAAACAGGACAAAAGGATCATGTTAAACCGTTAATATCCAAAATGTATCAAATTCTCATAAAATTGGGTCCAGTTTTAAAGATTTATCAAAAAAACATCGTGTTTTGCGTTTTGACATCTAATGAATTTCTTTTTGGTTTACTAGCTAGTTTAATGATCGCAGCGATATCTGTGTTGTATTAAGGGAAGTAATTCGTCATTCCTGCTTTACCGACACATCGCTATGATAATAAACTACAATAGTTTCTTAGATATGGTTGGGTGTTTCACTTACCCCGGTGTTTCACTTACCCCACCTGACTATATAGTTGTCACATATAATACAATAAAATCTAGTCGAATTTACAATATTCTGCTAAAGTCAACTAGATTTTTTTCTCCGTGTACGGGTGAGTCGATTTTTTCTATTATACTTATTACCTTAATATAAAAATAGCATTGTGAATGCCAAAAGTCTATAAATTCAATACCTTAATCACTGATTGCAGAGAACTTATTTTGAAGAAGTATTTTTTTATTTTTATTTAATCTCTTTATTGTACAACAATAAAACAATGTATAAAAGGCGGACTTAAAGGTAAAATCATTCTCTCCCAGTCAACCTTTAGTAATAAATATTAGTCAATAAGCCACGAAAAAAATTAGCTCTTTCATACATTTTGATATTTTCAAGTTGGTTCCATAGGTAAAAGTTGTTCAGTTTGATGTCCGGTCTGAAGAAACGGGTTTCCGGTTATCATTTTGGGTTCATTCAATAACACGTTGTATGTATTTAAACTATGTACTAACAGCAGACTCCCTCGGCACCAGAAGTACACTAACCTGTACGATATTTGAGCAGCAAATTGGTTCAGCGTAAATTAGTTTAGACCGGGAAACGAAGACGCTGACAATATACATACCTACAGTAAGATAAGCTAGTAACACTTGCTAGGATATGTAAGATAAGGTAACATTAATATTCTATTAAATAAGTCATACTAGACTCATACTAGTAAGAAAAATAATCTGAAATTGCCAAAAACTCGAATTGAGGCTACTCAATCTACTCATGCAAAATACACTCGTAATTTTTCATGAGTAGCCTCGATTCGAGTTTTTCTCCTCAGCTATCCATCAACCAATTTTGCTGCTGCGTATTCAGATTTCAGTACTGGCGATAAAAAATAATCAACGAATTTAAAACTGTTTTTAGGGTTCCGTAGCCTAAATGGCAAAAAACGGAACCCTTATAGATTCGTCATGTCTGTCTGTATGTCTGTCTGTCCGTCCGTCCGTATGTCACAGCCACTTTATTCCGAAAGTATTAGGATTACACAATTGAAACTTGGTAGGTAGATGTATTCTGTTAACCGCTTAACGAATTTAACACAAAAATAAAAAAAATAAAAGGTTAAGAGGGGGCTCCCCATACATGGAACTGAAACTGAAATTTTTTTTTTGTTCAAACCAATACGTGCGGGGTATCTGTAGATAGGTCTTCAAAAATGACATTGAGGTTTCTAAGACGAATTTTATTCAAAGTCAACCGTTTGAAAGATAAACAATGCCAAAGTGGTAAAATGTGTGTCCCCCCCCCCCTCTAACTTTTGAAATAAGAGAGTGAAAAATCAAAAAAATATATGCTGTAGATCTTAATAAACACTTTCAACGAAAATTGGTTTGAACGAGATATAATTATTAGTTTTTGAGATATAGCACATTTTCCAAAACCGCAATATAACTGTAGCTGGGTACGCTTAGCCAGTGACCTTCGTCTCATGTGGATTATAAAGATTTTTGAAATGAAAAAAAAATGTTGTGGTATAGTTTAGTAACAATGAAAATAAACGTGTAGGTAACTATTGTAAACACTTTTTGAGTATAGCACCGCGCAAAAATCAAACTTAAAACTAAAAACTTGTAATAAAAATGATTTTATTTTAATATTGAATACAAGTTCATTTCAGAAGTTAGTGCAACTGATAAATATATTCACGTCTGTGAAAATTACGAATTTGAATACAAAACTATTATATTTTGAATCGAAAGTACTATTTATACTTAGTTAGAGAACTCTGTAAAACAGAATTTGAAATCTTTAACTCAAGCACTTACTACTTACATTATCTGCCAATTATTAGGTCAAGTGTTAGCTATTTGCCCATTGTCAAAGTGTTTGTACTCACTATTTAGGTACAACTACTAGTAAGTGTCCGGATAGAATGTTAATAAGTGGTCAAGGGACGGGTGACGCGGACCCTTGTCACCAAACCGTCTCTTCAATACATTTGCCTCAGGTGATCGTTTTAAATTATACATTCTTTACACTGTATAAATTTAGCTAAGTATACAATAACAATATTACCTAGGTGATAAGTGTCAATGATATTAAATTTTTAATGTACTATTGATAATGATTTAATGAAAAATGTTATTGGACTAAAAAATAAATATTTTTATCTACACCCATGCTTTAATTAAATCCTCTGTAAAAGTTTGAAACGGTTAGCTTACTGCCAACATTACAATATCTGAGTGAGAGCATGTCGCGCTCCTCCCCGCGCCCAAACCCGACGAGTTACATTATGACATTCAGTACAATATTATAACACTCGTTCGAATGATATAATGACGAGGAAGAGGAAAGTCAAAGTCAAAACCCTTTATAGAGGATACAATATCATGCGTGTAGCAAAAGTCACGAAATCAATTATTATACTATTATATCACTACCACATTCGTGTTTTGATACCCCTCATTATAAAACAGTTGCATAAATAACTATAAAATTATTTAAAACGAGTACAGAAAAGTATAAAGTTTTAAATTGATTGTGGATTTGAAGTTTGTTATTTTTAAATTTTGTCACAAAAACTAGTCTAGATTTGAAAAAAAACAAACATACTATATCTATACCTATGTTACACTTTTGAATATAATTTCGTACATGCCAAGTAACTTCTTTTTATTTAACATATTAAAGCATAAATAGTTGCTCTATTTGTTAGAAATCGTTATGTAGGCCATAAGCTCCATAATCACTTTATCATATAATATAGATATTATGTAGTTTATATGACTGTAGCGTGCAGCAGTATAGTATTTAATTATTAACATTCATAAATGTTGGTAAGTGAATTTATGAATACGTAGCTCTGGGCTAGGGGTGTGGCGTCAGTGTCAGCGGAAAAGTTTAACTTAGTTTACTTTTTCGCTGACACTGACCTGACTTTCCGCTTTAGAACTGAGTAGGTGTGAAATTGTTAAAATCAGTTTACTTTCTTCAAAAAGTTTTAAATCCTTACCCACAAAAATTTAGTTTTCTAAATCGACCCACCCGGGGATTAAACCCGGGAGCCTCAGAGATGGCGATACTTTGAGCCACTCGACCACGAAGGTCCTCAGTCGTCAGAATAACGACGATAACCCAGCTGTCATGGTCACGAGGAAAAATAGAATAGCCTCACCGGTTTATTATCTGGATCTCAGAGGTCGTACCTAAAGCTTTAAATTCAAAATGAGTTTAAAATGCAATACCTATCCTAACTAATATTACAATGTATTACAAAAAAAAATGTAATGCCGAATATGGTAGATATAGGACCATCAAACTGGACAACTATTACTACGGGATTAAATCGCGAAAAAAAAAAACTGCTGTTTCATCATTTTGTTTGATATTTTCTTTATTTATTTTTGTATGAAACAGCAGATTTTTTTGTGATTTCAGTTATTCAGTTTGATGGTCCCTATCCAACATATTTTACATTACTGGTTTTTTTAATAAATGCAAAAGTAAGTTTGTTTGTTACGCTTTTACATCTTAACTAATTAACCGATCATTATGAAACATTGCATACACGTTGTCAGGGGTACAGAAAAGGACATAAGGTACCTTTAACCCAAAAAGTACTGTTCCCTAGGGATAGAGAAATAACTGACCACGCAGACGAAGTCGTGTTTGATTACTAGTTGTACATAAAATCGCTGTCAATATCGCCCCACCCGCACCAGGTAAGACAAATACGCTCATTTCCTGCGGAGAGCGCCCGAACGTCCGCGCCCAGACAAATTGTGCCGCGAAGCCCTATTCTGTACCGCAAATTGTTTAAACCTTATACGTTTTAAAAATTAAATTGTAGCTAAAACCTATACAATAATCATCTTCCTTTGAATTTATACCAGCTATTTGCTGGAGCATACCTATGTCTTAGTTTCATTATACTTACATACTATATAGGTGAGTAGGGTTAGAACAAGAAGCATATACCTCCAATGGAGATTGCACGGCCAGTGTCATAGTGAAGATAGAAAAAATGTCCTTGAGTGACGTGACGGCTTATTGCAACCTCTTTCTTTACTGTTACAATACGTGTTCGTTGTTCGTCGTTCGTTCGTTCGTGAGAAACGAAAACGTATTGCAAACGAAAAGAAAGAGATAGCAATAAGCCGTGACGTCACTAAAGTCTTTTTTCAATCTTCACTATGATACTAGGCATGCAATCTCCATTGTGGGTTTAAGCTTCTTGGGTTAGAATAAGGGCTTTTCAAAATGACAATAAGTTGTAGGCTCGGTAGATGGCGTTGATAAAAATGTATGTCCAAATAGAATATGAATATAAGATTCTTGTGTATGTCTCAATGTATTTTTTTACTAATCTTCGAAGAGTACTCAGGTAGGCAGGCAGATGTAATCCTAAAATGTTTCTCTTTGGGCAGATGTCAGCCAGGGAGCGCTTACTTTCCTCTTTGGTACAGGCGGTTTATTTTTAAAAGCCAATTTTGACTCATCTCTTTCCATCAACGCTATCTAGTGAGGCAAATAGTCACTATTTTTATTTTTAAATGTGACTTTGAAAAGCCCTCATTGAAATCGGATTTAATTACTGCAAAAGGTTTTATTGTTTTAATAGCTTTTTGCTTTAAAGACATTTTGCAAGTTAGGCAAAGGCTTTTGTTGCCAAATCCCACAGAAATTCAGTCGTGGTGGAGTGTATAGTCGAGTCCATTAATATGTTGGCACTTTTGACATGATGTTTGACTTTTATTATTACAAAGGCATAAAAGTTGATGAACTGTCAAAGATGAATACATATTATTGAACGTAGGTACTCCCCACTACGACTAAATTTCTGTGGGAACGATTATCAGATCGGAGGCTTTCTTTAAGCTAGGTAGTAGGCGTAGTAGGTACGCAACTTTTGTATGGCGTGTATGGAATTCATTGTGATTTCTTCGATCTATTAATTTTGCCTCACAAAAAGTTGCTGGTACGCCATACTTAGTTTATTTTTTTAACTGTGACATTTCCAATAATTACGTCATACTTCAGAATAGGGTTGTCACGAACGGCAATACGGCAGAACGGCAGAAAGTTTACCGTCGCCTTTTATTTATGACGCTTATGTGGTGAGAAATTCAACTTTTTCCCTTCCGCAAGTTGACTGATCGCCTGAAATCTGCGCTTCTCTTTCACACTGTAGGCGCTATTACTGAGTTTGTGTTATTTATAGGTGAAGGATGTTTTTAAACTTAAATTTAAAGTAGGTACGAGTATTTTGGCAATAGCTGACACGAATTAATCGTATGGTTAAAGATTCCTGGTTCTCGTTTCGGTAACTTTTGACCTTGCAGCATAAAAATGTACTATAACTATACAGTTACGATAGCTGGTAGATAAGCCATATTCCGTTAGTTTATTAATGCTAACAAAATACTTTTTTCCTCAATGTCGTTATTATTTGCAGGTCCAACTTACGTCTGGTGGGCTCGGAAGCTTCGTACAAGCTGAGCCCTTATGAAATGGAGGCTTTGAATGCGGTGAGTAAAAATAAATAAACACTGTAGGTACTATCGACACCACTTTCGCTTTACCACTCCAACTACGCCGTCACTAACATACGTTTACTTCGTGCACGGGCGATACGCGTGCACACGAATTTTTAAGCAAGCACGTGAGTTGCCGATAGTACCTTTAAGGCTGGCCACACACAGACGTAATCCCGTTACGGAATTCCGAACGGAATTTCGACAATGCATGAAGATTCCGTACGGAAAAATCCCTCATGTGTGTGGCAGGCCCATAGATTTTGTATGCAGTTGCTGCGTTCGGAATCACGTACGTACGGAATTCCGAAATGGGATTCCGTCTGTGTGTGGCCAGCCTAATAGATTCTGATCTTGGACGAATTAACCACTGGACACGTAACGTAAGAAAAATGTATGAAATCACGTTCAACCAGTTTTTGCGGGGTGAGGGGGATTACATTGTCAAATAATGACAATATTATAGGGTGATTTAGCCGGTTTCCGGCCATAATTGCCGGCCAAATATTATGGATTGTGAAACTCATACATTAGTTCTCGGCCAGGCGGCCGAAAAGCAAATGACCTCCCAAAAATGGATTTAGTTACCCGGCCATCAAATTTAAATGTATCACACCGAAAACTTTACGCGTTTAAGTCAAAATAACAGTGCTAAAACTAATTTACCATACTCACACTCAATTGCAAGAAGCTTCACTTTAAATCTTCTTTAGCTAATGCCACTTTATCGCTAAGGTGCAAACTATACTCCAGAAGAAAAAGCACTATTGGCTGACCTCATAAAACAGTAAGTTTTACTTTTATGTACCTACTCGGTGCGTAAGTTAGTAATTTTGTACTGATTGTTTGTGGTTTGACACTTTATTAGATAAGTTTGACATTTCCATACTTAAATTTTAAAGGAGCTTTAAAAAGATAAAAATCTTTCTTGCAATTATTCAGTGTCAGTAATAAAAATCATGTGTATCAAACCGTAAACAATATTGTAACTTAACGTAATGTAAAGCCGGAAGCTTATTTGACTTTGACTTTGACTTTGTTCAATTTTCGTCCTTCTTCCCCACGACTAGTGTCGTGGTCTTGGTAGTCCAAAGCGCACCACTGGTAGTGTCGTGGTCGTGGGTATTTTTTTTCGCTTCTACACTACCGGCCCAGTAGTGTCGTAGGAATTTAATTATCTTCTTTAAATTACATTACCAAAATACCAGGGTAGCATAGATTTAGAGGAGGTCAACATTTTTAAACACAATAAATTGTTAAAGTCCTTGTCCGCGCGACCTTGAGCAAGTGAAGGTGGCCTAGTTATGTTTCCGAAATGGCCGAAAACCAAAGGGGGCCGGCCAACTGGCTAAGGCACTCTACTTTGTTTACATACCAAATATTATTTATTTTACGAAAAATTGCTGCTATAATAGGTTGAAATTGTGCTTACGCGTGAAAAGAAACATTTCTTGATTGCCCACTATTTTTTTTGCTGTACAATACGGAGCATTTTGCCCATTTTTGTACCAATGTTTCGCCACGAGCTCTAGCATCACACTGACAACGCGATATCGTTTACTGAGGCTATCGGTCACAGTAAGTGGCTAAGGGGTAAAGGCGAATATGGCTGTCATTTCGCGTCCAGTGGTTAATTCGTCCAAGATTCTGATATTAGGTCTAAAGATATCACCTAGTAATTACATGCTGTTTGACATCACTTATATATTGCCACGATCACAATCTAAATATAGCTAAAGTAGTTGTGATTTTGACGACCTCCGTGGTCGAGTGGTTCACACGCCAGTTTTCCAGGCGTCACCATCTCTTGAGGCCCCGGGTTCGATCCCCGGCTGGGTCAATGTAGAAAATGAACTTTTCAATATTGTCTCAGGTCTGGGTGTGTGTCATACCACCGTTGTTTCTGATTTCCATAACACAAGTGCTATAGCTACTTACTTTGGGATTGGAGCAATGTATGTGATGTTGTCAAATATTTATTTATTTTATTTATTTGAAGATCTGACGCTACGATGCCAATAACCAATACCTACTCGTGATGATATTTTTTTATTTATTTATTTAAGGCAACATTCATGTAAAAAAATAGTAACATGGTAAATGTGAGTATAACTAAAGACATAGTAAGACATAGTCTGTAACTAATAATATGAAAAAGTTATCTTTTAGCGTTCGTACCGAGGGCCTACTCCGCAGCGATCGACCGAACGAAAAGCGGACGAATTTCATAATGCATCAACACATTATTAGCTCAGATAGGTCCTAAAATGTAAATCGAACAACGAAATCTTACAAATATTGAGCATTTTATATCGTACATGTTGATCGTCGATCAATCTCGGAGCTGAAGAAATGGCGACGCCAAAACCGTATTAAAGCATCAATTTGGTAGACAATTAATCTAAAATATAATCTTCAGCATCACATAAACTAAACGGTGTAAATGAATTGTCAAAAATTATGTCACGATCTTTTGGATTGGATTACCAAGATTATGAAGACGACAAAATATTACCTTTACCTAGAGTATTTTTTCCCGATTCTCCCATGTATAATAACCAACAGGATTAATCTCATAAGCATCTCGTTGTCTCTGGAGACAGTCCTAGATTCAAAGCAAACATTTCTTCCACGGATTATTGCTCGTTCAACGTAAATAGCACAACGTATAAGATACACCGCGTATGTTGATTAAGAGACACGAATAAGAAGCTGACCTATTACGTATACCGATAGAATTGAAATAAATATTTACATTAATCCCGAATAAATCACTTTCAATAAAACTGATCAATTCTTTGAACGCTTATTTAAATAGCGAATAACAACGTACAGGACAAAACCTCTTTTAAAGGAACCTTAAAAGAACTGAGGTACAGATTTAATCCTAATCCAAAAAGTGTGTAGTTCTGCAAAGTCTATGAAAGGGAATTAAGAGTAACGAGGCAAATGGCACCTAAATAATGCCATCATCAAAATTTCTTTCACATTCTACCACTTTGCAGAGCTTCATCCTTTTGGTATAAAATTGATTTGTTTGTTAATATTTTAATCGTAAAAATATATGTTTCTAGAATTCTAATGATCATCACAATGACCATGTTTCGATTGATGACTCATACTGTATATTCCTATTTATAATGTATTCTATCGATAATAATTATTAATGATAACAATGATTAATGATAATAATGATAACTGATTCGCAAACTTATAAAGCCGCATGATCCATCAGACTTTTTAATATCACAAAAATCAACTAATATTACACTAATACAATTCACATTACCCAATTCCTTAATTAACCTATTCGAAGATGCCACCCCGGGTCATACCAGGCGCAAAGGTCCCCATTACACTGACGGCATTGCCGCGCTGAATGGCGATTGACAGCCTTTGCGCCAAGTAGGAACCAGAGCGGGCGTCGCATCGCCTCTCACGAAGGCGGCGACCCAACTCCTTGATGAAGGCTACTGCTTCCGACCCCCAACATCCCGTTGCCTCGAACGCGAGTGGGACGAAAATATAATTAGAGGCCAGAGTCGCATATTTACTCCACTTATTAACGGCTGCGGTTTCAGCAGCAGCGCCGGCTGACCGCACCGTGCGGCCAAGGTGTGAGGCGGCGAAGGTGCTGACGCACGTGGCATCCCACAACAGGCATTTCCCCATCCGCCACGGCACCAAGGTTAGCCCGTCCGGTCTTTTACCGTCCGAGCGGCTAAGACCCGGCGGCTCCAGAACGCACGGTATGTTGGCAGAGATGAGTGCCCTGCGGACTATATCATTTAAGGCGTGGTGTCGAGGGAATCTGCCTGAGCATCGACAACAACTCAAAGCGTGATGGCCGCTCGCTTCCACCATGGATCCACAGATGCATAAATGAGGTTGACAAACATCGCAACCCAGACGAAGAGCTACCGCCACACGCATAGAGTCATTATCCAGGAGTTTTCCTATGTGGGGCGATGGTAAAGCGTGCAACCATGCTCCAGACTCCGGTGTTGACACCGCCCTGAGTCTAGCCAACTCTGCACCTGCAGCCCCACTCATAAGTCGGTCAAGTGTCTCTCTCGCTCCCAGGTCATCCCAAGCCCGCTGTACATCTGGGGTCTGAGGTACGGGTATCGCAGGAAACAGCGCGGCCCACTGTACCAAAGCATCGTCGACAAAAGGTATGCCGACCCTGCCTCCATGAGATGATAATATGTTAGAGACAAGGTCAGCGACGCCATGCGCCGACGCAAGGAAAGCTGGCAAGCTTAGATCCCGCGCACGCCTCAGTCCTAATCCCCCGTAACGTATGGGTAGGGTAGCTTGGCTCCACTGATCTTCTGAGAGGCATACGTTTAAAACGTTTTCGACGACATCCTTCAAGGTATTGTCAAATGAATCAACAAGGCCGGGGCAAAGCCAAATCGGAGCCGTCCTCAAAAGGTACGTAATTTTAGGTACCGCAAAACAAGTTCGCAGAAGAACCAGAGCAACGTGCGCAGAGATATTTTTTAGGCGATCTTGAGCCAGAACAAGAAGACGTCCCCTGGCCTCTAGAGCCTCCGGAATAGCGTCAGGGAATATGGGTGAACCCAACAGACTAAAGGAACTTCGAGTCAATTCTTTAAGGCCAGGGAGTATAGAAGAGAACACATGGAAAGAAGAATTTGAATCGGGTCCGCAGCAGAAAAGCTCACACTTTGATGTATTCACCTTCAGTCCCAGACCTTGAAAAAGAGGAAGCAACACTCTCAAATCTTGTTCTACTTCCTCTGGCTTTCCTCCTATTGTGCCATCATCCAGGTACCATACATTGAGTGGTGATTTCAAAGATGATATTGTGCTTTGAATCGCAAGACTGAAGGCTAGCGGCCCAAGCGGATCTCCCTGCTGCGCACCCACTTGGGAAAGAATCAACGATTCGCCGAAGAACAAGTTAGATGGAGATTGATAGACTTGATAAAGGAACGGGTATAATAAAGGAATTTTCTCGCGCACTTGTTGCAGGAGTACATCCCTCTCGATTGTGTTGAATGCGTTTTTGACGTCTAATTTGACGATCACACAGTCTGCGTTGCCAGGTTCCGCTGCGAAGGCGCGCGTTGCATGAATTGCTGCCTCGCACCCCTTTTGTGAGCCAAAACCAAGCTGGTATGGTTGAAGATGTGAAGCCATCTCCACCCTAACAGACCGGCACCCCATCTTGGATACCAGGCGGCGCAAGGCGCTCCCCACCGCAATAGGTCTAATCCCCCCCTCTTTTTTGGCTAATGCGCAGAGAGCCGCACCATATAGATAAGGGCAAACTTCGGGGTTTAAATAACCACAGAGCAAGAAATTGCACAGCTTGCAAAGAGACTCAAGCAGGCGCTGCCCGTTGTCTCCAGCAGAACTCGAAGTCAGCTCCTTTAAATGAGCTGGTCGAATCCCGTCCAACCCCGCAGCTGAACCGTTATGAAAAGTCGCCAGTGATTGGACCACGTCATCCACTTTGACGTTTAAGGGTAGTAGTAGAAGAGTCAGGTGCCTGTGGAAACATCAATGGACGTGAAGGGAGTGGATGCTTCGTCTGCAATGCAGCCAAAGTCTCCGGACCCGGAGGCGCAACTGAGTCATCAGACATTAACATACGCACGGCCGCTCTGAGGTCCCCGTCAAACACCTTGGACTCAATTATTTTCGTCACCGAGCGGCCCTGGCCGGAAACTGCATCATTACTGACGTCATCAAAAATGCTACTATACGTGGAATTAATGTTAGCCTTCACTTTGGTAGTAAGATTTCCCGGTCCATGCGGTCCCGGGGCCCTTAAAGCTGAATATGCGAAGGTAAGTAACGCACACCAATCGGACGTTTCATTGGTGTCAATGCATTTGTTTATAATTTCGCATAGTTTCGCAGCGGCCAAATTTCGCGCTCCCTTAGGTATGTGACGAAGGACTCGCACAGATTTTCTAAGAGATGCCAGATTCTGAAGGGCACTAGCATTAGGAACTAGTCGTGCCCGAGGGTCTTGTGCACCTCCGCCATCGGTTGAAGCCGCTGGAACGGCCCGTGTGGATGGGGAGCGGGCCCGTCTCTGGGCAAAATCTTTGTGGATATGTCCAATGTGACCAACCTTAAGGCCGTGAGGAGTAAATATGCGAGACGATCCGGGGCAATGGGGACATGTCGAAGACATGCCTAAAATCTATCTACAACTATGCTATTTAGTACCTAGTTTGAATAACATAAATCAAAAATGTTTCTTAATATTTTGGTAGGTAGGTGCTTGCTTACTTTACTTATACTTTGCTAATATAAAACCGAAATACATCAGGAAACATACATGTACACAATATAAGCAGTCAGAACGACAACTAAATATTTTTTGATAAAAAGGAACACCTAAACACATAGATGAAATATAATTTTGAAATCTATATACAATAAAACTGTAAAATATTGCAAATGTAAAAATATCGAAATATGACTCCTCTTAAAAATATTCATAAAATAAATCTATACACTTCAATAAAAATAGACCATTTACTGGTACTTATTAGATTAACTAGATTCTTACAATAGTAAAGTACTTATATTTAATGTTTCGATTGCTATGTTCTAAAGGCAATAGCAACTGATTCCCTTGTCTCCTTCGTACTTGAAGTAGCTACTGTCAGTAGTGTGTATTTGCTTTATGATATTAGTTCGTAGCTAGTTAAGCCGTGTTTGCACATATCGCCTGTTTGACGTGCCTGTGATCTCAAGGATTCTTACATTATTGAGGTTTGTTTCTTTGAGGTTTCATGTGCTTTGTGGTTCGTCTTTGTGTAACGAGATTGAGTTTCTTGTTAAACATAATATTAATCACGTAGCAAATAAAATAGTAAATCGTCGACTGTTTGTTGTTATTTTTAATTTTATGGCATTGTTAGTAGATGAAGTGAAAGAATTAAATTAGTTGTTCACAATATGGCGTTTGAGTGACGTGAACTAGGCTGCTAGTAGAATGAAACAATACTGTTGAATAATAATATTGAAAGAAAACTCATTTTGTTATCATAGGTATAGCTTTTTTAAAAGTTTTTTAAAAGCTATACAAAATCACTGACGGATATGAATTCAAATTCATAAGCTTATTATAGGAACAATCTAGCACCAAGGTATGCTCCTTGTGGTACTAAAATTCGTGACAGAGAGATTTTACACACGGTCAGTAAACAAGAGTTTCTATAGTATTTGCAGTAAGTGAGTCACCATACCAAATAACGGGCTTGCCAGTAACCTAATTTATAATTAGTTTCACCCGCTACCTATACCGTGACCTACTACTATGGCGCGGAGTGCCTCAAGGTAACATCCTAAGTCCAACCTTTTATTGAACTTAATGGTAGTACTTGATCGTATCCTTTTAATCACTCTTCTGTGCAGTGTCTATTTTTATCGTAAATTCCTTATCTTATTCCTTTTATCGTTACAGAGGAACTGTTTGCAATGAGTGGTTATGACCTAATTAAGTTTTACCCCTAGTGGCTCCGTGAGCTGTGGCTGTTAATGTCGCGTTAAAAAGTAGCTCAATTCGTATGTTTTTTAAAAACATAACACAGAATAGATATTCGTTTTTTCTACTAATAAGTATCTATACTATACAGTGGCGAGGGGTGAAATTATGGCGAAGGTAAGCCGCTCTACAAAAATGATGAAAATTGTTGTGATCTGCATACTGGATCAGTGGGGTGGGATTTCCAAAAGGTAAGCCGATGGGAATCGGCTTGTATGGACCCTTCGCCACTGATACTATATTACTACGTAATACGTTCGATGTAGGCCATAAACATTATACGAACGTTACTCCTTTTGAGGTATTTAGCCTCCGGTAAAACCTTACAACGTTATCCATTATAAGTAAAGGTTATAAAATTAATGCACGATTTATTTGACAAAAAGCTTTGGTAGTAATCGCTTTATTAAGTTACAGTATTTTAAACGAACCGTAATTCCTGATTAAATAAATATAATTATGTTGTACAAACGGGTTTGAACTTATAATTAAATTAACCTAAGAGAATAGGTAGACACGCCGGCCGCATTACGAATCCTTTATATTTTTGATTTAAAATTTTAGCATTTACTATGCTATTTTTATATTAATAATGAATAATATTTATAAATTAAATTTTCTTGTATATTGTTTAACATTAATATTGCATTCTTTAAATGTTGTATGTATAGGGTTCAATATTTTATCATGTATTTTTATGGTGATGTTTGAATTTTCTAACGATTTTTCCTACATTTCCACCGAAGAAAAACCGTCTATTCAAAAACTCATTTCCATATCAAAAAACGCACCTTTCCACACTGAGCCCAGTGATTCGCACCGATTAGGCACTCGTCACGCCACAATCAACAGTTATTGCTCGGAATTACTCAAACGTCTAGCTTATCGGGCCGGGGCCGGTTTATTCTGCCAGAAACGGCGATTATTCATCAAATCCCTTGCCGAGATCCGGTAGGGCGAGTCTGAAAGGACCCCTTAATGAGCTAATGGATACTACGTGCAAGATCCCGCCGCAGAAATGTATTAGGTGTTAACGACGATTACTCGTCGCCATTGTACAATTTCTTTAAACGTGCAAAGGCATGCGTATAACTATGCGGCCAAAGGTCGGGTTAGTTCGGTATTTTATCTCTGTCATAAGATTATTGCGTTGTGTCAACAGTAACATTGTTTAATGTCGGTAATATATTTTGTGACTGAATGAAAGACAAAGCGACGGTTTGTAAATTTTTAGATAAGTTTCTGTTTAAATAAGAAAGTTATCTAAAAATAATAGTCACCTCTACCTACTATTTATAATTATTTACGTTTTTTTTAAAACACTAAATTATTTATTAACAATAAATAAACGAACGAGTTGTATTGGAAATGAAATATTTTCAACATATTGGCAGTACCATGATTCATTCAAAA
Organism: Agriphila tristella; assembly: GCA_928269145.1. Lineage (NCBI taxonomy): Eukaryota > Metazoa > Arthropoda > Insecta > Lepidoptera > Crambidae > Agriphila > Agriphila tristella. Next base: position 25,328,532 of record OV743439.1, read on the forward strand.
TGAAAACCTTGCAAGTCGTTAAGTGTATCAATTAAATTAAAACATTAGCACCAGACAAAGAGAGTCATCAGGAGAGAATAGATAGGTATGTTTAGTACATTAGCGGCGCTGATTCAGCAAATGGGAAGGGAGAGGGTCGCAGGCGCCAGTCTCCGGCGACAGGAGGAACGAGACTCTTTGCTAATAAATTATTGCTCCTAAATATGTGGGAGGAGGGTAATTGAGCGGTAGGAAACTTATAGCGCGCATATTATTAATTCAGGTGTTATTTCAGAATTATTTAGTGGTTTTTTGATTTCCCGATGTTGCGACATCTGAACCGTGGTCACGGGATGACTAAAGTAAAAAGGTAATCCAAACTAAATAATTCAAAAGAACTAATAATATATAATTATATGCGTAATCCATAAAAAGTGGTTTATTTTTAATGAACTGTACGCGAGTCTTGGGAGTTAAATCTTATAATGAACACTAACGTTACACAATGAGTTTTATAAGTATTACTTCTTTAAAAAGATGAGGCATCAATGGTTGCGTGCAACTCAATTATTTCTAGTCTTAAAGAACCTTGTTTTAATTTAATAACAGTAATTTTTAAGTGTTGCATCTGCTCATTTGGAAAATTTTCAAATTTCCATTTAGACATTGTGATGTTACTGCAAAATTGTTTGAAAAAAGAGCAAAGATTTTCTCATTAAACATCTTAAATTAAGTTCCTAGGCTAGCTGACGTCTAATCACATGCTGAATATTGCTAGCAGCTTTTCACGTACAGTTTATCATTAAGTATCTTTATATTACCACCACCACAGAATACATAATAGTACAAGTCCACCACCACCACAAACCTTTTTATCTATTCTGATAGTCAGTCCAACATACGTAATTGTTTTTCAACTTAACTACAAATTAAATGCAATTATCTCTCGGAACTTAAGTAACAAAGACTTAATTGCAGCTTGATTCAGTTCAGTTTCATTGCGGCAATAAACTTTACAGTCAAATCAGTCACCTTTTGCTCGTGCAGTGGTTGTGACTAGCAGAAGCGGTTTTGACAGCAAAAAGAGTCAGATTTTTAACAGGAGATACTCTGGTTTATCTCTTTTATCTAAAATATACAACAATCTGCCCCTGTATTAAAACCTCTTAAAACTTGCCAGTTTTCTGAATGGCTATCAATGCGTCTCTTTTATTTGCTATACAGCGAGAAAGAGATGTAACTATAGCAATTCATAAACCTGGCAAGTTTTAAAAGGTTGTAATACACCCCCTGGTCCTTTTTGATGTCACCACGCGGACCCACTGCGGAATGCTTGTTTTCAACGACTGCATGGAAAAGCTCGAGCTATTCATTCTTTATTCACACACCTGATGACCGACTCTATCGAAAGTTGCAAGCACCATCTAGACTAAAGTAAAGGGAAATAAATTCCACTTTAAGTATTTCAGCGCATTTATTCAGTGTTCTGTAAATTAAATTAAATTATTCTTTATTGCTCGCCATGATGAAAAATAAACAATTAATTTAGAGATTTAGAAAGATTCGCTGAAGTTAAGATTATGGACTTTATCTGGTTTTTTAACAGTGAGGAGGGGTTGAATTCGTAATACTTGCCCTCTGCTCAAATGACCACTTTTCTATTCGTTCGCTAACTTAAAAATAAGCCATAAACTCTCTAAAATTACGTGTCGTAGGCTTGTCAATTCCATACAATACAACAATGACTGTGATTTACAGAAACTTGCGACGTGTGACTTGATCGTATAATTGCTAATTTTTATTTTACGCTTTAAGTTAGAAAAGTGGCCATTTGAGTAGAGGGGCTGATGATTAGGCCATTCACGATCGTTCCATTTGCAGCGGGCTTGATATGGCATCCAATCAATTTGACCGTGTATGGCTATCAATCTGCTCGATAGGTCGACTTCACGCGATCTTAAATGGTCAAGATTAAGCCTATTTGTTCATGCCACTCTGGATCAAACGACATGAACGTGTATGGCCTACAGTAGTGTTATTTTTTTCTGCAAATGACGAAATATTTATTAAATCGAAATATTTATTAAATATGGAGCGCTTATGACTTGCACTGGATCCATAATAATTGAAGTTTAGATGACAGCATTTCCGGACTTCATTCCAGAGCTTTAATTCTGAAGAGAATTACTTTTGTAATCGATGGTAATAAAGACATTCGTTAAGCGCATTCGTTCACTGAAACATAATTTTGAACAATTTACTATGTAGAAAAGATTAATGTATCTTTATATTTTTATTTTTTATAGTACTCAGAAATATATCTAACGATCAAGATCAAAATGCTTATTGTATTTGCACAGTGAAATAACGTATTAATAAGCAACCAGCCCACCTCCTCAAATGGTCAATATTCTATCCGTTTGAACGCTACGCTAAGTATTAAACATGAGCAATAGACGATTTATCACACGATAATGTATTACATGGAATTGATAAGCTTACGACGTACGTTTATTACGTTTATTGCTTAATTTAAAGCATTATAGTTAGCATAGCGTCCAAACGGATGGTCCATTAGCCATTTTTTTATGTCCCCACTGCTGTGGGGACACAGGCCTTCCTTATGGGTGGTAAGGAGAATGGGCCATAACCCACCACGCGAACCCAATGCGGATTGGTGGGTGTTAACGACTGCAAATACAGCCGGGACCAACGGCTTAACGTGCCTTCCGAAGGACGGAGGAGCTCAAGATAATAATTTTTTGGCCACCCATCCCATGACTGACCCTTAAGAACGTTGCTTAATCTCCGCAATCGCTGGGCCAGACGCTAAACCACTGCGCCACCGAGCTCCTTTTTTTCTAATGGCATGCGAGAAGAACTTGTGAGAAAACTGAAAAAGGCTATTCTCTGTCCTGTACAAAGTAGGCAAATGGAAAAAAGGATTTTTTATTTTACCAAATACAATTAAGTTCTAAGTTAAGCGATGTTATAATGTCAACAATCTATCATAGCACCAGCTTATCTGCGTGTGCTGATCATTTTATGTTTAACGCAATACTTCGACCTCGTTCGTGTCGTTTTCTTTAGATATTCTTGAACCCTTAAAACAACTTGCCTTGATTACTACGGAAACTCGACTCGATCTTTAAATTTATTGTTACAAAGACGTGTGATTAAATATTAGCGGATATTATTAATTCCAACAAAATTCATAGTTCCGCTTAGTTAGCTTTTACAATCGAATCACAAAAAAATCTTTTCCACGAGGTTCGATCAATTGGACAACGCGATCGAACCTCCTCTGGCCGGAAGGATCTCAGATAATTTTTCACGGCGTCCGCCATTTTGTGTGGGGCGGTGGATTTTTAAACTTTCAAAGAATACCTAATCTGAAACTATTTTTACAGTCAAGACCGTCAGATAAAAGGAAAATAAAAAAATTAAACGCTTGAATGAGTAAGTAAAAAAAAAACCCACAATATTATCGGAATTGATGTTAACAGAATTTTTTGTCACTCTTGAAATGTCATTTTAAGTATTACAAATGCGCGCTAGTTTAATTTTTTTGGACCAAACACCAGAGCTTCCGTGAAATTTGAGTCTTGTTCAGTAAATTGTATAATCTGGATATTGTTCTAGAACCGTTAGTAGCGTCCGGATTTACTCCCCCTACGCAAACTTCCGCCACCATTTGAAATTCATTCTTCACGTGTGATATAATAAAAATACCTTCAGCTATACTGTTGCATGATAAATTATGCACCCCCCGATTTAGAGATTGCTCGGTGGATGCATTAACTCCCCTTTGATACTTTTTAAAGGTAAATGGGAGTCAAACGCGTAGTCTCACATTAAGGTGCTAGGGATTTTGGACAAGTGGCTGTTACGAGGAGTGGTGGATATTTGAATTATTGGTGATTTATGAATGGTGAGTGTTTTTCTATAAACTGGTGGGCGTGGTTTGTTTTATTCAACTCTGTCCTTTGATTTCTATGATAGTGATTCAAAATAGTTGTTTCACTATTTCTGGAGTGTTATATTTTTACCATTGAAAATGGTTATAAAATGCAAATCGCCTGAGACGTATTTTTGGTCATATCTCCGAGGATTTTGAGAGGATCGAGATAAAAATAAAACCAAAAGTTGAGGAATTTATCAAGACATGTGTGAACGTTTGAATTGTGAAAATCTACTGGTAACTTTTTTTGAAATTTTGTAAAATTCCAAAAATTCTGGGTTTTTTGGGGGGTGTTTGTTTACTAAATTGTAAATATTTCGGAAAAAAAACCGACTTAAGAAAAAATTAAAAAAGGGTCCTAGGGTATTAGTTTAGCTACCAAATGAAAAATAAATTTGAAAATCGGTTAATAATTGGGACCTGTAGGTGGTCCCTTTAGATTTGGAATTGTAGAAAAACGGTTGTTTCCGTACATAAAAAGTGATGTAGCTTCTATGATTATTGAGCGATCGTCATGGTAATAGTGTTAAAAGATGCAGAAGCAGAAGAGAAGTGCATTCGTTGGAATTTTGAAAATAGGTTAATAATATTTCGGCTGCGTCGAGGCAGTCAGCGGGCCAATAGGTACTACCTAGGTAACTTTAAAAATATAATAGGACTTTGCATTTGATTTGATTTTGGTTTTTCGTAAATTTTTGTGTTCATTTTCAATGCTCCGATTCTTGCAGGTACTGTAAAATCTGTGTTTTTTTTTACAAACAGTTAAGTATTGCCGTTTCTATTCGGTTTGAATGTGCGATAAATATATGTTCTTAAATAATAAAAGTAACCTCTTATATACAGGGTGTCCCAAAACTTTGCCACATGGAGGGAAAGTACCTTAAATATTGAAGATAGAAAATTTTACTGAAAGAAGACTTCATTTTGTTTTTAAAAAGAAACGGAACTGCATTCAAAGTTTTTTTAAAACCGCATACGATTCCATACAAATTGATAAATTCCGTAATAATTAAAATTTAAATGTTAAATTTCATGGTCTTCCTTTTGTTTAAGACGCTGTGTTACTTAAGATAAAATTATCCTTATAAGTAACCCTTTCGATTGGTATCGTAATTATTAGTAAAAAACATATTTTCGATTTTGGTGGGTTCGATTTCTGGTTAAGGCAGGCGATTTTTCAAAAATCTTTGAATGCAGTTCCAATTATTTTTAAAAACAATGAAGTCTTATTTCAGTACAATTTACCATCATCAATATTTAAGGTACTTTCCCTCCGTGTGGCAAAGTTTTGGGACACCTTGTATACTTATAATCGTATATTATCACATATTTCAGAGTCGGATGTTTGTGGTATCACCACCGTTGTTTTTGATTTTTATAACACCAGTTGCTTCATCTACTTGCCTATTTATTTATTGTTTATTTTCTCGGTTCGCAATGGCTTCACTGTTTGTATTTTAAACTAGGTATTTTCACCACAGACAATTCGTTCTAAAGCAATGGCTACATAATATTTCTAGCTGTCAGTCAGTGAACAGATGCGCTTTGCCGACCGATTGCAGTTCACAATCACGAGGGTGGCATCAGGTGGTCGGGTTTGATCCCCGGATGGGTCAATTTAGAGAGCGAAATTTCCAATATTGTCTCAAGTTATGTATTTGTGGTACTAAAAATAAATATCCGATTTTCAACACAAGTGCTTTAGCTACTTACTTTGCAATCGGAGTAATGTATAAGTATGTGGTGTTATCCAATTTATTTCTTCCATTTTCAGTAGCTCTGCTATTTGTATTTTAAATTATTTCGCTGACAATTCATTCTGAATCAATGGCTGCATATTTCTCACTGTCAGTCACCAGATGCACGCTGCCGACCGATTGCTAAGTTCACAAATAAGGGTGGCACCAGATGTTCCTGCCTCTAGAGCGTTTATTCACTGGCGTTAATGAGATCAATCAGTATAGTTGGGATTTCGAAGATATGGAATGTTTAGCGATCTTCTTTTTTATAGATTTCTTATTTCTGTAATCTGTAGTCCAACAGCTGTGATTGTATTTTCTTAGAGCATTTTCACATATAGGCGTTTTAGTCACGGCATAAGCGCGGTGTAAGCCATGCGTATGTCATATCCGACTAAAACACCACTCTTATGAACCAAAGTAGCTTAATTTCTTTAAAATATGAAACGCAAACGAATTTGAATAGGTATAATGTATTATTATGTGTACATCATTATACTCATCATAACCATCCATTCGATCTAATTTATTCAACTACTAGCGGCCGCCCGCGACTTCGTCTGCGTGGAAAGTTTTTTTTGCTATCCCTCGGGAATAATATTGTTTTTCGGGATGAAAAGTACTCTATGTCCTTTTTTGTACCCCTGAGAATGTGTACGCAAAATTTCATGATGATCGGTTCAGTAGTTAGGACGTGAAGGCGTAACTAACAAACAAACAAACGGACTTTGGCATTTATAATATTAGTAAGGAAGTAAGGATACAATGCGACTTTACCATCATTCTATTCCGTGTCCACATCGAGTTCTTCCCCAAAGCTCGTTAAATTCCAGTTTCCTGGAATTAATTTTTGCTCCCATCCGAGCGTCTATTTCCGGAATATCAATGGACTGTGACTTTTGCCGACAAACCTCGCGGGTTTTGGGTTAAAAATAAATATGGAACAAGGTATTGTGGGGAGCCCTTTTGTCAAAAACGCAGTTTGTAACGCCCTTAATAGGTAATGGATGTGTAGCGAATGTACAGTAAACAACTGTGACTGTCAGAATTATGTAAACGATTAAAAAAAGAGTTAAAACACAAAGTTAACGGTTTTAGAATGAATTAAGTGTATTTGGCGTTTATTTTATTACGTGTTTTGATTCAGTTCATTCAATACAGATTTGTTTTTGATTTAATCTTTACTAATAAGTATTATCAATGCGAGAGAAGTTTGTCTTTCACGTTTTTACTAGTCAACCGATCATCCAGTGAAATGTTGCATGTTTAAACGTTGTCAGACAGAGGTACAGAGATGGACATACTAGGGTACCTTTCTTTCATTCCGAAAAAAGTACTGTTCGACGCACTGTGACGAAGTCGCGTTCGGTCGCTAGTTCTAAATAATATTGACGTGAAGTGTAATGAATGTATTGTAATTTTCAATATTTATTAATTTAGATTCTGTTCCAATAGCCGAATTTTGTCAACAAAACTTATTTAAATGTCGTTGTATTTAAAACTCGTTCGATCAAAGTCCCATCTAAGATATCGATAATGCTTAATCCTTTGAATACTTGTTAATTTAAATTTTATAATTGAAACAGTGTAAAGGGCTGACTCGAGATTGCAGCCGGCAGCGGGAGGCGGCCACAAAAGTTGATAAACAGAATGCAGGTTATTTGCATACTGTGGAGCCGCTCGCTTTTCACACGATCCGCATCCAAGTGCATCACGTTACTGTTGGTTCTCGAACTAACTTATTTTCTCAGAAACTTTAAAACAAAAGAACTAAAGCTTTACAATACCTACTTAATAATATACTAGAAAAAAATCGACTCCCACCAGATCACACTCTCGTATAAGTATTATTTAGTATTGTATAAAAATAGCATTGTGAATGTCAAAAAATCTCAAATTTAAGTACTAAAGTTGAATTTTTTTTACCTTTATTAATACCTCAACATTGTAAAAGGATAAAAAAGCAATGTTTTGTGATCGTAGCGATAAAGCAACGAGACGCATTGTTGATGCTAATTTCTTCATTTTCACGAAAAATATTTTCAGTGTTGACTGAAAGTTGAGTTTAGTTTATATTAGTTACTACTGATATCTCTACTAATATCATTATCCTTACTATCCTTACTAATATTATAAATGCACAAGTTCGCTTGTTTGTTTGTTACGCCTTCACGTCTTAACTACTGAACTGATCATCATGAAATTTTATATTCACGTGTCAGGGGTACAGAAAAGGACATCTATGTTCTTTTCTGTACCCTTTGGAAATCTTTCGTATAATAGTTAAAAATAGATTCCGAGAGATAATAAAAAAAACTTTCCACGCAGACGAAGTTGCGAGCGGCCGCTAGTAATACTTAATGCGAAAGTAAAATTAAGAAAAAAGCTTTCAACTTTTAATTAATTATGATATCAATGGTACTATCCTTCATAAATGATACAAATTTCCCGCGCATTTGCATGTACGCGCGTCGTGTTTGCAAATCATATGTTGCGAGTTGTTGCTTGCTGTTTGCCGACAGCCAAATAAACATGTGTCTTATCCCTTTACAAAACATTACACTACACTTGAAAGATACTGAAATCATGAAGGTACTTTGAAAAATACCTCAGCCTACGTGTCATTTAAAATTATTGGATTTCAAAAAATTATGTTGTAGGTATTTAAAACCTAAGCATATATACTTACTGCTGCTGCTCTTACTTGATTGTAAGCGACCAAATAATGATGATTCCTTCTAAGTATCAAGTCAAGTTTGAATCAAGTCCGACAATCGTTTGTTGTGTAGCATGACGATGAAATGTCAAAAATGACATCCCAATGTAGACAAAACTTTTGTTTATCTGTCAAAAATTACATGTAGAGAACTATTCGTTTTAGTGTTATTAATCTGTATTTACGATAATGTGTACTTAATTTTATGTTTGACGTAGACTATATCCTTCCAATTAAATAATTAATGGACTTAAAACTTATATAAATAATCGTAACTGGATTGGCAGATAACGAGCAATGTAAACACTTGTCCGGCACGGAACAAACCTGGAACCCCACGTCCTGTCAAAATATTATTCTCTTGATGAAATTAAAATCAACACATGGGATGGGATGTTGATACATGGATCACGATATTGACTAATGTACTATTTAGTTTACGATTCAATTTGGATTTAGCTTATTTGTGTTTGGCGAGGAAACGATATGTTACTTAATACTAAATAATGTATACTAGAAAAAATATGAATCGACACCAGATCATTGTCACAGGTCGGAATCGAACCTGCGACCTTTAAAAGTCCGGTCAAAGCGAGTCAACATTTTTCTGAGTATATTATAGGTACTTAGTAGGTATTATATAAAAATTAAATTAAAAAAAGTTATTTATCAATGAGAGTTTAACAACAGACACAAACAGTATACTTAAACAAAAGCATTCTTATTTCCTTGTTACTATTTAATATTTGAGAGTTTTTCACTGTTATGTGATACTATAAATTGGTCATGAAAGTAAAGAAAATATTTTCATAAATATATTTCAGGTTTTTTCATTATAAGTAGTTTTAGTTATGCGTTATCGAAACGAAATCGAAAAGTGCGTTTCCAAAAACTGAAAAAAGACCCTTCTCATAATACATACGTTTGCTTATACAGGAGTCAAACGGCATCCCTTTTGTGCTTTCCGAAGCCGAAACCACTCCGCCAAAGGGCCGGCAATTACGCTCAAATACATCGGGAATCAAACCCGGGATCGTGCGGTGTCTGTGCGTAATGACGCCGGTGACGCCGCATACCGCACTTATCACACTATTGCACTTTCAACATTTACTGGAAGTGACATTATTATCATGTGCACATTGTCCACTGTTAACTGTTACGATTTATATGTACGATATTTTTATATCTAAAAGAGGGCCTCATAAATGGCAGTGTAAATGTAATTTCTGGTTTTGAATAAATATTTTTGTAGTTTTTTTGTATTTTGTATCTATTCTGTGGTTAAACTTAGCTGATAGCGTCACTCATACCGCACTAAATACACTCAACTCACTGCCACGTTATCAGTTGTAATGCCAAACAATTACTTTTATTTCGTCATCTGTGGTTGTGGTTAACATTTTGTATTGTAATGTGAGTAACTTTGTTAGGATCTCTCTAATAAATTTTAATTACAGTTGATCTGAGGACAATGGAGGACGCATCAGTTTATTTTGCACCATCATTATTCGTGAACCACGGTGGTGGCCCGTTTCCCGTTTATGGACAAAAGGATAACTTGGACATTGCAAAATCGCTAAAAGAAGTGTATAAATATGTTGATTTTAAACGTTTGAAGGCGATTATTCTGGTCACAGCTCACTGGGAAGCGGATGAAGTGTCAATTTCATCAAGTGATCGCCATGATTTGCTGTTCGATTATTACGATTACCCGCCAGAAACATACAAATACAAGTACGATGGCCACGGAGACCCAGTTTTGGCGCGTAAAATCCACGATGCGTTCAAGAGAGCACAGATAACATCAAGACTGGACGCTGAAAGAGGTTGGGATCATGGAGTTTTTATACCGATGATGCTAATAAGGCCTGAAGCTGATATTCCAATAGTGCAAGTGTCTATACTAAAAAGTCAAGATGCTAAAACCCATTATGAAATTGGCAAAGTCTTAAGTCAATTTCGTAAAGAGGGTGTAGCTATTATTGGTTCTGGGTTATCCTACCACAATATGGGAAGACTCATGAGTTTCAGGGCTGATAAATTTGGGGGTGATGTCATAGAGAATAAAAAATTTGATGATTTCTTGACTGAGGTATGTACTGGGGATGAAGAAACTCGAGAGAAGATTGTGTCTTGGCAAGAAGCTCCAGGGGCGTTTGCTAGCCATCCTGAAAGCGAAGCCGACCATTTGATGCCACTTATTGTAGCTGCAGGTGCTGGAGGAGCTTCTAGAGGCAGAAAAGTATACGAAGCACCATTTTTCGGTAAATGTTTATTAAGTGGTTTTGTATGGGAATGAGAGTAAGAAAACTCAAGCATCTAACATTTTGTTAGAGGAAAAAGTTAGTAAATTCTTGGTGGTTGGAACTGAAACAATAAATAAATCAACGAAGGATGTAATTTTTTTAATAAGTACCTACCTAAGTACTTAAACTGGATATGTGGTAAAAACCTGTTACAAAAGTCTTGTGGTTATTTAATTCTTAATTGGAAGTGTGGTTAAAACTTATTACTAGTGACTCCGTGAGCTATAAACCTCGCGTTAAAAAGTAACTCAAAATGTAAGTTTAAAAAAAAACAATCAATCTTCACCAGATCGTCGGTCCACCTTATCGGGGGGCTACCCACGGAGCGTCGTCCGGTGCGCGGTTGCCATTCCAGAACCTTTCCGCCCCAACGGCCATCGGTTCTTCTCGCTATTTGTGTCCCGCCCATTGCCACTTCAGCTGAGCAATCGTAAACGTAAGGTTACGTTATTGCTCTCAAATTATCGCCAGGCACTTAGTCGCCTAAAGTTAAATTTGTGTTTTTACTGCATTTAACTAATTTTTTTAAAATAAATAATTTACGTTTTTTTAATGGTAGGTAACTCATACAGTAACCCCCCATATAAATGATGTCATAAAGTTAGCTATTTTTGATGATAGAAGCGTGGCTGGGCCAGGACCCATGGGTTGTAGCCGGGCCACAAAAAATGTGCTGTTACTCGTAAAATACAGTGGTACTGATTTTTTCCTTTTGGGTACCATAAAGTATGTACCCGTACAGTATACTGACAAAACCACAGCCTCTTTTGGCACCGTAAAAATTGTGTATTAGAATTACAATATTAAAATTTACCGCGGCTCTACTTTCGCTCAGGGTGCCATCTTTAAAGTAGAATCCATTTTTAGTGGAATACCAAATTTTATAAAAAGTGTTACATGTAACCTTAAACCCTAAGTTGGTACATCTAGTGAACCTACCTCTTCGGTCAGTATGTAACGTAGACAAATTCACCCCTTGCATTGTCGCTTTGATCTCTGCGTCGTGTTTTGGTTCCGCCTGAAGGGGCGTCGATGTTGGTTCCAATTTCTGCTCGAGATTAATTTTTGTGCATACCTGCGTTGTTGATCATTGGCGCACCCTGGCGGTGTTGAAAAAAATCATTTTGGTTGCCGCCGATTTTTCCGATTTCGGGCACTCGACTTTTACTAAGTTTGATCTGTTTTTTTATATGAAAAACACAGACCATACAACAAGTACTGTACCTACTTACTTTCTTGATCTTAATTAGTTAGGTTACTAAGGTTAACTCAAAATTAGTAGGATGCTCAACGAATTTTCTTGGGCGGTTTAGGATTTCGTGAGCATTTGCTAATTTTGGCTTTGGAGAACACATTTTTTTTGAGTATTAATACCCAAATAATAATACCACGTCTATTAAATAAATCTGAAAAAAATAAGATATGATAATTTTATTCGTCAAGATAGTACTTAAACTCATTACTTTAATGTATTCATCCCTGTTTATTACAAGCACTTTTGAACGTCGAAAAGCCATCGGTTCGTAAATCTAAAAGAGAGCTTTTACTAAGGAAAAGCTAAGTACACTTCTCACGGTGCTCGAGGCTAAATCAACATATCAACTGAAGCTAAGCTTTAACTTGAGTACTTTTTCAGATTTATCTCACAAAGTATAAAGTAGACAGAGTAACCGCTCGGAACAAATCGCGTTTTAACGTGCACGCACACAGACATTAGTATATCAGCCAATTTTAATGTTCCCACTGCTGGGGAACAGGTCTTCCTTACGGTGGATAGGGAGGATGGGCCAAAACCCATATAATATCGCATTCATCATCAGCCTATCATTGTCAACTGCTGAACATAGGCCTACCATAGCCATATCGCATTGGTGGGTGTTAGTAAACGACTGCGAACGCCGCCGGGACCAACGGTTTAACGTGCCTTCTGAAGCTTGGAGAAGCTCGTGATTATACATTTTTGGTCACCCACCCCCTGGCCGATTCTTGAGAAAGTTGCTTAACCTCCGCAATTATTGGGCCAGGCACTACACTACTACACAATCGAGCTGCTCAACATTGATATACAGGCAATGTCAGTACTGTGGTGCCGGCACGAATCGGATGGGGGTATTAGTACTGCTACTGCGCATGCTTGCAGTCACCCTGCACCACGTGCTCCAATGAGACCTAAAATGACTTCTGCGCATTAAGGCCCGCTACATATTGACAAAATTGTGATTCGGAATTCCGAAACGGAACATTCCGAACGCAGTAAATCCATACAAATCTATGGACCTACCACATACATGCGGTATTTTCCATTTGAAGTTTTCAATTTTATACATTATCGATGTTCCTTTTCGGAATTTTCTGCCATTAATGACACCGCTCAAGATCCGTGCCGAGGCCTGTAGCAACTTCTAACGTAGCAAAACGAAACGTTTTGAAATAGCGCCGCTTCTGTCTAGAACACACGATTTATTGACTGAGCGAGCGCGGAGTGCGAGTGAAGCGTTTCTGTTTCAGCTTAGGCAAAAATGCTTTCGTATGATCCTCCGGCTGTCCTGCTATTCGTCTGTTCTGCTCTACAGGTCGCATTTCTCAACCGATTCTCGTGAAATTTTATAAGCAGATTCGATATTAACATTTTGTCGAGTCAGTTTGACGAAAATTTTCAAAATTGCGGAGATAATTATGTTAAAGCGAGGTCTATAGCTCATGTATGGAATACTAGCCGTAAAGCAATGAAGGCAGATGGGGGAGAACTGAGGCGTACCAAAGTGTGAGAAATGAATACGCAGCGGACCGTTTCGAGTAACGGAGCGTACCATTCGTGATTTTTTAAATTTGTGCTGGTAATCATAGGTTGGGGTGAATTATTTTTATAATATTTTGTATTAAAATGACATTGTTCACTTATTGAAATTCTAGATTTTAGGCATTTACAATGCTATTTTTATATTGAGATAATTCATTTAATAGGAAAAATACTTGAAAAAATCGACTCACCCGTAGCAGCTCAGACGGGATTGATCATTTAACTAATAAGACGCCAATATGAATACATTACAAAGAAACCGCCAAATGATTTGTATTATTTAATTTGTCCCTTTCGATCTTTGTAATAACTTGGAATGAGATACTTAAACAATATGTATAATTTATGTCCCATGTGGAGATGGCAAGGTAAATACCAGTGGCGAGTGGTGAAATTATGGCGAAGGTAAGCCGTTCTACAAAAATATTATGATCTGCATAGTGGATAGTTGGGATGGGCGTTCTTAAAGGTAAGCCGATGGGAATCGGCTTGTATGGACTCTTCGCCACTGGTAAATACCTACAGCTGCCTGTCAATTATACTCCAAGATCAGAATCATATTATCTAATTCTAACTCATCTTTGACTTGAATAAAACTTTAGCTTACTACCTTAATTTCGTGTGCATTTCTAACTCCTCGGTAAACAGACGACGATCTTTAGCTTTTTCCACATGTATCTTCACATTTACTAGATACATTTGTATCTTCACTTCACATATAGATACATAATAACACACACATTACCAGTTTACCCCAGAGATGAGTACGAACGTTTTTTATTTGATTTCGCACCCAATATTCCTCGTTCGTTCACCAGAAGCGACCGCGTTGTTGGAACTATAGTCTTTAACATTATAGCAATAAGTCTCAATTTTGAATGAAATTGTCTAGCACGATCAGTTATCGTACGAAGTAGATTTAAGATTTTTTTCCCTTTATTCTTTAGTATGGCGTAACAGTCATATCTTTCAAGTATCATTACGCGCTTTGATGTGGCGAAGTTGATATGTTTTAATGTCCCTTTCATCCTGATAGTTTAAATCCATACTAACTCTGTCTGTCCGTTTGTTTGTTAAACTTTGAATAAATATTGATGTTTTTTTGTAAGGAGAATTTGAAAAGAACGTAGATTACTATCATTCTTTAAATTCCCACGGGATATAAAATTACGTGTGGATGAAGTTGCGGGCAAAAGCTAGTGTTACTGTGTCTCTTTCGAAGAATAAAAAAATAATTGGGTTAAAAATGTATTCAAACGATTATATTTTAACATTTTATAATTCGGTATGATATAGGTAGATTTCACTGTCTGTAACTTGAATTTCTAATGATTCTCTAAATGTATTTCAGTTGTCTATGTACGTATAACCAAAAATGAATATTTTATTTTTCAAATATGACAATACTCGTTATTAAAAGCTACAATAAAGGCATGAACACACTGTAAGATTCTGATTACTTTCCCCACGATAATCTCCCCCTATAAAAAGTAAATACATACGTCGTTCTGTCACACACTTAATTGGGGCTCAGGTGGATTCGAAGTCGCAATAACAGGCTGAGAATTACTCACTCACTATCGCCTTATGGGTGCAACTAATCTTAAGGCCGCCATACACGGCGAGACCGCAAGACAGATGGTGAAGCAACTGTACTGTTCTGTTTTATTAATGGTTCTCTTCAATCTTCGTGTGTCCGTTTGTGCCCAAATATTCTAGTGATATTATATTAACGTATTTTTTAAATACTTGTGGAAATAGAACTTTGTAGAAACAATTAACGTTTTTGTTTATTAATAAATATATAGAGCTTAATTATATTTAAAAGTTATAAAATTTAATTTTACAGTGATATTCTAAGCTTGATGAAGAAAAGACTAATAAACACCTAAAACTTATGCGTATGTTGTGTGGGTGTCTTTATAATGCAATACCAATACCTATTCATAATCATACCTACGTTGTAACAATCAGAGGGGATTAGAATTATTATTATTACACAGGAGAGAAAACTTCAGCCAACACCTAATATTTCATTTTACGCATGTATTTGTCACTGCAAAAGCCCTTAAATTGATAAATCTTAGGTTTTTAACCGACTTCCCAAAAAGGAGGAGGTTCTCAATTCGAGTGTATGTTTTTTTTTTTTATCGTTGTTCGCGCGTATCTTTGACATTTATGGACCGATTTTGATGATCCTTTTTTTGTTCGATTGAGTTTTCTTGCGAGATGGTCCCATTTAATTTTTTTTCAAATCGGTTCAGTAGTTTTCAAGATATCCTGAAAATACTATGATTGTGCATCAATTAAATTGACGATTTTGTTATTTATGAACCGAATTAGATGATTCTTTTTGTTGGGTAAGAGGTACTTTTAGTGTAGTCTTTTTAACCGACTTCAAAAAAAGAGGGTTCTCTCTCAGTTTGACCTGTATGAATGTATGTTTCTCCGCGAATATCTCACGTTTGACTGAGCCGATTTTTCTACCAAATAATATACCTACACTAGGTACCTAATAGATAAGGTACTTACACTAAAAATAAAAAAAATAAAAA
Organism: Agriphila tristella; assembly: GCA_928269145.1. NCBI lineage: Eukaryota > Metazoa > Arthropoda > Insecta > Lepidoptera > Crambidae > Agriphila > Agriphila tristella. The sequence goes on from OV743439.1 coordinate 25,344,588, forward strand.
ATTGTTTTAAAAAACAAAAAACCGACTTCAAAAAACCTGCCTCTAAAAAGCAAGAAATAATATTCAAATCATTACATATGCATTATCATTGTTATATAATAACAACACGTCTATTGAAGTCGGGTAGGGCTTTTAGAATAAAAAAAGGAAGTTGTACTCCAGCCCCACCCGACTTCAATAGACGTGTTGTTATTATATAACAATGATAATGCATATGTAATGATTTGAATATTATTTCTTGCTTTTTAGAGGCAGGTTTTTTGAAGTCGGTTTTTTGTTTTTTAAAACAATTTTTTATTACAAAATCTTAGAATTTGGTAAACTTAGGTTTTACTGGTATTAACATTATGTCCGAAATTTTACAGTAACATATTATGCAACAACTAAACTCTTCTCAGACGGCACGAAATGAATATGATACCTAAATGACTTTATTTTATATGCCACATTGTTCATTTTACTTTTGCAATCAAAACAAGTAAATTAAAAAGGCCTTGACATTTCATGCCCTGTCAAAATTAAGTACTTATAAGATGTTATTACTTTTTCACCTACTTCAAGTTTAAAACCGCGTTAATGTGGTGAAAGTAAAGTGTTTTTTGAAAGTAAATTGTGATCGATTGAGCTTGATAAGACTGCAATATTGCATCAAGTTGTAATAACACAATGATAAGATCGCCAGTATTCATAATTTGTGAGAATTATGATGAAGTAATTAATATGAGATACGAAAGAAAGTCGTCGCGATTTAATCAGTTTACTTTCGAATCCAAGAATGAGTTTTTATTTCGTGGTCCATGATGAAGTTTCAAGTTTTTTTATTAGACTGAAAGTTCCAAGGAGTATCGGATTCATCAGGATGAAACGCATGTAAAGCGTCTTGTTACATACAATACAAGAGTTTATTTGTTAATAACTAAGTTTTTTTTTTCATCCAGATTAATACATAAGTTAACTATAATGATTCTATATGGAAAAATTAAATTGTGATAAACCTGGTCTAAGAAGTATCTTAAAATAAATGTACTGAAAACAGGGTAAATAAAAATCTTCTGTTATTCCTGTGGCAAGACCATACAGTATCTAATTGTACAAAACGCTAGGTGCTTTTGGTGGTCTTGTACATTAGTGATACATGTAGGTAATTTTCTGTGACCAACAAGTACCATATACGCCATAAAACTACCATAAAAGAGTTTTGGCAAACCCATGGTCCAAGAAAACAAGGACTGGCATTCTGGGAGTAACTTTCGAATAACACTAGTTTACGTCACTATGAACAAATTTAAAGTATAATTAAGGATTTCTTGATCTGATTTGATCTGATGATGATAGTTACAAAATTATTATAGTGCAAAATGCAATTTGATTGTCATTTGTTTCTCTTAGCAAACGAAACATAACAGTTTAAGTTAAAGAGGAGCACGTAATTTTCAAGACCGATAGCGGAGATGACGTAGGCTAGTGTCACCCGCTTGACTTCTTCTGGTGTCGGAATGCTGTACCTGGGTACCTGGCGTAGTATATTATTGTACCATGGCCGATGGTACACGGGGCGGGGCGTGGGTATATAGATTGCTAGTTTTCTAACGGACAGATGAGTAAGCTGTAATCTATGTCGCCCCGTGCCTGGATCCCGCTTAACGCAGCGGACGCTCTTAGATTAGAGGTATAGCAGAGCCGAAGCTTTAATAGATTTTTCCGTTGTTACGTTAACTTCCATCAAAAGCTTGTTGCGTCGGATTATACCAAATTGGGAACGTGTCAGGGCCTCCGTTCAGGGGTGCCAATTAATCTGCACTTGTTTGAGGGATTGTGTGGGACAACCCTGGGTATATTTATTGGGAGGTTGAGACAAATATTTATTTTGGATTATCCTCTTAATATCAGTTATTTCGGAAGTATTTCGGTGAGAGATTTTTTTTGAAACAAACCATGAAGTGGCATACTTTAACTTGATTCACAGCTCGTGCTTTTTTTTAAATTTTTCAACGCTTAGATACTCTGAAATATATATATTTATGTCATTTTTAGCCAGACACATTACAGAGAATCTATTGTCTGTCAGTCATTTGCAGTAACTGGTTGACATAGTTAATCGAATTTTAAACACTAACTCGATTGTCTCTACAATGCTCGAAACGAACCCCAATTAGCTTTTGTTCCACTATTTAATTACTTAGCACGCCATCATCGCGTAGTTTATAGCCCATAAAGAAGTAATTCGGACATGAAAATGCATTGTTTATGATTGTTTTCATATGTCCCCGTAGTGGACAGTGACGGAGCGGGGCGCGCGCCCCCGTGGCAGGTGCGGGCGATTACGACGCCAGTCAGGGGAAAAATGCGCTGTGAATGGACGTTATGACCGGATACACTAGAGTGGATAAGTACTCCTTCGTTACACCCAATGATTCGGAATTTGAATTTTTGAAATTCGAATATTTTAATTTTTTTTGTGAATACTTTTTCGAATTTACGCCCAAGCGTGTGCACGTAGATGTGTAGATAAGTAACGAACGGGTAATCCTTATTGCCTCGATGGCGCAGCGGATTAGCGCCTGGCCCAGCGATTGCGAAGGTTAAGCAAGTATCGCAAGGGTCGGTCATGGGATGGGTGACCAAAATGTATTATCTTGAGCTTCTTCGTGATTCGGAAGGCACGTTAAGCCGTTGGTCCCGCGTGCATTTGCAGTGGTTAACACCTACCAATCCGCATTGGGCCCGCGTGGTAGGTTATGGCCCATCTTCCTTATCCACCCATAAGGAAGGCCTGTGCCCCAGCAGTGGGGACATCAAAAATGGCTGATGATCATGGTCAATCTTGACTAGGTACTCAATGTCGCGGCCCATCAGTGTTTGAAAGAAAATGGCACAAGTTACCTTTTTATGGATTTGAGAATTCATAAAATTATGATAACCCTCGAATTCCTTACGCCCAATGATTCGGGATTTGAATTTTTGAAAAACGAACATTTTAAAATTCAATTTTTAATTGCGGATACTTCGTGTTTACGCCCACACTTTGTGCACGCAGCAGATATAGATAGATAACTGGGTAGCCTTACCTACTGAAAGTCGCGGCCCGGTATTTGAAAGAAAATGGCATACTATTATGTACCTTTTACCATTGAAAATGGTTATCAGATGCAAATCGCCTGAGACGTATTTTTGACCATATCTCCAAGGATTTTGGGAAGATCGAGATGAAAATAGTACCAAAAGTTGAGGAGTTTATCAAGACATGTGTGAAAGTTAGAATTTTGAAAATCTACTGGTAACTTTTTTTGGAATTTTGTAAAATTCCGAAAATTCCGGGTTTTTTGGGGGGTGTTTGTTTACTAAATTGTAAATATTTCGGATGAAAAACTGACTTAAGAAAAAATGAAAAAAAGGGTCCTAGGGTATTAGTTTAGCTACCAAATGAAAACAATAATTTTTAAAATCGGTTAATAATTGTGACTTGTAGGTGGTCCCTTTAGATTTGGAATTGTAGAAAAACGGCTGTTTCCGTACGTAAAAAGTGATGTAGCTTCTATGATTATTGACCGACCGTCATGGTAATAGTGTTAAAAGATGCAGAATTAAACGAGAAGTGCATTCGTTGGAATTTTGAAAATCGGTTAAAAATATTTCGGCTGCGTCGAGGCAGTCAGCGGTCCGCCTCGTGGTCACAATCGCAAAGATAAAGGTACTACCTAGAAAACTTTAAAAATATAATAGGACTTTGCATTTGATTTGATTTTGGATTTTCGTAAATTTTTGTGTTCATTTTCAATGCTCCGATCCTTGCGGGGACTGTAAAATCTGTGAATTTTTAATGGATTTGATGATTCATAAAATTCCTGAATAGTTATCATAGCCTCTCTTTATCTTTTATCGAGATTCTAATTGAAGAGTCAAAATTGAGTTTTAGTGTCGCCAATTATATAGTATTATGTTTCTAAAATGGGACGTCCATGTTATTCTTTCATTTACAAATAAAAGAAAAAAATATATTCATTACAGGTCGTTCGTTGACACGCGCAGGTTTTTATACGCGTCAATCCACCGCATCGGTCGCGTGCTCAGCGAAATACATAAAACAGAAGGATCACTCAAATAAACGACCATTACGCCGAGTATAAGTGTGCACATAAGTTTTTTTTATTAAACACTGTAAATATTGCATCTACGTTGAAAACTAGGTATTTTCTATATTGAAAACAAAATTGAAAACTGGTGTTTTCCTAGATAATGAGCACTAGTTGTTTCAAGTATTTAAAATGTAGGTAATTAGTAAACGTTATGCTGGAATACTTATATTGACGTTGGGATAGAAATAAAAGATGTACATTGTCTCAATGCCTAGGTTTTATTTACTTCACTGGTTGATCCAAAGTACACAAGGTTTTCCTTCTCTTAGATTATTATGTTAGGTACTTAATTAGTTTTACACATCATCCTAGATATTTAAATTTAAGGTTCTAACTAAAATACAATCAAGCACTATGAGGTGTAGGCATATGAGAAAGGAAACCCTAGTGGAGAATATATCAATATATCAATCTAAGCATTGCAAATGCATAAGCCCAGGCAGGGTCGCTTTATGTTGGTTCGTGATTATGATTAAATCATCCCAACTACAAGAAAATTAATTAAATAATCAGTCTAAATTTTGTATGGAAAACTAACTGGTAGCCCTACAAGAGATCCTAGATTGGTAGCGGCATATCATCCCGACGGCAGCGGCTGGGAGGGAATTATTATATAAAACGGTCCCAGCGTCCGCCGACCGGATGTGGTGAACTGACCTTCATGGATCCTCGATGGAAATAAAGTGACGGCTTCGTACCATGACTTGCTGCGTTATCATCAAAGAATGTATTTCATCGCAGAAGGTTAGTGATGAAAGGAACTAACCAGAATATCAAAACTAAAGAAAAAATAAACCCAATCTTAAAGAAATATTGCCTTGGTTAGAATCTTGAACATTGTCCCTACCAAACTTTGACAAATTTAAAAAATCAAAATACGTACCACGAGAACAGCATCTTTTTTGTTTTATTATTCTTTATACAATGAAGAATGCCAGCATGACTGTCTCCGCGATCTTCCCACCCTAACCCTAAAAAGCACATGTTGAAATCACGATCACTATTTCTGTTTTCTCAAAAATACATTGAGTGGGCAGATGATCTACTTACCAAAATTATTTTTATTAACAATTTACGGCATCCTTTCATAACCGAGGATACGATGATTCGGGATTTGCTTTGGGGCTTCGCCCTTACGCCTCACATACTTTCAACCTCCAGTCGGTACGAGGAAAAAATCAAAAATGACTCAAATTTCAATCAACTGACATTTACCAGCTAGCTGTCTCATTGACAGGTGATGTCCGACTTTTTACTTTTTTTTATGTATAACCACAGACAGGAACTGAGTCTAACTTGAAATATTTTCCTGATTTCTCAGGCTGCTAACGCCATCTCTTGTGAGGCTTGAGAAGTACACTCTTTTCAACCAACGATTTTGAAGAAAATTAATATCTATTTTTATAGGAATGTAACGTTAAAAACTTTGCAACGTTACAATACACCCCCTCCAATGAAAGTTTCGAACGTAGTGAGAAACTACGCTGCCCTCAGCGTCAGTAATTAAAATCCTACCGGAGGAGCGTGCAACCATTGACTGAAAACATGCTAAAACCAAAACCTGTGGAATTGAGACAAAAAACTTAACCTAAAAATCTGCCTTGGCGTCGCCGGGACTCCGGAGAGACACCGACACACATAAGTGGCCTACGGCCTGGCGGGTAAACAAACAGCTTACCAGCTAAATCACCATAGCCATAAACCAAAAAAAAAATATCACCAAAACAAAGTACTGTGTGGTGGGTAAACAAATTACCAGCTAGATCACCTCACTAGTACCCTTAAGCAAAATCCATCACCTAAGAAACAAACCTATTAAAATACCCCTACATCACTAGCGAGTGTTACGTTACGTCGCTGCCTAAAAACACACATGCAAAATTTTATTTGAAAGCACACATCATGCTATAAAAAAACTTGTTGAATGAACAAGAAAATTTGTTTACACCAGGAGTGTAAGATCGCCGGCATAAAACACAAGCATGCAAAAAAAAAATGTCGTTGAGACAAAATTAAAAACTTAACCTAGGGGTTTGCCTTGGCATCGTCGGAGATCGAACGAGTCCCCGACACACATTCGTGTCCTACGGCAATGGCGATACGACTTAGGTACCATTTAGACACCATCACCAAAACTATGGAGACCATTAAACCAAAGCAAAACTACCTTGACTTCAAAACCAACAAAATATATCCAACAGCTTTGACGTTAGTCCAATCTCTGATAATCAAAACCCCCACCCTGCCAACTTCAGGACTATAGTATAATTCCTTCTGTCCGGAACACAACATTGATCCACTTACATACTCCTTTCATTCATCCACTTTATTCCATCACCTTCCGAGCTCCTATCAAATCTTATCTACTATTCATCATCTAACCTAACGTAGCAACAAGTTTGTTTACTTTCGCCACCCCTTGCAATAACCCCAGAGTTTTTTTTATAGAAGATACTCGTAACTCCCTACTTTCTGATAATGTAGGACAAAAAAGTTTTTGCCCTAAAAAATTTTATTGGTTTACCAATATTAATTAAGCTCATCAACCGTCTTCGGGGTAAACCCTCGAGTTGTGAAAAAAAAAAATGTTTTTACGCAACCGTCAACGCAATGTTAGCTCGAGTTGGTAAACAAAAGCAACCGTCTTCACGGAGTAAACCGCTCGAGTTGAAAGAACAATTACTCGACCTTCAACGCAATGTCAGCTCGGGCCGGTAACAAAGGCAACCGTCTTCGCGGAGTGAACCGCTCGAGTTGGAAAAAAAAATTACACAACCGTCAACGCACTATCAGCTCGGGTTGGTAACAAAATCAACCGTCTTCAGGAGAACCTTCGGGTTGTTAAACACAGACTTACAAATAAACTTACTCAAAGTTTTATTTATCAAAGTACACATTTAAATGCAAAAAAAAACTAAAACTAGAGGTTAAACGCTCTAGTGCGCTTGAGCGCGCATAAAAACCTAAAACTAACCTAAACCTAGGGTTCGCCTTGGCATCGCCGGGTCCCGTGCGAGACACCGACACACTTTAAAGGTGGCCTACGGCATGGCAGGTTAGTAACGCACCTTTATTTTCGAGATATGCCAAGCACCTAGTGGTTTTCCATCTAGTGACACCAACTCATAAACTAGAGGAGAAAGAACTTTAGCCACTATGCACTTTTCAAACTTCGGCGCGAGTTTTGAGGCTTTGTATTTCACAGCATCGCTTTGGACAAATGTCTGCTTCCACACTTCTTGACCAACCCTTAAGGTCAATGGTCGTCTGCGGGTGTTGTAATACCTCGCATTTGTCTGATGCGCTTTAAGGATCCTTTCTCTGACCTTCTCAAAGACCTCTTTTAAAATACCGAACTCGCCCGCATATTCCTCTCTAGGCATCGTTACTTCATAGTCACCTTCTTGCGACTTTTTATAAAATGAACCATTTATAATCGGTTCCCTACCATGCACTAAAAAGAATGGCGAAAACCCTGTGCACTCATTTACAGCGCTATTTAACGCGAACTGTATCTTGTACAGATTCACGTCCCAAGCCCTATGATCGTCCTTGACATAAGACGAAACTGCTGTCATAACAGTTTTATTGTAGCGTTCGACTAGGTTGACTTGTGGCGTGTATCTTGGGCCATAATGCACCCTGGGGATGTTATAACGTTCTAATAACCCACGAAATTCCGATCCCGTAAATTGAACCCCATTATCGGTAATTACGGTTTCAGGAACCCCATGAGTTAAAAGGACAAAATGTTCAAACGCCTTAGCCACCAAAGCGCTAGTCGCACGACGCAAAGGAAAAAGCATAGTATACTTGGAGAAACAGCAGGTAACCACAAAAAGGTGTACAAAACCCGAGCGTGACTTGGGCAGGGGGCCCACCAAATCGCACGAGAGGACTTGAAACGGGCGATAGCACTGTTTCGGTTGACCCATGAGACCTGAAGTTAGTCGAGTGGAGTGCTTATATGCAGCGCAAGTATTGCAGTTTTTCACGAATTCCACCACGTCACGGTACATTCCTGGCCAGTAAAACTGCAGGGAAAGTTTCCTGTGAGTTTTAAACACGCCGAAATGTCCGAACGTGGGTGGCTCGTGGTGATCCGCAACTACTTTTGCTCGCTGTCCTTTGGGCACAACCACCTTCCAATCGAACTCCTGAGTCAAACTGTACTTGGACTTACTAAACCGATACAGCGTGCCATTTTCCACTCGGTAATTCGGAAAGTTTTGCGGATTATCTTGACAACCTTTAAAAATTCGGTCGTACCAATCATCACTACTGTCGACGCCAACAATCGCTTCGACTGGTAGGAGACGTGATAAAGCGTCTGGTACGACGTTGTCCTTACCCTTCCTATGCACGACCTTAAAGTTGTACTGTGATAACCGGCATCCCCATCGTGCCAAACGACCAGTAGGATTTTCGAGCCGAAGGAACCACTGCAACGACGCATGATCCGTTACGACAGTGAACTCGCGTGTCCCCAAATAGGGTTCAAACTTTTCGACCGCGTAAATCACTGCCAACGCTTCGCGTTCCGTCGCACCGTAGTTTCGCTCGTTTTTATTAAGAGACCTACTGATGTATGCAATTGGGTGCTCTTCTCCGTTCTGTACCTGTGTTAACATAGCGCCTATTCCATAACTCGAGGCGTCACAGTGTACAGTAAAAGGTTGGTCAAAATCGGGACAGGCTAAAACTGGAGCAGAAACTAGAGCGTTTTTGAGTTCGTTGAAAGCGGAGTCTGCTTCCGAGCTCCAATTAAACTTGACCTTAGTGCTCGTTAACGCATTTAAAGGAGCAGCGATAGTTGAAAAATTCCTAATAAATCTACGGTACCACGAACACGTCCCTAAAAACATTTTTACCTCTTTAGGGTTCGATGGTACTGGAAAATTCAGTATTGCGCTCACTTTATCCGGATCCGTTCTCAAACCGCACTCATCCACGACATAGCCCAGATATTTGAGAGAGCTTCTAAAAAACTTGCTCTTCTCAAAATTAATGGTTAAAGATGTACTTTTAATCCGATCGTGTAATCTATTAAGCAACAGAAGGTGCGTCTCGTAATCCTCACTCACAACGATTATGTCATCAACATAACAGAAAATCATGCCTTTTGTGACGTCGCTACAAAATGGATGACCGAAGAGATTATCCATCAGTCTCTGCTGCCTAGCGGGTGCGCCACAAAGTCCAAAAGGCATAACTTTAAACTTGAATAGTCCTCGTCCGGGAACAGTGAAACTAGTTTTTTCCTGAGCCGTTTCTTCCAAAGGGATTTGCCAGAAACTAGCTTTAAAATCTACGCTGCTTATAAACTTTGCATTTTTCAGGCTGTCCAGGATCTGCGGGATGTATGGAATGGCGTAAGCGTCACCTTTGGTGATAGCGTTCAGCTTACGGCAGTCCAGATAAAAACGCCAGGAACCGTCGGATTTCGGAACCATCAGCACAGGATTGTTCCACGGGCTCTCACTTTTGGTGACCACATCCAATTCTAACATCTTGTCTAACTCCTTGTGGAGTTGACCTAATTTTTCCTGGGACATTGGATATGGTCGACACTTTATGGGAGGAGAATCACCGGTGTCAATCGTGTGCTTTAGGTTCGTCGCATTTCAAATTGTTCCAAATTATTTTTTTGTAATTAGGTAGGTACCAAAATAATGAAACAACACAAATGATAGGTACCAAACAAACAAATAACTTAATGCTCACAAACCATGTCTTGTCAAACTTTACCGAACAAAAAATTACAATATTTAAGTCTACGTTCAATATAAACTATTTTAATACCAAATTTTCACTAAAATTAATTGAATTGGGATTAATTTAATCATAATAAAGGGGCGCCATTGAAAACTAGGTATTTTCTATATTGAAAACAAAATTGAAAACTGGTGTTTTCCTAGATAATGAGCACTAGTTGTTTCAAGTATTTAAAATGTAGGTAATTAGTAAACGTTATGCTGGAATACTTATATTGACGTTGGGATAGAAATAAAAGATGTACATTGTCTCAATGCCTAGGTTTTATTTACTTCACTGGTTGATCCAAAGTACACAAGGTTTTCCTTCTCTTAGATTATTATGTTAGGTACTTAATTAGTTTTACACATCATCCTAGATATTTAAATTTAAGGTTCTAACTAAAATACAATCAAGCACTATGAGGTGTAGGCATATGAGAAAGGAAACCCTAGTGGAGAATATATCAATATATCAATCTAAGCATTGCAAATGCATAAGCCCAGGCAGGGTCGCTTTATGTTGGTTCGTGATTATGATTAAATCATCCCAATTACTACAAGAAAATTAATTAAATAATCAGTCTAAATTTTGTATGGAAAACTAACTGGTAGCCCTACAAGAGATCCTAGATTGGTAGCGGCATATCATCCCGACGGCAGCGGCTGGGAGGGAATTATTATATAAAACGGTCCCAGCGTCCGCCGACCGGATGTGGTGAACTGACCTTCATGGATCCTCGATGGAAATAAAGTGACGGCTTCGTACCATGACTTGCTGCGTTATCATCAAAGAATGTATTTCATCGCAGAAGGTTAGTGATGAAAGGAACTAACCAGAATATCAAAACTAAAGAAAAAATAAACCCAATCTGAAAGAAATATTGCCTTGGTTAGAATCTTGAACATTGTCCCTACCAAACTTTGACAAATTTAAAAAATCAAAATACGTACCACGAGAACAGCATCTTTTTTGTTTTATTATTCTTTATACAATGAAGAATGCCAGCATGACTGTCTCCGCGATCTTCCCACCCTAACCCTAAAAAGCACATGTTGAAATCACGATCACTATTTCTGTTTTCTCAAAAATACATTGAGTGGGCAGATGATCTACTTACCAAAATTATTTTTATTAACAATTTACGGCATCCTTTCATAACCGAGGATACGATGATTCGGGATTTGCTTTGGGGCTTCGCCCTTACGCCTCACATATTTTCAACCTCCAGTCGGTACGAGGAAAAAATCAAAAATGACTCAAATTTCAATCAACTGACATTTACCAGCTAGCTGTCTCATTGACAGGTGATGTCCGACTTTTTACTTTTTTTATGTATAACCACAGACAGGAACTGAGTATAACTTGAAATATTTTCCTGATTTCTCAGGCTGCTAACGCCATCTCTTGTGAGGCTTGAGAAGTACACTCTTTTCAACCAACGATTTTGAAGAAAATTAATATCTATTTTTATAGAAATGTAACGTTAAAAAATTTGCAACGCTACAACGTATACAGTAGGTTAATAAAATACAGATGTTAATGCAGATTTTTGTGTATTTTTCGTTGATATTATGCAAATCTTACAACTAAATACCAGTGGTGTTAAATAACGGAAGAACAGGGATTTGATAACTGAATAGAATCATGACTTGAGTACCCGTATATATAGGCCCAGATGCATTTGCTCTTAGCGAAATTCGTACCCACAACCAGGGATATCATAGTCTATGTAAGTACTTTATACTAACCACAGGGTTATTAAGGCTACTTGGGAAGTTAAAGATTATTATGCTGATCGTCATGAGCCATGACCATAATGCCATAAAGATCCTACAATGTAAATAAAGACAATATTATTTAGTAATGTCACATTCTATGCCAAAATGTTGAAAACGCTTCTGAGAATAACCAAATGAAGGTTCTGATTAATAAATCTTGTCGAGAGGCTCTCCAAAATGCCCCTGGATAACCATGCTCAAAAAAGGACAATGATGATTAATGAATTAATTGATGCTTTCGCTCGAGGCCCGTGTAATGGTGATCGAGCGATACTGTGGCCAAAATGAATTTTAAAGAAAAAAAATGAATTTAAGTGTCCGCCATTGCTGATTGTAATGGGTTTAATACTTGGACGAATAAACCACTGGACACGTAACGTAAGAAAAATGTATGAAATCACGTTCAACCAATTTTTGCGGGGCGAGGGGGGATTACACTTGTCAAATAATGACAATGTTTTAGGGTGATTAAGCCGGTTTTCGGCCATAATTGCCGGCCAAATATTATGGATTGTGAAACTCGTACATTAATTCTCGGCCAGGCGGCCGAAAAGCAAATGACCTCCCAGAAATGCATTTCGTCACCCGGCCATCAAATTTAAATGTATCACACCGAATACTTTACGCATTTAAGTCAAAATAACAGTACTAATACTAATTTACCATACTCACACGCAATTGCAAGAAGCTTCACTTTATATCTTCTTTAGCTAATGCCACTTTATCGCTAATGAAATCATTAACATAATGATTTCATTAGTTTGTTGCATCAAACTACTTTAGGCTAAAAACTTAATCCTTTAACTAATGAGAGCCTTAAACATTGTTGCCAATAATCATCATCCTCCTGCCCTTATCCCAATTTGTTTATAATGTTTTACACAAAATAAAATTACTTTGTTTATATACCAAATTTTATTTATTTTACGGAAAATAGCTACTATAATAGGTTGAAATTGTGCTTATGCGTGAAAAGAAAGATTTCTTGATTGCCCGCTATTTTTTTTTCTGAACAAGACGGAGCATTTTGCCCATTTTTGTACCAACGTTTCGCCACGAGCTCTAGCATCACACTGACAACGCAATATCGTTTACTGAGGCTATCGGTCACAGTAAGTGGCTAAGGGGTAAAGGCGAATATGGCTGTCATTTCGCGTCCAGTGGTTTATTCGTCCAAGTATTTAATATTTATTGTACTCTTGAATAACTCACGTTACAGTAGAAAGCGACATCTGTCGACGTAATTACGAGATCGAATTCAATTTGTAAGGTGATGAATATCTTAGATCTTTAGTATTCTTGAGCATTGGCATTTGACACTATTGTACGAGGGTGGTTTGATAAGTCCATGACTTTGAAAAGAAGAAATACTTTTTTGTCATAATTTATTTTTGTGTCTTAAAAAGACAAAATTTTTCAAATTCGGCAAAAGATTATTACTTTTGGAAACAAAAAGCTCAAGCGAGTTCTAACTTTTCTTAATGACCCTGTCGACCCTCTCGGCGGCACTCATGACATCAAAACTCATCGAATGAAGATGCGAATCCTTCCTATTCTCTAGATTTAACCCCAGTGAGATATTTTCTCCTACCAAACATGAATAAATGTCTTGATAAATGTCTTGGCGGGCAAAGATTTTCATCAAGCCAAAAGGTGATGTCTGAAATGGGCCCTCATTTCAGTTACCAGTTTTCAGGCGATGAAAGAAAAAAGTAATGGGTTAAAGAGGTAGGAACTTCGTTGGACTGAATACGCAGAGCTACAATAAGATTATGTACAGAAATAAAACAAAATATTCCGAAAAAAGTCTTTCTTCATTAAAAAGTCATGGACTTATCAATCCACCCTCGTAGCTGTCAAGAGACCTTAGATAGACCATAAAGCTGAATGTATAAAAAAAACTAAAAATACTGAAGCGATCATGGTGGAACTTGACAGTATGATCGTACTCGATCACGTTTGTTAAGCAACGCTCGGTCCGGTCAGGTGTCGGATGGATGAACGTTAAAGTGGCATTACAACTGAGCGCTTCCGTGCTTCGGAAAATATGGTCCCGGCTGTTGTCATCTGATAACAGTTGTTAAGCCAAGTTGGAGGCTTTACAGGTGGCTTGATAAACTTTAACACTTGAGTTGGCCACTCATCCTCATTCGATAAGAAGAAGAAGAATAAAAAATACTTTCTCCGCTCCTGTAATAAAGTCACTAAATCCTCATACAAGCAAATAATTAAACATTTCACCTGCCATAATTAATTAGATTTAATACAATATATAAAGAGAGAGACTATTATGATGCCCTATATGCCTCAGGCGAAGCCCTTGGTGTCTCCTCCCACAAACACAATTCCTGGATCACTGCAAATATTTCCCTAGTGTACTTTTGTATTAAGGCGCTAAGAAGGGTCAAATCCCAATATTCAATTCAAATTATTAAAAGATTACGCGCGTGAAGCTATCATGGAAAAAATATATATTGTACTTGGAATAATACACAATAGATTTAATTGAAAGCATTTGTAAAAATGTTACCACCTTTGATGTAAAAAAATATTCCGTGGACCCTGTTTCTGGTCCTATTTGCAAAATTTCTCGGAAACAGAACATTCGTTAATGTTAAAACCATCACATAAAAATCGGCGATGTTAATACCTTCAATCTTAATTGAACAGATTTTTTTTGACTTACTTGAAAGCCAAGAAATTTAATAAAAACCTGTAAAAATTGAGAATTCGGCGCTAGTTCTCAACGTAACCGCCGCGTTGGAACGCGCACTGATTTGAACCCAAAGTAAGTAGAGTTAAGTTCGATTTCACACCATCACGGATCGACCCGCTCGGATTGAGGCATGTTAAAGCCTTAAATTCACTAAAAGACAGCCTCATACATCAACCTGCCAAACCAGGATATCTATTTGAGAGTTCCAAATAGTCATTCATTAATAACCGAGGGTCAACCAGGAGATTTTTATGATGTCTTATGTGTCTCCTACCACAAAGATCATACCGGATCCCTGCAAATACTTCCCGAGTCTACTTTTGTATTAAAGTCTCTAAAAGGCAAACTCATACATTCCACCTGCCACAATCAGGATCTCTATATGAGAGTTTCAAATTGTCATTCATTAATAACCGAGGGTCAACCAGGAGACTATTATGATGCCCCAGGTGTCTCCAACCACAAACATCACGCAGGATTGCCTCCGAGGGTGGATCAATGGAATATTAATTGCTTTTAAAGAGGACTTTGGATTATACGAATAATTGGTCTGGCGAATTCTCCACATTGAGTATTAATGGCCCTTTATGCAATTGTGGCGTTTTGATGTTATTGTGATGTACTAGGTACCCTTTTGTATAGACTTGCATATTTATAACTGTTTAAAATAAAATAAAATGTAACATTATAGTTCAGGGAATGAACGCTCAAAAAAAGGTATTGAGGGAAAGGCGTGGAACACAATTTTTGACTTCGTAACTTTGTTTGGACCATAGACTTAGAAAATTTTTCGCTATGCTCAAGTAGACGAACAAAGGTGCGAGTGAGAAACCGATTCTTACGGCTTATGCGATGTGCGAGAAAGAATAAAAAAAAACTGACAGCTAAACCGGGTTTGACTTCATTTATCATCGTTTATCACCTTGGTGAAAAGCGTCAACAAGATTATTTTGTAATTTTGATCGCGATCGGGTCGGTTTGGCTCTCAAAGCTATATTAATCAATAATGGTGTCGTGTTCTGTACTGGATTGTAATGTTACTTACGACAATAACTCAAATAAACACTCATTTCACAGGTAAATATGATTGTACTATTACCATTTTCATAATTCATATTTTAGTTGAATATATTCCCAAACACACTAAACACTAATATGATGCTATTAAACGCCTATTTCCTAAATAAAGGCTGATTTCTAAACATTATGTGTTAGATAAAAAGATATTATGTCCGTGAACTTGAGAAAATAAAGCGTAGATATTGATCAAAAATTATCGATATCGATACTCATGTCGATGATTTCCAATATAACTTTTTTACAAAATGAAAGCTGGTAATTTTTCCTAAATTACAGATATTCAGGAGCGGATATCTCAAAAACTATACAAGATATCGAAAAATTTCACATAATAAATCTTGTCTCAAATTTAATCAGCTGTTATTATATATAAAAAAGTTACAAATTTATACATAAACAAAGTTATGAAGTCAAAAATTGTGTTCCACGCCTTTCCCTCTATACCTTTTCGTTTACTGGGCTATTAGTATTTGTTATTTATATAATAGAATTGGAAGAAGAGCGAAATGTCTAACCAGTGTAACACGCAAAATCTAAAAAAAAGTCAAATTGTATTATACATTTGGTCAATATTTGGGGTACAGTTTCAAATAAAAATGTGCATAATAATATCTTTATGACACATGACACAAAGCATCGTTCATGCTATATCCACCCTTATTATGCCATGTAATTATTATGCAATTTAATTAGTTTGCACACTTATCAAATCAATATCTATCCATCTAATTACAAACACTTCAAACGACTCCATTACCACACAGCTTGACCAATGTGATATCACATTTCATATTAACGACCCCACTATCTCCAATCGGTGTGTAAATCACAGATCTTGGTGGACAAAGGACATTGGACACAATATTGGTCGTCGCGGGGCGTCTGTCCACGAGTGCAGTGTCTACACCCTCAGCTTGCAGCGTGAGGGACCGCGGTGACCACTACTATTGGCAAAAGTCAAAAGTTTTCATATATTTTGTCGAATCTTGGATACTTTTGATCATGAGATCGAAGTAACCATAGCCTATGTCACTTAAGTTTAAATATGATACGGTTGAATATAAAGTAATACTTACCAATGGTAATTATAGTTAAGTGTGATTTTGAAAGTGAACTTGGTACGGGTTGGTGGCACCACCGTTAAAACAAACCGACCTCTGCGTATTTTGGAAATCCAAAATAAAAAATGTGTAAGTGAAAATGAAAATTAGTGAAGTTTAAGAACTATCTCAAGACTTCATAACTAGTGTTTTCCAATCGAAAACTTTGCTGTACAAACAAATGATAACATAAAATAATTTTACCAATTTATTTTCTCGTTAAAAATGGTGCTGATTAACGGAAGTAGATTCAGGTCTCTACTATTGTAGTACTTAGGGTTAATCAGGTACTGGAAATCAATTTTACAATAAAAAAATTCTAACAAGTAGTTTTTCAGGAACTACGATTCTTACTGCAAAGTTGATTTCCGTTCGAAATTTCGTGGTAAAGTTAGTCACGGGTAGAAATTTGTTTGCCTCGTAACGTTTCGTAATACAATTGGCGAACCCCAGCAGAGAAATGTCGTTTGTCATCATTAGAATTTTGTAATAAAATGAGAAACCGATGCAATTAAAAAGGTACCTATTTTATTGATCTTGGTTACAATGCATTTTTAGTAAATGTATAGAGATAATTGATAAAGTAAAATTTAGGCAAGCTATTGACTTAGTAATGCTTATATTATAAAAAACTATTAGTTAAAGCAAATCTTTGCGTTTAATAGGTATTTATGATTTTATTAACTTTCTATACACATACAATGTTATTGTGAACATAGTCATAAAACACATACCTACTGTTGATTGGTTAGCAAATCTTAATTGGTGGCTTCACAAAATTTACGAAAATTTAGTTGAAAACGTTGTCAATTTTTCATTTACACCATGATAATATTTTTTTTTCGTTTCTCTACGTGATCAAATCAGAAACGAGGAGATCCGCAGGAGAACTAAAGTAACCGACATCGCTCGAAGGATTGCTCAGCTGAAGTGGCAATGGGCGGGACACATAGCGAGAAGAACCGATGGCCGTTGGGGCAGAAAGGTTCTGGAATGGCGACCGCGCACCGGACGACGCTCCGTGGGTAGGCCCCCGACAAGGTGGACCGACGATCTGGTGAAGGTCGCGGAAAGCCAGTGGATGCAGGTAGCGCAGGACCGATCGTCGTGGAGATCCTTAGGGGAGGCCTATACCCAGCAGTGGGTGTCGTGTGGCTGATATGATGATGATGATGATGATAAATTTTTTTAGATTTGCTCTCTCTCTTAATTATTTGAGTGTCATGTATTTCTTTCACACAATCTCTATTATACAGCAAAAAATAACTAAAACATTTTATTGTCCATAGATTCCCACCCATTTCATTCGTGAAATTTAGAAACATAAACAAGGGCAGAATTTTAAATCCCGCCATATGAATCCGTTTAACGAACTAAGAGAGGGTGCCTGTAGTGAGATGTCGACACATAATTTTTCAATTTGCCAGTTAAAATGCGTTTAGGAGATTGATTAATAAATCTCTTGCTTGGGGGAAGGTTATCGAGTTAACGCTCCACACTCCCCTCGCTTCTGAGAATTCATGATCTCAGACGATAGTGTAGGAATGTGCCTAGGAACTGTGTTGTTACTTATGTGGTTTACATGGGTGACTAAAGCCGCACAACTTTCGCAGCACGGCGAAAATCGACCGTGTAAATGGCACTTTGGCCTAGGTCGCAGGTGACTGAACAAAATTATCTGATTCGGTGTCTAAAACTGGAACTACGTTATAACATATTGTTACCTAGGTTTACGCCAACAACTACATAGATGACAGCGACGCCATCACCTGGGATTCAGTTTAGAAAGCGACTTGCTAGGTGACTAAAGTTTATCGTCTCAGGCACTGACATGAAAAAAATTTTTTCTATGTCTCAGGTGACTAAAATCGACTCGTGTAAATAGCCCATTAAAGGTTTTTCTTTATATAGAAAATCTAACAAATGAATCATTTTTGTTTCTTCAGTTGTTTAGCGAGTCCCGTGATTGGTGTTTAGTTTCTTAGAATTGTTTGGTGTCATTTTATCTTTTAGGAAAAATTCAAAGATCACCCAATCTCTATTAAGCAATTAATTATTTTAGTAGACAGTATTAATTATCTTCTTAATACCTCTACACAAAAACAGTCATTCAACTTTTGCGACAACACCAAATATGATAGAGAGATATTGCAAATTCTGATTGCATTTGCATGCCTTTTGAATTTTCGTCGCTTACCTACTTAGATCCGACACCGCATCACGACTGAAGTAGTGTTTTGATTGGGAGATTTTAAATTGGAGATACCTAACCAACATCAAATATGTAAAGTCCAACAAATACCAAAATGAATCAACTGATTACTAAAGTACAAACAATCTGCAACTCAGCATTCATCAAAGTTTCTTAAGCATATTTTACAGATTCACATCTGTCGTGTTCCTTCGTCCCCTAGTTTATTCTTCATCGTCGCTGTTTAATCTGAGACAGTGTTTAATTAATCGGAGTTTGTCTTGTTGATTACTTCAACGCCAATTATAAGTTGGGGCATGTGTTGCCGACATTGATTTGTGAGATGACAGCTAGATTAGCAATCTGAAAATTCTTTAGTGACGTCAGATATGCGATTCCGTTATAAAGGCTCGAGATATCGTTCAAGAATTAAATAACAACAATTTATTCATAACACCGGGTGCGGAAATTTTGCCTTTTCCACTGAAGTAAACAATAAGACATGAAGCTTTATACATCGGCTCTTTTCAGATGGCTGATATTCCATTCGTTTGCTAATTTAAAGATTAAAATAAGTATTCCAACATTGTTGTTTTGTATGCAATTGACAAGCTTACGACACAATAAGTTTATTGCATATTTTTAAACTTTAAATTAGCGATAGAATAGAAAGTTTACTATTTGAATCAAGGATTTTCATTGACAATCATGAGCTGAGCTGATAGGTACTTGTTAGAACTATTAACCATTATTCAATGTAGGTATAAGCAAGCTGAAATAAATATGATCAAGGCAAGAGGCAAATGAAATGAGAGGCCGCCACTGTGCCGGCGTAAACATTAACCTAGCATTTAACTTAATTTTTAAATATTTTCCGTACGCAAAAGTGATTAAAAAGGTTAACATTTGCATAATAAAGTGAAACCCTCTTAGTGTTATTAAAGGTTGCAACAAGATACGGCAATCTAGTGAGAAATCGACAAAAATATTTCATACCTGGAAAATGCATTTTAGCAAACAGATATCGCTCTAAAATAGCGGTTACCGCAACGACGGCAAAATACAACTAAAGCCGAAGCTCATCACGTCAAAACCGTGAGTACAAATAAAGTGCAAAGAATAATTAGTTTAAATCATAACCTAAAACCAGATTTGTATGAATCATATCGAGAAAGATAAAAGCTTTGCGTCGCAGCGGTGGGCAGCCGATAGATGGCGCACACACACCTGATTGTTGAATGTTGATTGTTTTGCACCGAGAAAAATATAATTATTAGAAGTTTTCTTTCAAGTGTTTGAACTGAATAGTTATTATCTACGTTATAAACAATATAAATAGAAAACAGATAAAAGAACAAAAAGTAAGAAAGGAAAATACTAAAAAATAAAAATATTATAAATAAGCGAATAGGTACCTATTTGAAAAGAAAAATACAGAATGGCATCAAAATGTGCTGGTTGTTTAAAAATACTGCCTAAAAGAGAATTCTTCACCTGCGCCTTGTGTACCGCTACCTATGATTTGGATTGTGCAAATGTTTCAAGTGTAAGATTCTATAATACTATGACGGTCGAGCACAAAAAGCGCTGGAACTGCCAATTATGTGTGAGCAAACTACCTAAAACGGGAAATACAATTATTAATACTCCGATACGCAGTGAGAAAAGTGATACCCAAAATATTACCCTGAGGAGGAAAAACACAACGCCCAAAACACACCAGCATCAAAATAATGAAGCATCCGTGTATGATTCTGATCAAAGCATAATAGGTGATACATTGTGCGAAGAAGAACTACAAATAGTAAACTCTAACACTGAGATAACGTTGCAGAATTTAAGCCTTCTAATAACACAACATTTACAAGAAAATAATAAAGCAATAATTACACAAATAAAAGAAACAATCCAAGATGAGATAAATAAAGCAATAAAACAGCTAAAACAAGATTTTAAACAAGAAAACGAAGCTTTACTTAACCAGAATAAGCAAAGGAAATCAGAAATACAAAGATTGGAGACAGAACTAGAGAAAATTAAAGAAGAAAATGGAAAAATAATATGGGAAATAGAACAGCTAAAAATAGAATAGTTCCCGATCCGTCAATAAGAAATCCGGAAGACACTAGTAAAAAAATAGTCATATATGGCTTAGAAGAGTTTTATGATGAGTCAGAATTTTCACTGCACACAAGAATAATTGAAATTGTTAGGGAATATCTTAACACAGATATATTAGGATACATCGAGGAAACGCAAAGAATCGGAAAATACTATAAGAAGAACAGACCACTAGTCGTAGAACTAATTAGTAAAAGAATGGCCAAATATCTACTGCAAAATAGTCATTACCTCAAAGGCTCAGGAATATCGATATCGCCACTGCTGAATGGAGAAGCTATAAAAGCAAGACAAGCCATGATTGCAGAAATGAGATCCGCAAGAAAAAAAGGCCTGCATGCTGTAATACGAGAAAACGAGCTTTATATACAAGGCAAAAAAAAATTCCTACCGAACAAAACTTTACCACTTACAACTAACAATACGAACAATACAACCAAAGCAAATAGTCAAGAGTCTTATAGGGAAGACCATAAGGAAGACGATCAAAACAGCTCCTTTCGCAACTAACAGCAGTACCTCAGAAGATATGTTTAAGGTACATTTCCAGAACTTCCAAAGTCTAAACAACAAACGGTACCTGCTAGAGGCTTTACTAGAGGAAGATCCATCCTATGCAGCTGTATGTGTAACAGAGTCGTGGCTGACGCGAGATAAGCTAGAAACTATTAATATCCCAAAATACAAAATAGCATCATCATTCTGCAGGAGACATCGAGATGGGGGCGGAGTATGTATTATACTAAAAGAACAAATAGAGAGTATAGACAGAATGGATATTACAAATATGACAATTGAATATGTTATTGAATTATGTGCAGCAGAATTACCTAAATTAAATATTCTATTAGTAAATATTTATTGGAATAGTAGAGAGGAGGATTTATTCTTTGACCAATTACAAAAAATATTAACTTACATTAATAAAAAGTATTCAACGAGAAATATCATATTGGGAGGTGATTTTAACGCAGATTTATTTAAAAATACCGCTAGAAAGAGACGTCTATTAAGCATGATGTCAGAATATTGTCTAACCCAATACGTAAAAGATGCTACTCGTATCACAGAAAAATCGGCTACATGTTTAGATTTAATATTTACTAACTTTCGCGGGGTAGATCTCTCTGTATACGTGACAGAGCTAGGGTTCTCTGACCATGCAGGACCTACGATACAGTTTCGTATAGCTCAATATCAAACAAAAGAAAGTATTTGGTATACGAATAAAAGATTTTATAAAGTTCAGAATATTAACAAATTTAAAAATCATTTAAGTAAAATAAATTGGTATAACATATTAAAAAATTCTAAAAATATAAATGACAGCTATTTAATATTTCACGAAAAATTAATTAAACTACATGAATTATGTTTTCCAAAATGCAAAGTAAAATTAAGAACAAACAAAAAGAAAAACTGGTTAACATTAGGCATAAAAACGTCATGTCGTAATAAAAGGCTAATAAAAATATTTGCACAGAAAACTAAAAATAAAACTATCAAAAGTTATTATAAAACATATGAAAAACTACTAAAAAGACTAATAATTCATGCAAAAAAACTAAATAATAAAAATAGAATGTTAAAATCAACAAACACTATTAAAACAATGTGGCAAATAATAAATGAAAATACAAATAAAAAGAAAAGACCAGAAAAGTGTAATATACAATTAAAAGTAGATAGTACAGTAATATCTGATCCCGCGAAGGTCTGCAATACATTCAGCGAGTATTTTGCGACAGTGGGTAATGTAGACTTAAATAATGACTTTGCACGCGATGCCGCAGTGTTAAACCCTACCGTGAATACCATGTATCTTAGCCCTGTAGATTATAAAGAAACACTTAAATATATAAAAACTCTAAAGAATTAAAACAGCTGCGGTATAGATGAGCTACCACCTTCACTGATAAAAGAGTGTGCAGATGAATTGGCCCATCCTCTTGCTATCTTAATAAATAAGTCCTTTGATGAGGGAAAGTTTCCTGACATGCTAAAACAAACACTTATAAAACCAATTTTTAAAAAAGAAGACAAACAGATCCTAAGCAATTACAGACCCATTGCACTTTTATGTACGTTTTCGAAAATTTTCGAGAAAGCGATGGCTGAGCGTATTTATAAGTTTTGCGAAAAGTATGGTATATTTGATGAGGCGCAGAATGGTTTTCGAAAAAAACGTTCCACGATCTTGGCTGTTTGCAAATTCATGCAAGAAGTATATAACCTAATAAATAATAAAAAGTATGCAGTCGGAATCTTATTAGATATGTCAAAAGCGTATGATAGGGTGAGGCATGATATCCTATTAAGCAAATTATACAGTATAGGAATACGCGGCCAAAGTTACAAATGGATTGCTTCTTATCTAAAAGACAGAGAACAAATAGTAGAGATTGAGCATTACAATAAAAAAACGTCTGAAATCGTTAATGTTA
This sequence comes from Agriphila tristella, assembly GCA_928269145.1. Lineage (NCBI taxonomy): Eukaryota > Metazoa > Arthropoda > Insecta > Lepidoptera > Crambidae > Agriphila > Agriphila tristella. The sequence goes on from OV743439.1 coordinate 25,367,911, forward strand.
GGTCGGACAGAAAAATCATAAACGCATCCATTCCCCAAGGTAGTGTGATTGGCTGCCTTTTGTTTTTAATTTACATAAACGAACTGCCCAAAGTAATAAATGAACACTGTGTCCTTTTTGCCGACGACGTTTCTGTACTTACCTCGTGTCAAAATAACATAGATATAAAAGCAAAACTAAAATTAATTATGGAACAAATTACAACTTGGCTAAACAAACACAATTTAAAAATTAACATTTCTAAAACAAAATTATTAACTTTCCATCCCTATCAAAAAGAACCTTTAAGCATTCACGTGAACTATGGCAATGTCAGTTTGGAACCAGTGAGCGAACACTCGTTGCTGGGACTAATCTTAGACACAAATATTACATGGAAGCCCCACATACATAATCTAAATATGAAGCTGTCCCGATTCTCGTATGGTCTTCGCGAAATAAAGAGAAGTACTGATGAGAAGACTGCAATAGCTACTTATTACGCATATGCGCATGCATGGCTCAGTTATGGGATAATTTTATGGGGAAACAGCACTGACGCACAGAGTCTTCTAATTCAGCAGAAGAAACTCCTGCGTATCATAGCAAACATACCCCAAACCGACAGCTGCAAACCCTTATTTAAATCTAAAAAAATCTTGACTGTCCCATGCATGTACATATTCGAAATTTGTAAATTCGTAAAAAAATATCCTGAAAACTATACAAATAGACGAGACCTACCATCAAAATATGCCTTACGCGAAAAGACAACAAACAGACTAATGCTACCCGATTCAAAATTAAAACTATATAAAAAAAGCCCCTTAGTTATGGGTGTAAATATATATAATAAGTTACCTACTGCGCTAAAAAATATAAATAATGAAAAAGAATTTATTAAAAAATTAAAAGATTTCCTTATATCAAAAAGTTATTATACAATACAAGAATACTTAAATGAAAAGATAGATTGATATATTAAATAATTATTGGAAAAAAAAAATACTTTTTAAGTAAATATCCTTAGTTTGGTAAATAGGAGAAGATTAAAATATAAATAATTATATGATAATAAGATTAACAATTAAAATGACATAATACCAAATTAATATTAACTTCATTTTTATTTATGTTTATTCGTTTATTATTATTGATTTCCGATTTAAAATACATAAATAAATTACAAATAATATTATGTAAAATATAATATATATAAGACTGAACAAATAACATAAAATATAATATTAGTTACACCTATTTTATTACCTACCTAAAAATAATAATAATAAGTCGTCCTCTCTACATAATTGCTGTGCCCTTTTTCAGGGTCTACAATGTACTTTGTTATTTTATGTATACCTACCATCTTGATAACATTGTGGAATGCAATAAATTGAAATTGAAAATTGAAAATTGAGGTATATAATAGATACGAGTTCCTTGGAGAATATAATAATAATATAACAAGAAAGTACTACTAAGCTGATTAAATACTATGGTAAAGAGAAAGCTTATTCAAAGACCTGAAATATACAATAACAACGAATCTCCTTTAATAATACATAAAAGGTAAATGAAAATAAGGAGAACATTAAGAAAATCTTCTTATCGTGGAAGCTATATCCTTGTAGCTTCATATTTTTGTAGGAGCTAAGAAATTAGAGAGTAAATACGAACGAGGGTGCCTGGGGCGAGAGGTGGGTGGAACTTGTTGATAACTAAGATTATTCGGTTAAGTTATGTTATGACTGACGCGTGTGAATGACTAAGATGATGTATCCTCTCAGAGGCAGATAAAAGAAATAGACTGGAAACTGTTACAAGCGATTTTTTCATCCGGAATTTAGTTTATGAGTTTTTATCGATTGCAATAATTCCATTATTAGGTTTTAAGTAATCACACTTGGCTGTCAACATGGTTGAGAGCACAGAACAAGAGTTGACAGGTTATCGGCTAGCGCAGTGCGTCTATCATTTCATTTGTGAGGTTTTTGTTCGATTATAATATCGATTTTTGTTCGATACAAAGCAGCAACTTAGATGTCGTATTCTAAGTTGCTTTTTGTAGTGGGTATACCTAGTGGTTTCTAATAAGTCTACTTTAAAAATCCCATTAGTATGTTAACAACCAATAAATCACTTAATTGTATTTCTTCACCTCTTTAATAATTTCAACAGGGTTAAGTACAATTTACTGATGAACTTTCTTGCTTTTTTAACCCTTTTTTTATATTTCACTGAGGAACGTGAAGAAAAAAGTTTATTAAAACTTCTTTTTCGTCTCTACGTAATTGATCTTTGTCCGTGAGTTGCAGAGCAAAAACTATACGCCCAACTAATTGATTGACGAGCACAAAATTAGTTCCCAACTCGGGGCTGCAACGATCAATCCACTACGGGTGTTTGATGCATTATTGATATAGATATCACACTGTATCAAAATAGTGACGCTAACTTTGAAACCTAGATTATACTGGCTCGAATCCTGCATGGTAGTATTGTAGGAGACTCTAGTCCTGAGTTCTTATAGGACTTGAGTTCTCTTTGAAGATTGAGGTCCTTTTAAAGACTCGAATCCGAGTCCAGCTCAAGTCCTTTTGAATTTTGAGTCTTTTAAAGGAAGACTTGAGTTATGACGAGGGGACTGAAAAGACTTAAAGGACTCGTGACTCACGAGACTTGTCTCGAGTTATGCAAAATGGCTCAATTCCCAAATTTCAGGCTGAGGAGCTCAAGTCATTGTAACGTTCGTTTATTTTCTTTACTAATCTTCACTCTTTCTCTCTCTAATCTCTAATCTAGACTACTAACAAAACAAATGCTGTGAAATTAAAATTTATCAATATTAATTCCATAAACAAACGGACGGCGTAAAATGTTTCTCATATATCGAACCGGTTCATGCGCTGAAGACGCTAGCGGGCGGCGCGCGGCAAGGGGGGTGCCCCCGATCGCGCGCGGGGACGCGAGCCGAGCTGCGCTCCTGCGACAGGCACGGTCCAAGCTGCTTGTCGAGTACACGAGTGCATATCATCTTGTGAAATCTTTAGTCGCTCCTGTTGACGATTCTGTTTAAGTTTCAATTCTATTTTGAAACGCGACGTTGTTCATAAGTCGTACGTTACTGAGTGTTGTGTGTTCCCGTACTGGGAACTACGTCAGGGTTACTTAACCCATCCGCTGCTGCTGGCCTACACCTACCTACGCTTCCGGAAGACTGAAAGAAAATCTACGGGTTGCAGCCCGGGTCGAAGAAGCCAGGGAAGTGCGGTTAATTGCACTAGCTAATGCGCCGGCCTCGTACCTACCCACCCCCATTTTTTTATTAGTCTCGCTCATACCGCTTACTGATTATACTGTCCTAATTTAAGTAAATCTGGTAAATTCTTACTTGTCGTTATTATTTATACCTATCACAATAAATAAAACCCGACATCATTTACTTACAACAGTAGAGCGTGGTGAGAAGTAAAATAAAAAAAAATACAGTCTAAAATCTTAAGTCAACTCATCAGCAAATATCTGTGTTGTTTTTTTGCTTAAACTATATGAACGTGTATTCCAAGATGGGTTTTTGTGTGTTGTGAATTTATAGAGTTTTCTAAAGAAACGTAACAAACAGTTTATAAAAAAACTGACTCAATGGCATTTAAACAAAAATCACAGTGGAATCAATATAAAACACTTACATTTGTTTTATGATCATTATAAAATAGGACTCCATAAAAGTCCGATTGGTGTTATATAGCTCCTAAAAGCTCACAGATACTATCTCTTAATTAAACAAATTGCTGATGCGAATGGAAACTCCAATTAAATTGATAGCTAAAACTGATGCTCTAAAAGCTAGGAGTGCTTTTCTACGCAAATATGGTTATTGTATTATAAATTTAAAACTTTCTGTTAGGCATTATTTTCGTAATTGTCATTCAGACTATATTTTTTGTACGTCCGGATTTTCAATCCAAGTCCAAATTTTATTTTTGCTTTTCAAAACTTTGTTACATCTATCCATTGAGACTTCGCGCAGGGTTCATTACTTAGAATATAGATGATGCCAATCATAATAAAATTGTAACTGGCCAATATAAATATTTAAGAAAAACTTAAATGAGGGATCTATACAATAATAGAAACCAAATCAATTATTTCTTAAGCCCGCCGGTAACGATCAATTGCGATTGTCAATTTTTTCGTCAATGCCATTGTTGGAGCAATTGACAATCGCTTCAATCGCACGCGTAAACGATCAATTTTCGCATCAATGAGCGTCAATGCCGTAAAAATTGACAATCGCGAATGATCGTTACTGGCGGGCTTTAGAATTTTTGTTTGTTGTTTGTTCGTCTTTCTGTCTGTATGTTTGTAAGCGCATTACGCAAAAACTAAAGAACAAAATCAGATGCGGTTATCACAGCAGCTGTAGTTTTTCTGAAAGTATTACTTAAAATTAAGTGCATGTTCACTTGATACGTTAACTCCACGCGGCAGCTAGTAGGTAATGAAATGATCTCGCAAAATGTCCTAAGTGCCTCCAGTATTGCTTAGCCAGCTTGTGAACAGTTTCAATAGTGATTGTAGTAAGTTATATCCTACAACCGTTTCAGCGTAGGGGTTTTTTAATTATCAATTCAGCACCTTTTTCCTTTGTTTCAAGCTTTTTTTTAAATTTCAATTTAATACCGCCATTTGTCTTAAAACAAAGCCATCAAGCTACAATAAAACAATGATAGTCACAATTTTCTCTGTATATTTTTTATAATATTTTTTAATCCGGATTAAGACGACCGCTTCTCAGACGGCTTTCATAACATTTCTACAACGGTATTACTTGAAGTGCTTCTGTGACCGCAAGCCTGTCCGAGCTGTTTTACCTTTGTGAAATATTTATAATCATCCCCTTTATTTTATGAAATAATGGGTTTTTATAAATGGGTTGGTTTTAATAATTTGTATTCTAAGAGGAACGTGTAGTTAGCAAACGCTGATGATAAAGTACTAAAAATAATTTTCTCAAGGTCAGTAGTTCCCAACATTTTTACCCTGTGTGCCCCACAATAGTAAAATAATAGGGTACCTACATAAAATATATCGATATGCTAACTGTTTTTGATTGACTACCGACCTTATACTATATTTTTAAAAGTCACAATAGTTTAGCTTTGCCAGCGGTGGATTTTTAGAACTTACTAATACTTGAAATAAAGAAATTACTAACCAAATAAAAAATGACTAATAAAATTTGAGAGTAATCTAGAATTTGATATAAATACAATTATATTTAGAGTTAATATAAGGTGTCAAAAAATACTATTAATCAAGCATAATTATTAACACTATTGTCTAGTAGACGGATTAATTTAACACGTGAAACTAAAGGTGTGTTCACATTAGCGTTTCTGTGTAGTCAGACATCATACAATGACGTTGCGAGTCTCGCTGTGATAAATCAAATCCTGAGACGAGACGGGGGAGGAAGATCGATATCTAAGCTGCATGTTTAGCTGCTGTTTGTACAAATACAAATATCTTTATTGTCTCATGAGTTTTACATGGTGGTAAATATTAAAAGTATCATCATGAACCCCGTTAGGGCACTACAATTTTTCAATTTTAAGAACTCGCTTAATTAATTAATTGTAACATTTTAAAATAAATAATAAATAACATACATAACATACTTAATACCTACAATAAAATTTTTGAAAATAATCATTTACAGAGTTCGAAAAACTCCTGCATAGTGTAAAAACAGTTTTCTAACAAATACTCTTTAAGTTTTCTTATGAATGAATTTATATTATTTTCATCTTTAATTATTTTGGGGAGTTTATTATAAATTTTTATAGCGTTAACGTATGTTCCCGAACTATGGAGTTTTAGATTAGATTGAGGTAAGGCTAGGCGGTTCTTATGTTGAAAACTTTGCATTTTCTGTTTGGTAACTTAAAAACTTATTGCAAAATGACTATTCAAATTAGTCGCTTAATGATTAAACGAATCCCAAAATATCAAAAGAAAAATTAATTAATAAATCAGTCTAAATTTTGTACGGAAAACTAACTGGAAGCCCTTCAAGAGATCCTAGATTGGTAGCGGCATATCATCCCGGCGGCAGCGGCTGGGAGAGAATTATTATATAAAACGGTCCCAGCGCCAGCGTCTGTCGACTGGATGTGGTGAACTGACCTTCATGGATCCTCGATGGAAACAATGTAACGGCTTCATACCCTGGTTCCATCGCAGGAGGTTAGTGATGGAAGGAACTAACCAGCAGATCACCGATATCCAAACCAAAGGTAAGAAATTAAATTAAGGAAAAGACGAAAAAAACCCATCTGAAACAATAAACATGTGATGAGTACAATTCACAAATATTTCACTTTCAGATTCAACTTTGGAAATTTCAAAATGTTTGACTTACCGCAGATGCCTTTTGATTTTGAGTATTGTATTTTAACAACTCATGGCAGTTCTGCGAGCCACTCCACAACCCTGGAAGGAATAGCACGGCACATGTTGAACAACCATCAGAATATTTCGATTTCTCCAAAAAATACAACATGTGGGAAAATGTTTTACTTACCAAAATTAGATATTCAAGGGGAATTCCCTCATTTTAATAAAATGTTAGCCGATGATTACGGCTAATTTTCTTTTCCATGCTCCAGGAGACCATTCTTCCAAAAAAATGAAATCTAAAAATGACCCTGATTAGCCATTTTTCTCTGACAGTTCACCTCCCGACTTTTTTTTTTTATGTGTAACCACAGACGAGAACTGGGTCTAACTTCAAATATTTTCCTGATTTGTCAGGCTGCTAACGCCATCTCTTGTGAGGCTTGAGAAGTACACTCTTTTCAACCAACGATTTTGAAGAAAATTAATATCTATTTTTATAGAAATGTAACGTTAAAAAATTTGCAACGTTACAATACACCCCCTCCAATGAAAGTTTCGAACGTAGTGAGAAACTACGCTGCCCTCAGCGTCAGTAATTAAAATCCTACCGGAGGAGCGTGTTAACATTGACTGAAAACATGCTAAAACCAAAACCTGTGGAATTGAGACAAAAAAACTTAACCTAAAAATCCGCCTTGGCGTCGCCGGGACTCCGGAGAGACACCGACACACATACGTGGCCTACGGCCTGGCGGGTAAACAAACAGCTTACCAGCTAAATCACCATAGCCATAAACAAAAAAAAAAAATATCACCAAAACAAAGTACTGTGTGGTGGGTAAACAAATTACCAGCTAGATCACCTCACTAGTACCCTTAAGCAAAATCCATCACCAAAACAAATGTAGGAAAAAACCTATCATCAAAAAATACATACCAAAAATATATGCAAAATTCATCTTTAAACAAAGCACCGAAGAGAAAGGCGATAGCAAAGCCATGGGTGACAACCGGGCTTTTGCGCTGCATGAAAAACAGGGATAATCTTTATAAGAAGTTAAAAAAGAACCCTAACAATGAAACACTAAAGGTAACCTATAAGCGTTACAGAAATTACTGTAGCACTATTTTAAAAAAAGCTAAAAGATTATTTGAAAAACAACAAATTGAAAATGCACGTAATGATAAAAGGAAGCTATGGAAAGTAATTAGTAACATAAGCGGATCTCGGCAGGTAGCTGACCATGCTGCATCTCTCATGTCGAATAGGCACCCCCAGGAGTGTGTAAATGGCATAAACAGTTACTTTGCTAGCATTGGAGAACGACTAGCTGGGAACATATCTAGAAACAGTAGTAGAAACACACATAATTGTAATCTTGACTCGTTCAAATCACCACTAGATTCTTTTGTAATGGCTCCTGTTAGTGAGGACGAAGTCTTTTGCGTTATCTCAGGTCTTAAAAGTGAATGTGCGGTGGGAATCGATTTAATATCTGCCAAGGTTGTTAAACGTTATGCAATTATACTTACCCCCGTCATTACGCATATTTGTAACCTCGCTATAAATTCTGGAGTTTTCCCGTCCGCTTTCAAGGTGGCACTCATTAAACCAATACATAAATCAGGTAAAACAGATTGTGTCGACAATTTTAGGCCTATTTCTATCTTACCAACTTTGTCAAAAATTTTGGAACGCCTCATGAACCAGCATTTAAATTCATTCTTGGAGACAAAAAAGTTGATTTCACCATCGCAGTATGGTTTTCGACGTGGAAAATCAACCAGTGATGCTGCTCATGAGCTAGTTGACTCCATCGTGGAAAAGTTGGATGAAAGAAAGAAATGCATAACGATATTCCTTGACCTTGCAAAGGCTTTCGACACGGTCTCGATCCCGCTCCTCCTGACTAAACTAGAGAAAATAGGTGTCAGAGGCCTACCATTGAAATTATTTGAGAGCTACTTGAAAGAAAGAAAGCAGAGAGTTAAGATCACCCTCTGGACGAGTGATGAAACTAATGTATCATACGGTGTGCCGCAGGGTAGTATACTCGGGCCTACATTATTCCTAATATATATTAATGACTTGTGCAGGCTCCAACTTTGCGGGGGTAAAGTTGTTGCATTTGCCGACGATACTGCTCTCTTTTTCAGTGGAGATAATTGGGCTGATGTTTTTGGTAGTGCTCAGAACGGGTTTACCGCAGTAAGTGAATGGCTAAAAGAAAACGTGTTAACACTAAATGTCAGTAAGACAAAATATATAGCATTCGCTTTAAGGAATAACCAGCCACCCCCATCTGATTTTCGTATAATCGACCACAAATGTTCGCTTGATGCGCCCTTATGTTCCTGTCCTAGTGTGCAAAGAACTGACAACATCAGGTACCTGGGTATCATAATTGATCAAACACTTTCCTTTAAACCCCACATTGACGCATTGGTACCCAGGTTACGTAAACTAATCTACGTCTTTAGGTCGCTCAGACACGTGGCTGACCGTCAAGTCATTAAGATGGTATACTACGCCCTTTGTCAGTCTCTCGTGGAGTATTGTATTACTATTTGGGGAGGTGCTGCCAAATCCCATCTTATTGAGGCAGAGAGGGCGCAGAGAGCTATACTCAAAGTTGCAGCAGGTCTCCCTTTTCAACATCCTACTGATGACCTTTATAGCAGCTGGGACCTTCTGTCTGTCAGGAGAACGTTCGTGCTCCACACGATTCTCAGGCAGCAATCTCTTTTGTCTTATGATCCTGAGTTACCTAAACACAAAAGAAGGAAACACGCAATATGTGTGACACGTTCATTTAATACGGCCACCTCTCACAATTTCTTCTGTTTCTTGGGATCACACCTCTATAATAAACTTAATAAAATTTTGAATATTTATCCGCTTACTAAGTCTTCCTGCAAATGTGCAGTTTCGAAATATCTTAAAACTCTAAATTACGAATCTACAGAGAATCTGCTTCAAACTCTGCGCTAGGATCCTTTTTGTCACCATTGTGTTTATGTTTTTGTACCTATATATATATATTTACATCCAGCAATCTTTTTGGCGTCATGCACGTGGTGCATCATTACGACGTCCCCCAGTTCCCCTTACTTTTTTTAACATGTCTAAATGAATATTGCTTAGTTTTTTGATTTCCAGCTCCGTGGGATACGTCATTTTCCGATAATTTTATATTTCGCGATATTCGTCTTGCAGTCATGCTCGAACATTTTTGAACCCCTAACCATGGTGATACATTATAGGCATCCTGGATATATTGATCATAATTTAACTATGGCATCGATTATTGAACGTCCTCACAGGATGGACGGTATTTGGGACTGCGACGTTGCCAGCTTTCGGTTTATTATCTCTTTCTTTTCCTATCGCTTGTCTCTAGTACCCAGTTTCAACATTTAATTTGTTCCAATATTCGTAAAGTCTATACATATACGGATGCCCAATATGTTATAATATGTAAATACGCGTAGGTACCTAGGTGTGCTTGCTTTATAACTATTTGATTATATTTTATAACTAGTGTTTCGCCCTGGTGCGCGGGCTGCTGAAGCAGCCCGCGGGCATTGTCCTGTTGGACTGTAAACAGCGGCCTTTGGACAGTCTGACTGCGAATTGTGGAATGCGGTATTTATTGCCATGCCATCCGATAAAATCACATTGGAATTTGTCTGCAAGTTGCAGTGCGGTGTGGTGACGGCGATGCATGGTGAAAATTAATGCTGTTTTTTTTCTAAAACTTTGCTGGCTTATATTAAAATCATCATCATATCGGCCCCCCGACACCCACTGCTGGGTATAGGCCTCCCCCAAAGATCTCCACGACGATCGGTCTTGCGCTGCTTATATAGCATGAGCATCCGCTGAGCTCTGAAACTTCATTGCATATGCTGTTTTCAAGGGCTTCCAAGCGGTTTTGCAGTTTAAGCATTAAAACCATAGAGAAACTAATAAGAAATTCTGTTTTCGTGGCTTTCTATTAATCCATTTCCAAACTATTTGTGAATTTGTCCAGAATAATCGTTTTGCTATTTCGAGTTTCTGTTCTTGCTTTTACCATTCATGGTGTGACCTAAACGGGATCCCATTAAAGCAACCTGCAGCTCTAGCTTAGGGATCGTTGCAGTTTTCAGGTGCAACTTTACATTTCCCAGCTACAAAGGCCACATCGTCATCTCTACTCAGTAAGCGAAAGTGGCATAATGCATGCTCAGAGGCGTCAACACAAATGTGTAATCTTAACTTAGTCATCTGTGAGAACCATAACATCTGGGTACTGAAAATAATTTGCAAGTCTCAAGCTTCTGAACCAATACCAATCTTTGTTCATCTTCTCGACGATTTGATCATCCCATTTGATCGTAGACCGCCAAATTTCCTGCAGCAATATCTTTCAATAAATCAGGAAGGGACATAAACATACCCAGTGACATTAAAATTTTTAGCAACTCGCGATTTGTTGGCGGTCGCAAACCTTCGTTGATCTCTTTGTCCACCTACTTAAAGCTGAGATCAAACCCTAAAGTATCTGTGGCTGGTTTCCAATTGCTGGGTCTATTAGAGACCCAACTTTAAGTCGAAACCTCCTGCCTTATGAATCACAATCAGTCGCTTCATCCCCTTTTCGTTAATTATCCGTGGAGTCGAGATAGTCATCAACGTAGTGCCTTTCCTTAATGGTTTCCACTGCTTGTGGATGATGACATGAAACAAAATCATCAGTATTATGACGAATAATACAAGTAGCTGTGCATGGAGATGATGTGGCACCAAAGGTCATCGAGGTGAACTTATAAGTTTCTGAGAGCTTCTTTCTTTCCATAACCCTCCAAAGGAAGCACTGGGCATTTTGATCTTGATCATTTACTTAAACTGCAGTAACAATTCCCTGATATCTGTAGTAACGGCTACTTTTCTTTTTCGGAACCTAACCAGGACATCATCTAATGAATTCTAAATATCTGGGCCAGTCAGTAATTCGCTATTCAGAGACACTTGAGTTTCGGCTTTCGCATCAAAAACAAGTCTAAGTTTTCCAAGTTTTTTGATATTTCTAACGCCAAAATGTAGGAGATACCAAACTCGAGCAACTGGTGCCTGAGCAGTTTTCTTGGCATAATCTTTTTCCAACATGTTATGCGTCTGCTTCGTGAAGTCTACTGCGAAGCTCGGATCAAAATCCATTATCTTCTCAATCAAACGTGATCTATTTTCGGCGTTTCTCTTGTTGTTGAGTTGGGAAGCTTGATGTCATCGTTTCTTCACAGCAAAGCAGACTCCCAGAGCCGTCGATTTTCTTCGACTTAGTATCGATAATGTGAAGTGCTCATCATTCTTCTCGAGAATATCTAGGTAGCTTAGAATTCCTGATGCCTATGCTATCAAGTCTAAAGAAATTCTCTAATAAGAAGTGAAGTTCATCCTCTTTTTCGGACTGTAGTGACAAGCAAACTCGGGCATAATCTTCCTCGAAATTGACGACGAAACTTCATGCAAAATCCAACTAAGTTCAGTGAGAGAGGCACAGGCTCATCCTTCCTGCCTTCTTTTATTTCTCGGCTTATATTCAAATGACAATAACCTTGGCCTATGAGGAATTGAGGATTGTCTGTCGATCGAGATGGTCGTATTAAGAAATCATATTGCCATCAATAGGGAATATGCAGCATTTTTTTGTATCAAATCAAAAGTATAATGCGTGAGAAAATCAACTGTAATATTAAAACCTTTCCCTTCCTTTTTTTCGTGATATAGTTACTTGAAGTTAGCACACATCAGCACCCGCCGAAAACACTCTTGTGACTTCACCAACCATGATTTTAGGCGCGATTTTATGGAGTTAGCCAAAAAAATGATATCCCTAAATTTTGCGTCTAAGTACCAACATACATGTTGTGGAATGGCACGTAGATGTAGGACTGTAGATGATTGAAACTCACTGGTAGCTTGACTGAAGGGAGGGTTTATTTTTGGAAGCAAAAGACACATACAAACTTGTATATTTTAACTCAAATTACTTATAAAAGTATGGAACACGAACCACACGCAATGGTGCCCGGAAACGAAGAGAGAGTGGGAAGCGAACCTCCAATTGAAGCAGTGATGTACAATAAAAATAGTGTTGGGTAACATGCCAACACATGTGTCATACAAAATATTATTTCTCATTCAATATTCTATCTGACTGTAAAGTGCATTATATCCAAATATGAAAAAAAATCGTTTTGTTCCCCTGATTTCATCGTGTGATAAAACTAAAATAATACATTGTTTTTCTGTTCCAACATGTTTTTGATACGTATCCGCAGCGATCAATCTCATTTTTTTTATCAAAATCGGTGACTTATGCATATTCCCTGTTGAGTGTCTTGGAAACGTGAAGTTCTTCGTACGAACTCATTCAAGGCTGAAGGATACTGTATCTGTCATAATAAGCGTGAAAGAGACGATCTTGTCAGGTTGTTACAGCCGCCCACCGCATCCTGAAACGCCAACTCAACGCTCCACCTTCCGGCTCCTGCCACGTTGGCTACACTGCTCTCCACGAGTGACACGGTGGACCTTTCATCAAGCAGAGCACACGTGTTAAAGTTGCCTTCAGTTCCCTGGACGGTCACGGGAAGCACCTTCAAAAAGACTCATTTTTGAAACTTGCTGATGCCGACCAGATGTTTGTGGTAGTCGCGGTAGTCTTTGGGTCTTTCTTCTATGCGTTTTTCGTCTGCGTTCAGACATTTTATTTTATTTTATTTTAACAATCTTCGGGAAGCTTACAGCTCGGTTAAGAATAAAGTGGTTAACTTAAATAAATATCAAGGGCCAATTTCAAGCTTCCACATATAGGTGAAAATCATTAATAAGAACAGTGTTGGCCTACATTATGTTAAAAATTTAAGGTAAGGACCTATATTACACCCAGTAATTAAAGTATAAATAAGTAGGAAGTAGTTTTCAAAAATATTTGTTAGAAAAATAACTATTACCTAACATTCGCCTAAATTTACTTGAAGAAGTGTTGAAAATGTCTATTTCAAATTGTTTTGCAACACTATTGAAACACCTGCTTGTTCTGATAAAGAAAGAATTTCGCCGATACTTCGTTTTGCACCAGGGAACGTGAAGTACGTTAGGTTTACGGAAGGAAGCTACTAAACGTAAACTAATGCCACTCAAAAGCTCAGGACAATCAACAGAGCCACCTGCTATGCTGAGAAGGTGCGATAGATCTGCAAATCTGCCCTTAACGAAGCCGTGCTGCTCTGGACATAAAGATTGCGTAACGGATGCGTAGACTTGTTTGTAGACAATTTTTTCCAAATATTTTGCAAACAAACTAAGGTTGGAAATCGGTCTATAATTATCGACTACATTTTTAAGCCCTTTTTTGTGAATTGGCGTAATAAAGGCAGATTTCCAGATATCAGGCATAATGCCTTCACCCAGTGAACGCCTAAACAGGATACTAAGAGGAACTCGGAACAACTCGCAATAATTATAATTGCTGGGATATTGTCGGGGCCGGCAGACTTATTTAAGTCGAGTGATGCTAATAGTTTGGAAACTTCTAATGTGTCAACTTCAATCTTCACAGGAAGAGTCCATTTCCACTACGTCATCCAAAATATTAACGGACTGAGTATTGTGTGAAAAAGTGGAGTGAAATTAATCGCTAAACATTTCACAGACTTCCCCGTCTTCAGATGTCCAAAGTGAAAAACAGAAGGATAGAAGAGTATTATGTTGATTTTTGAGCTTTACATCACGTCACTTCACATCACATCAGGGTGAAGTAACTTATGGTGACTGCCTTTGCAAGTTGAGCACCAGACTTTTAATAAGCTTATTTTGCGCTTGCAGATCTACTTCCAGCGTTGGATAACGTCTTCACTTTTGAACTTGTCACAGGCAGTAGGTAATCTGATGGCCCGTGTCATCACAAAAATTCATTTAGCTTGTAGCTCGGGTTTTTTCTTCGTGTTGTTCGTCAAATCTACCTTATTGGGCGAGATCAGTCGTTTGTATGTAACTGATTTAGAAGACTTTGGTGGTGGTGGTTCTATGCCGCCCTTCCGAGTCCGCAAGCGGTGCTCATTGATTCATTATTGCAGGCTCATGAAACGATCCGTTTTATTTTTAGCAAGCAAGAGGGGTTTTGGTAATAACAATGTGGCGGTACTTGGAAAATAACTTTACTTTCAAATTCCAGTGCCATCTTTTCGATATAAAAATAGTCAAATGTCATTAGTATTGGCAATATCTAATGGTTTTTAAGATAATGATTGTTTAATTGAAAATAATAGTCTTTGAAGAAAAAATTTGAGAGTAATGAGGGATTTTCCAGGCAACGTTCCTTTAAAATGACCTAGATGGCGCTGTCCAATTTCCATGGCATTAGTATGAAAGTCTGACCAAAGTGTACTGACCATCGAAAAAAATAAAAAACGTATAATGTTGACAAGTGATCATTTCCTCTATGATTTTGATAGTTTGCTTTCTTTATGTTTCGCGGCAATTTTAATTTTTGTTGTGATCAGCTTTTCAATAAAAATAAATAAATATTCAATAACTGACGATAGGTATTACTTATTTTGAAAATACCTTAAAATGAGGAAATGTCATTAGCCGGGTCCACACCAGACGATCCAAACTGGATCGATCGGCGATCCTGCGATCCACGATCCAGGGGGCTTATTGTCTAATTTCGAAAATCTATCGCAATCGCTTTCATTTGACAGATGGATGTGACACATTGCTGCATTCCTTTGGTAAGTTTTTATTTGTGCCAAAAAGAAGCATCAATGTATCAGATCTTAAAAGCGATTGCGATAGATTTTGAAATTAGACAATAAGTACCCAGGGGGCTAATTGTCTAATTAAAAAATCTATCGCAATCGCTTTCATTTGACAAATGGATGTGAGACATTGCTGCATTTCTTTGCTAAGTTTTTATTTGTGCCAAAGAGAAGCATCAATGTGTTACACCCTGAAAGTGATTGCGATAGATTTTAAAATTAGACAATAGAGGCTGATTTCAGATTTGAAATTAATATCCTACAGTTTGTACACTACATTTCAAGAATTCTGCCTCCTTATTGTCTAATTTTCAAAATCTATCGCAATCGCTTACATTTGACAGATGGATGTGACACATTGCTGCATTTCTTTGGTAAGTTTATATTTGTGCCGAAAAGAAACATCAATGTATCACATCCTGAAAGTGATTGCGATAGATTTTTAAATTAGACAATTAGCCCCCTGATTATATGAATGCAGATATAAATGTTCTGAGTAAGTATATAAGCTCGCTAGCGCGGTTCGTTTAGCATTGCGCTTCTCCAACTCTGCTTTTAGCGCTGCTATAGTCCTACAACAGTAGTCTGTACTCATAGCCGACGCGATGGTTATAACAATAATAAAATACCAAAATCTTTAAATTCAATGCGCCAAAGACAGCCAAAGATTTCAAAGATAACAAGCTGTCAAATCATACATCATAGAAGTCTTTGGTCATATCATAATGTTTTTACTTTGTTTTTACGATGGTACGGATGGTAGTTATTCTCTTTGATCAGACCTTTATACTAATACCATGGAAATTGGACAGCGCCATCTAGTAGATTTTTAAGAAACGTTGCCTGGAAAATCTCTCATTGTGGTGAAACAAAAAGGTTTTTGTCTTAAACTCTACAGCACTTCAGAGTTGTGGCCCCGCGGTTTGGGGTCCAAAAATCGAATTTTCAAAACTCTCCAGTGTGGCCGCCATTTTGTTTTGAGTTTTTTTCTTATTTTTCTAAATTTGAAATGTCAAAATCTACCACTGTTGTAAGTTTGAACAAAATCGGTTGGAAAACAAAAAGTTACAAACCTCGCCACAGCCGCCATCTTGTTTTCCCAAAAGTAATAATTTTTACATAGTTCGATTAAGATTTTGCACATTTCCCCCAAACATCATTATACTCTTTTCCATCAGTCAGTGAGTGAGTAGTTATTAAACAATACTAAATAGAGTAGTTATTATCGAGGTATACAAGGTGTTTGGTAAAAGCCTTATAAAGCCGAATATGGTAGATAGGGACCATCAAACTGAACAACTTTTACTGTGGGACCAACTCTGAAATCGCGAAAAAAAATCAGCTGTTTCATACAAAAATTAATAACGAAAATATCAAAATGTATGAAACAGCTGATTTTTTTTTCGCGATTTCAGAGTTGGTCCCATAGTAAAAGTTGTTCAGTTTGATGGTCCCTATCTACCATATTCGGCTTTATAAGGCTTTTACCAAACACCTTGTATAAGTAATCAGCCAGCTGCGACCAAATAGGTTTTCTGTAATTTTGTGTGGCGGTCATTTTGTTTTTCACCATTTCGATTTTTTTTTCTCGCTTCAGGATCTGCTTAGAGTCTTTTACAACTTTAGTTTGAGCACCATCTATCTATGTAGTGCCATTTTGGCAGGCAGTACCCCGTCATGAGGATCTTGACATGGACTTCAACTTTTAATTTTTCCCCAGTTCGACTGGGTTTTGCACATACCTTTTTCCACCTCCTTCTGGGAGAACAATTATGTGAGTAAGTGGTGTTTAATTTGGTTTTCTGTAATTTTGTATGGTTTCCATTTTGTTTTTCCACCAATTTGATTTTTTTTCTCGCTTCCGGATTTTCTTAGAGTCTTCTACAACTTTAGCTTGAGCACCATCTACCTATGTAGTACCATTTCGGCAGGCAGTACCCCGTCATGAGGATCTTGACTTGGGCTTCCACTTTTAATATTTTTTTCTGATAGTTTTATAAATTTTAAATACTTTTTCCATACATTGTAAACATCTACAAATGCTCCTTTTTGGTAATAAAAATGTAAGGTTCTTGGAAAATAAACCTTTTTCAATTTCAGTGTTGCCATCTTTTCGTTACGAAAATAGTCAAATGTCATTAGTATTGGTAAAATCTAACGGTTTTTGATAAAAAATATTAAAAAATGCTGCTTTTTCTATTTTTCACTTTTTTGGGGTAAATCTCAAAAAGCACCCTAAAATGGTTTTTTTTTCAATACTTCTTCATAATTATGCATAATTTCTCAGTACATGCCAACTTTCTCAATTGTCGTAAACTGCCTCAAAATTGCCTTAAAATATTTTAAAAAATGTATAAAATTTACAAAATGGCCGCCACCGCGTCCGCCATATTGTTTTTATTTTGCACATTTTCTTAAAATATCATTATACCATTTTTCACCTCCTTCTGGGAGAAAAATTATTTTAATCAGTGACTCAGTCAGTAAGTGAGTAATCGAGCTGTATATGCTGGGTTTTCTGTAAATTTGTATGGCGGCCATTTTGTTTTTCCACCATTTTGATTTTTTTTTCTCGCTTCAGGATTTTCTTAGAGTCTTCTACAACTTTAGCTTGAGCACCATCTACCTATGTAGTACCATTTCGGCAGGCAGTACCCCGTCATGAGGATCTTGACTTTTAATATTTTTTTCTGATAGTTTTATAAATTTTAAATACTTTTTCCATACATTGTAAACATCTACAAATGCTCCTTTTTGGTGATAAAAATGTAAGGTTCTTGGAAAATAAACCTTTTTCAATTTCAGTGTTGCCATCTTTTCGTTACGAAAATAGTCAAATGTCATTAGTATTGGTAAAATCTAACGGTTTTTGTTCAAAAATATTAAAAAATGCTGCTTTTCTATTTTTCACTTTTTTGGGGTAAATCTCAAAAAGCACCCTAAAAATGGTTTTTTTTTCAATACTTCTTCATAATATGCATAATTTCTCAGTACATGCCAACTTTCTCAATTGTCGTAAACTGCCTCAAAATAGCCTTAAAATATTTTAAAAAATATATAAAATTTACAAAATGGCCGCCACCGCGTCCGCCATATTGTTTTTTTTTGCACATTTTCTTAAAATATCATTATACCATTTTTCACCTCCTTCTGGGAGAACAATTATTTTAATCAGTGAGTCAGTCAGTAAGTGAGTAATCGAGCTGTATATGCTGGGTTTTCTGTAAATTTGTATGGCGGCCATTTTGTTTTTCGACAATTTTGAATTTTTTTTCTCGCTTCAGGATCTACTTAGAGTCCTCTACAACTTTAGTTTGAGCACCATCTACCTATGTAGTACCATTTTGGCGGGCAGTTCTCCGTCATGAGGATCTTGACCTGGACTTCCACTTTAAATTTTTTTTTCTAATTGTTATCTAAATTCTAAATACTTTTTCCGTACATTGTACCCATCTACAAATGCTCCTTTTGGGTAATAAAAATGTAAGGTACTTGGAAATTACCCTTACTTTAAATTCAAGTGTTGCCATCTTTTCGATATGTAAATAGTTAAATGTCATTAGTATTGGCAAAATCAAATGGTTTTTAATAAAAAATATTTAAAAATGCCGCTTTTTCTATTTTTAAATTTTTTGGGGTAAATCTCAAAAAATACCCTAAAAATTGGTAATTTTTTTTTACAAAGCAATACCTCTTCATAATATGCATAATTTGTCGGTACATGCCAACTTTCTCAATTGTCATAAACTGCCTCAAAATAGCCTTGAAATATTTAAAAAATGTATAAAATTTACAAAATGGCCGCCACCGCGTCCGCCATATTGTTTTTTTTATATTTCATATTTTTCCTATATTAAGCAACATAAACTACGTGCAATGACGTTTTGATTTTTTTTCTCACTTGCACCCAGTCGCCGCAATAGGACTTGAAAAAAGGGTATCTCGAAAATGTCTTTTTCCTTAGCAGTTTCTAGGGTTGCCAGACGTTGCCAACCAAAATACCATAAAGTCATTTGTGTACAGACTATACACAAGTTCTCATACTTGAAATTGTCAAAAAGTGGTTATTTCACTTTTTTGCATTTTGGGGTAAATCTCAAAAGTTACCCCGAAATGGGGTAAAAATATTTTACTAATGAATACCTTGTACCTATAGCTATAGCCGTTTTATGAACCTCAAAGCGCTCCGGTGTTGCCATCTGGAAGAAAATCGACTTTAAAAATGGCGTGTTTTCGTACCCCAAACAAAATGGCCTCTACGACAGGCGCCATCTTGAATTTTTAAAAAGTTTCCCCGATTGGGTAAATTTGAGGGTAATTGTGATGAAACAGTAAAGTTTTTTTTTCTTAAATCAAATAACACTTTAGAGTTGTGGCCCTGCGGTTTAGGGTCCAAAAATTGAATTTTTCAAAACTCTCCAAAGCAGCCGCCATTTTGTTTTGTTATTTTTTAAATATTTTTCCTTATCTTAAATGTCAAAATCTACTACTCTTGCAAGTTTGAAAAAAATCGGTTGGAAAACAAAAAAGTTACAAATTTCGCCACAGCCGCCATCTTGTTTTTTCCAAATGTCATAATTTTTCCCCAGTTCGATTGGGGTATTGCACATTTTCCCCAAACATCATTATACCCTTTTCCACCTCCTTCTGGGAGAACAATCATGTCAATCAGTCAGTGGTAATCGAGCTATATATAGTATAACTAGTGTTTCGCCCTGGTGCGCGGGCTGCTGAAGCAGCCCGCGGGCATCGCCCTGTTGGGCTGTTAGTAACTTTGGAGAGTCGGACTGCGAATAGTGGAATAGGCATATTTCCGTCCTGTCAAATCACATTGCAATTTCTCTGCAATTTGCAGTGGTGATGCACTGTTCACAGTGTTTTCAAACTAAATGCTCTATTATTTTTTCTAAAAACTTTGCTGGCTGATATGAAAATCATAGAGAAACTAATATAGTTACTACGTGAAAGATCTAATTAAAGCTAAGAATCCCCGGGTGCGGCTCGGCTGCCATCAACCACAAAAACTGAACCTGGCAACTTACAACACGCGCAGACTGAGATTAGACACGAAGTCAACCTATTATTAGCAAGTTACACTGGGATATCATAGGGTTATCTGAAGTCCGAAGAGAGGGAGAGGACTCGATAATCTTCAAATCCGGTAACCGTGATTACAATCGGAAGGGTTTCGACCAGGGTAGCGTACCTTATTCTCAGAATATCCAAACGGTAAACCCCAGTACACCGTTATGATCGGGTAGTTTACTGCAAAGTTGGGAAAACGATGCGGTGATGAGCTGAGAGTGGGGCAATTTGGAGTTGGGCAACGGAATGCCAGAGGCCAGATGCTGGCCGAATTTATGGAGAAGGAGAAACTCTTTATGATGAAGTCCTTCTTCAGGAATCCTGAAAGCCAGAAGTGGACCTGGATCAGTCCAGACGGAGATTTTATCATGTAGGCGAAAAAGCAAATTTTCAATGATGTCACTGCGATCACCGATTGGGACGTGGCACATTGAATATCAACGTAAAACTGGAAAGATCTCAACTGATACAACCCACGCTCCGACCATTACCGGCTCATATGTAAAACCCCGAAAGCTTTCAACTTTATCTTCAGAACCGCTTCGAAACCCTTGAAACCAACATAGATGTGGACAATCTAAACAACATGGTGCTGGATACTGTCCGTACGGTAAGGTTCTATATCTTTAAAACCCGCCGTCCCAAGCTAAAGAAACTCTCCAACCAAACTCTCGTACTCATGGATCAGAGTCGTGAAATGAGGCTCTAGAGCTCAGCGGATGATCATCGTTATCGGCAGCTTAATAGGCAGATACTAAGTATTTGACGAGTGACCTTCTTCAATTTAATAGGAATCGTAAAAGACTATCAAGAGGAATAAAGTTTCCAAAAGTTTCGGGAGAGATCCGTTTAATGTGCAAAGTTGATAAAACTGAAAACTGATAACGGACGCATCATTTCATCGAAGCCTGAAATTCTGAGGGAGATCGATAGTTTCTATAGGCAGTTATATTCCACGCAGACACCTGTTGAAAGCAAGGCTAAAGACCATAGAGCCAAGCTTACCCGACACTACACCGAAGATATCCCGGATGTCAGCCTGTACGAGATTAGTATGGCTCTCAAGCAGCTGAAAAAAGAAGGCTGCGGGTGACGACGAAATTACTACAGAACTTCGGAGATCTTTAAACTCTTAGACTGGAAAGGACTCGGCATCAACAGTACTGGCCAAGACTTAACACACCTTCGTTTTGGCGATGGTATAGTTCTTATGGCTGAGACCTTAGAAGACCTGAACACAATGCTCGAAGATCTCCGTAGTGCTTCCCAAAGATTAGGTCTCAGAATGAACATGGATAAGACGAAAATCATGTTGAATGCCCATTTTGTGCCTGCTCCGTTACTCAAGACGAAAGTATACCAGTGTGTGTTGCCAAGGATGACTTGCGGCAGTGAAAAGTGGTGGCTAACTATAGGTCACATAAGTAGGCTCAAGATCACCCAGCGTGCAATGGAGAGAGCTATGCTTGGCGTTTCCCTGCGTGATTGCATCAGAAATGAGGAGATCCGTAGGATCCGTACGATGTAATGATAATATTGTATATTGTTATAATAATGATACTCCTATGACTTTAAATTTTGTGACTCTGTGCTTTTTCAGTTAAGTTCAGACTGCCTGACAGCCATCTCCACTCTCCCATTTGATCGTAGATCGCCAAACTTACCGTAGCAATATCTTTCCTTTAATCAAAAAGGGGTATAAATAAACCCAGTGGGTCAAAAACTGAAATCTCGCGATTTGTTGGTGGTCGCAAACCTTCGGTGATCTCTTTGCCTTCTTCAAGTTTAAACCAAACCCTAAAATATCTGTGGCTGGTTTCCAATCGTTCGGTCGATTAAGGGCCCAACTTCTTATGTCACAACGTCCTGCCTTATGAATCAAATTTGACACCAAAGGTCATCGAGTTCATCTAATAAGTTTCTGGGGGCTTCTTTTTTTTATTACCCTCCAAAGGAAGCACTGAGCGTTTTGATTCTGATCATTTACCTCACCTGCAGGAACATTTCCCTGATCTCTGCAAAAATGGCTAATTCTCTCTTTCGGAAACTAAGCAGGACTGGAACTAATGAATTCAGTAGATCTGGGCCAGTCAGTAATTCAGTTTTCAGTGACACTCCTTGAGTTTCAGCTTTCGCGCCAAGAACATGTCTGAGTTTTCCAGGTTTGTTAATATTCCGATCCCCAAAATGTGGGGGATACCGTACTGAGCAGTTCAATTTTCTTGGCATAATTATTTTTTCAACATTTTATGCATCGAGTGGTCTATCCAATATCTTCTCAATCAAGCGTGATCGATTTTTATTTTGTTGTTCGAAAGCTTAATGCCATAGTAAAGCATACACCCAGTGGTCGTGGATTTTCTTCGACTTAATATCGAGTGAGAATGCCAAGCGTTCGTCGTTCATCTGGAGAATATCTAGGTAGCTTAGAATTCCTAATGCCAATGCTATCAAATCTGAAGTATTTCTCTACAAAGAGGTGTAGTTCATCCTTTTTCTCAGACTCAAGGTGATAAGCAAACTCAAGCATAATCTTCCTCGACATTGACGACAAAACTCCATGCAGGATCCAATCGAGTTCAATGAGAGAGGCGACAGGATCATCCTCTATACCCACTTTTATTTCTCGGCGTAAAATCTAATGCCAATAATCTTGGCCTGTCAAGTTCACTGTCGGTCGACCGAGGTGGTCGTACTAAGAAATCAAGTTGCCATCAATTACCTAAATGTCTTGGAAGCGTAATGTATGAATGTATAAACTCGTTCAAGGTTGAAGGATCCTGTATCTGTCACAAGCGTCAGAAAAGACGATCTTGCTTTCCAGGTTGTTATAGCCGCCCACTGCCCTCTGAAACTCCAAGTCGACGTTCCGATTTCCGGCTCCTACCTCGTTGGCTACACTGCTCTCTACGAGTGGGACGGTGAACCCTTCATCAAGCAGAGCACACCTGTTAAAGCTATCTTCAGGCCCCTGGACGGTCACTGGAAGCACCTTCAAAAAGGACCTGTTTGGCACTTGCCGAAATGGATGTTTGCAGTAGCCACGGTAATCTTTGGTCTTTCTTCCTCTTGGTCTCCGCCTTCGTTCAGTCATCACGGTGAAGTAACTTATGGCGAATACCATTGCAAGCTCAGGCATCAGAAGCATAGTCGGCGCTTGAAAATCCATTCCCAGCGTTAGTTAACGTCTTCTCTTTTGAACTTGTCACAGGCAGTAATCTGATGGCCCGTGTCATCGCAAGAAACATACCTAGCTTGTTGCTTAGGTACCTTTGTGCTGTTCAATAAAATTACCTCATCGGGCACCTCCGAGCTAAACGTCTAGTTCGGTCGTTTGCATGTAACTGATTTAAAGGACTTCGGTGGGTGTGGTTCTATGCCGCCTTTCCGATCCCGCAGGTGGAGGGCATTGATTCGTCATTACAAGAGACACGAGATGTAATGATTCGAGCGCTGTTTTTATTCTAACAAGCGGGGCGCAAGGGTGTGCACCCACTTAGGATCGGGAACCTCCACGCTTTTGACGGATTTTAACCTAGACTTCCACTTATAATATTTTTTTCTGAGAGTTTTGTTAATCCTAATACTTTTTCATATAATTATACCCCTCTTCAAATGCTCCTTTTTAGGGTTCCGTACCCAAAGGGTAAAACGGGTGAAAGGGACCCTATTACTAAGACTTCGTTGTCCGTCTGTCTGTCTGTCACCAGGCTGTATCTCATGACCCGTGATAGCTAGACAGTTGAAATTTTCACAGATGATGTATTTCTGTGTCCGCTATAACAACAAACACTAAAAACAGAATAAAATAAATATTTAAATGAGGCTTCCATACAAAGAACGTGTTTTAAGGGTTCCGTACCCAAAGGGTAAAAACGGGACCCTATTACTAAGCCTCCGCTGTCCGTCCATCTGTCTGTCTGTCTGTCTGTATCTCATGAACCATGATAGCTAGACAAATGAAATTTTCACAGATGATGTATTTCTGTTGCCGCTATAACAACAAATACTAAAAATATAATAAAATAAATATTTAAGGGGGGCTCCCATACAACAAACGTATTTTTTTTGCCGTTTTTTGCATTATATTAATAACGACAACAGGTAGACAGTTGAAATTTTCACAGATGATGTATCTTTGTTGCCGCTATAACAACAATTACTAAAAACTGAATAAAATAAATGTTTAAGGGGGGCTCCCATACAACGTGTTTTTTTTCCGTTTTTTGGTACGGAACCCTTCGTGCGTGAGTCCGACTCGCACTTGGCCGGTTTTTTTATGCCATTTTAGAATGTGGCGGTACCTGCAAAATAATTCTTACTTTCAATTCCAGTATTGCTATAAGTATTGGCAAAATCTAATGGTTTTAGATAAAAAATATTAAAAACTGCCGCTATTTCTATTTTTTTTTTCAATTTGTTTTGTAAATCTCGAAAACTACCTTTAAATTGGGTATTTTTCTACAAGGCAAAACTCATTGTTATGTTGCATAAATCGTCGATACATGCCAACTTTTTCAAGTGTCGTAAACGGCCTCAAAATATTAGCCTTAAAATATTTTATTTAAAAATTGCCGCCACTGCGATCTTTGTATTGATTTTTCTATTTGACATAACTTGCCTATATTTTGCAACATATACTGCAAGCAATTAAGTTTCGATTTACTTTCTCTCTTGCACCCAGCCGTCGCAATAGGACTTGAAAAAAGAAAGATATCTCAAAAATGAATTTTTCCTCTGCAGTTTGCAGGGTATCCAGACATTGTCAACCGTAACACCAAAATGTCATTTCTATATATACGTTTTGGTGTTTAATAAATCCTCTCACTCGTAATTTCCATAATGTAGTTGATATACTTTTATGCATTTGGAGAATGGGCAAAATGTCCCAAGTGTTGTAGCACTTTGAGTTGAATATCATTAGAAAGGTCTCATTTAGTTGATCAAAGTAGTTATAATGTATGACAGCAAAACTGAATTCCGCGTCAGTAAAAAGTTACAGGAGTTTGAAGATCGTATAATTAGTATTAAAGTGATAGTGTTTTGTATCATAGTTGACCATCAATATGAATGAAAACTCTAAAAAGTACATTCATATTTAAAAAATACTACACATTTTAAAAGGTAACACTTCTTCATCATCATCATCATATCAGCCGCACGACACCCACTCCTTAACATAAGCCTCCCCCACGGATCTCCACGACCATCGGTCCTACACTTCCCATATCCAGGGGCTTCCCGTGACCTTCGCCCTCACGTTGGTCCACCTTGTCGAGGGCATACCCACGGAGCCGAGTCCAGTGCGTTGTCACCATTCCAAAACCATTTCGCCCCAATGGCCATCGATTCTTCTCGCTATGAGTCTAGCCCACTGCCACTTGAGCTGAGCTATCCTTCTCCGGAATCTCCTACGGATCTTATCCATGTTTATTCTGAGACCCACTCTTTAGGAAGTACTATGGATATCTTCGAGCATCGTGTTCAGGTCTTCCAACGTCTCAGCCATTAGAACTAATCATCAGCAAAACGAAGGTTTGTTGTATGAACAGTTTTGAGAAATAAGATCTCCCTGTAACCACACCTCGCTGCAGTAAGATGGGATTTGTGCTCTGATTCTGTACTCGGACCGACATGGTGGCATTTTCGTATAAGTACCTCAATACCTTGATATACCTATAGTCCACTTGGCACCTCTGGAAAGACTGCAGCACCGCCCAGGTTTCTATCGAATCAAAGTTTTTCTCATAGTACACGAACGCCAAGCAAAGTGGAGATTATACTCCTCGGTCTTCTGTATAAACTGCCACTGCGTAAGGATGTGGTCTATTGTTTTATGAAAATACTGTCTGCGCGTTTGTCCTCACTTCCACCTGATGGAAAGTGAAGTGGAGGACGAAGATTGAGCACGCACAGTCAGTCAAATGCGTATTTACTCTCGCCTTAAGGCTAAGGTCTTTAAAGACGCCTAAGTTATATTGTTCGGGGAATACAGACGCAGGGAGGGCATTCCACATCTTAGCTGTTCGAATTAAAAAGTTGGAACCGAAGCGTTTCGGCGGGTACGTGGAATATCGACAACATAAGGATGAAAAGCCACCCTGGGGCTTGTAGTCCAAAGATGAAATGGGGAAGGAGGTATGAGGTTGTGTATGTATGTGGTCTATGGAGCTAAATCCTTTTCGGAATCCGGCTTGTTTGGGAGATAGGAAGTCGTCGAACCTGTGAGCGAGACGATTCCTAAGGACATTTGAAAAAACTTATAAACGTGGCTCAGAAGTGAGATGGTTCTGTAGTTCTTTAGAAGGGACTTGTCACCCTTTTTAAAGAACAAAATCACCTTATGTTCCATGCCTTCGGCTTTCTGCCCTCGATAATGACGAAATTGAAAAGCTTCTGTAGGACCTTAAGTATCGGCTTATATACCGCCCGCTCTCAGAAGTTCTGTAGTGATTCCTTCGTCAATGGGGGTTTGCCATAATCGCCATGCTTGGATGGCGGGTTGGCGATCGCAGTAGACCAAGGTTTTTGGAGACGCTGCTACCCATCTCTTGATGGCTGTGCTGCCTTAGTCGCCAAACATGGTTCTCTCTATTGCACTTTGGGTGACTTTGCGCCTTCTTATGAGACCGATGGGTCTCCGTTAGTGACTACGTTTCACTCTCGTATGTCGTCACCAACAACCCACACTGGTCAAAGACTTTCCTGTTGCGACACTAAGGTACCTAAGTAGGACGCGAGATTTTCCGAATCTTCCCGAATGATACACATCCGAGCTGTATTCGACGAGAGATCTTCTTCTCGAAATTGAACTTACCTGACTGGTTTGTCGTCTGACCTAACCAGTTAATGGTCAAAACATTCAAGTGTAGTGTATTTATTGTTGTCAAATAAAAAAATAATGGTCAATGAACATGATTCTCTGATTTTCTATATTTCTAAACCTTTACTCGCCAAGGTATACTGTAAAAAATAGAACACTAAGCTCATCATATTAGGTTGCCTGTCCCTTGACGCAAGCGAGGCAGTAGAGCGGAGAAACGAAGCAATATTACTAATAGGATAGCATAAAATCTCCGCTCCGCTGTTCTATTGGTTAATATTTCTTCGTTTCTCCGCTCCACTGCCTCGCCCAACATCAATGGACGGGCAGCCTTATACAGAGTACATAGAATAGTGCTCATCATATGGAGTATTCTCTCAATGGAGGGCATACTTGTCGCAATCAATGATTGAGACAACGGATTCACCTAAAGTGGCTAACTGATTGTACCTAGTTGGTTACTAAGTTCTGTAACTATGGAAAACATGAATAATACTAAATTTACAAATAATGCTATAATGAATTATATACCAAATGAAAGCACAAATATTTAAGATTATCATGTATTAAAATTATTCGAAATGACCGCCTCTGGCATGAATACACGCCTTTAGACGACGAGGCCAGTCATCGATGGCAGCACGAACTACCACCATATACAATTCTGCGACTGCCTTGAGAATAGCGCGCTTAAGAGAGTCGAGATTCATGTGGGGCTTAGCACATGCTTTCTCCTCAATAAGTTGCCATATGGCATAATCCAGAGGATTTAAGTCTGGGCTGGAGGATGGCCATTCTTCTTGCGCGATAAAATCAATTTTGTTAGCCCGAAACCATGCTTGTGTAGATTTTGCTTTGTGCGCAGGGGCAGAGTCCTGCTGGAAGACCCATGGCTGGTTTTGAAATAAAGTGTGGCTTAAGGGTTTGACAACAGGTTCCAGAACGGTATCTTGATAGACTCTAGCGCCAGTTTTCACACCTTTTTCACAGAAATGAACCTTACTTAGCCCTGAATAGGACACCCCCAGCCAAATCATCACTGATGAGGGGTGGTGACCTCGTTGGACCCTCGGAGCAATCATGCTGGCTTCTTTACTATTCTTAGCGTATACTCTATCATTTTGACGGTTAAAATTTTCTTCGACTGTGAAGATTTTTTCATCAGTAAACAAGATTTTTCGATGGCCGTTTTGTGCGTACTGCTTTAGTAGAGCGCGACTTCGTGCTAACCTCATAGCCTTCAATCGTGCGTTTAGCAGATGGCCCTTTCGTCTACGGTAAGCGTGAAGCCCAAGGTCATCATTGATAATTTTTTTAAGGGAACTTCTCTTCACAGTCATCTGTATTGCCAATAACTTTTGCTTCCGGACGGGATTTCTCGTGATTCTCGCCTTCACTGCCTTGATCACAGCTGGTGTCCGAACGGTGCGTGGTCTTCCTGATCTTTTTCGGTCATCGACGGTCAAGGTATTACTGTACCTATGGATAGTGCGATAAATAAATTGCTTGTTGATTTTCAACTTTTGTAGCAACTTGAAAATCATATTCGGTGGCTGCCCACATTTGTGCAGAGCAATTACAGCGACACGATTCTCCTTCAACCCCCATTCCATGGTGAAATAAACAAAATATGATATACGTGGGGTATGGAATTATAGCTTATAAAACTGTCAATAATATGTCATTTTTATTTTTTCTTTTCATTTGTTTTAATGGCCAGTAATCGATAAAGAAACTCAGTAACAGAACTTTTGACCAACCTGTGTAGATTATGCAAACAAACAAAAAAAAATACACAGAGCTCATCAGTGGATCAGCCCTGACACCTAGCAGAGGAACCACCGAGGCTGAAATCGGCAAGGAGAGCCTCATAGTAATCATTTATATACACAATACTAAAAAAACTCCGACAAAAACGTAGCAAAAACCGATATTTTTTGTTCTTGATGCTATTTTTTTCAATTATCTTCGAACATATTTTTTCTGACTTTGACGTAACTTAGAAGAAAATATACTAATTAAATGTGATGAGGACAACATATATAACATTTAAATATATATATGTCATATAATGCTACAAGGGTTGGGACATTCTTCATATAAAATTGCCCATTCTCTTTTCGAAGAAAATCGACATTTAAATTGGCATGATTTCGTACCTCAAAAGAAATGGCCACTACAACAGTGAACATCTTGATTTTTTTTCCAAGATTGGTCATAATCATAATATAAATGAGGGTTCTTGTAGTGAAACGGAAAAATATTTTTCTCTAACCAAACAACACTTTAGAGTTGTGGCCCCGCGGTTTGCGGTCTAAAAATCTATGTTTTTCAGAACTCTCCAGCGCGCGCGCCATTCGGTTTTTAATGTCAAAATCAACCATCACTCTTGTATGTTTGATCAAAATCGGTTGGACAACAAAAAAATTGCAAACATCGCCACAACCACCATCTTGTTTTTCCCAAATGTCATATTTTTTCCCCAGTTCGATTGAGGTTTTGCACTTTCCTCCAAACATCATTATACCCTTTTCCACCTCCTTCTGGGAGAACAATTATGTCAATGAGTCAGTGGTATGTAGTTTCATTCGTCAATACATGCCAACTTTTTCAAGTATCGTAAACTGCCTCAAAATGGCCTTAAAGTATTCTTAAAAAATATAAAATTTACGAAATGGCCACCAGCGCGTCCGCCATATTGTTTTTTTTATTGTTCATATTTTTCCTATATTTCGCAGCATATATTACGTGCTACCACGTTTTGGTCTTTTTTCTCACTTGCACCCAGCCGCCGCAATAGGACTTGAAAAAAGGGTATCTCGAAAATGTCTTTTTCCTTAGCATTTTCTAGGGTTGCCAGACGTTGCCAACCAAAATACCATAAAGTCATTTGTATACAGACTATACACAAGTCCTCATACTCGAAATTGTCAAAAAGTGAATACCTTGTACCTATAGCTATAGCCGTTTTATGAACCTCAAAGCGCTCCGGTGTTGCCATCTGGAAGAAAATCGACTTTAAAAATGGCGTGTTTTCGTACCCCAAACAAAATGGCCTCTACGACAGGCGCCATCTTGAATTTTTAAAAAAAAATCCCCGATTGGTAAAATTTGAGGGTAATTGTGGTGAAACAATAAAGTTTTTTTTCTTAAATCAAATAACACTTTAGAGTTGTGGCCCCGCGGTTTGGGGTGCAAAAATCAAAATTTTTAAAACTCTCCAGCACGGCCGCTATTTTGTTTTTGCATTTTTTTAATATTTTTCTCAATTTTAAATGTCAAAATCTACCACTCTTGCAAGTTTGAATAAAATCGGTTAGAAAACAAAAAAGTTACAAACTTCGCCACAGCCGCCATCTTGTTTTTCCCAAATGTCGTAATTTTTCCCCAGTTCGATTGGGGTATTGTACATTTTCCCCAAACATCATTATACCTTTTTCCACCTCCTTCTGGGAGAACAATTATTTTAATCAGTGAGTCAGTCAGTAAGTGAGTAATCGAGCTGCATATGCTGGGTTTTCTGTAAATTTGTATGGCGGCCATTTTGTTTTTCGACCATTTTGAATTTTTTTTCTCGCTTCAGGATCTACTTAGAGTCCTCTACAACTTCAGTTTGAGCACCATCTACCTATGTAGTACCATTTTGGCGGGCAGTTCTCCGTCATGAGGATCTTGACCTGGACTTCCACTTTAATTTTTTTTTTCTAATTGTTATCTAAATTCTAAATACTTTTTCTGTACATTGTACCCATCTACAAATGCTCCTTTTGGGTAATAAAAATGTAAGGTACTTGGATATTACCCTTACTTTAAATTCAAGTGTTGCCATCTTTTCGATATGTAAATAGTTAAATGTCATTAGTATTGGCAAAATCTAATGGTTTTTAATAAAAAATATTTAAAAATGCCGCTTTTTCTATTTTTAAATTTTTTGGGGTAAATCTCAAAAAGTACCCTTAAAATGGGTATTTTTTTTTTACAAGGCAATACTTCTTCATAATATGCATAATTTGTCGGTACATGCCAACTTTCTCAATTGTCGTAAACTGCCTCAAAATAGCCTTGAAATATTTAAAAAATGTATAAAATTTACAAAATGGCCGCCACCGCATCCGCCATATTGTTTTTTTTATATTTTATATTTTTCCTATATTAAGCAACATAAATTACGTGCAATGACGTTTTGATTTTTTTTCTCACTTGCACCCAGTCGCCGCAATAGGACTTGAAAAAAGGGTATCTCGAAAATGTCTTTTTCCTTAGCAGTTTCTAGGGTTGCCAGACGTTGCCAACCAAAATACCATAAAGTCATTTGTATACAGACTATACACAAGTCCTCATACTCGAAATTGTCAAAAAGTGGTTATTTCACTTTTTTGCATTTTGGGGTAAATCTCAAAAGTTACCCCGAAATGGGGTAAAAATATTTTACTAATGAATACCTTGTACCTATAGCTATAGCCGTTCTATGAACCTCAAAGCGCTCCGGTGTTGCCATCTGGAAGAAAATCGACTTTAAAAGTGGCGTGTTTTCGTACCCCAAACAAAATGGCCTCTACGACAGGCGCCATCTTGAATTTTTAAAAAGTTTCCCTGATAGGTAAAATTTGAGGGTAATTGTGGTGAAACAATAAAGTTTTTTTTCTTAAATCAAATAACACTTTAGAGTTGTGGCTCCGCTGTTTGGGGTCCAAAAATCAAAATTTTCAAAACTCTCCAAAGCGGCCGCCATTTTGTTTTTTTATTTTTTAAATATTTTTCCTTATCTTAAATGTCAAAATCTACCACTCTTGCAAGTTTGAACAAAATCGGTTGGAAAACAAAAAAGTTACAAACTTCGCCACAGCCGCCATCTTGTTTTTCCCAAATGTCATAATTTTTCCCCAGTTCGATTGGGGTATTGCACATTTTCCCCAAACATCATTATACCCTTTTCCACCTCCTTCTGGGAGAACAATTGTGTCAATCAGTGAGTCAGTGGTAATCGAGCTATATATAATATAACTAGTGTTTCGCCCTGGTGCGCGGGCTGCTGAAGCAGCCCGCGGGCATCGCCCTGTTGGGCTGTTAGTAACTTTGGAGAGTCGGACTGCGAATTGTGGAATTGGCATATTTCCGTCCTGTCAAATCACATTGCAATTTCTCTGCAATTTGCAGTGGTGATGCACTGTGAAAACTAAATGCTCTATTCTTTTTTCTAAAAACTTTGCTGGCTTATATGAAAATCATAGAGAAACTAATATAGTTACTACGTGAAAGATCTAATTAAAGCTAAGAATCCCCGGGTGCGGCTCAGCTGCCATCAACCACAAAAACTGCACCTGGCAACTTACAACACGCGCAAACTGAGATTAGACACGAAGTCAACCGATTATTAGCAAGTTACACTGGGACATCATAGAGTTATCTGAAGTCCGAAGAGAGGGAGAGGACTCGATAAACTTCAAATCCGGTAACTTGCTATACTACCGGGAGGGCGACCAACAGTCCCTAGGTGGTGTCGGGTCATAGTCCACAAGTCCCTTGTCAACAACGTGATTATAATCGGAAGTATTTCGACCAGGGTAGCGTACCTTATACTCAGAATATCCAAACGGTAAACCCCAGTACACCGTTATGATCGGGTAGTTTACTGCAAAGTTGGGAAAACGATGCGGTGATGAGCAGAGAGTGGGGCAATTTGGAGTTGGGCAACGGAATGCCAGAGGCCAGATGCTGGCCGACTTTATGGAGAAGGAAAAACTCTTTATGATGAAGTCCTTCTTCAGGAAGCCTGAAAGCCGGAAGTGGACCTGGATCAGTCCAGACGGAGATTTTATCATGTCGGCGAAAAAGCAAATTTTCAATGATGTACGTGGCACATTGAATATCAACGTAAAACTGGAAAGATCTCAACTGATACAATCCACGCTCCGACCATTACCGGCTCATATCTAAAACCCCGAAAGCTTTCAACTATAACTTCAGAACCGCTTCGAAACCCTTGAGAACAACATACATGTGGACAATCTAAACAACATGGTGCTGGATACTGTCCGTACGGTAGGGTTCTATATCTTTAAGACCCGCCGTCCCAAGCTTAAGAAACACTCCAACCAAACTCTCGTACTCATGGATCAGAGTCGTGAAATGAGGCTCTAGAGCTCAGCGGATGATCATCGTTATTGGCAGCTTAATAGGCAGATACTTAGTATTTGACGAGTGACCTTCTTCAATTTAATAGGAATCGTAAGAGACTATAAAGAGGAATAAAGTTTCCAAAAGTTTCGGGAGAGAATAAATCCTCTCACTCGAAATTTCCATAGTGTAGATGATATACTTTTTTGCATTTTGGAGTAAATTTCGAAGAAAATCGACATTCAAATTGGCATGATTTCGTACCTCAAAAAAAATGGCCACTACAACAGTGAACATCTTGATTTTTTTTCCAAGATTGGTCATAATCATAACATAAATGAGGGTTCTTGTAGTGCAACGGAAAAATATTTTTCTCTAACCAAACAACACTTTAGAGTTGTGGCCCCGCGGTTTGCGGTCTAAAAATCTATGTTTTTTCAGAACTCTCCAGCGCGCGCGCCATTCAGTTTTGTCATTTTTTCTCACTTTTTAAATATTTAGTGTCAAAATCAACCACTCTTGTATGTTTGATCAAAATCGGTTGGAAAACAAAAAAAATACAAATCTCCCCACAGCCGCGCATCTTGTTTTCCCAAATGTCATACTTTTTCCCCAGTTTGATTGGGGCTTTGCACATTTTACCCAAACATCTTTATCTTTTTCCACCTTCTTCTGGAGGAACAATGATGTCAATCAATCAGTGAGTGAGAGTATCAATCAGGATATGCTGGGTTTTCTGTAATTTTTTATGGCGGCCATTTTGTTATTCCGCCATTTTGAATATTTTTTTCGGTTCAGACTCTCCAGAGCGTCCGCCATTTTGTTATTGTTTTTTTTTCATTTTTCCAAATTTTATATTTCAAAATCTACTACTCTTGTAAGTTTGAACAAAATCGGTTGGAAAACAAAAAATGCAAACATCGCCACAACCACCATCTTGTTTTTCCCAAATGTCATATTTTTCCCCAGTTCGATTTGAGGTTTTGCACTTTCCTCCAAACATCATTATACCCTTTTCCACCTCCTTCTGGGAGAAAAATTATGTCAATGAGTCAGTGGTATTTAATTTTACCCCAGTTCGATTAAGGTTTTGCAATTATTTTCCCTAAACATCATTATACCATTTTTACCTCCTTCCGGAAGAATTATTTCAATCAGAGAGTGAGTCAGTCAGTGAGTGACGAAAAGTTTCCTAGCTTCTGTGCAGCCTCTCAACCAACCTGCCGAAGCTGCACGCCTCTCTATGTGGCGGTCGCTCCCAAACATCGCAAACCCGAACTTCGGCGTGTTTTTTTTACAAGTCAATACTTCTTCATAATATGCATAATTCGTCAATACATACCAACTTTCTTAATTGTCGGAAACTGCCTCAAAATAGCATTGAAATATTTAAAAAATGTATAAAATTTACATAATGGCCGCCACCGCGTCCGCCATATTGATTTTTCTATATTTCATATTTTTACTATATTTTAAAGCATATAGTGCACATTTTGATTTTCTTTCTTACTTGCACCCAGTTGCCGCAATAGAACTTGAAAAAAGGGTATCTCGAAAATGACTTTTTCCTCTGCAGGTTTCAGGGTTGCCAGACGTTGTCAACCAAAATATCAAAAAGTCATTTGTATACAGACTATACACAAGTCCTCATACTCAAAATTGTCAAAAAGTGGTTATTTTACTTTTTTTGCATTTTGGGGTAAATCTCAAAAGTTACCCCGAAATGGGGTAAAAATACTCTATTCTTCAATACATTGTATCTATATCTACAGCCGTTCTATGAACATCAAAGCGCTTCGGTGCTGCCATCTGGAAGAAAATCGACTTTAAAAATGGCGTGTTTTCGTACCCCAAACAAAATGGCCTCTACGACAGACGCCATCTTGAATTTTTAAAAAGTTTCCCCAATTGGTAGAATTTGAGGTTAATTGTGGTGAAACAATGAGGTTTTTTTTCTTAAACCAAACAACACTTTAGAGTTGTGGCCCCGCGGTTTGGGGCCCAAAAATCGAATTTTTGAAAACTCCAGCGTGGCCGCCATTTGGTTTTTGAGTTTTTTCTTATTTTTCTCAATTTTAAATATTAAAATCTACCACTCTTGTAAGTTTCAACAAAATCGGTTAGAAAACAAAAAAGTTACTAACTTCGCCACAGCCGCCATCTTGTTTATCCCAAATGTCATCATTTTTCCCCAGTTCGATTGGGGTTTTGCACATTTTCCTTTAATATCATTATACCATTTTTCACCTCCTTCTGGGAGAACAATTATTTTAATCAGTGAGTGAGTCAGTAAGTAAGTGAGTAATCGAGCTGTATATGCTGGGTTTTTTGTAATTTTGTAGGGCGGCCATTTTGATTTAACACTATTTTGATATTTTTTTCTCGCTTTAGGATCTGCTTACAGTCTTCTACAACTTTAGTTTGAGCACCATTTACCTATGTAGTACCATTTTGGCAGGCAGTACCCCGTCATGAGGATCTTGACCTGGACTTCCACTTTTAATTTTTCCCCAGTTCGATTGGGTTATGCACACACCTTTTTCCACCTCCTTCTGGAAGAACAATTATGTGATTAAGTGGTGTTTAATTTGATTTTCTGTAATTCTGTATGGCGGCCATTTTGTTTTTCGACCATTTTGAATTTTTTTTCTCGCTTCAGGATCTGCTTAGAGTCCTCTACAACTTTAGTTTGAGCACCATCTACCTATGTAGTACCATTTTGGCGGGCAGTTCTCCGTCATGAGGATCTTGACCTGGACTTCCACTTTAAAATTTTTTTTCTATGTTATCTAAATTCTAAATACTTTTTTTGTACATTGTACCCATCTACAAATGCTCCTTTTGGGTAATAAAAATGTAAGGTACTTGGAAATTACCCTTACTTTAAATTCAAGTGTTGCCATCTTTTCGATATACAAATAGTCAAATTCCATTAGTTTTCGCAAAATTTAATGGTTTTTGATAAAAAATATTAAAAAATGCCGCTTTTTCTATTTTTCACTTTTTTGGGGTAAATCTCAAAAAGTACCATAAAAATGGGTATTTTTTTTTCACAAGGCAATACTTCTCTATAATTTGCGTAATTTGTCAATACATGCCAACTTTCTCAATTGTCGTAAATTGCCTCAAAATAGCCTTGACATATTTAAAAAATGTATAAAATTTACAAAATGGCCGCCACCGCGTCCGCCATGTTGTTTTTTTTTATATTTCATATTTTTCCTATACTAAGCAACATAAACTGCGTGCAATGACGTTTTGATTTTTTTTCTCACTTGCACTCAGCCGCCGCAATAGGACTTGAAAAAAGGGTATCTCGAAAATGTCTTTTTCCTTAGCAGTTTCTAGGGTTGCCAGACGTTGCCAACCAAAATACCATAAAGTCATTTGTATACAGACTATACACAAGTCCTCATACTCGAAATTGTCAAAAAGTGGTTATTTCACTTTTTTGCATTTTGGGGTAAATCTCAAAAGTTACCCCGAAATGGGGTAAAAATATTTTACTAATGAATACCTTGTACCTATAGCTATAGCCGTTTTATGAACCTCAAAGCGCTCCGGTGTTGCCATCTGGAAGAAAATCGACTTTAAAAATGGCGTGTTTTCGTACCCCAAACAAAATGGCCTCTACGACAGGCGCCATCTTGAATTTTAAAAAAGTTTCCCCGATTGCTAAAATTTGAGGGTAATTGTGATGAAACAATAAAGTTTTTTTTCTTAAATCAAATAACACTTTAGAGCTGTGGCCCCGCGGTTTGGGGTCCAAAAATCAAAATTTTCAAAACTCTCCAAAGCGGCCGCCATTTTGTTTTTTTATTTTTTAAATATTTTTCTCAATTTTAAATGTCAAAATCTACTACTCTTGCAAGTTTGAACAAAATCGGTTGGAAAACAAAAAAGTTACAAATTTAGCCACAGCCGCCATCTTGTTTTTCCCAAATGTCATAATTTTTCCCCAGTTCGATTGGGGTTTTGCACATTTTCCCCAAACATCATTATACCCTTTTCCACCTCCTTCTGGGAGAACAATTGTGTCAATCAGTGAGTCAGTGGTAATCGAGCTATATATAATATAATAACTAGTGTTTCGCCCTGGTGCGCGGGCTGCTGAAGCAGCCCGCGGGCATTGCCCTGTTGGACTGTAAACAGCGGCCTTTGGACAGTCTGTCTGCGAATTGTGGAATGCGTTATTTATTGCCATGCCATCCGATAAAATCACATTGGAATTTGTCTGCAAGTTGCAGTGCGGTGTGGTGACGGTGATGCATGGTGAAAATTAATACTGTTTTTTTTATAAAACTTTGCTAGCTTATATTAAAATCATCATCATATCGGCCCCCCGACATCCACTGCTGGGTATAGGCCTCCCCCAAAGATCTCCACGACGATCGGTCTTGCGCTGCTTATATAGCATGAGCATCCGCTGAGCTCTGAAACTTCATTGCATATGCTGTTTTCAAGGGCTTCAAAGCGGTTTTGCAGTTTAAGCATTAAAACCATAGAGAAACTAATAAGAAATTCTGTTTTCGTGGCTTTCTATTAATCGATTTCCAAACTATTTGTGAATTTGTCCAGAATAATCGTTTTGCTATTTCGAGTTTCTGTTCTTGCTTTTACTATTCATGGTGTGACCTAAACGGGATCCCATTAAAGCAACCTGCAGCTCTAGCTTAGGGATCGTTGCAGTTTTCAGGTGCAACTTTATATTTCCCAGCTACAAAGGCCACATCGTCATCTCTACTCAGTAAGCGAAAGTGGCATAATGCTTGCTCAGAGGCGTCAATAGAAATGTGTAATCTTAACTTAGTCATCTGTGAGAAACCATAACATCTGGGTACTGAAAATAATTTGCAAGTCTCAAGCTTCTGAACCAATACCAATCTTTGTTCATCTTCTCGACGATTTGATCATCCCATTTGATCGTAGACCGCCAAATTTCCTGCAGCAATATCTTTCAATAAATCAGGAAGGGACATAAACATACCCAGTGACATTAAAATTTTTAGCAACTCGCGATTTGTTGGCGGTCGCAAACCTTCGTTGATCTCTTTGTCCACCTACTTAAAGCTGAGATCAAACCCTAAAGTATCTGTGGCTGGTTTCCAATTGCTGGGTCTATTAGAGGCCCAACTTTAAGTCAAAACCTCCTGCCTTATGAATCACAATCAGTCGCTTCATCCCCTTTTCGTTAATTATCCGTGGAGTCGAGATAGTCATCAACGTAGTGCCTTTCCTTAATGGTTTCCACTGCTTGTGGATGATGACATGAAACAAAATCATCAGTATTACGACGAATAATACAAGTAGCTGTGCATGGAGATGATGTGGCACCAAAGGTCATCGAGGTGAACTTATAAGTTTCTGAGAGCTTCTTTCTTTTCATAACCCTCCAAAGGAAGCACTGGGCATTTTGATCCTGATCATTTACTTAAACTGCAGGAACAATTCCCTGATATCTGTAGTAACGGCTACTTTTCTTTTTCGGAACCTAACCAGGACATCATCTAATGAATTCTAAATATCTGGGCCAGTCAGTAATTCGCTATTCAGAGACACTTCTTGAGTTTCGGCTTTCGCATCAAAAACAAGTCTAAGTTTTCCAAGTTTTTTGATATTTCTAACGCCAAAATGTAGGAGATGCCAAACTCGAGCAACTGGTGCCTGAGCAGTTTTCTTGGCATAATCTTTTTCCAACATGTTATGCGTCTGCTTCGTGAAGTCTACTGCGAAGCTCGGATCAAAGTCCATTATCTTCTCAATCAAACGTAATCTACTTTCGGCGTTTCTCTTGTTGTTGGGTTGGGAAGCTTGATGTCATCGTTTCTTCACAGCAAAGCAGACTCCCAGAGCCGTCGATTTTCTTCGACTTAGTATCGATAATGTGAAGTGCTCGTCATTCTTCTCGAGAATATCTAGGTAGCTTAGAATTCGTGATGCCTATGCTATCAAGTCTAAAGAAATTCTCTAATAAGAAGTGAAGTTCATCCCCTTTTTCGGACTGTAATGACAAGCAAACTCGGGCATAATCTTCCTCGAAATTGACGACGAAACTTCATGCAAAATCCAACTAAGTTCGGTGAGAGAGGCAACAGGCTCATCCTTCCTGCCTTCTTTTATTTCTCGGCTTATATTCAAATGACAATAACCTTGGCCTATGAGGAATTGAGGATTGTCTGTCGATCGAGATGGTCGTATTAAGAAATCATATTGCCATCAATAGGCAATATGCAGCATTTTTTTGTATCAAATCAAAAGTATAATGCGTGAGAAAATCAACTGTAATATTAAAACCTTTCCCTTCCTTTTTTTCGTGATATAGTTAGGTACTTGAAGTTAGCACGCATCAGCACCCGCCGAAAACACTCTGTACAAAATGGTCATGTTTTGTGACTTCACCAACCATGATTTTAGGCGCGATTTTTATGGAGTTAGCCAAAAAAATGATATCCCTAAATTTGGCGTCTAAGTACCAACATACATGTTGTGGAATGGCACGTAGATGTAGGACTGTAGATGATTGAAACTCACTGGTAGCTTGACTGAAGGCAGGGTTTATTTTTGGAAGCAAAAGACACATACAAACTTGTATATTTTAACTCAAATTACTTATAAAAGTATGGAACACGAACCACACGCAATGGTGCCCGGAAACGAAGAGAGAGTGGGAAGCGAACCTCCAATTGAAGCAGTGATGTACAATAAAAATAGTGTTGGGTAACATGCCAACACATGTGTCATACAAAATATTATTTCTCATTCAATATTCTATCTGACTGTAAAGTGCATTATATCCAAAAATGAAAAAAAAAACGTTATGTTCCCCTGATTTCATCGTGTGATAAAACTAAAATAATACATTGTTTTTTTGTTCCATCATGTTTTTAATACGTATCCGCAGCGATCAATCTCAATTTTTTTATCAAAATCGGTGACTTATGCATATTCCCTGTTGAGTGTCTTGGAAACGTGAAGTTCTTCGTACGAACTCATTCAAGGCTGAAGGATACTGTATCTGTCATAATAAGCATGAAAAAGACGATCTTGCCAGGTTGTTACAGCCGCCCACCGCATCCTGAAACGCCAACTCAACGCTTTACCTTCCGGCTCCTGCCACGTTGGCTACACTGCTCTCCACGAGTGATACGGTGGACCCTTCATCAAGCAGATCACACGTGTTAAAGTTGCCTTCAGTTCCCTGGACGGTCACGGGAAGCACCTTCAAAAAGACTCATTTTTGAAACTTGCTGATGCCGTTTGCGGTAGTCGCGGTAGTCTTTGGGTCTTTCTTCTATGCGTTTTTCGTCTGCGTTCAGACATTTTATTTTATTTTATTTTAACAATCTTCGGGAAGCTTACAGCTAGGTTAAGAATAAAGTGGTTAACTTAAATAAATATCAAGGGCCAATTACAAGCTTCCACATATAGGTGAAAATCATTAATAAGAACAGTGTTGGCCTACATTATGTTAAAAATTTAAGGTAAGTACCTATATTACACCCAGTAATTAAAGTATAAATAAGTTGGAAGTAGTTTTCAAAAATATTTGTTAGAAAAATAACTATTACCTAACATTCGCCTAAATTTACTTGAAGAAGTGTTGAAAATGTATATTTCAAATCAAAAAATATATAGAGAAAAAACAAATATTTAATTTTAAATAAAGCAATACTATATACATAATGACTAATGTTCGTGCGTGCACCTTATAATGTTAGTTATGCATGCTTTCTTTTCTATTTTCATGTTTTGATTTATACAATGCTTAAAACTTGCGAACTCTCATGGGCACACAAACCCTAGTGGTTTTGCCAGTGAGTAAATGTATAATAGAATCTGTATGTAATATGTCTTAAACAATAAACAATAAAAAAATAAAAAAATCTAATTGTTTTGCAACACTATTGAAACACCTGCTTGTTCTGAAAAAGAAAGAATTTCGCCGATACTTCGTTTTGCACCAGGGAACGTGAAGTACGTTAGGTTTACGGAAGGAAGCTACTAATCGTAAACGAATGCCACTCAAAAGCTCAGGACAATCAACAGAGCCACCTGCTATGCTGAGAAGGTGCGATAGATCTGCAATGCGTCTTCTTTCTACAAGTGGTAAAAATGAAACTTACGACATCGCTGATCGTAATCACGAGTATATTTATTCGTTTTAAACTGTAAATACCGCAGAAACCGTTTCTGAATCCTTTCAATTCGCGTTTCATATAGTTTGTGACAGGGGCTCCATACTTGAGAGGCATATTCTAAATGACTACGTACGTAAGCACAGTAAAGTATTTTTAGAGCTTTTATAGAGTTGAATCGTGTAACATCATCATAACGAAGCCGAGAGCTTTAGATGCCTTAGCCACAATGTTGTCTATGTGTTCATCAAAAAGCAAATTAGCTATCAAAGGTTACTCCTAGGTCACGTATGGTAGTAACTCTGGTAACATCAGTGCCTAATAGTTTGTAAGATGATAACATGGGTTTAGATTTTCGGGTATAAATACAGACATAGCATTTGGAGACATTAATGTCAAGTTTGTTAACATGGCAGTAATGCTCAAATCTAGTGAGACCCTCCTTCAGATGCTGAGCGTCTTGAGTTGAGTTGATCGGCATCAATACCTTCATGTCATCAGCGTACATAATGATTTTGACATGAGTAAAACATGACGAGATATCGTTTATGAAGATGTTGAAGAGCAATGGTCCTAGTAAAGAGCCTTGAGGAACGCCCGATGGTATTAACATGGGAGAAGAAGTGTGGCCATTAAGAACAACAGTCTGGAATTTTTCTTTAACGTAAGAGGAGAACCATTTAAATAAATTACCCTTAATACCTATAGCTTGCAGTTTACGTAAAAGTGTTGTGTGATCAATACGATCAAAACATTTATTATAGTCCGTGTAAACTACATCAACCTGAGACGGTACAGTCAAATGTTTTGTCAGGAAGTCGCTACATAAGATAAGGTTAGACGTCTTCGATCTGCCCTTAACGAAGCCGTGCTGCTCTGGACATAAAGATTGCGTAACGGATGCGTAGACTTGTTTGTAGACAATTTTTTCCAAATATTTTGCTAACAAACTAAGGTTGGAAATCGGTCTATAATTGTCGACTACATTTTTAAGCCCTTTTTTGTGAATTGGCGTAATAAAGGCAGATTTCCAGATATCAGGCATAATGCCTTCACCCAGTGAACGCCTAAACAGGATACTAAGAGGAACTCGGAACAACTCGCAATAATTATAATTGCTGGGATATTGTCGGGGCCGGCAGACTTATTTAAGTCGAGTGATGCTAATAGTTTGGAAACTTCTAATGTGTCAACTTCAATCTTCACAGGAAGAGTCCATGTCCACTACGTCATCCAAAATATTAACGGACTGAGTATTGTGTAAAAAAGTGGAGTGAAATTAATCGCTAAACATTTCACAGATAACTTCCCCGTCTTCAGATGTGCGCTGTCCAAAGTGAAAAACAGAAGGATAGTAGAGTATTATGTTGATTTTTCAGCTTTACATCACGTCACTTCACATCACATCAGGGTGAAGTAACTTATGGTGACTGCCTTTGCAAGTTGAGCACCAGACTTTTAATAAGCTTATTTTGCGCTTGCAGATCCTCTTCCAGCGTTGGATAACGTCTTCACTTTTGAACTTGTCACAGGCAGTAGGTAATCTGATGGCCCGTGTCATCACAAAAATGCATTTAGCTTGTAGCTCGGGTTTTTTCTTCGTGTTGTTCGTCAAATCTACCTTATTGGGCGGGATCGGTCGTTTGTATGTAACTGATTTAGAAGACTTTGGTGGTGGTGGTTCTATGCCGCCCTTCCGAGTCCGCAAGCGGTGCTCATTGATTCATTATTGCAGGCGGGATGAAACGATCCGTTTTATTTTTAGCAAGCAAGAGGGGTTTTGGTAATAACAATGTGGCGGTACTTGGAAAATAACTTTACTTTCAAATTCCAGTGCCATCTTTTTGATATAAAAATAGTCAAATGTCATTAGTATTGGCAATATCTAATGGTTTTTAAGATAATGATTGTTTAATTAAAAAAAATAGTCTTTGAAGAAAAAATTTGAGAGTAATTGTGGTGAAACAAAAAGGTTTTTGTCTTAAACTCTACAGCACTTCAGAGTTGTGGCCCCGCGGTTTGGGGTCCAAAATTCGAATTTTCAAAACTCTCCAGCGTGGCCGCCATTTTGTTTTGAGTTATTATCTTATTTTTCTAAATTTGAAATGTCAAAATCTACCACTGTTGTAAGTTTGAACAAAATCGGTTGGAAAACAAAAAGTTACAAACCTCGCCACAGCCGCCATCTTGTTTTTCGCAAAAGTAATAATTTTTACCTAGTTCGATTAAGATTTTGCACATTTCCCCCAAACATCATTATACTCTTTTCCATCAGTCAGTGAGTGAGTAGTTATTAAACAATACTAAATAGAGTAGTTATTATCGAGGTATATAAGTAATCAGCCAGCTGCGACCAAATAGGTTTTCTGTAATTTTGTGTGGCGGTCATTTTGTTTTTCACCATTTCGATTTTTTTTCTCGCTTCAGGATCTGCTTAGAGTCTTCTACAACTTTAGTTTGAACACCATCTACCTATGTAGTGCCATTTTGGCAGGCAGTACCCCGTCATGAGGATCTTGACCTGGACTTCAACTTTTAATTTTTCCCCAGTTCGACTGGGTTTTGCACATACCTTTTTCCACCTCCTTCTGGGAGAACAATTATGTGAGTAAGTGTTGTTTAATTGACAACATATCAAAATTTTTATCCTGTTTTTTTATTTGTTATTTAGAAATTACTGGTGAAAACATGAGACACGTATTTTTTAATTTTCCAATATTTTTATTTTAAGTCAACGTAATATTAATTTGAAAACTTATCTATTCTAAAAGAGCGTAAGTGCCGTTTAAAGGATTTTTGGCGGACAATATCCTTTGCCCATA
Source organism: Agriphila tristella (assembly GCA_928269145.1). NCBI lineage: Eukaryota > Metazoa > Arthropoda > Insecta > Lepidoptera > Crambidae > Agriphila > Agriphila tristella. The sequence continues at coordinate 25,412,088 of OV743439.1, forward strand.
TGGATAAAAAAAATCATTATGACGTCAACCTGCCAATCTAATCTATGGACGGTAATGACGTTTGTTTGTTTATCTTTTGCTCGAGGTTGTTTTCTTTTATTGTCGCTATTTTTACCTTATTTTCAACAATAATAATAGATATTCGTAAATTAGATTCTATAATCTCATGTGTAGTTCCTGCCTGCAAAAATACTGTGATTGAATGCCCAAACAAACACTGTTTTACGTGCCAAACCAAAGTCTACACGTTTACAAGTGGTGTGTTGCTTTAAAGTTTTATGGAAATTGAAACAAATGCACTTCAAAACAAACTGTATTTATTAAACAAATTCAAACGTACACAATATCTTTTTATTTCTAAAAATAAAATGTTTCGCAGAAGAATTCAGCTTTTGCAGCATGATGAAGTCCATTTTGGTAAGGTTGCGACTGTCTGCTATTAAAAATCCTTCAGAAAACTTGATATTATATTTCGATAGATGTTAAATTTAACCAAAATACTAATTCAAGTTACAAATATCATGAATACATTCAAAACAAAACTAATTAAAGTGAAAAATATTTTGATTCTTGACACAGACTTTGACATAAATGGTAACCTTGACAGCGAGTTTTTATGATTATTATTTTTTAAGATAAAATCACACACCTTTTTCACGCAAAGGAGTTAAATATTTAATATTCCTTTATCTCGATGATACAGCGTTTTTTCTACATTTATTTCGTTAAATTATTGATCAAAAGCCCCGAAAAATTATGTACGGTGTCAGAAATTGAAAAACCTCGAAATGGTTTTCGATTTAAGGTACCTTGTAAAAAATGAAAACATGTCAATTTGGTTTTCTGTAATTTTGTATGGTGTCCATTTTGTTTTTCCACCATTTTGATTTTTTTTTCTCGCTTCAGGATTTTCTTAGTCTTCTACAATTTTAGCTTGAGCACCATCTACCTATGTAGTACCATTTCGGCAGACAGTACCCCGTCATGAAGATCTTGACTTGGGCTTCTACTTTTAATATTTTTTTCTGATAGTTTTATAAATTTTAAATACTTTTTCCATACATTGTAAACATCTACAAATGCTCCTTTTTGGTAATAAAAATGTAAGGTTCTTGGAAAATAAACCTTTTTCAATTTCAGTGTTGCCATCTTTTCGTTACGAAAATAGTCAAATGTCATTAGTATTGGTAAAATCTAACGGTTTTTGATAAAAAATGCTGCTTTTTCTATTTTTCACTTTTTTGGGGTAAATCTCAAAAAGCACCCTAAAAATGGGTTTTTTTTTCAATACTTCTTCATAATATGCATAATTTCTCAGTACATGCCAACTTTCTCAATTGTCGTAAACTGCCTCAAAATAGCCTTAAAATATTTTAAAAAATGTATAAAATTTACAAAATGGCCGCCACCGCGTCCGCCATATTGTTTTTTTTGCACATTTTCTTAAAATATCATTATACCATTTTTCACCTCCTTCTGGGAGAACAATTATTTTAATCAGTGAGTCAGTCAGTAAGTGAGTAATCGAGCTGTATATGCTGGGTTTTCTGTAAATTTGTATGGCGGCTATTTTGTTTTTCGACCATTTTGATTTTTTTTTCTCGCTTCAGGATCTGCTTAGAGTCCTCTACAACTTTAGTCTGAGCACCATCTACCTATGTAGTACCATTTTGGCGGGCAGTTCTCCGTCATGAGGATCTTGACCTGGACTTCCACTTTTTTTTTTTTTTGTAATAGTTTTATAAATTGTGAATACTTTTTCCGTACATTGTACACATCTACAAATGCTCCTTTTAGGTAATTAAAATGTAAGCTTCTTGGAAACTCATCCTTCTTTCAATTTCAGTGTTGCCATCTTTTCGATATACAAATAGTCAAATTTCATTAGTATTCGCAAAATTTAATGGTTTTTGATAAAAAATATTTAAAAATGCCGCTTTTTCTATTTTTCACTTTTTTGAGGTAAATCTCAAAAAGTACCCTAAAAATGGGTATTTTTTTTTTCACAAGGCAATACTTCTCTATAATTTGCGTAATTTGTCAGTACATGCCAACTTTCTCAATTGTCGTAAACTGCCTCAAAATAGCCTTGACATATTTAAAAAATGTATAAAATTTACAAAATGGCCGCCACCGCGTCCGCCATGTTGTTTTTTTTATATTTCATATTTTTCCTATACTAAGCATCATAAACTGCGTGCAATGACGTTTTGTTTTTTTTTCTCACTTGCACCCAGTCGCCGCAATAGGACTTGAAAAAAGGGTATCTCGAAAATGTCTTTTTCCTTAGCAGTTTCTAGGGTTGCCAGACGTTGCCAACCAAAATACCATAAAGTCATTTGTATACAGACTATACACAAGTCCTCATACTCGAAAATGTCAAAAAGTGGTTATTTCACTTTTTTGCATTTTGGGGTAAATCTCAAAAGTTACCCCGAAATGGGGTAAAAATATTTTACTAATGAATACCTTGTACCTATAGCTATAGCCGTTCTATGAACCTCAAAGCGCTCTAGTGTTGCCATCTGGAAGAAAATCGACTTTAAAAATGGCGTGTTTTCGTACCCCAAACAAAATGGCCTCTACGACAGGCGCCATCTTGAATTTTTAAAAAGTTTCCCCGATTGCTAAAATTTGAGGGTAATTGTGATGAAACAATAAAGTTTTTTTTCTTAAATCAAATAACACTTTAGAGTTGTGGCCCCGCGGTTTGGGGTCCAAAAATAAAAATTTTCAAAACTGTCCAGCGTGGCCGCCATTTTGTTTTTGCATTTGTTTTATATTTTTCTCAATTTTGAATGTCAAAATCTACCACTTTTGCAAGTTTGAACAAAATCGGTTGGAAAACAAAAAAGTTACAAACTTCGCCACAGCCGCCATCTTGTTTTTCCCAAATGTCATAATTTTTCCCCAGTTCAATTGGGGTATTGTACATTTTCCCCAAACATCATTATACCTTTTTCCACCTCCTTCTGGGAGAACAATCATGTCAATCAGTGAGTGGTAATCGAGCTATATATAGTATAACTAGTGTTTCGCCCTGGTGCGCGGGCTGCTGAAGCAGCCCGCGGGCATCGCCCTGTTGGACTGTAAACAGCGGCCTTTGGACAGTCTGACTGCGAATTGTGGAATGCGGTATTTATTGCCATGCCATCCGATCAAATCACATTGGAATTTGTCTGCAAGTTGCATTGCGGACTGCGGTGTGGTGACGGTGATGCATGGTGGAAATTAATGCTGTTTTTTTTCTAAAACTTTGCTGGCTTATATTAAAATCATCATCATATCAGCCCCCCGACACCCACTGCTGGGTATAGGCCTCCCTCAAGGATCTCCACGACGATCGGTCTTGCGCTGCTTATATAGCATGAGCATCCGCTGAGCTCTGAAACTTCATTGCATATGCTGTTCTCAAGGGCTTCAAAGTGGTTTTGGAGTTTAAGTATTAAAACCATAGAGAAACTAATAAGAAGTTCTGTTTTCGTGGCTTTCTATTAATCCATTTCCAAACTGTTTGTGAATTTGTCCAGAATAATCGTTTTGCTATTTCGAGTTTCTGTTCTTGCTTATACCATTCATGGTGTGACCTAAACGGGCTTCCATTAAAGCAACCTGCAGCTCCAGCTTAGGGATCGTTGCAGTTTTCAGGTGCAACTCTACATTTCCCAGCTACAAAGGCCACATCGTCATCTCTAGTCAGTAAGCGAAAGTGGCATAATGCTTGCTCAGAGGCGTCAACAGAAATGTGTAATCTTAACTTAGTCATCTGTGAGAAACCATAGCATCTGGGTACTGAAAATAATTTGCAAGTCTCAAGCTTCTGAACCAATACCAATCTTTGTTCATCTTCTCGACGATCATCCCATTTGATCGTAGACCGCCAAATTTCCTGCAGCAATATCTTTCAATTAATCAGGAAGGGACATAAACATACCCAGTGACATTAAAATTTTTAGCAACTCGCGATTTGTTGGCGGTCACAAACCTTCGTTGATCTCTTTGTCTACCTACTTAAAGCTGAGATCAAACCCTAAAGTGTCGTGGCTGGTTTCCAATTGCTGGGTCTATTAGAGGCCCAACTTCAAGTCAAAACCTCCTTCCTTATGAATCACAATCAGTCGCTTCATCCCCTTTTCGTTATCCGTGGAGTCGAGATAGTCATCAACGTAGTGCCTTTTCTTAAGGGGTGGTAATAGGAAAACATGGTTTGCGCGGGCCATTTTTTTACAAAGAAAACGTAAACTTGTAGCCACCAAAAAAATCATACTCGGGCTAAAGAGTTTATCTAGTTGCAACAATCATAAAATTGTGTATAACCTTAACAGATGGTTTTAGAAAAAAAATCAGAATATCACCAAAAGCGCTTGTCGCGGGCCATATCTTTGGTGTAAATAATAACGGAAACGTATTGAATTCTACATCAAAATACACTTTAACGTACTGTGCAGTTGCTCCAATAACTTTTTTTCAAGAAAGATAATTGTGCTAAAGATAATGATGAAAAAACAACGAAAAACGTTGAAAAAGTGCAGAAGTGAGGTTATTTTCCATACTCTTTACACGTAAAGGAAAAGACAGAGACAAATGATTTCGCGTAAGGGAGCCTTAATGGTTTCCACTGCTTGTGGATGATGACATGAAACAAAATCATCAGTATTACGACGAATAATACAAGTAGCTGTGCATGGAGATGATGTGGCACCAAAGGTCATCGACGTGAACTTATAAGTTTCTGAGAGCTTCTTTCTTTCCATAACCCTCCAAAGGAAGCACTGGGCATTTTGATCCTGATCATTTACTTAAACTGCAGGAACAATTCCCTGATATCTGTAGTAACGGCTACTTTTCTTTTTTGATACCTAACCAGGACATCATCTAATGAATTCTAAATATCTGGGCCAGTCAGTAATTCGCTATTCAGAGACACTTCTTGAGTTTCGGCTTTCGCATCAAAAACAAGTCTAAGTTTTCCATGTTTTTTGATATTTCTAACGTCAAAATGTAGGAGATACCAAACTCGATCAACTGGTGCCTGAGCAGTTTTCTTGGCATAATCTTTTTCCAACATGTTATGCATCTGCTTCGTGAAGTCTACTGCGAAGCTTGGATCAAAATCCATTATCTTCTCAATCAAACGTAATCTATTTTCGGCGTTTCTCTTGTTGTTGGGTTGGGAAGCTTGATGTCATCGTTTCTTCACAGCAAAGCAGACTCCCAGAGCCGTCGATTTTCTTCGACATAGTATCGATAATGCGAAGTGCTCGTCATTCTTCTCGAGAATATCTAGGTAGCTTAGAATTCCTGATGCCTATACTATCAAGTCTAAAGAAATTCTCTAATAAGAAGTGAAGTTCATCCTCTTTTTCGGACTGTAGTGACAAGCAAACTCGGGCATAATCTTCCTCGAAATTGACGACGAAACTTCATGCAAAATCCAACTAAGTTCAGTGAGAGAGGCAACAGGCTCATCCTTCCTGCCTTCTTTTATTTCTCGGCTTATATTCAAATGACAATAACCTTGGCCTATGAGGAATTGAGGATTGTCTGACGATCGAGATTGTCGTATTAAGAAATCATGCTGCCATCAATAGGGAATATGCAGCATTTTTTTTTTGTATCAAATCAAAAGTATAATGCGTGAGAAAATCAACTGTAAAATTAAAACTTTTCCCTTCCTTTTTTTCGTGATATAGTTACTTGAAGTTAGCATGCAGCAGCACCCGCCGAAAACACTCTATACAAAATGGTCATGTTTTGTGACTTCACCAACCATGATTTTAGGCGCGATTTTTATGGAGTTAGCCAAAAAAATTAAGTCCCTAAATTTTGCGTTTAAGTACCAACATACATGTTGTGGAATGGCACGTAGATGTATGACTGTAGAGGTTTGAAACTCACTGGTAGCTTGACTGAAGGCAGGGTTTATTTTTGGAAGCAAAAGGCACATACAAACTTGTATATTTTAACTCAAATTACTTATAAAAGTATGGAACACGAACCACACGCAACGGTGCCCGGAAACGAAGAGAGAGTAGGAAGCGACCCTCCAATTGAAGCAGTGATGCACAATAAAAATAGTGTTGGGTAACATGCCAACACATGTGTCATACAAAATATTATTTCTCATTCGATATTCTATCTGACTAAAGTGCATATATCCAAAAATGAAAAAAAAATCGTTATGTTCCCCTGATTTCATCGTGTGATAAAACTAAAATAATACATTGTTTTTCTGTTCCATCATGTTTTTAATACGTACCCGAAGCGATCAATCTCAATTTTTTATCAAAATCGGTGACTTATGCATATTCCCTGTTGAGTGTCTTGGAAACGTGAAGTTCTTCACCGTACGAACTCATTCAAGGCTGAAGAATACTGTATCTGTCATAATAAGCGTCAGAGAGACGATCTTGCCAGGTTGTTACAGCCGCCCACCGCACCCTGAAACGCCAACTCAACGCTCCACCTTCCGGCTCCTGCCACGTTGGCTACACTGCTCTCCACGAGTGACACGGTGAACCCTTCATCAAGCAGAGCACACGTGTTAAAGTTGCCTTCAGTTCCCTGGACGGTTACGGGAAGCACCTTCAAAAAGACTCGTTTTTGGAACTTGCCGATGCCGACCAGATGTTTGCGGTAGTCGCTGTAGTCTTTGGGTCTTTCTTCTATTCGTTTTCGTCTGCGTTCAGACATTTTATTTTATTTTATTTTAACAATGTTCGGGAAGCTTACAGCTAGGTTAAAAATAAAGTAGTTAACTTAAATAAATATCAAAAACAGAAGGATAGTAGAGTATTATGTTGATTTTTCAGCTTTACATCACGTCACTTCACATCACATCAGGGTGAAGTAACTTATGGTGACTGCCTTTGCAAGTTGAGCACCAGACTTTTAATAAGTTTATTTTGCGCTTGCAGATCCACTCCCAGCGTTGGTTAACGTCTTCACTTTTGAACTTGTCACAGGCAGTAGGTAATCTGATGGCCCGTGTCATCACAAAAATGCACTTAGCTTGTTGCTTGGGTTTTTTCTTCGTGTTGTTCGTCAAATCTACCTTATTGGGCGAGATCGGTCGTTTGTATGTAACTGATTTAGAGGACTTCGGTGGTGGTGGTTCTATGCCGCCCTTCCGAGTCCGCAAGCGGTGCCCTTTGATTCATTATTGCAGGCGGGATGAAACGATCTGTTTTATTTTTAGCAAGAGGGGTTTTTGGAAATAACAATGTGGCGGTACTTGGAAAATAACTTTCAACTCCAGTGACATCTGTTCGATATAAAAATAGTCAAATGTCATTAGTATTGGCAAAATTTAATGGTTTTTAAGATAAATATTTTTTATTTGAAAATAATGGTTTTTGACCGCTATATGGCCACTACAACAGTGCAGTTGCAAAAACCAGTGTATCAAGGGTTATCCAGGGTTATTTTGGTGAAACGGTAAAATATTTTTCTTAAACCAAACAACGCTTCAGAGTTGTAGCCCCGCGGTTCGGGATCCAAAAATTGGTTTATTCATAACTCTCCAGCGTGGCCGCACTTTAGTTTTTGTCATTTTTTCTATATTTTTTTTTTATTTTAAAATCTACCAAAAGTAAGTTTGAGCAAAATCGGTAAGAAAACAAAAAAGTTACTAACTTTGCCACAGCCGCCATTTTGTTTTTCCCAAATAACAAATTTTACCCTGTTTGACTTTGGTTTTGCATATTTCCTCCAAACATCATCACACCTACCCTTTTTCACCTCCTTCGAGAGAACAATAATTATGTCTATCAGTCAGTGAGTAAATGGTATTTAATTTTTCCCCAATTCCATTGGGGTTTTGCACATTTTCCTCAAATGTCATTATACCCTTTTTTACCACCTTCTGGGAGAACAATTATTTTAGTCAGTGAGTGAGTCAGTCAGTAAGTGAGTAATCGAGCTCTATATGCTGGGTTTTCTGTAATTCTGTATGGCGGCCATTTTGATCTGCTTAGAGTCCTCTACAACTTTAGTTTGAGCACCATCTACCTATGTAGTACCATTTTGGCAGGCAGTACCCCGTCATGAGGATCTTGACCTGGACTTCCACTTTTAATATTTTTTTCTGATAGTTTTCTAAATTCTAAATACTTTTTCCAAACATTGTACCCATCTACAAATGCTCCTTTTTGGTAATAAAAATGTAAAGTTCTTGGAAAATAAACCTTTTTCAATTTCAGTGTTGCCATCTTTTCGATATAAAAATAGTCAAATGTCATTAGTATTGGCAAAATCTAATGGTTTTTGATAAAAAATATTTAGAAATGCCGCTTTTTCTATTTTTCTCTTTTTTGGGGTAAATCTCAAAAAGTAACCTAAAAATGGGTATTTTTTTTACAAGGCAATACTTCTTCATAATATGCATAATTCGTCGATACATGCCAACTTTCTCTATTGTCGGAAACTGCCTCAAAATAGCCTTGAAATATTTAAATAATGTATAAAATTTACAAAATGGCCGCCACCACGTCCGCCATATTGATTTTTCTATATTTCATATTTTTCTTATATTCTGCAGCATATACTTAGTGCAACGACGTTTTGATTTTTTAGTTTTTTTAGTTGCCGCAATAGGACTTGAAAAAAGGGTATCTTGAAAATGACTTTTTCCTCTGCAGGTTTCAGGGTTGCCAGACGTTGTCAACCAAAATACCAAAAAATCATTTTTATACAGACTATACACAAGTCCTCATACACGAAATTTTCTAAAAATGGTTATTTCACTTTTTTGCATTTTGGGGTAAATCTTTAATACTATTAAAAGTTAACCTGAAATGGGGTAAAAGTACTCTATTAATCAATACATTGTATCTATACCTACAGCCGTTCTGTAACCCTCAAAGCGCTCCGGTGCTGCCATCTGGAAGAAAATCTACTTTAAAAATGGCGTGTTTTCGTACCCCAAACAAATGGCCTCTATGACACGACAGGCGCCATCTACAACACTCACTTCAGAGTTGTGGCCCCGCGGTTTGGGGTCCAAAAATCTAATTTTTTTAAACTCTCCAGTGTGGCTGCCATATTTTTTTTTTTTGTTTGTTTCTTATTTTACTCAATTTTAAATATCAAAATCTACCATTTTTGTAAGTTTGAACAAAATCGGTTAGAAAACAAAAAAGTTAAAAATTTCGCCACAGCTGCCATCATGTTTTTCCCAAATGTCATAATTTTTCCCTAGTCGATTGGGGTTTTGCACATTTTACCCAAACATCATTATACCCTTTTCCACCTTCTTCGGAGAGATCAATTATTTCAATCAGTGAGTGAGTCAGTCAGTGAGTGAGCTGTAATCGAGCTATATATGCCGGGGTTTTCTGTAATTTTGTATGACATTATTTTCTGCCATTTTGAATATTTTTTCCTCGCTTCAGGATCTGCTTAGAGTCTTCTACAACTTTAGTTTGAGCACCATCTACATAATATGTTGTACCATTTTAGCGGGTAGTACCCTGTCATGAGAATCTTGAAATGGACTTTCACATTTTTTTTCTGAAAGTTATCTAAATCCTACAAACTTTTTATATACATTAGACCACTCTACAAATGCAAAATCTAATGGTTTTTGATAAAAAATATTTAAAAAGGCCGCTATTTCTATTTATAAAATTTTTAGGGTAAATCTCGAAAAGTACCCTGAAAATGTGTATTTTTTTGACGGTTCTCTTTAATATGTAGTTTCATTCGTCAATACATGCCAACTTTTTCAAGTACCGTAAGCTGCCTTAAAAAAGCCTTAAAGTATTCTTAAAATTCATATATTACGTTCTACCGCGTTATGGTCTTTTTACTCACTTGCACCCAGCCGCCGCAATAGAAATTAAAAAAGGTACCTCGAAAATGACTTTTTCCTCAACAGTTTCCAGGGTTGTCAGACTTTATCGACCAAAATACAAAAAGTCATTAGTATACAGATAAAACATAAACTCTCATACTCGAAAAGACAATGCCCAGATTTGTATGGCGCCATGCCCCACCAGATTTTTTTCAGTTACACAAATTAATTATATGTCAGTTGATAGGTTATTATTTGTACTCTTGAAATTATAAAATACGAACTATGCTAAAGCTCAGACTTTTAAGATATAAGGGTACAAACATACCATAACGAAAGCTTTTTATTTTACAATAACCCTGTTCTATCCTTAAGTTTTTTGTATGGAAAGCATTTTTTTTACATAATTAGTCAAAAATGCTGCAACTTAAAGTGTGACTTAAGATAATAGATACCTACTTGAAAAAACTGATACATATTATTAACATTCTTAGGTTATAAAGTCAATATTTTCAATAAAAAAAAATGGGTTTCAATCAACGAACTATTCGTTGGTTTTAATCAATGGATTGGTAACCAGAGTACCCATTTGTTATTTTGGGCATAATTTAAAACAAAATAAAACAAAATATGTATGATTATTTTTGTTTTATCCATCTCAACATTCAACAAAAAAAAAGAAAGTATTCAGGGGTCTTACTATGAGCTCTTATAGCATAGCAGGACTTACATTGAACTGCCTTACGTTTCCGTACTATGACCTCAAAGGTTAGTATGAAAGCAGGCCTTAAGCAGTCCTGTTTAAGGCCTGCTTTTGAACTGAACGGTTTCTTATTTGCTGATGGTAAGCCCTCAGATGTTTTGTTGATTCTGTAGGGCAAAACATGCGCTATGGACCCAGCATTATCTGAACATTTTAAGAACTATTTTTGTGAATAAAAAGTATTAGACTTAGTCCATTAAAGTGTTTGTTGGCAACACTGATAGATAAGACTAATACTGGACGCCCGGAAACGGCATAGAATGCTAATAAAAACTAATAAATGTTAACTTTTTATCCGCTGCTTTGTTTGAATTTATAATTTGTTTTTAGTATTAGAAATTTTATTAAATATTTTTCATAAATATTTCATAACTGTAACTTGTAAGAATCCTTGGGGCAGGAATGGGCATTCTCATTTCCAAAAAGTTGTTATTTAACTTTTTTGCATTATGGGGTAAATGTCGAAAGTTACCCCGAATTAGTTCGATTGGGGTTTTGCACATTTTCCCCAAATATAATTATACCATTTTTCACCTCCTTCTGGGAAAACAATTATTTTAATCAGTGAGTGAGTCGGTCAGTAAGTGAGTAATCGAGCTGTAGTATAATTATGCTGGGTTTTCTGTAAATTTGTATGGCGGCCATTTTGTTTTTCGACCATTTTGATTTTTTTTTCTCGCTTCAGGATCTGCTTAGAGTCCTCTACAACTTTAGTTTGAGCACCATCTACCTATGTAGTACCATTTTGGCGGGCAGTTCTCCGTCATGAGGATCTTGACCTGGACTTCCACTTTTAATTTTTTTTGTAATAGTTTTATAAATTGTGAATACTTTTTCCGTACATTGTACACATCTACAAATGCTCCTTTTAGGTAATAAAAATGTAAGGTTCTTGGAAACTCATCCTTCTTTCAATTTCAGTGTTGCCATCTTTTCGATATACAAATAGTCAAATTCCATTAGTATTTGCAAAATTTAATGGTTTTTGATAAAAAATATTAAAAAATGCCGCTTTTTCTATTTTTCACTTTTTTGGGGTAAATCTCAAAAAGTACCATAAAAATGGGTATTTTTTTTTCACAAGGCAATACTTCTCTATAATTAGCGTAATTTGTCAATACATGCCAACTTTCTCAATTGTCGTAAACTGCCTCAAAATAGCCTTGACATATTTAAAAAATGTATAAAATTTACAAAATGGCCGCCACTGCGTCCGCCATGTTGTTTTTTTTATATTTCATATTTTTCCTATACTAAGCAATATAAACTGCGTGCAATGACGTTTTGATTTTTTTTCTCACTTGCACTCAGCCGCCGCAATAGGACTTGAAAAAAGGGTATCTCGAAAATGTCTTTTTCCTTAGCAGTTTCTAGGGTTGCCAGACGTTGCCAACCAAAATACCATAAAGTCATTTGTATACAGACTATACACAAGTCCTCATACTCGAAATTGTCAAAAAGTGGTTATTTCACTTTTTTGCATTTTGGGGTAAATCTCAAAAGTTACCCCGAAATCGGGTAAAAATATTTTACTAATGAATACCTTGTACCTATAGCTATAGCCGTTTTATAAACCTCAAAGCGCTCCGGTGTTGCCATCTGGAAGAAAATCGACTTTAAAAATGGCGTGTTTTCGTACCCCAAACAAAATGGCCTCTACGACAGGCGCCATCTTGAATTTTTAAAAAGTTTCCCCGATCGGGTAAATTTGAGGGTAATTGTGATGAAACAGTAAAGTTTTTTTTTCTTAAATCAAATAACACTTTAGAGTTGTGGCCCTGCGGTTTAGGGTCCAAAAATTGAATTTTTCAAAACTCTCCAAAGCGGCCGCCATTTTGTTTTTTTATTTTTTAAATATTTTTCCTTATCTTAAATGTCAAAATCTACCACTCTTGCAAGTTTGAAAAAAATCGGTTGGAAAACAAAAAAGTTACAAATTTCGCCACAGCCGCCATCTTGTTTTTTCCAAATGTCATAATTTTTCCCCAGTTCGATTGGGGTATTGCACATTTTCCCTAAACATCATTATACCCTTTTCCACCTCCTTCTGGGAGAACAATCATGTCAATCAGTGAGTGGTAATCGAGCTATATATAGTATAATAAGTCTGTTATGTTGCAATGAGCATAGATGAATGGATTGAATGGTAAATGCATGTCCGTCTTTCATGCAACACTTACTGGACGATCTCTAAAAACATTTGGTAGATTGTGTATCTAAGCTACCCATATTTACATATAATAAAGACAAAACCTCCTTCAAAAACCTTAAAAATAACCTAACAACAGTCGGTTGGGGGGGGGGGGGGACGACGATTATGATTATGGGTTTCAAACCCCACCCGACTTCATAAGACGTTGTTTAATATTAGATATGCGTACAAACTTTCGAGTTAGTTGTTATGCAGATTTAAATATTTTATTCTTGCTTTTAAGAGCCATTTATTTTTGAAGCTGTTTTTGTTAGGTTATTTTTAAGGTTTTTGAAGGAGGTTTTGTTTTTTGAAAATCTTTTTCATTTTGAACTTTTTTGTAGTGGGTATATTTAGTGACCATATTATCGAAGTTACAATAGCCTTATGTCAATGGCTCATCACCTTTTACAAAGTACTGCTTTTCCCGACGCAGGGGCGTTAATTGTTGAGGAGTTTTCCTGGTACTTCACTATCAGCTCCACTTCACCATATGTATTATGATGAGAATAAATAGCCTAGCAACCATATTAAAGTAATCGTATCGTACCAGTGAAATACTTAGTATTGAATAGTTCCGATGATCATCTATGCTGGTCTTCATCATCAGTTCTACTTCACCAAAATGGTACTTTTTGAAAGAACATACACAAGTTACTTAAGGAAATACCAAAATCGTAATGGGTGTACCTATAATATTTAAAAAGTTTCCTTGATTTCTCCAGGATCCCATCATCAGATCCTGACATCATGACAATGGGACCAACTTGAAAATATATACTTTCAAACAGAAAAATAATTTTTCAAATCGGTTCAGCCGTCTTCGAGTAATCGAGTAACATACATAAAAAAACAAAGATTCCGTCGAATTGAGAACCTCCTCCATTTTTTGAAGTCGGTTAAAAATGATAGTTTATAACAAAACATGAAAGAAGTCAGAAATGCGATAGATTTTTTCATGTCGACAAAAAAGAAAAATTACTCAATGATATCACTGTAATCAACGCCGTCAAAATGGGTATACGATCACTGATTGGTATATGGCACATTGAATATCGACATAAACCTGGATAGATCCCCACTAATATAGTCCATGCTTCGACTATTACCGACCCATATTCAAAACCCCGAAAGCAAAGCCTTTGAGAACAGCATAGAAGGGGACGATCTAAACAATATGGTGGTGGATACTGTCCGTATGGTAGGGTCAAAGTTCTTTAAGACCCGCCGCCCAAGCTAAAGAAACTCTCCAACCACACACTCATGGATCAGAGACGTGAAATGAAACTCCAGAGTTCAGTGGATGCTCATCGTTATCGGCAACTAAATAGAAAAATATCTAAGTCTTTGACGAGTAACTTTCGCCAATTAAATACGAATCGTATTAAAAAAGTAATCAAGCGGAATAAAGGCTCCAAAGCGTTCGCGAGAGATCTCTCTATTAGGAAAAGCCAGATGACGAAGCTGAAAACTATCGACGTACGCATCATCTCATCGAAGCCTGAAATCCTGAGAGAGATCAAGAGTTTCTATGGGCAGTTACAATTCAGGCAGACACCTGTTGAAAGCAAGGCTAAAAACCCCAGATCCAAGCTTACCCGACACTATACTGAAGATATCCCGGACGTCAGAGCCGGTGGTAAGCCGATCCTTAAAGTCCTTAAGAAGCTTTTCAATTCCGTCATCGTCGAGGGCGGAACACCGAAGGCATGGAACATAAGTGAGGTGATTTTCTTCTTTGAAAAGGGTGACAAAAGACCCATCTCACTTCTGAGCCATGTCTTTTTCGAGAATTCTTACGAATCGTCTCGCTCGCAGGTTTGACCACTTCCAATTTCCAAAACAAACCTGGTTCCGAAAAGGCTTTAGCACCATAGACCACATCCATACGCTGTGGCAGGTTATGCAAAAGATCGAGGAGTATAATCTGATTCGATTGAAACCTGGACGATGCTGCAGTCTCTCCAAAGGTGCCAAGTGGACTAGGTACAGGTATATCGAGGTGTTGAGGTACTTATACGAAAATGCCACCATGTCGATCGGAGTACAGAACCAGAGCACAAATCCTATCCAGCTGCATCGATGTGAGACAGGGAGATATTATTTTTCCGAAACTGTTCACAGTTGCGTTGGAGGACATCTTTAAACTCTTAAACTGGAAAGGACTCAGCTTTAACATTGATGGTCAGTACCTAACAAACCTTCGTTTTGCCGATGATATAGTTCTTATGGCTGAGACCTTGGAAGACCTCAGAAGAATGCTCTAAGATCTCCGCAGTGCTTTCCAAAGAGTGGGTTTCAGGATGAACATGGATAAGACGAAAATCATGTCGAATGCCCATATCGTGCCCGCTCCAGTTCGTGTTAGGAATCAGAAATGAGGAGATTCACAGAAGAACTAAAGTAGCCGACATCGCTCGCAGGATTGCTCAGCTGAAGTGGCAGTGGGCTGGACACATAACGAGAAGAACCGACGGCAGTTGAGGCGGAAAGGTTCTGGAATAGCGATGACGCACCGGACGACGCTCCGTGGGTAGGCCCCTGACATGTGGACCGATGAACTGGTGAAGGTTGCGGGAAGCCACTGGATGCGGGCAACGCAGGATCGTCGTGGAGATCCTTAGGGAAAGCCTTTACCCAGCACAGGGTGTCATGCGGCTGATATGATTAAAAAAAATAAAAAAAAATACTAGGAACAGTGCTATCATCTTACAGTTGGCACCTAACTTGCAGCCACATAGTACCGCCTCGAATAGTACCGTATTCCTGGAATCACGATCACCAGGCTATTAAACGTCCGTATACTTATAGCTATTGAACGTCCGTATACAGCTATTGGGCGTCCCTCTATGGCTATTGGGCGTCCGTATACAGCTATACGGCGTCCGTATTTAGCTATTGAACGTCCGTATACAGCTATTGGGCGTCCGTATATGGCTGTTGGGCGTCCGTATACAGACAGCTATTGGGCATCCGTATATGGCTATTGAACGTCCGTATATGTACAGCTATTGGGCGTCCGTACAAAGCTTAACGTTGATTATTTGTTGATACCAAATAACAAATACCAATACCGATACCAACATATCATCACAATCGGCATAGCGGTTATACAAACTTCCACCGCTTTTTACCCCCTAAGAGGATGATTTCGTCGATAAAAACTACCCTAATATGTTTTCATACCAAATTTAATTAAATCGGTTTAGTGGAAATAGATTCCCTATACAAACTTCTACCCTCCTTTTTGCCCCTTTAGGAGATGATTTTGGGGACAAACGTGTCCTATGTTCTTTCTCGGGTCCGAAACTAACTCCATAGTCCATACTAAAGTTCTTCTAAATCGGTTCAGCAGTCTATGTGTGAAGAGGTAACAGACGGAAAAACTTTCGCATTTATATTATTAGTATTGATTATTATCTATTTTTATGAATAAATTTGAGTTTATTTGTAAGTTTCAGTAGTAATTATATTTTATATTAATTAATAAGATCGAGCGCCGAATATTACGCAACGCGTACGTGGCCGAAGACGATGTATATTGTTTAAATTACAGTAAATATTATTTGAGCTATTGTCATAGATTCAATGAGCGAACTGGCAACGTTGCAATTGTGGACGCCAAATACGCGAACTCGTAGTCAGAAATTCCCCTCGATATACATGCGTGGATATACGCGCTGCAGCAGCGCCTCACCTGCGCTGAGATTTCTTCGGGAACTTTTCAATATTTTTTTGCAGCCATTTTATACGATTTTTGGCTTCCGTCGATATTTCTACTATGGCTAGCTAGGATCAATAGGGCCTAAGTGCCACCGGCCAATAAAGTGGCGTCCGGTATGCGGACGCCAAAAGCAGGTGGACGCCAGTTTAAATGCATTTTCGCCTTCAGGGGACGGCCAATTGTTTGCGGGATAAATATATATATATATATATATATATATATATATATATATATATACTTTCCTTCTTCCGATTGAAAGCAAAAATAAGTGAATATTAATAAACACTTACACACACAGATACATACACACACACACACACACACACACACACACACACACACACACACACATAAGGTTAAACCACTCTGCTTCACTTACATCCATATCACACATACATGCATACACGACAGGTACAGCAATTCGTTCTAGTATAATTTTTTATATTTTTTTTTTCTTATTTTTTGTATTCACTCTAATCTCACACGTTCATGGCATCTCATATACTAGTTTTTACAAAAATGTTTAAGCAAGAGGGTCCTGGTGACCTGTGGCACAGGTTCTTTTAGATACCTATATCGGGCACCAGTCTCTCACAATGCAGGTCATATTATCATATTGTTGTTATCGTCATGCTAGTTAAGAGTACCTATTGTGATGAGAAAATAAATTTATTTATTCATTATTCATTATTCATATAAAAAAAACAGTATAAATAGATAAATACTCGCATAAATAAATACCAAGTATAAATAAAAATAAATACCAGCACTGCACCACATAAAAAAAATTGCAGCACCGATTTTTGTCCAATCGTGCGCAGGAAAAAAAAACCTACAGAAAGTCAAACCAATACCCCCCATCTTCAGGACTATTCTCAACCCTATCTTACCCCGCTGTCCGGAAATACCCATAACAATTTCATTCTCCTTACATTCATCACCTTGTTTCCCTCAACTACCAAAACTCGATCAAACTCCATCAAACATCCATCATCTGTCCTACTCGGTAGCAACAAGCTTGAAAACTGCCGTTGCCACTATCCTTTTATTCACCCCTGAGTTTTTATTATAGAGATACTCGATAAACTCTCTTATTCCTCCACCCCTGAGTTTTTGTATAAAGAGGGTACTCGTAAAACCCCCTATTCCTTAGGACGGACAAGCGGTCACTAAGGGATCGACAACCGTCGTCAGGTAAACCCTCAAGTTGCGATACAAAAGAATCTACAACCGTCTTCGCAGTATAAAAAAATCGCTCGAGTTGAGAAACTAGGCACCAATTTAAGCTAGGCCGGCACCACACAAAACAACAACCGTCTTCGCAGCATAAAGCCCTCGAGTTGTGTAAAAAAAACACGACCATATTCGCAGTGAACTGAAGAATAGGCGTGAAACAGCACAAAATTGACCGTCTTCGGGAAAAATAAAAAAAATAAGCCCTCGGGTCAAATACATACTTACATACATTTATATAAGAACATATTATAAAATAAAAATATAAATGTACAAACATACAATACATGTGTACATAAATAATAAAAAAAATATGGGGTACATAAATAAATATTTAGTGCAGTGCCAAAAAAAAATTATAAAAAATAACCTAAGTCAAACCCTAGAGGTTTCGCTTCGGCATCGCCGGGTCCCTAAAGAGACACCGACGTACAAAATGTGTCTTACGGCATGGCGGCAATAATAGCCATAACCGTTTAAAAAAAATACCACAAAAAAAAAAACGAAAAATAAAAAAAACGTGTTGCTGCTGGATGAAAAGGTAATAGGCGTGCCGTCTGTATCCCGTTTCAGTAACCGTTACTAAAATATGACCGAAAAAAAAAAATTCCCAAAAAAAAATTTAAGTTCCAAAAAAAAACTCGAAGTTCGGTACTACAAATTCTAAAATATTAACAGTCGTTATTTAATTCTCCACTAAAGTTGAACAAAAGAACAAAAAAAAAATGTCCTAAATTTTTTTTCAAACTGATGGTCACCCTAGTTCATGATCAAAATTTTTATTTTTACAAGTCGTGGGGACCAATCGGCAAAATACCCTTAAATTGTTTTGTTAACACAAAATTCTTATTGTTAAAATGTATTAATTAACATGTTAAATTCTTTACTTAAAGTTAACATTCTATAAATTTTAACAAAACTTTAACTAATTGTTTTACTGCCTGTACCTACAATGTTAACCGACGTTGTTACTAAGAACCATCAAATCTTCTATATAAAAGGTACATAAACAAATCACCTTCTAAAAATAGAATAAGTAAATCCTTCTATTTTTATAAAGTATTTCTTAAAAAAAAATACAACATTATGTTGACTTAAAATTATCAAACATAGTAAGTAATAGTTTGTGTTGACAAATTAGACAAAACCTAACAAAATGGTTTTAGGTTTGTCGCATTACAAATTGTTCCAAATTTTTTTTTTTTGTAATTAGGTAGGTACCAACATAATAAAACAACACAAATGATAGGTACCAAACAAACAAATAACTTAATGCTCACAAACCATGTCTTGTCAAACTTTACCGAACCAAAAATTACAATATTTAAGTCTACGTTCAATATAAACTATTTTAATACCAAATTTTCACTAAAATTAATTGAATTGGGATTAATTTAATCATAATAAAGGGGCGCCATTGAAATCTTTGCATTTTCTGTTTGGTAACTTAAAAACTTATTGCAAAATGACTATTCAAATTAGTCGCTTAATGATTAAACGAATCCCAAAATATCAAAAGAAAAATTAATTAATAAATCAGTCTAAATTTTGTACGGAAAACTAACTGGAAGCCCTTCAAGAGATCCTAGATTGGTAGCGGCATATCATCCCGGCGGCAGCGGCTGGGAGAGAATTATTATATAAAACGGTCCCAGCGCCAGCGTCTGTCGACTGGATGTGGTGAACTGACCTTCATGGATCCTCGATGGAAACAATGTAACGGCTTCATACCCTGGTTCCATCGCAGGAGGTTAGTGATGGAAGGAACTAACCAGCAGATCACCGATATCCAAACCAAAGGTAAGAAATTAAATTAAGGAAAAGACGAAAAAAACCCATCTGAAACAATAAACATGTGATGAGTACAATTCACAAATATTTCACTTTCAGATTCAACTTTGGAAATTTCAAAATGTTTGACTTACCGCAGATGCCTTTTGATTTTGAGTATTGTATTTTAACAACTCATGGCAGTTCTGCGAGCCACTCCACAACCCTGGAAGGAATAGCACGGCACATGTTGAACAACCATCAGAATATTTCGATTTCTCCAAAAAATACAACATGTGGGAAAATGTTTTACTTACCAAAATTAGATATTCAAGGGGAATTCCCTCATTTTAATAAAATGTTAGCCGATGATTACGGCTAATTTTCTTTTCCATGCTCCAGGAGACCATTCTTCCAAAAAAATGAAATCTAAAAATGACCCTGATTAGCCATTTTTCTCTGACAGTTCACCTCCCGACTTTTTTTTTTTATGTGTAACCACAGACGAGAACTGGGTCTAACTTCAAATATTTTCCTGATTTGTCAGGCTGCTAACGCCATCTCTTGTGAGGCTTGAGAAGTACACTCTTTTCAACCAACGATTTTGAAGAAAATTAATATCTATTTTTATAGAAATGTAACGTTAAAAAATTTGCAACGTTACAATGTCTTAGATTCATTGTTCCGGTGTAGCAGTCTTTTACTTGGGGGAATAAGTGAATGTTATTTCTGACGAATTTACAGATTTCTAATATATATAGTGAGGTTAAGGTCAACATTTTAAGGTTTTTAAAGTGAGGTCTACAACTTTCTGTAACATCTATTTTTTCAAGGATTCGTATACATCTCTTTTGAATAAGAAATATTTTTGGGGCATCTGTGCTGTTTCCCCACAAAATAATGCCATAACTTATCCAGGAATGGGCGTATGCATAGTATGCTATTTTTGCGGTTTTTTGGTCAGTTGACTTTTTCAAATGGTATAATGCGTAGGTGAAGCTAGATAATTTTCCTGCTATTTTAATTATATGACTCTTCCAGTTTATGTTGGTATCTATATTAATTCCTAGTAGATTAAAATCCTGTACACATTCTAATTTATTATTATTATAAGTGAAGTTAATGTTAAGTGGTTGTTTCTGCCAAGGTCTAAATTGTATAAGTTTAGTTTTGGAGAAATTTATTAGTAAGTTATGGGCATTGAGCCAGTTAGAAATATTATTTAATATATGATTTAGATTAGTATTTAAATTTTGTTCATTTTCACAAGGGAATATTACTGACATGTCATCGACGAAAAGGACACTTGTCGTATTAAGGGGTGATATTTTAGGGAGGTCATTTATGTAAAGTAATAGTACATTACTGCAGCGGCAGGCAACTCAGGCATTGAAGGACGAACGTGAAAATCCTGGGCTTCGCCTCGGCCCACATACGTGAGTCCATCAATGCCCAGTTGCTGCCAAGGCTTGTATAGTACTTTTCTCAAATAATGCGCGGAAATTCAAACCAAGTAGTAACTTTTCTAACATTTAATTTTTATTTAAAATTACAGTAATTAAAAGCAAAGATTAAATCTTGGATTGAAAGTAAAATCGCACTGTCTTGAGTTTCTACGTCTTTTACATAAATACTCTAGTGTCGTTGCATATTCATGCACCAAAAATTCCAAAAATCAAACCTGCAACAAAAATAAAGAACGTGTAAAGTTGTGATGTTAGCTGTTTGACTAAAACAAAGCGGTAAATTACTCGTAGTACCTAGGTACTTATCAATACGAAAACTTACTTTAGGATCCAAATACACACTGCCTGATGCTAGACAAGAAAATTTGCACGTTTGATGCAGACTTCCTACATTTATACCCTTGTGATTGTCTTTTGTGCATTGCAGTTAGGCTTCGAGCAACAAAGGCTTCGTTTTTCACGAAGGGAGAAGCCTTAGCGATTAAACTCTATTCAAATTATTCTGGCATTTTTTGCGGGGGGGGGGAAAATGCACACAAGTGCAGTTCCGCATACCCACATACAAAAACAACACTGTAATGACGACACTCACACATAAAAAATAAAACAAAACAGCAAAAAATTGTGTACGGATGAGTCACACATCAAAAATGACACGTTTTTGACATAAAGGGCTGGGCTTAACTGTCGATGCAGCAATATCGATACGGAAAAAGGAATAAAGGTTACAAACTCAATCATTTTACGATGGGGTGAATAACAATAAAGAGGTCATTTTTATACGCTTGAGCTTTATACAAAAAGCTCGAGAGTGTAGGTGATTGGGTTGTGACTAATGTGTACCCAGGGACGTTGGGCTCAGGATGCTGACACTGAACATCGCTCCATGACAGTACTGCCACCCAACAATTTGAATTTTGACCGACCGTTGAATAAAAAAATAGCAAACTGATTTTGATAACGTCGTCAATATAGTAAAATATATCATTATTTTTCTAAGAAACTGTACATTCAATGTCTCAAAGATGGCCTGATTTATCATAATACTAGCTTCTGCCCGCGACTTCGTCCGCGTGGATATTAGACGAAATCCTTTTAAGGAACCTTCAACCAGGATCCGGCCAGTCATTTTTACGCGATTAGGCGAGTCCCCATCAAGCGCGCTGCCTCGCGAGGCAAGACATTTGCCGCGTGTGGCGGGCCTCGCACAAGGCTTCCAGTTCCCGTTTCCGTTTCCGCTCCCGCTCCCGTTCCCGTTCCCCGTTCCCGTTCCGTTCCCGTTCCGTTCCCGTCCCGTTTAAGTTCCCGTCCCGTAAACGTCCCGTAACCATCCCGTACCCCTTCCGTTTCCGTTCCCGCTCCCATCCCGTTCCTGTCCCGTTCACATCTTGTTCTCGTTCCCGTTCCCGTCCCGTTATATTCCCGTTCCGTTTCCGTTCCGTTCCCGTTCCGTTCACGTTTCTTTCCCGTTCCCATTCCCGTTCCGTTCCCGCTGCGTTCCCGTCCCGTAAACGTCCCCTAACCGTCCCGTACGCCTTACGTTCTCGTTCTTGTTCCCGTTCCGTTCCCGTCCGGTTCTTGTTCCCGTTCCCATCCTGTTCTATTCCCGTTCCGTTCCCGTTTCATTCCAGTTTCGTTCCTCTTTCGTTCCCGTTCCGTTCCCGTTACGTTCCTGTTTCATTCCCGTTTCGTTCCGTTCCTGTTCCGTTCCCGTCCAATCCCGTCCCGTACTCGTCCCGTACACCTTCCGTTCCCGTTCCCGTACCCGTCCCATTCTAGTTCCCGTTACCGTCTCGTTCCTGTTCCGTTCCGTTCCGTTCCGCTCCGCTCTGTTCCGTTCCGTTCCGCTCTGTTCCGTTCCGGTCCGGTCCGTTCCGTTCCGTTCCGTTCCGTTCCGTTCCGTTCCGTTCCGTTCCGTTCCGTTCCGTTCCGTTCCGTTCCGTTCCGTTCCGTTCCGTTCCCGTTCCCGTGCCCGTGCCCGTGCCCGTGCCCGTTCCAGTTCCCGTTCCCGTTCCCTGGATGTGCATGTCCAGGTCCAGGTCCATATGTGTCATGTCAACCGCGTTGGACTTCAAAATAAATCAAATTTTCGCAATCACCATCCCATAAAATCTCAAAAACGACATCCATATCGATTTTTATGTTACTCACACCACTTACCCTCTAAGGGGTTGATTTTAAAAATCCCAAAATATATATTTAGACGTGCTCCTACGAATTTTAAAGTTGTAATTTCGATTTTGTATTCTTTTTCCATACAAAATTTGGACCCCATTTTCACCCCTTTAGGGGTTAAATCATGTCCACCGTGTTGGACTTCGAAATAAATGTCATTTTTGCAATCGTCATCCCAGAAAACCCCAATAACGACATCAATATCGATTTTTATGTTTACTCACCCCATTTACCCCCTAAGGGGTTGATTTTCAAAATAACAAAATATATATTTGCCTATTTATTTTTAGATGTGCTCCTACGCAGTTTAAAGTTGTAATGTCTATTTTATATTATTATTTTCCATACAAAATTTGGACCCCATTTTCACCCCTTTAGGGGTTAAATAATGTCCACCGTGTTAGACTTCAAAATAAATCTCATTTTTGCAATCATCATCCCACAAAACCCCGATAACGACATCCATGTCTATTTTTAGGTTTTTTTTAACCCTTTTCACCCCCATTTCATCCCCTTTGGAGTTGAAATCCTAACAAAAACAATATACGTTGCTTTAGATTTCTATCCATTAGCCTAAATTATAAATTTAGCGATTTTTACTTCGAAAATGAAGGATTTTCTTTAATACACAACTTCATCCCCCTTTTGACCCCTTCGGGGGTAGAATTTTGAAAAACGCTGAGACCCGTATTTATTAATTTTCAATCGTCAGCCTAAACACAAAATTTGAAGATTCTAGCTTCAAAACTGAGGGACTTTCATACAAACTTTCATCCCTTATTTCATCCCCTTAGGGATGGAATTTTCAAAAATCCTTCCTTAGTGGATGCCTACACTGTATAAAGTATCTGTGTGCAAAATTTCAAGTCTCTAGGTCCAGCGGTTTGGGCTGTGCGTTGATAGATCAGTCAGTCAGTCAGTCAGTCAGTCAGTCAGTCAGTCATTCAGTTTACGATTTTATATATTAAGATGATAGGTACCTCATTCGAGGTGGTATATTGATATCGCGATATCTGTCTCGCTCACACCAGTGCAGAGCAAATCATGCAAAAATCTCGCAAATTAATTTGACGCAGAATCAGGGCCAGATTGACCAACACTTTATCGACAAACATTATTTAACGGTAACATCACTAAGTTGTCCATCGGCGAGAACTCGGATTTATCTAGCGACAGATCTGAAATTTGTACGGACGAGCCATGGACTAGCAGACCCGATGTCACTGAACAAATCTGACAACTAATCAAGAATAAAATATACGAATTTAATGATTTAATGTAAACAAATAGCAATAATATGATACAAATTTACTTTCATGTGAAATGTAACACCATCTTTTTGTGTACTTGATGTTCGAGACCTCTTTTAACAGCAAAAACCTCATCAAATCGACATTTTAAACAGAGCAGCGTTCACATGCGCGACTGGACTCGGTCTAGAAAGAAATCCGGGCGCAACTGGTTTTACTAATGCGTATGCCCATTTGGGCTTGTACTTCGGCAGAGGGGAACGCTTCGTATGGCGTCTCTTTCTGTAGAAGCCCGTCTTACTCTAAGCAGTTAGGTTTACATCTGGTTAACTTATTTTTTTGATTTTGGAGTCAACATGTTTTCTATTACAGTTCTTGCCGCTTCTTGAATTTCAGGTGGCGTCGAAATATCACTTTCGTCACTTGAACTCATTTATATAAAAGATTAATTACTTAATTTAAATTGAATATAAAATATTTGACAAAAAAACAAACAATTTCAACAAAATATTCTTCCCGCGCCAAGATCCATAGATAATACAACGTTATTTTTATGCCACCCGCCTGTCCGAATCGTAAGTTACACGTAAGTTTTGTAACCAGGAATACGGATTAATGGGCGGGCGTTACTGCGCTCATGACACTCTGTTACCGTGATTCGGAACTTTCCATTTACAAATTTCGTTCCATTTCTGAATTACACGTGTATAATGAGTTTCAGTACTAACCTTTACGGTCAGACGCAGGCAATTTTAGTATGAAAATCCATTATTACACGTTAGTAATGGATTTTCATACAAAAGTTGCCGGCGCGGTTTAGGTCTGTCCGGAAAGTCCGATTTAGCACGAAGAAGGTTGTCAAAATAATGTTCGAATTTCCAAGCATGTTTGAGAAAAAATAATAAACAGCCCATTACGCTTCCTTGCGGTATAGACATTTTGACATCTAATGTATCGGAACGAATTTTAGTTATAGAGCCCGAACGATGATTATGGTTTTCCACCTCAACAACTTGAGTGCGATTGGTTAGGTATGATTTAAACCATTCATAAACAACCCCTCTCACACCAATGCCATAAAGCTTTTGTAATAATATGCTATAGGATACACGATCATAGGCCCGACTCATATCCAGTAGGACACCCACTGCATATTTTTTATTGTTTATGATATTTAATGCCTCTTGTACATATTTATAGACTGCTAACGTAGTGGACTTGTTTTTCCTAAACCCTAAACACAGGGTAGGTAGGTATGACAATTCGGCATAACTAATGAAGGACAAGCTTTCAAAAATATAATAATGTACTATATCCCGTCTGAGCTGCTGCGGATGAGTCGATTTTTGTACTATTTTTTCTATAATATTTATTACCTATGTATAAAAATTCAATATAATATGAATATTTTACTTTGTATTATGAAAGTATTTTTAATAGACGGCAAAGAGACTTTTTTAATTTGGAGTAGATTTTAGTTTTTAACACATTTTTTTAATTAACGTAAAAATACTTACTGATCTTAAAATTCAGATAAAATGTAAATGAGCTTAGAACACTAAAATCTCGAAATGGTTTTCTAATTTTAGTACTTTCTCAAAATGAAATGGTGTCCATTCCTTTGTTTTGGGATGTGTGATTCTCTGTTGATGTTGTGCATTTTTTAGGTATTGTGGCACTCTTAAACGACGTTAATTTTTGTTAACACTAAATCTGAAATCTTTTGTAGAGTTGATTGTTATGTGGTATTTACAGGGATCGACTTGGCAGGCGACTTGTTGGTCGATTAACGTCAACTAGAACTTTTTATCTACACTACAACCGCTGCGCTGCCCTATAAATCCAAAACACTGTATCTTTGAAACACCCGTTATGAGAAAACAGCGTTTAAAAGTTTATTCATATTTTTGACGATTTAAGTTATAATTTTCCATTAAAGTGTATAGTGTTAAATATCAATCGAAATATATTTTTATGATCTATATAGCCATGTAAGTTTTAGGCCAATACAATGAATATTCTTGCAATAATACTCATAAACTTGTGTTGGCGTAACAAAACCGTAAGAAATTTTGCTATTTGTCACCATAACACTGTATCTCCAGTACATTTTCCTGACTTATTTAAAAGATAATGTATTTAAGACACTTTTATGCGTGAATTATTAAAATAGAATTTGGAATACTTGTCAGTGTTATTAAATTCGACGTTCGTATGATCTATTGGCGCCAATATGCACTTTTTTGCGGGTGCTATTATTGTCCTTTTTAATTGATATACTGTTTAATTTTGACGCCATAGTAGCTCTAGTGGGATGGTTATAAATCTTGTACACGATTCAATAAAATTAAACCACTGGTTGCAATTTTTTTTACTGCGACCACTCGCACACATTTTTGCGTGATCGTGACGCGACTCTGGCACGACCACTTATCGTAGAGCTACTCCTCCATGCTTAATGCTACTGCACGATAGGTCCGACAAAACTGGCTAACTGGTAACTATTTATCTCGCGAAATCAGTAAAGCCAAAACACTGTAATTTGAATTAGGGTGTTTTGGCATGACAAACTATGAATAAAATTTAATTACAGTGTTTTGTATATACTTATATCTCCTTATATATTATATAAAACTGAAAAAAATATTTTATAGGGATATAAAATACACTTAAATAAATCGATTTGGCCCTATAAACCCAAAACACTGTAACTCAAGTTACAGTGTTTTGGCTTTGCAGGGCAGCGCTTGTAAACTCTATCTATCTATTTATTGAAATTAGGTTTACGATTAGATTTTACAAGCAATTGTCGATAAAAAGCGATAAATTGACTAAAATTTACTAGCAAGACGCCTGTCTGATCATCCCGCAAAAAAGACCCTGAAATCGCGATGCCGCTGTTTCATTCATTTTACAAGTATAGTTTAAATAAAATTTTGTATGAAACAGTTGTAATATTTCGTAGTTTTAAAGCTGTACAAAAATGTAAGTATGCATAATGATCAACTGCACAAAATTGTCTCCAGATTTTATGTACAAAAATAATTGTACACTAGAGAGAACACATTTGTTTATGAAGTGATTATGTCACTTCAATTAAAACATAACAATCTGATATAATATGTATTTGCGTTTATAAGACATTATTCAGTGTTATGATCTCACACCTGCAATGCTATTACACGGATATTGGCTATCTTTTATGGCAACTATAGGTAGTGCATTGGGCCGGAATCCTAAGGGTGCGGGTTCGAATCCCGTCTAAGTTGCTACGGGTGAGCCGATTTTTTCTAATATTTTTATTATTTATTCATCTTAATATAAAAATAGCATTGTGAATGCAAAAATCTAAAAAGTTTAAAACTATAGGTGCTTTAGGTAGCATTTATTTGATTGCATGTGAAAAGCGATAGACACCATAAATAAACAATAAAAGACAAAAGATTCGCTATCTTCTCGCTTAACACTCGGGCGCAGCCGAACCGCTCGTAAAAATGCACTCAGTATCGACTGATATTGGACAAAGAAGTTTGTAGAGAAAGGCATTTAAACTTCGTATGGTAGGCACAAAAAATCCTATGAGACAATCCTAGACAGTGATCCTCTGTAATATCACTCAAGAATGTATTGAAAAGAGAAAATTTTACACATTCAAAATACGTGGTTTTATAGGTACCGCAAGGGCTTCAGTTGTACGTTGTCAATTTACCTATAATTAGTACTTATTTGCGACATGTTCTACCCACCCACACCTAAAAGTGGTTCCTGATTAACAAGTCAAGGGTAGTTAAAATATCTAAATTAAAACAAAATTTAGCGACGCGAATTTTATCGGAATGTTAAAAAAATTAACGAAATAATATTCAAACAACAACTAATAGGTATATTGCAAACTAAAAATATTAAAATAATAATTGACCGAGCAAGCGCGAAGCGTCTTGCTTCAGCTTGGACAAAAATGCTTTCCTGTTCTGAGGGCCTAGCCAAAGTAACATTGGCAAATCTTCGCTTCGCTTTCGAAACATGTATGGAATTGACATAAGGTTTCGTTAACTATCGAATTTTAAAACGTCAAATCCATACATGTTTTGAAGCGAAGCGATAGCGAAAATTTGCAAATGTTACTTTGGCTAGTGGGTAAGGTTTCGTTAACAATCGAATTTTAAAACGTCAAATCCATACATTTTTCGGAGCGAAGTGATAGCGAAAATTTGCAAATGTTACTTTGGCTAGTGGGGCTGTACATGTTGCATTTCTGAACCGATTCTCGTGAAATTTTGTGAGCAGGTTCGATAATTATATAGATTTTTTTGTTCAGCCGGTTTTTCAATTTTTTTTGAAAATAAGAAACCCATTTCAGCCCACAGAACCACTAGTCTTATTTTTTATTAACCCATTTTCTCAATTTACTCTACCGACGCACTTCAATAGATTTTCCTTTCTGTTCAAATAATCTACATCGCATGACCAAAGGGACATTAATTTGATCATCCGCATTTCATTACGTCATAAAACTATGATCGTAAAAACACACTTTTCACCAGATATGGATTTTTCATATTCGGTTTTTTCACGTTCGTGCTTAGTAATAAAAGGAATCACTTCAAAAAGTGCATTACGAGGCGACATTTGAGGGTCGCCTTCTCCTGTTTTATGACACACGTACGACAAATTCGCCAAGCAACTATTCCGTTTCAGGAATCTAACTCCTAAGGAACCAAATACTCGAAGCTCATTGGTCAATGCGCGCGGCTTGAGGTAGGCTATAGGCTAAGCTGTTGAAGGTCACGCGCATTAACGAATGGGGTACACGAACCGATTTTCTTTGGGAGCTCGTTTCGTGTAATGAACTCTAGTTTTGGGTTGAGGAATAAGGGCTATTTATAAAGTTGATTTTAGTCACCTGTGACGGTCGACTTTAGTCACCTAGCAAGTCGCTTCCAAAATTTAATCGCAGGTGATGGCATCGTTGCCGTCTATGTAGTTGACGGCGTAACCTACGTAGTTCTAGTTTTGGTCAACGGATCAGATAATTTTGTTCAGTCACCTGCGGCCTAGGCCAACTTGCCATTTACACGTTCGATTTTCGCCGTGTCGCGAAAGTTGTGCGGCTATAGTCACTCATGTAAATACTCCAATAATGAAAGTGTAAATAAAATATATCTCTGATGGAAGTATTTAAAAAGTAATGTTAAGAGATGTTACAGAAAATCTACTTTACTATAATTTTAAAGTTAAAAGAATATTCTCTGTTATCATAATAAAACTTTTAATAATTTATGTAGCTGTACTCTTTAGAGTTTGTTTGATATAAACCATGTGGTTATTAATTATCTTAACGCTTATTTCATTTTAGGTAGTGTTTGAGCGCAATCAATAATTGAATACGAAAGCGTGTAGGTACGCCTCTTCATTCATATTTTACAGTGTAAAACCTCTTCTTTGATTGGAGTACTTAAAAATAAAACATAAAAAGAGATTTCTAGTTTTCCTAATTTTTCCACTATTTATTACCCACTGTTTTCGTCCGTGTGTCCCAAAAACAAGGGCGGAAACGGCGGGACACCAAGGTTGTATGCAACCGGCGGGGGCGAGTTTGGCCAAAGATTAATACCGGCTCCTTTTGTGCAGCGTACTAATGGGGCGATTGCCCTCACTGCGTCTACGCATTGTGATTCTGGATTATTGTTGATGGCGAGAACTCGGCACGTTGATTACAGCTACGTCATTGATTTGATTACACTTGAGAAAAAGGCGTTGAAATATTGGAACTTGTTCCTTTTATGTGGTAAATTTTTAAGTGATTGAAATATTACATTAAATTATAATAAAAACCCATCGTCATTTTCAAAATACTAAATACAAACCTAAATATTTTGAAGGCATATTTTGGTACAGTTTTTTTGACAACATCACATACATTTGGCTCCAATTCCAAAATAAGTAGCTCTAGCACTTGTGTTATGGAAATCAGAAACAACGGTAGTATGACAAACAACCAGACCTGAGACAATATTGAAAAGTTCATTTTCTACATTGACCCAGCCGGGGATCGAACCCGGGACCTCAAGAGATGGTGACGCCTTGAAAACCGGCGTGCAAACCACTCGACCACGGAGGTCGTCAACAGTGGCAGTAATGTGCCCTGGGTTTGAATCTTAGCGAAACATATTATGTAAGTAGTTATTTTTTCAAAATTCAAAAATAATTTATTCTGTCTAGGCTGTTACAAGCACTTGTGAATGTCATAGAAGCTATACGCCATCGGTTCGCAAACCCTAAGCGGGAGACCTTGTAACGAGAAGAACCGGCAAGAAACTCGTCAAGGGCTGCTTTTTTCTCCCTGTATATTTCATACAGAGTCGTCAACATTGAAAAATGAGCTCCACGTTTATGGTTATGGTTATGTGACGAGCTAAATGTAGCTAATAACTAATTTGAGGGCTCTGTTTATGTACCTAGTAATTTTATTATACCTTTAAGGTGATTGGAAATAGGTACCATGCAATCCCGGAAAATATATATGAATCGTGAAAACCGCCACATAGCTAATAGGTACCATGCAACCCCGGAAAATGTATATAAATCGTGAAAACCGCCACATGTTCTTTTTTATTTCTATGAAAAATTGCTAAGTGACAACCCTTGATGCAAACTTATAGAATACTAGAGGCCGCCCGTGGTTTCACCCGCGTGGTTCCCGTAGGAATATTGGGATAAAAATTGTACTATATTTTAATCTAGGCTATCTACATCTGTGTGCCAAATTTCAACCAAATCCGTCCAGTAGTTTTTGCGTGATTGAGAAACAAACAACCAAACATTCAAACCCACAAACTTTCAGATTTATAATATTAGTAGGATTGTTTTCGATAATCAATCCCATAAGTAGGTAAAAGCAATTTGGGTCTAGATTGTGCCCCAACAGTGGGGTCTAGGTTGCCACTATACAGTCTATAATTCAAAAAAGAAAAAAGAAAAAAAAAGTTTTTTAGG
Organism: Agriphila tristella; assembly: GCA_928269145.1. NCBI lineage: Eukaryota > Metazoa > Arthropoda > Insecta > Lepidoptera > Crambidae > Agriphila > Agriphila tristella. Next base: position 25,443,449 of record OV743439.1, read on the forward strand.
GTTGGTATAAATTTTCCGGAGTTGTATAATAGTACATTCCAAAAAGCTGAAGACGAAACCCTCTTACTTTGGTCCTTATTATTCATTGATTTACGCATAGGATTATTTGCAGTAAAAATATTAAAGATATAATTTCCATATTTTCATACCTACATTAAATAATTATTAGTATAAAGGTTGCGACATTAATGTAATTAGAGCGGGCCACTTATCTCGCGCTGAGTAGCTCTCAGCCGCTCGTAGTTAGTTATCTTATTACTTACACCTCACTCGAAGAGCCACTTGACATTGGTTAGGCTTACATTATATATGAGTTATGTTATGAGGTATTTACATTGGTGACTAAAGCCGCACAACTTTCGCCGCACGTCAAAAATTAATGTATAAATGGCAATTTGGCCTAGGCCGCAGGTGACTGAACAAAATTTTCCGATCCGGTGGCCAAAACTGGAACTACTACTGGATTGTTATTACCTAGGTTACACCATCAACTATATAGACGACAGCGACGCCATCACCTGCGATTCCATTTTGGAAGCGACTTGCTAGGTGACGAAAGTTGACCGTCACAGGTGACTAAAATCGACCCATGTAAATAGCCCATTAACAGTACCTACTCATTAATAAATGTAAGACAGAAAGAAAAAAAAATTCTTTTGGATAACAAACCAAATACGAGTATATTCGGCATTGAAATCGAATAAAGGTAAAAAAATATGTACCTATGGTAAAACCCAAATTGCAAACATTTCCATTGATTTGGAAAAACAATTTCCATTAGTTTTCTAATCCCTCCGCCATAGCAGGAGTTTTTTTATCGGATATGGCATACCTGGATGTCTTGCTGCAATCTCATGCTCGGTTTTAAATCCAATTTTTCAATGCTGTTTTGGTTAGATGTTGGAAGAACCATCGTCTTTTTTGGCTAATCATTTTGAATTTTTCTACGTTTGCATTTCTTTTAGCAGCGAATTAAATTACTTTCGTACGTAAGATAATATAAAAAATGCCGAATGTGAATTTAATAAAAACGTTAATAAGTACGTCTTCAGAAAAATAAATTGTAAATGAACATTTTCAGAATACTTACAAACTTTTATTAAAATTATCTAAAAAAAGGAAATGAACTTTGCAGTAAATTAATTCTATAAGATAAATAATATACTAGAAAAAAATCGACTCACCCATTGTGTAAGGTTACTGTATAAATTACTTTAATTATTATTCGTGATGAACCATGTAGTACAACTAAATTTGTGTGTTTATTCCATTAAAAGTACTTAAACGGTAGTTGTAGTAATCGGGTGACTGCAGTCGCCCCTACCACGCCACGCTCGCCCCTACCACGCCACGCATAACGTTTAAATATGCGGTGACGGGATGGAGACGCGCTCAGTCGTGCTCAAGTCGTCACAGTGAAAGGTTGAACGGTGAAATAAGTGTTTTCAATAAAGTTGTTAAATAAAGTCGTAATACCAGATGACTTTGATGAATTTGTCGCGATACGCTATTCCTGCTGGAGAGATACCACTGCTTAAGGTCAGGTATCAGTGTATTATTGTATTGAATACTGTTTAAACTGGTAATAGTAGTACTTTCCCATGATATCGAGTAATTGTATGCTTGGAATTCTTGTTAAATACCAAAAATAATTATACAGAGATACAATTAAAACTAGAACTTTTAATTGCTCATGACGTTTTATTTTAATTCCTTTTAATAGCATTTTAGACGAGACGTTAGAAATGCCATCGTGAATGCCTTAAATCTAAAAATTAAATAATTAATTCAATAAATTTGCAACGTTATACAACTTTATATGAATGCCCCACGCGAAATAATACGCTGCTTATTCCGGGTGAAAATAAAAACAGAAAGTTGTAATTAATGTGCGGAAAGTTTTGGTTTTTCCATCAAAATAAAATCAAAAAATATTTATGAACCATCAATGTCTCAGAGGCTGTCTGTAGTAACAGCTCATTTATTTCTTCACTAGCGGCCGCCCGCGACTTCGTCTACGTGGACAGTTTTTTCTATCCTTACCTAAGTCATAACAACATTTTTTATTGTGTTCCGGCAGTTAGAGGTAAGATAGCCAGTTCCTCAGTGATGAGGATTCCGGGTGTAGTGCGCTTCCACATTCGGCCTTATCGTCACTTAACATCAGGTGAGGCAAAGGCCAGTCACAACCCCGTTGTGAACAAAAAACCCTCGAGAACAGTACATTAATTCTGGATGAAAGGTACCCTATGTCTTTTTCTGTCTAACAACGTGTATGCAAAACGTAATTAGCCAATGTAATGCCAATGTAATTAGCCAACGTGTATGCAAAACTGGCCGCACAGTTCCGGTTAAGAATAGGACTGTCCCATCTCATCCCGTGGGTATCGCAGAAGGCGATAGAGGGAAGTTTTAGGGACCCGGTGCAGACCATCGCACAAAGGGTCACTCGAATGGCAGCGAGGAAACTGTCAACAACAGCATTCCCGAGGAGGGTTAGTGTCAGGCAGGCGGCCGATCGTAAAACTTTGCCAAAACCTAATGCAGTATGTATTACATGCTGCGCCGACCCCAATAGTGGTCGTTCTACGAGCGCAAAATTTTATTTTGTGTAGACAGCACTACAAATAAATTGGGATAAGGACAGGATGATGATGAATGTCTTAGAGTAAGACGGGCTTCTACGAAGCCTTTGTTGCTCGAAGATGAATGTGTATGCAAAACTTCATGGTGGTCCGTTTAGTAGTTGAGACGTGAAAGCGTTGTTACAAACAAACTTACTTTCGCATTTCCAATGTTAGTAAGGATTGATCTGCAGCCGAGGAAACGCAAGACGGCCATCAATTAGTACAAGCGGGTGCACTTGTACGCCATAATGCATTTTTCGCGTGACGCCGGGGCAAATCGTTGTAGTAATTAGCCAAAATGTTAATTCATCATATAAAGCAGTTTTAAAAGGAGTGTTCAGTTAAAATTATCTTTACAATATACCTATATATCGATCAGATGGAAACACTGAAATTTTATTATATAAATTTAGGTATTCTTGCATCGTATTTTTTTTTACTTAATTATAAAAGAAGAGTTTGTAGCGCCTCTAAAAACAGAAGGTAAGGGAATGGACCTCTTTTGGCAAAAAATATTTAAAAGTTTTATGTCTTAAAATCAGTGCAGATCAGGGGGTCTACGAGCTAAAAACAATGGAGTTAATGTAAACTATTTGATATATTTATTACATTGCTATTTAGTTTTGGCACAAATAAAAACTCACCAAAGAAAAGTAGTAATGTATCTCATCCATGTCATGTGTCAAATCAGAGCTAATAGCCGATAGAGCCCTTGCCCCCCTACTCAAATGGACACTTTTCTATTCGTTCGCTAACTTAAAGCTTAAAAATAAGCAATTAAACGATCAAATCCCACGTCCCAAGTTCATGTAAATCACAGACATGATTGTATGGTATGGAATTGATAAGCCTACGACGCGTAATTTGGCTTATTTTTAATTTTCAAGTTAGCGAACGAATAGAAAAGTGGCCATTTGAGTAGGGGGCTGATCATCCAGATAGCCGTTTTCATTTCTCGATTTTTGTTTTTACAATAAAAAATAAATAACATAATTTCACTAGGGAAAAAGTTCTAGTATTTTTGAACACAAATTCCATTCAAATTACATCTAATATTATCAACGATGATCGAAGAATATTATAAAACATCTATAGCTTCTTTAATACACGTAAAAACGTTAAGAGCTTTACCCACCCTATCATACATCATTCCAAAAAGCATTCCTTTTTTTTAATTCTCCGCAATAAAATAGCCATGTGCCAGGGAATTTTGCGTGTAAGCCTCGTGAAAAGTCAATCAGCCCTCAATAACTGCAGGAAGGGTGCGTCAGTTTTAAATTGATTGATTTCCAACAAGCGTCAGATTTCAAAACTGAGATCGTAAACTTCAGTGCATGTGTGTTGTAGGTACATTTTTGGGGGGCGCTCCAGTGTTCCTGACATCTCAAAAAGGCTGGTGATATATGGCTTATTTTAATGCAGGGCAGTGCGAATTATCCCTTGTGATATTATTTTTATGAAGTTTCTGTACGATATATCGTTTTTATCGTAAGTTTCTGTGCAACGATATATCGTGACCAGAAACAAACACATTTTCAAGATAATGTAGAATCAGCTTTACTATGTCAACTTTTTTTTTTTCAATGTTACTGTTTTATACAAGACAAAAACTACAGATCTCTCACACTACGCACAACTATCATAGGCATTGAACACGATGATGATATAATTTGACAAATGTGAACGGAGCGCAGACTGACCTCACGTAAGGGACTCGCTACAGCCTACAGTTTTTGTCCGCCCGCCTCCTAAGATGTCTCAAATTGTAGCTTAATTCAATTTCGAGACCCAATTGTTTCGATTCTTGAATAGAGAGCTCAAAAAGAAGTTATTGGGAAATTCTCGATCCAAGTCGGCGAAAAAATTTTGAAATTTTGACAAAGAACTATGAGTATTTCTCTATTGAGGGGTGGGTCATCTTTTTTTCGATGTCGCTTCCAAAAAACAGTTTCATCTCAAAAATCTTATAATAATAACACCTAGAAACCGTGTCCTCGTCTGCAAAGTGAGGCAACTAATACTACGCCAGAATGGCTTAGTTTTCAGATTTATATCTTTCATACGTTACCTAATCGTAACTAAAATCCAATAATATAGTAACTTATCTAATAAATGTAGTAAAATTGAAACTGTTTTGTACTTATTCAGTATGATTAGATAATAATGGAGGATATAAATCTGAAAACGGCGCCATTTTGGCTGTTTTAGTTGCGTCACTTTTGACAGCGCGCTTTGTAGAGAACTATCGTTCTAGTGTTATTATTCTAAGTCAAAAATCTTATCCAAATAAGCAAAAAATAAGCTGCCCAGCTGAAGAATAAGCTGGGCAGCTTTTGAAATATTTAAGATAAAAAAAAAATTGTAGGTAATTGTTTTGGCGATGTTGCTAAACCAGTTTCAGCTCAAAGATATTATCCAAATAAGAAAAAAAAAATCATATATATTAATTTTTAAACTTAAATAATTTCAAAAACTGCCCATGATAGGCTTACACTGTAGAATATTTTTTTGCTCATTAGGATGATATCTTTAAGATAAAATAGTTTTTCGGAAGCAACATAGTAAAAAAATGACCCACTACTCCATTTTGAAAATCTCAATAAGTTACTTACCGATTTGAGAAATTTAAATTGCACTTTGAAGCCCTTTGGCAGACAGAGCAGTGGCCCTACCATGAGTTCATGCAAACTGTTTACGTTACCGTAAATTATTGGATATACTGCTCACTTTCAATGCGAGTGAAAGAGAGAAAACGATAGTTTACGGTAACGGAAACAGTTTGCATCAACTCATGGTAGGGCCACTGATAACTGATTCATATGCATGTCTGAATTTTCCTTTATTACTTCAACCTCAATAAGTATACTTAAGGTATAATAACAGCTGTAAACTAAAACAGTTTGTTCAATAAAAAGTTGTAAGCCACAGCAACTTAGTAGTTCTCAACCTTCCTTATCTACTCTAACTTCCTTCAAAAGACGAAATTTGTCCAAACTCCGAACTCGAGACACCTGCATGCCAATTATCTACCGTCTTTGTCTGTTGTGTGTACCAAATATTTGCCCAGCCTCCCCAAGAGACACGGTATTTGCTACGATTCGGGATCGTCTTAGGCGGTAGTTTGTTTTGTTGTCTGTACTATATCACGGGGAGAAATAATAATTTCAGCAGAAAAGAGAGACTGCATTCCATTGTGAAATTGTGTATGATCTTAACATTGTAAAAGTTTTTTTTTTAATTTCATTTGAGCACAATCAAATAAATATCAGCTGCCAATGTTTTAAGCTTATTAGATACTAGCAGCCGCCCGCGGTTTCACCCGCGTGGTTCCCGTTCCCGTGGGAATAACGGGATAAAAAGTTTTAATCCAGGCTATCTGTGTGTATCTGTGTGCCAAATTTCAACCAAATCCGTTCAGTAGTTTTTGCGTGGTTGAGGAACAAACATCTAAACATCCAAACCCACAAACTTTCACATTTATAATATTAGTAGGATCGGCTGCCAATGTGTATAGCAAGATAATTATAATTTCAGTTTTCTAAATAGGAAAGGAAGTGATTTACTTGGTGCTCAACTACTTTCGCAAACAACCATTTGACTTGGAATGTCACGGTAAAAAAATGTCTGGAACCTTGACTTTGGTTGGCAATTAGCAAAGTCACGTTGGTTAGAAGGCTGAGGCTGAAGGTTAGAGACTATTCTGACTTTGCAGCTGTTCTTCTGCTCTGAAGATAGCTGCATAGTCTTTATAATAAATAACAGCTCGTTGGAACTCGGAGCTGAGTGTAGTACTTAACCATCGTAAAGCGATATTGACCAAGTCCAAATTCAGAAACGTCTGCCAAGGGAATATCATAGCTTACGCAAATATACTTTTGAGCTTGCACCAGTCGGTTCAATTAGTTTAGCTTAAAATTAAAGTTGTCTTAATTCAACTATGGACTACATAAATGTAACTACAGATAAGAATATAAATTATTTAAGTCTCACTTTATACATTTTAATAGTTACTGTTAAAATATTTTAGCATTTATATTGTTACGTAGAGCTACTCTTTCGTGACAAATTTTGACTCCGGGAAAGGCATATCATGTAAAATTCCAAATCATTTAAAATGTAAGGATGCTGTAACAAACTGACAATGTTTATGTCACGTACTGTAACGAAACAGGTATTTTGCTGCTTCAAAAAGTAATATCTTCGCGAAAATTCAGTTTCAACATGGTAATACAAGTATTCTTCGTAACAATGTTTAACATGTAAGTTATAAAGGAAAATGCCAACCCCACAGTGTTTTCAACAGTAAATGTTTGCGAAAATGCTCTTGGTCCACTTAAGACAGCGACCGTACGCCCGACATTTCCTCAGTGCGACTTCTACTGCCATTACTGAACAAATACACTGCAGTTCTTGAGTGTTCGCCGGTGGGGATTAAAACTACTAACATGTCAAATATAATTTTCAGTTCACTGTGCACACAGAGCTTGATAGCCTAGGGACTATCCTATATTTTTGGAAAAAATCAATATATGGCCAATTTTTTTAACAGCCTTGAAATATATAATGGTTTATTATACATATTATGTATTTATAACGGTTAATTTTTAAGTATATCTAAAAATGAAATGAGTTAATCTCTTCCCTATTTTAATCAAGTATGTACAGTTAAAAGTTTCAATATTTAATAATTGGTCAAGATATTGAGGTTTGCTTATGTTCTAAAATTTTACTGATTTCTGGATTTAGAGCTCTTTGAATTTTTAAGTACCTACTTTCGATAAATACTTAAAAATTCACGGTGTATAAGAGACTATATTACTATATTTTCGATTCCAACTAAATTGTTTACTGGATGGTACCAAAAAAAATATACCCAAAAGTGAAGCAAAAATAGTACATTATACAACAAGTGAAAAAAGAAGGAATTTAGTTCGAGGTAATATGTTGGATCCCGAGAGTAGCAAAGGATTCAAAAGTAGAATCCTGAGCGAAACGAGGGATACAAAGGACCGAGATGAAATGTTTTTTTACGAGTTGTGTACTCTACTTTTTACCATTGACTGCGAGAAAACATAATAGCAGTACTTACTACTACTTACACCTATTTATAGTTTTCAAATTTTATTATTTAGATCGGTAATTTAACCGTTAGAAAATAGTGAAACTGTAAGTTTTCCAATGACATAAAACAACCATGCTATGAGGGAAATTACATGATCAGTCTGACATCAGTCCATTTCATCAGTTTGTAATTTGTATAGACTTTGAATTTTTACAGACTGAAGATCGTACCAGACTGATGAAATGGTCTGATGCAAGAAAAGAACCCAAAGATAAGACACTAAAAAGAACCTAATTAATTTGGCGAGAAATTTTTTTAGAAAAGAACCCAAAGATAAGACGCTAAAAAGAACATAAATAAAATTGGCGGGTTTTTTTTTATTTAATTGTATAACTATGGCTTTATCTATAGAATAGCTCCATACTTTCAGCACGTTTTTTTTTGTACATAATTCATACGATGCTCGCTTGTTCCAAATTGAAAATATTTTTATTCACTCGGTGAATAAAACAGCGTTTTATTCACTCTTATCGTTGAATTAAACGCACTTTTTCGAGTGGCAATGGTAAAAATATATTATTATCATACAGCGAAACAGTTTGACTCTCGGGGTAATAACAAATACCACGTTATATTTGGGCTAACACTGAAAATCATCTTCTTTATAACTACAGCTTTTTCGAGGCATTTTTTCATCCGAGTCCGAGTGGTGGTTTGAGATGTGTCATGATAAATTACTTATTTACTCAATTTTGTATGGAAAAATAATTGATGAAAACTATGTTAATGAATCCTTTTGTTTCTTTTAGTATAACCTACATTTGGATGTTATAAATAATTTTGCATTCATCAATAGGTAACATTGGTGAATATTTTCAGGAAATAACTCATTACAACATTGAAATATGCGATATTGATGGATTGATTAATTATGGAAAACGCGTATGTTATTGGTATTTTGTTTACCAGTACAGTAATTTGTAAAATTATGTTTTAAACTAGTTTGTGACTGAAATTATCATTGAATGTAAGTTAATAATTTGTTCATGGTTGTAAAAATGATTTATTATTATACCTAAAAAGTTTGTATTTTTTACACGACTGCCCAAAGCAAAAAGAGTGTATATGTGTTCAGGGTTCATGTATGTTTGTGGGTATGTGAGTTTCTTTATTCCACCATAACTTCTAAATGCCAGAACTGATTTAGATAAATGGGATATCGTTAGAATCCTTACAGCATTCCGAGTGACACTGGCAATTTCAACAAAAACTTTTTTTGTGAAAAAAGTCTATATGGCGAATGTAGGACGCCATTTTCAAATGTGAAAAAAAAATGTTTTCTTCAATTATTACAATATGGGCATCAAATGAAAGGCCACAATAAGCACATTTCAAAACTATATAATTTGTCACTAAAATGTGTGAAATAAAAATAAATAAATTTAAAAAATATTAAAAACACGACTGCCGTGCCAAAAACGAACCAAAAAGATAAATAACAAGGTGTCATTGCAGTCGGGGGACCTCTTTAATTGAAAATTGTTCCACAATACGGTCCCCCGACTGCAATGACACCTTGTTATTTATCTTTTTAGTTCGTTTTTGGAACGGCAGTCGTGTTTTTAACCGACTTCAAAAATTTGAAAAGGAGGAGGTTATCTATTCGTCGCGTATATTTTTTTTTATATGTATGTACACCGATTACTCGAAGACGGCTGAACCGATTGAAATGATTCAAACGTTATAACATGAGGTTTGTTTCCAAGTTGGTCCCATTTTTTGAAATTTTGAAATCAGTTCAGTAGTTTTCAAGTAATCTTGAAAATACTGTCGTTTTCGTTACCGTTTTATATGAATTGAGACGGATTTTCAACCATTACTTTTTTATTTGTGAACCGATTTAGATGATTCTTTTTTTGTTGAAAGAAGACACCTTAAGAATGATACCATATTAATTTAATTGGTATTGGACTATGGATTTTGAAGATACACGAGGGAACTCCTCAAAATCAAATAGGAACTGTAAGGTGATTGAAATATTGGTAGGTTTATGACAATCAAGTATCTATCTATTGTAAAGGACGTTCTGGACTAGAGTTGAACTGCGAAGGCTCAACGAAACTCGTGGAAATTGAGTTACTCGGGGTAGGGGAGGTCAGCTCAGCGCGGCCACCTTAACTTTGACTTTAAAAAAATGCTGTTAAAAAACAGAATTTGGAAAAGTATTTTATACCAATAGATAGGGAATTTATTAAACTTCTATAACGTGTAATCGCATTCCGCGAAAACTTTGATAGCTTCTTTTAATTTGTAAATTACGAAAACTTGTCAAAAAACCACTTTGCCCAAGTGAGCGCCTAAAGCGGCCATGGGGGTAAGGGCAAAGTGGTCATTCCAAAAGATTACATTCATTTAAAGTTGAAAAACATCGTGCTTAAAAAACAAGAAGACCAAAAATAAATTAAATAAAATTCTACTAATAAAAAAAATGTTCTTAAGTTTCAAATGAGACATTTATTATTACAGTCTTAGGTCCGTATTATAGGACGAGACTCAAGCACTGCTTGCTGCTTGAGTACAGTTAGAAAGGGATGGTGCTATTCATCGCATATAGCGCCATCCCTATCTAACTGTACTCAAGCAGAGATTTGAGTTTGAGTTTGATTCTGTAATACGAGCCTTAGAATCTTCGAATACTTCCTAAATTTATTTTTAATTATTATATTAATAATTATTTTAGTTATGTTATAGGTATACGCAACAATTGTCTGATACTTATCTACCAACAGTTCTTCTACTTAAATTAAAATATTCAACAGCTAGGCAAAGAACTTGGCCACTTTGCCCGGACCGCTTTGCCTTTTTCCACCGTTTTGTTTTAAAAATTAACTGTGCTCATAACATTTGTCTCATGTCGGAACCAATGTTACACAAACAAAGCTAAATAGATAAGCAATAATAGCCGTAAAATAAAAATATTGAGTTTTATAGAGTTTTGATCAAAACAGATTGAGTTTACCCTGAACTTTCTTAACAAAATGAACAAAAATCTTTCGCATGTTGCTGCGGCCACATGCTGGTTCCGACCACTACCAAATGGCTGCTCGGGGCGGGGCGGTAGGTTTGCTGCATATCAGAACATAAAACATTGTACTATCGTTATTAGTTGCCGAGAAATGAGGCATGGCGGCTTTGCCTCCTATGGCCGCATTGAGCTGACCTCCCCTATACCATTGAAAATTTTTAAACATTATAACGTTTTATTTTATAAAATCATCTCTTACATAGGTACATACCTACCACAAAAAAGTTTAAAATAAAAAAAGCTTTTTAAAAAAAGCACAACCTCCTTCAAAAATCTTAAACACAGCTCTATAAAAAAAGCAAGAAATAATGTTCAAATCGATTACCTAATTAAAACACGTCTATTGAAGTCGGGTGGGGCTTTTATAATATAAACAATACAATAAGTAAAAACAATACTTCTAGCTCCACCCGACTTCAATAGACGTGTTTTAATTAGGTAATCGATTTGAACATTATTTCTTGTTTTTTTTATAGAGCTGTGTTTAAGATTTTTGAAGGAGGTTGTGCTTTTTTTAAAAAGCTTTTTTTTAATATTTTTAAATTTATTTATTTTTTACTAGAAACAAATCCGTAGCTATTTCAGTATTTTGAACTAATCCATTATCTGACAGTAATAATCTTAAACGATGATTATGGTACTAAAAAAACTCGTAATCTTTTGTCACAACCTCCTCTTCTCTTCTCCCCGAAACTGAAACGAATTATCCAAAAATGAAACATCAGGAATCCTTTGTTACTAAACAAGCCAGTGTAATCTAAATCGTAGAGAAAAATACCTGCGGGCTACAGCCGCTATCAAAGTGGGGTCCACTGGAGTACACAGATGTCGTAGATAGAGGCTTTGGGAGCATTGAGCGGCCAGTTAGCATTCAGAAAGACGCCGCGGGCGGAGGCGCGATAACATCGTCGCAGTATGCTGTGTGACGAGCACTCGTTACAGGACTGAAGGATGGCAAGCATTTGGCGATACATCGATTTGGTGACACTAATATTTAGTACTGTAAATGTTATGAGCATTGAGCGGCCAGTTAGCATTCAGAAAGACGCCGCGGGCGGAGGCGCGATAACATCGTCGCAGTATGCTGTGTGACGAGTAAGCGTTACAGGACTGAAGGATGGCGAGTACTCGGCGATACATCGATTTGGTGACACTAATATTTAGTACTGTAAATGTTATGAGCATTGAGCGGCCAGTTAGCATTCAGAAAGAAACCGCGGGCGGAGACGTGATAACATCGTCGTAGTATGCTGTGTGACGATCCCTTGTTACAGGACTGAAGGATGGCGAGTACTTGGCGATACATCGATTTTTGTGACACTAATATTTGGTATTGTAAATGCTATTTGAGCATTGAGCGGCCAGTTAGCATTCATAAAGACGGTGCGGGCGGAGGCGCGATAACATCGTCGCAGTATGCTGTGTGACGAGCACTCGTTACAGGACTGAAGGATTGCGAGCATTTGGTGATACATCGATTTGGGGACACTCATATTTAGTACTGTAAATGTTATGAGCATTGAACGGCCAGTTAGCATTCAGAAAGACGCCGCGGGCAGAGGCGTGATGTCGGCGTGGTAACATCGTCGCAGTATGCTGTGTGATGAGTCTTCGTTACAGGACTGCAGGATGGCGAGTACTTGGCGATACATCGATTTGGTGACACTAATATTTAGTACTGTAAATACTATATGAGCATTGAGCGGCAGCCAGTTAGCATTCATAAAGATGCCGCGGGCGGAGGGAGGCGCGATAACATCGTCGCAGTATGCTGTGTGATGAGCCTTCGTTACAGGACTGCAGGATGGCGAGTACTTGGCGATACATCGATTTGGTGACACTAATATTTGGTACCTACTATTGAAATGCTTCAATGAGCATTGAGCGGCCAGTTAGCATTCGCAAGGACGCCGCAGCCGGACGGAGATGCAATAACATCATCGCTGAGTGTCGAGCCTTCGTTACAGGACTGAAGGATGGTGAGCATTTGGTGATACATCGATTTGTAATGAAAATATAGTGATGTATAGATCGTATGTGTCACGCGGCCAGTGCATAGCTAGCATTTGAAACACGATACGGGCGGCAGACATCTTCGCAGTATGCCATGTGACCAAGCGCACTGCAAACACATAATAAATATAATAGTAAATTATTAATATAAATTGAAAAAAAATATTAGAAAAAATCGACTCACCCGTAGCAGCTCAGACGGGACACGAACCCGCACCCTTAGGATTCCGGCCCAATGCACTAACAAATTATGCTACGAGTCGCTAGTGGGAGTGACGAAATATTCTAATACTTTTTACGTTTTCCGCTGTAAGCCAGCGTTATCTCATCAATGTGAAGAACTAACTTCGACATTCGAATGCAACACCTTTACAGATGCCAGACAATCGATTAAGATGAAATAGCTATATAATTTTTAAACTTTTAGATTTTTTGCATTCACAAGATTATTAATATGATTGAAAAAATATTAGAAAAAATCGACTCACCCGCAGCTGCTACGGGTGAGTCGATGTGTGAATGCATAAAATCTAAAGTTTCAAAATATATTAGTACTACCCAACTAACAATTTATCGTCGTACAATCGTCGTACAAACGTTATCTTATTACCACTGGTCGCAAAAGCTAGGTCGCACTAACGTTATAATAACGTTTGCTCAACGCGAAAAGGGCCCCATTTATACGACCAACATTGTTGTTTAATGGTCGTACAAAAGTCACAAGATAACTTTGTTAACGTCATTCAAAAGTCGTATGAACGTTATGGAATTACCGCTCATCGTACAGTTGTCGCATCAAAACTTTACAACGACTGTCTCATCGTACAGTTGTCGCATCAAAACGTTACAACGACTCTTTCGTTATATTGTGGTCATACAGATGTTTTTGAATGACGAAAACGTTTTATTTGAGTCAAGTCACAACACCTGTACGACTGATTTTTAATGTTCGTTAGTGGCTCGTGTTTGTGGTTATATTTCGAGATCTGAGTGCAAAATAAATCAATAAGTACAAGGATATAAAAGGTGAGTACTATTTAACTTTCATATTATTTTACTGAATGTTTCTCATTCCGTTTAGTTCGACTGGGAATTAAAGTTTTATGATAATATACCTATGTAAATACTATTCATATTTTCATGCCCCTTCGTAGTTTTGCGTTTAACACATAATATTTTAATTCATAAAATTATGTTTGATTCTAAAAATGTCAGCCATGTTAATTTTGTCGCACACCGATCTCTTTATGACGTTATAAAGACAAAAAGTCGTTCTGAGGTTATTTGATGACCAAGTAAAGACATACAATACGCCATTGCCGCTAACTATTAGGGTTCTTTAAACAATTAAAAACCCTTTTTTGATTATGTCAATATTAACCAAAATAATTATTTTAAAATTTTTTTTCAGGCAAAAACTGGTCATTGTATAAGTTCAGTGCAGATTATATTCAAGTACTTATCTAAATTTATCTGAAACATGATTAAAAGATTAAAGGATCTCTAAGGATTTTCTCGAATGTCCACGCTAGCGAAGTCGCGGGCGGAAGCTAGTACCTACTGGTAGGTAATACGTTACGAAAAAAGTTTACCATAATTATGTTACCACAGCGGATCCACCAGGAACACTTTAAACAACGTCTACTGTAATCCAAATTAAATTCACTTTCATATAAGAACATAAATCATTTCAACATTTAGGTAGTTACCTACCTACTGATAAAAAAATTCAATATCGGAAAAAATCATAAACAATATTTTTTTATAGGTAGTAAATAAAATAAATATTGATACTGAACCTTCTTGTTGTTCATGTGTTGTACACTTTTCTTCTTCAACATTTGTGACTAATGCCACAGTTGTTGTTGTTGTACTTTTTAATAACAGGAAATTTGGTTTTACTTTCCTTTTGAAAGCTCCACTACGTTTTTTTGTTTTCTCCACGAATTTTTTGCTTCCAATTTTCGTATTTGATTTATCATATTGACGGTTGAAAGGCTAATTGATTTAAACGACATTTTGTGAAACTGAAACAATGCGTCGCTCGAGCTTGGTACGAAGCAGACGTGCGTCCAGTTATCTAATATTTTTTATCATAATCATAAAGTAAACTTCGACTTCAACCCGTTATAATAAGTGTTGTTTTTGCATATCAGTGCATTGTGTTCTAACGAAAAAAATATCTCATTTGCAACCGAAGGCGCGCACGGGAGCTGCTAGCGCGGGGACCCCTCACCTCTGTGCCGTGAAACATCGCTCACAATAATTGCCATCTTTATCGCGCGGACGGATATAATCCTGCCACAATGAATCAATGCGCAGCCTGCCAAGAAAAGATAGCCAACACTGAATACTTAACGTGTCAGCGTTGCACGCATAAATATCACTTTTTATGCCTCAATAATGACGGTGATGCCTACGAATTACTTTCACAGGAGTACAAGTGTTCTTGGAATTGTCCTAATTGTTTATATAAACAGAGCAAGGGTGAGAATACGAACAATTCAGCTCGACCATCTACACCAACTGGCTCAGCTGAACTTACATTTGTCGGCACGCGTCGCAAAGGACAAAAACATGATTCGACGTCGTCCTCCAGATCGTCTCCGGTGCCCATTTCCGATATTAACTCACGTAACATACGTGAAATTATACGTGAAGAGATGCGCGACGTGATAAAAGAGTGTCTAAGTGACTTCACCACCAACCTTAACTCGCGCTATAAAGATCTGTCAGACCAAATGAGTGGATTTAAAGAATCTTTAAACTTTATGAGTGCTCAATTTGACAAAATAAGTAATGAATTTTCAACAGTTAATGCCGAAGTGAAGTCACTGAGGAAGGAAAATGAGACCCTTCGTTCAGATTTAATTGCTGTCACTGACCGGGTCAGTCTACTTGACCAGCTGAATAGGTCCGCCAATCTGGAAATCCAGTGTGTCCCCGAATTTAAGTCCGAAAATATAGTAAGCATTGTGAAGCAGGTCGGTGTGATAACGAATGTGAATATTAACGAAAATGAAATTGTCTATTGTGCTAGAATTGCCAAACAAAACATATCTAGTGCTCGCCCGCGTAGTATCCTGGTAAAATTCAACACGCCACGTACTCGTGACACTCTTCTAGCCGCAGTCATGAAATACAATAAGGAGCACCAGGATAATAAATTAAACACCTCACACCTTGGAATTGCCCAAGAACGCAAGCTACCAGTGTACGTAACAGAAAACCTATCACCTGAGAATAAGTCCTTACACGCCGCTGCAAGAATTCGAGCTAAAGAACTTAATTTTAAATTTGTCTGGATACGTGGCGGGCGTATCTACATTCGTAAAAATGAAACGTCCAACTCTGTTTTTGTGAAAAACTTAAGTGTTTTAAAAAACCTCACCTAAAATACTCGTTGCCATTACCTAATTAATATTTTCCATATAGTATTTAATGATTGTTTCCTATAATGTAACGTAGTAAAATGCATAATAAAATCAGTACTAATTTACAAAAAGTAAGATGTTGGCGCAAACTAACTATTAATGTTAACATAACCCTAGTGCCCTATGATTATTATGTGTTAATTTTCTGGAATACTTGGTTTAATTCTAATATAATAAAATGTTTTTCAAAGTTATTTCGCTGTGATCTCAACAAACAGAACGGAGAATCAACTTGTTTTTATTACAGATTACGCATGTGGAATGGTCTCGATAGATTAGCGCGATACATACCCTCATCAAAATTATTTAATCACGAAGATAATTATTATTTTGTAACCCATCCCTATCATAAGTATCGAAATATAGATTTTTTATTTTTATTCCTCACTCACTCTGATAACAATGTTTGTGGTTTATTTAGAGGTATCTATCACGCTTATAGGCACAGAATATATTTACCCTGCGTCCATTTTTTCTTTCTTTTTAATTTAAAATGGCATTTAATATAATGTATCAAAATGTTCGAGGGCTTCGGACAAAAACTAATGTGTTTTCTAGGAACCTTACGAGTGCTAATTACGACATGGTTTGCATTAGTGAAACTTGGCTTTTACCAGGAATTTTTGACGCAGAACTATTCGATATGAGGTATAATGTGTATCGAACGGATCGTGACTGTGACGCGGCAGGTAAGTCAACAGGTGGTGGTACTTTAATCGCTGTCGACAAAAAAATTACTATTGATGTTCGACCGGGTCGCCCTTTGCCGCGTATGTCCGATGCAGACATAACATACGTTAAAATAGCGTTAAGTACAGGCTTAAAAAAGAAATTGTTACACGTTTTTTGCTGTTACTTTCCACATGGACCGGAACAAAGGAATTCTGAACTTGCTTTTTACGAATATCTGACCGATCTCATTTTAGACCACCCCCAGGACGAAACTATCGTATTAGGGGACTTTAATATCACAAATGGTATATGGGCGCAATCTTCGACTCATAGTAGCATGATCTTAACCAACCCCACTTCCGACAATCTAATTGAAAATACATATGAGCTCATCAACTTAACAGGACTTTACCAGTTCAATAATGTTTCCAATAAGAACGGTCGATTACTAGATTTAGTGTTCGCCAGCTTCGAATGCAAGGTACGTCGAGGTACGCCGTTGGTCCCCGAGGATGGCCACCACCCCGCTCTGTGCGTGGAAACGCGTACGTGTTCCCCCCCAGCCGCTTTAAAACCAGCCTCACGATTAATGTATCGTTTCTATGCAGCCGATTACGCAACTCTTTGCTCCAAATTAGATGGTTTGGATTGGTCTCACCTACTCTCATCAAACAGCATAGAACAAGACGTAGATAACTTTTATTCGATTTTAAACGACATCATAAAAAATAATGTACCTATAAAAAGAAGCGGTCATAACATGCGTTACCCTATTTGGTACTCAAAAACACTTATAAAATGTATTAAAAAGAAATTAAAAATTCATAAAAGATGGAAAGTGTATGGTAGAAGTCGCGATTATGACAGGTTTCATCAGTTGAGAATAGAACAAAAAGAACTTGAAATATCGTGTTATGACGGCTTCTTACGTAAATCTGAAGAAAATATTCGTAAAAATTCTAAACACTTTTGGACATTTATTAAATCAAAAAAACAGAGCTCAGAAATTCCAGATTCAGTTTTCTTATTAGACAACATTGCAAACGATGGTCAAAGTATCTGTAATTTATTTAATAACTTTTTTCAGTCAGTCTTTGAACCTGATGTACCATCATCCTCATTAAGCACTGCTGATTGTTCCTCCTCAAATAATAATTTTAATATTTCTAATATTCATCTGACTGTAGAAGTGGTTGAGAAGTATCTGTCTTCTATAGATACCTCAAAGGGCAGTGGACCGGACGGGCTGCCGCCAATATTCCTAAAAAATTGCAGAAAGTCTTTGGCGCTCCCCTTGTGGATACTCTTTTCCAAATCACTTACAGAAGGTATAGTTCCCTCCCAATGGAAAAAAAGTTTAATAACCCCTATTTTCAAAAAAGGCGATATTCATGACGTTCAAAATTACAGAGGAATTTCAAAGCTATCTATAATCCCAAAATTGTTTGAAAAAATAGTATGCGACTGTTTATCCAACTTGATACGATCATCAATAATGAACAATCAGCATGGGTTTATAAGCAAAAAATCAACTGAATCCAACCTATGCGAGTTTGTAGACTTTGTTCTTGACTCTATGGACAAGGGCCACCAGGTGGATGCCGTGTACACTGACTATTCCAAAGCGTTCGATAAAATTTCTCATTCAATCTTAATCCAAAAGTTGGAATCAGTTGGTGTACACGGCAGCCTCCTGAGATGGCTCGATTCTTATCTAAGAAATAGAAGTCAAGCCGTTGCAGTCAAGGGACATACTTCTACTTTCATCCCTATCACGTCGGGCGTGCCCCAGGGCTCCCATCTCGGTCCTTTGCTTTTTAACATATTTGTAAATGATATAAATGTATGTTTCCGTTCCTCAAATAGTTTACTATATGCAGACGACACAAAAATATACAAAGTAATAAAGTCGATTGAAGATTGTTATGATTTACAACAAGATCTAGATGCATTACATGATTATTGCAAAACTAATAAACTTTTCTTAAATACACAAAAATGCAACATTATATCTTTTACCAGAAAAAAGAAAAAGATTGTACACACTTACTCAATAAATAATGAAATACTACCTAGGGTGACCGAGGTGAGAGACCTGGGAGTTACGCTCGATAGTGAAATGTTGTTCCAATGTCATATTGACAACGTAACAGCAAAGGCTTATAGGATGCTTGGTTTTATATTTAGACAATGTGGTACATTTCAGGCACCAGGTACTTTATGTTTACTTTATAATGCGCTCGTAAGATCTTCGCTCGAATACGCATCTGTAGTATGGAACCCACAGTATCAAACGCATATATATGCACTCCAACGTATACAGAATAAATTTATAAAAAGATTAAAATATAAATTTAAAAACACTTTTAAAAACTGTTTGAAGCCCCTGGACAATCGTAGATCAATACGTGATCAGGTATTTCTTTATAAAGTCTTAAATCACCAGGTTGATTCTCCTTACTTATTAAGCCGTATTTCACTATATTGTTCAAAACAAAACTTACGTACGCAAACACTTTTTAGAATTCCATTTTGTAAAACTAAATATGCTAAAAATAGATTTTTGGTTCGCGCATGCAGGAATTATAATAACAAATTTAAGGATATTGATATATTTTTTGAAAATACTAAATCTTTTAAGACAAAGTTGTTGTCCATTAAATAGATAATTTTGTAAATCTTTGCAATAATAACTGCTAGCGATTGTTGCAGGTAACCTTGTTGTGTTTTCACATTCGCTTAATCATAATATATGTACGAACATCAATATTTGTATCACTTATTGTATTTTTTTTAAGTAAGTTAAGTATAACTATAAATAAGTCGAATAATAGTTCAATACTGTTGCATGTCTGCTAATGCTAATTGTGGAAACTGTATTGGCTATTGCATTGTTATTCATACATGTCATCCTGAGTAAAAGCAGCTGTTTGTTTCCCTTAATAATAAATAAAATAAAATAAATAAAAACTCTCAGGAGGACCGATCAAAGTTTTATTATTCGGAAAAAAAATCATAAAAAAAACAACTATTGAATAGACTTTCATTTATTTAATACAGTATATCCCCAACTAAGTAAGGAAGTTTTCTAAGCTATTACTGTTGATAATAGTGTATTATTTTAGAAAAATTATGTCGGTTGGCCCAAAATTCATCAAATATAGTTATTTTTAGATAAAAGCAAAATGGTTCAAACGCTTACCGAAAATAAAATAGCTGAAAGTAAACTGGCTCAAGCATTGACTTAGAATAAAATAATACGAGTAAAATGAATTTAGTGCCAAGTCAACTGACGGTTGAATTTGCCCAATGAGTCTAAGCAACATGCTGGTGTTGCACCAAAGTGAAGTTATTTGATGCAGATGCCCATTAGAAGTACTGCAGGATAAAACAAAATGCACCTTTATTAGAGTTATCTATCATTATATCAGCCGCTCGACACCCACTGCTGGGTATAGGCCCCAAGAATCTCCACAACGATCGGTCCTGCGCTACCCGCATCCAGCGGCGCACCGCGACCTTCACCCTCACGTCGATCCACCTTGTCGGGGGCGCCACGGAGCGTCGTCCGGAGCGCGGTCGCCATTCCAGAACCACCCCGCCCCAACAGCCATCGGTTTTTCTCGCTATGTGTTCAGCCCACTGCCACTTCAGCTGAGCAATCTTTCGAGCGATGTCGGTTGCTTTAGTTCTCCTCATTTCTGATTCGATGACGCAGGAAAACGCTGAGCATGGCTCTCTCTACTGCACGCTACCACGTTTCACTGCCGTAAGTCATTACTGGCATGGCAACACATACTGGTCATAAAGTTTCGACACGAGACACTGATGTGAATCGGACGCGAAGATTTTTCGAAGCTTCCCGAATGTTACCCATCCGAGTTGGATTTGACGAGAGATCTCTGTCTCGAAGTTGGACTTACCTAACTGGACTGCCTGTCCTGCCTGTCCATGGTGACAGGCAGTCACCATGTTCATCCTGAGACCCACCTTTTGGGAAGTACTACGGAGATCTTCGAGCATTGTGTTCAGGTCTTCCAAGGACTCAGCTCAGCCATAAGAACTATATCATCGGCAAAATGAAGGTGTGTTGGGTACTGGCCATCAATGTTGATGCCAAGTCCTTACCAGCCTAAGAGTTTAAAGATATCCTCCAACGCATCTGTGAATAGTTTCAGAGAAATGACATCTCCCTGTCACAAATCCTATTCAACTGCAGCGAGGAGTTATCAATCCTCAAGGAGTTCTGGTTCTATTATATACTTGGATTGACATGGTGGCATTTTCGTATAAGAACCTCAACACCTCGATATACCTGTAGTCTACTTGGCACCTTTGGAGAGACTGCACCACCACCCAGGTTTCAATCGAATCAAAGGCTTTCTCATACGAACGCCAAACAAAGTGGGAGATTATACTCCTCGGTCTTCTGTATAACCTGCCGCAGCGTATGGATGTGGTCTGTGGTGCTAAAGCCTTTTCGGAACCCGGTTTGTTCGGGAGGTTTGAAGTCATCAAACCTGCGAGCGAGATGATTCGTAACGACTCTTAAAACAACTTACAGACATGGTTCAGAAGTGAGATGGGTCTGTAGTTCTGTAAGAGGGACTTTGTCACCCTTTTTAAAGAACAAAACCACCTCACTTATGTTCCATGCCTTATGCGTTCTGCCCTTGACTTTTATTCCGCTCGATGGCCTCTTTAATACGATTCGTATTAAATTGGCGAAGGTCGCTCGTCAAAGACTTAGATATCTCTCTATTGAACTGCCGATAACGATGAGCATCCGCTGAGCTCTGGAGCCTCATTTCACGTCTCTGATCCATGAGAAGGAGTGTGTGGTTGGAGAGTTTCTATAGCTTGGGATGGCGGGTCTTAAAGAACTTGGACCCTACCATATGAACAGTATTGACCACCATCTTGTTTAGATTGTCCACATCTATGTTTTCAAGTGCTTCGAACGGTTTTGGAGTTCGAGTTAAAAGCTTTCGGGTTTTTGAATATGGGCCGGTAATAGTCAGAGCGTGGATTTTATATTTTTATCAGTCGAGATCTTTCCAGCTTTAGATAGATATATAATGTGCCACGTACCAATCGGTTATCCCCCCCCCCCCCCTTTTTGACGGGGTCGATCACAGTGACATCATTGAATGTTTCCTTTTTGTCGACATGATAAAATCTATCTCATTTCTGACTGTACCGTCTGGGCTCATCCATGTCCACTTCCAGCTTTCCGGCTTCTTGAAGAAGGAGTTCATTCATCATTTCCCCAACTTTACATTGAAGTCCCCTATCACAACGGTGTAGTAGGTTATGTAGCTATGCAATGCATGGCTTTAGAGATCTTCGTTCTCATACATAGCCTACACTTCGTCAAATTGATGTGTCGAGGTCGGAGCGTAAACCTAACATCCAACGAATACCGTTAGGATATTCTGGTCGACAAACTAGGGTTATAGTAGATATTGATACTTAAAAGGTCATCATTAACCAATAAATTTTGAGGCTGAGACTCAAAATATTTATATAACTTCATACAATTTTATACTAAAATCCTTATAGAGGCTAAAGCGACATAATATAATTTGATGCAAAATGGTCCAAGCGACATAGCTTATCGTTTTGGTGTAATGCAAAATAGGCCAAACGACAAAACCAAAAACATGGCGAAAAAGCCAAATGACATAATCAACACACTTTATAAAAGTTTGAAAGATCAAAACAGCTGAAGTCAGCGAGTCCTCAAATTGGTCCAATTTTGTGTCGTATAGATCAATGAGCTTAGAAATGAGGCCTGTTTTGCTGTGGGTGCTAAGCGCCAAAAAAGTAGTCAAAAAAATTCGAAACCTGGCTCAAACGACGGAGAAAAATTTGCTGATTCCGGATATGTATATAACTCAATATCGCAAAAAATGTCGCTTAGACCAAATTAGCCTTTCAACCGTCGATATGTTCCGTAAATATGGCGGCCAAGTCGTTTTAAAGTCAAAACTTGACTCAAATGCGACTACAAGGTTTATTAAAGTCAAGGCATGGCATTAAATGGACATCACGTAATGCAAAGGTTATATCGTCTGCTTACTGGTAAACTATGTTAAGTGCACATTTTGTGGAAACGAGATAATAAGATTTGAAAGTTTAAATAGATTTTTGACTATCTTTCAATTCAATTGTTGTAGAATGTAATATGAAATATTATTGGTAATATATTAACCTTTCGTTGTGTATATTTGTAGCAGAACTTATTTGATGAGACTTAACAAAAAAATATAATTATGTTGATCTAGGCAGTGCGCTTAACTGGTTTTACCTGTAAATGAAATATATGAAATAAAACCTATATTTCACACGATTTTTTTATAGTTTTAATGAAAAGTACATACTTATATTAAAAGTTAGCCATGAAATAAAAAAAAAATTGCATGGGGAATAAATTCATGGAATTATCGAAAAAACTACTGCATTTACCTGATTTTATCTGTAAGTTTCTAAAGAAATGTTGTACTTACCATAATGATTTTCCATAGTAATAAGTTCTACCAGCTTAAAAATCTGTTACAAATGAAATAAACAATTTTAAATACATAATTTTAGTGTCACATTAATCTAAATATTGTAAGAAACATGATAAAACCATAAAACGCTAAAACCAATAATGAATACCTCAGAAATAATCAATCAAGTATCCAGTATCAGTCTAGCAGCAGGTTATGGTTAACGGCAGGCTCATCGGTGGCAGGCAAAGACGAAAACCATCCATGGAATTCGACAGGGATAACCCCTTTATAACACATCGCCAAGAGATTTTTTCTTGGCATTTGTTATAGGCAAAGGCTTTAGATAGGCTTGCTTCATGCGGTTGTTCCTTGTTCCTGCGCCTTTTGGTCTGTTACTTGCAGTCTGGTTTAAGTACAATGATTTCTATGATCTCAAGAAATTAGCCGAGGAAACGATCTTTAACAAGTCAAAAACTGCATGGACAACCAGTCAAGTGGTTGAAAATAAAAAGAATTAAATACCTCAAGTCAGAACCAACTAAAATGTTTTTAACTATAACATGTCCGAAGAATTTGTTTTCACCGATGTCTCGGGAAGAAACCAGACTACAAGTCACAGACCAAAAGGCGCAGGGACAAGGAACAACCGCATGAAGCAAGCCTATCTAAAGCCTTTGCCTATAACAAAAGCCAAGAAAAAAATCTCTTGGCGATGTGTTATAAAGGGGTTATCCCTGTCGAATTCCATGGATGGTTTTCGTCTTTGCCTGCCACCGATGAGCCTTCCGTTAACCATAACCTGCTGCTAGACTGATACTGGATACTTGATTGATTATTTCTGAGGTATTAATTATTGGTTTTAGCGCTTTATGATTTTATTATGTTTCTTACAATATTTAGATTAATGTGACATTAACCGTTGCCGTTAACCATAACCTGCAGCTGACGACTCGTTAGACTATGAAACATGGATAATAGGGATAGATAGACAGTTTTTATATCACAGTCCAATGTGACATTGTACCTCTGCCCTCCTAGCATGACCATCGAAATAATCGTATTTCGGTAGTCATGCTAGGAGGGCAGAAAAATGTCATAACATGCGATATTTCGATTAATATCGCATGTTATAGCATTTTTTGACACTAAAATGTCAAAATCCATTGTATTTTGTCAGTTAACAGTGATAAATCGCTATATCCTATCGTGTTACGGTGGTCATGCTAAGCAGGCTTAGGCTGAAGTATGAAATTGAAATTAGCACTTTTAAGAAATTGTTCCTGCTGAATACTTGATTATTTCTGAGGTATTCTTTATTGGTTTTAGCGTTTTATGGCTGTTATATTATGTTTCTTACAATATTTTGATTAATGTGACATTAAAATGATGTCTTTAAAATTGATTATTTCATTTGTAACAGTTTTTTAAGCTAGTGGAACTTATTACTATGGAAAATCATTATAGTAAGTACAACATTTTTTTAGAAACTTACAGATAAAATGAGGTAAATGCAGTAGTTACGCACGTGTCACTCGTATAATGCCATACTAAATGCAGAATTTCACTAGAGATCTTACAGGTAAAACGTGTAAAATGCATTTATTATTATTTGCTAGACCTCAATTTATAGAGGCTACGTGATTACCCTACTGGTAAAAAACAGCATATGTATGTTATCATACTTTACCAGTGTATAAAGACGAACTTGGTACATAAAGGAATGTCAAGAAAAAAACAATAAATGTATTTAAATCTATTTGCCTGCAGTTTTTGTTGAAAAAAAAGTAAATAAATGCATTTAATCTATTTTTCCACAATGTAAACGTCGTAAATTAAAATACAAAATCTACAAAGAAAAAAAAGTAAAGTTATACATCATCTTTTACTTGTGTCTTTTTAATTATAACCTATTAATAAGTAGATTTACGTCGTTTTTGAAGTAGAATTATGGAAATACTTTGCCATTTATAATATTTTTAGTTACGTAACTTGGCACTAAAAAGTCCTTTCACTTATCACATTTTACCAGTAGAAAGAGCGTCGAAAATTACAAATACTGCATTAATATCTCATTTTTGATCAAAAATGCATTTACCATCTTTTACCAGTAAGCAGACGATATTTGAGTCGTAAAAAAACCACCAAGTCATATAAATGTCTCAAATTGACTGCTGTATAACAAAATAGTGATAGTTTTATAAACGTCACTGTAAAAACGTGTATACAACTGCCACATTATATAAAGGTCGTATATAGGTTTTTCAAACACCTAATTTGGTCAGTTGAAAACGTCTAACGGACTGTAACGTTAGTACGACCATAGTACGACTATTGCGTTGTCGTATAGATGTTTTAGCTAAAACGTTAATGTAACGTCGTATAGTTTAGTCTCACCGACGTTGCTATGACCAGTTTATTATGACATATTCGTCGCACGACTAAAAAGTTAAATTTAAGACGTCTATACGACCTAGAAGTCATCTCATTACTATTATAAGACTGCTATCCAACTTAAAGTCGTAAAAGACAGAGCTTGTTGGGTAACGTCTGCAGGGACTCTTGGCCTATTGGGCTCGAGGGGGGGCTCGAGGGGGGCTCGAGGGGGGCTCGAGGGGGCTCGAGGGGGGCTCAAGGGGGGCTCGCGGGGGCTCGAGGGGGGCTCGAGGGGGCTCGAAGGGGGCTTGAGTGGGGTTCGAGGGGAGCTCGAGGGGGGGCTCGGGGGGTGGGCTCGAGAGGGGCTCGAGGGGGGCTCGGGGGGGCTCGAGGGCGGCTTATTGAGTTTGGAACCGAACCTGCTTTACTCCTGTAGGCCCCGGGTTAGGTTAGAAATTTAAGGCGAGCGCGTAGCGCAGCGGAGCGTGAGCCTTAAATTTCGAGGTTATTTTTTTATAACAGACAACAGAAATAAACTTATTTTACACATTGCCGGTGGACCACCAGGCATTGTATACAATGCCTAGGCAATGTATAAAATGAATATAATTTCATACATTGCATGATCGTTTCAGGCATTGTCGGAGAATACACATTGCCGGTAACATATATACCGAATTTAATACAGACACAGTAAAATCCCTAAGTCATTCAAATTATTTTCTCATTGTTTGGTGATCGTCACATCCGTAAGTCCGACTATATCTCTATTCAGCTGTAATACTCATAGCCAGAGATAAATCAGCAGTAAGAGTGTTACATTCATTGCGACCCCGTCAAGCAGTTAATGGCAATCTGTGCCGACTTGACAGGCAATGGACAGGTGGAAAGAGCTCATGAGGATTGTTGTGGTGGGAATATTGATTGAGGGAAAGTTTTATGTGAACTAGGAAGTAAATTAAACTACAGTTTCATCGTAACTAACGCAAAAGTTACGTAGAAGAAAAGTTTCTTAGCGTTAAATATTTCCCCGAATTAAATCGAGAATTTTAATTTATTTTATATTTATTTTACATGACATGTTATTTTATATTTTAATTTTATTTATCGATATTTTCAAGTGTTTTGAATCCCATTGAAAGTCCAGTATAATATTGGTGTGACATTAGATTTCCATGACGTCTGCGTTATCAGATTCAATTTACCAAAAAAGTCTTGTAAATATTATCTAACTTTTAATTCCGTCATTGTTCTCGATTTTCATAACAAAAATGTGCTTTTGGTTCTTGGCATGATATCCAGTGAAATATTATCTTTAACTAATGTTATTTACGAGTACATTGATCTATTAATGTACATCATTACAACAACGTTACGCAAAAGTAGGAAGCTCTAGATTTCCATACCATCAGTCACGAAACAAAATCAAATTGACGTTCCACTAAAACTTTGCGTTCCCAATAACGTTATAGTCGCTGAACAAAAGTCAACACGTGTACAAAGGACCATTACCCGTCGCTCACGAGCGATACGAGCGAAGAGGTGCATTTACAAAGGCCGGTACGATCGATAGTGATACGATTGAGTGGTTACGATATAGATAGAGGAATTTATTCATGCTTTAAAGAGCGCAAATTATTTGTCGCATTCTGTAAAGGCTTGAGCTCGATGACGCAGTGGTTTAGCGCCTGTCCCGGTGATTGCGGAGGTTAAGCAACTTTCGCAAGGGTCGGTAATGGGATGGGTGACCAAAAATTTATTATCCTGAGCGTCTCCGTGCTTCGGAAGGCACGTTAAGCCGTTGGTTCCGGGTGCATTTGTAGTCGTTAACACCCAACATTAGCATTGGGCTCGTGTGATTGGTCATGGCCCATCCTTCTTACCCACCCATAAGGAAGGCCTGTGTCCAGTGGGGACATAAAATATGGCTGATGGTCATTTTGTAAGACTTGTGTCGAATCATTATTACATTCGCAGTTGAAAATTCAGTCTGTGACAAGAAAAAAAACAGTACGATGCAGATATATATAGCGTGGTGAAATTCCAAGGTAAGACCTTAGCCGAGTTTCGAAAATAGCGTACTTATTTACTCGTGACTGGGTAAATGTGGCATTCGTTGTTATTATAACAAGTGTCGTCGGCATCGCTATCGGCTTCATTCGTCAGATGGAGGTGGCACATTGCTGCTTTTCTTTGGTAAGTTTTTATTTCTGCTAAAAAGAAATGACAGTGTCACATCCACCTGTCAAATGAAGCCGATAGCGATGCCGACGATACTTGCGCAGTAGGGCTCCTGTTATTTTAAATTTCGATGATATGTACTCTGACTATTTATTTTGAGATCAGATTTACGTAACTGATGCGGCCTAAGTGGTCTTTTTATTGATGTCTAAGTACTCTACACATTATTATGCTTCCAAATAACATCACTTATGATGTTTTTGTCGATTATATTATTTCTTATATTTGATATCGAATATTGAAATCGTGTCTGTCGGTCTCTGTAAAAATCTTCAAAATAAGCGGAACACAGTAGTGAAAAGCGAAACTCTTTTGCACCTTTGAAACGTACCGATAAAGCGATTGTTTGAGTGACGCGGGCGATATCGGAACGATGGTATACGAAGAATAATAATTCGATTCGCTCTTGTTTTTGCTTGTTCACAAAAATGTTTGCAGGCGAGCGTGTATTGAAATGAAACTCTTTTGTTTTACCATTGAAAATGGTTATCAGATGCAAATCGCCTGAGACGTATTTTTGGCCATATCTCCGAAGATTTTAAAAGGATCGAAATGAAAATAGTACCAAAAGTTGAGGAGTTTATTGAGACACGTGTGAACGTTTGAATTTTAAAAATCTACTGGTAACTTTTTTTGTAATTTTGCAAAATTCCAAAAATTCCGGGTTTTTTGGGGGGTGTTTGTTTACTAAATTGTAAATATTTCGGAAAAAAAAACCGACTTAAGAAAAAATGAAAAAAAGGGTCCTAGGGTATTAGTTTAACTATCAAATGGTGAAATAATTTTGAAAATCGGTTTATAATTGTGACCTGTAGGTGGTCCCTTTAGATTTGAAATTATAGAAAAACGGCTGTTTCCGTACATAAAAAGTGATGAAGCTACTATGATTATTGACCGATCGTCATGGTAATAGTGTTAAAAGATGCAGAAGCAGACGAGAAGTGCATTCGTTGGAAATTTGGAAATTGGTTAATATTATTTCGGCTGCGTCGAGGCAGTCGGCGGGCGCTTTTGTGACACGAGGCGGAGCCGAGTGTCACAATCGTAGTCAAATCAAAATAAATAGGTACTACCTAGGTAACTTTAGAAATATAATAGGACTTTGCATTTGATTTGATTTTGGTTTTTCGTAAATTTTTGTGTTCATTTTCAATGCTCCGATTCTTGCGGGGACTATAAAATCTGTGAATTTTTTTATTGGACAAATATTTGTTTTCAGTTGTTATTCGAGGATAATTTACTTAATTACCATCAAGAATCTTTAGAATATGAATATAAGATTCTTGATTACCTTACATACCTTTGGTGGCCATTTTGATATTGTGTTTTGATATTAATGTAATAAAAAATAACGTATGCTTGCCTTCTTTGTTAGAATCATCGGGCATACATATTAATATTTTTCGGCAGGATCATCTAAAATAAAAAGTCAAATTTAAAATGGCGGCCATTCCAACAGGACATAAACTCCGACATGTGGGTGTTTTTGTCTATTACTTAAGGACTTGGATATAAAAGATACTTGTGCGTTGAAAACCATTTTGCGTCTATAATATTTGAATTTCGAAAATATACAACGACCGAGGAGAGAGGGGTGAGCAACAATGCATTGCTACCAATAACAGCGCCGGCACATGAGTAAAAAGAAAGGAACAGAGACAAAGCTTCCTAAGAACGTGAAATTCAAACTTGCAACTAACAAAACAAATGATGCCCTATGATTGTCCACTGGCTGGCTGTCAAAACAGGTTTTTGTACGCGACAAGCGGCCAGTGGACACGCACACATGCCCCGCGTGCTTGCAGTGGTGCAACCGATTTGCGCGGTTGTATGAAGCTTCGTCTCTGGTCCTACGTAGTAGTGATTATATCCTCTGTGGCGCCGGTTCGATTCCCACGTGATGCAGCGCGTAGGTGGTTGGGTGAAGACGAATTGCATTTCGTTCTTGCTTCTAATCCTCAACAACCTAAAACGCATAAAATTAAAAATTATATTGTTAAGATAAAAAAAATACGTTTTCACGACTAGGTTGCTACGGTATCGCTACGGTATAACTGCTACTTTAATTACGTAAATCATTGTCATAAACGTAAATGTTTGGCGAGGAAGCTTGCTTTAAGACATATTATAGTTAAGAATTAGTATTTACATAATTAGACAATATAAGTACTTACCTACTGAAAATCTTGGTGACTATACTCTGTTAGTGTAACTGTGTTTAATTATATATATTTTTTCTAGTAAAAATAGCACGATGAACGCAAATATATAGGTACATATAAAAAAAATTACACTTTTGAAATATTTATAAAGACAAAAAGTTTATTTATTACATTTACCTATCTTATTTTAAGTTAAGCAATTTTCAGCTCAAATTTAAACCCCTTTTCTTTGTGAGCGACTACGGTCAACGAATGTGAGAAAAGACTTCGAAGGTACTTTCAAACTTTGCTCTTCCATGCTTTCATCGGATCTCCAAAGATCCCGAATACAGTTCCACTCGGACTTCAGTTTCGGTCTGATGTAGGTTATACGAGTATTCAATTTCTATAGAGATCCTTCTCTTTGACTACAAAATTCGAAATTCAAAACATTATGTGATCTTTCAAACTCTACTTTTAACATTTCGATGTCGGCAACGTACCTATACGCGCTGACAGTTGTGGTCGTGAAGCAATTAAACCGTGAAACTGCAAACAATAAACAATTCACTGATAAATTACAAATAACAATCTGACAAGGCTTAAATTTGCACTGTTTACATAAACATTTTTAACGTCAACTTTCGACTTAGCACTAAAATGTTGTAAAGATTCCTAGAGTAACAATTTTCTCTACTTTGTCAACAGGTAAAAGCCAGCGCACCTAAGATGGACCGTAACGGGTACTTCTTCTACGTCGCATCAACCGCGAAAAAGAAGAAAATAAGCTTAATGCAACCTCGGCCTCCGCGCGTAGCTTTCGTTGACGAGAAAAAACGTCCAGGGGTGGCTGAAAGAGTCCAAAACCCAGTCAGTACGGCTCCTACAGCCGTGGAGTTCACACGTGTGGGGCCTATGACGCAACGCGGACCGTCTCCCGCGCCACGCGCGCGTTTATACTCGCAACTCGAAAGCTACCAACCGAGGTATCATACTATTCGTGATAATGGTGATAAAAGAGTGGAAAGTGAGTGTCGAAGGAGGAAAAAGGAGCAGAAAGTGATTGGATATCAACAGGCTTTAAGGTAAGTTGTAGTACTAATTTTCTCCAAACTTTGAAAGCTTCTACATCTTCTAATTGTTGAAATAATCAAAGTAAAATGTAAGTTTGAAAACATTTGTCGTATTGACCTTGAAGAGATTTTAACAGCTGATCTTTGAATAGAAAACAATTTAATTAATTCTGAGTGGTAACAATAAATTTTTACGTTTTATGTTATCAGTCTGATTCCGTACTTTCTCGTAGCAAAATGCTACAGAAAAACTACTACAAAGCAAAAGGCTTTATGGTTTGCGAAAAATGTCGAGTTTGCTTAATTAAATTGAGTTTGCAAATTTTATTTAATAGTGGCAACAACCACTTGTTGATTCTTGGCAACATTAAGTTAGTGCCGACACTGAAAAACTTGTGTTCTAACAAATGGATTTATGATTTTTGCACATTTTACATTGAAAAGCTTACATTGCTTTGGTGTGACCGTAAAACAATACGTTTTAGATGATTTGAGTATCAGTTTTTTTGCGAAATTGTTAGTATTAATTAAAGATGTAAAAATAAGCTTTTTTTTTGTAATTCCAATTTATTTTTTTGTTTCTAACAACATAACTGTAAGAACTAACTATGTTTATCTCGTAAATGTTATTTGACGCTGTAAGTTATGACGCTGACTGTTTTTTGAAAACTCGGGAAATAATTTTAAACTCTACTACTATTTATTTATTAAAACAATAATAGCAACAGTTACAGGGGGTTAATTGATTGCCTTTAAATCCAAGGTAAAGTCCTGAAAAAAAACTAGAAATTGCAATTGCACTAATATTCCGCTTTGTATAGTTACGTAGGTACTTAGAATAACTACACCTAGAAGCCCTGAGGGCCTAGCCAAAGTAACATTCGCTAATCTTCGCTATCGCTTCACTTTCGAAACATGTATGGGATTGACATAAGGTTTAGTTAACAATCGAATTTTAAAACGTCAAATCCATACATGTGTCGAAGCGAAGCGATAGCGAAAATTTGCAAATGTTGGGGGGCTGTCCTTGTATGCAAAGTGAGGCAACTAATACTGAGCCAAAATGGCTCAGTTCTCAGATTTTATATCCTTCATACGTTGCCTAATCGTAACTTAAATCCAATAATATAATAACTAATCTACTTAAGGTAGGGAAATTGAAACTGTTTTGTACTTATTAGGTATAATTATGTAATAATAGACAATACAAATCTGAAAACGGCGCCATTTTGGCTGTTTTAGTTGCCTCACTTTTGACAGCGCGCTTTGTAGGGAATTATCGTTCTAGGTGTAATTATTCTATGCGTAGGTAGTATTTTATATCCGCTAATACATTCAGTAAAAATTCGCATTAAGGTAGAGTCTGTCTAAAAAGTCAGTTTACCTGAGAAATTATTAAATTATTTAAAAAAACTTATACTGGTAACCCTGTCGGTGCTGTCAAAATTCTAATAGTAAACATATTTTTTTATTTATTTATTTAGATGGGTATTGGTGGGGTGGTTGGGGATTTAGGTAAGTAAAAAAAATATTTTTGAAATATCCCATGTAAACTGACTTTTTAGACAGACTTTATGATTATTAACAACACACGCTTACACGGTTCATCAAACCACAGTAGAAATATTTACCAGTATTGTATCTCGCCCGTGACCTTGAAATAAAACCTACGGCCGCAGCGACCGCTACACGCGCTAGGGCTGCCCATTGATTGACCTCTTGAATTTGAAAATGATTGAACAAATTTCCATATTAATTCAAAGCTCGATATACTCAATTATAATACAGTCGATAGTTGCATGCCATAATTTACGTTCGTGGCCTACTCGTACGTCTGCATCAACTGCCCTGCTGCTCTTTCTCTGCAAAATCTGTATTGCCCCCCTACTCAAATGGCCATTTTTAGGGTTCCGTACCCAAAGGGTAAAAACGGAACCCTATCACTAAGACTCCGCTGTCCGTCTGTCTGTCTGTCACCAGGCTGTATCTCATGAACCGTGATAGCCAGAAAGTTGAAATTTTCACAGATGATGTATTATTGTTGCCGCTATAACAACAAATACTAAAAACAGAACAAAATAAATATTTAAGGAGGGCTCCCATACAACAAACGTGATTTTTTTGCCGTTTTTTGCTCGATATTAATAACGACAACAGGTAGACAGTTGAAATTTTCACAGATTATATATTATTGTCGTCGCTATAACAACAAATACTAAAAACAGAATAAAATAAATGTTTAAGGGGGGCTCCCGTACAACA
Organism: Agriphila tristella; assembly: GCA_928269145.1. NCBI lineage: Eukaryota > Metazoa > Arthropoda > Insecta > Lepidoptera > Crambidae > Agriphila > Agriphila tristella. The sequence continues at coordinate 25,476,929 of OV743439.1, forward strand.
AACGTGATTATTTGCCGTTTTTTGGTACGGAACCCATCGTGCGCGAGTCCGACTCGCACTTGGCCGGTTTTTCTATTTGTTTGAACGCTACGCTTACTTTTAAATATGAGCAATAGACGATTAAATCACATGTCGAAAACTTATATGAATCGCAGACTTTGATGTATTGTATGGAATTGACAAGCTTACGACAAGCAATTTTATAGTTTACTGCTTATTTTAAAGCTTTAATACTAAGCGTAGCGTTCAAACGAATAGAATGTTGGCCATTTGAGTAGGGCCTCAGGGCTGTGCAAAGTTACCTGCTTTTTAGCATGTTTAGCCTTACAGCGGCACATGAACTCGCGACATGTAAAAGTATACCGAGATTCATCAGCTCGTTATTTCCGCCTGCTTTCGACCACTCGTTTGTATGAAGACAGAATACTGGTCTATGTATACTGTGGTCAAACATAGCATTATAACTCGTTAAATAACGCTGCAACAAACCGAATATTTAGCGCGCTAATCGCGGCTTTGTGTATGCAAATGCAATTAACGTTATTTAGGATTCCGGAATAAACTCTGCTTGTCGGTATTTCAATCAGCGAATGAATATTGATAGGGATTCAACAGTGGATTAAAGGCTACGAAATTATTTTGCAAATGTTCAAATGTTACCTTTAGATACTATTTTAAGTGGATTAGCATCGACTTTTGTATCGAATGCTGTAAATAACATTAACCAGAAATTGTATAGTTTAACAACAATATTAATGAACTAGTTTACCAAATAACTTCTCGCATTTTAAACATACATACATACATACATACACTCACGCCTGTTTCCCATGGGGGTAGGCAGAGACTATGGATCGCCACCTGCTACGATCCTTGCACACTTCTTTCGCTTCATTCATATCCATCAATCTTTTCATACATGCCCTGCGGTTTTTGTCACTGCGTACACCAGCCTTTTTTATAATAACCTCTATTTGGTCCGCGTAGGTTTTTCTGGGACGCCCTCGTGCAATCGTTCCTTCCACATTCGCACAGTATATCTCTTTCGTGATTCGCCTTTCATTCATCCTCTCTAAGTGACCAAACCACTGGAGCATTCCTTTCTCAATTCTTGTCACTATATCATCTTTCAGACCACACCTTTTGCGAATCACCTCATTGCTCACTCTATCACTCAGTTTTACTCCACATATTTTCCTCAACGATCGCATCTCTACCGCATTTATTCTGCTTTCATTCTTCTTCTGCCATACCCAAGATTCACTTCCATACATCAGTGTCGGTACCAGCACTCCGTTATGAATAGCCATTCGCGCCTTTGCAGAAACGGTTTGGCTACTCATAACCGAGTGTATAGCACCACTCACCGAATTTCCTTTCTTCACTCGTCTTTCTATGTCTTCCTCACTCTTTCCGTCCCTTGTGAACAAACTCCCCAAGTATACAAACTCACGGACTTGTTCCACTTTTTCGCCACCTAACATTACCGTACAGTCAGTCATTTCTTCATCTCTTCGCATCGCATTTTAAACTATATATCTAATCAATTTAATAGATTAACTTTACATAAACCTACTTTTAATAACCATACCCCAATAGATACTATCATTACAGATACAGATACAGTAAGGATTCTCATATACAAGTTTAAATTTTTTACGACCATAAAACAATTGGTATGGTGTTAAATGAGCCTACTATAATAGGAAACATGCATAAGTCACCGATTTAGATAAATTTGAGCTTGATCGCTGCGGACACGTATAAAAACATGATGGAACAGAAAAATAACAAATAAAATATAATATTTTAGTTTTATCACACAGGGGAAAATAACGTTTTTTTTTTGTTTCGGATATAATGCACTTAACAGTCGGATAGAATATTGAATAAGAAATAATATTTTGTATGACACATATGTACTTAAACGCAATATTTAAGAAGATATTTGAAAATTCTTGGTCCAACTCCATAATAATGCACCTGAAACGTGACATAAGTGACGTCACAAATGTTAACCGTTTTGTATAGAGCGTTTTCGGTGGGTGCTGATGCGCGCTAACTTCAAGTGACTATATCACGAGAAAAAAACGAAAGAGAAAAGTTTTAATATTACAGTCGATTATCTCACGCATTATACTTTTGATTTTGATACAAAAACAAATTGATGCATGTTCCCTATTGGCCATAAGCTTAATATCTATCATTAGGTGTCATTGAAACGAGGATTCAATACCACAATCAAGACAACTATCTCGGTAAGCCATCTTTTAATACCCCGTAAGTAATTGCATAGAGAATTATCGTATCTTTGCACATTAAAAGTCATCTGCAATCAAACATACATTAAATCACGTGCATATCCCATATAGGGGTAAAGCAGATCGCAAGAATCGAAAGATAATCTAAACAAAAGTTTGGTGGGTAAAGATATGACTTTTCATAGTAACATTGCGGATCACTAAACACGGTAATTATGGCTTTTCTGGCGTGTATTGGGCCCGTTAGTCCGATTTAGCTCGAAGAAAGTTGTCTAAATAATGTTCGAATTTCCAAGCATGAAATGAAATGAAAAGATCTTTATTTAAATAAGCTCACATAATAAGCATTTTTAAATCGTAATTTTTTTTTACCCTACCACCCATTATGGCGTCTTTTAGCTGACAAGATAAATGGGTTTTCATGTTTGAGAAAAACAATTATGTTACCGATCTTGCCAAGTCTAAGTCAAAAAATCTTTATTCAAATGAACTTAAGGCGGTTGTATGACCGAAAGTGGTTTTATTTAATAAGTTATTAAATAGAAAAAGATTTAATAATGTTTATCGTGGAGATTTTAGGACCCATGGTCTAGTATTTTTAGAGGGTATCACTACATGCCCTCGTAGTCATTCGTAGAAGTAGATAGCAGATGTGTCAAAAACGGCCACTTTTAGCAGTTTTTCTATCTACTTCTAGCAGTGACTACTAGGGAATGTAACGATACCGTCTAAAAATACTAGACTGTGGGCCCTAAAATCTCCACGATAAACATTATTCAAATTGTGTATTAGAATTATAATATTAAATAAAATTCACCGCGGCACCACTTTCGCTCAGGGTACCACCTTAACAATTAAGCGAATCGTCAATACTTATATCGTACCCATTATAATAAGTCTATGTAACCCATTTAAGACTTTTTTAAGCTGACAAGAAGATATAAAAAACACATATAAAACCACTAGTTATTTAACTAACTATAACAGTGCTGTTGAAAGCGCAAGATTAACGGGAAAGCGAGACACACCTATGCATTCTACAACTAACAATACAAGAGAAGAGGTAGCAGGCAGTGAACGCATGTTAGCAGTATTAATTTAATGAGCTACCACTCATACAATACTACCAGTAGGTATGTACCAGAATTTTATAAGCAGCTTTACTATAAAGAGGCACGATTAATAACACAACATACTCGTAGATACCTCATATGGCAACGGAGTTTTGAGGGCCAACGAGGTTATATGCAGCTGATCAAATATGAATAAAACCACGTCTCATTGAAATAAAGTCCGTTTTTGCTCGAAGTAGTTGTAAAATATTGCTGGTTTTTCTCCCATGTTGCTGTTGTAGGGCAACCATCAATCAGAGTGTTCTGAGATTGGGGGTTGAAGGAGAAAAGTTTTGATTTTGAGTTATTAAGCGTGTAGTGCTCGGATTCTCTGAAGTTTAAAATTTATGGACCCTTTTCTTTTTCTTTTTGTTGTATTATTGGGAATAAAAATAGTGAATCGTGAAATGGTGACAGTAAAGGCATTGCAAAGGCCTGTAAACGCTTAAGTTGAAAGTTGAAAGCTAATAGATTTAAAGGCCTGTTAAGAAATTCAGGAACTCGTTTACCCCATGTAAAACGATAATCACTATTTTCTTGAACTAAGACTTAAAAAGTTCTATAAAAAAACATACAACATAGAGTATATGTAGTATATGTTAGGTACTTACAGTAGGTAAGTAATGTTTGATTGCTATCAGTATCTTTAACTTCTATTATAATTTTTATAGTCCTATATCGTCAGTATGATATGGCTAGTCTACCGATATTGCGGTTGGGCGCTGTCAGCAAAAATGGAATGGAAACACCAGTCGCGAATGATTGACCGAACGTCGATTGTTTTGTTATACTTTTTGCACTATAAACTGACCGAAGCAATGAACAGAATACCTCATAGTATGTACGTGAATGCAAATTAATATTTTCATTTTACTCGTTATAAACTATTCACATTAAATAGTCGTCTGTGTGCATAAAAATAAAACTCAATTCAATAAAAATGTGATTTACGACACTTACACGCAGTAGAAACCTTCACAAAATCATAACATAAGTACCATAATTTTGGTTGGCGCAAAGTGAAACATGTCATGCAAATTCCACCTAACACATCAATCCTCCTACTAATCCTACTTCCTACTAATATTATAAATGTAAAAGTTTGTGAGTTTGGATGTTTGGATGTTTAGATGTTTGGATGTTTGTTCCTCAATCACGTAAAAACTACTAAACGGATTTGGTTGAAATTTGGCACAGAGATAGTAAATAGCCTAGATTAAGACATATAATACTTTTTATCCCGATATTCCCACGGGAACGAGAACCACGCGGGTGAAACCGCGGGCGGCCGGTAGTATTATAAATGTGAAAGTTTGGGGGTTTGGATGTTTGTTCCTCAATCACGCAAAAACTACTAAACGGATTTAGTTGAAATTTGACATACAGATAAAAGATAGCCTGGATTAAAACATAGGATACTTTATATCCCGATATTCCCACGGGAACGGCAATCACGCGGGGGTAACCGCGGGCGGCCGCTAGTAACCCATAATTCCGAATATAGTGGACAAGGAACCTTCAAACTGAATAACTTTAAGTATGAGACCAACACTGACATCGTGAAAAAAATCAACTGTTTTATACAAAAAATAATAACGAAAATATCAAAATGTACGAAACAGCTGTTTTTTTTGCGATTTCAGAGTTGGTTCCATAGTGTAAGTTGTTCAGTTTGATGGTCCCTATATCTACCATATTCGACATTAGGGGTTATTTTGTAACACGTTGTTTACGTCTGATAAATCGGTCGTCAAAACGTTTTTCGTAAACGTTGCCTTCATAATACCTAGATTCAAAAAGTCCTTTAATATTGGTTTATGTATTTTTTACTGCAGTTTCAAAACCCTAAAATAAGTATCTGACTCACACCTCACACGAACCCGCGACCTTTTAAATAAGAACAGGGTCGCTTTCAACTATCATTCGGGATATTATTTGGAAAGGTATACTATTTTCTGACCGTTTTATTATGACATTTGCATAAAGAAAACAATAAAATAAAGAAATTATTTTTATAGGTATGTAATGTAATTTCGATTTATAATAAAAATCAATCGATTTGTGTTGTTGTGCAGTTTTACCGAGTTCTTTGTGTAAAATTGTATGATGCATTTTTATTTTTATTGTGCATATTTAAAAGACTTGTTTCTTATCATGGTTGTGTGATGTAATTTTTCCTTATATCAAGGGTAGAACGTGTAAAAACGTTTGATCTGATTCGCAACATTGCACTTTTTCTGCATTAATATCGTGAGTTTCATGTTTTTGTTATAATTTTTTCAGAAAATATATTATTTAAGTATATATTTTTTTCTCTTCTCCTTTAATAATGTTTTTACTAAAGGTTAAGAGAAAAAAGTAAGAAATAAATAACAATTATAGTAAACTAGCTTTCCACCCGCAGCTTCGCACGTGTATAACTTCAGGGGGGTAATTACGTAACTTTGTTGCATTCAACTCTGAAAGAAATCGCAGTTACATCGCTGCATTAGTAAGAACCTATGTGACAACTATCTTAACTAAAGCAGCAATGCAACTGCGCTTTCAATCGATTTCAATCGAGAATTGTTAGCAACAGACTTACGTGATCAAGGGTCAGGTTAAGTATATCGTGGGTGGAGACTCGTCTCGTACCCAGCAGTGGGTTAAAATCATCATCATCATCATATCAGACCATTTTCCTATTGTTTTCGAATGTGACATGGGGGAATTGAAAACTAAGTCTATGACATTTAACAACACTACACTTGTGAATAAAACAATATGGGGTAATAGAGATGCAAACCAAAGATCCGAATATAGTAAATTGTGTAATGAATATATAATGGAAAATAATAATTTATCGAAATGTTTATGTATTAATAACTCTTGTGACAATTTAAAACATAAAAATGAGATTGACATTTATTATAATGACATTATTAATTGTTTAACGAAAGCAGCGGTTTACTCATATGTGGGTAAATCCATAATAAAAAAGAAACAAGTTCCGGGTTGGAACTTGCACGTCAAAGATAGTCATGAAAAAGCTAGATTAGCGTTTCAAATGTGGTTACTATATAATAAACCCATTCAGGGAATTATTTACAATGAAATGATTGCAACAAGAAAAGAATTTAAAAGGAATTTAAGATACTGTCAAAATAATGCGGAACATATTAAAATGGATATTTTAGCAAAATACAGACAGCAGAAAGATTTTTCAAAATTTTGGAAATCTACTAAAAGTATGAATTATAAGCCTAGTCTCTCATTGACAGTAAATAATTGCCAGGATGGTAAACAGATCGCTAATATGTTTGCTTCCCAATTTAGTATTAAGAATGATAATGTCAATACGACAGACTTATGTAATAACGGTGACGATGAGATTTTCTCTCACAAGAAACGGGCACTATTTGGGGCCGAATCAAACCATGCGCATCCGTCGGGGACGGGGGGCGAGTTTGGCGTCACCGCGCGTCAGGTCTATGACTGTGTGCGCTCGATGACGCGTGGCAAGTCTCCTGGCCACGACGGCCTTAGTGTTGAACATATTCTCTATGCGGGTCCACAGCTCTTTGAAAAAATGGCTACACTGTACAATTCATGTTTATCACATAGTTTTTTGCCCGGGGCCTTTATGAAAACTGTTGTGGTTCCGCTGGTGAAGAATAGGACTGGGGACGTGTCCAGCCTGTCTAACTATCGCCCCATATCCCTGGCCACTGTATTTTCAAAGATATTAGAAAGACTTATTAACCCCAATTTGACAAAAAATATTCCCTTGAACGATGCGCAGTTTGGTTTTCGCGCCGGTCTTTCAACTGATATGGCAATATTCGCTCTTAAAAACACAGTCAAAAGTTACGTTAGGAAAAACACATCAGTATATGCATGTTTTCTTGATTTAAGTCGTGCTTTTGACACTATTAGTTATAAAATTCTTTGGAAAAAATTAAGAAACACCGCTGTGTCAAAAAATATAGTCAATCTGTTGGAGTACTGGTACGGTAATCAGGCAAACGTAGTTAGGTGGGGTAAAGAGTACTCGAGCCCATATAAACTTGAACGCGGAGTGAGACAGGGTGGACTTACGTCCCCAATCCTGTTTAATTTATATGTTGATCAGCTGATTGAGGAACTTAGTGCTACCAACGTTGGCTGTTACGTCAATGATCAATTAATAAACAACCTCAGTTACGCTGACGATATGGTGTTGCTAAGTCCCTCAATCGGAGGTCTAAGGAAACTCATCGCTAAATGTGAGCGTTACGCTGAAATGCATGGGCTCACGTACAATGTAAACAAAACTGAAATAGTAATTTTTAAACATGATAATGTGGGTCCAAAAAATGTGCTTCCTGTTTACTTAAGCGGCTCTGTTATCAATGTAGTGCCAAAATTTAAATACCTGGGCCATATAGTCTCAGAGTCACTACGGGATGATGAGGACATAGACCGCCAAAGGCGCGCGCTTGCTATGCGGGCTAACATGCTCGCTCGGCGGTTCGCGCGCTGTTCTAGAGATGTTAAATTGACCCTGTTCAAGGCCTACTGCCAGGGGCTTTACACATGTCATCTTTGGTACTCATTCACGCAACACTCCTACCACACTTTAAGAGTACAATACAACAACGCGTTCAGAGGCTTGATGGGCCTACCATGGCGTTGTAGCGCCTCAAGTATGTTTGCCGTGTACAGGGTTAATGATTTTTTCGCGATAATGAGGAATGCGAGGGCAAACTTTGAAAAACGTGCAAGTGCAACCCGGAATAAAATAATAAGGACAGTGTATGACAATTTTTATATCTTTGACGATAATTTTAATGTGATAATATATAATCTATATTGAAATTAATTTTTAAATGCTAATTGTTAAGTTTCATTAAAGTTAACTTTAATATAATCTAATATAATGTAATTTAAAACTATGGGTGTAATTTAGCCTGAAATAAATGATTTTTATTTTTTTTATTTTTTTATATCAGCCATACGACACGGTCGGTATAGGCATTAGGGTTAAAATAGCCTATGTCTTTCCCCAAGGTCCTATCTATTGCCGTACCAATTTTTTTTCAAAATCGGTCCAGCGGTCTAGGCGTGAAAATGCAACAGACAGACAGACAGAGTTAATTTCGCCTTTATAATATAACTACTAACCGCCCGCGACTTCAATGCGCGGAAAGTTTTTTGCTTTCCCTAGAAAACAATTTTATTCTTTTTGGGATGAAAGTTGGTTGAAGAAAAACGATGGGTTTTGAAAAAAAAATTCAATTTCCATACAAAAAAAAGATTGTATTTTATCTCCCTCCCATACAAAAATCCAAGATGGCTCCCATTCTTAAAATGATCTAAGGGTTCAGAAGGTGCACCCTGCCAAAGAATATCCCTCGATCACCAAACGCCGTATATTGCACTTTTATTCATTTCGTGAGGAAATGCAACTATAAGTCCATGACTTTGAAAAGAATAAATACTTTTTTTCATAGTCTATTTTTGTATCTTAAAAAGAAACTCCTTAAGGAATCCTTACATTACATTTTTTTCAAATTCGGCAAAAGATTATTACTTTTGGAAACAAAAAACTCAAGCGACTTACTAACTTTTCTTGATGACCCTGTCGACCCTCCGGCGGCACTCATGACATCAAAACTCATCGAATGAAGATGCAAATCTTTCCTATTCTCTAGATTCAACCCATTGAGATTTTTTCTCCTACAGAACATGAATAAATATCTTGGCGGGCAAAGATTTTCATCAAGCCGATGGTGGTGTCTGAAATGGGCCCTCATTTCAGTTACCAGAGTTTGCAGGCGATGAAAGAAAAAAAATATGGGTTAAAGAAATAGGAACTTCGTTGGACTGAAAACGCAGAGCTACCATAAGATTATACATGTAGAGAAATAAAACAAAATATTCAAAAAAAAAAAACTGGATAACAAAGTCAATCCACTTATCAATGCACCCTCGTAAGACGTGAAGGCGTAACAAACAAACAAACAAACGGACTTTCGCATTTATAATATTAGTAAGGACATTGGTAGGTATAAGGATTCACTACGGGAACCTGCCAGTAACATAAAGGTATTATACATGTAAAAATGTTCTGCAAAATTAAAGAACGGCGAAGTATATAAAAGACATTTTCCCGAAATAAATATGGGATGGGCTATCAGACAACTCACGAGTTTCATGAGCTTCGGGTAGGTGTGATTAAGTTGCGTTCAGTAGGTTAAATTGACATCTAAATGACTATTAGAGTACGAGGCATGTATCTTGAAATCGGGTGGGCATTGCGCGGAATGCGTATTTTGGCGCGCGCTATTTATCACTCACAAGAGCACATGTCGAAAAAAATTCAAGATATATGCCTCGTAGAGTTCGTGCATGTTTGGCCACTCCACTAGAAATGTTTTTTTCGTGTAAAATTCATATTTTTTTTTAATAAAATTAATGGTGTGTGCAGCAATATTGTAAACAAAAATTGTAAATCAACTTAGATGCTACCACCACCGGTGAGTCGATATTTTCTATTATTTTTCTAGTAACTATTATCTTTTTTTTGTTGGCTTATCTGCGGTCAGTCTCTTGACTATCAGCAGATGTGATGTAGGCAATTAATAAATATTTATTATCTTAATATAAAAAAAAATAATGCAAAAAGAAAATACTTGTGTCCATTAATTATCATAAGAAATGTAATACTACTAATTGATTAAAATCTAATTCTAGTGTAACTAAGAGAAGTAGCAGTGCATGGCCGTTTTTCAGTCAAAACATAAATGTAGATAATTATCACACTATATCATACTTAACTATGGTGTGGGCTGGTATTGAAGTATCCTCGAGGTTTTTACGTAACATTCCACGTTCCAGGGACCTTTTTACGGATTTTTCAAATTAGGAAAGTTTAATGAACGAATAGGTACTTATCTATACGGGGCACAGATCCGTATGAACTGTTCTTTGATGAACTTCCTGGTAAAACCAATATTAGCTTATACAGGTGTATTACGTCGTTGGTGAATTAATTTAATAATTTAAATACTGAACTTAGAATACGCTGATTCCAATTTTATTACCTTACGCCCTTACTAATAAGGATTGCATAGCAGATGTATGTTACACAGTGTTTTGTTTCTTTCTTTTTTAATGTCAAACTTAAATAGTTTGATAAAAATAACCATTGTGTAACTATACATGTGCTATTCAATATTAAATTGTAAGAAGTTATAGTTTAAATATTGGGTTACCATACTTATTATGGGTTCCGTTAATCTTTTTGAAATTACATTACATAGATAGTTTTAACTTATGGTTTTTATGGTTGAAATACCATCATTGTTTTAAATATATATCCTAGCAGGGTATTTTTAGAAATTTACATTAATAAAACATTACATATTGTTATAAAATATTTTTCATAACATTAACATTAAATACAAACATTCAACTTAATTATGATATCAATACCTAAGCTTATTTGTGTATTTACAGTGCATTTATTAATCATGTTGCGCACCTCCTTGCTGTGCTAGGTTAAGTTTATTTTTCAGAAACCTTTTTAAATCAAAATTCTTTGTGTTCTTTGTCAGTTTTTTACTTGTCAAATATATCTGTTTTGTCATCGTTGCTGCTACCTATTTATAAGCTTGTTCAAGGTAATTAATTTAGTTCTTTCATTATAAATACATCAATTTACAGTCCTCTCAGCTTTCATTTCATTCCCTGTCGCTATCATTTGGTCCTTCTCCCATCATAACCAGTTTTTTTTACAATTTTTTCAACATCTGTCATCCCATATATCACATTTATTTTCATCTGTTTATTTTGTTCTGTTTACGTTCTTACACGTTCGATCGATATCAATAATGTTCACCCGAAGCATGGGCAAAGCTCAGTCTTCGGACCCCGCCGCGCCTAATGGTGATAAAGTTGTAGAGCCTGTGCAGCCCTCTGTTGCTGAGCAGCAGAGGTCTCACTCCAGCAGAGCTCCAACAGTCCCGTCGTCAAAATCGTCGCGGTCATCCGCGACAATAAAAGCGCGAAAGGCTGCGGCGGAGGCGCTCGCCTTACGCCATCGTCTAGAACAAGAGCAGGAGCTTGCCGCTCGCGAGCGTGAGCGCGACCGAGAGCTTGCGACCTTGCAACAGCAACTGCAGGATTGCGAACTGCGTGCGGAGCTGGCTGCTATCGATGCCGACGCTGCTGAGAGCAGTCGTAGCAACAGTCGTGTGAGCCACCGTAGCTCCACCCGGGTGAGCGTAGATAGAACCAAACATTGGGTAGAAAAACTAGAAAACGAACGAGCTTTAGTTAATAATGGCATATCCGCAGAAGAATGTGAACATCCTCTAGTTCCATCATCCGCACGTATGGCACCGCCAACGAGCACAAGGGCAGCTGCACCCCTTATTAACTCGCGCAATCGACAGCAACAAGCAGATCACCCCGAGGCGGCCGTTTTAGCACCGCCAACTAATCACAACTTATTTCAAGCAGTCGCTGACACCGCTGCGGCAGCAAAAGCTCTCGCTCAGGCCCACAGCACAAAGAAAGTAGAACTGGGGTCATTCTCTGGCAATTCCACAGAATGGCTACATTTCAAACGCATTTACGATAATTCTAAACAAAATTTTTCTGCTTTAGAAAATATCTCGCGACTTCAGAATGCGCTTCGAGGTTCCGCACGAGATGCCGTCGCAACAATGCTGCTGTCAGCCGAAAACCCGGAGGATATCATGCGCGCACTTGAAGATAACTTCGCGCGCCCCGAGCTCATCGTTTTCAAAGAAGTCAATTCTCTTAGGAATCTTCCACGTTTGGGTAACGATTTAAAAGAACTCGGAGTATTCTCCAATCGGGTACGTAACTCTATTTCTATAATTAAATTATTAAAACAAGTAGAGTATTTACACTCTCCGGAATTATTCCACACTGTCCTTGGGAAATTAAACCCGACAACAAAAATTAGGTGGACTGATTTCGCGGTGACAGACATGTCCGGACGCCCTAAACTAGAAATCTTGTCAGACTTTTTAATCCGCGAACTAAATCAGTACATTAAGTTTGGTTTGTCACCCGAGTCAAATACCAGCCAGCAACAACATCTCGCTAGTGACAAACCTCATAAACGCGAAAATGTTCATAGTACTAATACGCAACTAGCTAAGGGCGACGACACACAAAAAGAATGTTGTTTTTGCAAGAAAAACCATAACATCAAGGAATGTAAGAACTTCAAATCCCTATCTGTCGCAGAGCGATGGAATTGGTTGCGTGAGGCAAAAATTTGTTATAGATGTCTTAAGCGTGCTTCACACCAATGGAAAACATGCAAAGTGAAACCATGCGCCGTAGATGGGTGCACTCTACGTCATCACCCACTGCTACATCAAAATTCACCTCCAGCATTAATCAATTCCACAAACGTACAAACTGCTGACAATGTCGATCGTAATTTTCAACCATTGTCACTCGTCACCCAATCGGATGATGACAAGGTAGTGGTGTCGACCACTTCCACCGATAGTGAACAACCGAGTACCGTTTCAACGCTTCGACCTCGCTGTTACCTCAAAATTCTCCCGGTTACTGTTTCTGGTCCCGCAGGAAGTTGCGATGTGTATGCGCTCCTTGATGATGGGAGCACTGCGACGTTGATCGACGCCAGTATTGCTGAGCAGATAGGTGCGACAGGACCGCAACAAACTATTACGGTGCATGGCGTTGGTGGTCTCGAGCGCACTTGTTCGGTATCGTATGTCGATTTTCACATTAAAGGTAAGAACACACACGATTCATTTTTCGTTAAGAACGCTAGAGCGATGCATTCTCTTTCGTTAAATCCTCAAACTATTATACGAGAGACAATTCAGTCGCTTCCTCATTTAGTGGACTTAGACGAAATATTAACTTACGAAAACGCAACTCCAACAGTTTTAATCGGAGCTGACCATTGGCATCTCTCTATCAACTTAGATGTCCGGGCAGGTAGAAAGAGCGAACCGGTAGCTTGTCTAACGGCTCTGGGTTGGACTTTATACGGTGTTTCGTCTAGCAAAACAAAATTGATCGATTTTGTCAACCATGCAACATTTAGTTCGCCAGCAAACGACAATATAGAGTTTTTGGTAAAAGAGCAGTATAAGCTAGACTCGTTAGGGATCTCCAAAACAGAAACGCCACATTGCAAGAGGGATCAGCGCGCGATCGAAATTTTAGAATCAACCACGAAACGCTTACCTTCTGGTCGGTTCGAGGTCGGCCTACCCTGGCGTGATGACATACGACGAATCCCCGACAGCTATCCTCAAGCAATGTCACGTTTCTTAAGTCTAGAAAGGCGTATGGCCAAAGACAAAGACTTTGCTAAGGCCTACGAAGTTTTTATGTCTAATATGGTGGAAAAAGATTATGCGGAAGAATGCGCTTCTGAGACGTATTACGCCGGTAGGGGAGATAGAAAAACAGACAGAAACATACGTTTCTACCTCCCGCATTTTGGCGTCTACCACCCCCAGAAGCGCAAACTTCGAGTGGTCCATGACGCTGCAGCCATGAACGACGGAGTTAGCCTAAATTCTTTGTTACTTCCTGGCCCAGACCTGCTCCAGTCTTTATTAAAATTTTTGTTTCGTTTCCGGGAGGGCCGTGTTGCTTTGGCAGTGGATATTAGAGAGATGTTTCCTCAAGTCCGAATTAGAGAAGAGGACCGAGACGCCCTTCGGTTTTTATGGAGACCCAACAGGAGCCAACCCATAAAAGAGTTTAGGATGACGGCCGTAATTTTCGGCGCATGCTGCAGCCCCTTTATAGCTCAATATGTTAAAAACAAAAATGCTGAGGAGTATGCCCACTCGCATCCTAAAGCAGTAGACGCCGTCTTGTCTAGTCATTATATGGATGACTACATAGACTCGCAAGATGACGCCACTGAAGCTTCTCAGTTAGCAGCGGATATTATTTACGTCCACAGTGGTGCTTGTTTCGAAATGCGGGCATGGATATCCAACGAGCCGACCGCATTAAAACTTGTTCCGGAAGAACTACGCGCTATGCCATCGGAAATTGACCTCGGCTCGAATCCCAGTAATGTCAGAGCATTAGGGATCGCATGGCAGCCTCTTACTGACTTGTTAGGTTTTCGCACTGGGCTTGGGGATTCAATACCTCAACCGCTCACAAAGCGAAAGGTACTTTCACACTTGATGCGTATATACGACCCCTTAGGTTTGCTAGGACCGGTCATAATCAACGGTCGTATACTCTTCCAGCAAGCGTGGAGGTCTAACATCGGTTGGGATACTGAATTCCCAGCCAATGAAGCCACAAGGTGGATTGAGTGGTTCCAAGCGGTTGCCAACGTGGCGCCTATTAAAATTCCACGTTGGTACGCGTCTTCCTTGAACTCGGAACCATTACATCGCGAGTTGCACGTCTTTGCCGACGCCAGCGAACACGCATACGCTTGTGTTGCTTATTGGCGTCTCATATACGAAGATAGCTCAATACGGCTCGTTCTGATTTCAAGCAAGGCTAGGGTTTCTCCGCTAAAACCGACGTCTATTCCCCGTTTGGAGCTCCAGGCCGCCTCTCGTCTTGCCCATCACAGATAGTCACAAGAAAAAGCCGTCGCGCACCTATTTTTGGACTGACTCCATGACTGTCCTGGGATGGTTACGCAGCGACGCACGGACGTTTAAACCGTTTGTCGCCCACAGAATCGGAGAAATTATTGAAAATTCTAATGTCGCAGACTGGAAGTGGGTGCCAACCGATTTGAACGTTGCAGACGACGCCACACGTCCGCGGCATATCGAACTATCTACGTCGTCGCGTTGGTTTGCTGGGCCATCATTTCTTTTCAAGTCCCCAGAGGACTGGCCCCAAGAGCCATCAGGACTCACACCAGTTCGGGAGGAACTCAAATCCACCGAATTGGTGGGACTCCTCACAACCGCTCAAACCCTAACAGACTGGACTCTGGAGCCATCTAACATGCCACCAACCCGTGAGGAGTTAAAGAGTCAAACCCGCGAGATGGTGGGACTCACTACCACTGTCGTCGGTTTACCAACACCGGTAACTGCAAACTTCGACTGTTTCAGTGACTGGACGCGATTGTTGCGGGCTACTGCACGGGTTCATCAAGCTGTAGCCAAGTTTCGGAATCTTTTGGCATCGCATCCAAATTCAAAATCTTACAGACAAGCCAAGAGCGCCTGTCCTTCAACTTCATCCACCATCCTGGATCCCTTGGACGCTGAACTAATTAGAACGGCCGAAACACACATTCTGCAGCGAACCCAGCTCGAGAGCTTCCCCGCCGAATTCCACAACGTCTTGAACTCCAAAGCCATTCCATCAACCAGTCGGATCGCAAAGCTATCACCTAGAGTAGGAGATGACAAATTACTGCACCTCGATGGACGAATAAAAGCTGTGGAGGATGTAGACCCAGATACACGCTCCCCAATTTTACTCGACGGCGGCCACAGAGTTGTACGATTGCTGGTGCAATTTTACCACAGAAGGGTTGGACATGCAAATCATGAGTCAGTGGTAAATGAGTTGCGTCAGAGATTTTGGCTCCTAAAGCTCCGAGTCACAGTCAGAAATGTTGCAAGGCAGTGCCTGTTGTGCAGGTTTCGAAAGGCCCAACCGATGAACCCAGCAATGGGCGACCTTCCACGACAACGGCTGGCTCACCATCAGAGGCCCTTCACATTCACCGGCGTAGACTATTTTGGACCTGTCACCGTGACCATCGGACGCCGGCACGAGAAACGCTACGTTGCTCTTTTCACATGCCTTACAACGAGAGCCATGCATCTGGAAATGGTCCACAGCCTTACAGCCGACTCCGCTATTATGGGCCTAAGGCGCTTCATCGCTCGACGAGGAACACCAAACACCATCTTTTCCGACAACGGGACTGCCTTCGTCGGAGCCAACAGAATACTGAAAGACTTCTACTCCAATGACGTGCTAGAGTTTGCAGCCACCAGGAGCATCAAATGGAACTTTATTCCGGCGGCTGCACCGCATTTTGGCGGATGTTGGGAAAGGTTGGTGCGAACCGTCAAGGTAGCCTTACAAGCTACTCTCAAAGAAAGAAACCCCAAAGAGGAAACTCTAAGGACCGTTTTGGCAGAAGCAGAGGCCATCGTAAATTCCCGTCCTCTCTCACACGTGTCTACGGACCCCGATGACCCAACCACCTTAACACCGTTCCACTTCCTGCTTGGCACGTCCTCTAACCAACAACTTCCCGGAACCTTGGATGACAGCGATCTGGCCGGACGCGCTGAGTGGCGAAAAGCTCTAAGACTGGCTGACCACTTCTGGAATCGGTGGGTGCGGGAGGTGCTGCCGACTATGCAACCACGCCAGCAAAATCAAGACGTTGAAATCAAATTGGACGACGTGGTTGTCATAGTGGATGGGACGCTGCCCCGAGGCTCGTGGCCTCGTGGTCGAGTAGTGAAGTTGTACCCGGGCAAGGACGGTGTAACCAGGGTGGTCGATGTTGCCACAGCTGGAGGTGTCCTTCGCCGTCCCTCCAAGAAGCTGGTACGGATTACCAGTTAGCTTGGTGCAGTGCTGCACGGAGGGGAGGATGTTGCGCACCTCCTTGCTGTGCTAGGTTAAGTTTATTTTTCAGAAACCTTTTTAAATCAAAATTCTTTGTGTTCTTTGTCAGTTTTTTACTTGTCAAATATATCTGTTTTGTCATCGTTGCTGCTACCTATTTATAAGCTTGTTCAAGGTAATTAATTTAGTTCTTTCATTATAAATACATCAATTTACAGTCCTCTCAGCTTTCATTCCATTCCCTGTCGCTATCAAATCAGTTTGGAAGTTCTACTAAAAAGGAGAAGAATTTTCATTAAACATTATAAACTTAAACTAAACTTAAGCATACAATTTCAATAAACACAAATTAAGTAAGTAAATCAAAGAGTTATTATTCAATCACATAAAGCAGCTAAAATAAGATATTAATTGTAACGTTTTAACTCTGTGACTGTACAATAATTTTATTTTATTACAAATAATTTATACTTAAATTAACCACGAATTTAGTTGTACTAAATCACGTCATAATTCTTACGATATTGCTAATAACTTATTAAATAAAATTATTTCCGATCACCAGTATCGATTCACCAAAAAGCCAGCGGGTTGCATAATTCACTCATTCACAAGAGTATAATTTGTCATTTTTCGCTATAAATTCACCTTAATGATACGTCGGGTGGGCAAGAATATTGTCGTGATTTTAAAAGTCCCTCTTAAGAATTTACGAAAGTGACTGTCAAATTATATTCGTCGGGAGGTTAATAACGCACAAAGGGCAGGCCGTATATCATCTTTTGGGTAACGGGGATCAACTGGGTAAAAAGGTATTTATTGGGAATATTCGTTGTAAGAGCGCGTTTAACGTCTTTTCGGCGGGTTTTTTCTTTAAAAACTCTTAATGACGCTTTTTCCTTTTTAAATATGAAATATTTGGAATTATGACCATAAAAAAATTAAGTAAAAACTATGAAATTATAATAACTAAACTTTTTTGGCAAAATCACATATTAAATTAGAATTTTTTATGTTACTCGTACTAAAAACACAAACAACAACATTATTAGAGGCTGTACATCCAAAAGCAATACCTTCCAGGCAACCTTATTTTTTGTTAATTAATATTGTACGGAACGTTATACCTTTTACGCGGTTTACTTGACTCTCTTTTTATGTAGCTTAGCCGGAATTTATTGGATGCTTTTGAGAGACTGTTAATACGGAGTTATTTGAAAAAGACTCAGCTGATCATAATGCTGTTTTATTAATATTGAGAAATACGATAATCTTGTGAATGAAACGCTCAAATCGCGGCATTGTCGGAGTGTAAACCTGATTTAAGGTGACACTTAAAGTGACTTCAAATTAACCTTGTTCGTTGACTGGATTTCTTTATACACTCATCCTGTAACATGTTAGTGTCACAAAAGAATAACCTATCCAGATGGCCCGCTAGGTGGTATTCGAAAATCACTAGGCGTCTTTATTTCATTGCTAGGGTTCGACATTTTTTGACGTCTAAGGCCCTTTACTCATTTGTTGGCATGGTATAGATTCTGTACCGAATCCGAGCTGATGTTGCGCCGACAAATGAATAACGGTCTAAAGACATAGGTATAGTCGTCCAGTAAACTTTCATGTTTTCCCAGAAGTTCCATTGAAGTTGTCCACAAATTCAAAATCAACAATAAAATCAACTAAGAACCGATGGTGACGATGAATATAATGTCAATAATATGTATTGCGTCTGTTCGTCACAAGGAACTTATGGGAATCAGAATCCTACTTGTACCATTAATGGAACCTCTGGGAAGAAAACTCCCAAAAATCCTATCACGAGACAACTTCAATGGAACTTTTGGGAATACATACGTAAGCTTTCGGTATGTTTTCGGTACTGCGGGACTTTGGAGACACGTTTTAATCTATTTTTTATCAAATAATGAATTTATATTACCTACTTGCGACACAACAAAATTACTCATCATCATCATCATCATCAGCTTATCATCGTCAACTGCTGAACATTACTAAATTAGCACTCAAAAGCATAAAACAGAAAATATTGATCACAACTAGTTAGTTCCAAATGAACTGCTAAAAGATACTTAAAACCAGCCATCCTAATAAAATAGATAATCCGTTTAACATTTTATAAGTAATTAAAAACTTTAATGGGCCGACCGAGCGAGATTTGCGCTGAATTTAATTAAACAAAACTGCTATATCATGCCGCTTTCGCTATTCAGCTTTATTCTAAACAGAGCTGTGAATACTAAATTTTAGCAGCTGATAAAAATGGAAATGAAAAACGTCAGATATAATAGGTAGTTAGAAAATAAAAAAACCGGCCAAGTGCGTGTCGGGTCACGCGCCGTAGGGTTCCGTAGTTACCTTATACCATACCATATTTAATACCACTATAATTTTTCGTCTACAAAAATAACTTTGTTTTTCACAGTGTTGGTATGAATGACAAAGTTATATTTGCGGTTTTGTAAAATATGATATATGTCGAAAACTAACTACTTTATCTCGTTCAAACCAATTTTCGTTGAAAGTTTTTATTAAGATCTATAGCATATATTTTTGATAGATTTTTCACTCTTTTATTTCAAAAGTAAGAGGGGGGGACACACATTTTACCACTTTGGCAGTGTTTATCTTTCAAACGGTTGACTTTGAAAAAAAATTGTCTTAGGAACCTCTATAGACACCCCGCATGTGTTTGTATGAAGAAAAAATGTTTTTTCAGTTTCAGTTCAATGTATGGGGAGCCCCCCTTAATCTTATTTATTTTTTATATTTGTATTAAAATCGTTAAGCGGTTAACAGAATACATCTACCTACTAAGTTTCAACTGTGTAATCCTAATACTTTCGGAATAAAATGGCTGTGACATACGGACGGACAGACAGACAGACATGACGAATCTATAAGGGTTCCGTTTTTTGCCATTTTAGCTACGGAACCCTAAAAACGAGATACCAACCAATTCGAACGCACATTAAAAGTTAGGTTAGGTGCCGATTTATATTTTGTTTTATTAATAAATAATAAAATGCGATATTTTTGTGTATTATTCGTGCAATTATGGCGAAAGAGTTCGTTAACCGCCTCTGTGGTCTTGTGGTTCGCCCACCCGTATGAGGCGCAGGGGTCCCGGGTTCGATTCCCAGGGGGGATAAAATTAGTACTAGATTTGGTTGGTGGTAGAGCTTATTTCAAGTCCGCCTGGCTAGTTACCAACATCTTACCTAAGTTTGACACAACAAGTCTCGGTTGGTAGCTTTCGAGTTGTAACAACAAAATTAAAATTGTTGTGTTCCGACAAAGCCAGTTCCTCGGCGATGAGGATTCCGGGTGTAGTGCACTTCCACCTTCGGCCTTATCGTCACTTAACATCAGGTGAGGTGAAAGCCAAACACTATCCCGTTGTGCATTAAAAATCTCACAGCAATAGGGAATATGCATCATTTTTTTAATCTTAATCAAAAGTATAATGCGTGAGAAAATTAACTGTAATATTAAAACTTTTCTCTTGCGTTTTTTTCTCGTGAAATAGTTACTTGAAGTTAGCGCGCAGCAGCACCCACCGAAAACGCTCCATACAAAACGGTGACGTCACATATCACGTTCCAGGTGTGTTTCGGCGCGGTTAATATGGAGTTAGCCAATAATCTTCAACTATCTCCCTAAATTTTGCGTTTAAGTACATATGTGTCGTACAAAATATTATTTCTTATTCGATATTCTATCTGACTGTAAAGTGCATTATATCCGAAAATGAAAAAAAAAACGTTATTTTCCCCTGATTTCATCGTGTGATAAAACTAAAATAATACTTTTTTTTCCTGTCATCATGTTTTTTTAAGTGTCCGCAGCGAAGCTCAAATTCATCAAAATCGGTGACTTAAGCATATTCCCTATTTAAAGGAACAAAATATTGCAAATACAAACAAGAACAGATGTAGATTGCCAGATTGCCACCATCACAAGTACAAACATCAAGTGTCTTGTAACACGTCGTGTCAACCAGCAGCGGCTAATTAATCACAACAGCATATCAGCTCGAGCGAAGTGACAATCGGTATCATGCTCCACTTCTCAGATTCGTATCGACTGGCAACATTGTTATCGATACTCGTGTTCGATATTTAAAAAAACATACTAAGAAGTAACTAGTAGTAGTTTTGAGAGAATAGTTTGATATTTAAAAAACACCCATGTGAAGGGACAAAGTTTATAAGAAAAATAAAATATTTTCATTATTGAAACATCAAAATAGAGCATGGGATGTCCTACAAGTCCCACAGGGCGCCATCCGATTGGCAGATACTGATATTGCTGGGTGAATCAGAGGGCCTCCTACCCTAGAACGATAGTTCCCTACAAAGAGCACGGTCAAAAGTGAGGCAACTAAAACAGCCAAAACGGCCCCGTTTTCAGATTTTTATTCTCCATTATTACCTAATCTTACCGAATAAGTACAAAACAGTTTCAATATTCCTACATTTATTAGATTAGTTACTATATTATTGGATTCTAATTACGATTAGGTAACGTATTAAGGATATAAATCTGAATACTAACTCATTCTGGCTTAGTATTAGTTGCCTCACTTTTATTCAAGGACACGGTTTCTTAATGTTATTATTCTAAGCTCCTACCCAAATGGCCATTTTACTAAAATTAACGCTAGTTGAATAGAATGACAATGTATAGGATTGACAGGAGCTAAGCGTTAGCTTATGTCATTCCCATACATTGTACTGCCATTTGAGTAGGGGGGGCAGCAGACCTATTTTGTAACTTACAGCTCTGGTAGGCAAGCTAGTTTGGCATTTATTGTATGTACTTATATTGCTGCTGCAATAAAAGTCAATGTGACAACTCTCCATAAGCGTCCCCGCTGACGGGCGATTAATCGCTGAGCGATTTTTGTCGCTGAGAATAGAAAATTTACGGATTTATATACGTAAACGCCCACGAGCTACTTTTTTATACTACGTTAATCGCGGCAATAATCGCGACGCTTTTTTGTCGCTGGCTAAAGGTGCGTCCAGATATGTTCTTTTGATCGTACCGTACCTCCGTTCCGTACCAGCGTTCCGATCAAATAAGTCTGGACGCTACTTTTGCCCGTTCCGTACCTCCGTTCCGTACCACCGTTCCGATCAAACCGCCGAACGTCGCCGCGATCACGTCCAGACTAGCGCCGTACCGTACCTCCGTTCCGTATCAACGTTCCGATCCAATAGTACAGCAGCCCGTAGTAAATTTAAATTACGAAAAAGGTTACCGTTTGCCGTTGTGATATAGTTATTAATTACAAAATTATAGATACTTTAACAGATCGCAACCCGCCGTAACCTATATTTGTATATCTCCAAAAATGATTATTTTTTATTTTTCGAGGTTAATCACATGGTTTAGCTATTGTCGTGTTCTACAGCGCTATGTTTGATTGCCACTGATAATATTAAGACTATGCAAAGAAGCCATACACAGATTTAAGACCAGATAAAGTCCATCCATTTCATCTGGTCTTAAATCTGTGTATGGCTACTTTTCACAGTCTAACTATTATCAGAGGCAATCATAGCGCTGTAGAACACGACAATAGCTAAACCATGTGATTAACCTCGAAAAATAAAAAATCTCATTTTTGGAGATATACAAATATAGGTTACGGCGAGTTGCGATCTGTAAAACTTGGGTTAAAGTATCTATAATTTCATAATAAATAACTATATCACAACGGCAAACGGTACCTAACCTTTTTCGTAATTTAAATGTACTACGGGCTACTGTACTACAACCTCCGAACGTCGGCGTCGCCGCGATCACGTCCAGACTAGCGCCGTACCGTTCCTCCGTTCCGTTAACCTAACCTAACCTAACCTACTTTCCATCCCCGTATGTACGGAATAGCATACGCAGATGGAATCTGCGGATTACAAAAACGTTTACACGTTTTATATAATTACACAACATTAATTACACTCTATTTTATCCAAACATACACCAAAACTAAAAACTTAGAAGGCGACAAAAAAAAAACCTACGCGGACCAAATAGAGGTTATTATAAAAAAGGCTGGTGTACGCAGTGACAAAAACCGCAGGGCATGTATGAAAAGATTGATGGATATGAATGAAGCGAAAGAAGTGTGCAAGGATCGTAGCAGGTGGCGATCCATAGTCTCTGCCTACCCCCATGGGAAACAGGCGTGAGTGTATGTATGTATGTATGTATGTATACAGCGCTATGTTTGATTGCCACTGATAATAGTTAGACTGTGAAAAGTAGCCATACACAGATAGCGCTGTAGAACACGACAATAGCTAAACCATGTGATTAACCTCGAAAAATAAAAAATAATCATTTTTGGAGATATACAAATATAGGTTACGGCGGGTTGCGATCTGTTAAAGTATCTATAATTTTGTAATAAATAACTATATCACAACGGCAAACGGTAACCTTTTTCGTAATTTAAATTTACTACGGGCTGCTGTACTATTGGATTGGAACGTTGATATGGAACGGAGGTACGGTACGGCGCTAGTCTGGACGTGATCGCGGCGGCGTTCGGCGGTTTGATCGGAACGGTGGTACGGAACGGAGGTACGGAACGGGCAAAAGTAGCGTCCAGACTTATTTGATCGGAACGCTGGTACGGAACGGAGGTACGGTACGATCAAAAGAACATATCTGGACGCACCTTTAAGTAAAACCTTTGTCGTGTCATTTCGCGGGCGATTATCGCCGCGATTAACGCCGCGATTATCGCAGCTACAAAAAGTCGCCCGTGAGCGGTTACTCTTAGACAAACCATATGCCAAACTCAGTTGTCCACCGAAGCTAGAGTTGCAAATAGGCCCTCTGGTTACCGAGGATCGTGCGAAGCTGGATAAACCACCTTGTGATCAAAATTGATATTAAAAAGTAAACAATGGCAGCCTTTATAGGAGGCTAAAACCCTAATTGGGTCCTTGAACTAGAACCAAAACTAAAACATTAAAAACACTAAACATCTATTAAAACTCTCTTAAGCTAAGAGACAGTTCATTCAATATCATCGTTATGTAGCTAAAAGCTCGTATATACTAACAACTGACAAAGATATATTCACTTCTCAAGGCTTACGCGCTCACTAGACATGAAATAATACACTTTTTAACGGATACTAGCGCGGTTTTATTGAAAGTACTTTGGTAATTAGTTAGCTGCCGTGGTCAGCTGCGAAGGTGCTGAAAATACCAACTAATTACCAAAGTACTTTCAATAAAACCGCGCTAGTATCCGTTAAAAAGTCTTTTATTTCAAATGACAAAGATGTTAATTAAGACAACATCATAACTCTAATACACAGACTGCATTTGAATATTGTATGTCTCGAAGTCGCACACATGATCAGGAGTCGCTCCGCGTCTGATATTGCTCAGGGCAAGTTTTATTGAAGAAAGTTGCCAACCTACTTAAGGAGTTGGGCCCTTGCGGAGTTTGCATACATTTTTAATGCCACCTATGTTTGACGAATCCAGATGGAGTTTGATTTGTTTTACTTTGCGTTGTTGTCTGAATAACGAGCATTTATTTTTATTATCTAAGTATGTTGTCTGTTAGTATGTTTATGTATCAGCTTAGAAAGGGTTGTGTCTTCTATGAGACATTTAAATTTTTAAATGACAATCTTTAAACCGAAAATAAATTAAAAAAGCCCCAATACTCTGTCTAAATGTAACAACAAAACACACAATTTGTTTGTTCCATGGTCTCATATTTTATATACATCGATCTCTCGGCTTGCTTATCAATGCCGTCAATAAGGTGAAAATTTATTTATAAAATGTCACGCACGATTTTGTGTAATACGCGTTTATAAAAAAGCTTTTCAAAAAAAGCAAAACACTCCAAAAGCCTTAAAAAACATTTCTTTAAAAAGCAAGAAATAATGTTCAAATAGATTAATTAAAACACGTCTATTGAAGTCGGGTAGAGCTGAAAGTAATTTTTTTACTTATTGTATTGTTTATATTCTAAAATCCCCACCCGACTTTAAGAGACGTGTATTAATTTATCGATTTGAAAATTACTTATTTCTTGCTTTTTATAGAGCTGTTTTTTAAGATTTTTGAAGGAGGTTTTGCTTTTTTTGAAAAGCTTTTTTATTTTAAACTTTTTTGTACGGTATTAACCGATGATTTTATAAAATAAAACGTTTTAATATTTCACATTTTTCAATGGTATACCCCTAGTAAGTCAATTTACACAAGAGTTCCGTTGGGCCTTCGCAGTTCAACTCTAGTCCAGAATGTCTTTGACAATAGATAGGTACTTTACTTGTTTTTGATTGTCATATACACCTACTAATATTTCAATAACTGTACATTTCCCATATGATTTTGAGGAGTTCCCTTGTGTATCTTCAAAATCCAAAGTTCTATACCAATTAAATTAATATGGTATCATTCTTAAGGTGTCTTCTTTCAAACAAAAAAAGAATCATCTAAATCGGTTCATAAACAAAAAGTAATGATTGAAAATCCGTCTGAATTCATTTAAAATGGTAACGAAAACGCCAGTATTTTCAAGATTACTTGAAAAACACTGAACCGATCTCAAAATTTAAAAAAATGGGACCTTCTTCGGAAAAAACCTCATGTTATAACGTTTGAATTATTTCAATCGGTTTAGCCGTCTTCGAGTAATCGGTGTACATAAATCCTCCTCCTTTTCTAATTTTTTTATTCGGTTAAAAAGAACGCCTGATTGAGTACAACTTAATGTAGTAAAACTCCCACCTAAAGCTTCTTATGTTCTTACGTAACAAAACGCGTGACCGACTTCCGTAAGGATACCCTATAAATAAGTTCAGTTTTTCCCAATCCTGTCACCAATAGCTGTAAGCTCCTTTTGTGGGGTATTGCTTAAGTTTTATTGGGAAAGTGCGAATTAACCCACACACGTGAGCAGGTTTAACGGTTTGATTTGTTATTTCCAACTTGTTTAAACTTGGTCGACTGTTTTCCTTCACATTGGGACGAGCGTTGATCGATACGCTTTTGTTTCCGTTCGGTTTGTCTTTGGAATTGCTTTTTATTTGAGGCTTTAAAACAATTGATTGCGTTGAAAGCAAACATTTTAAACTATTTTGATTTGGATTCGAACGAAAATCGAACTTTAATAGCACTAACTAGATTAATTTATTTAAAATCGGTTCCTAGGTTTATAAGAATTCACAGTTACTAATCTTTTTAAAAACTTGTAACTCGTAATATGAGCGTGTAAAATTTATACAACTTGAAACTGAATAGTAGATTGTACAACAAGTGCATAAAACGCATCATTTTACCCGAGACGTATATATATCCACCCGAGCCGCAGGCGAGGGTGGATAGTCAAGTCGAGGGTAAAATGGGTTTTATGTACGAGTTATACACTCTGCTTTTCACTTCGATTGTGAGGAAATTAAACAACAATAATTTAAAATTAAAAAAATTAAATTTTCTTACATTTTAATGACAAATTATATATTTTTGGAACGTGCTCCTCAAGACCTTTCATTTGAAACCCATATTCAAAAATTGAAAAAAAAAAATTTTTTTTCTCAATTTTTTGTGACAAAATATAAATTTTTGGAATGTCCTCATCAAGTCCTTTCATTTGATACCCATATTCAAAAATTGAAGAAAAAATTTTTTTTTCTTTTTTTGTGACAAAATATATATTTTTGGAATGTGCTCATCAAGGCCTTTCATTTGATACCCATATTACCCATATTCAAAAATTTAAAAAAAATAACTAATTTATAAGTAATAACACAACTATAGTAATAACTAATTATATTTTTTTTATAAAAAAATTAGTTATTTTTTTTCAATTTTTGAATATGGGTAATATGGGTATCAAATGAAAGGCCTTGATGAGCACATTCCAAAAATATATATTTTGTCACAAAAAAATAAGAAAAAAAAATTTTTTCTTCAATTTTTGAATATGGGTAGCTTTGGCACCAGGAGGGGGTCACATAGTCGTGGTCAAGACAAGAACTTATAATTTAATTTTGATAATAATAGGCTAGAACTAACAGATTTTGGAATTATCTCGACGATGTCACTTTTTCGGGTTCCAAAATCCACTGTGCGTTAGTCCCTTGAACTAAATTCCCTTTTTATTCACTTGTTGTATAATCTACTATTTCGACATTTATTTCGCGATATCTGTCGAGCTCACATCAGTGCAGAGCAAATCATGCAAAAATCTCGCAAATGAATTTGGCGCAGAATCAGGGCCAGATTGACCAACACTTTATCGACAAACATTATTTAACGGTAACATCACTAAGTTGCCCATCGGCGAGAACTCGGATTTATCTAGCGACAGATCTGAAATTTGTACGGACGAGCCATGGACTAGCAGACCCGATGTCACTGAACAAATTTGACAACTAATCAAGAATAAAATATACGAATTTAATGTTTAAATGTAAACAAATAGCAATAATACGATAAAAAATTACTTTTATGTGAAATGTAAAACCGTCTTTTTGTATACTTGATGTTCAAGATCTCTTTTAACAGCAAAAAACTTATCAATTCGACATTTTAAACAGAGCAGCGTTCACATGCGCGACTGGACTCGGTCTAGAAAGAAATCCGGGCGCAACTGGTTTTACTAACGCGTATGCCCATTTGGGCTTGTACTTCGGCAGAGGGGAAACGCTTCGTATGGCTTCTCTTTCTGTATAAGCCCGTCTTACTCTAAGCTTTCTGTTTGACACATTTTTAACTGCAGAACCAATTTAAAGAATATAGAATAGATAGAAATATTGGCAAAAATACCTTTATTCCCGAAATTATCACTGGAAACAAAAGTTGAAGAAGCATGGGTGACCATTGAGAAATGCGAAGATTTTTCATGTTATCAGTTTAAATAATACAAGATAATTTAGACAGGAAAAAAACTGGAAAAGTCGTTTGGTGAGGTCTTGTTTAGTAAAAAAATACTTTATAACATTAGTTCGGTGCATTCGTCTTGTTAGTTTAAATTATTCAGTAAAATAGTCATTTCGATTTAACTTTTGATTTGACCTCTTAAATGTAAAGTATAAAGTTTTGTATGAAAATACATTACACACTGCAAACTATTATAATCTTGAATTTATATCCTACACTTCACTGCAAGTTTCAGCTCACGAAAGCACTTCGCAAAATTACATCTGAATTAAGTCTGATTGCACTTAAATCTATCTCGAACCTCATATAATATTAAAAACAGCACTATTAAGAAGGGAAAGTATAATAAAAGTATCCCCCATGTATTTTACATACTTTGCTGTATACCTGTCATGGCAACTTCAAAGGTTTGCGATGAAAGCGGCCCCTAGCGGTAAATTAAAAATATTTTGAAATTTCTGCGAGGCTGCGCAACATTGTTTTGTACTTAAAAAAAGTTTGTATTAACTCGGCTCTACGCATTTGAGAAATAATTTCCAGGATTTTGTTTTACGCTTACGTGAGATTTTAAGAGTGTGTAAATTGCAAATAATAATTCAGACGTATTTAGTGTGTAAAAGAGTTTTCACTTCTCATGCTCGTAAAGTTCGTCTTTATGTTGGGTATAGGCTGCATAAAATCGCTTTTTATGCTCTAGTGCATAAAGTAAAATCTTCGTCTAAGTCTCAGACTTTAAGACAAAGGTCGTCAGGTAAACAGCCACACATGCAATTAAACTTCATTGAATTAACTTGTTATTTCATTCTGTTTCTTCATTTTTTGTTGTGTTATTACTTTTAAATAAGTATAGTTGTGTAAAAATAAGTAATAACACAACAAAAAATGAAGAAACAGAATGAAATAACAAGTTAATTCAATGAAGTTTAATTGCATGTGTGGCTGTTTACCTGACGACCTTTGTCTTAAAGTCTGAGACTTAGACGAAGATTTTACTTTATGCACTAGAGCATAAAAAGCGATTTTATGCAGCCTATACCCAACATAAAGACGAACTTTACGAGCATGAGAAGTGAAAACTCTTTTACACACTAAATACGTCTGAATTATTATTTGCAATTTACACACTCTTAAAATCTCACGTAAGCGTAAAACAAAATCCTGGAAATTATTTCTCAAATGCGTAGAGCCGAGTTAATACAAACTTTTTTTTAAGTACGAAACAATGTTGCGCAGCCTCGCAGAAATTTCAAAATATTTTTAATTTACCACTAGGGGCCGCTTTCATCGCAAACCTTTGAAGTTGCCATGACAGGTATACAGCAAAGTATGTAAAATACATGGGGGATACTTTTATTATACTTTCCCGTCTTAATAGTGCTGTTTTTAATATTATATGAGGTTCGAGATAGATTTAAGTGCAATCAGACTTAATTCAGATGTTTTTGCGAAGTGCTTTCGTGAGCTGAAACTTGCAGTGAAGTGTAGGATATAAATTCAAGATTATAATAGTTTGCAGTGTGTAATGTATTTTCATACAAAACTTTATACTTTACATTTAAGAGGTCAAATCAAAAGTTAAATCAAAATGACTATTTTACTGAATAATTTAAACTAACAAGACGAATGCACCGAACTAATGTTATAAAGTATTTTTTTACTAAACAAGACCTCACCAAACGACTATTCCCGTTTTTTTCCTGTCTAAATTAACTTGTATTATTTAAACTAATAACATGAATTCGCATTTCTCAATGGTCACCCATGCTTCTTCAACTTTTGTTTCCAGTGATAATTTCGGGAATAAAAGTATTTTTTTGCCAATATTTCTATCTATTCTATATTCTTTAAATTGGTTCTGCAGTTGAAAATGTGTCAAACAGAAAGCAATAAATAAACTAATATTATACAGGGTTATTTGTAAAACACCAACAACCTCGCAGGAGTGATTACTAAGATAAACAACAACGTTGTTTTTTAGACTTTCCGAAAAACACAAAAAAAATACACTTTTCATACAAATCTCAATCAGCTTTTCGGTCCTTTGTATGGTTATTAAGTTATTTTTTTATGTTCTTTCGGAAAATTCGTAGAACAACATGTTGTTTCTGATGTTAGTAATCTACTCCTCCGATGTTTTGATGTTTTACGAATAACACTGTCGTCCATCAGCCATTTTTAATGTCCCCACTGCAGGGGCACAGGCCTTCCTTATGGGTGGTAAGGAGGATGGGCCATAACACACCACGCGGGCCCACACGGTGGGTTTTAACGATTTCAAATGCAGTCGGGACCAACGGCTTAACGTGCCTTCTGAAGCACGGAGGAGCTCGAGATAATAAATTTTTGGTCACCCATCCCATGAACGACCCATGCGAACGTTGCTTAACCTCCGCAATCGCTGGGCCAGGCGCTAAACCACTGCGCCACCGAGCTCCTCAAATAACCCTATAACTACATAAATAGTGGCAATACTTTTGCCTTTATAATATCATGCTATAAATGAATACAGTAAGAAATATTTAATACATCCCATCGTCCTCTGCTGAAACGTAAAAACGAATCTTTCTCAGAATCCCCTTGTGATACATATTCGGCCTTTTTGTGATTTATCGTAGACATCCTCGTCGCATAGTTCCTAAGTTTTATTATGCGGACGACTGAGGAAGTCCGGGATTCGAGTCTCGACTTTATCGACCGTGAGTTTGTCGACTTCGACGGAAACTTGAACAATCGACCTTATAAATGTCGAATGTTGATTCGATGTTTTTCAATTTTGAAAGTTATGAGGGTTACAAAGAGTTTTTACCGTATGAGCATGAGAAGGTGATATATCCACCAATCTGAAATGGGCCCGCGTGGTGCGTTACAGCCCATCCTCATTCATTTATATGTGCCACTAAATTGGGATATTGAAAAGGCTAAAGATAATGAATGTACATTATATTATTGTTTTACGTGTTCTTTATATTAAAAACTAAACTATATTATGGAAAATAAATAATTTCGTTCTATTTCATGTAAATAATAATATAAACGCTACAAAATGACGCGCCGCTATGAAATAAAGAAACGCGATACCTAGCATTAGGCAGTGTATTAAAACTTGAAGGGGAAATTTAAAATACTCGTAAAGAATAAGATAAAAGTAGAAACCAACATCCGAATACCGTTTAGCATATAAAATGACAGGACTTTTTAAGAAGTCACCTTTTTATTGATCAAAATTTGAATAACAATATAACTTTTTTACCAAGAACTGAGTTTTTTAAGTACATATGTGTATATCTATTATTTATCACATTTTTAGAGATACCTAAAATTTTGAAATAAAAATACCCGTATAAGTATGGGGCACTGAATGTATTGGTGTTCTGGCATTTATTTGATTATTTGCGTTTTATTAACTTTGTTTCATATTTTTTCAGGTAATAGAGAGACTAAAATGACCCAAATTTACCTCAAACAGCTAAGTAAAACTAAATTCTACATCAAGGAAGATTATGTTGAGTATTCACGATTTGCATGGATAGTTAAGAATTTCATACGAAATTGCAAAGAGAACATTTGAACCGTATATCAGTTTTAAGAGGCCTGCGGATAGTGAACTTCCTAACAAACGTGATACCAAAATTATTTGCATATTGAGCATAAATAACTCTTCTTGTGATGTTATTAGGATTAATACAGTATTTGTCTAGGGTTTTTTTTAATTTAATACATTAAATAAAAAAAAAAACAAAATGTCAAACCAAATAAAAATTTATGTGATTTACAGTTGTATGAAAAAATTTAAATGGCATTTTGATCTTAATCCAAATAACATTATAAGAAAAGAAAATTTTTTACAGGAAGTTCAATGTCCACCAGCCTCTTACGATAGGAAAAATTTTTTTTTTAAAAAACCACGTTTTTAAAAGAGATTATAAAAAATATAAAAATTAACAAAAAAATATAAATAAAAAAGTATAAAATAAAAAAAAATATAAATAAAAAAAGTTAAAAAAAATCTTTTTACTACACGAACGTTCTTTTTACGAACTTCACAGAGATTTGTCCAAGGACGATTCGTTTTACAATTATCTAAAACACGAACGTTCTTTTCAGCAGTAAGTATATTTACTTATAAACTGATGTAGGATTATAACCCTATGCAGAAGTTTTAAAACGAAAAACGTGGGGCGCATTTTGTATTAGAGAGAGAAAGCATAATAGTTCATGTCATTTGCATTATTTTTTGATACCAAAATTATTTGCAATTTGAGCATAAATAACTCTTCTTGTGATGTTATTAGGATTAATACAGTATTTGTCTAGGGTTCTATTAAATAAAAAAAAAAACAAAATGTCAAACCAAATAAAAATGTATGTGATTTACAGTTGTATGAAAAAATTTAAATGGCATTTTGATCTTAATCCAAATAACATTATAAGAAAAGATTTTTTTTTACAGGAAGTTCAATGTCCACCAGCCTCTTATGATAGGAAAAATTTTTTTTAAAAAACCACGTTTTTAAAACAGATTATAAAAAATATAAAAATTAATAAAAAAATATAAATAAAAAAGTATAAAATAAAAAAATATATAAATAAAAAAATATAAAAAAGTTAAAAAAAAAAAAATCTTTTTACTACACGAACGTTCTTTTTACGAACTTCACAGAGATTTGTCCAAGGACGATTCGTTTTACAATTATCTAAAACACGAACGTTCTTTTCAGCAGTAAGTATATTTACTTATAAACTGATGTAGGATTATAACCCTATACAGAAGTTTTAAAACGAAAAACGTGGGGCGCATTTTGTATTAGAGAGAGAAAGCATAATAGTTCATGTCATTTGCATTATTTTTCTTTAACTTGATGATGAATTCATGCATTAAATTATCTTTCGCATGCCTGCGCCCCACGTTTTTTCGTTTTAAAACTTCTGTATAGGGTTATAATCCTACATCAGTTTATAAGTAAATATACTTACTGCTGAAAAGAACGTTCGTGTTTTAGATAATTGTAAAACGAATCGTCCTTGGACAAATCTCTGTGAAGTTCGTAAAAAGAACGTTCGTGTAGTAAAAAGTCAAAGTTTTCCCCTTGTAGCAATTCTGACGACATGGTTTCGGTATTTTACTCAGAAATTAAAACTTTAATAGAGAGGCATGTTCCAAAACATAAATCTTCCAAGTCACAACACCCCGTATGGTTTACTCCCGCTTTAATCAAACTATTGGCAGAAAAGAAAAAACTTCACAACAAATACCGGAGATACAAAAACCCACGTGATAAAATCGAATTCGAAACACTTCGCTCTAGGTCCCAATCATATCTCGACAAATGCTACAAGCGGTATACGAGCGGAATCCAATCTGCCATTTCTAAAAATTCTAAGGCGTTTTGGCAATTTATCAATCAGAAGCGTGAGGATACTTCGGCTATTCCAGCCAGTATGCACTTGAACGATTTGAATGCTAATCAGGGTCCCGATATTGCCAACTTATTTGCCAATCATTTTTCTTCCATCTATTCTAACGGGGGCACCACGGCCACGGCACTCACCTCGCCTTCCCTTAATCACGAAAATCTATCCAGTATTTGTCTCAGCGAAAACGATGTCTTAACTAAACTTAAGCATCTCGATATTACTAAGGGCGCTGGGCCCGATGGCATACATCCAGTCTTCTTCAAGCGAAATGCAACCGCTCTGACTTTCCCACTAACTGCGATATACAATCGCTCGCTTGCTGAAGGAAATTTTCCCAATGAATGGAAAAAAGCTAACATTATACCGTTATTTAAAAAGGGAGAACGAAATGACATCACAAATTATAGACCTATAGCCATTCTATCGTGCTTATCCAAGTTGTTCGAATCTCTCGTATATGCAATTATATGCCGGTTCCTCGATAAATTTATCTCACCCAATCAGCATGGTTTCAGAAAGGGCAAATCGGTTCAGACCAACCTTATTTGTTACGTATCGGATCTTTGCCAAAGTGTAGATCAAGGAAGCCAAGTCGATGCTGTTTACACGGATTTCAGCAGTGCATTTGACAGGGTCAATCACGCTCTTTTGCTAAAAAAGCTGGAGTTCCATGGGATTCACTGGTCGCTTTTAGGCTGGTTCGAATCATATGTGGTAGCTTGTCAATAGCTTTTGGTTATATATATTTGTTGTTATCTGTATGTTTATAAGCTGTTAGCTATCCAAAAACGATAAATAAATAAATAAATATCTCTGCGGTAGGCTTCAAACTGTTCTAATTAAAGGATATCAGTCTCGCACATTTGTTGCAGGGTCCGGTGTGCCCCAGGGCTCCCACTTGGGGCCATTGCTCTTCATAACTTTTATTAATGACTTATCATCACATATTTTGCACTGCAAATACGAGTTCTTTGCAGATGACCTAAAAATTTACAAAAAAATTGAACGGCCAGAGGATGTTGCGCTAGTGCAGAGCGACCTTGATAGGATACAAGACTGGTGTGACGGCAACGGTATGGCTCTCAACGCTAACAAATGCTCCTTTATACGTTTTACAAGAAAGTCTCATCCTTTTTCTTCTTCCTATAAAATTAAGGGAGATAACCTACAGGAAACGACTGAAATTCGGGACCTTGGTGTCATAATTGATTCAAGGCTAACATTCACAAATCACATAAGCATAATAGTAGCTAAAGCTTCGCAGATGATGGGGTTCATATTAAGGAACTCAAAGCAATTCAACACGGCCACAGTGTTATTATTGTACAATGCTTTAGTTCGGAGTCAATTGGAATATTGCAGCGTTGTGTAGAACCCTCAGTACGCCGTGCATTCCCAACGAATCGAGCAGGTCCAGCGAACGTTAACCAGACGCCTCGCCTTCAAGGCTTCCGGCTTTTCTCATCGAAATCCGTACGAGCAGCGACTGGCATTCTTCGAGCTACAGTCGTTGCGTGATCGACGCACAATTCAGGACTTAGTGTTTCTGCATAAGACCATTAACTTTTCCTCTAACTGCGAGCGGGTCCTTGAACTTTTTTCTCTCACAGTCCCATACAATATGCCTAGAAAACCTATTACCAAAACTTTCCATCCAGCGGCAAGCCGGACAAATTTGGGTAGGCAGTCGCCTGTCGTCAGAATTGGCAACGAATACAACTACATTTGCGCAATGCTGCCTAATCTCGATGTGTTCTCCGATTCTCTCAATAGTTTTAAGATTAAGATTGGAAAGCATCTTTGTAAAATGTAATTCGTGTTCCGTTTTTATTTTATTTTAATTTGATTTAATTTTGATTTCATTTTGTTTTTGGTTAACATAAAGAAGGTGGTAAAATAACAAAATCCTTTTGATGGATACAAATATATTTACTTTCTTCCCTTTTGGAGGAATACATACAGCAGTGTCAAAAAAGATTAGAGCAAAAGTGACGTGACAGAGATCAGGTTGACAGGACAAAATTAGAGGACATAGTGTTGCCCGATGGAGCGCGGCACAGATTAGTATTGCGCCCGAACATCTTCCGGCCTCGTTGAAAGGTACTTTCAACCTTTTATCAGTTCCGCAGCAGGGAGTGGACAAAGTCGAACCAGGGATCTTCGTTCGCAGCCTCTCATGGTATCGACGTCTGCAACTCGTGACACGCCATCCGGTCCCGGGAATAATCTTGCAACTCGCCCGAGCCGCCAACATAGAGGACGAACATTATCCTCCTGTAGTAGGACTAAATCGCCAACGTTCAGCTTATCCAGGTTAGCTTTCCACTTCGTTCTCTGCTGCAACTCGCAGATGTATTCTCTCTGCCATCTTTGCCAGAAATGTTGTCTTATTTTCTCAAGACGAGCGTATCGATTCAGCCTGCTTTCGTTGCATTCTTCTAGTGCCGGTGATGGCAGTGAAGTTAATGGTCTTCCGATCAAAAAATGTCCAGGGGATAGGGATTGAAAATCATTAGGACTACAGGATAAAGGGCACAATGGCCGACTATTCAAAATGGATTCAACTTGTGCAAATAATGTGGATAGCTCTTCAAATGTAACATGACTATTTCCTATAACGCGCCTGACATGGTGCTTGGCTGACTTTACGCCTGCCTCCCATATGCCCCCGAAGTGAGGAGAGTACGCGGGAATGAATTTAAACTGTATGCCCTGCTGACTTGCAAAATCGGTCAAGGGATCAACATTAGTTTTTAAAAATGAGCCTACGTCTTTTGCTGCAGCGACAAAATTGCGGCCATTGTCGCACAATATCTCCACCGGCTTTCCTCTCCGTGACACAAATCTCTTTAGAGTCATAATAAACGCATCTTTTGACAGATCGCTAACTGCTTCCAAATGTACGCACTTATAGCGTAAACAAACAAATAAACATAAATAGGATTTGACTAAGCGACTACCCCGTCCTTTCTTATTAACCGTGTAAAACATACATACATACATACATACACTCACGCCTGTTTCCCATGGGGGTAGGCAGAGACTATGGATCGCCACCTGCTACGATCCTTGCACACTTCTTTCGCTTCATTCATATCCATATCCAGCAAAATCCAACCCAACGGACAAGAACGGGAAGTCTGGACTTGTTCTATTAGCTGGCAAATCGCCCATTTTTGGCGCTAAGGTTTTGCCACGAACACGCCTGCAGCGCACACAACGATTAGCAGTGGTCCTAGCTAAATGCCTGCCATTAATCGGCCAAATATTTTCTCTTACTGTTGCTAATAGCAACTGTGGGCCAGCATGCATGCTTCTCAAATGTACCCATTGAAAGTAAAGTTTAGTGAGGTGATGAGAAGAGTGCATCAGGATAGGGTGCTTCTTTTCGTACGAGTAATTTGATGCCTCGAGCCTTCCCCCCACTCTGATGACACCTTGCTCATCTACAAACGGTGACAATGACAACATCCTACACTTATTTGACAGTGGTTTACCTTTAGCAAGTAATTCGTGCTCAACCGGAAATGATTGAGCCTGTGCAATGGAAAATATTTTATTAAATGACTCATTAAGTTCATCCACCGTTAAGATACCTACACGCTTTTGTTTTGGGTTCTTTAAATTGTATATAAATCTTTTGCAATAGGCGAATGCTCTTTGAAGTCTATTGAATTGAGAGAATCTTTCAAATTCAATTATTGAGTCTGCTGCGCACGTGACGGCAGCGTTTGATTTTATTTCTGGTAAGTTTTCACACTCACCGGGTACTAATACTGGCCATTCGTATTCATCCTTCTTTAAAAATTCAGGCCCTAACCACCACAAATCCATGGAAATTAGATCATTAGCCTGTACGCCTCTGGATATTAAATTGGCAGGGTTTTCTGCTGTTGGAACATACCGCCAAGAGAGTGCGTCAGTCATATCAACGATTTCACTTACGCGATCAGCTACAAAGGTTTTGAGCTTGGTTAGATCGCCTTTTATCCAGGCCAATACTATACTTGAGTCGCACCAATGCGTGATTTGATCTGGTTTATACCTAAGAGCTTGTAGTACTGATTTAGATAGCTCCGCGGCCAACAAAGCAGCGCACAATTCCAAACGCGGCACCGTGGTAGGCTTCAAAGGTGCGACTTTGGATTTAGCACACAATAATTTAATTGTCACATCATTATTTTCATCGACAGATCTCATATAAATGCATGCGCCGTATGCACACTGTGACGCATCACTAAATGAATGTAATTCTATACGGTTTGCTGAACTACACAAAACTAATCTAGGCACTTGTAACGTTTTTAGACTATCTAATTTACTAGCAAATTGGTACCAGTCATCCTTAATATTTTGAGGTACAGCTTGGTCCCAATCTACCTTTTGTTGCCACAATTTTTGAAGTATTATTTTAGGAATAATAACTAGTGGACTTAAAAGACCTAAAGGATCAAATATACGGAATGAATTTGACAAAATATTGCGTTTGGTCACAACAACATCATCATTTTTTGTGAAAATTTTGAATGGAAAATGTAGCATATCACTTGACGGAGTCCAGCCTAAACCAAGAGTATTGGATGACTCGCTTATCATTAAGTCGCCATGAGTATTCAAATTTGGGTCTTCAAAGACTTCAGGTAAGTTACTTTTTAGTTTTCGCAAGTTAAAACGACCGCTAGCTAAAGCCTTTTTTACTGAATTTAGTATAAAACGTAACTGT
Organism: Agriphila tristella; assembly: GCA_928269145.1. Classification (NCBI taxonomy): domain Eukaryota; kingdom Metazoa; phylum Arthropoda; class Insecta; order Lepidoptera; family Crambidae; genus Agriphila; species Agriphila tristella. The sequence goes on from OV743439.1 coordinate 25,514,967, forward strand.
TGCTCGTCATTAGCCCCAGTTAATAAATCATCAACATAAAAGTCCATTTGTATTATGTTTCGAACTTGTTCGTCATCGATGTCCTCCCCCAACTGATAGAGAACGGGTACTTAAGTAACTCGCACTCGCTGTGCCATATGTAAGAGTATTTAAATTTAATGTACGAATGGGCTGGGATTCATCTTCTCGCCATAGTATTAGTTGCAAGTTACGATCTTCTTCATAAACATTAACTTGTCGGTACATTTTTTCAATGTCTCCGGTTAACAAAAATTTATATTGCCTTGCACGTACCAAAATGCTGAAAAGAGAATCCTGAACGTTGGGTCCTACCATTAGGATGTCATTTAGTGAGAAGCCCGAAGTGGAGGGGGCAGAACCATCAAACACCACTCTTAATTTAGTGGATTCGCTGTCTTCCTTGAGCACAGCATGGTGACATAGAAAGTATGAGGCGTTCGGTGGTATATCGACGGGAGATTGAGAGAGATGGCGTAAGTCAGCATATTCTTGAATAAATTTTGTATATTCTAATTTTAATTTGGGGTCCCTTTTGAATCTTTTTTCTAGATTTAAGAACCGTTTTTTTGCTAACTTATAGGTATCGCCTAAACAATCAGCAGTATCTACTAAGGGCAATTTCACAGAAAATCTACCAGACTCATCCCTAGTTGTATGAGTTAAAAAATGTTTTTCACAATATTTATCGTTAGTACTCAAAATTTTTTTGCTAGGTACCTTTTCTAAATCCCAAAATTTTGTAAGTAAATTATTTATATTTTCAGGCTCAGCTCCAAAAACAGAGACATGAATACAATGAGTCACCTTGTTTACTTTAGAGTCATTAAATCTCATGGGACCAGAAATTAACCAACCCAACTTGGAGTTCCTTAACTTTGGACGGTTGCTGCCAAGAGACCGTTGCTCATTGCCCAAAATGTCCCAAAATATATCTGCACCTATTAGAATATCAACCATTGCAGGCTGATAAAATGTGGGATCTGCTAGCTTTATATCTTTAGGCAGATGCAGTGTTTCAATATTAATTGGAGTTTTTGGTAAGTAACCCGTTAAATCGTGTAAAACAAAACATGGCAAAACTACATTAAAATTGCTATTTAGTGACGAAATTTTGAGGTTACAACTTTCTCTAATAGTATTTGTTTGATTGTTGCCTATACCGATGATCTTTAGCGTAACTGGATTAGAGGTAAGTGATAATTTTGTACTTAGCGATTTGCTAACAAAAGAAGATTGGCTGCCGGAATCTAAAAGTGCACGAACTAATTCAAATTGTTTAGTTTTAGGATTAGAAACCTTTATTATGGCAGTGGATAAAATAACTTGCGATGAAATTTCTTTAGAAAAATTTACAGTTACACCACTTTGCTCTTCATTGATATTTGTTTCAATGGAATTATGCAGAAGGCTATTATGTCTTTTGTTACACTCACGGCAGGGACCCATACGACATTGACCTACAGGATGACCTTGCCTTAAGCAGTTGCAACATAGTTTATATTTTTCCACTTCCTTTAACCTGTCCTCAATAGACATTGCCTTAAATGTAGTACAATCATAGATCCTATGATTGCCATTGCAAATAATACATGAGAAAGATGTACGAGACCTTTGAGTACCACTTTTGCCATGAGTACTTGCAAAAGACTTAATAACATCATCTTGTTTCTGATTTTTATTTGTATGAAAATTACGTGAAAATGATGGTTGAATCTTTGATGTATTAGCATCTTGTTTGTTTCGATTTATAGAACCCAGAACATCAGCACGGTCGATCAAAAATTTGCAAAATTGTGACAAAGTTGGGACTTCAACGTCAAGATTATTACGGTATTCTTCCCACTTGGTCAAAGTAAGACTGTCCAACTTAGAGGATAGCATATGGATAATAAGCACGTCCCACTTGTCCGTGGGTTGGTCCAAACTGGACAATGCCCGCAAATTCATGGTTACATGGTCAACTAAGAATCGCAAAGATTTTTCAGATTGGTGAGGAAGCGGCTTAATGTTAAATAGTGAATTCAAATGATGGTTTATTAACACTCTTTTGTTGTTATATCTATTGCAAAGAAGACTCCATGCTTCATTGTAGTTTACAGAAGAAACTTCTAAATTGGAAATAATTCTTGCAGCTTCACCCGTTAAGTAAGAAATCAGATAGTGAAATTTTTGAATTTCTGTTAAACGATTATTTGTATGAATTAAGTTTTCAAACGTGTCACGGAATTCCAGCCACCGGAAATACGCACCATCAAATTTTGCAATCTGTATTTGCGGCAGCTTCAGCCCTACATCTTGATGATCGTGATGACATTGTGAGACTTCATGGCAAGAATTGTTTTTGGAATGCGAGTCTGCTAAATTTTTTGCCGCAACAATCAAAGAAATAAAATCTTGCTCGATGCCCTCACGTTCATCAAGTTCACTCGAAATATTTGCAGAATTGATGACCTCGATCTCATCTTGCAAATCATCAAACCTGCTAGACAACGACTCAAGCCGAGACAACCTTATAGACAATTCAGCCAATTGTACATTAGATAAATCAGGCTCATTGTTTAAATTTATCAAATAATTCTTGAACTTTGTAATCTGTCCTTTTATGGAGCTACGTTTAGTAATTAGCTCCTTTAGAGCCTTTGTTGGAGGGTTGCCTTTGCTTGGCGTTGGGGGTGGGGCTGTGTCGTCCGGCATCGTCAACAAATTTTAAATCAAATATTAAAACTCAACTTATTACAGGAGGGAAATAATCAAAATGTTTAGCTCACGTTCCTTTTCCTCACTTCGGTGACCTCAGTTAGGCAGTGACCCACAATAATTTGTACAACTCCACTTCACTTACTACAGCACAGCAATCTCAGCTCAACAGAACTGATATTTGTGGTATTTATTGAGTTGGGTCGAAGTCGTAGAGTCAGTTTTGTACAACTAATCTGAAATTATAAGCAAAATGTAGGTAAGTTTGCTTTGCAATGACTAAGTTTTTTCTTTTGTGAAAACCACCTTAAATGCACTTTAGAAAGTCGGTAGATTTTAGAAAAAGGAATTAGGTAGTTGGATTGAACTAAAGGTCGGAATTTCGGACTTTGATTTACGTATCTTTGTCTTGATTTCTGATTTGGCGTGGTTGGCGTTGGCGTGGTATGGTATAATGGCCGGCGCCCGGCCGGCGTCTTGCTGGTTTTCGTGGTCGCGATTGAGCTTCTTGTATTTTGGTTCTTCTTAGTTCCCCTCATGGGCCACCAATTATGTTTTTGGTTAACATAAAGAAGGTGGTAAAATAACAAAATCCTTTTGATGGATACAAATATATTTACTTTCTTCCCTTTTGGAGGAATACATACAGCAGTGTCAAAAAAGATTAGAGCAAAAGTGACGTGACAGAGATCAGGTTGACAGGACAAAATTAGAGGACATAGTGTTGCCCGATGGAGCGCGGCACAGATTAGTATTGCGCCCGAACACATTTTAATTTTAGTTCTCTTATAACTTCTAATAACTTACTGTATTAATTGAATTTGTGCAACTTACTACGAATGTTGTGTATACCTATAATAAGCGTACATATAAGAACCGATCCTTTATTCTTGCTGCTGCATTGTTGCATATGTATGCTGTTGGTGTACCTTTTTTAATAAATAAATAAATAAAAAGAATATTTTTTTTAAACTTTTTTTATACTTTTTTATTTATATTTTTTTTTATTTCATACTTTTTTATTTATACTTTTTTATTAATTTTTATATTTTTTATAATCTGTTTTAAAAACGTGGTTTAAAAAAAAAATTTTTTTCCAATAATTTTTATTTTCTACTTTTTAGTCTATTTTTTCCTACCACCCGTTCGAGACTTTTTTAACTGATAAGAAGAACAGGCGCAAGAAACTTATCAGCTTTATCAAAAATCAAAAGTAACGATATTTACAAACACATATATCGTTACCATACACATACAAAATAGGGCATGAGGGAGGCTCGAGGGGGCCTCGAGGGGGCTCGAGGGGGGAGCCCCCCCGAGCCCCGCTTCGAGCCCCCCCGAGCCCCCCTCAAGCACCCCCGAGCCACCTCGAGCCCTCCCCCCGAGCCCCACTCAGGCCCCCCCGAGCCCCACTCAAGCCCCCCCGAGCCACCTCGAGCCCCCCTCAAGCCTCCCCTCGAGCCCCCCCGATCCCCCCCGAGCCCCCCTCGAGCCACCCTCGAGCCCTCCCCGAGCCCCCCTTCGAGCCCCCTCAAGCCCCCCCCGAGCCACCTCGAGCCCCCCTCGAGCCCCCCCTTGAGCCCCCCGTCAAGCCCCCCCGAGCCCCCCCTGAGCCCTCCACTCGAGGCCCCCTCGAGCCCCCCCTCATGCCCCCCCGAGCGCCTCCGAGCCCTACTCAAGCCCCCCCCGAGCCACCTCGAGCCCCCCTCAAGCCTCCCCTCGAGCCCCCCAAGCCCCCCTCGAGCCCCCCTGAGCCCCCCTTCGAGCTACCCCGAGCCCCCCCGAGCCCCCCCGAGCCCCCCCGAGCCCCCCCGAGCCCCCCCCGAGCCCGATCAGACCCTGACCACTATTTGCCAACAAAGTACTCATCAAGACGATTCAAACGTGCCTATACTCGATGGAGTTGCACTGTTTCAATATTGAGTTCCTGTGGCATAGCCTTCCGGCTTCATCATCGGACCCTGGACCTCGTCTCCCGTCAGAGTACTCGTCAAGACGGTTGTAACGAGCCCAAACACGATAGGGTTGTATGGTGACATCATAGAGATCCTGTGGCCTTCTTCCTGATCCATCATCAGATCAGCTCAATGACACCATAATATTGCATTGCCTTCCAGTTCTGACCTATGTTCAAAGTTTCAAGTTTCTAGCTCATCGGGAAGCTAGTATAAAATTGTTCACAAACTTTGTGGAGTAACAAACAAACGCGAAAGCAACCTAATAAAAACGTGGTAAAATAAAGCAGACTAGGAGTTAAAATATTAAAATCCATTTTCTCAAAATATAAACTCATCTAAGTAATCAATGTTAGTGACACAAACACTTACTAACCATTCTAAGCATATACAATTTTAGTTCTGCTGATGCCCGGTTTCTGCGGTACTTTAACGGAGGTTTATTGTTGACTAGCGTCCGCCCGCGACTTCGTCTGCGTGGACAGTTTTTTTGCTATCCCTCAGGAACTGTACGTTTTTTCTGGATGAAAGGTATCCTATGTCCTTTTCTGTACCCCTGACAACGTCTATGCAAAAATTCATGATGATCGGTTCAGTAGTTAAGACGTGAAGGCGTAACAAACAAACAAAACAAATAAACAAACAAACAAACGGACTTTCGCATTTATAATATTAGTAAGGATAAGGTATTCATATTATCTGGTTTAAAGTAATAAATTAACTTTACATGGATATTCGATAAAGTACCTCAGATATTGGGCATAAGTGAGAAAAAGCTCAATTTCCTGGGAGAAAATAATTCGGTCCTTTTTCTGCAAAGATTAAGAAGAAAGCTTTATTATTTAGATAAGATTTAAGAGCAAAGTTTTTTATTTTGATAGTTTCTGTGTGTCTTTTTACTTTTTTTTCTCTTATTATTCGCTTAGAATCGTTAATACTTGGAGAAGTTCTAAAACTTATAATACTTTAAAAGCTAATAAATTTATATCGTTTCCGTGTTGAAAACTTTAAGAATATTTTAGTTTCACCGAATAAAATCCGAATTACTTTTTTATTCTCTCGCTTTTCTCTCGGCACATGGAAGTTACGAGTTTTATGACACTTGTAAGTTTGACCGAACGAACGTTTTTTCGATTTTCCCAATTAGTTATGCTCGCTTTGCCGACAGCTGGTCAATAAATCCACCGTTCGCAGCGGTTCGCACTTTTAATTTGGCAGTATTTCATTGCACAGGTTTCGGTTATGACGTCATTGATTAATACGTCTGAAATCGCCCTGTCAAACGGTAAAGTTTGTCAACATCCGACCGAAACATGTTTTATTTTAAGGTTTCGTAAACGTGCGTAGTTTAGAGCCTTTTTAATTTTAGCGTAGGTGGGACTATTGTTATTATCACACTAAGGCTCAGTTGACCAGCTTACTTTAACAAAACAAGCTTGTTAAATTACCGGTTAAGCACAAGTTAGCCAAAAAAAGAGGTTGCCAGCCAGCATGATGTCCTTTGACAAGTTTGACGTGACAAATAGGCAGCATTATCATTTGACGATAACTTTAACTTTGACAACGTTTTGGTGCAAAAGATGCCTAATTATGTTTCTTTTTTGTTATTTTAAATTTACCAAACAACTTTATACGTCCATATAATTATTTCAACTGAATCTTCTTATATGAGCTTTAGTTTTTGTTACAGAAAATAATGATTTTGTATCTTCACAACTGTTTTGCCATGGGTGACAACTTTTAAAAAGTCGCTTATTTACTGCAACTTAAAAAAATCGTTTTTACTAAACCGCTATCAGACTATCATATCAGTTATTACTCAAGCGCTATCATGTAATTTATTATTATTCCCATAATCGATTTTATTTTAAAATGCATTCCAAGTGCGAAGCTCAATGGCGATCATTTGTAACTGTAAATCTGCTGATAAGTGGGAGAAATCAGCAGTTGAGCGATCGCGGCGGCGCGGGCGCATATCGATACAAGAACCAGTCCGATGTATCGAGTGAGCCGATGCGCGATGTATCGAGTCATGCGCGTGAGTGATAGCCCTCGGCTACGCCATTAAACTTGTTTAATATCCTTTGCAAGATTTTGCCATTAAGTGAGAATGGTTAAAGAACTTTAGTATTGAAATGTGACGACTTATTGCAGATTAAATGTCATGCCTTGCAGTATATTTTTTTTATGAATGAGCATCGTACATAATGACTTCATAAGTTTATTTCGCAAAAGCATTCCTTGAAGGTATATATATATCTGTGTTATCGCATAATTTAATCAATTAAACATAAAATCAAAATCATGAACCAGTTAACTTGGTATTTTGAAAATTATGAATTTGTACAGTAAAATAAAGCAATGTAGCTAATTTTCTAAAACACAATATTCAATTTAATTATAATTTCAATCATTGCTATCTAACAAGTATGCTGTTTAACAAGGCTCCAATTTAATCCTAAATTTCAAAATAATTAATGTTTTAATGGAGATTTCCAACGTTTAAATATAAATTCAAACCGATCGAGTGCTATTACTCTCGGTACGAAACAGATGGACTGATTACAGCTTGTTGAAGAATGTAGATTGAAGCCCGGTTACTGGGTTCTGCAAACGCTCGTTTATGTATCTGTTGACAAAAACTATAGGACAGTAAACTATCTACGTCCAGCACTTCAAGATAAAGAATGGGCATCAGCTAACTTCGTGTTTTTGCTTGTCTTAGAAATGACGTTGACATTTATGTCTTTACAATAAAGTTGAAATTGTACTTAAATGACTTTTAGGGTCAAACTACTATGTTAGACGATTGTTTCCGATGTTTTCCGATGCCCATTGTTTACCTTGAAGTACTGTCCTGATATTTGTTCTGCTCAACACCAGAATATATAGTTAATCATTAGTGACACTTTATCAAACTAGTTTGACAATTAAAAATCTACCATTCCCACAAAAAATGCGAATTATTATAAGGTTTTCTACATAATCTGTAGTAGAAACAGATTAATTTTCACAGATTTTTCCAAAACTCTTTTCTTCGCCTTTTTTATCGGTAGAAGTTTACTATAATGATATATTTTTGAATTTCTTATCCTAAATGACAAAATACTTTGGTAAGTTAAGTCGTTACAACGACTCGTTAAATATAGAAACTGAGCCTAAATGCTCAAATTATCGTAATAATATTATAATCTTCTTGAAATTAGATTTTAATTAACCTATTTAGGGATGTTGTTAGAATTCATAGCTGAATATTGTTAGAGATTTAATAAAGTGGTTTACGATGAATTATTGTGATGGGATGGATATAATTAGTTTGTTTTGGGCTGGTTTTCGAGCTCAGTATAGTTGTTGGTAGATGATTATGGTTATTTTAAATACCTTGTATAGGATGGTTAATAATAAACATTAAAGTTGAATGTGTAGGGAGAATCAGTTAGTTATTAGACCAAAGCTTTTTTTTTCATATATTTAATTATGTAAGTGTATATAAAAGAGAAACTGCAATATCAATGCACAGCCTAAACTATTGATAGTGAAAATGACATATTCAATTTGAATAAATAAATAATATGGGTAGTTATGTTTTTCTTTGAAATAATTCGCATTTCGAATTCAAAACGTAAAAAGGATTTTAAATAGAGGCAGGATATTTTTCCAGTTATTTTTTTTACACAAAGCAAGTGTTAAAATACAGGAATAATAATAAAGTACCTAATACAAACCAATCAAATACGGAAACAGAGCAGACGGCAACGGTGAGAAAAAAAATACAGATTCTCGTAAAAGCGGCGTTTATAAAAAGAAAAGTTTTGAAAATTACACGGCCAGTATTTAGCGGTTTTGTTTGTTTTATAATAATTTCATAATTTTCTTTATTGCACAGTCACATGGTATGAAGTTGTTAATATTTAAGTTAATTAGTACATGTGACACCCTGCAAGGGTGTTGGCAGAATGAGTGACTTAAATTATATAATACTAGCTTCCGCCCGCGACTTCGTCTGCGTGGAAAGGTTTTTTGCTATCCCTCGGGAACTATACTTTTTTCGGGATGAAAGGTATCCTATGTCCTTCTCGTTATCCCTGACAACGTGTGTGCAAAATTTCATGATGATCGGTTCAGTAGTTAGGACGTGAAGGCGTAACAAACAAACAAACAAACGGACTTTCGCATTTATAATATTAGTAAGGATTATATTATTAATATTAGTATTTCATACATTTATTTACTTAATTACCTATTTAAAATTATCATTATTTTACTTGTAAAAAGATTTAAACATTTAGTAGTTTATATTATATGGATTATATTAATTCATCATTATTGTTAGATATTTCATTTCATAATAATAACATACGATGGATTCTAATTAAATTTATCATTAAAAAAATCTGACATACAATAATAACATTTACTAACTAAAAAGGTCTTAAGTTGCATTTCAATTTTTTTTGTTTCTTTTATACATTTCAGTTCATTGGGTAAGTGGTTATATATTTTTATTAACATTGAATGGGGAGCGGACGAGTGCAATCTTAAATTTGAGAATGGTAGTTTTAGTATGTTCTGATATCTGTTATTTCTTCTATTTCTTCTTCGTATATTATATTCTTTTATATTCTTCGTAAATAGCTTTTATATAGAATGTAATACATTATTAGAGTTTGTCTAAAAAGTCAGTTTACCTGAGAAATTGTTAAATTATTTAAAAAATACTTATACTGGTAACCCTGTTTGTGCTGTCAAAATTCTATATTGTTTCCAAATTCAATGTTTACAACATAGATATAGTATATTAAAAAGGGGGTTTACAATTAGAATTTTGACAGCACCAACAGAGTTACTAATAAAAGGTTTTTTATAGTACATTACGATATTAGTGCGTTAAGATGGTTATAACATGCGAGGCGGAATTTCAGCCCGAGCCGAAGGCGAGGGCGTAATTGAGCCGAGCATGTTATAACCAATACGCACGTATATCGTACGACGTTGTTTAACACATTTGCGAGGAAACAGAAAAAAAATACGCCAAAAGTACATTTTCGGAAAATGACTTGGCATTTTTCATGTTTTTCCACTTCAAGAAATTTTCATACGTGGTTATGTATCTGTCCTTGGATATTGACGGCAGCAAGCTGTCGCATGCGGTTAGCGCTTCTGTTAGTATATCCGGTGGAGTTGAAGTAATATATTGCTTACCTTCATTATTGAAAGTTGTCATTTTTAGATATTCACAATACAAGTACAAAGAAAAGAAAATTTGAGAAAAATGGCGCGAGGATTATTTTCTGCCGTGGCTGCGTGAAAATGTTGGCAAAGACGCTAGAGCATGCAGCCAAGTTTTTAAATTACCGAATAAACTGTTTTATTTATTTTAAATAAACTCAATCTGTGAATGCACTGTCTACTGACTGGCGCCGCGCGGCGATAGTTCGAAATTTGAATAGCAACAGCGCGCTGCTCACTAGGGAGTCGTGCGGCGGCGATCAATTCGATATTTGAAATGGCAAATAATACTGTTATGGAATTTGTATGGACTATAACTTAACTATTTGCTTTGGTAACACACGCGTTTTTTATGACCCGCTTTACATATTTAAAACCGGTGGAATTATATTAGCTTTACGAGCAAGTGTGTTAAAAAATAATTTAATAATTTCTCAGGCAAACTGACTTTTAAGACAGACTCTATAAGGACATACATTATTACAGATTATTCTTTCTTACTCTTCTTGCAGTCATGTAAAAAGTACCAGTAATATTTTACTGGTACTTTTATACCAGTAATAATTTATATAATAGTAGTTTATGAAACTGATACATAAAGAGGGGTATTAAAACACGAGTGTGTGTTTAAAAACCGAGCCGTAGGCGAGGTTTTTAATAGTATCACACGAGTGTTTTAATACCTAGTTATGTGCAGTTTCATACACTACTTTATCTACACTCATACATTTGGGATTGAACCTACCAAATAAAAGATCAACGTTAGAAAAGAGAGAGAGACTTTGTTTGTATTAGCAAGGTACCTACCTTGTAATAAGTCAATTCCTTAGCTGCATCTAAACTAAAATATCGGGCAGAGTACATTTTTTTCACATTTTAAAGCAAGAATAAAAAAAACCTACAAAATTCAGTAAGTATAACAAAATGTAAAAATTGAAATCAAAACTTTATCGGAAATGCTTGGCGCGCATTCCATTAGAAAAAAAATTTGATCAGTGCATATTTCAACAAACTAATCGCACTAAAGTCATCGATTACCATAGAGTACATTTTAATCATGAAAAATATGTGGGAAAATATCGTTGTTTTTTTTAATGTTACGGCACTGCCTTATTTTTGGATTTGCCCTGTATCGTAATGAGAAAAAAAGTTATTTTATGATGCAGTTGACTGCATCGTAATGAGTTTATTTTTTAATTTTACCTATCCACGAAAATAAAGTACGTATTTATATAACCTTTTTTGAATTCATATTTGGAACATTACGTTGTGAGTGTAGATAAAGTTATATTTTGTACCAGTAATATTTAAGGCATTAAGTTTAGTTTAATCTTGTCAGTAAAAAAAACACTTAAATTCTTTTATTACTAGTGGTTCTGTGAGCTGTAGACCACGTGTTTGCGACATTTTTGAAAAAAAAATAGATTGGCTGAAATATATGTTTTTTTTCCAAAAATTTCGTAAAACTGAATCGAAAAAAAATCCTGCTTAAAAATTTCACGAGAATCGGTTAAGAAATGCGACCTTTAGAGGTGAACATACGAACAGCCGGACAGACATACGAAAGTATTTTTGCCCAAGCTGCAACGGAGACGCTTTGCACTCGTAGATGAAGTAAATAATTATGCTTTACTTTTCCTAACACCCTTTATAAATGCACATACAATCATAGACTACAGAACTATCGCAGAGAGTTAAAGTCGTTTAACTATGCAACTGTAAGAGCGGGCCAAAAGGAATATATTATTCATCGAAACCCTAGGTCAAGCCGGAGTCGGCGTTCTGTAATAATTTACTCGAAGCTCCTTATATATTATTCTGTGGCAGTAATTTGTTGTGTCGTTTTATTGTATTTTGTATTCGATCGATATCGCTGATGCGCGTCCTTTAAATGTGTGTGAAAGGATTGTCGTAAACTAGTTCTTAATAAACAGGCAAAGTGTGAGGACGTATTTTATTTTCCACATTTCAAAATATAGTGAACCTTATCACCATCACATAATGGTCAAAATCGAACCGGATGAAGTGGCCTGCACCTGTGGACAGCTAGTAGTGCGCGAACAATAGAGGACCGCATTCCAGAGATAAGCTTGCAACCCATTCAGATTTGGACACACTGAGAGCACGGAATAAAAATAATTAATTAATTAAGATAATTTTTTTTTGGAGACAAACATTAAACAACATTTACAATGTCGATTAATTATGAAGAAATATTGAACTTATTGGAAGAAAAGGCTTCAGTGTTACAGAAGACCCAAGTGAATCTTAAAAAGTGTCCTAAGCAACGTCTCACTAAAGGATATATTGAAATGAGACTTAAATCTATTGATGAAGACTGGCAAACTTTTAAGTCATATCATCAAGCACTCGTGAAATGTACGCCTAAAGAGAAACGTGCCGAGTTATCATATTTTGTTAATGACGACTTCTTTATTATGGAAGATTTATATCTATGTATGACGGGAGATCTAAAAGATATGTTGATGACATTTAACAGCCCAAGAGAATCAACTAGTTCCTCAAATTATTCAATGGAACAAGCTACTTTGTCATCTATCAAGCTGCCTAACATACATCTTCCGACATTTTGCGGTCAATATGAAGAATGGCCATCATACAACGATCTCTTTACTTCACTCGTGCATCACAATACGACGTTGACAAAGGTACAAAAATTGCACTATTTGAAATCGAGTGTCACTGGAGAAGCGGAAGCCTTACTCAGACATATCCAGGTTACAGACAACAACTACGATCAGGCTTGGGATATTCTCAAGCAAAGATATGGAAGCAAAAGATTAATAGTAAATTCTCTATTGAAAAGATTATTTGGCCAAAGAAAGATTATAGCGCCAACAGCAAATCAGATAAGAAGCATATTAGACACCACAACAGAATGCCTGAATAGCCTCAACAACCTACAAGTTGCATCAGATTCATGGGATCCAATGATCATTTACATTGTCATTCAAAAACTCGATGTTGATACACATAAAGCTTGGGAAGACTTTGTTTACAGCCCTGATTCTGACAAATTACCTACGTGGACACAACTAAAGAATTTTTTGGAGGCTAGGTTTCGCACGCTTGAGTTAATTGCTCCGCCATCTGCAACAAGAGATAACAAATCAAGAGAAACAAATAGAGAAAAATCATCATTCCATATTTCTGCTTCGCCTACATCTATGAAAACCTGTAATTTATGTAATGAAGGCCACACACTTTGCCACTGCAAGGAATTCACAAAATTAAACCCTATGGAAAGAAGCGAGTTTGTACGAGAGAAGAATTTATGCTACAATTGTCTGACTTCTGGTCATTCTGTTAAGAGATGTCGACTACGAGTGTCCTGTAAGATATGCAATAGACGCCACCACTCGTTGCTGCACCAGCTGAAACCTACAAATCAATCAGACAATTTACAAACTCACCACAGTCAAGTTAACGAAGGAATTGAAGAAGACCCTAATGAACTTACCCAACCAGACGTTGCAATATCTTCAAATATGGTTACGAAGAAGTCCACAGCATTGCTTGCTACAGCATTGATACCCGTGAGAGATACAAAAGGACAGATAACGGTATTGCGCGCATTAATTGATCAGGGGTCCCAAGCAAGTTTTATAAGTGAGCGAGCGGCACAATCATTAAAAGTCAAGAGAAACGTAGCACGAGGAACCATCACTGGAGTTGGATCGACACAAACAGAAGTCAATCAAGTTATACAATTACAACTTCTGTCCAGATATGATAACAAGTTCCAACTTACCGTGAATACATATGTTATGCCCACTCGTCTAACAACTAAGTTGCCAGCCATGTCACTCGTAAACTTATCACACACCTGGCCACAATTGAATAAGCTTTTCTTGGCAGATCCAAGTTTCAATCAACCAGGAAAAGTAGACTTACTGCTCGGTGTAGAAGTGTATGCTCACATATTGAAGAATAATCTTATCAGAGATCCAGCAAAATCACTATGTGCTCAAGAAACAAGTTTTGGATGGATTCTCTTTGGTGAAGCACAGAGCTGCACTTCAGATGAACCAATAATGGTTATGCATCATCAAGTAGAATTTGATGACTTATTGTACAAACTATGGGAAATAGACAATGATGATAGAAAGAAACTCACAAAGGAAGAAGAGACATGTCAAAAGCTATATGAAACTACTGTTAAGCGAAACGTTGAAGGTAGATATATTGTGAAGTTGCCATTAAAGCATGAACCACCTAGGAGCACAGAAGGAAACACAAGAGAGATTGCAATGAAGAGACTGCAACAGTTAGAAAAACGATTAGAAAAGAATAACAATTTAAGAACAGATTACAACAAAGCTTTAAATGAATACAATACCTTAGAATACATGGAAGAAGTACCTGAAAGCGAAAAGGAAAATCCATCGGTTTATCTGCCACACCACGCTGTGCTTAAAGAAACAAGTGAGACTACCAAAACCAGAGTGGTATTCAATGCTTCTTCACCCGACACCAACAATATTTCCTTGAATGATGACTTATTAGTCGGACCTCAACTTCAAGAAGATCTAAGATCTCTACTCATACGATGGCGTCTAGGTAAAGTTGCCTTTATAGCTGATGTCCAGAAAATGTATTTACAAGTTTTAGTGACTAAACAAGACGCTGATTACCAACGGATCTTATGGCGCGATGATCCAAAGTTACCGATTAAGGATTATCGACTGCTCAGACTCACTTTTGGAACAGCTTCTGCACCCTACTTAGCAGTGAGAACCCTTCAGCAGGTGGCAGAAGACGAAGGTAAAGCACATCCAGAAGCAGCTGAAACAATTAAAAATGTTTTTTTCATGGATGATTTGATGACTTCACAAGATACTGAAACAAAGGCAATAGACATAGCTAAAAACATATCAGCAATCGTAGAAAGAGGTGGATTTTGTCTTAAAAAGTGGTCGTCAAATAGTATCAAGTTAAGAGAAGAGTTCATCCCTAAGAACACAAACTCCAACGTAAGGATTAATATGAGTGCGGGAGGAATAGTCAGAATATTAGGTTTGTCCTGGCACTTAGATGAGGATACATTGCAATATTTTACCACCTTACCATCGCCACCTAAAAATGTCACTAAGAGAAATATCCTAGCTGAGATACAACACGTATTCGATCCACTTGGCTGGATGACACCCGCAATACTCCCAGCAAAGCTTATCTTACAAAAATTGTGGTTGAAAGGAGTTACCTGGGATAAAGCACTCGAACCTGAAATCAAAGAAAAATGGTTAGAAATAAGAAATGATATAGAAAATTTACACAAAGTTAAAGGTCCAGATTGGTTGAAGCACGATGAAAAAGAAATACACGAAGTCGAAGACACGCTGACAAACCTGGAAGAAAAAGAAATCATTAAAGTAAATGTAAATTTAAATATAGAAGAAGAACAAATTTATAAAACTACGTTACTCACCCAATTTGAAGAATTTGAGACTTTAACAGAATTAATCAAAACTATAACTTACTGCAAAAGATTATTGAATTTCAAAAGGAATGTTGACACACCAAAGAACTGCTCTATTACACCGGAAGAACTAAATAAAGCATTGGAAGATTGTGTGAGAATAGTACAAGGAAAGGAGTTCGGAAAGGAGATAGAGGATTTGAAAACTAAAAAACATGTTGGAAGTAGTAACAAGATCAAAGGTTTGACACCATACATGGATGACGTTAATATCCTCAGGGGGATCGGTCGTTTGCGATATAACAGTATAACAGTAAACATCTCGGTGCTGATCAAATGTGTCGCGTATACAGTCTAAAATGTCACGGTAAAATAATAAACTGTGTGAACTTCCTATTTATGATGATTAATATTATTATTATTAATATAGGTATTCATGAAATTTCATAAATTGCTATGTTGTTTTGTATTAAAATTATCTCCTAGTTTAAGTTGTTAAACTTGTTAACAGATAAATATTTTAAGTTCACGAATTCCGCTGAGTGTGTCACCAACTTATGTTCACTTCGATATTTTTTGCATGTTGTTTACTTCAAATGTTGGGCCGTATTGTACTGTCTGTACGATGTCATTCGATGCGTTGTAAAGAAATGAATTGTAGCAAGTTTTACGATTGTTAATTTTAGTATTTTTGCGAATGTTTAATTATTTTCGTAAAACAATTTGTTTTAAAATGTTAGTGTTGTATAGGTACGTTACTAATACCTATTTGCTTTGTGAAACATGTGTTAAATTAATAGTGAATCAGAAGTATAGTGTTGTCAATATACCTACTCACCTACCTACCTGTAAGTAATTATGTTCATTTAAAAACTGCGTTTTTGGTGGGCGGTATGTTGTGTCGTTTTATTGTATTTTGTATTCGATCGATATCGCTGATGCGCGTCCTTTAAATGTGTGTGAAAGGATTGTCGTAAACTAGTTCTTAATAAACAGGCAAAGTGTGAGGACGTATTTTATTTTCCACATTTCAAAATATAGTGAACCTTATCACCATCACAAATTTGTTTGAGAACAATGAGAGATTTTTCGCTTGAAGCTAAGTGCATTGTCGGTAAAGACTGGGAAGTGAAGCTCTTGTACTTTGTGGTGTGGTGTAAGTGATGAGAGTAATGTGAGTGATGATCTTGGGCGAATGATAATATCTTTACCTATATTTATTTTATTGTAGCATATAATCAACCCTATTAGTTTATGGGGGAGGGGGTGTAATATTCAATGGGGATAAATTTGTAGATCAATTTAAATTTATAATGCATTTATAAAAAGCATATGTGACATTTCAAAAATCGTTGGTAACTTAGAGTAAGACGGGCTTCTACAGAAAGAGAGGCCATACGAAGCGTTCCCCTCTGCCGAAGTACAAGCCCAAATGGGCATACGCATTAGTAAAACCAGTTGCGCCCGGATTTCTTTCTAGACCGAGTCCAGTCGCGCATGTGAACGCTGCTCTGTTTAAAATGTCGATTTGAGGAGGTTTTTGCTGTTAAAAGAGGTCTCGAACATCAAGTATACAAAAAGATGGTGTTACATTTCACATGAAAGTAAATTTGTATCATATTATTGCTATTTGTTTACATTAAAACATTAAATTCGTATATTTTATTCTTGATTAGTTGTCAGATTTGTTCAGTGACATCGGGTCTGCTAGTCCATGGCTCGTCCGTACAAATTTCAGATCTGTCGCTAGATAAATCCGAGTTCTCGCCGATGGACAACTTAGTGATGTTACCGTTAAATAATGTTTGTCGATAAAGTGTTGGTCAATCTGGCCCTGATTCTGCGTCAAATTAATTTGCGAGATTTTTGCATGATTTGCTCTGCACTGGTGTGAGCGAGACAGATATCGCGAAATAAATGTCGAAATAGTAGATTATACAACAAGTGAATAAAAAGGGAATTTAGTTCGAGGGACACGGCCGTTTGCACTAAACTTAAGAATCGCCTAGTTTTTTCCAAATTTTAGTGCAAATAGCCGTTCTTAGAAAAATAATGATATATTTTACTATATTGACGACATTACCAAAATCAGTTTCCTTTTTTTTTATTCAACGGTCGGTCAAAATTCAAATTGTTGGGTGGCAGTACTGTCATGGAGCGATGTTCAGTGTCAGCATCCTGAGCCCAACGTCCCTGGGCACACATTAGTCACAACCCAATCACCTACACTCTCGAGCTTTTTGTATAAAGCTCATAAGCGTATAAAAATGACCTCTTTGTTGTTATTCACCCCATCGTAAAATGATTGAGTTTGTAACCTTTATTCCTTTTTCCGTATCGATATTGCTGCATCGACAGTTGAGCCCAGCCCTTTATGTCAAAAACGTGTCATATTTTGATGTGTGACTCATCCGTACACAATTTTTTGCTGTTTTGTTTTATTTTTTATGTGTGAGTGTCGTCATTACAGTGTTGTTTTTGTATGTGGGTATGCGGAACTGCACTTGTGTGCATTTTCTCCCCCCGCAAAAAATGCCAGAATAATTTGAATAGAGTTTAATCGCTAAGGCTTCTCCCTTCGTGAAAAACGAAGCCTTTGTTGCTCGAAGGTTGGTAAGTTCAAATTTGCCAGGAACGAAAAGAGTTTCGAGTTAATATAAAAAAGTTCACGTTTTCTCAGTGATGTGGCATTTACACAGTTCGATATTCCGGGCGCCTTTCTAGGCGACTTTAGTCCAATAGGACTTTTCATTGATACTATCTTGTAAAATTGAATCCCAAATCTAAAATCAATGAGTTGGCGAATGCGTATTAGTATAATTATTCAATGGGGATAACATTTATAGAGCAATGTAAATTTATAATCTGGATTTAAAAAAAAAGTATATGTGACATTTAAAAAATCGTTGGTAAGTTGCAAATATGCCAGGAATGAAAAGAGTTTCGAGTTCATATAAAAAACTTCACGTTTTCTCAATAATGTAGTATTTACACAGTTCGATTTTCCGGGCGACTTTCTAGGCGACTTTAGTCGAATAGGACTTTTTATTGACAATCTCTTGTAAAATTGAATTGCAAATCTAAAATAAAGGAGTTGGCGATTCCATTTTACAACTAGTGACTCTGTGAACTGTAGACCTCGCCTTTGTGACATTTTACGAAATGGCTGACTTATGATTTTTCCCCACATCTCTTTATAATATAAAAAAAATTAAAAACTGAATCACAATCACAAAATCAACATCACATCGGTTGAAAAATGCTTCCTGGCCCCTTACAATGTTGTGATTAAGATGGCGCTATACGCGAAGTATAGCTCTGTCTCTACCACAACTTCACAACAACACTTTGATAATGCTATAAGATCTTAGAGTACAGCTTCTGTAGTTTGTGTTTAGTAGAGATTTAAGTGCTGACACACATACTGAAATCGCTTTCACCTGTATCTTGTACCACACGCAAGCGATAGAATCGCTGCATCGCTCCCGATCTGCACGATAGCAAACCCACGTGGGAACATCGGCTTTCTAATGTGATCCAAAGGTTATGCGCAATACTTATTGATATTTACCCGCCATTGTTGCGCAAAGATGCGTAGATAAGTGTACCGTCTTTGGACCGAGATAAATTACTCGTATGCTTACTTAGATAAAATCCCTTTAATTTAATAGTTCTGTAATTAAAGTCGTTTTTGTTATAGAACTGTATAGTTTTTTATTAAGACGCTATGCTATTGATTACAAACAAGGGCTATGAACGGAGTTAGAAAAAATCTGGAACGGGTGGTAGGAAAATATAGACGATTTAAAAGCGCATAATAATACTTAGTTTATTTGAATAAAGATATATTGACTTTGACTTTGAGATACATATTTCAATAAAAATTTTGATTAGTTGAAAGTTCAAATATTAGTAAATGTTTAATGATTACCTACTACCACGTTGCTACATTGCTATTTCTTGCAATCTCAATCAGACATTGATGAAGCCAGTACCAAATTAGGGTGTGAATACCTAACTTACTCCACTTTTAGCTAACAATGTAGCTCCCGATCCTGGGACTTGTAAATTATGTACTGATTCAATACGGAAACCTCTCAAACCATATGCACTTTACCACACTAACTTAAAGTTCAGTTCGCATAAGAACCAGAAAAGTTGACTCTTGGGTCTGCACGTTCCTTTACACTGCATGGAAAGCTGTGCTGCTGAGCTAGTTTATACATAGTATCTTCGTTAACTTGATACTATACTGGGTCTCGTACAAACTAATCTTGCTTGCACATTGCAACACATTTGAAACAGTGAGACAGAAGAAATTAAATTAGTGTACGGGTAAGCAAAGCAATGTGCTAAAATCATACTCGTACTTCAAGGTTCTACCTACGTAGGCTTGCAATAGATTGCATTATTATGAAAATCAATGAGCATTATAACTTTATGAGTAGACCTCGCGTTAAAAAAAAACCAGCCAAGTGCGAGTCGGACTCGCGCACGAAGGATTTCAAAAATACGTTTGTTGTATGGGAGCCCCACTCAAATATTTATTTTATTCTGGTTTTTGTTATAGCGGCAACAGAAATACATCATCTGGGAAAATTTCAACTGTCTAGCTATCACGGTTCATGAGATACAGCCTGGTGACAGACAGACAGACGGACAGCGGAGTCTTAGTAATAGGGTCCCGTTTTTACCCTTTGGGTTCGAAACCCTAAAAAGTATCTCAAATTGTATGTTGTTTATAAAATAATCTAATAGGTGTCGCCACAAGAGTTTCAAAGCACATAGTACGTGCAATTTGGTTGTTTGGTTGGCACATTATTTGGTAAATTCGCAGAGCATTTTGTCCAGCCAAGAAGCAGCGACGCTTCGCGCTCGCTGCTTCGAAAATATAGAATGACACTCGTAGCACTAAATAAACTCTTGATATGAACAAATTTTATAAAAACTGTGAATGCAAAAAACCAAAAATAAAAAAAACAAAATAATTATGTCAAAAAGTCACCCCTTTCCCATCACTCAAGCAGTCGTTTCAATCAGACGTAGTTCAAGAGTCATGCAGCCATCTTCAGGTACATAATTCCGCGGCAGCCGCGGGCGACGCGCTTCAATGCCATCACCTCAATGGAGCACACTTCCTTACGAAATGGATAAACTACGTGCTGACCTGGCATTTTTTGCTCTCGCATCTCTAAATGAAAGGGATTTTCCATTTTTTTTTTCAAAATGGCATCCATTTTATCCTTAACAGGGCGACCCGCAGTGAAAAATTTTCTAAGTCTATGGGGCAACCAGAGCGACGTGCATATTTGACATCAATATTTCCGGATTGAAACGCTTCGTGCTTCTCTCACAGGAGGTACGAAGCCTGTCATAGCTTCGTCAAAAATTTAAATCTGTTCTTTTTTTATTTTAAAATTATTTTCTTCATATGAATTTTCTAAGCTTAAATCCACAAAAATAAAGTGTTGACCTATTTCAGATATATTTTTAGACATTTCTTAAGAAGCATTTTCTTGTATACTAATCTAACATGCACAGAAGCTGTCAAGCCAATATTCTTTCGACTAAAATTTCCAATAACATAGTAAGAATTTTTAATCTGTTCTATTTTGTTTTTAAAATCTAACTTTTTTCTTCCCACGTCTTCTCAAACTTAAAGTCCACCAAAATAATTGTTTACTTTTTATGGATTTCTTGAGATGCACTTTCTTGTTTTGCTCATCTAGCATGCACAGAAGCTGTCAAGCCAATGTTCTTTCACCTAAAATTTCGCACCTCAGCAACTCGTAACAGACACCAATGCATGTTCTCATGAATATTTCCGTCGGTAATATCTAGCAAAATCGTTAACACGTAGATCTGTGCTCGGTGCAGCGTTGGTGCTAAGCATAAGCTCCGCCAAGTTATGCTAAGTAGATGTGAAATGGAGTTTATGGGAATTAATTATGTATTTAGATGTGATTTGATTTTCCTAGATTTAAGAAAAGTAATTTAGAGTTGGTAAATAAGCATTTTAGAGATAGAATGTTCAGTTAATGTCATTGGACGATCTGGTTAAGATCGGAAGCCGCTGGATGCGGGCAAAGCAGGACCGTGCGTTGTAGTGATCCTTGGGGGAGGCCTCTACTATCCTATCATCATGATGATGATGAAAAGTAGTAAAACACTATTACTACACAATGTTCAATGCTCAATGGCGTAGTGGTTAAGCGCCTGGCCCGGCGATTGCGGAGGATAAGCAACTTTCGCAAGGGCCGTTCATGGGATGGGTCACCCAAAATTTATAATCTCGAGCTCTTCCGTGCTTCGGAAGGCACGTTAAACCGTTGTTCCTGGCTGCATTTGCAGTCGTTAACACCCTCCAATCCGCATTGGGCCCGCGTGGTGGGTTATGGCTCATCTTCTTTATTCACCCATAAGAAAGGCCTGTGCCCCAGCAGAGGGGACGAAAAAAATGGCTGATGGTCATACAATGTTCATGCAATATTTAATAATATTCGGTTGTATAAAATTTTACATGCGTTAAAACCTAAATCTTTATGAATTTTCTTATTAGTCTATTAGGAGAAAAAAAATCTTCAAAGGCATTTTAGCAAAGTCCAGTGACCTGAGAATGAGAATATCTTTGAAGTGCTGCGTTAACATCTAGCTAGAACCTAGGTTCTATAACGTTAATTAGCCTAACCTCTTGGGACAAGTCGCAAACGTTCCACATACTTAATCCAAGCAAATATTTAAACAGAACTGGGAAATTCTGTTTAGAATCTTGGCCACATGAAAAAGTTGCATAGTTATTTTATATGACTATTTTAGGGTTCCATAGCCTAATGGCAAAACGGAACCCTTATAGATTCGTCATGTCTGTCGGTCTGTCTCTCCGTCCGTATGTCACAGCCACTTTATTCCGAAACAATTAGGTTAACACAGTTGAAACTTGGTAGGTAGATGTGTTCTGTAAACTGCTTCACGATTTTACACAAAATAAATAAACAAAAGATGAGAAACTTTTTTTTTTTCATTTAACCTATACGTGCGGGGTGTCTGTCTATAGATGTCTTTAGAAATGACATAGAGGTTCCCAAAACTATTTTTTCCCAAAGTCAAGCGTTAAAAAACTTATTTACGGTTTTTTTAGCGTATCAGTGAAAAAAGGAACATATTTTTTGTAAATATGAGATTTTAGCATTCACAATGCTATTTTTATTACAATACTAAATAATATACTAGGAAAAATTCAAGTCACTCGGTAGCTCAGTGGTAAGAGCATTAGACCGGACTTCCAAAGGTCACGGGTTCGATTCTCATGCGAGAAAATGACCTAGTACGAGTCGAATATTTTTGTCCTAACACCGCTAACATTTTGCTTACGCACACAAAAACAAACATCAGTTTGATTTATTTATTGTATCCGAACGTAACTCCGTAATCACGCCTGAGGTTTTACAACACAACTGTCACTTATTTCGGACATCCCTAAGGTTTTACGCACTGTCCTTTACAACTAGAGATGGGCGGTGGGTAATAACCCGATGGGTATTTACTGGGTAAATACCCAATTTGGGTATTTACCAGGTATTTACCGGGTAAATACCCAAAAACATGGGTAAAAACAATAAGCACGTTGTGGCTTAGTAGTATTTTTAGTCCGACTAGTCTAGTCCGTTTTAATGTTTTTAGTTCGACTTTTTTTGTAATAAAAACGTGTTTTAAAAAAAGTTTTTTTTCAGTAAATTTTTATTTTCTGCTTTTTAGTTAACGAGCTAAGACTAAAAATATACCATCTCCTATCGGAGCACTCGTCAAGACGATTCAAACGAGCCCAAACTCGATGGGGTTGAATGGTTTTAATACAGAGTCCCAGTGGCCTTCTTCCGGCTCAATTATCAGAACCTGGAAACTTCCCAAAAAAGTACTCAACAAGATGATTCAAACGAGCCCAAACTTGATGGGGTTGCATGGTTTTATTATAGAGTTTCTATGGCCTTCCTCCGGCTCCATCATCAGACTCTGGACACTTTTTCCCTACAAAGTACTCGTCAAGACGATTCAAACGAGCCCAATCTCGATAAGGTAGCGTGGTTTTATTAAAGAGTTCCTGTGTCCTTCCTCCGGCTCCATCATCAGACCCTGGAAACTATTTCCCAACAAAGAACTCGTCAAGACGATTCCAACCAACCCAAATTTGATGGGGTTGCACGGTTTCAATATTGAGTTCCTATGGCATGGTCTTTCGGCTTCATCATCAGACCCTAAACCACGTCTCCTATTAGAGTACTCGTCAAGACGATTCTAACAAGCCCAAACACGATGGGGTTGTATCGTTTTTTCATAGAGTTCCTGTGGCCTTCTTCCGGCTTCATCATCAGATCAGCTCAATGACACCATAATATCGCATTGCCTTTCAGTTCTGGCCTAAGTTCAAAGTTTTAAGTCTCTAGCTCATCGGGAAGTTAGGATAAAATCGGAGAAACACACAAACAAACAAACTAACAAACGCGAAAGCAACCTAATAAAAACGTGTTAAAATACATAGTACCTACGTGCAATTTGTAAATGGATTATTAATGGGAAAGTATTAGCTGTGCAGAAACCGTGTATATTTCTTGCATAAAAAGCATTTAAGTAATTTAACGTTGTAGTTTAAAAAAATATATTTAAATTATTAATTGAATAACTTTACAACATAATTTAAAAAAAATGGGATATTGTAATGGTAGTTACGAATAGTCATAAATAATTATAGCGTTATTGCTGTTAGACAGTCTATTGCTGTCAGACATCAAAATATTTGTAGTATTCTAAAAAAAAAAGATGAACTAGAAATTGATCTTGCTAATTTAAAATCAAGTAAAAAAGCCATAGATATAATCTGTCTTTCAGAAACTTATTAAAAAAGGGCACGAACAAAACTTAAAATTAAATAATTATCAAATGGGTTCTATTTGGTCCCGTGAGCATGAAAAAAGGGGAGGCACTTGTATTTTGGTTGCAAACCACATTCACTGCACAAAGCTGAAACTAGCAGACTCACTGTCAGAAATGTACAATTTTGAGTGCTGTGGTATAGTTATAAAAGATATAAACTTAATTGTTATTTGTATTTATAGAACCCCAACTTCAAATATAAATGTCTTTTTTGATAAATTGGAACAATTACTAAAAAAAATAAACAAAACTCAAAAAAAAATTATTATTTGTGGGGACTGGAACATTGATGTCTTAAAAAATAACAAAAATACCCAGACATTAAACAGTATCATGCAAAATCATAACCTGCATTTACATATAAAGACACCTACCAGGAAAAAGGCCTGCCTAGATCTGATAGCTAGCAATTTACAAGGTGCAGTAGGATATACAAACGAATCCTCATTGTCTGACCATACTACATGCCAAATTCTATCAAGTTATATAGAAAACTATAATATAAAACTATACTGGTATGAGCTACAAAGAGATCTAAGCATGGAAAACAAAAAACAGTTCTTAGAACACATTAACTCTTTGACATTTAATAATGTAGTAGAGCATAAAGATGCAAATGAAGCCTACAACGCATTTCATGATATTTTTTCCCTTCTCTATTATCTTTGCTTCCCTATTAAAAGAATAAAAAAAAAGCATAATTTTAAAAAACTAAAGTGGGTAACAAAAGGACTAAAAAAAGCTGTGTAAAAAAACGAAAACTTTATTAAAACTACATATATGGAAACAATAAGAACAGGGAAAATAATAAAATACAATATCAAAACTACACGAAATCACTACAGAAATGTATGAACGCTGAACAAAGGATTAATAATTCGAAATACATACTTAATGCAAAAAATAAATGTAAGGCGTCCTGGAGAATAATAAATAATAATATAAACAAAAACCTTAATAAAAATGAAATAAAATCTATTAAACATAAAAATGACATAATTAATAATACTAATGACATATCAGAATTGTTTAATGATTATTTTATAGATATAGCTAAAAACATAGGTAATACACTATCAAATACAAATAAAAATAAATTAAAAAACAGTATATTTTTGTACCCTACAACTGAAACTGAGATACAAAAAATCATTATGGGCTTGAAAAACACTAAATCAGTAGGTTATGACGAAATAAGCACTGATATTCTAAAAATGTGTGCGCCGAAAATTTGCATGCCTTTTGCACATATAATCAATATTTCAATGGAGAGCGGCATTTTTCCAGATAAGCTTAAATTATCCGTAGTTAAGCCTCTATTTAAAAAAGGAGACGATAGTGATATGGGAAATTACAGGCCCATCACACTTATACCTGTAATATCAAAAATATTCGAAAAAGTGATGGCTATACGTCTCTACTCTTTTATCACCAAGCATAAAATTATTAACAAACATCAGTATGGTTTTCAGGAAGGAAAATCGACTGCACTAGCTTGTTTTACTTTAGTAAAAAAAATTATAGAAGGTATCAATGAAAAAGTACCAACCGTAGCAGTATTTCTTGACATGTCAAAAGCTTTTGACCACGTAAGTCACGAAATACTGTTACAGAAGCTTCATGACTATGGTGTAAGGGGAATCGCTCACAAATGGTTCGCTAGCTACTTGGCAAATCGTCAACAATGTACCGAAACAACGCGGACGCTTCCGTCCGAGTCGCCAAGTTGTCGAATTCAAACAAAAGTAAAAGTCAGATCAAAGTATCGTCTAATAAGTAACGGCGTGCCTCAAGGCAGTATCTTGGGACCTTTACTTTTTATATTATACATAAACGATCTTCCCGATATAACTACCAATAATTGTTTCCTATTTGCAGATGACTGTACACTTCTGTTTCAAAATAAAAATATTGACGAACTTGAACATGACATTAATGATACTCTTTTTGACATAATTAATTGGATGAATAAAAATGACCTTAAAATTAATATATCGAAAACGAAAGCAATTCAATTCCATACATATAAAGCAAAAAAACTTAACATTGACATACACTATAATAACAATAAAATTGACATCGTAGATAACACAGTATTCTTAGGTATAAATCTAGATGAACATTGCAATTGGAAAAAACATATGGACAGTCTCTGCACTAAACTAAATAAATTTGTATTTGCACTAAATAGAATCAAAAATATAACGTCTTTTCAAGTAGCCTTACAGGCGTACCACGGATACGTCTCTTCTTTACTGCGTTACGGCATAATAATATGGGGCAACAGTGTAGATTTAGACAGAGCTTTTAGAGCACAAAAGAAGTGTATTCGTGCCTTATGCCAGATAAAAGAAAGAGAATCATGTAAACCCCTATTTCAAAAACATAGAATACTACCTCTACCATGTATATATATACTAGAACTATGCTTGTTGGTTAAAAAGCACCCTGAATATTTTGTAAAATGTAGTGAAAAAAACGATAATTTACGAGCGTCGAGAAAGAATCAACTAGTAATACCTAAATCTAATCTAACTATATTTCGTAAAAATGTATATTGTATGGCTATCAAAATATTTAATAAACTACCGCTAGACATTATTAATCAACCAATAGAGAAAAATATTTTCAGGAATAAATTATTTAATTGGCTCCTACAGTACAGTTTCTACTCGACCAAGGAATATTTGGAGAAAAAAAATGACATCTCTACTTAATCTGACTTATTAATGATAATTTTGCATAATTGACATTTAATTTTGAATATGAGATTTCTGTTGACAATTTTGTAATTTATTGACGTCTTAAAATAGTAATAGGTACTTAGTGGTAATAATATTCACTATAGATAGCTGACACTTACTAACATTTGCATGCCTACAAACTTAAGGCAGAATATTGTTGAAACTTTATTAAAAACATTGTCACCAATCTCAATGTAATGTACACAATATTGTGCAAATAATAATTCTGATTTCTGATTTCTTGTCAAAATTTGCCCTAATTAATCGCATTACAGTGTAAAAAGTCGTTGGATCTGTTTTTAGCAAACATTCCAGACGCTCTACACCTCCATGGCAGATCAAGTAGCATTTAAATAGTATAAGAGACTAAAGAAATAGTTGGAAAGTAAATACCCATCTTTTGGGTATTTACCTGGGTAAATACCTTGATTTTGGGTACTTTGGGTATTTACCCGGTATTTACCGGGTAGAAACCCATCTCTATTTACAACGGACAATTACCACATAAAATAAATATGCGTCGGTTTAGCCGGTTTCCCGAGGAAACAATTGGGATTTAAGCCATCCGCGTTTTATGTTCCACATTAAATACTCCTTAAAATGGAACGGACCTACACTAAAACATTTCAATCTTGAGTCGTATTGTGAAGCAATTAAGTGAGGATTGGAGAAATGATTTATACTTAAATCGGAAGTGGTAGTGTATTAGACAGTTTCCTAAATCATTATTTTTTTCGGAGAAAGGCACGAATTTCAAGGAGATTATTTTGAAATCTTCTTCTGAGTAATATTCATTCTTGATTTTAATGTATGGGAGAGACGGCAAAATTAATAGTTAAGTTTTTATGCTGCTGTATTATACCTATAAGTGAGTACATTATAATACGAGACAGTAAATAACTCCCGTCCCTCCCGAAACAGCGTCACCCCTTTAATTTTTTTTCTAAATTTTTAGGAAAACGATACAAGCTAGGACAAAATGATCAAAGACTAAATTGATCATAAATAATTAATCTACAAATTTTGCACATTTATTTTGATACATATTATGCTTTCCAAGTCCAAGCTATGTGCGTCAAAATTTACTGAAAAGGAGATCATTTTTTAGGTAATTTCAAAGAGTGCTAGCCGACAAAAAAATGGTACATATAATTAGAAATAGCCATATTCACTTCTCAAGCTTCTCAAGCACTGGCCATTTGGAGCAATTTGACAGTTCATTTGCTCAATGTGCACACACATTAAATACAACAAAACCATTCTCCTCCGAACTAAACAAAACATGCGCCACAGGAAAACGAGCTCGCATTTAGTTGTAACAATTCCTCTTTATACTTTTACAGCCAACGAACTAAGTTTACAGCCGTGTAATCTATTTTATTTTATCCCTTCGTAACCAGGACACGTCCCAGTCAACGAAAGACGTCTCCCGATCATTAAACAGTTAAAACCGACGTCTTCAAATCTCTGTCACGTCTTTTAACGATTGTAAGGATAAGTCAGTGAGCATTTTAAATACACCTCTTAAAAGGAAAACTTTAAATGTTTATGAGCGTTGATTCGTAACGGCATTTCATTCAAAATTTCGAGTCCTTATTTCTCGAAATGAATGAACGGATTTTAATGAAACATCGTACACATAAGCGAATAGGTACATTGGTAAAAAAAGTTAATTGAAAACATTTTAGATTAATAGAGTTACGGATGAAAAAGACAGATTTTAAATGCTAAAAAACAGAAATTTTCACTAGGTAACCCATCTTTTTTAAAATACAACATTTCAAAAATGTTCTGAACTATAACTTATTAGTCAACATTTTATTTTTACGATACCGATCGAAAGGGGTACTTATTAGGATATTTTTTTCTTGAATAACACAGCATCTTTAAAAAAAGGAAGACCATGTTTAACATTTAAAATGGGGAGGAAAAGCGCAATTTTATCCCGATAGGTGGCGTCTTGTCGTTGGTACCGAGCCGCCTTAAAGAAACTGTCAAAACATATGGGAATCTCTTGGAGTATTGCACTTTTTAATTTTATACTGAGAAAATGCCGCATTGTTATGAATGTAACTTGTAAAATATTGGAGTTCATGGATTTCCCAGTAGCAAAAAAAATAGTGGGCAAAAAAATATCAAAAAAAATATGCTTTTTCCTCGACTTTCTCCTTTGCTGAGCCTGAGAAACATTATAAATCAAAAGGAATGTTTCATGAATTTGATGAAGCTTCGCTACAACGCAATCTAAGAAAGTAAAATCACGTAATACACAGTCAAGACAATATAAGCTCAAACTGACAATTGTTCCAAAGACTGAGCGCCATCTGTAATTCACTTTGCCTTCGCCTCCCCATTGAATTAATATATGTGTTGTCATAATCGAATCAAAGTCGAATGTAGTGTATGAATTTGTATAGTATTGATGCAATTTTAAAATAAATCTTTGAGTGTAGTTCCTATTATATTTAAAAACAAAATGAAGTTTCCTTTCAGCAAAATTTCCTATCTTCAATATTTAAAGTACTTTCCCTCCGTGTGGCAAAGTTTTGGGACAACCTGTATAGCCTTCGTTGAACCTTCGTTACTTCTAAACTAAACAAAGACTTGATTTAATGCTTTAGCCGTTAGCTAAATGAAACAACTTAAGTCCATGTTATCGTAGTAATCTATCTACTTAACAGGTGTGGTTCATTAGTTTACCGTATCGAATTACCATAAATTCGTATCTTACCAGATCTTGAAGCAAAATTATATAAAATTCTTTGGAAAGTTGCGTTACTCATGTCTAGAACACGTGGTCTGTCGGTAGGACTACGGTGGTATAAGAAAATGATAATTTCAGTAGGTGTAGTTCAATTAGTTAATAAAACCAACAGGGAAAAAAACAATGTCGTCGGATTGGTAAAACAAAGGCAATCGGACCACGTGGCCAGAGGGAAAGTTATGCTATTGTGTTTTTCATGAATTATAGTCAGGTGGGGTAAGTGAAACATACTTTATTTTTATTTTTATTTAACAAGGTTACAAAGCTATAAAACTCGCAATTAAAGTAGCTGTATAAACAATGTACTCCTAATTGAATCAGCCTTTAACGATATGAATATAAATATCTAAAGACTTGCATTAAGCAACAAAATCACGAAAAGAATATAATAGCTAAGAAGTGTTTCACTTACCCCTGACAAGGGGTAAGTGAAACAGTGGCCAAAAAAATAAATAAATTTAAAAAAATATTAAAAACACGACTGCCCTGCCAAAACGAACTAAAAAGTTAAACAACAAGTGTCATTGCAGTCGGGGGACCTTATCATGGAACAATTTTTGATCAAAGAGGTCCCCCGACTGCAATGACACTTGTTGTTTAACTTTTTAGTTCGTTTTGGCAGGGCAGTCGTGTTTTTAATATTTTTTTAAATTTATTTATTTTTATTTCACACATTTTAGTGACATATTATATAGTTTTGGAATGTACTCATCAAGGCCTTTCATTTAATGCCCATATTGTAATAATAGAAGAAAAAAAATTTTTTTCACATTTGAAAATGGCGTCGTACAGTCGCCATATTGTTTTTTTCTAAAAAAAATATATCCAGTGTCACTCAGAATGTTGCAAGGATTCTAACGATACCCCATTTATCCAAATCAGTTCAGGCATTTAGAAGTTATGGTGGAATAAAGAAACTCACATACCCACAAACATACATGAATCCTGAACACATAACACTCTCTTTGCTTTGGGCAGTCGTGTAAATAGCTTTATATTGTGTCCATTTAATTAAAAACAGGACAAAAGGATCATGTTAAACCGTTAATATCCAAAATGTATCAAATTCTCATAAAATAGGGTCCAGTTTTAAAGATTTATCAAAAAAACATCGTGTTTTGCGTTTTGACATCTAATGAATTTCTTTTTGGTTTACTAGCTTAATGATCGCAGCGATATCTGTGTTGTATTAAGGGAAGTAATTCGTCATTCCTGCTTAATCGACGCATCGCTATGAGAATAAACTACGATAGTTTCTTAGATATGGTTGGGTGTTTCACTTACCCCGGTGTTTCACTTACCCCACCTGACTATATAATCTTTTATTTGTATAAGAAAAACATAATATGTGATGCTTAAGTTCTACTGCTTTTTCAATGTATGAAAAGAAAACCATAATTAGAGACCCCTTAAAAGCCAAGCATCCACAAAAGTAAGTGTCTAATTAACTGGCAACATTTGCTGAGGTAATGATGTAGGTACACTAGCGACAATTGCTGAAAACTAAGAAAAAGTGGCTTACTGCAATGCGAATCGCACTGTAGGGTAAGGTTCAGTAGGTAGATAGCGTTTGAAATTAATGAAATTTGACAGTTACATTTTTTAGCAAAGTGCTGTAAAAACAATCTGTTATCAACTGTCTGTCAATTTTCATAAATTTCAAACGATTTCAAACAGTTTCAATATATTACGAGAATTGTTAGCAGGAGAATTATTACGTAATCAGTGGGTAGTTTGGATAATTCCCCGCTGTCGGTGGAATTTCACACTAAGTATCGCGGGTGGAAGCTATGTATCTAGCATTTTGGTTTTTACAATTGCAGATCCCTAAAAAATCTTGAGCTGTAAAGGTCATTGGGCATTTTGTTCGGACATTTGATCTACGGCGTACAGAAACGTAATAGGGCTAGGTATGTAGATAAATGTATCTGCTACTCAGTGGTATGGGTCGCATTCTTGCAGGCCATGTTTCATTTTATTATTATATCATAGCATTTCAATAATAAATAAAATAAATACATAAAGTCAATATCGGTTATTATGCTTGTACTACACATTTTCACAATGCTGAAAGTAAAAACTTCTGTTTTACTAACAAAAGTTTAATAACATTATAAATTACTCATACACATACTGTAAAATAACTTTTTCTGCCGGTCGGTACATGAAAAAATTATACATATTTTGAAAAGTGGGATGGAATTCTTCAATTTAAAACGGGTTTCCTACAACGGGGTAAAATCGAAACACAAATTATCGATTTTCATTTCAACGAAAACCATTGATCGATTGCTCCATTGATCGATGTCTTATTAGTACCAAGCTTTAATTCCCCGATGTAACAATTCACCGAAAACTAACTTACCGATGTTTATTTCAACTACACTATACATGACTGACTAATTATTTTGTCGAATGTAACATTTCACCGAAAAACCGAGTAAAGCTTTACAGTACTTAAATGTTAGCAAAATATAATTTTAACTTGGCGTCCAATTACGGTAAGTATTAACAAGAAGTGTTTTTGGGGGTACTTTGAAATATTTTGTTATTTTAGCTTGTCGATGATTGTAGGATAGTTTATACCGTAAATCATCCCATAAGGGGGTAAATAGAGAGGTTGATATGGGGAATCTATTTAGTCGCAAGCAAAAGCTAGCATTTTTATATATATTAGCGCTCCTGTACCTACACGATGCCGCTACCGCGCCGCCACCGCGCCGCCGCCGCACCTCCACACCGTGTGGCCACGTTAATGCGCAAAGAACAAAACGGTAAAATCATTTATCGTTTCGCCGATACCTACATGATTTTACCGTTTTGTTGGTATGGGAGCAATATGGTGGTCACTGCTAAAATACCATAAGGCGAAGTTCGTGTCAATGGCTCTTATAAAAATGCCCAGAACGCGTTTTGGTACCCTAATCATAGAAATACCACAATGCAAAATTCGCGTCGTGGTCAACATACCAAACGACCACAACGCGTTGTGGAAATGAAGAAAAGCCATGACGCGAATGGAACCATGATTATGAGGCCCCCCTTATGGGTTGACTTGGGCGGCCATTACATGCTCATGCAATCGTCAGCCAAATTCCATCAGTCATGAATTACGTTTGACTGATTGACTGATGGAAAGAAGAAATCAACTTCATGCAACCATCGGTCACCCCATTACACGGTAGGTTAATCGTCAGTCACGGTCACGGCCGTGACTGTGGTTAAACTGACAGCAACACCTACCGTGTAATGTATCCTACAATCCTCGACAAGCTAACATAACAAAATATTTCAAAGTAAAAAACACTTTTTGTTAATACTTACCGTAATCGGATGCCAAGTTAAAATTATTATAATTATAATCATTCCAACATGAAATTTTGCTAACATTTAAGTACTGTAAAGCTTTACTCGGTTTTTCGGTGAAATGTTACATTCGACAAAATAATTAGTCGGTCATGTATAGTGTAGTTGAAATAAACATCGGTAAGTTAGTTTTCGGTGAATTGTTACATCGGGGAATTAAAGCTTGGTACTAATAAGGCATCGATCAATGGAGCAATCGATCAATGGTTTTCGTTGAAATGAAAATCGATAATTTGTGTTTCGATTTTACGTAGGAAACCCATTTAAAACTGTTTTGGTCTCTATACGCGAACTTTCATCAAAGCAGTTCAAATATGCCCAATGACCTTTATTTTTCCAACCGTGAATGCCAGTCTCCATTCCCATTCACGGAATGAGCAAATTAGTCACCAGTGAGTGTGGCGCGAGAGCTTCATTATTTAATAATTAAATCAGCTTCAAGGCGTCTTGTAAAACTGGCTTCGCCGTGATCCTCTTTAATTTTTTAATTTAACACCCATCCTTGAGGCGTATCTGTAATGGAGGATGATTTTAATTCATTCCTCCTTTGTTGATATCGATTTCCTTTTTCCTTTGGTAATTTTCCTGAATTCACTGCAAGCTATGATCGACTACTGGGGGGCTAAGCCACGAACTCGAGAATATTATTATACAACTGTTTGGTAATACTTAGACGTAAGATTTATCGAGACACTAAAAATGAACATGAAATAAAAATAAAAATGATCGTGTTTATCAAAAGTTCAAATAGTGACTTTTAAAACAATATTTTGTACGATATCTGGAAATAATGGGCTTAAAAATATAATGCTATTACCTTCTCAAACTGAAATAAATAAAAATATGTAAATAAATATATGAAACAACATCACAAACATTGCGTTGATTCCAAAGTAACTAGAGCGCTTGTGTTAGGCCCTGTCCTAATTATTGGCCATCGGTCGTGCGATGGCGCGTCCGTGCGATGAAACTGGTCGTGCGACCGTGCGATCAGGGGGTCAAGTCTGCTAATGTTTTCGTCAAAATCGTAGTTCAATGGTGTTCTAATGGTAATGCTTTTTGACACAGTTCTCGTTTCTCAAACCCAAAATCAAGACACAATATGTTTCCGTCTTGGGTTTAAGAAACACAATGTGTTTCAGTTTTGGGTTCAAGAAACAAGAACTGTGTCAAAAAGCATTACCATTCAAACACCATTGAACTACGATTTTGACGAAAACACCTAGTGATATCTATTGAATGTCCTAACTGACGGTCGCGCGATCATGCGATGCGTCTATTGTTCAGTTTCATCGCACGATGAAATCGCAACGCATGAACGCACGACCGATGCCAATTAGAACAGGGCCTTATGGATAATAACAATAAAACACAACGGTAGAATTACAAATACCCAGACCTGAGCCAATATAGAAAAGTTGATTTTCTAAGTTGACCCAATCGAATCGAACCCGCGCCCTCTGAGATGGTGACACCTTGAAAACGTACAAACCATTGGATAAACGGTCGTTAAAGTCACGAACTATTTTGAGTCCTTGGATGGAATTAAGGCCTAAAATTTGAATAACTATTTTAATACCTCAATATCTTTTATTAACTTGTGGTGTAATGTATAAAGTTGTACAAGTAATAAAACTAATATTTTGTTCAACACATCGTAACAAAGTTCTTTAACTAACAAAATTATATCTTGTTCTTATTTCTATTAATGTTAATAGTATCCAACGACTATAAATGTAAAAACTTCTACTAAATTAGTACCTCAACTAAGAAGAGCTGTAAATCAAAAGTATAAAGTGGATAATGTACTTTTGTCTGAGAACTTAGTTAAAGTAAATTAGTCAGTCTAATAAGCAAGAGTAACTAAGTCATATGAAATGCTTAAAATTTGTTTAAAAATATTATATTTTCCCCGTAAATTGAGTACTTACCTAACTTTACAGACTATTTAATGGTGAATTTGCCGCTTTTCACTTCTGAGAATTAGTTTGCAAAATTCATACCTTTGAAATAGGTTTACAAAACCTAATCGAAAAATGGCTATCTAGATTATGAAAGCTCCTTTCAATCGTGGCAGCCTTTGAAAATTCAGTAGCGAATCGTACGAAAACAATTATCTAACAACTTCAAGACCTTTGAGCATTCTGAATAAATAATTCTGTAGCCCGGAGACCGGAGGCCCGAGGCCGAGCGAGGCCCAACCCGGTTTTCGTTTTGGGAACATTACCATTGGGTATCGGGCCTTACTATCGGTTAATTTACTTTTATAGTTTTTAGGAAATTTAAGAAAACCAAAGTGTTACCTCCATCATCAAGCGGGTAACATGCTATGTTTGCGAAAATTTTAAAAAATACCTATTGTCTAGGCCCGACGGCTGAGGTTCGTACTTACTACAGCCCCCCTACTCAAATGGCCAACATTCTATTCGTTTGAACGCTACGCTTACTATTCAAACTTTAAAATAAGCAGTAAACTATAAAATTACGTGCCGTAAGCTTGACAATTCCATACAAAACATCGAAGGCTGTGATTTACATAAGTTTGCGACATGTGATTTAATCATCTATTGCTCATATTTAAGCTTTAAAAGTAAGCGTAGCGTTCAAACGAATAGAAAGTTGGCCATTTGAGTAGGGGGGCAGTTGCTTCTGACTTTAATCATGTCGGTATTTAAGTTTTTGAGTGATCTCGTAAATGAAAAAAACACGAAAGTGGAATGATTACAATCTACGTGTTGAACAGAAAGTTACTGGTGCGTATGCTAAGATGTGAGTAAATTAAGATTTATTGCCCATCATAATTACTTTTATTTGACAATCGGTTATTACCTAGAATTATCATCAATAATCACTTAACATTTTAGACACTTGCGTGAAACTTTAAATAACGCGTGTGCTGTCTAAGATGGTGGCTAAAAACTTTTTAATTTTTACTATGAGTGTTGAGGGTTGACCCTCAAAGAAAAATAGCGAAACCAAACAATTTGTGTTCGTGCTCCAAAACAAATTGTACTAAAGAAACAAAAGACCATCGACAAACCCTTGTACCAATAAACGCCTTAAAATGCTGTTTTAACATAAACAAACACGATTCGAGAGTGCGTGGTAGAGGCCCGGTTTGTTTAGGCGGGAAACTCGCATTTCTTTGTCAGCCTCTTTACCTTTCCGAATAAAATATTCAGGATATCTTCATTCGGTCCGCCCCTGCAATATTAAGGGACGGTGGCAAGTTATTAATATAGTGGAAGGCGAATATTGGGCCGTATAGTGTATTAATAGGTTTAATAAAGATATCTTTGAAGGACGTTGTGAATTGCGTTATGTTGGTTAACTACTTTCTTTGGTTTGGGTAAGTAGGGTATATATTATGACGATTGGTGCAAAGCATTATAAAGAAGGAGAAAGAAAGAAAAACGTTTAGGCTGGCCCCACACCTACCGGTTCCGTTTCTTTGCTTTGCTGTTCTACCATGGACCGCCGGCCAAGAGGCTCATTTTCAATCTATCGCATATTTTGACGTGACCACATTGGCAAGATAGCCATTAGTTTGGTGTTATCAAATATCGTCGTCTGGGGTGCGATGAGAAGTTTTAGTTTTCGTTTAAAAAAAAAACTGCTGTTTTATAAAAAAATTATAACGAAATTATCATAATGTATGAAACAGTTCATTTTTTTTTCGCGATTTCAGATTTGGTCCCATAGTAAAAGTTGTTCAGTTTTATTATGGTCCCTATCTACCATATTCAGTTTTATAAGGCTTTACCAAACATCTTGTTTAAATAAGCGATCGAGTTATTTTTAACGATCGGAGTCCATGTTCAGGGTGGCATATCTCCTAAAAGCTTCCTACTTCGCAATCCAGGCGATGATATTTGATAAAACCAAGCTAATGGCTATCTTGCCAATTTGGTCTAGTCCCAAAATGCGATAGATTGAAAATTACCCTGGTTGGCCGGCGGTCTTTCAAGCAAGGTAGCACAGCAAAGCAAAGAAACGGAACCGGTAGGTGTGGGGCCAGCCTTAGTAACATTAACGAACTATTTTGAATAACCTTGTTTATTTTGTTCCAATCAAGATTTCACAAATTTTTTAGCAGTACCTATTTACATGTATTTGATGGTTTATTTTTGTAAACGCAGAAACTTTAAGAATAAAATATGGTCTTAATCTGTTTGGATGCATATATTCACTAGATAGACCAATAAAGATGCTTTCATAATCTTTTTTAATTCCTTGCCGCTGCTTGAAACTCTAAATTGGTAAATTCGTTTGCTTTTCAAACTTTATTTCGAAAGAGTTCTTAAACAAAATATTCAAGGCGAATTCAATTTTACTTTATATGGATTCTTTTACAATAAAGTTTCCGAATGTTTACGTAAACAATAACATAGAGTTAGTAACAAGGTCCAATTTCTGACCCACTTACATGAACCGTGTAAGTATCGGCGTCCAGCAAACTAATTTTATTAATTTTAATCACCGCCTTTGCGTGACCTACCACATTACCTCTCTTTGTTGAAACTAAACTCGATAAAATAACTTACAGTAGTGTATACGCCCTTTTTAAAATATCATTAAAACGTGTATGGCCCCGATAAGGATTGTTAATGAGGAGTATTATAGTAATGTAATACGTTTTGTTTATGATGCTAGAATTATGAGAGTCTTTATTATTATGGCCCCAATGGCTTGTTTGGGTGTGATAAGATTTTTGGTATTTTTGGGGAATAGTTTTCTTATCTGGAAGCCTTTCTGAATGGCATTATTAAAAAATATGTAGCCACCAATTTATTTTATTAGTCGTTGCTAAATAAACGTTGTATATTTTCAGGTATGTAGGTAAGTAGTTGAAATGTAATGTTTAAATAATATATTTGCTGTCACACTAAATATCCGGCAATAATTTCATTATAAGTAATATACTTACAGCAATATTAGTGTCAAAATTCATTCACAACTAGCGGCCGCCCGCGACTTGGTTTGAGTGAAAAGTGTTTTGCTATCCCTCGGGAACAATACTTTTTTGGGATAAAAGGTACTCTTTGTCCATCTCTGTATCCCTGACAATGTGAGTATGTAAAATGTCATGATGATCGGTTCAGTAGTTAAGATGTTAAGGCGTAACAAACAAACAATCAAACGGACTTTCGTATTTATATTATTAGTAAGAATTTATTAACAAAACACGACTAGCAAACTACTCAGTGGAATTCATGAATAAAACGCAGCGGGAAATTTGCAATATCTCTGTTCTGTAATCCTGTTTTCAATTCGCCGGGTCTCCCTTTCATTAGATGTTGATAAATTATTCCGGATTCGTCCTTTTGCCCTTTACACTGGTCTCACTGGTGACCCCGTTCATGAAATAAACCATAAATAATAAACTACGAAAACAATAATGGTATGAAGAAATACGTCATTGAAATCGAAATATGTTTTATTCATAGACTTACGGAATAAGTAAGTATTTTGATTCGTATTTTTGTTCTACTTTTGAAATCTTTAAGATTTCAGCTGACAGCTAAATAAAAAAATTCACAGATTTCGCAGTTCCCGCAAGAATCGGAGCATTGAAAATGAATACAAAAATTTACAAAAAAAAACTAAATCAAATCAAAAGCAAAATCTTATAATTTTTCTAAGGTATACTAGGTACCTTTTTATTTTTACGATCGATTGTGACACTCGGCTGCGCCTCGTGTCACAAAAGTGCCCCTGACTGCTTCGACGCGACTGAATATTATTATTAACCGATTCACAAAAATCAACTAATGCACTTCTCGTCTGCTTCCGCATCTTTCAATACCTTTACCATGACGATCGGTCAATAATCATAGAAACTACATCACTTTTTATATACCGAAATACCCGTTTTTCTACAATTCCAAATCTAAAGGGACCACCTACACACGGGCGTAGCCAGGGGGGGGGTTTTGGGGGTTCAAACCCCCCCCGAAATATACAATAGGCATCATCTATTTATTGATCTATAACATTAAAATAAAAATAAAGTCGGGAAAAAAGGTAGATGTGAAAATACCTATCGTAGTTTGCATGCGTTTAATTCCTGTCATTTTACTTAAGTAGATATATCCAAATATTTATACATCGCTCCAAATTTTGGCGACCATACCCGTTTCCACTGCTACCTACGCTTGCCAGATGGTCGGGATTTGCCTGGATTCGCCTGGAATTCCAAGTGGTCTCCCGACTCCCGAAAAATCTAAAAATCTCCCGGAAGAACTGCTGTTCCGAAAGTTCTCTAGAAAACATTAATTTTCGCGTAAGAAACTACATATCACAAGATTAGCGGATGAATTTAACTGAAAATCGCGACCGTTTTATTCTAATATAGACAGGCAAGAGTACAAGATTAATGGATGAAACGGGTGAAACTAACTAAAAATCGCGCTGCATGGTCGTTTTTTTTTCAATAGACAGGCAAGATCACAACTTACAAGATTAGTGGATAAAACTGACTAAAAATCACGGTGCGCGGCCGTTTTTTTTTTCAATAGTTAGACAAGATTACAACTTTCAAGATTAGTGGATGAAACTAACTAAAAATCGCGCTGCGCGGCCGTTTTTTTACAGACAGGCAAGATCACAACTTACAAGATTAGTGGATGAAACTGAATAAAAATCGCGCTGCGCGGCCGTTTTTTTTCAATAGACAGGCAAGATCATAACTTACAAGATTAGTGGATGAAACTGACTAAAAATCGCGCT
Source organism: Agriphila tristella (assembly GCA_928269145.1). Taxonomy (NCBI): domain Eukaryota; kingdom Metazoa; phylum Arthropoda; class Insecta; order Lepidoptera; family Crambidae; genus Agriphila; species Agriphila tristella. The sequence continues at coordinate 25,554,840 of OV743439.1, forward strand.
GCCCGGCCGTTTTTTTACTATACAAGCATTTAAGTTACATTTTTAATTTTAAATATTTATTTCTCCGAGCGGTCCTCTAATGCCCATTGGTTCATTTAATAATAATATAAATTTTAGTTTTATTTTCTTAAAACCCCCCCCGATACAGAATTCTGGCTACGCCCGTGCCTACAGGTCACAAATTATAAACCGATTTTCAACAAAATTTCGCTATTTTGTAGCTAAACTAATACCCTAGGACCCTTTTTTTCATTTTTTCTTAAGTCGCTTTTTTTCTCGAAATATTTACAATTTAGTAAACAAACCCCCCCAAAAAACCCCAATTTTTCAAAATTTCAAAAAAGTTACCAGCCGAATTTCAAAATTCAAACGTTCACACGTGTCTCAATAAATTCCTCAACTTTTGGTACTATTTCCATCTCGATCCTCTTAAAATCCTCGGAACTATGACCAAAAATACGTCTCAGGCGATTTGCATTTGATAACCATTTTCAATGGTAAAATGTTATAAAATTAATAATAAATTAACTTGAGGTTTATTTATTGGATACACCATCAACAATAGCACATAACAATTTTATTATAGATTCAAGATTACATAACTTATGAAATTTTGTGAACTGTTTTTACAGGCGTATACAACACTTGAGACTTAAACAAAGTAAAGTGCTAAGAGAAATAATATCAAACTAAGTACCTACCTTCTACATTAAAGATGAAAAATACTCGTACATAGAAAATTTAGAATTTAAAAGCAAACAGCACCTGCCTGTCGCTTTACACAATATAGAAATTATAACAATAAAAACCGGCCAAGTGCGAGTCGGACTCGCGCACGAAGGGTTCCGTACCAAAACGGCAAAAAAATTGTTTGTTGTATGGGAGCCCCCCTTAAATATGAATTTTGTTCTGTTATTTGTTGTTATAGCAGCAAAAGAAATACATCATCTGTGAAAATTTCAACTGTCTAGCTATCATGGTTCATGAGATACAGCCTGGTGACAGACAGACAGACAGACGGACAGACAGGCAGACGGACAGCGGAGTCTTAGTAATAGGGTCCCGTTTTTACCCTTTGGGTACGGAACCCTAAAAAACACAAATAGTTACAAAATGCTATTAAGGACTACTAGGTTTATTAAAATACAATTATAAATTCGTTAATTTACATTCTGGGCATTCACTATAGTCCTTTAAATACTCATTTTTGTTTTAACAATAAAAGATTATTGCCCTAATTCGCGTCCACTAATCTCAACTTTGTTAATTAACAAAGTTACTTGTTATCTTTTCTTTCCTTTTTTTAGGTAAAATAATGCCAGTTTTATATCTTCCAAGCTTACAGCCTGAGATTGTATCCAGAATATTTATTTAAATAGGATTAGGTAAGTATACCAGTTTCATCAACCGCAACCGATATATCATGAAAAAAAAAGAAGTTTAAAAACTAAACCCCGACTACGGAAAAATCGTGCTCTAAAAAGTAAGAACAAGAAAATATTCATTTTTTATTTTAAATATTTTGGAGTTGTCAATAGGGTGAAAGCAAGCAAAGCCACGGGCAAAAGCTAACAATTTATATATTTTTGAAAAGTGCTCATTAAGCCCTTTCATTTGGTATCCAACACGGCCGGCATTATTAAAAAAAAATCTTTTTGTTAATTTCTTTAACTCCTTTAGAGGGCGCCACATTCAATTTAATGTAACGTCATATAGCCTTTGTTCATTGGACGATTAAGACGCTTCTAACGATAACTCATTTGTCAAATTATAACAAGTAGTTTAGAAGTTATGAGGGAACAGATGAATTTACAAACATACATGCATACAGGTCAAAATCATATACCCTCCGTTTTGGCTTCGCCGTAGTCGGGTAAAAAAACAATTTTTACTCCTACAAAAATTTACTAAAAGTGTGAAATACTTCTACAAAAATCGACTAAAAGTACTTTTGAGGCGAATTTATAACCGCAATGAACGAAAAGAGTCAAAAATTTTTTCATGATTTGGGAATAATTTCAGTCAATGTAGTGTAAGTTTTAAGTATACCTACTGAGCACTTGACTTTAAATTAGGAATGTTCCCATTTCTATTTTGAAATAATTTGATTTATACCCACAAAGAAAATGCCCAAGTTCAGCAGGCTTCGAACAAAGCTTCCAATTCAGTCTGCTTCAATAATTAATCTTTAATTTTACTAGGTTTCGCGTGAGTGGTCGTAGACTCCGTAGTAATTTACCAAAAGCAAATGAACTTGCTTTGCTAAAATAGCACTTATCACGGTACTCTAAGGGCGGAGGGTTCGGTAGTCAGCTGTCAGCATTCGATAAACTCGTTATTAATCGCTTGGGCACTATTCGCATTGGAACTGTTGAAAATGAATTAATTTACCACAAAATTTTTAATGAGCTTTTCGTCACGCGAGAATGCTAATTTGGTATAGCTTTTTGAATTGTATGAACATAACATGTTCTATATTCTCCGATAAAAAAGCAGAGATAATTTAGGTACATATTCATGAAAACATACTTTTTATAATAAGTAGGTATCAACCTTATTTATTAAGGTTTCAGGTAAAGTCATTATTTTATTGCAAGTTAAAAAAAAACATCCTACTTCCTACTAATGTTATAAATGTAAAAGTTTATGGGTTTGGATATTTGGATGTTTGTTCCTCAATCACGCAAAAACTGCGAAACGGATTTGGTTGAAATTTAGCACACAGATAGTAGATAGCCTAGACTAAAACATAGAATACTTTTTATCCCGATATTTCCTCAGGAACGGGAACCACGCGGGTGAAACCGCAGCGCGGGCAGCCGCTTGTTAAAAATGAACAAAAGCTAAACCAATTCTCATCCGAAGCTGCTAAGAAGCTATCTGAAATCAAATCATTTAAACGATTTCTCGCTCTAATTCCCGTTTTTAAGTAAAAAGCCTCCATTCTGATTGCGTGCCCCTCATGCCAGGTCTAACACAATGGGTCACCCGCATTGTCCCGTCGAGGCATCTGCCCGGAACGCGGGGCTATCCACAGATAATTATTTCCATTGTTCTTATAAGTGTACAGTGAGCCTCAAAACTAGCTGAACACTTCGGTAATTTCAGGGCAACTTTAAAACTTCTTGCCTTCTTCTTGCGTACAAAATGAACGCAACTATCGTCGTGTCATGGTTTAATCTTTTATTAATCAATTAAACATATTTTTGAAAATTAAATGTCATATTTTAGAAAAAGTTTAAAATCGGTCTAATTTATCTGTGACACTACCTATATTTATAGAAAATGTTTTTAATTAACTTTTTAGACCAGTGTATTCTGCTTATGTGCATAAAGTTCCATTAAAATCGGTTCATTCCTTTAAAAAAAATAAGGACTTGAAAATTTTTATGAAATCCCGTGACGATTAAAAGCAGTTAAGGAGTTAAACTACTTTGAGGTTAAATACCAAGTGCCTAAAATCTTGCTGCACTATTCACTGGAAAAGAAACGTATCTAATTGAATATAACTCCTTAGTATTTTTTTAAATGGAAAGTAAGTTTATTTGTTTGATACGCCTTCACGTCTTAACTACTCAACCGCTCACCATACATACACGTTTTCAGAGGTAAAGAAAATGCAGTCGGGGGACCTGTTTGATCAAAAATTGTTCCATAAACACTTATTGTTTAACTTTTACTTCGTTTTTGGCAGGGCAGTCGTGTTTTTAATATTTTTTTATTTTTTTGTATTTTGTTGTGAACCTAAATGTGTGTGCTGTGTGGTTAATGTTGAATGGGACAGAATGCTTAACGCTGTTTACGTTTTCCGTAAACTATTTTGCTATAAATAATATTACACTAAGTTATACTTAGCTACGCTGAAATCACTTTTTTATTTTACAGTATTTGAGTGAAGTCAAAAATCAACGAATAAAGATAAAGAACACAGTGAATTCTTACGTGTTAAAATTTTGCAAAGATCCATGCTTACAGCATTACTTACATCGTTACTAAATAGGTAACTAAAGAATTTTAATAAAACAGTCGGACTGCTAGCTATTTCAATATTTTCATTAACTTTGACGGGCAAAAGGAATTTCTAAACAACACTAAAATAATTAGTACTGAAACTAGGTGATACACGAGCCTCTTGTTCGGTGAATTTTAATGGAAATCGCAGAAAAAGGACTGCTAGGAATTCCATCTATTATAAGTATCGTTAGTTATAATAAAGTTGAGATCGGTGGCGTAGTGGTACAGCGCCTGGCTCAGCGATTGTGGAGGTTAAGCAACTTTCGCAAGGGTCGGTCATGGGATGGGTGACCAAAAATTTATTATCTCGAGCTCCTCCGTGCCTGCATTTGCAGTCGTTATCACCCACCAATCCACATTGAGCCCGCCTGGTGTGTTATGGCCCATCCTCCTTATCCACCCATTAGGAAAGCGTGTGCCCCAGCAGTGGGGAAATTAAAAATTGCTGATGGTCAAGTAATAATAAAATAAATAATGTGAACCTGCTTTTGTTATTAAATGATGAATTAGATAATTCTTTGCACGTGAAAATTTTTATTGTAACAGTAGGCAGTATTGCATAATTAATTTTAATGCTTTACTTTTACTTGGCATTTGTGTCAGCCATGTGTCACAGCACAGTCAAAGGATGCATTAATAATGCAGTGACGCTTGAGCTGAAACAGGAGGGGAGGGGATGCGCCAATCACATTATCATATCCCCGCTGCCTGCCCAGACGTCGCTCAGTGTTCTTTACGGCCGTGTGTCAGGTCACATTTCATTGTTTTTACCTGCATCACTATTCACTTTATTGAATTATTCAATAGATGAATTAATTTTTTTCAAAAATCTACCCCCTTTCGGGTTATAATAATACTTTAATGTATTTTTAAAATCACCTTTGTTTTAAAAATTTAAACCGTAGTTATACAAAATTTGGTGACGTCGTGGCAGTTCGTCTAAATTAAAAACCCGTACACACCTTTATTTGCCTGGAAATGATGTAACATAAATTGCATAACGAAAAATTTAAGTTTGTAAATATCGTTACTCATTTAAGCTGATAAGTTTCATGCGTCCGTTTTTCTTGTCAGGTAAAAAGTCTGGAACGAGTGGCAGGAAAATATAAACCATTCAAAAGTAGTAAATTTTTAAGTTTATATAAATAACGATATTTTTTGACTTTAAATTGACCTCGTTGCTTGTTTCTAAAGTTAATATTACTGCCTTGTTATGTCACCTTTTTCATATAAAAAAGTTCTTATAGTGCTACCTTATTTTCTAAGTCTATGATTGCTACCAATAACAAACTACCTAATACATTTGCTGACTCGGAAAAGTTACTCGACAAAAAATACACGAGAGATAGATTAAATGCGCTGACATTTAATATCTTTATCGGTAAGAAATGTATCCGAGATTCTGAGATAACAAAAAGGTTTTTTTCTATAAGAGGATTTGATATATTTATTTATTCAGCAGAAAATAATCTTTCTGACGCTTTCTTTCAATGGAAAGAGATATATATAATTTTTGGTTTGAGTAAGTAAAATGATAAACATAAATTTGCACTTATACTAAATGTAAATGGAGCTTGGGGTTTACTAGAATACATAAACCTGTATTTTATGTTTTATTTTTGTATGATTTCCTGACCGAAAGTGGCGCCGCGGTGAATTTTATTTAAAACTAGCGGCCGCCCGCGACTTCGTCTGCGTGGACAGTTTTTTTGCTATCCCTCGAGAACTGTACGTTTTTTCTGGACGAAAGGTACCCTTTGTCCTTTTCTGTACCCCTAACAACGTCTATGCAAAATTTCATGATGATCGGTTCAGTAGTTAAGACGTGAAGGCGTAACAAACAAATAAACAAACAAACGGACTTTCGCATTTGTAATATTAGTAAGGATTGTAATTTTAATAAACAAATATTAATATAACTTCCCGTGGAATTTTTGGGGCCCATAGTCTGATATTTTAGACGGTATCATTATATTCCCTCAAAGTCACTGCTAGAAGTAGATAGCAAAACTGCTAAAAGTGGCCGTTTTTGACAAATTTGCTATCTAAAATACAATACAAATACAAATATATTTATTTCCAAAAAAACATAATTACAAAGGCTTAAGTTATCTTAGCCTCCACACTAGGCTAAGCCTGTCCTGTGGAGGTTAGGGGTAGTTTTCACGGGCGTAGCCAGAATTCTGTATCGGGGGGGGGGGGGAGGGGTTTTAAGAAAATAAAACTACAACAATGTAAATGAAATGACATTTAGGTATATTCTTATTAAATGAACCCATGGGCATTAGAGGACCGCTCGGAGAAATAAATATTTAAAATTAAAAATGTAACTTAAATGCCTGTATATAGTAAAAAAACGGCCGGGCAGCGCGATTTTTAGTTAGTTTCATCCACTAATCTTGTAAGTTGTAATCTTGTCTAACTATTGAGAAAAAAAAACGGCTGCGCAGCGTGATTTTTAGTCAGTTTTATCCACTAATTTTGTAAGTTGTGATCTTGCCTGTCTATTGAAAAAAAACGGCCGCGCAGCGCGATTTTTAGTTAGATTCACCCGTTTCATCCATTAATCTTGTACTCTTGCCTGTCTATATTGGAATAAAACGGCCGTGATTTTTAGTTAGTTTCATCCGCTAATCTTGTGATCTGCAGTGTAATGGTGTGGTGTGACATCCTTCGGCGAACCCAATATGTTGTTGACCTTTATGCCTGGAGTGTAAACTGTCGGTACAGAGTATTCACGTAAAACGTGGCCGATCTTATCTGTTACTCCTTTATCGTAAGGCATGTAGGCTGGTTGTCTGCTAACCTCGCCGAGGTTACCTCGGGATGCCAAAACTTAATAATAATAAGTTTTATGGTATAAATAATCACGAAAGAAAGCTTTACCATTTACTTACCGAATCACACTATGGACTGACAGATGTCAAATGTGATCTATTAAATTGGCCCATTTTTTAGTTATTTTCATTTACTTACAAGTAAGTGACAAAATACTTCGTTCACTGCAGTCCGGCACGCACGCTAGAATATGTATATACCCTTGACCTACCCACTAAAATAAATTATTTTCGCGGTAATCGGTGCTGCTGCTGACTGTTGACTTGCGACAGCCGAGCGGTGCACGAAAACATACGAAAATTACCGAATGCGATGCGGTGGGTGTAATTCAAATGATCGGTGACAGATGGCAGCGCGGCAAATTCAAAATGTTAATATGTATAATAATTATACTCCTCGCCTTGCCTAACTTTATTTTAATGTTATAGATCAATAAATAGATGATGCCTATTGTATATTTCGGGGGGGGTTTGAACCCCCAAAACCCCCCCCTGGCTACGCCCGTGGGTAGTTTACCATTTACACATTTTGAAATCTACATCTACTTCTACCAATGACTACGAGGGAATGTAGTGACACCTTCTAAAAATACTAGACCATGGGCCCTAAAACTACCACGAGATGTTTTATTAAAATAATTTACTATTAACAACTTATTAAATAAAAACCTCTCTGTAGGCGCCACTTTTGATCACGGTATCGTCTTTAGAGGTCAGGTATAGATTAATAGAGAAATATTTTTACATAATAGTATTAAATCTCGGTTAGTATGGTATCTACGATAGATCCGAAAAAAGCTAAACAAAATATGATGTCAGGCATGTCATTGAGTTGATATAATAAGGACCTTGAGTGATTCCATCTAAATTCCATCAAAAATAATGTTTCGTCCTATAAAATACTGCAAAATCATAAAACTCGGCACATGCCAATTTAGGCCCGGTCCCACTCCAAAATGGAGTCGTCCCAGTTACTCGCAACGTGCCGTTTAAAATTCCCGTCGTCCCGACAGTTACGACCGTGTCAGAAGCACAAAGCGACCGCGCGTCACTACGGCTCACGCCAGTATTGTGACTGGAATACTAACAATAGACATGATGTCTACTTGAGTAACTGATCTATATAGCTTCGCTTAGCTTTGCATGTTTTGAAAAGTCAAACATTCAACTTGGACAACGAAATCCAATAGTTTTAGAGCACACTCGCACACTAAAAGTATTTTTATTACGCTTTGCATATTGACCTCTAATCAGGGACCGGAAGAACCCCTTAAAAACCTTTTAGAAACCCCTTCGTGCGTTTGGGTTTTCAGTATTTACAGAATGAAAATTAAAAAAATATACGATAAATAGATTCTTTGACAGGGAAACCCTAATCGCTATGCAAACAATACAATAATAGCGTCATGAGAATACGAGATATCGTAGATCAAAATCGAAAGGGTTACGGTCTCTGCCTCTAATAGTTGTAAGGACTTATTTTATACATTGTATTACAATTACTTAATGAAATAGGTCATTGATTCACATAAAAACCGACAAGAGCTCTGCCCCTCTACTCGCTACGCTTACTTTTAAAGCTTAAATAGAGCAATAGATGATTAAATCACATGTCGAAAACTTATATGAATCACAGACTTTGATGTATTGTATGGAATTGTCAAGCTTACGGCACGTAATTTTATAGTTTACTGTTTATTTAAAGCTTTAATACTAGGCGTAGCGTTAAAACGAATAGAATGTTGGCTATTTGAGTAGGGCATCAGGTATGTACAGGCACTATACTTAATGCTGAAAACTCTTGCGAAAACGCATTTCACCCAATATAATTATCTAAATGCAACAATAAAGTACAATAGGCTAGTTGACAAAATTTGGAAAATAGTTTAAAAATAAAGTTTGGTATCTATTTTACCCTAAAAATATATTATTTTAATAAAAAATAAGTAATTTTACCTATGAATTTTGCGTTTCAAGAAATGAACTCAAAATGACATCGAAAAAAGCCAAAACTGTCATGGCGTCTTAAATGACGTCACGCCTCGCGAAACATTCGTGTTTGACACGTCTACACACCTACACTTGTGTGTGTGTGTGAAAATGACAGCAACAAAAAAATGTTTCGCGAGGCGTGACGTCACGCGTCTCTGATTGGTCAATTTTGCCGATTTTATTTTCCGTAAATATTGGTAATCTTTATTTATGTTAATGAATAAAGTGTTTTTTTGGTTTCTATTTAACATGCTTCATCATTAGAAACCTTATGCTAGCCGATTTATTCTTAGTGGAAACAAGCCTATTGACTATTTCCTAAAAAAAATCAGACCACAAGCTATAGTGAGCGATACAGTAGTAATAAGATAGTGCCCCTTACTTTATGAGTGTGGTGTTAACTTCTATGTTAACGGGCCAGCATTTCTATGATCGCGGTGGTGGTCAGTTCGTGGTCTGTTTCATATCTGACCTTCTATCCTTTGAAGAATACCGAGTCACGATTACCCCTAACTTAGAATTACTTAGAATTCATTGTAATTTTGGTGACATAAGTCTGTATGTGTGGTCCTGGGCCTGTTAAAGTTTTTACCTGATATGGTATTTATAAATATTATGATGGTAAATGTGACCTGTTTTGACCGCCTCTGTGGTCTAGTGGTTCGTCCACCGCTGTAAGATGCATGGGTCTTGGGTTCGTTTCCCAGGGGTGTACAATTAGTACTTGGTTTGGTTGGTGGTAGGACTTATTTTAAGTTCGCCTAGCTAGATACCACCATCTTACCATAGAGCCAAACCGCACTGTCGACTAGTCGCCGAGCGACTGTCGACAGCGACTGTAATTTCTACTAGTTTATATGGACGCGTACGCACTTGGTCCGCCCAGTCGCTCGGCGACCAAGAGATCGGTTTCAAATGGGAGCGTACGCACTGCGAGTGTCGTCGCGCACAAAATGGCTTTCGATACTGAAATATTTATTTTAGAAATAGAATTGCGAAAATCTATTTGGGATTTATCAAGTTACGGATATTCTAATATTTGGGATTTAAAGAAACAACAGTGGGAGGAAATAATGGAGTTTAGGTAGGTACCTACTTATTACAATGTAATTCATTTTATTACTTGTCTAATGAACTCTGCCCATCTGCCATGGCAATTGAAATTGAGCCACCCCAGTTCAGTCATAAAATAATCAGCAACCAATCTCTGTACGATATACTTACCACGTCGTATTGGTATGTGTTGGTCTATCTAAAAATGCTTACAAGAAGCCTGTTTTCTACTGAAAAGTGCTGTCATTTTGCTAAAGCCCCCACACGGCTTACGATAACACATTGTAGATATACCTAATAATTTTTTTTTCTTGTTATAATGACGTACATAATTAATATTTCAAGTAAGACGAAAAAGCTTTAGGTTTTCGTTTTTAGTTTAAGTTTTTGATTATTTGTAATTGAAAATGTGGATTATTTGAAAATGTATTATTTATTGCAAAGTTAGTTGATTCTGCACGACTGTACCAGAAACACTACACGTATCGAGTCGCTCGCTTAGTCGTCGGCCCGTGCGTTATGAGTTGTTGTCGCCGGGAGACCGAGTCGCTCGTCGACCAGGCGACAGTGCGGTTTGGCTCTTAGTCTGACGCCATAACAATAATTTAAAAAATGTGTTTCGGCAGTTAGAAGTAAGATAACCAATTCCTCAGTGATGAGAATTCCGGGCGTAGTGCACTTCCACCTTCAGCCTTATCGTCACTTAACATCAGGTCAGGTGAAGGCCAAGCACTACTCCGTTGTGTATAAAAACTGACGTTTGAAGAAAAGAGCATTGGTTGAGGATAACGCCGACGGTGAAGAAATCACACTGAAATTCATTATAATTCATCAATTTATTTTTAGCTTTTAAAACTTTGAATATTTATATTGTTAAGAGATTCTTGACATAATAGTAGGTAACGAAAGCTAACCAGGCGTAGTTATTCTTAACATTAGTAAGTTGGTGACAATCGTAATAGTAGGTACAGTTCGGATCACGAAAGATGACCACAAATGGCGCCCATCTTCGCGTCATAACTCATGAAGATAAGACTTTAGACAAAATAATATTTCATATATTTAAATAATATCGATATATCTATATGAATATGAAATATTATTTTGTCTAAAGTCTTTTCTTCATGAGTTACGACGCGAAGATGGGCGCCATTTGTGTTCATCTTTCGTGATTCGAACTATACGCTTTGTTATTTCGTGATGACGAGATGGCGACATGAAATCATAATTTTGTTTATTTTCACTTTTATGGCAGATGAAGAGCGCAATGCTGTTTAAAATTATCATGGTACATAACGCTGATGAATGTAAATTAAAGGATAACATAAAGCACATATTGACAACTTATCATAATTATCAACTACTTAATTCTAATTTCACCAACTGTTGGTGACATCCCAGTCGTTTAGACAGAGGTTACTTTCTTTTGGTAACACACCTACACTCACTTATATTTGCTTCAATCGATAAGGTCATTATAAAAAAGATAAAAGATTTTGTGTCCTTTCATTTTGTTTATCTTCTTAAAATTCTATAAAATATTTATGTTTCCATAAAATTAAGAGATAAGTACATACATAGTTTTAGTGTAGGAAGAACTGGTACGCCAAAAAACTACAGTTGTTTTCGCTCATGATAGTTATTGTTTATAGAAATGTTAGTATGTAACATGTAATCATTTAATGCTGAAAATTAAAAATGGTACAGCTACCTACCGCAAACATACCGAAAAATCGGGAAAATAAAATCAAATAAAAACATACCAAGTATCAAAAAACCGCGCTTATGTATATCCGAAAAAGTGAATCAAGTTTAATACGTAGGTATATATTTTTTCCTAATTTTAATGTCCGCACTTTTACTGGACTGAAAAATATCGTTGAATAAACTGATTCAAATCAAAGCTTCGTATGTTTGTCTGCTTATTATATACAAATAGTCAAACATAAAGGCTACGTTTCACCTTTCAGAGATGATCCTAAAAATAATAATATCCGATCCCGTTTCCACCCTTTGACGAGATCGCAAACGTTCCAGTGATTTCGATGGATTCGTTATTTGAACGCGAACCGAATGTCATCGTTTCGAAACTTTCTTATCCTTTTTCAATAGAGGCGAAAGAGGTTTTTAATCATAAAAAATACAAAAAACTTTATTCTTCGTCTATTATTAATTGTTTTTAAACAACATACAATTTGAGCTACTTTTTAACGCGAGGTTTAAAGCTCGCCGAGCCACTAGTTATTATTTTATCATCTCTATTTCTTTGCAACTTTTTTAAACGTCACAAACATATTCTATTTTAAATTTGAGATTTTGCTTACAATGCTCTTTTTATACAATACTAAATAATATACTAGATCAACTCGCACCAGATCAATACTCAGACGGGAATTGAACCCGCGACCTTTGGATATCCGGTCCAATGCTCTGACCGCTGAGCTACCGAGTCACTTCGTATTTCTTTCAAAAAAATATCAGTCTGGTGTAATCACAAATTTTATTTTTAAACTTAAGAAATAAACACTGAACATCAAACAAAAACCGCAGATAGAGGCAATGAAAAACCGGCACTTAAATAAATTGGTTCTTTGGAGACGTAATTTCAGTCTAGGCCTTATTCTGGGACCGCTAAGTCCAAAAATACGGACCAGACGATCTTTTAACAGTTAAAAGAGAGTCGGCAGTTTTTTTATTCATATTTTTTTCTAAAACAACCACGCTGTCTGGCATTTTTTTAAGAGGCCATTGTTTATTTCATGGGTTCTGTCATCCAATGAATTTGGGAAGATAACATTGAAGTTTAAAATCTAGATATTTCTCTTTCTTCAGTATCGCGTTTAATGATTTCAAAAGGATATTATACAAAGTGTTTATAAAGTAAAGCAAAACCTTTATACTAAGTTGGGGCTCATAATTACGAACAACTTTTTGCATGGAAGCAATCCTGAAACCACGAAAAAAATATTTATTGTTATTTAAGATTTCATGCAGTTTAGTTAGGTATTGTAACTAAAACTTCAAATAAAAACTAAGATTATTAAATTGATTACTAGCCAAAGATTCAGCTTCAATACAATTTTGACTTGAAAAACTCAATTACTTGAGTGCCTCTATAAATGCCTGTCTTTCAATCACAACAAAACTTTTCGGTTAGAGGTCTTGTAAGTCAAATGATTGCCAAAATATCTTTCTATGAAAATGGCTTTCATATTGTAATCTAATAAATTTCATCCTTCCGGATGACTTCGTCATTTTCTTAAACTTGACGCTTTCCTAACTTGTCTCATTTTTAACTCGACTTTTTCTTAGTTGGTCTCTTTCCCAGATGACTTCGTCATTTTCTTAAACTTGAAACTATCCTGACTTGTCTCATTTTTAAATAGGCTTTTTCTTAGTTGGTCTCTTTCTTAAACTTGTCTGGATGACTTCGTCATTTTCTTAAACTTGACAATTTCCTAACTTGCTTAAAAAAGAGAGAGAAAACTAAGAAAGAGCCGAGTTAAAAATGAGACGAGTTGGGAAAGTGACAAGTTTAAGAAAGAAACCAACTAAGAAAGAGCCGAGTTAAAAATAAGGCGAGTTGGGAAAGTGTCAAGTTTAAGAAAATGATGAAGTCTTATCGTAAAAAAATGATAAATTATTTGATCATTTCTATACAAAAGCATTCGATTCGCTAATAAAAAATTGCGCTGCTATCAAAGACAATATTTTTACAATATGTGGCGCTCTCTAACGGTGAGCTTAGAAAATAGAGAGTTCCTGAGGGACGCCAAGGAACAGGAAGATGGAGCGCTCTGATTCCGACATCTGTTACTAGATGGCGCTTTCTGATGCACAACAAAATCGTAATAAATTATTATGATCGAACGATAAGTTTATTATTTAAAAAAATTGAGTATAATGAAATTTAATAATCTTCAGAAGATGAAGTTTGATGAATAATTTTTGAAAAAATGGCAATAGTTAATTTTCGTGGATCACGAAAAAAATACTCGATAGAGTAATAAAATTATCTTTGGGAAATCTTATTCACTTTTTGGCGGTAGATGGAGCTGTACAAACTTCCCATACAATATTACTCCATCGAATGTTTTCACGCGCGTATTTTTTTTCGATAGCTGTAACGTGCTATCGGATCTTCCTTGAAAAAAAGCACAATTTTTATCAGATTTTATGACTAACAAAACATTAAACCACATTATTGTTTCTATATTTATAAATTTATAATATACAGGGTGTCCCAAAACTTTGCCACCCGAAGGGAAAGTACCTTAAAGATTAAAGGTAGGAAATTAAAAAAAAAATTGGAACTGCATTCAAAGATTTTATCGAACCCACTAAAAAAAGCAAAAAAAAAATGATTATTTTTATGATACTATTCGAAAGGGTTAATTACTCAAAAGGAATATTTTTTTCTCAAATGACACAGCATCATAAACAAGAGGAAGATCGTGTAATTTAACATTTTAATTTAAATTATTATGGATTATATCAATTTGTACCGAATCGTTTGCAATTTTTCAAAAAATCTTTGAATGCAGTTCCATTTCTTTTTGAAAACAAAATGATGTCTTCTTTTTCTATCTTAAAATTTAAAATTTTCTATCGTCAATATTTAATATATAGATACCCTGTATAATAATATAAATCTAATACTTCTTTCTCGTTACGTATTTATGTTTAACTAGCTTCCGCCCGCAACTTCGTCCGCGTGGATATTAGAGAAAATCCTTAGGGAACCTTCAACCAGGATCCGACCAGCCGTTTTTACGCGATTAGGCGGGTCCCCACCAAGCGCGCTGCCTCGCGAGGCAAGACGTTTGCCGAGTGTGACGGGCCTCGCACGAGGCTGCTTGCTTGCTTGGGACCCGCCTAATCGCGTAAAAACGGCTGGTCGGATCCTGGTTGAAGGTTCCCTAAGGATTTTCTCTAATATCCACGCGGACGAAGTCGCGGGCGGGAGCTAGTTTATTACAATAATCAGAATTAGGTCCAGAGATATTAGTAGGTATCCCGTTCCCGTTTCTTTACACTTTCCCGTTTCCGTTCGCGCTCGCGTTCCCGTTCCTGTTCACGTTCCCGTTCCCATTCCCGTTCCCGTCCCCTGGGGCTGAATCATGTCCAGCGTGTTGGACTTCAAAATAAATGTCATTATCGCAATCACCATCCCACAAAACCTCAAAAACGACATCCACATCGATTTTCATGTTTACTTATCCCATTTACCCCCTAAGGGATGATTTTCAAAATATGTGTTTACCTTTTTATTTTTAGACGTACTCCTACGAATTTTAAAGTTGTAATGTCTATTTTATATTCTTTTATCACAAAATTTTACAAAATGTACAAAATGTTAACCCCATTTTTAACCTTTTAGGGGTTAAATCATGTCCACCGCGTTGGACTTCAAAATAAATGTCATTTTCGCAATCACCTTCTCATAAAACCTCAAGAACGACATCCATATCGATCTTTATGTTTACTCACCCCATTTAGCCACTAAGGGTTGTTTTTCGAAATCACAAAATATATGTTTCTCAATTTATTTTTAGACGTGCTCCTACGAAGTTTAAAGTTGTAATGTCTGTTTTATATAAATTTTCCATACAAAATTTGAACCCCATTTTCACCCCTTTAAGGGTTAAATCATGTTCACCGTGTTGGACTTCAAAATAAATGTCATTTTCGCAATCGTCATCCCAGAAAACCCCAAAAACGACATCCATATCTGTTTTAGGTTTATTTACCCCATTTCACCCCCATTTCATCCCCATAGGGGTTAAAATACTGCCAATAACAATATACGTTGCGTTAGATTTCCATCCATAAGCCTTTATTATAAATTTAGCGATTTTTACTTCGAAAACGAAGGATTAACTTCTAAACACTACTTCATCCCTTTTTTCACCCCTTCGGGGGTAGAATTTTGAAAAAAGCTGAGACACGTATTTAATTATTTTCAATCATTAGCCTAAATACAAAATTTTAAGATCCTAGCTTCAAAACTGAGTGACTTTCATACAAACTTTCATCCCTTATTTCATCCCCTTAGGGATTTAATTTCCAAAAATCCTTCCTTAGTGGATGCCTACACTGTATAAGGTATCTGTGTGCAAAATTTCAAGTCTCTAGGTTCAGCGGTTTGGGCTGTGCGTTGATATCTCACTCAGTCAGTCAGGACTTTGAATTTTATATATATAGATATCGCAAACTCACGGCCCGTAACTTAGCTAATAATTGTAGAAAACAATCCCACGTCACGTCACGCAGACAGACAGACAGTTCCGCTTTGAATTTGTTATTAAATTTGTATGAACTGACACCAAGTCGCAATGCAATCTATTTTGAGTGAGAGGGGTGAACTCGAATCACGAGAATAATAATAATTATACGTTTGATTGTGAGCACGAATTACCTAGAAAACAAGAAGTGAATAATATAACAGACAGTTCTGGAGTGCGGTCTTTTGACACTTGTAAAGTGTTTTATAAAAATTTAATGAACAAGCGGTATTGTTTTAAAGTAAGAAAGACAAATTACCAATTTGACATCATTATATGCTACAAAATACAATAATACAAATATTTTTACTGTCTGATTCAGTGTTACATGGTGGTTAATTTTAAGAAGTATCAATATGAACCTCGCTAGACGGCACTACAAAATGTTAAATCAAAAGTACCTATATTCTAAATGTAATCTATCTTCCGGAAACCATTCACAATCATGCCGCTCGATCCAATGGCATGAAAAAATAGGCTGGATCAAGCCATTTTAACCGTGTGTGTGAAGAAATTTTGGAAGGACATGCCACTTGACGGAAGAATTGACGACATAAAAAAGTGACGACTATTTTATCGGTCGCTTTAACTTAATCGGAGGGGTCAACATTATCTGGATTAAAATAATAATCAAATTAACTTTAAACTAGATAATGTAGGGGTCTATATTATCTAGTTAAAAGTTAATTTGAATGTCTCCGATAAAGTTAAAACTCCGATAACCTCCGATTAAGTATCTCAAAAATGGGGAGTTAGGAAGGTGATGATGATGATCTAAGAAAAAGAAATGAATAGTAACCACTTAGGAAGGTGACGATTTTGGGAAGAAGACGATTTAGGAAGATGTAGTCCTGATTACACTGGGGCCGCTTCATCTCGCTTGACCGTGTGTGCCATCTCTTATGTCACTGGATAATGAATCAAATGCCATGATCGTGAGTGGTCTCCAGGGAAAGGAGGATGGGCCAACATAGCCCATAACTTACTACGCCAGCCCTATAAAATATTGATTGTTAACAAATTTGCATCATAACTGTCTTTAAATTAATTTACTATTTTGTTTTTTTATGTTCCTGCTACAAAATATTAAGTAGAGTGACAATATAAAATAGAACAATGAGTAAGATTGTATTTTACGATCGGAACACTTTTTGTCGTCGCGGTAATAGGTAAAAAAAAATATTTACTTTTATACGTTTTTTACAGTTGTGTTAACAAAGTAAGGTTTTATGCTCGGCTTTGTACACTTTAATGTATTTACTAATAAAAAAGTAGATAGATAATAAGAATATCATTGATTTGGCAACTTATTCGAAATATGTAACTACAAACATCATTAAGTACTACATCATCAAATTTTTATTTTTTCGTAATTTTTGTGATCTTAATTATGAAATACGTATGTAAATCATTTGGTATTAGCACAGTTTAACAATTAAACTGTGGTATTAGTAAGACCTCAATCTTTACATATAACTCAATACTTTTAGTTTTTTACATAAAACATATTTTAGTGTAGGTACTTCACCCTATATCCCACCCAACCCAAGTATTTTCAAGGTAAACAAAAATATGATGTTTTTTTTCAATAAACAAATATAGTCAGGTGGGGTGAGTGAAACATACTTTATTTTATTTTTATTTAACAAGGTGTAGTAAAGCTATAAAACTCGCAATTAAAGTAGCTGTATAGGCAATGTACTCCTAATTAAATCAGCCTTTAACGGTATGAATATAAATATCTAAAGACATGCATTAAGCAACAAAATCACGAAAAGAATATAAAAGCTAAGAAGTGTTTCACTTACCCCTGACAAGGGGGAAGTGAAACAGTGGGCAAAATAGCTTTAAATATTGTGTTCATTTAATTAAAAACAGGACAAAAGGATCTCGTTTAACCGTTAATATCCAAAATGTATCAAATTCTCATAAAATAGGGTCCAGTTTTAAAGATTTATCAAAAAAACATCGTGTTTTGCGTTTTGACATGTAATGAATTTCTTTTTTATTTACTAGCTAGTTTAATGATCGCAGCGATATTTGTGTTGTATTAAGGGAAGTAATTCGTCGTTCCTGCTTTATCGACACATCGCTATGGGAATAAACTACGATAGTTTCTTAGATATGGTTGGGTGTTTCACTTACCCCACCTGACTATACTTCTTCACCTTTATTCCCGTCTTTCAACTTGCTGCTTTTTTTAATACTTAACTGACAATTTGTTACGGATCCATAAACAAGGAATAGAGCACATGTGCCGAAAGTCTATAACCCATGGGTCTTTTTTATTTGTCTGCTTTCAGTTTTATGGATGCACGACATCGCAATATGTTTCTATTTTCACACTACTTTGTACACTTCTTTGTGTTGGACAAAAAATAACAGATGCTACTTTAATATCATTTTGACAAAACTTTGTTAGATGTGATATAATTGAAAAGGTTGTTTATTTGAAGTGTTTTTCGATTTTCTTTTGGGTTTTTATTAACAAATACTTGATTTATTGCTTGAGTACCTATGGCAAGTATTCAATATTAAGATTCTTCAGATTAATGTAAAAAAACGAATTTAGTGATCAACTATTCCTATTTGCTTCTTTCATTGATAATATTAGTGAATCGGTAGCTCAGTGGTCAGGGCATTAGACCGGACATCCAAAGGTCGCTGGTTCGATTCCCATCTAGAATTGATCTGGTGCGATTTGTATTTAGTATTGTAACAAAAAGGTGATTTGTTATTTCGAACGCTGGTAATAGGTACTTATAATTTTGCCCTACATTATATAAATTGTTACAAAAAACGCTTAGGCCAAATATGATAGATGGGGACCATCAAACTGAACACTTTTACTATGGGACCAACTCTGAAATCGCGAAAAAACATCTGCTGTTTCAAACGGTCGATCAGATGATCCATGATCTGGATCAGTTTGACTTTCCATAATTAACTATCATATTCGGTAACATGCCCACCTAAACTTATCTTTCCATTCAATAAAAATAATGGATGCCGTTAAAACCTATTTTGTTGGTGATTAATCAAATAATCAAAGCATGGCAAACCAACATTGACACTGATACTAAAGTTACCATTTTTAATTACAGCTGTTTCCCACCATGAAGGAGCGGTGACAAATGTTGCCACATAAATAAACAAAATACCAAAATAGCATAAAAACTACACACTAACGACACTCCATGGATACACCAACAAAGCAATTTGTAAATTATTTCTGGCACACCACGCCTATTAGGACATCTTGATAGCTGTCCATCTACTTCTTTCAACATCTATTTAAAAGCTACCGAAAGCAACTTTAAGCTTACTACCAGTAAAAATGAATCATCCAAAAAACAACCTTATTACTGTACGGCAACAAGCAGAATCCATAATCCTAACGAAGAAGTTAAGAGTGTTGATGCATTTCAAGTATTTCTGGGTAGCGTCTACTGCCATTTTTGTGTGATATCCCCTGCTCCCCTCATTTACTGAAATTGAGTACCATTTTCAGAGCGTAAAGGGCATACAAGAGATCTTAATAAATTGGCCAGTATGCAACATGTACACCGTTTTGTTATGATGCCAGCATCAAAGCGCTAACATATTTATAAGTGGGATATATTGTAAGAGCTTTATTTATGGATTATCGGAAGCCAAGTGTCATGAACAATCTGTAGTTGATTTATAACGAGGAAATTGCTTGGATTATGAAATTTATATTTTCCTTTGCGGGGTCATGAGGTTATTTTATTTTATGTGTTGTAAAAACGAATTTGATTTTAATAAATCATGCTTATTCTATTTTTATTGAGTTCCTTTGAACACAAAATAGAGTTCCAATGACATTACAGACTTTGACATCCTGTGGAGTAAAGGCTTTGCAAACAGAACGCGTTTTAACGCCGCGCTAGAGCGTTACCTGACGTCGCGCTATAGCGCCGCGTTATGTTGTAGGACGTGCATAGTTTCATGCCAAACACAGCGGCGCTATAGCGCGACGTCAGGTTAGCGCTCTAGCGCGGCGATAAAACGCGTTCTGTTTGGCAAAGCCTTGATTCTTGAGCGCGTGACATAGTGTCAAATTCGAGATAAGTACCTACTTCTAAAAAGTCAAGAAATTATAGAGATTGCAAAGTCATTCGACTTGTAATGTCGAAAGCCGCTGAGAGTAAGTTATTTGGCTGCAATAGAGATTTTAGTGACATTTTAAATAAGAGATTTGTGATTAAAGATAATGTCGAATTTATTCGAGTAGGTAAGTCACAGTGCGCGAAAGTCAGCCCTGTACTTGAAACACTGCAGTATGAATTAATGTTAAAATATTATTCTGAAATGTAAAATTCAAGATGAAATAAATAATGAAAAATATTAGAAAAAATCGGCTCACCCGTAGCAACTTAGACGGGATAATAATATAAAAATTGCATTGTGAATGCAAAAATCTAAAAGTTAAAATATAAAATTCAATTTAATTTAAATAATTAATTTTGTAAATTCTAATTTTAATTTCATAATTTTATTTTATTTTGTAAAGTGTTGGTTGTAGAAATACATTTTGTAATTGTTATAACATAATTCCTATCGTATACTCTGTTATTTTCCAAGAGCACTTTAGTACCATTTCTTGTCGGGCATTATTCTAGGTTACCCTATCAGTTATCATGGGGTAGGTCATACATAACATAACCAAACGCCATGATAAAACCTGTTGGGGTCATAATGAATAATGAATTGGGGGCATTTTACTAAATTTAATCTTAGTAGCGATTAAGAAATTTAAATTCATCATAGAATGAATTTAAAGTTCTTGGTAACGATTGAACTTTTGATTAGTGAAAGGGGGTCCCAAATGTCAAACGATTTATTGATTACTTTTTCAACAGAATATGAATATAAGATTCTTGTTTTCAACCAATATGTTGGAAATTGGCAATCAAAATTTAAAAAAGCAAAACCTACTCAATAGTTGTTTTTGATTTTTAAAATTTTGATTGCCATTAAGTTACTTGAATGTGCAGGTATACTTTCCTTGACGTTATTCACGCCATTTGCCATAAATCACCCGTGACTGTCGCCACCAGACAAGTGTAGAGTTATTGCGGTACCGAGCGACGCCGCCGGGTCGCTACGCTAGGTATACCTACTATGTTAAAAACTTTAATACCAATATGATACTATTGCAATTTTTATCAACAAAAACTTCTTTGTTTTGGTTGGGTTTGTTTAGGAGCTCGGTGGCGCAGTGGTTTAACGCGTGGCCCAGCGATTGCGGAGGTTAAGCTATGTTCGCAAGGGTCGGTCATGGGATGGGTGACCAAAAATTTATTATCTCGAGCTCCTCCGTGCTTCGGAAGGCACGTTAAGCTGTTGATCCCGGCTGCATTTGCAGTCGTTAACACCCACTAATCCGCATTGGGCCCGCGTGATGGGTTATGGCCCGTCCTCCTTATCCACCCATAAGGAAGGCCTGTGCCCCAGCAGTGGGACATTAAAAATGGCTGATGGACTGGAAGTTTACACCTAGTTTAATCAAAACGTTTGCTTAGGAATATAATCAGGGGCCCTATTTTTGAATCGTTCGGCTGGCGTCGAGCGCTCGTTTCTACTGATTTTCGTTCGACAAATCAACTCAAATGTATGGGATGTCAAACGAAAATCAGTAGAAACGAGCGCTCGACGCCAGACGAGCGATTCAAAAATAGGGCCCCAGACGTAAAGATTAATATTGCTAACAATATTTTTTGTTAAACCAGGTGTAAACTTTATCCTTCGTTTATTAAGAAGGCCCTTTGAGTATAACCTACGTTTACATAGTATTACAATGCAAAATCTATTTTTATATAGAAACTGGATTGCGGTGGTATTTCCGAAATCTAATAAGTTAGTACTTAAACTATAGGTACCTACTTATTATTGGCAAAGCTATATGGTAAAACATTTATTATTTTAATAATGTAGTTAACAGAGTAATTTAAGAGATATCTAGCAACAATGTAAGTTTATTGAGTAATCATAAATCGCATGTTTTCCCCTTCACAACACAATTTCACACATCGGCAGTAAATCTGAAGCAAAGCCTAGCATTTACTATGTTGTTGATTAATGATCTATGGATTATAATGTTCGCTGCAATTTATTACCATCTCGGTTTAATCAATGCAAGACCCGGCCTAATCGTGTACAATGTCGGACGAATTGTATTGCAGACTAGCTGATGCCCGCAACTTCGTACGCGTGGACTTTATGACTCCGGGGTATACATATACACATATTTTTTTTAAATATATATAATGTACAGAGACACTTTTTTACTGTTTTATTATATGTAAGGATCATATAGTGATTATTGAAATTATAATAAGTAGGTAAGTACTAATAAAATATATAAAATAACTTGGGCAGAAAGTAAATACCCAATATTCTTAATTAACGTACATACGCTGATGTGGCACAGACCTTATCCTATGGGTGGATAAGTAGGACGGGAATTATTCCACATTCAACCAGCGACTTTTCTGTCGGTGAATATTTTTTCTTCTTTCAACTTTTGATCCCTAATTTTAAACTACTTACTAATTTGATTACAAAATATAGATGCTAAAAAATAAGTGGGTATGCAAATTAAAACTGACATGAGGGTCAGTAGGTGCCGTTTTATTTTTACATCAATATAATATAACAGCGACACAACCACAAAATGCCTTTTACGTCAGGAAAATACCGTATAATAATGAATACCTATTTATTTGCAATAATTTTTGTGTTTTTTTCACTAAAGGAAAGTTTACAAACAAACTTTAATCAATATTCAAATACCTAAGTAAAACATCATTAAATTACAGCTATAAAAGTGCTACTGCAGCACTTTCGTTTAAGGTCAGTATATTCCAAATTATCGAATTTGGCCTATCTTTGATTCAAAAATAAACAATCAATTATTGTTTATTTTGAGCACATAAAAATATATGTTGAAGTTTTATATAAACGATCTTGTTATTTTATGGTTAAAAATACGATATTCGTATCTTCACTCGACTAAAAAAATATGCAAACACAAAGAAAATTTTCATTATTTTATATTTTTTGGATAATACTTAAAGTTTATCAATCCCTTATCCACGAAAAATATATAGAAAAATAGGTAATGACATATAGAAGAATATTCAATAGTTACTTTTTCAAAAAGTGACTTTATGCTCAAAATAATGACAAAAACATTGAAAAAATTAAAAAGTGAGGTTATTTACATTACTCTTCACACGTAAAGAAAAAGACAGAGACAGAGTTTTTGGAATATACTGGCCTTAACAGAAGCTTGATAACAGTCGTACAACGTTTCTTTTCCAATTCTGCCGCCACATGTTGATAGCGACAACAGCTACAACAAAAACAATAAATCAAATCGACACGGCCGGAGAGAAACAAACGAAACGGAACGAAACGGAGCGGAACTTTGGTTTCATTCTAGCGAAGTGCACTCAACCTTCGCTTCACTGTCGCATTGTTTGTTGTTCTCGACGCAACCGAATGAGAATCGGGTCGGGATAATATAAGTGTAAATGTTGTCATTACTTTTAATTCGACATTCAGGCATTTTTAATGTTCCCACTGCTGGGACATTAGGCCTTCTTTATGACCACGCAGGCCCAATGCGCGTGCCTTCCAAAGCACGGAGGAACTCGAGATACTAAATTTTTGGTCACCCATCCCATGTAGGGCATGCACTCGGTTCTTCTTATTCATACACAACTGGGTGTCAGCCCGCGATGACGTCGATAATTTCAGCACGAATCGTCTATTGGTTTGAATTTAAATGATAATTCAGTACAGTCTTACCACAACATAAGAGTCTGTGTGTGATCTTATTGCAACCCCATAAAAACGCAAATCGATTTTTAGGTTTATTTAATCCCTAGGGGTTGTTTTTAAAAAAAATACAAAAACATCGTTATTGTTTTAGTTTTCAACCATAAGTGATTTTTACCTTGAAAATAATGATTTTCCATACACATATTCATACCTCTTTTCAGCCCTTCAGGGGTGGAATTAACAAAAACACTGTGACACGTCAATATTTATTTTCAATCGTCAGCCAAAACCAAAACTTTAAAATCCCAACTTTGAAACTAACGGACTTTAATACAAACTTTTATCTCCTACTGCACCCCCTTAGGGGTAGAATTTCCAAAAATCCATATTTTATTGCAACTATATCAATAAGATACTTTATTATGTACAAAATTTCAAGTCTCTATATCCAGTAGTTTGGGTTGTGCGTTGATTCATCAGTCAGTCAGGACTTTGAATTTTAAATATAAGAACAAACTTCAATGAAACTTTTGAATATGTTTGTTTTTGGCAAAGTAATACATTGCGCAAAATACATTAATGTTGTTTTGCAAGTTTTTTATGAGCAAATTCTGTAACACAACTTTATGAGAACTACTACAGTACATTAATTAACAAAACCTGAAATAATAAAAAACTTAATGACATGAATATATTATATTGGTTGAATATTTCAATATATCATTGGAAGCCCAATAGTATTAGTATTAACCATACTTTTCCCGTGGGCATCAAATCTGTATTGAAAAATAAAAAATGAAAAAATATTTATTTTCTACCGCAAAGTATTACCACTCTATTACATGAGGAAAGTGTGGTATTCAGTCAGTGAGGGTAATTTGAATAGGGTATTTCGGTAATACTGAAAAAGCAAAAAAACTATTTTTATCTTCCATAGGTATAAAACAATTACTTACATTATAATATTAATTACTTACATAATATGTAATTATAACTAGGTTTCTCATCATGTCATCACATTTTTAAAGCCACTTGTAATATTGCGCTAGTTATTAGACTTACATTATTTATTAACATTAACATTTATCTTGTATTCAAACCAACTGACCTTTATTTTTATATACCGCTTTTCTCTCTTCGCCATTTCACGAGGAAGATATTTTAGAACATCCATTTACTTTATTTTTAGATATGTAGAGATGATGTTGCATAAGATTTGCGATTGAAGGATTGCTTTGATGATTTGCTGTGAAACCATCTGATTGATAGATTGAGAATGGCAATCTTCAATAGGGATTAACGAGTTAGGGCAGACATGACAAATCGTTGGTGTAGTTGCTACTTTTGACACTTCAAACACTAAATCATGTGTATGTTACAAATGTGTAGAAATTTTCCTAGTATCTTTAAGTCTATTTTGTGTAAGTAATAAGTATGTAATCAGAATTGTTAACAGGAAAAGTTAAGACGGATTTGTTAGTTTTGAGATAGCTCACTACACTATTAAAGACGATAGGAAACTATCTATCGAAGTTCTTTCAAGTTAAATATTTTATCATCATCATCTCAACTGCTTTGAATAAGGTCTAGGTATCCGAGGATCCAATACTATAATATTTACTTTCCATTTTGAATTACCAAAAATACTTAGATTAACTAAAACCTGATGTAGGTATGTAAGGTACTTTAAAATGGCATGGACTTGGGTAATGTAATACCAACAATATCAATGAAGTATGTATGTCGCCGCAAAATATTGTTAATAGTTAGATTGCAATCTATCTCGCAAGATGTGATCCATAACATAGGTACTGCTTACAATTTAACGCATTATTTTTTGATAGATAATCTATCGAAGTGAAATTGTTGAATCTGTCGCACGTTAAATTGTCAACTGTTTATACAATAACAATCTTTTTTCGACACCTTACAATCTCGCATGATAGATTGTTATCTGTTTTTATAATTTTTCGGTGACATGGTAATGAAAATCACTTTAAAATGACTGCAAAATTGATGCAAAGACGTATGTAAAA
Organism: Agriphila tristella; assembly: GCA_928269145.1. Taxonomy (NCBI): domain Eukaryota; kingdom Metazoa; phylum Arthropoda; class Insecta; order Lepidoptera; family Crambidae; genus Agriphila; species Agriphila tristella. The sequence goes on from OV743439.1 coordinate 25,580,865, forward strand.
TTAAACATGGAAAATGTTACAAAAGAATTAAACGTTGAGAATGGGATGGTTGTGACACGATTGTCCCGTAAATGGACTACACCGAACTTGGACCTTTCTCACTTAGAAAGATTCCCAAAGCACTTGAAACTTAGAGTGCGAGATTTTTACGACGACCTCGGGCGCCTCCTTGTAAGTATCATAATACTTATTGTTTGTAACAAATAAAGAGATATTATTCGGTGTCGAGCTTTTAAATGATTTCTTGTTTTGTTTCATGAAATATTTTAAAGAGTAAGTTTGTCAGAAATTTTAGTAGAAGAGAAAATTTTGTGATGCACTGGGAAAACCATAGCAATCGTAACGTTATCGTTTATCATTGCTTTTGCTTTGACTACGTTAAAACAAAAATTTGAAAAGCCAAAGATGCTATTATTTATTCTGTACTATTAGCGCCTAACGAAGACTTTTCGATTTTTCCGACATAATCCTAAAAAAAGGAAGATTTGTAACTTACTGAACAAGTGGAAATTGTTAGTGTGACTGTTGTACTAAACTGATGATCATTAGGTAGCCTTAGCACAAAGAGGTATCTAGAAAAAAAAAACGCGATAGAGTAATTGATTATGAGAAATTTCATTTTGCTTTTCAGCGGTAGATGGCGCTGTACAAATTTCTCATTCAAAATTATCAAATGTTTTTACGCGCGTTATTTTTTTCAAAAACTATTTGTGCTGAGACACACGTGCTAAGTACAAGAGTGGAGTAGGTAGATACTCTTTGCTAATGATGTCGATCGTGCTACATTGGCGTGAACTAAATTATTCCGAGCTCTGGAACTCTGTATATTGCAATGCAAATCGATTTTGTCGACAAAAGTGGACTGATATGTATGAAGACTAAATAAGCACTATTATACGAGTTTATATTTTGCGTGTAACACGAACTCGGCAAATGAAGAGCTTTTTGATAGTTATTTATAAATTAATAATGGATAACATCATATTATTATTACATTATTCCAATTCAATGTTTAAACTATTTACGTATAATACATGTAGGTATCTATAGTGTAAAAGAGAACTTGAATCCTTGTTTCCTTACTATATCCTTATCCTTACTAATATCTTCAGGCCGTTTATTTTTTTGTTTGTTACGCCTCCACGTCTTAATTACTGAACCGATATTTCATGATGATCGGACCGATCATCATGAAGTTTTGCACACACGTTGTCAGGGGTACAGAGAAGGACATAGGGTACCTTTCATCTCGAAATAGTATTGTTCCCGAAGGATAGCAAAAAACTTTTCACGCAGACGAAGTCGCGGGCGGCCGCTAGTTACCTATAAATGCAAAAGTACGTTTGTTTGTTACTGTAAGTTACTCCTTCACATCTTAACTACTGAACCAATCATCATGAAATTTTGCGTACACGTCTAGGGGTACAGAGAAGGACATATGGATATATACTCGAGGGATAACAAAAAAGCTTTCCACGCAGACAGAGTCACGGACGGTCAGCTATTCAAAGCAGCTAAAACGTCAAGACAAGTAAAGTAAAATCTAACGAATCCGAAAAAAATACGTCGTCAATTTTCGTAACAAATGTTTGTTTTAATTAAATCGTTACGCGTACAAAAAGTATTAATTATAATTGTCACATTTTTAACTACGTGTGTGTCACCCTTCACCGGCCGGCTCTCATACGATGATTTGCATATGAAAACCATAACTCGGTGACTCGGAAAATTTAATCTTTTCGGTGTTTAAATGAGGAACCACGCTCCGCTGACCCAATTAGCAACTGTCAGCGGAATTCACATCTAATGTTATATCTGTCAAAGTTTAAATCAGTTTCAATTTTGTTTCAGGTAAGATGTCATCTTTTTTGGGAGGAATTTGACCGAGTGACTGCGAAGTGCGAGCGAAGCGTCTCCGTTTTTTCGTTTGGGTAAAAATGCTTTCGTATATCTGTCTGTCCGGCTGTACTTCTCAACCGACACTCGTGAAATTTGGTGAGCAAGTCGATAATATTTTTTTTGTCCATTCAGTTTTTGAAATATTTCAGAATGGCGGAGATATGTTAAAGCTAGGTCTACAGCACACACATCTACTAGTTTAAGGAACATCTTAAGTATAAGAAGAACAAATAATACAAAATTTTTTCGTCTTTTTGAAATTGGTTACATTATGGTTGTGGCACAAAACACAAATTTCTATTTTAAAGAGATGAAAATGTATCAATGAATCACCGAATGAAGCAACGAGTCAATCAATTTCTAGAAAATTACAGAAATGGTTATTCGTAGAATCACTTCAGAAAGTTCTTCGATTATAGACGAAATCATACAATGTTAAATTGAATTACAAAATGGAAGTTGAATGGTAACAATAAAGAATGTCACTCGTTCATTGAGACCAGCTATCTGTTATACGTCCGATGAGGTACTAGGAAATAATTTTACTGAGAAGCTGTAAGCAGCTTCCAGCCATCTCCGAGGAGACATAAAGCTTGCACCAAGGACAGTTCTGCACTCAGAAACACAAACTTAAAAAAGCCCTCTAAAACCTACACACTAACAAATTGCAACCTTATTTCTTACCCTATAAAGCTACGCGAAAAAATGCAATCGCAAAGTTAAATTGGCGTACCTCCCGCGCCTACAAAGATTATTTCGAAACCGCTGCTTCAAAATTAAGCCTTATTACAATGATGCAAAGGACAAATGCTGCAGTATAAAATAATATTTTTAATAGCACTGTTAGTTTATGGTATATTAAAACTCAAGCTCCAGTTATTTGCTGTGCTAAAATGTTACTAGCCGCAAAAATGCAACGACGTGCAATGATGACACAGTATTTAAAAGGGTTGCGAGAGGAACTGTAAAACAAAATGTATGAATGACGCTACGATAGAATAAATAATGCCTATAGAGTGAAGTAGAACTGTGAAATACGCTTTTGAATACGTAATTAATAAAATGTTTTCATTAATCATTCCGAAAAATATAAATAGCGTGTTACCATAAAAGTAAAAATTTAAGTAAGAACAAATTTGCAGTTGTCGGCTTGGTTTATTGGTCGCCGAAGTACGTAGTATTTACCTATATATTTGTGGTCGAAGTAACGAGTGCACGGTCAGGTCAGTCAGGATATTAGTAAATTTATTATGTGGTAAGATCTCAGATCCGCGCCTGGTTAATTTTCCATAATTTTCCTCCAACATTAGAAAATAGCTCAATTTCTAAGTCCATCAATTTATTAAAGTGAAATTACAGAACTGAATCCTTTTTATATACCGCTCAGACAATGAAACAGAAAACTAAGCTAGACACTCTCACAAAGGCCAAAGATAAGATAAACGTTTTAAAGAAAATTCGAGAACGGAAAGCTTAAATAAAATACTATAATCCTTTTAAAACGCTATGTAGCCGTGTTATCACGATCTTTGACTCGGTTCAAAGGACTTCAAAGGCTTTACTGAAACAATGGCTCTGAGCATTTGTGATGGGTTTAAAGTTTTAGAGACTGATAAGACGTGTGTGAAGTCTGAAAAAAAAACGTAAAAACTTACAACTTGTCCTCTAAGGCCACGACCATGACAACGCGCTCGTCCTGCGTCTTGCGTCTCGGCAACCACTGCGCGATGTCTCGATATCGGCTTTTCTGTGGCCCTACCATGAATTGATGCAAACTGTTTTCGTTACCGTAAACTATAGTTTTCTCTCTTCCAATCGCATTGACTATGAGCAGTATATCTGACAGTTTTCGGTAGCAAAAACAGTTTGCATCTACTCATGGTAGAGCTACAGCTCGTCGTCGCGATGTCGTGGAGGTGTGTCTTCATACGATCGCTTTCCCTATCGCTTTCCCTTTCTTTTTCACTTTTATCTGACGCAATCAATAGCGCATGCCATAGCACATGCGATATCTTCTCAAAAAAACGTCAAATTCTATGGCAGAAAATTGAACGTAAAAGTGCACAGTTTTATAGGCAATAGATATTGCAAGCATTTGAGGCAAGTTGACTTGAAAGTTGAAAGAGAAAGCGCGCGGTTTGGAGGCAATATTGCATGCATCTGACTCAAGTTGACTTGAAAGTTGAAGCGGCTCGGTGAAGACAGACCAAGACCATCTCCGTTATCGAGTGGCTTGTTAAGTTATGAGCTGAGCAATAAAATATAGATTAATATTGTATTAAATAACTAGCGGCCGCCCGCGGTTTCACTCGCGTGGTTCCCGTTCCCGTGGGAATATCGGGATAAAAAGTATCCTATGTTTTAATCTAGGCTATCTACTATCTGTGTGCCAAATTTCAAGCAAATGCCTTCAGCAGTTTTTGCGTGATTGAGGAACAAACATCCAAACATCTAAACATCCAAACCCACAAACTTTCACATTTATAATATTAGTAGGAAGTAGGATTAATTAACAAACAGCTCACAGGTCCAACAAATTACTTGTTTATATCTATTAGTCAATTGGCAAAAACAATTTTGAATGAATTTAACGATAACGATACTGTTCTAAGTTATAACGATAACCGTTAAATGAAGGTTGTTACATTATTGTTATCATAACAGTGCTATTTCAGGAAAAGGTGTTTTCGGACCGCGATTAGAGTCAGATGGTAAAAGACATTATGTTATATTGGATTGCTTTTGAAGGGCGCTAATAGCTCGTAGTATGGATGAACGAAATTAAGTAAAAAAAAAAGGTTTCCTATGCTGTCATAGGAAACCTTTCTAAATTGTAAATCGTTTTTCGTTTAAAATTGTGTATTAGAATTTCAATATTAAATAAAATTCACCGCGGCTCCACTTTCGGTCAAACAACAGCCTTTTAATTTTTGTTTTGATTGATTTTCATAATTTATAGAAAAAGTCCCAAAGTGAGATAGCCAGTTCCTCGGTAGTTGATTCGAAGCATGTAATAATATAGGGTAACGAAACTTTATCTGAACTGCGGGGCTAATCAAATGGCCACTTTTCTATTCGTTCGCTAACTTAAAAATTAAAAATAAGCCATAAACTCCAAAATTACGTGTCGTAGGCTTGTCAATTCCATACAATACAACAACGTCTGTGATTTACATAAGCTTGCGACGTGTGACTTGATCGTTTAATTGCTTATTTTTAAGCTTTAAGTTAGCGAACGAATAGAAAAGTGGCCATTTGAGTAGCCCCCCTGGGGGTCTATTATGAAAAGTTTAATGCGATAAACGCAGCTGCATCCGTGCTTCGTTTTGATTGTTTCCTATTACAAATCGCGAGATTGTGTGAGTTTGAGAGTTTCTCTCTAGCGTATCCGACATCGTTGGATTAGTAGTCTATGGACTACGATAGCCAAATTCAAAATGTTTGTTATAACTACAACCAACGAACTGCGGACGACTATCGTGGCCAACGTTGCGACGACGACTAACGAACGTTAACGACAACGACTGCGTTACGCAATTGCGTACGTAATTTTGGTAATAGGCCCCCTGATTTGCAAGAGATGATAACATTTAACAAGGCGTTTGTCCCCATATTGACATTAAAATAGTACAAACAGCAAACAGGATCATTTTCAGGATCACTCGCATACATATCAAAAGCCACATCAATCTTCCGATGACACAGCCTAGCCACAAGCAGCGTCCCAACTCCCGACCGATAAACACTTGATTAAATTAAAACCGGACCGGTCCGCCTGATTGATTTACGGCGCCGGACCGGCCGTCCGGCACGTCTACGCGTGCCACCGTTTAATTAATTTACCGGACTGTACCGATCGGGACACGGCGCTTTTTTTAACACGCGACGGTATTGTTAACGGTTAATTCTGTTGTTTGTTAGCATTTGTGGGGTTGTGTTGCTGTTAAAGGTTAGTCTTGTGGCCTATTATTTTTTCGAATGTTACAATACGTTTTTATCATCTTAACATGCACCATCTACAATATGCAGTTACCTATGCACCACGATATTTTTAATGATACTACGTTTTAAGTGAGAGACAATCATAGAGCACCTCTACTTATAGTTTGTAACGTAGACACTTTAGTAGGCGTATAATATTATTTATTACTAGCTGATGCCCGCAACTTCGTACGCGTGGACTCTATGACTCCGGGGTACTCATATAAAGTCTTCCAGGTATTCCAGATTTTCTATTTTTATACCTCAACAAAAAATTCACATCAGGCCTAACAAATTTTGCTAAGGTGTCATTTTTTGTATTTTGTATAGTTTAGCTGGACCATTATGGTTCCACATCAGGTGTTCCAGATCTTCGAATTTTATACCTCAACAAAAAATGCTCATCAGGCTGAACAACTTTTGCTAAGGTGTCATTTTTATATTTTGTATAGTTTAGCTGGACCATTATAATCATAATAATCATAATCATCATTTATTTCAGGCAACAGAAATATCGTTTACAATATTAGGCCCATATAATAAATACCTTACAAACTAACATACATAATATATTATATCTTAACTAATTTACACGTAAAGAAGGCGGCGACGTGTTACGCAACGCAGTGTCCGGTAGCCGACCTCGAAACCGGCGGATTATGGTACCGCATCAGCGGGGCTACTCAAATGGCCACTTTTCTATTCGTTCGCTAACTTAAAAATTAAAAATAAGCCATAAACTCCAAAATTACGTGTCGTAGGCTTGTCAATTCCATACAATACAACAATATCTGTGATTTACATAAACTTGCGACGTGTGACTTGATCGTTTAATTACTTATTTTTAGGCTTTAAGTTAGCGAACGAATAGAAAAGTGGCCATTTGAGTAGCCCCCCAGGTGTTCCATTTTCCAAAATCATTATACCCTAAACTATGCCCAGGCTTAACAGCTATATAACAAAAAATGATTCATTCGAATCCGTTCAGTATTTCCGGAGATTAGCGTGTTCCAACAGATAAACAGACAAACAAACAGACAAACAGACACACTTTTTTTTTTAAATTCTTAATCTATTACTATGTCTCCATCGCCCCAGATATTTATTTTTGAAATATATGTAATGTACAGACGTTTTATTATATGTAAGGATCTGTGGTCATTTCAACAAGGTCACATTGTGACATGGAGGTAGTAAAATTAATAGCATTACTGAGGCTATAATACTTATAGGTATTATAGGAAATAAGTGATCTGAATTCCAGTTCGTTAGTTTGAAGACTAACAAAAATATTAACTACATTTCATACACTAACCACGGAAAATTTATCCGTCAAAGCGTTTAATTTGTCTTTATGTATTCAAAATAAAGCTGTCACATTTTTATCTATTATTCTCAAACAAACGCTTACGTAATCAGAAACAAATTGCTGAAAGAAAACCACTCAACCTAAGCTACATTAATAACCAGTATCATACTTCCATGTCACAAAACTCTAACAAAGTGCATGTTTAAACAGAAACAAATTTTAAGCTCGTTAAGTTCTTTGCAAAGGTACTAACAGCGTTGAAACAAAGAGATGCAAAAAGACCAACAAAACGATTTGCTAACTCCCAATTTTATAGCTTACTAGCTTCCGCCCGCGACTTCGTCCGCGTGGATATTAGAGATAATCCTTAGGGAACCTTCAACCAGGTTCCGACCAGCCGTTTTTACGCGATTAGGCGGGTCCCCACCAAACGCGCTGCCTCGCGAGGCAAGACGTTTGCCGTGTGTGGCGGGCCTCGCACGAGGCTGCTCGCTTGGTGGGGACCCGCCTAATCGCGTAAAAACGGCTGGTCGGAACCTGGTTGAAGGTTCCCTAAGGATTATCTCTAATATCCACGCGGACGAAGTCGCGGGCGGAAGCTAGTTTATTACAATAATCAGAATTGGGTTCCCGTTCCTGTTCCCGTCCCCGTTCTGAATCATGTATACCGTGTTGGACTTCAAAATAAATGTTATTTTCGCAATCACCATCCCATAAAACCTCAAGAACGACATCCATATCGATTTTTATGTTTACTTACCCCATTTACCCCCTAAGGGGTTGATTTTCAAAAACACGAAATATATGTTTGTCTATTTATTTTTAGACGCGCTCCTACGAAGTTTAAAGTTGTACTGTCTATTTTATATTCTTTTCCCATACAAAATTTGAATCCCATTTTCACCCCTTTAGGAATTAAATCATGTCCACCGTGTTGGACTTCAAAATAAATGTCATTTTCGCAATCGTCATCCCAGAAAACCCCAATAACGACATCGATATCTATTTTTAGGTTTGTTTACCCCATTGCACCCCCATTTCATCCCCATAGGGGTTGAAATTTTACCAATAACAATATACGTTGCGTTAGATTTCCATCCGTAAGCCTAAATTACAAATTTAGCGATTTTTACTTCCAAAATAAAGGATTATCTTCTAAACACAACTTCATCCCCCTTTTCACCTCCTCGGGGGTAGAATTTTGAAAAAAGCTGAGACACGTATTTATTTATTTTCAATCATCAGCCTAAAGACAAAATTTGAAGATCCTAGCTTCAAAACTGAGGAACTTTCATACAAACTTTCATCCCTTATTTCATCCCTTTAGGAATGGAATTTTCAAAAATCCTTCCTTAGTGGATGCCTACACTGTATAAGGTATCCGTGTGCAAAATTTCAAGTCTCTAGGTTCAGCGGTTTGGGCTGTGCGTTGATATCTCACTCAGTCAGGACTTTGAATTTTATATATATAGATTTGCTAAAAATGCTGAATAGATCATTATTCTTACTATTGTATTAACTCTCTCGAATATTATTTTTATCACTCGAATAATTGCAAACACTCTATCGACTGAGTCATCAAAACTCTCCTACATTTTTTTGTCATTAAACAAACGGTATGTGCCGGCCTAAAAATTGGCCCTCAGTCCCCGGCAGCCCCGCTATTCCTAGCTACGGTAACGGCGGGGCAGGGGGTGCTAAGAATCCCCGGGTGCGGCTCGGCTACCAAAAACGACGATAACTGCACCTGGCAACCTATAACACGCGCACACTAAGGACCGACGCGAAGTTAACCGAGTTGGAAGAAGTTATCAGCAAGGTACACTGGGACATTATCGGGTTATCTGAAGTCCGATCTGAAGGACTCGATAATCCTCAACTCCGGTAACTTGCTTTACTACCGGGAGGGCGACCAACAGTCCCAAGGTAGTGTCGGGTTCATCGTCCACAAGTCCCTTGTCAACAACGTGATTACCATCGGAAGTGTGTCGACCAGGGTGGCGTACCTTATACTCAGAATATCCAAACGGTGTTCGCTGAATGTTATACAGGTTTACGCACCGACCTCGACACACCAAGATGACGAAGTGGAGGCTATGTATGAGGAGATCTCTAAAGCCATGCATAGCTACAAAACCCACTACACTGTTGTGATGGGGGACTTCAATGCAAAGTTGGGGAAACGATGCGGTGATGAGCTGAGAGTGGGGCAATTTGGAGTTGGGCAACGGAATGACAGAGGCCAGATGCTGGCTGACTTTATAGAGAAGGAGAACCTCTTTATGATGAACTCCTTCTTCAGAAAGCCGGAAAGCCGGAAGTGGACCTGGGTCAGTCCGGACGGTAAAGTCAGAAATGAGATAGATTTTATCATGTCGACGAAAAAGCAAATATTCAATGATGTCACTGTGATCAACGCTGTTAAGACGGGGAGCGACCACCGATTGGTACGTGGCACATTGAATATCAACCCAAAGCTGGAAAGATCTCGACTGATAAAATCAACAATTCGACCATTGCCGGCCCATATTCAAAACCCCGAGAGCTTTCAACTCGAACTCCAAAACCGCTTCGAAGCCCTTGAGAACAGCATAGATGTGGACGATCTAAACAACATGGTGGTGGATACTGTCCGTACGGTAAGGTCCAAGCTCTTTAAGACCCGCCGTCCCAAGATAAAGAAACTCTCCGACCACACACTCCTACTCATGGATCAGAGACGTGAAATGAGGCTCCAGAGTTCAGTAGATGCTAATCGTTATCGGCAGCTTAATAGACAGATATCTAAGTCTTTGACGAGCGACCTTCGCCAATTTAATACGAATCGTATTAAAGAGGCTATCGAGCGGAATAAAGGCTCCAAAGTGTTCGCGAGAGATCTGTCTATTAGGCAAAGCCAGATGACCAAGCTGAAAACTGACGACGGACGCATCATTTCATCAAAGCCTGAAATCCTGAGGGAGATCGAGAGCTTCTATGGGCAGTTATATTCCACACCTGTTGAAAGCAAAGCTAAAGACCCCAGAGCCAAGCTTACCCGACACTATACCCAAGATATCCCGGACGTCAGCCTGTACGAGATTAGTATGGCTCTCAAACAGCTGAAAAACAACAAGGCGGCGGGTGACGATGGAATCACTACAGAACTTCTGAGAGCGGGCGGTAAGCCGATACTCAAAGTCCTCCAGAAGCTCTTTAATTCCGTCATCGTCCAGGGCAGAACGCCAAAGACATGGAACATAAGTGAGGTGATCTTGTTCTTTAAAAAGGGTGACAAGTCCCTCTTAAAGAACTATAGACCCATCTCGCTTCTGAGTCATGTCTATAAGTTGTTTTCGAGAGTCCTTACGAATCGTCTCGCTCGCAAGTTCGACGACTTCCATTCTCCCGAACAAGCCGGGTTCCGAAAAGGCTTTAGCACCATAGACCACATCCATACGCTGCGGCAGGTTATACAGAAGACCGAGGAGTATAATGAGCCACTTTGCTTGGCGTTCGTGGACTATGAGAAAGCCTTTGATTCGATTGAAACCTGGGCGGTGCTGCAGTCTCTCCAAAGGTGCCAAGTGGACTATAGGTATATCGAGGTGTTGAGGTACTTATACCAAAATGCCACCATGACGATCCGAGTACAGAACCAGAACACAAATATTATCCAACTGCAGCGTGGTGTGAGACAGGGAGACGTTATCTCTCCGAAACTGTTCACAGCTGCGTTGGAGGACATCTTTAAGCTTTTGGACTGGAAAGGACTCGGCATCAACATTAATGGCGAGTACCTAACACACCTTCGTTTTGCCGATGATATAGTCGTTATGGCTGAGACCATGGAAGACCTGAACACAATGCTCGAAGATCTCCGTAGTGCTTCCCAAAGAGTGGGTCTTAGGATGAACATGGAAAAGACGAAAATTATGTCAAATGCCCATGTTGTACCCTCTCCAGTTCATGTTGGGAACACTACACTTGAAGTTGTTGACCATTACGCATACCTAGGACAGGCAGTCCAGTTAGGTAGGTCCAACTTCGAGAAAGAGATCTCTCGCCGAATCCAACTCGGGTGGGCAGCATTCGGGAAGCTTCGAAAAATCTTCGCGTCCGACTTACCTCAGTGTCTCAAGACGAAAGTCTATGAACATTGTGTGTTGCCAGTGATGACTTACGGCAGTGAAACGTGGCCGCTAACTATGGGTCTCATAAGGAGGCTCAAGGTCGCTCAGCGTGCAATGGAGAGAGCCATGCTCGGCGTTTCCCTACGTGATCAAATCAGAAACGAGGAGATCCGCAGGAGAACTAAAGTAACCGACATCGCTCGAAGGATTGCTCCGAAGGATTGCTCAGCTGAAGTGGCAATGGGCGGGACACATAGCGAGAAGAACCGATGGCCGTTGGGGCAGAAAGGTTCTGGAATGGCGACCGCGCACCGGACGACGCTCCGTGGGTAGGCCCCCGACAAGGTGGACCGACGATCTGGTGGAGGTCGCGGAAAGCCAGTGGATGCAGGCAGCGCAGGACCGATCGTCGTGGAGATCCTTAGGGGAGGCCTATACCCAGCAGTGGGTGTCGTGTGGCTGATATGATGAAACAAACTGAAGATTATGTATCTTCTTGATTTAATGATAAGATGAAAATGATGATAGAAAACATTTTATAATAATTTACATTTCGTCAACTTTTTGAAAGAATAATTTATTATTGTTCTTCTTCTCATGTTTTATCACAATGTTTTTTAAATTCTTTACTTAAGTAACTCCTAGCAATGCTATTAAAAAATATTACCTACATCAATTGACTTGTTGGAGGATAAGAAAACATACTTAATAATTATTTAATGTGATAAAAAATGAGAAGAACTCATGTTTTATCACATCAAAGTTTTTCTTATTCTTTACCTAAGTAACTCCTAGCAATAATAATAATAAGAATTTATTTCAGACAAAGTCCATATGCTAATAGTCGCCGCACAGTTCCGGTTAAGAATAGGACAGTCCCATCTCATCCCGTGGGTATCGTAGAAGGCGATAGAGGGAAGTTTTAGGGACCCGGTGCAGACCATCGCACAAAGGGTCACTCGAATGGCAGCGAGGAAACTGTCAACAACAGCATTCTCAAGGAGGGTTGGTGTCAGGCAGGCGGCCGACACCGTAAAACTTTGCTAAAACCTAATGCAGTATGTATTACATGCTGCGCCGACCCCAATAGTGGTCGTTCTACGAGCGCAAAATTTTATTTTGTGTAGAGCACTACAAATAAATTGGGATAAGGACAGGAGGATGATGATGATGAAGTCCATATGCTAATAAATGCTAATAAAAATGCAAAATGCAATGCTAATAAAAATATGTCTTACTTCAATCGACTTGTTGTAGTAGTGGATGGACACAATATTTTTTTTTTGTTACTGTACTTTATTTATGCACCATTTCCGCGGGGGAACATTGACAAACGTCTGCAATTTTAGTGTTTTCCGCTTTTCCCTTACCTCCTCAATCTACCTACACGTGTATTAGGTACCTACCTCATTCCAAAAGTAGGTAATGTTTAACCGGAAAATGCTACTTTGTCTTAAAGGAAAAACATAAAGAACAGTCATTACCAGAGGGAATAAAAATGATTGTTTATTTTTATTTGTTTTTATGACGAAATTCTGTTCCGATGATTTTGTAGAAAAAAAACAACAAGTAACCAATCATGTAACGTTTTTTTTTTTTTTTTCATTTATTATGGCATCAAACAGTCATATCTAAAGCATTCGATATACATTGTAGACATTGAAAACAAAAAGACCTAGCAGTGCCAAAAATCTAAAGATTATATAAATTTAAAGATTTAGGTTGAGTTGCGGACAAACAAACTTATCAGGCATAATAACTAAATAACTCTTTTTTTTCTTCTTTCTAAGATAATTAGATGATCTAGCAGAAAAAAAATCATAACATTATAACATTTGCGCTAATTTTCGCTTCAGTGTGTGAAATAAATCAAGATCCATAAATTGTTTATTGTACGTGTTGGTGGATCGATAAATAAAACTGTTCCTAGTATACTGCTTACGCAGTCTAGGGGGTGCAAAAAGTGAGACGGTACGTGAGGAGCGTAAACGTAAAGTATTTTAAAATAATGTATTAAATAAATTCTTTCTAAGGGAATAATATCAATAGTCCTCCTCATTTTCTTTCATACAGACTTGAAAACAGAAGGGTGATTTGAGCGGAAATTATTGCAGTTAGTTTCACTTCTATCGTATTTCAAACGAAAATACTAAAACCAGAAAATGACGTCATAACTGTAGTACAATACAACTTCAAAGAGGTACAAAGCGAACAAGTTCTCAACAAATGAAATGAAACTTTGTAAGTCATGATTAACGATCAAATAAATCATAAAGCGTTCCTTCGGTTCCACAATTTATTGCATTTTAATTAGAAACAGACGGAAAGTACGAGCTGAATCTAATTAGTAAGGGTGGTTGCATAGTCGCGTCACGAGCTTTAAGTTTTTACTGTTTTATACCTAGTACCTAAAACTTGTTTTCAGTTGGTATAATGATTTTACGCATTTCTCATGCCTGTTAGAAGCAACGGGGCTATGAGCTATGAGGGACTTGCCCCAAGTGGGCGTACCTACTAATTTTCAAATTTGAGATTTTTGCATTCACAATGCTATTTTTATACAATACTAAATAAATAATATATGTACTAGAAAAAATACGACTCGCACCAGATCAATTCTCAGACCAACGGTTCCAGGGTTCGATTCCCGTCTGAGAATTAATCTGGTACGAGTCGTATTTTTTTTAGTATATTATTTAGTATCGCACCTACTAAACTTCGTACCATGTGCCCAGGTCGACAGGCGGAATCTCTGCCTTCTTTGACCAGGAGCATGCTTAAACCCACTGCTTATGGCGCTGACGAGATTGGGTTGCATAGCAACTGGCCCAATTAAGACTCTTCTCAATCTCAACCAAAAGCTTTTTTTATCAAAATACGTTACGAAACGGAATTGGTTAGGATAGAACTGTTAACAGCCAAAAAATTGACATTCATCATCCCCCTACCCTTATCCCAATTTATTTGTGGTCGGTGCATTGCGTCTTTTCTTTCCATTCCTTCCTGTCACTCGTCATCTCTTCATCCACTCCCTTCACATTCATATCATTTCGCACACAATCCATCCATCTTTTCTGGGGTGTGTAATGTATGACCTAAATTTACATGCACTAACGATCAGAGGATATAATAATATTTCCTATAATTTCATTTGACATACCGATCGAATAATATAACATACGGTTAATATAATTTCACTTGACCTAAATACATGTGATATAAAAATTATTTGACATAATAATCATTTGATCTAATTAACAGATGATATAAAGCACATTTCATATAACATTCATTTACTCTATTCAACATTTAAAATAATTTTATTTGACCTATGATTTAAATGCTATAAAAACAAGCATAGCCAAAAAATATGAAAATATGAAAATGCATCAATCAAAATATGAGCATGCAAGCAAGCATGCAGCATGCAACCAAGCATGCAGCATGCAGCATGCAAGCAAGCATGCAGCATGCAACCAAGCATGCAGCATGCAACCAAGCATGCAGCATGCAACCAAGCATGCAGCATCAAGCAAGCATGCAACATGCATGCAAGCATTGTGGAGAGTGGCGAGTGGTCAAAACACTAACCTAACCTAACCTACTGGTAGGTGCATTAAAAGTTTTTCTTTATAGCGGGGGGCCTCAGGCCCCCCGACCCCCCCGAGCAGAGGGGCCAGCCCCCCTGCACCCCCCGGCAAGCATTTTGCAAGCAAGCAAGCATACAGCATGCAAGCAAGGATGCAGCATGCAAGCAAGCATGCAGCATGCAAGCAAGCATGCAGCATGCAAGCAAGCATGCAGCATGCAAGCAAGCATGCAGCATGCAAGCAAGCATGCAGCATGCAAGCAAGCATGCAGCATGCAAGCAAGCATGCAGCATGCAAGCAAGCATGCAGCATGCAAGCAAGCATGCAGCATGCAAGTAAGGATGCAGCATGCATGCGAGCATTGTGGAGCTCCGCTGCGAGTGGTCAAAACACTAACCTAACCTAACCTACTGGCAAGCTACATGCATTCTAAAATTCAAAATAAAATTCAAAATATATATAATCTAAATGTACATGAACTTAAAAACTCAGTGGTTGAATGGTTAAAATCTTTATGTTATGACGACACTGAATTACTATTGAAGTCTTTGTAATTTTAATTCCATTTATGTTAATTTTATACAAACACACCCTCTCTACACACACTCACTCACTTTCACTTCACACACCATGAGAGGATTCACTTAACACTTACTTGTAATTTTGGCAAAATTTCATTATTATAGTTTTGCGTTGAACTATTGCATTAACATGGTTCCAATTTAGAGCGCTGCACCTGAGATACAGTTTTCACTAGTTTGGGTGCAGATGTCATTTTATAGTACTATGATGTATAGTTTAATAAGTAACATGTAATATAAAATTGTAATTTTTGTTGCCAATAAATTATTATTATTATTATTATTATTATTATTATTATTCTTGTATGCTTGCTTGCATGTCTAGTCATTGTTATGTTATAATATATGTATGCTATTGATGTTATTACATTAAAAATTAGTGGATTTGAAAATTAAGCAAGCATCATACCTCTCTATGTATTTATGTGTTGAATCTAATTTAAAATTGAAAATCATTTCAAATTTAAAAGGTGTACTCGTATTTTGTCAATTTAATTTAAAATGGTAAGCAATATTTAAGTACTTACAGTAATTAAATTTCATTTTTTTGAATGTTTAATTCAACAAAATTACTTACATGGGTACATGAGAATTTCAGTTCGATTGTTATTAAATTTGTTGGTTAGTTGGTGAGAATTTTGTATTCATTATACTATTTTTTCTTTGCGATTAAGTAATTATTTAGTATGGTCTAGTTATACTTTACTCTAGACACAGATTTTATAATTTTACTCTTTAGATTCGATTGTTTCTTTTGTTTGTTCGGTTTCTAATTTACAATTATAATGGAAACCTGTTATTGGCCTTAATTCTAAAATTATTTAGCGTAAAAATTTATGTAACGCTGTTGGTTTCGTGCAATAAATAAAATAAAATAAAATAAATCATAATAACAAAAGCTAGTTATTTCTATTTTATAATAAAAGTTGATTATAACATGTAAAATTAGATCAAATGATATGTTTATGAAATGTAAGTTAAATAAAAAAGCAATATATCAAATGATACTTATGGGATATAAACGTTAGAGCAAATGTAAATACGGCAAATAATAACGATGACAAATGAATAATAGGTTAAATAAAATTTATGTCATTTATTTTTAGGTCAAATAAAAATTAGATGAAGTCAACGTTAGTGGCATTGAAATTAGATTAACTGTTTTTATGGCAACCGAATCGCACCCTCTTTTCTGCGGTCTTCCTCTTACTTTCCAGCCCTCAACATCCATATCCATTACTCTTCTAGTAAGATGCCTTTCATCCCTTCCCATAACATGCCCAAACCAAGCCAAATTGTCAAGTTAATTTTAACTTAGCTATTTGCCACCTAAGCTGCTGACGGCTTTTCTAGCGCGGTTGGTTTGTGAAACTCTACAATAACTCCAAAATGATAGATTTCTTGTCACCCCTTCGCGTGGCCAAGCCGTGACTGTAAAACCAGCCTAACATTGTGAAGTATGACCGGTAATGAAGAATTTACGATCCGTGGATGACGTCTGCGGCGTGCAGTCGTAAAAATTTAAAGTAGGTTGGGATGAAGAGAAATAAATGCTGAAACGCTCGTGTCCATCAAACAGTCTTTTCATTTACAGCCCCATCAAAATACCGACATCGAGTGAAATAAACTTTTTGACATTTTAATACATTTGATTTCAAAGTAACTGGGCCATGATATTAATTAATCAAAATACAGTGATCGGGTGGAGAATAAACGCTAAAGCTTCTAGAGATTAAAGACTATTATGAAAGACTTTCAGAGATATTATAGATGACGAATTTACGCTAAGTATTTTATAAATGAAATAAAGGTATGTACATAATATTTCCAATACCATAGAGTTCTTATTTACTACAATAAAATTGATTAGTAGCGTGCTGCACGGTACTTCCCCGGAGACCAGAAAAAGTGATTGTAGTAGCTTTCAACTCTTATATGAACCATGAAGTATAATATAGAACGGTATTTTATTTATGATAATGGAAGTGTAAATAAATTAATATTTTCTTTATCACAAACTATTCCTATTACTTATTGCACATTTTTCTGACAACACACTTGTGTCTGATAATACGTGTGTTTAAAGTCTCCCCTAAATATTGGTAAATTGATTATTAACATTAACGCTATTGATAAATGATATGAGAATGAGAATTAGTAGACAATACATGGTGCTCGGCAAGTTAATCTTGTTTGATTGATTATTCCATAAAAACCACCCAGCCCATCAACCTACTATTCACAACTTTTATTTAATGATTGAATACAGTCAAGCCAATTAGCAATTCTATATGTATAAGGTATTTAAACAAAATAATTATTCACGACACACCATTCACAAAAATACCGCCATACCACTTTTAATTTGAGGGGTCGGAAATTCCAAACAGACGAGCGATCTTTTGCGTAATACTAATGAAGTTTCGAAATCGCGCGTTTTGGCAGCTGCAGAATCGGACGGATGGCTAGAGGCGTCGCGGTAGGGAGGAATGAGCACTTTAAAATTTATCGAGTTTTCGTGTTTCG
Source organism: Agriphila tristella (assembly GCA_928269145.1). Lineage (NCBI taxonomy): Eukaryota > Metazoa > Arthropoda > Insecta > Lepidoptera > Crambidae > Agriphila > Agriphila tristella. The sequence continues at coordinate 25,598,863 of OV743439.1, forward strand.
CTCCCGCCATCGCAACATCGAGTTAGGGATGGGCAATGGGAGCAATTTTGAGAATTTCGCTGTTCAGGAACCAAGAATGGAAAATTTAGTACTTACTTAAAAATCAAAAACAGTGCGTGGGAAAAAGTTATAGTTACCGATCAAGGGCCCCATTTATGGCCCCAGTAACGCTACAGCCTCTTTGGTTTTATCTTTTGGTCTATTTCCGTCTACATTCTAAATTCCAGTATTTTTTTATAAACATTTGTTTGTGACTTAGTTGCCAATAAAAAAGCATCAGGACTGGACGTGATCTTTTCTCGGTAGTGCTCAAACCTCATCAGTTAAAACTAGTTAAATCTGCTATAAATACTTATGATAACTAATTATAAGCTAGATTCCATCTTAATGATAGATTAAAAAGCCGATTCCTGCGTTGACGTTGACACCACCTTGATCGCCACCTGTGGTGGCAATATGAACTAAAATAAACAAAATTGTAAGAGAACAATAAGCGATACGGCCTGTCCATATACCATGATTAGACATTGGATTTTATGCATTTGCATATGAACATATTTCGTTTATTAGCGAATGATAGGTCGGGAGCTTTTTAAGCCAGCCTCTGTTTAAATCAATAAAAATATTGAAAACAATGATTAACCTACTCAATGTCATTTCTACCTCAATATCAGAAAAGATTTGCGAAAAAAGTAGACGCTATTTTTCGTAAAAACCCGAATCTTGAAAACATGCGGAACATTAATGCCTACATCAACGGTCCTACACTGCCTAAACAGGTATCTCCAGAAATGGCGCCAAATTTTAAGTTTTGTCCAATGACGTCAGTTGATGTAGAGGGGTTGTTTTCGGCGTGCATGTACAAATCGGTACTGGGTGACAAATGTCACAAACCACTTGAAAATTTTGAAAAATACTTAATTGGATATTTCCATAGAAAAGTACATAATTATATATTTCCACATTTTAAGATTTTTTCGCGTTTTTGTAACGTCTTTAATTAAATTAAAATATATAAAATAAAAATGGTTTTTTGATTTTGCATTGTGCGTATTTTGAGCATATTAACAGTTTTTAATGTTTATTTTGGCTTTTTTTAGTGCATTGCATGCATATTTTGGCACTTTGTTAGTGCATATAATCCGATGTCTAATTCCTAAGCCCCTCTACAGTTTACAAAGTGTGCACATCCCTAACATGTCCCCTATTGCGGTGTTTGATGCGGAGACTGCGAATGCGTTTACCGTGTGCCCGTAGGCTTCGGGTTCTAAATTCAAAGTTTGGAATTCAAAAGTTCGCAAACTATACTTTTTCGAATGTTAGGAGAACTTTTGTTACAAAACTTTTTGGTTAGCGGATCATAAAAACTTTATGCCTGTATTCTATTCTGTTATTTTTTATAGTAATTTGCACTTTTTGCTTAGTTTCTGGTTTGTTTTAGAAGGAAATCATTTTTTGTTGAAACACGAAATCTGCAGCGAATCAATATTTTTTTTATTGATTCACTACCCGATAACCGACTGCTGACGACACGAAATAAAAAAAAAGCTGATACGCAACAGCAAGCTATTAACAAATGTATCCAAACCATAATACCTTAAATAAAAGTGCTGGCGCCGAATGTCCATGAATGGGCAGTTGATGGGTAGTTTCCCCGTAACGATGGGGTAGGAGACGCAAATAAAGATTTATTCGGACAATGTCGGTTAATTGCGCAATGACAGTTACGGTTAAAAACGCCGCAGTTCGCTAATGAGCGGTGTAACTGCGAAAAAATTGTGGTTGTTGTGCGTTTTTTGGCGTAAATATTGCATTGCAATGATCAGTCTTGCGTATGGTATTTTTTTTTAATAAATGAGAAGAAATCAACCAGTAACATTTGACATTCCTATAATTTATTCTCGTTTCTCTTATATTACCAACCAAACGCTATTTTTGTTTCAAAAAACTGTGTACCATGTTAAAGTATGATTTCATCATATGATCAATCTGATGTTAAGAAATTACGATATTCTTTCCATTAGAACCGATAATTCGTCTCAGATAATCTCAATTACCAATACCAATGGGCGTCTACCAATAATCTGCATTTGCAAACAGGTCTCGTGTCTGAAAAGTCGCCGGCCTGCTCGTTAGCGACCTGCAAACAAATTTGATTACCTAACGAGGTACAGGGGAGTTAGACGTAGACGCGGCTAACATTTGAAGCCTTGTTATGCCAATTTGAACCTTATCACAGAGGGAGAAGCTATGGGGTAGAAGACCAGACAGTATGAAAACTTAGAAACAAGCTGGACGTTTGAACTTAGGATAAATGTCGCTGGTGCTTTGCTTTTATTATCTTGAATCGATTGATATGTTTCAATCAAAACACAAAATATCTTGTTACCAATAAGGTTAATGTATTTTTGCACAACTAGATCTCACTCAATTTCATTTGAGTTTGCAAAAACGAGAAAATATTTTTCACTCTTCACTTTGTACCAACAATATTGTTATTTGTCACTGTAAAACATTATGAAAACGCTATCATTATTATAAATTTTACTAATGTTAGTCTTTACACTCTAAATAGTCATGCAAGTAGTAGTACATGTGGATGAATTAATCTTTGATCTGCAAGCAATCCAAATATGGCATGATGACTAAACAACTTGATACAATCAAATCTGATGGCATTTGAGATTTTTCAATAATAGTATTATGTTTTGTACCACCAGCTTGACATTTCAAAACACATACCTACTTAGGTAGGTACAAATTTAAATTGCAATCTCAAATATACGGTACTATATAAATCTATTAATTGTTTTAAGTACTTATTCCGACTTCGCCCCCAATGTATGTATACTAATGAAGCTCTACAAACATGATCTACTTAATTTATATTAACTAAGACAATCAGCCTACTTGAAGTATGCTTTCTATAACAATTCATACTGTAATTCCCCATTCATTGTGCCCAAAACAACTCTCAGACAATTCCGAGCATGACACAGCCTTTGATATTACAATGGAACATCTGTAAATGATGTTACAAAGCCAGGCGAATCGTCTTCGTTAACTTTAAGTTGGTAATTTACAATGATGTCAACGTTATTGATATAACAGCAATTGAAATAAAAGATAATACCTACTTTTTATCCCCTTTATACGCACAAAAATTTCACAGTGTTCTAATAAAGGTCTTGCAACTCGAAATATTTTATAGGACAGAGAAAGTCAAGTGAAGATGTTAGTAAAAGACATGTCCCATCGCGCCTATGTCATTTGCCCCACCATTCTCAAAAAATGAAAGTCTATCGCGTCTTAATCAAAGTAGTATGTCAGAGTAGTTATTTTTCTCTAGAATCAGATTGATAATTATTTTCTGCATTAAAAAGTGGGTTAAAAAGTGGGATTTTTAAGATAAAACGCTTTTAAATCACAATTTTTTATCATTAGAGTACTATTTACTTACATTTTTTCACAAAATACTTCAGAAAACAATTCTCTAAATATAAAACAATTCTTGATACCTAAATAAAATGTAATTAGCAATTTTTAATTATGAAAGTAATTAAATAAAATAAAACTGGGGCAACGCTGGGACATCTCCTTTAACTCAAATTTTGATAATACTTAATTATAGAAGAACAGTAATAGGATTACTATTTATAAATTATTATAAATTAAATTACTATTTTTCAATCATCACAAACAAAAAATATCCATCAAGACCCAAATTGATCAATTCAATATTTTTTGGGTTCTTTTCAGGCGTGTTAGATTTACTGGCAATACTATAAAACTGATGGGTTTGTTATTCATTCTAGGCAGATTAACATAAAGTTAATTACACTTTCTCAGTAAATTAATTATAAAACAAGAAGTTCAAGGGAAATTATGATGGTGCACCTTCAAATGACTATGAAATGAATTCTCAACATGTCTCGTGTATGAAAGTAGCCATTGTTTAATTGTATGGTGAGCGCGCCTCCGTTCTCATACGGAAGTTAAAGATACACATTAACGGAAGAAAAATGAGAAAGATCATTATTTTTATATCTTGATTCAAACGCACAATTAATTAATAAGCATTTATTCAAGATGCAACAAAGCAAATACACTTCACGTTACAATATACGGGGAGAGAGAGAGAGAGAAGGTCTGTGCCTCTCAGTTAGGGATACCACACTCTCCCGCACTTAATAGAAGATACATTTAATGTACTTATGAGACTTACAACTTATCTAATGATTATTATAGGTGCCACCACCACAAGTAGCTATAATCTTCTTTTACTAGGATAGTTACATTGACTGTGCCACAATAGCCCAACGCATTCTATACTTAATATAATTAGTACCAAATAATTATGTAAGATTAAATTAAAACAACTTAAGAATTTAATTATTCATCTATTGATTGAGAACAATCTATTATTTGATTGACATGACGTTTCCACTGGGCTCCATCTACTTCAATGATATATGTGATGCCTGGTACAGATTGCCCAACTATTAAACCCTGAACCCAAGGCTTGTTTCCCTTTCGATAATCTTTTACCATAACTTTTTGTCCTACCACAAATTGGACCTTTCTATTAGAGTGGTTTTTGTTTTCTAACTTGCTCTCCACTTCCTCGCGTAAAGGTGGCGGACGCAGTAAGCTAAATCTATTCCTCAACTCCCTTCCTAACATTAATCTAGCCGGTGTGATGCCAGTGGTGCGTTGAGGAGTATTTCTATAATCCATTAAAAATAAATTTATTGCATTTGACATGGAGTGGCCATTTTCTACAATTTTTTTTATGATGGATTTAAAGGTTTGTACAAAACGTTCTGCCGCCCCATTGGTTGCAGGGTGGTATGGAGGTGTAAATGTATGTCTTATCTGGCTTACCCTACAAAATTCTTTGAATTCGTCACTCGTAAATGAGCGCCCATTATCGGTCACTAAATGTACTGGGAACCCAAAAATAGAAAATAATTTTTTAAATATTTCAATTGTTCTCTTAGAGGTGATATTGGACATTTCAAATACCTCTGGCCACTTTGAATAACTGTCAACAATCACTAAATACATTTTATTATAAAAAGGGCCTAAAAAATCTGCATGTATTCTATACCAAGGGGTAGGTGCCACTGGCCACGGTTTATGTGTTTGAGATGGGTTTTTACTGTTTTGTAAACAAACTAAGCAATTTTTTACTACATTTTCAATATCTGTATCCATTTTGGGCCACCAAAAATAAGAACGAGCAATTTCCTTCATGCGGACCACTCCAAAATGGCTTTTGTGTAGTTCGTTAAGCACTGCTTCTCGAATTGGTAGGGGTATTACAATACGGTAACCCCAGAATATACACCCCCTATCCACATTCATCTCATTACGTCTTGTATAAAATGGAATTATATCCTTTGAAACATTTTTTTGTTCGGGCCACCCATCAGTCAGGTAACGTATCAGATTTGTAAGAGTCAAGTCTTTCTTTGTTTCTTTTTGTATTAATTTCCAATTAAGTATTTCCAGTTGGGAGTCATTCACATGATAAATATTGCTCATATTACAATTCTCTAATAAAGGATGTAAATTATTATCTTCACATTTATTTTCTATTACATTTCTAGAAATATAATCTGCCGGATTAACCTTAGATTTGATATGTCTTACCTTATAATTAAATGCAGACAAAAATATTGCATAATGTTGTAATCTTTTAGCAGCCATTTTTGGAATGCTTTTTGATGGTCCAAATATTCTAACTAAAGCTGCATTGTCTGTTTCAAGTTCAAAATATCTACCATATAGGTAGTTATAGAATTTAGATATTCCAAAGATGACTGCCATAGCTTCTTTATCTATTATTGCATATCTTTTTTCTACATCATTTAATTTTTTGCTTGCATAAGCAATTGGCTTAATTACACCATCTTTGCTTCTGTTTGACAATACTGCACCTAACCCTATATCTGATGCATCTGTGGTCAAAATTAGAGGTAAATCTGGGTCATAATGTCTTAAGTTATTGGCTGATGCCAGCTGTTTTTTTATTAATTGAAAAGCTTTGTCACATTGAGGTGTCCATTGAAATTTGTTTTTTTTTGTACATTCATACAATGGAGTTATTACTGTAGCCATATTTTTTAGAAAACGGGAATAGTAGTTTATCTTTCCCAAAAATGATTTAAGTAAAGTTAAGTTAGTTGGTGTTGGTGCATTTAATAATGGTTCAATATTAGATTTAATTATATTTATTCCATTTTTATCTACTTTATATCCAAATACCTCTAAACTTGTCACAAATAACTTGCATTTTTCAGGTTTCAACTTGAATTCACATAATTGTAGTTTTTTGAGAACTTTAGACAGTGTTTCTATTGTGTCTTGTAGGTTTTTTCCTTTAATGTAAATGTTGTCTATGAAAACAATGGTATCGGGTATGTCTTTTAACTTTTGAGACATTAAACGTTGAAAAGACCCAGGTCCCGAACTAACTCCGTAAGGGAGATAGTTATATTTATAAGTTCCTACTTCTGTGACTATTGTAGTACAATCCTGGCTTTCTAAACTAAGGGGTGCTTGTAAGTATGCTTCTTTTAAATCAAGTTCACAATAAAATTCTCCATTTTTTAAGGTATTCAATATATCATCAACATGAGGTAAGGGAAAATGATCAATTTCTAAAACAGGATTTACGGTTAGCTTGTAATCACCACATAGTCTCACAGAACCATCTGGTTTTAAAATAGGTACTACTGGAGTTCCCCAATTACTATGTTCAACTGGTGTAATTCTTTTATTGTATAATAATCTTTGAATTTCTAGGTTTACCTTATCTCGGAGTGCATACGGGACCCGTCTTACAGGAAGGCACTTTGGTTTTGCATCAGTCTTCAATTTTAGTGTTATAAACTCGCCCTTAAAATTACCCCAGCCCGGGCTGAAAACTTCAGGATACTTATTTTTTATGTGTTGTTGTGCACCTGAAATAGTAGTTGGACAATCTGTAATAGTTTGTACTTTATGAGTTTCTACTAGTACATTTAATGTAGGCGGCCATAATTTTAATTCATTGAGCCAGTCTCTACCGATGATGTTGGGCGAGTCATTTTTTACCACAAATATGTTGAGTTTTTTTTTAACATTATTATATTTAACTGGGATGTCAGTTACAATACCTAATGGTTGGGTTAAGCTTTGATCAAAATTCCTAAAAACCACATTACACTTTTGTATTTTGTATGAATTTAAATAGTTTTCTTTATCTTTAATAGAAATTACAGTGACTTCAGAACCAGTATCTAGTTGGAAGGATAAGTTGTGATTATCGACATTTATTGTTATGTAATGCGGGGGTATCCTACTTACAGTTTGGGAATAAGTTTGATATTCAGTATAAGGATTTTCCTTTATTTTCTCCTTTTCATTTTCATCTCCTTCCTCGACATGGGCTTCTAATATATTGGTTTCTCTTGTTCTCATTGACTTCCTTGAGCACATTTTAAAAATGTGTCCTCGTTGGCCACACTCGGAGCAGAACTTCATTTTTAAGGAGCATTCACTTTTAATATGATTATTCTTCCCACAACAATAGCACTTATTTTCCCTAGATTTCTCTGGAACTCTTGTTTTTTTTATTGGTTTGAATATCTTTTTGTTGATGAAGACTTCACTTACTTCTTGTGCATTGTCTGAGTGGAGTAATGCAGCTTCCACTGTTTGCGCCACTTCAATACACTTGTCCAAGTTCATTTCCATGGAGCTTTTCATTAATTCAAATTTTATGATTTTAGAGGTTACCCCATCTATCAGTTTTTCTTTGATCTGATCATCAGAGTCCTTAAAACCACATTTTGCTGCGAGTTTTTTTAGTTCCAAAATATATTCTTCTATTTTTTCATTTGGTAATTGATTTCGTTGTCTAAATTTTGCTCTCTCTAATACAGTTGATAATGTTTTCACGTATTTATTTCTTAACTTGTTACATATTTCTTCAAACGTCAATTTGTTCGGTTTAATCGGTGCGCATAAATGTGTAAGTGTTTCATACACTTTCGAGGTTAATCTAGTTACCAAGAGTGGCACCTTTTTTTCATCACTGATTTCATTGAGAATGATGTAACACTCCAGTTGTTGTTCGAAGGCTTCCCAGTTATCGCCGTCAAAAGGTTTAATTTCACCGAACGTAGACATTCTTTTTTGTCCAGTTTTGATTTTGTAGTATTCACTTAGGATTTTTCGTAATTCTCCAATGCTCGATTCAGGTTCAAACTGTAAGTTTTCATCCACTAGTATTTGAATTAATTCTTGTTTCGTACATTTATATATATACGTGAGTTTACCTAATTTTACTTGAGTTGGATTAGACATTTATTTTTATTTGTAAATTTGTAAACGGCGTGAAACAGATCATATAGACAAATAGTCAAAATGGCGGCGCGGACGGCGCGGTGAAGGAATACAACCGCAATGACCGTCTTGCACGAAGTTCACTCCGAAGCCCGCCGGCAAAGAAATTTATTTCTTTCTTCTGCACAATTTGTTGGTTGTTTATTGGAGGTTTTTAGATTTTAATGCACTGTGGCGTTCACTTTCTCGTCGCCAAGTTTTATATCTTGATTCAAACGCACAATTAATTAATAAGCATTTATTCAAGATGCAACAAAGCAAATACACTTCACGTTACAATATACGGGGAGAGAGAGAGAGAGAAGGTCTGTGCCTCTCAGTTAGGGATACCACAATTATGAACTGTGTATTTGGGGTTCCGTAAACCTACTTTCTGTTTTAATTTAATTCAAATAAGATGAATAAATAATGAAAAAATATTAGAAAAAATCGGCTCACCCGTACCAACTCAGACGGGATGCTACGGGTGAGCCGATTTTTTCTAATATTTTTTCATTATTTATTCATCTTAATATAAAAATAGCATTGTGAATGCAAAAATCTAAAAGTTTAAAATTAATTTAAATAAGTTCAATTCGTGTCTATTTAATGTATTTATGAACCCATACTTAAAGTAAAACATTTTTTTTCATACATTTGATGATCTTTATAACTTTCAGTCGCTACTAGTCGTAATTAACATATTATTGTGTATTGTTTTCAAAAGCAATGGATTACATACAGGGTCAATTAGATTAATTTCATGACACATAGGTATTCTGAAAACCACGTAAATGGCTGGAAAAACGTAGTGAATTTTTCAAAATTCAGAGGCACAAATTCATTCCTAAGTACCTGTTCAAAATAAATAAGAAACATCGTATTTTGCTTGTGCTGTGACTTGGACAGACGGATTGGGAAAGTATGTATGTTTACGGGTCATGGTTACATCTCCTATCATGTAAGGATATTTATCACCTTTGTTAAAAGAGTAATTTGCTTGAAAAGTAAAAAATAAAAGGCTCTCTTGTTCAACTACAGAACTCTTAAATGTTGGAGTCAACTACACAATGACAGCTATTGTGGACCACTTGAGCCTCATTAGGAAGAAAAAAACAATTAAGCTGAATACACCTGGAGAACTAAATAATGTGCGGTTAATTACACTTCCCATAATCTCTATTAAGAAGGCAGTAAAAGTGATATTCCTCTGCCTTTTCATGTGTGGATACTAAAGCTGTATTGTTTTTCCATCCTCGTACATACGTTCTAGCACTAGAGGCTATTCCTTTATGAGTTTTCTGATCTTTAATCCGATGGTGAATGGCATTGTTTATAATATCACCTACGGCCAAAGAACAGTTGTTCATTGTCTGTACAATGGCGGCTCGGTACAATGGAATCTTATGCGTTTCCTCTGATGTGAATGGGAAACTAGACGACAGATAGCTTTAATACATTTTTATATTAGGTTCGTTGGAATTGTTATGAAAAGGGAATTTTATTAATTGGAATTTTATTATCGTATTTAGAAGGTTTTCATTAAACTCATCAGTTTTAGAAACTACTTTTTTTTGTTGTTGAGATAAATAAAAATTACAAATATTAGACAGATTACCTACAACTTATTAAAATAAAAGAACGTTACATAATCTTTTTACTAATCTGTGATCCAATCCTGAAATAAGCACGAGAAAAGTAGAGCCACACATTTCGTAGCAAGAAACAGTGTCGACTAAATCACACTTAACTCGCGGCACTTCTGAAAAGTGATCGTAAATAGAATGGGGACGTAAAACGGTTGTTTTTTTCTCCGGGGCGGTTTAAAGAATCGCTCTGTACCGCTCATAAATCTCTATAATAGGAATCTTGTAGTTTTCGGACTCGTGGACTACGCAAAAGTTGACAGTAAGCTAACCTTTTTAGGGTTCCGTAGTCAATTTAACAAAGTACCCTGTTTCACCGTCCGTCCGTCCATCCGTCCGCTGCTTAGCTTAGAGGCCCTTAGCGCTAGAAAGCTGTGATTTGGCATGAATGTGTATATTCACCACCATTCCCTACATATAAATTGGTGATGAAAAGAAATTTCGTCAATCTCATAATGCGGGGTGTCGTTGTATAGGTATGTTAAAAATATTTAAGATTTATAAAGACTTTTTTCCAATTTACCGTTTGCAAAATATTAATTTTGTTAGAGTTGCTTTTGGATCGTCAATCTCAAATAATGGTCGATCAACTCATAAATATTGGAAACATTTTCTTTGGTGGAAAGGTAATTGGGCATTTAGTTCTGCATTTGACCTACGGCGTACACAAACGAAATAGGGCTAGGTATGTAGATAAGTAAATAAAGCCAATACAAACGTTTATTATGCTTGTATTGTACCACACATTTTCACAATGCTGAAGGCAAGAACTTCTGTTTTATTAACAAAAGTTTAATAACATTAAACATAATTATACTCACACTCAGAGGACTTGTCCGGTTTCCCTATGACAAGTACGGGTAAGCGCCCCCGGACCCTCAGCCTCCGCTGCTGCAACCTCTCAACCCCCCCGCAGCAACGGTGTCCTTTTTGTACCCTGATCCGTCCCATTTTTACACACTCCTATACCCACCTCACATCCCTATCCTAATCCTATTCCTTCCCCTCCGCTAAGCTAAGGTCTGCCGTGCCGATGGCTGCATGGCTAGGGGCGTGCCTAGTCATAAGCGTGCCACCCTGGAAATTGGTGCCCTCCAGGCGTAAATAGCCTTACCACACACGCGGGGCTCTGTGTGGTGGACAGTTGTCTTTCCCTAGCTAATCGTGGGAACAAAATGGTTTCAAATTTTTTTAATAAACCTGGCTGCGGCGATAGAGCTCGCCACTCATCACGCGTAACTTGTTTCTCTCGGGGCGAAAAGCGGGCATCGGAGACCCGTTTTGCTACGCTGAATGTATGTGGAGCGATGGAGGAGAAAATGAATGAGGTGTGTTTGATTATGGAAGAAAAGAAGTTGGATGTTTTATGCGTGAACGAGACGAAAAGAAAGGGAAAAGGAGTCTCAGAACATGGCCCGTTTAAAGTTCTGTGGTCGGGCGTTGCCGAAAATGAGCACGCGAGTATGGGCGTGGGACTCCTGCTGTCGGAAAGGATGATAGAATGCATGACTGAGTATGAGTGTGTTAGTCCCAGACTTCTCTGGGTTAGACTCAAAGTAGGATTACTTCGGATACGCGTCATTGGCGTGTATGCTCCCGATATATCCAAGTCAGCAACGGAAAAGGAGGATTTCTGGAAAAGTGTGGAAGACATCTTGAATGAATGCAAAGATAATGAAAGGATAGTTATGCTTGGAGATTTTAACGGATGGGTAGGTGTGAGAAGAGAGGGATGTGAGGGAGTTTTAGGAATATATGGAGACAAAAGAGTAAATGATAATGGCAGGAGTTTGATTGAGGTATGTTTAGAAAAGAATCTTGTGGTAACGAACACCATGTTTGACCACAAGGAAATTCATATGTACACTTGGCAGAGAGGGGAAAAGAAGAGTATGATCGATTTTGTGATTGTTGATGAAAGACTGAAGGGCAGAGTTGTAGACACCAGGGTCTTTAGGGGTAGTAACATTGGAACAGACCACTTTCTTGTAGTGTCTCGGGTTAGTGGTCTGTTCAAAAGTTGGCGTCATCGTCCCACAGTGTCAACAACGGAGCTGACTAGAGTAAAAGTTGAGAACCTGGATGAAGTGGAAGTGCAAAAGACATATTTGTGCAAATTGAAAGAACGATTGGGAAATGTGGCTGAAGTAAAAGATGGCAAGCTTGAGGAAGTTTGGGAAAAGTTTAAAAAAGGTGTGACTGAAACAGCTGAGGAAATATGTGGAGTGAGTAAAAGGAAGAATGCTCCCCCAATAAACTGGTGGGATAGTGAGGTAAGACAGATAGTGAATGAAAAGAAAAAAGTATGGCAGGATCTGCTGGCCATCAAAGCCAGTAAAAGAGTGAATGCAAGTGTTACAGAAGATGATGTTGATACAGTTGCAAGGGAGTTTAAAAGGATTAAGAAAGTAGTGAAAGAAAAAGTAGACGAAAAAAAGAGAAAGATGAAAGAAAAGTGTGACTTCAAACTCTGTGATAACTTTCGAGACAATATAAAATTGTTTTGGAAACAAGTGAAAACGTCTCGAAGTGGATCACATAAGTCTAAAATGAATGTGATAAGAGATGAAAAAGGTGAGCTAGTGACAGATGAAAAAGGTGTACTACAGGAGTGGATGAAATATTTTGAGAGTTTGTTTGAGGCGGATGGCTCTATGCTAGAAGCCTCGGATAAAAGGGTGGAAGACGAGGAAGAGACAGAAGTGGATGAAAGAGATATATATATGGATGAGATTATTAGTGCAATGAAGAGCATGAAAAAAGGGAAAGCAGCAGGATATGACAGAATTACTGTTGAAATGCTGAGAGGTGGGAAAGAGCTGGTTGCGTCCTGGCTGTGCCTGATCTTTAATAAATGTTGGAACAGTGGCAAAGTGCCGGAAGATTGGCGTAAAGCCGTGGTCGTGCCGCTGTACAAAGGGAAAGGGTCACGGCAGGATGCTAAAAACTACCGCGGGATCAGTCTTCTCAGCATTGTCAGTAAATTGTATGCAAAGGTACTGATTGAAAGAGTGATGCAAAAAACTGATCAGAGTATTTGGGATGTGCAAGCGGGATTCAGAAAGGGAATGGGATGCACGGATCAGGTCTTCTCCTTGAGGTGCTTAACCGAAAAACACCTGGCTAAGCACAAAAAGGTTTACTGTGCCTTTGTGGACCTGGAGAAGGCCTACGATCGAGTTGACAGGAATGAGCTATGGAAGGTGTTGTCCGAATACGGATTGGAGAGCAGACTGATTCATGCACTGAAATCTCTCTATGAGGATTCCCGTGCATGCGTCAGGATTGACGGCGTATACACTGACTGGTTTGGCATCTCTAGGGGTGTCAGACAGGGATGTGTTGCGTCACCATGGCTCTTTAATCTGTTTTTGGACAGTTGTATGAAAGGTCTGAAAGAACGTGACTGTGGGGTTGTGATGAATGGGACTCAAATCAAGTGCCTTCTCTACGCTGACGACCAAGTTATACTTGCGTCTTCTGCGCAAGAGTTGCAGGAAATGATGTCGGTTATGAATGATGATTTTGTGAGAAAAGGGATGAAAGTGAATGTAACTAAGACTAAAGTGATGGTGTTTGAAAGAGATGAAGAAATGACTGACTGTACGGTAATGTTAGGTGGCGAAAAAGTGGAACAAGTCCGTGAGTTTGTATACTTGGGGAGTTTGTTCACAAGGGACGGAAAGAGTGAGGAAGACATAGAAAGACGAGTGAAGAAAGGAAATTCGGTGAGTGGTGCTATACACTCGGTTATGAGTAGCCAAACCGTTTCTGCAAAGGCGCGAATGGCTATTCATAACGGAGTGCTGGTACCGACACTGATGTATGGAAGTGAATCTTGGGTATGGCAGAAGAAGAATGAAAGCAGAATAAATGCGGTAGAGATGCGATCGTTGAGGAAAATATGTGGAGTAAAACTGAGTGATAGAGTGAGCAATGAGGTGATTCGCAAAAGGTGTGGTCTGAAAGATGATATAGTGACAAGAATTGAGAAAGGAATGCTCCAGTGGTTTGGTCACTTAGAGAGGATGAATGAAAGGCGAATCACGAAAGAGATATACTGTGCGAATGTGGAAGGAACGATTGCACGAGGGCGTCCCAGAAAAACCTACGCGGACCAAATAGAGGTTATTATAAAAAAGGCTGGTGTACGCAGTGACAAAAACCGCAGGGCATGTATGAAAAGATTGATGGATATGAATGAAGCGAAAGAAGTGTGCAAGGATCGTAGCAGGTGGCGATCCATAGTCTCTGCCTACCCCCATGGGAAACAGGCGTGAGTGTATGTATGTATGTATGTATGTATGTACATAATGTAAAATAACTTTTTTCTGCCGGTCGATACATAAAAAATAATACATATTTTGAAAAGTGATTTCATTGAATAGTCAGGTATTATATTTAGTTATAGTCGTTAGTGGAATAATAACAGGGAATAAACATAAGTTTTCAGCCATATGGTGTAATGAATGAATGAAAATTCTTTATTCAAATAAACTTAGATATTAAATACTTTTGAATTGTCTATATTTTCCTAACACCCAGGTATGATATAAGGTTACTACGGAACCTTATACAGACATGCACTTGGCCGGTTTTTAGGGTTCCGTACCCAAAGGGTAAAAACGGGACCCTATTACTAAGACATCGCTGTCCGTCTGTCTGTCTGTCTGTCTGTCACCAGGCTGTATCTCATGAACCGTGATAGCTAGACAGTTTAAATTTTCACAGATAATGTATTTCTGTTGCCGCTATAACAACAAATACTAAAAACAGAATAAAATAAATATTTAAGGGGGGCTCCCATACAACAACCGTGATTTTTGTGCCGTTTTTTGGTACGGAACCCTTCGTACGCGACTCCGACTCGCACTTGGCCGGTTTTTTTAAATGGGGTCCTTATACCAATTTTTTCACTTAACTTAAAATTTATCTTTATTCAAGAGATAACATACTGCTTACGTATATTTGACTGTTTACGAATTGGGCCTTCAGGGTAAGTTGGTGGGTACTTTGCTATGAAAAGCTTTGGGACATCTGCTGTTAATTATTAGAATCAGATAAGTTCAAGTGAACTAAAACTAGTTATCCTTCTTACATGCAGAAAAAATGTATCTTTAAAATCGCACTAGAAGATTTTGTAAATCACTACAATTATGTCTGTTGTGCCCTATATTCCATTACAGAAATACAAAACCGCTGAAAAGTAATCTTATTTGAATACACTACGAAACACAAAAGTAGAGAGAGAGAGGGGGGAGGGAAGGGGAGGAGGAGAGTATGGGGGATAAAAAACATAGAACACTATTTATCCTGGTTAAAGATTCCCTAAGGATTTACTCGAATATCCACGAAGTCGCGGGCAGAAACTAGTCTAAGTATATTAATATCTCTAACAACACTGAATACATAAAGCTTATTCAACCAACACACATACTCGAAGCACACTATGGTACTAAGCTGCCCCTAATTTCCAAAGAGCCCCAAAGTCCATGCTAATTGCGGGGGCACAGTGACGGTCCATTGACGGTGTCACCCGCTAATGGCTTTTAAGAAATGTAATAAATTATTCCTCGCCACCGCCAGGTGGCGTGGGGGCTTATAAAAGTATGGTGCAAGTTAAAAACGAGATACTAAAAATCTAAAATCATAAAAAACTATCAGTGACTTAAAAACTTGACTATATTTTAAGAACTTTGGCACGGTACAATAGCTACGGTAGCATTAAAGGATATGTCGAATTTTGACAAATATCTAGAAAGCCTTGGAAAAAGATAAGAAATCTGTAGGTATAAAAGGACCCTTAAGTGTTTCAACTGATTCTCAAAACTTTAAGTCTGTATCAAATCGGGCATATTAAGCCACTACTTATCATTACTCCTCAGGTCCATAATAAGGTTATAATAATAGCATTCGATTATTTATAATAAATTCCATTTTTTGACACATAACAGTCATATTTAAGGTGGAATCAATGGAAATAAATCGATTACGTTTTATCAAGGGCTTAGGTTAAAAGTTTTGGCTACTTTTCGAAAATAGAAGAGTATGCTGAAAGTCATGGCCTCAAAATATTAGCGATAAGTTATGAATCTCGATATTTAATTGCTAAATGTGGCCACTTTTGGCACTATTGAGATGCACGAGTTATTGCTTACATCTCTTTTGTCTTACATTAATCTGCTTTTGTTTAAGTTTGAATTATTGAAATTATATTTAGAAAATGAATTTTACTTTTTATTTTCGCAAAATATTCAAAACTTTTAATCTAAGCCCTTGATAAAACGTAATTGATTTATTTCCATTGGTGGCGCTACTGAGCTCATCGTCAAAAATCACAAACATAAACGAGCCCTGAACACAATACGCTCCTTCTTTTGGGCAGTCGTGTAAAAAGGACATTATATTTTTGTCCTCACATCGTAACCAAGCACCACATGTAATCAGCCAGTTTTCAAACAGGCTAATTGCATATGCCCGCTTAATCTTATCCTTTGGCCCAAACTTTCACGGCAGACGTACGTCGCTCCTATCGTTCCCGGAATTCGTCTTTTACTAAGTAATTTACAAAAAAGACATCTCTTTCGGGGGGCAACAATGTTAGCTTTAATCATTGTGAACGATTTACTATGTCGGCGTATGGTGGGGGGCTGTGTTTGAAGATATTCACAGGGAGGGATCAGTGTTTGCTGTAAACTAATAATAGGTTATTTGTATTTCGAATAGTGCACAATGAATGACAGACTAAAGTCTTATCACAGAAACTTTTCACTGTCTAAGAACCCTTAGTTTATTATCAAACGCTCGCTGCTTCCATGAAAAACTAAAACGTCGATAGGTAATTATAGAGTTAGTTACAATACTTAATATTATAAGTTTAAATTTTGTTTTCGGAAAGTTGAATATAATATCGACATACATAAGTTTTTGACATAAGTGGAATTCCCTTGTCTTGACAAAAATAATTTATTTCCAAATAAAATAACATTTATATTAGGTTTCAGCGTGGCTATATCTCCGCATTGTTCTCTAGAGAGCAAACATCCGTTTACGCAACTTGTCAACCTTAATTATTAATGAGAATTGATGGAGTCCCCCTGGCGGGTTGGATTCGCATGCGTGGAAGGCTACGTTCACACACACGCGTATAATTATCAACGTGAACACAAAAACGGTGTACGTATTCGTTTACGTTCCTAATTTCGGACGACTCAAGACATCAATCGAATCACGCTTTATAGAATGAACGCCAAATCGGACATAAATATGGGAGTACTGTTGATGAATTGAAAGAAATATACGATAGTGGTTCGCTCACCCGCCGTGTAAAACGCAGGTGTCCCGGGTTCGATTCCCAGAGTGGGGGGGTATTTTGTACTCGGTTTAGTGGGTGGCAGGGCTCAAGTCCGCCTGGCTAGCTACCACTATCTTACCTAAGTCTGACTCCATAACAACAATTTCAAAATTGTTGTGTTCCGGCAGTACGAGGGTGGTTTGATAAGTCCATGACTTTTTAATGAAGAAAGACTTTTTTTCGGAATATTGTGTTTTATTTCTGTACATAATCTTATTGTAGCTCTGCGTATTCAGTCTAACGAAGTTCCTACCTCTTTAACCCATTATTTTCTTCTTTCATCGCCTAAAAACTGGTAACTGAAATGAAGGCCCATTTCAGACACCACCTTTTGGCTTGATGAAAATTTTTGCCCACCAAGACATTTATCAAGACTTATTCATGTTCGGTAGCAGAAAAAATCTCACTGGGGTTGAATCTAGAGAATAGGAAGGATTCGCTTCTTCATTTGATGAGTTTTGATGTCATGAGTGCCGCCGAGAGGGTCGATAGGTTCATTAAGAAAAGTTAGAAGTCGCTTGAGCTTTTGTTTCCAAAAGTAATAATCTTTTGCCGAATTTAAAAAAAAATAGGGTAAAGATGCCTTAAGGAGTTTCTTTTTAAGACACAAAAATAAATTATGAAAAAAAAGTATTTCTTCTTTTAAAAGTCATGGACTTATCAAACCACCCTCGTAGGAGGTAAGATAGCCAGTTCCTTAGTGATGAGGATATTCCAGGTGTAGTGTGCTTCCACCTTCGTCCTTATCGTCACTTAACATTTGGTGAGGTGTAGGCTAAGCACTATCCCATTGTGCATTTAAAAAATAAGACGAAAATAATTTTAAACTGCTTTTGTGATATTTTTTTTCCAAAGGTATTTATCGTACAACATCAACGCCCAACGCAGAACCTTAGGCATACTAACATAGTGGATAGCTTAGGTTTGGAACAGTTTGTAACAACTGGATAGGTTTGGAACAACTTTGCGTGTTTTTTTTTTATTTATAATCAGGCAATAATGGCCCATAGATACATACCTTAAAACTAAAACATAATATATGTATAAACAATTTTGTTAGTAAATATAACTTAATATTACGTTAGTATAAACTCAATTTGGCACTTTCTGTGTCAATTCGGTGGCACAAGGCAACGTCCCTCGAAAGCGCCTGTATACCACGCCCTGCGGCCAGAAGTCCTCCTTCATGAAAGTGTCCAGCCTGGCGGTCGGGATGCGCACCACAAACGACTTAAAATTCGTGTTATGGCGTGACTCCAGAGGCTGAACTCTCAAGCAAAAGTTAGCCTTCTTCTTTATGTACTCTATCACGTCCTGCATGGTGGTGGTGTGGTGCAGGCGGGATAGGTACACAGCCGTAGTCGGTATGGCAGCTCGCAGCAGGAAGTTGGGCCCTGTCGGTGCGGTGCCATGGTGATTCTGCCTCGTTCGCTGATAGCTTAATAGCTTTGTTATTTGAGTTATGGTGGAAGCTCAAATGGCTAAGTGCTCCAATCCGAAAATCATAATTTACCTGTAGGATTTAAGTCGTTTGTCTAACATAAATTCTATTAGATGTATATGTTAGATAGCATCTATTAAAAAATGTAGTGTGAACTTAACTTTATGTTTAGTGAATTGCGAGTAAGTAATTAACTCAAAAAAAAACCAAACAAAATAAATATTTTTAACTACTATCCTATGGCTTGCTTGATAGAAAAACATAAAATTTTCCTTTAAAATATTTCGACATTCCTTACACTTGCAGAATCAAATCCGTGGTCCCCAAAGTCAACTTTACCCCACAGTAGGGGAGTTTTGAATGTGAAAAATCGGCATTTAATAGGCAACCGGCTATTTCGTAAATGGCGAGAGTACGCAAGAAGGGTGATGTCGTGAAATTCTAGAACGAGGAAAGGGAACGTCTTTAGGCCATTAGCACTGATTGAGACTTGAGGGCGTAGTTGTTATACAGCCAATCTATGATTTGTGCAAACAAAAACGAAAGAGAAATGCACCGTGTTGCAGGTGAAACTACGAATTCAAATTTTTAACCATCATTCATTCATTTGAACCAATAAGTACACGTAGCCCTTGGGCTGAAAGTTTAGGCTTCCACTAGCTAGCCTAGCCTAGCTAGCCTCGGTTTTTCAAATAAACAATGTTGATCTCAAAAATGAAAAAAAAATAAGCGTAAACTTGTCATTGTCATCTTGATCTCATAATAAAAAAATATTGTGACAGTGACGAGTCTTCCGGCGACTGCGCCCACTTCAAACTGGACCCACTGGCGCAGTCGCCGGATCGAATTATTTCAATATTTTTATTTCGTCAACTGCGCCCACTTTCGATGCCGTAAATGCCCTTAGAGCATGGCGGGCTTCCTTACGTACGAAGCCGGCGGTGTTGCTCTAAGGGTATGTCTAAAAGATCTATTGGCGGCGGATTTGGGAAAAGTTTGGTTTAAAAAAAATACAATGTCTATTGTATGTAATCATAATCAAATTTTTAACCGACTTCAAAAACTTTGAAAAGGAGGAGGTTATCTATTCGTCGCGTATATTTTTTTAACCGACTTCAAAAACTTTGAAAAGGAGGAGGTTATTTTTTATATATGTATGTACACCGATTACTCGAAGACGGCTGAACCGATTGAAACGATTCAAACGTTATAACATGAGGTTTGTTCCCAAGTTGGTCCCATTTTTTGAAATTTTGAAATCGGTTCAGTAGTTTTCAAGTAATCTTGAAAATACTGTCGTTTTCGTTGCCGTTTTATATGAATTGAGACCGACTTTCAACCATTACTTTTTTGTTTATGAACCGATTTAGACAATTCTTTTTTTGTTTGAAAGAAGACACCTTAAGAATGATTTCATATTATTTTCATTGGTATTGGACTTTGGATTTTGAAGATACACGAGGGAACTCCTCAAAATCAAATAGGAACTGTACAGTGATTAAAATATTGGTAGGTATTATTGTCAAGGACATTCTGGACTAGATTTGAACTGAGAAGACCCAACGGAACACCTGTGGACATTAAGTTACTCGGGGTTTACCATTGAAAAATGTGAAACATTATACTTAACGTTTTATATTATAAAATCATCGCTTACATACCTACCACAAAAAAGTTTAAAATAAAAAGCTTTTAAAAAAAAGCAAAACCTCCTTCAAAAACCTTAAAAAACAGCTCTATAAAAAGCAAGAAATAATGTTCAAATCGATTAATTAAAACACGTCTATTGAAGTCGGGTGGGGCTTTTAGAATATAAACATCACAATAAGTAAAAAAAATACTTCCAGCTCCACCCGACTTCAATAGACGTGTTTTAATTAATCGATTTGAACATTATTTCTTGCTTTTTATAGAGCTGTTTTTTAAGGTTTTTGAAGGAGGTTTTGCTTTTTTTTTAAAGCTTTTTTATGAAAAATAGTGGTGATACACTAGAATAGTGTTGTCTCTTTCACTTGAAAGTGATTCCCTCGTGCTCCAGTTGGCGCCGAGTGCGACGAGAACACCAAACAACTGCCTGTGACGGCTGCGGAAGTGGCACGCAGGAAGCCAAGGGAAACATTCAGCCGACGTGTGGGGCGTGTTATGAGAGGTAGCGGTAGCGGACATCGTAGTCGCAGATGCGTCTTGACGCTATTTTTGCTTAGAAGAATATTTTTATAGATACAAATGATAAGTTTTGGCGAAAGTTTATTAATTTTGGTTAGCGAACGCCTTTACAAAATACCTATATAGACTCGCTTTGGCGACTATATTTTAACCAAATTGATCGAATTGTAACTAGTAGAAGCTTATCATAACGACAAATAATGGCAAAATATCTTTCTCGTTTTTAAATTACTTCTTGACAAATACATACTAAATACAAATAAAATTACTTTTTTTTCACTATTCCAAGAAACCATAGATAGACCATATTAATTTCAACTAGATACGCATTTCTGAAAATAAATCTTTTGTTAAACGAACAACCAAGATCCGTTTTTCTTTTTGAGATATGGCGCCCTAAAACACTATTTATTATAATACTAGCGGCCGCCCGCGACTTCGTCTGCGTGGAAAGGTTTTTTAATCCCTCGGGATACATACTTTTTTCGGGATGAAAGGTACCCTATGTCCTTCTCTGTACCCCTGAAAACGTGTATGCATAATTTTATAATGATCGGTTTAGTAGTTAGGACGTGAAAGCGTAACAAACAAACAAACAAATAAACAAACAAACAAACGGTCTTTCGCATTTATAATATTAGTAAGGATAGTCTGTGCCTAAAAATGAACCTTGCTGCTCAGAAATATATCAGTACAATATACCTAAGTGCCTTGCTGTAATTTTTTGGTACGTAGAAAAGAAAAAAGATTAAAAACTAAGGAAGTTAAAGAAAATTTTTGCGACATAATCTGTAATCTTTGATTTTGAAAAACTAGCGGCCGTCCGTAACTTTGTCTGCGTGGAAAGTTATTTATCTATCCCTCGGGAACAATATTTTTTTCGGGATGAAAGGTACCCTATGTCCTTCTCTGTATCCCTAACAACGTGTATATAAATTTCATGAAGATCGGTTCAGTGGTTAAGACGTGGCGTAACAAACAAACAAACGGACTTTCGTATTTACGTCTTGAGGATTACTCGCCAGAAACAAAACGCTATCTTTATTCCACCGCAACTGACCACATTTTTGAATTCTCTATAAATCATATCTACCCCGCTATTATCTCATCATTTGGGCATTTTAAAAAACAGAAGTATAACGTACGCCATTTTGTGATTGCCACCGGCCTGGAGGCCTATTTCTGACTGCACTCGTCCGTAATTTCGAGCTTTTCATCGTTTTACGGTTGAGCCCGTTCGTAGATGGACATCGAGAATAGTAAACGCCTGAAACTTTTTCCGAAACTATAGATAAGTGCAGTTGTTAAATAGTAAGCCCCCGTAGCCGCCATAATTTATTGCCCACGAAACTCTTTGAATTGTTAATGTTTCACTTCTACTTAGTGTTAGGTCGTTCGACGCTTTATTTTTACTTTTTAAAACGCTGGATTAGCCGAAGGAAGTAGATGTAGGTGTAGGAAAGGTTTTTCAGAATTAGTTGCTTCCTCTTTCAGTATTAAGGGTTGCTATTTAAAGTATTGTTTCAAAAGAAATTCCGCTTAAGCCGCTTTTAGTGAAAAATTTCGAACAAGGGCTTTCTTTGATGTTATACTTTTTACGAAGGAAAATCATTTTTTTGGAGACGTATTAAAATAATTTGTGCCTTTTGTGAAATTGATTGCATAGTTACTTTCCTGGATTCCTGGATTATAAATAAACGTTCAGAGTAATTTGAATCAAAATAGCTCCGAAAAAATTAAAGAAGCCATACTCACAAAGTCTTCGACTGACTAATTACGTCTCAGTGGGAGTAATGTAACTCAGTGAGACACACGGTCATAAAACTTCGTTTTGTATTAGAGATGAATCGATGATTTCTAAAAAGGCACTTGTGACACTGTATTATCCACTCGAAAATTTTGCAAAAGACGAAAAAAACAAAAGACAAGTGCCTCTTTAGTTTTAAAAGAATATTTCGATGGCAAAAGTTACTTATTGTGGCCTTTTTACACAAAATGAAAGCAAACATAAAAAACACCATTAAAAATGACTTAGATATGGACAAGTGCCCTTATAGAAATCTGATATTCGAACCTGCTTTACTCCTGTAGGTCCCGGGTTAGGTTAGAAATTTAAGGCGAGCGCGTAGCGCAGCGGAGCGTGAGCCTTCAATTTCGAGGTTATTTTTTTATAACAGACAACAGAAATAAACTTATTTTACACATTGCCGGTGGACCAGCAGGCATTGTATACAATGCCTAGGCAATGTATAAAATGAATATCATTTCATACATTGCCTGATCGTTTCAGGCATTGTATACAAGGCATTGTATACAATAAATGCCGGAGAATACACATTGCCGGTAACATATATACTTATACAATTATACTTGGAACTTTATAAAAATGCATTCAAATAAAAATACGAATAAATCCAAACGAAATAATTCAAAAATAATACTTGAATTAATAATTATTAATGGGTAATTTCATTAATCATTATAATGATGAGCACTCTTAAGTTATCCCGTGACCACGGCCCCTGGAGTGGAGTCGAAAAATCGGCCAATCAAAAAAACAATAAATCCAAACTAAATAATTCTAAAATATCACCTGAATTATTAATAAACGCGCTGTAATCCGTAACAAGTGTTTTATTTCTAAAGATCTGTACGCGCGAAAGGCTTAGACATATTAAATTTGAGGTCTGCTAGCGCTGGATCTCTGAGTTTCCAGCTTTCGGCTAATTTATATTTAAATGATTTTTTTTAAATTATCATTTATTAATTTTTTTACAAAAATTACCATTTTAATTTAAATAAATATTTAAAATTGTTAAAAATATATCCAATCCAATCGTCGGTACATTATAAAATCTACCGACTTTAAATATCAAAACCATAAATTAAATTTATTTGTTAGGTTAATTTAGTTCACTAATACACCAAATTAAACAAAACCTGTTGTAGAATTAGTTTATTTTGGGTTCAAGTTCACTATTTTCGACAATAGGGTAGTATTGTTGCCGTGCGATTTAGTTGCATCATTATTAGAATTAGAACTTTGGTCACAGGTATAACCAGCGAAATAACGTATATTATACCTGCGCAATGCAATTTCTTTTCTTTTTACAAGAGATATTAATCAAGTTGTCAATCTCTCTGTCTGTATGTCCCACTCAATTGGGCCATCGAAAATTGATAGGTCGGCATCGAAATGCGGGCTTGTCGCCTGTTGATATCGCCCCGTATTTGTCTTTATCAATAGCCATTTTTCTAGCATTACCACTTGACAAATGCGATGTGATACTCAATTGATTGACGACAATCAGTAGTGAAAGATAAATGACTGTCTACGATTCATTGAAATAAAACACTATCGTATGATATCACAATGATACTCGACTACTTATTAGAAAATAAGGTAAATTCCCTGACCAAAAGTGCCGCCCTCAGAGGTTTTTATTTAATAAGTTGTTAATAGAAAAAGATTTTGATAAAACTTCTCGTGGAATTTTTAGGGCTCATAGTCTAGTATTTTTAGAAGGTATCTTTTCATTCCCTCGTAGTCATTTGTAGAAGTAGATGACAAATGTGTCAAAAATAGCCACTTCAGCAGTTTTGCTATCTACTTCTAGCAGTGACTACGAGGGAATGTAATGATACCGTCTAAAAATACTAGACTATGCGACCTAAGAATTCCGCGAGAAGTTTTATTAAAAAATTGTGTATTAGAATTACAATATAAAATAAAATTCACCGCGGCGCCACTTTCGGTCAGAATATCGGCGATTTAAGAACTATGAGCGCTGAAATCTTGAATTTGGCATTTGAACGTACGTTACGAATAAAATACCTAGACTATATAACTATTTTTCTCCTTAAAAAATATTTTATGCATTTTATATTTTTCTATAATTATTTATTTAACCACTATTCGTTCACAAATTAACACATCAGAGACATTCTACCCTAAAAGAAGGTTTAATTCCTTCCAAAAACGTAAACACGTTTTGATCGTGAGTTTTATAATCACGGAATAGTACAATTAAGCTTGTTCCCAGTAGCAGTTGAATTAATAACGGAAAAGCTCCCTCTTGGCTCAACGATTATATCGTTATCGTTTAGATAACGGTAGTTGGTTTGTTTTAAATAGATAACGGGATGAAGATAGCGAAACAAAAAATAAACGCCTATTTTGGAGAGAATGAGGTGTCTAGATATTTTGTATAAGATACGATGTTAATCAACTTCTCGACCTTTCTCGACTTCATAAATGTTTTACTTTTAAATAATACTTGTTCAAATGCGTCACTTTATAAACATAAATTTTTTTAATTCTATTTTTTAATTACAACAACGAAAATTAAGTTGTAATCACGCAACTTGGATACTTTGAAAAAAGCTTAGTGTAATAATTTTTAAACTAACCATTGTTTTAGGAGTATGTAAAAGGCATGGCTTGAGACAAACTTGAGACGACTAATGGCTTTTATAAAAAATCAACTAAATAAACTGAAAATCATGATGGATCCATTTTCTAGTGTCAAATATAAGATTCTATTACAGTAGCACAGTTTACATAATACTAACAATATACCTATCAAAAAGCAAAGATTACGGAGAGAAAATATTAAACGGAGCTTTTACGATCACAAGAGGTCGCTTTTAGACGTTTATTGAGGATAAGAGGTTGTTAACATTGTTATCATTTTTCATTTACCGAAATATGCTTAAAAGTCATAAATTAACAGGTATTCTAAACATTTGCCGTCTCCTAACATTACGTTGTTAAAGTTAAATTTACGGTTAATAAAAGCGGCATTAACAAGTGGTTATCGTTTTAATAACGATATTTTCAGATGTTTAATTTCATCGTTTTGTGGTTGGAGATTACTAACATCATTATTTTATGATGTTTGGTTATTAGGATAAAGTCGTAAAGTACGTAAGTGGTACTAAACATTGTGTTATTCTGGGGGTTAATCATCTTTTATGATCTGTCAATCCAGTGATAGACATTTATCTTAAACCTAACAATACTATAAATGCAAAATAATTCTCACGTCATGTACCTACGTATTTGTTAATCGGTAGCCGTTTGTTGATTCACGTGGCGTTTGTGTACTTTTTGCTTACGTTTTCACGTCTTAAATATGAATAGTACTCAAGTGATCATCATGTTTGCGTACACATTGTCAGGGGTACAAAAAAAGGAAAGGGGTTTTCATCCATAAAATCTAGGCGCAACTATCAAAGGCATTATAAATATAATTTAGAAATAAAGCACACGATAAATAGGAATTCATTCTTTATCGTACTGACGATAAAGTGTCCAGTGCGCTGACTGACCTTTGACTTAAGGGACCCGCCACAGCCTACAGTTTTTGTCCGCCCCCCTCCTAAGATGGCTCAAACTGTAGCTTATTTCAATCCCTAAATTCATTTTTTTCCGTTTCTTGAATAGCATGCTTATAAAAAGTCATTGGGAAATTCTCGATCCAAGTCGCGAAAATTTAAATTTTGAAAATTTGGAAAATCTCCAAAAGTTACCGACCGATTTAGGGAATTCAAAATTGCAATTTGAAGCGCTTTAAAAAACGCACATTTTGACATATAGTGATCTATCCACGTCCCTCTCATATCTGCGAAACTACTGGCAAATGTCACAATTTCATAAATCAGGGCACTATACTCGATCACGAAAACATAAACATTTTCAATGAGAAGAAGAAGATGAACAAGAAAAACTTTTATTAACATCACACAAAAGGATTAAGAAAAGAAAATGTTGTTGTTTGTTAGGTTGTTTGTCACATCTTTACTACTCATCCGATCATCATAAAATGTTGTATATAAAATTTCATGGCTACAAAAAGGAAAAAGGATTCCTTTCCGTTAATATCGTTAATAAAGTCTAAGAAGCAGCCGATTTCTACCAACCTACCGCAAAAGAAAATAATTCGACAGTTTTTTGATGTTAGCCGTTGGTACCTACTCTTTGAACTGTACACAAAGAACAAAGTGTCTGTCTGTCACAAACAGCTGTTCAGTATTACCATGTATTACTAACACGTAAATAAAGAAACAATGTGTGATCCATGCTTTGGTTACCTACTGAAAAAAAGTTGAAACTAGAATAGAAATGAGAGTGTATCTGATTTTTGAAATAAATATTAAGATATTGAACATAAAAAAACGAAAGAAGTTTCATTTTCAAAATTTTGATATGTAGAAAAATACGTAATAAGCACGTCTGAAAATTTTGTGGGAAAGCTGGGAAAACTCAATTTTATTTTATGGCTTTGTACGCCCTCGATTATGCAAAAAGTCTAAACCGATTTTTTCGAAACAGTTTTCATTACAATCCAGACTCCTTGAACTATCATCAAACAAGAATAAGTTATAAGAAGTCCCCACGATTTCCTCAACAGTTTTTGTTCTGCAATGGCATTCTCGTGAAATATTCTAATAAAGTAATTTTCCCGTCCATTATAGAGCTAGTTTATTATTCATCGCGCTTTCCGACGTAGGGTTGCCACCATTCATATGAAGTATTAAAATCTTTCTTTCAGATATTTTGATGACTTAAGTAAGTATGATTGAAAATTTCCAATCGAAATTGAGTAATAAAAAAAACATATTTATTTGTTAAATAAACTTTTAAAACGATTAGTTGTAGGAATCACTCTAATTAACTTTCAGGAAAAAATAACTTAAATCCTCACACTTTTTTAATTCCTTGAAATACTTCAGCTGTTAATTGTTCAGCAGTCAACCCTAAACTTAGAGACGTGACAAGTTAAGTCAATAAGTAACTAAGCTAATAATATTCTGCCAATACACTCACTTCCAAATTACCTCGCAGACACTGAAGACAGTCGTTATCAAATTAAACTCTGCATAATTCAGGCAGTTTGGTTCAATGTAGTTTATTAGGTATACAGTTTGGTTCTGATTGTCAATGTAAGTACCTAGTTAATAGGTTTAGTTACATTTGCGAAGCTAGTTAGGCTTGGTAATTAGTAATAATATTCAATGAATCTCACAAGCCATGTACTATGCTGTATATGACTGCAGATTTTTATAATTTTACAAAAAGTTTATAACTATCAAGATTTGATATAAAATCAGACATAAGATCGTGACTTTCCTATTTCAAACATTGTATCGTGTATTCAATATAATAAATACAATACTTACTACATTAACATATCATAGTAAACTATAGTGAAGCTTCTCTATTATTGTGCACTGTCTCTGTAGCATAATTTTGAATTGATTTTAATCAAAAGTTAAAATACTTATACTTTTTTAAGAATAATTAAATATTGCCAACCCTACCTTCGTCAGTAAGTGAGAGATGGTTCAAGTCGCCAGATCACGCCAGCGATATCTCACGTAGACGGGGAAAATATTGCAAAAATAATATCTAGTTTTGGATGAAATTGCATTAAAGTTAGCAACGTCGAGTTCGTCACTGCGGCAGCGTTGTCTGACAGGTGTCATATTCCCATTACTGTTTTTTTTTTGTAAATTAATTGGTCCTCTTTCGGTTATTACCCCATTACTGGTTAAACTATTTGGAATCTATGGCATTTTTCCTGTGACTCGGTAATGGGTATATGACATCTGTCAGAAACTTGACGAAACGATAACTCTCAGTGAAGTTGCATGTTAGAGAATAGCACGGCTGATCTGTTACTATTCCAAACTTGTCGATAATACGCACAATCGAAAGCATTATACAACTAGCTGTCTTATTTATAGATACAGCAGCGATACTACAAAAGCCTGTTGATTTCAGCCAGGTACCTGGACGAAACACTCTGGCTTTTGTAGTAAAAATTTTTACTACAAAAGCCTGTTGATTTCGGCCAAGTACCTGGCTGAAATCAACAGGTTATTGGAGTATTTTTTTTGAAAAAGTGGAGCTACAAAAGCCTGTTGAACTCGGCCAGCTACTTGGACGATATCAACAGGCTTTTTAAGTTGGAGCAATTTACTTTAAAGCCCAGAGTGATTCGGCCGAGTCGCGCGTTGTTTGTTACGCTTTCATGTCTCTTAACTTCGTATGTGGGTACAGTCAGCAGCACGTCAGTTTATACAAAACTGTCAAAACTGTGAATGGGGAGAAGGAGAGGGGAAGGGGAGATTGAGGGATAGGGGGAGGGGAAAGTAAGGGGTAAGTACAAGGTCAAGTACACAGTTAAGGTCTAATACAAGGTTAAGGACAAATACAAGGTCAGACACAAGGTAAGATAGAAGGTCAGGTACAAGGTCAGATACAAGGTCAGATACAAGGTCGGATACAAGGTCTGATACAAAGTCTGATACAAGGTCAGATACAGGTCAGATACAAGGTCAGGTACAAGGTCAGATACAAGGTCACATACAAGGTCAGAAACAAGGTCAAATACAAGTTCAGGTACAAGGTCAGATACAAGGTTAGATACAAGGTCTGATACAAGGTCAGATACAAGGTTAGATACAAGGTCAGATACAAGGTCAGATACAAGGCCAGATACAAGGTGAGATTCAAGGTCAAATTCAACGTCAGATACAAGGTCAGATACATGGTGAGATACAAGGTCAAGTACAAGGTTAAAGTCAAACAAAATCCTTTACAGAGTATACAATGGCTGTAGAAATGTAGATATAAAGTTTGTTCCAACTTAAAAAGCCTGTTTCGTCTAAGTAGCTGGCCGAGTTCAACAGGGTTTTGTAGTGTCAATTTGTGCAAAAACATTACTCTAATAACCTGTTGATTTCGGCCAGATACCTGGACGAAACGCTCTGGCTTTTGTAGTAAAAAAAATCACTACAAAAGCCTGTTGATTTCGTCCAAGTACCAGGGGCTCTATTTTTGAATCGCTCGTATGACATAGTTTTGTCGCATGCGACTTAAGTCACACTCGTCTTCCAAGTCGCATGACGCCGATATTCCGTATTTTTGAATCGTTCGTTTCCGTGCTGCCAACATAATACGAAATGTTGGATTTTATCCGTTCCACATAGAATTTAGAGAAAACTGGTAACTACCACAACGAAAACGGAACGTAATATCCATGTTTCTATTAACTGTTAAACAAAAATCTTTGCTTTTAAGTAGAAAAGAATATCGCTCGCCGTGCCGTATTGCTCGACTGTAAACGAGTGGGTAGGGGCACTCGTTGCGGTCGAGCGATTCAAAAATATGGAAAATCAAATGTCGAACGAAAATCAGTAGAGAAGAGCGCTCGACGCCACGTCGAATGATTCAAAAATAGGGCCCCTGGCCGAGTTCCACAGGCTTTTGTAGTCCCACTTTTTCAAAAAAAATACTCCAATAACCTGTTGATTTCGGCCAGGTACTTGGCCGACACGCTTTGGCTTTTGGAGTAAAAAATTTTACTCCAAAAGCCAGAGCGTCTCGTCCATGTACCTGGCCGAAATCAACAGGCTTTTGTAATCTCGCGATACAGCAAATTGTGTAAAAATAACTTTTTTTTTTTCAAGCAAAACAGACAGTGAGGGAAGCAGGCAGTAACTTTGGCGTCATTTAATTTGAGAAATTACCTTCGCCTTATAAAGAAGACCGCATCATATTTGAACTCATTTAATATACAGGGTCAGTTTGTATTCACCATCCAAATTTTGAGGGTGTGTTCAGTCCATGAAACTAAACAACTTTCTCTAAGGAACACATGGCCAAATATGTAAAAAAAAACGACTATCCGTACAAATCAAAGAGATCACGTGATAATTTAGTATGGGATGACCAAAATTTTGAGGCGAACATGTTTCTTAGAGAAAGTTGTTTGGTTTCATGGACTGGACACATCCTTAAAATTAGGAGTTCAGAATGACCCGATATTTAAGTATATATATTTTTATTTTTGTCATTTTGGGCTTTTTGCAGCTTGCTTAATAAAAAAATCTGTATTTAAGCAGCACCGCTTGAGAATACTTAACCTTTATAACCCCTCATAAACTTGACAATATACGTACTATAAACATAATTACTATGGATGCAGCTAAAGTTCACATGTGCAGACATGAATGAGGGCGTCGGTGCATCGCACGGAACCGTCACGGTTGCATACCTCTGAAAAATATTGTTGAAATGCATACTTTTATTGGTGTATTTTTATTGGATGCGGAATTTTATTATATTTTAACAAACGTTACATTGAGGAAATCCATTCCATCTAGAGCTATAGATGATCTTTATTTCACTGAAACTCAGACAGGCATCCCTACGGGGTTATTTTTGTTAAATTAAAGTTACCTTTGATTATTTCATAATCAACCTAGGTACGAGAATATAAAGCCCACCGGTAACGATCAATTGCGATTGTCAATTTTTTCGTCAATGCTATTGTTAGAGCAAATGACAATCGCTTCAATCGCACGCGTAAACGATCAATTTTCGCATCAATGGGCGTCAATGATGTAAAAATTGACAATCGCGAATGATCGTTACCGGCGGGCTTTACAGCCACCGTCGTAAATGTTTTGCTTACAAAGTTTGCTTTTCGTTAGTTAGTTGGAGTAAAGGTTGACTACCGATTACAATATGACATTCGAGTCAGCTTCGATCAATCAACGTAGAAATTGTGTGATGTTTCGTGATCTTGATTTACGAACCCAGTGGCATATTGGGTCAACAATAATAACTTGTCCTGTCATTGAATGAACTAATTTCGATATGACAGAAGGCGCTCTGGAATTCAAGAATTCCTACGCTATTTTGTTACATTCTTTAATTTAATGGGCCTTCCTTACGGGTGGTTAAGGAGTCCATACTCCATAACCTACCATTCTAATGCGGATTGATGGGTGTTAACGACTGCAAATGTAGCCAGTGTAGCCAAATTGAGGTAACAAATTAAGCAAGTACGCCACCGAGCTTCTCAATGTCGGCACTTTTGTAATGCTTCTCTGTAAACCCATAAGTCAAACACCAGATCAATTTATGAGCATCACAAAGTCAATTAAAGCAGTATTGTTTGTTCTCTGACCATGCACGCATGAGCCGCATCAGTAAACACAGCTTGGTCACCGTCGCAGACGCCATTACGCTGTGTAATCAGCTGTGGCGGGTTTATTATTTTAATGGGCACCGTGACGCCCTTGCTTCCGGCTCGACAATGTATTTTTAATTTTGGTGAACTGCATAATATGACTTCATTAAATTTTTAATTTGACATACCCATATTTGAAACAATTATAAATAAAAGCGACGAATGATGTTGAAAATAATTATGAAATTAATCATAAATGTAGTGCATAGTTGTGATAACAAATGAATGCAATAACTAAAATGACTGCTACAAGCATGGATACAAAACTGGAAACAAAACGCAATGGAATCAACGCAATCGCCATAAAACGCAAGTTAATTTTATTCTAAATAGCAAAACGCATGTAATTTAGATAAAGGATTTTAGATAAACGAAACAAATCACTGAACACAATGACGATTTTGCATAGCTTCTTTCAGATGCAAATAGGTGTATTAAATTTGCAATTCAGACCTGATAACGCGCGTTACGGTACAAGATGCGAGAGCTTAGCTTTAGCAAACATTAGCAAAACACATTAAATCGAATGCAGCTTCTTAGATAATGGGCGAACACTTCGTTTAAGTGTATTTAGAATATTGCTTTTGCAGTAAACTTGGGCGCTAAAGAGAGGAATTAAACGTTTCTACTGAAATATAAGAGATAAGAGGTTAAGGACCGATACCTCCGTATAGAAGAACGTTGGCATAAAATAATAAAAGATATCTAAAGGAAAGAAAGTCAAAGTAATAAAAGAGATATAAATAGTTTTGCAACTATAGTGAAGCGTAGCAGATTCAGTCAGAACTAGTGATGAAAAAGACTCGAGTCTTTTAAGTCCTTTTGCAAATACTCGCCTCATTTGAACGCCTCACGACTCGACGAGTCTTTTAAACCCTAAGTCTTGAGTCAAAAGACTCGAAGCTCAAGACTAATTTGAGTCGACCTCTTTTACCTCAGGCCTCAAAAGCTGAGTCGTTTCTTAAAAGATTTAAAGGACTTAAAAGACTCGAGCCTTGTGGCTTCGGGAGTCGTAAGTCATGAGAGGTTGATAAACAACCAACATACTGACTGACTCATATATTTCACAAAATTCAGCACATTGATCTGATTGAAATT
Source organism: Agriphila tristella (assembly GCA_928269145.1). Taxonomy (NCBI): domain Eukaryota; kingdom Metazoa; phylum Arthropoda; class Insecta; order Lepidoptera; family Crambidae; genus Agriphila; species Agriphila tristella. Next base: position 25,631,986 of record OV743439.1, read on the forward strand.
AAAAATAAACAAAAAATAAGTTTTTCACTTCTCATGCTCGTAAAGTTCGTCTTTATGTTGGGTATAGGCTGCATAAAATCGCTTTTTATGCTCTAGTGCATAAAGTAAAATCTTCGTCTAAGTCTCAGACTTTAAGACAAAAGGTCGTCAGGTAAACAGCCACACACGCAATTTAACTTCGTTGAATTAACTTGTTATTTAATTCTGTTTCTTCATTTTTTGTTGTGTTATAATACTTTTTTTTTATTTCTGAAAATGGGTATCAATTTTATTGAAAGGCCTTGATAAAAAAAATTATAAGTGAGTTTTTATTTTTTATTTTTGAATATGGGTATTAAATGAAAGACCTTGATGAGCACATCCAAAAAATATATATTTTGTCACAAAAAAAATAGTTTTTATTTTATTTTTTTGGATATGGGTATCAAATGAAAGGCCTTGATGAGCACATTCCAAAAATATAATATAATTTGTCACTTAACTTTAAGTTTTTTTTTTAATTTTACATTATTGTTGTTTAATTTCCTCACAATCGAAGTGAAAAGCAGAGTGTATAACTCGTACATAAAACCCATTTTACCCTCGACTTGACTATCCACCCTCGCCTGCGGCTCGGGTGGATATAATACATCTCGGGTAAAATGATGCGTTTTATGCACTTGTTGTACAATCTACTATTTATTAGGAAAAAAATTGAAACAAAAAAAAAGAATTAAAATAAAATAAAATACTTTATAAAACCTAAAAAAAATCCAATACCGAGGGCCAAGGACTCAATTTTTAAAAAATACTAAAAATCCAAGATGGCGACCAACTGTTGTGTTTGTGAAAATCGAAATCGGGCCGATTTCAATGACAAACAAAAAAGTTGGCCGCCATCTTGGATTTTTAAATTTTTCCAACATTGCGTTATTATTTTCTTGTCAAAATAGTTCCAAAAACGAGTTTCATTAAAATCGGCCCACAAACAAAAAAGTTGGCCGCCATCTTGGATTTTTAGTATTTAAAAAATTGCCTTGTTATTTTCTCGTCAAAATAGTACTAAAAATCGATTTTCATCGAAATCGGCCCAAAAACAAAAAAGTTGGCCGCCATCTTGGATTTTTAGTATTTTAAAAATTGCGTTATTATTTTCTTGTCAAAATAGTACCAAAAACCGAGTTTCATCGAAATCAGCCCAGTAACAAAAAAGTTGACCGCCATCTTGGATTTTTCTATATTTTCAATATTGCGTTGTTATTTTCTTGCCAAAATCTTTTTATTAAAATAAACTTGTTAATTATTAAGCGCTTTTGAATCGTCTATATTTTTTTTCTAGACTTTTTTAGGAAGCTTAAAGGTTGAGCTTTAAGTATTTGGATACACGACTCAATCGTGAGCCTTTTTAAAAACAGCTCGAGTCATTTGAGTCTTTTGAGTCTTTTAACATACAACTGAGTCTTATTAAAAAGACTCGAACGTCGAATCTTTACTTTAGACTTGAGTCGCGTAAAACGGAGGCGAGTCTTTTTATTAAGACTTAAAAGACTTGAGTCTTTTTCATCACTAGTCAGAACTGTACCTAGTGAAAGAAAAATGTGTGACAAATAGCATTTTTTTAAATTTGACGTTGTGCGAATCTGATTTTCTAAAACCGATTAATAAATCAAATGTCTCCCTGGAAATAAATTTACTCCCTGCATATTGTTTACATCTAACAAAGAAGTTATAAGTACTGTAACTTGCACCACACCAAACATTTGGCTATGTTCTCCAAGGCTTAAGACATAGAAGCTGTCTCACCCATCCAAATAGCCACGTCTTAAACATATGCAACAACAATATTCCGACCATATGAAATTTTATTCTTATCTTTTGAATGGTTGTTGTCATTATTTTTCTACGCTGGCAACTCTGTATGCAATTATTCGAGAAATACAGCTTTCACATTTATTTCACTGAATTATTTGATCTTGGGATTATACAAAACTGTTTTAACATAGCTTTAAGCATCAAAATGGGTTTGAAAAACCTAATAGTTGCTATTAGTTTAGCGAAGGTAAATAAAATTACTACAATCAGACGATTATCATCCTTTTGCTTTTAATTATGAAACAGACTTTTTGTCTTCATAGTTACTTAGAAATCCAAACGAAACAAATACAAGAGATGTTTTTTACCTTACAATAAACAAGGCAAAATCCTTTTAAAAAATTTAAGACTTTTCAAATTGCACATTCCATTCCTTGTCACATTCTTTCCAACGAATTCTTTTAATTCAAATCCGTCGTTTCGGCAAAACAAGAGGTTCCCTTGAAGGTAGAAGAAAAATGTCGCCATAGGGATAATCTGGCTGAGATAATTCGCAGAGAAGTGGTGCGATGTCTTCGCTTAGAGCAGGACGAGTGGCGCCGCGGGGCGCGCCTACTACAGGGGACTTAGCAGGAATCTCTTAATTTATAGCTTCGCACTTTTATTGTGGTGCAAGATAAAAGAGGTGGAGATTTAACAAATATTTTTTTAACAAGGCTGTCTTACAAGTAGGCATACTAGACCGCCTGATATGATACCTGCCCCTACTCAAATGGCCAACATTTTATGCGTTTGAATGCTACGTTTACTATTAAAGCTTTAAAATTCCATACACTACATCATAATCTGTAATTTACATAAGTTTGCGACTTTAGATTTAATCATTTTTTGCTCATATTTAAGCTTTAAAAGCAAAAGCGTAGCGTTCAAATGTATAGAATATTGACCAGTTGAGTAGGGGGGCTGGAGCACAACTGGAGTGTCAAGAAAATTCTGAAGGTACTTTATGATATTTATCTATGTCCAGCTTAATATCTCATTTGAATTCGAAGCCTTCCTAAAAGCTTTGGAGTTAAAACTATTCGATCTTGTTACTTGACTTAAGATCTATAGTGGCTAAGCAGTAGCAAAGTGGTTGACTGTCACAGTATCATATTTGATTTTTCATTTTACCGACGTTTTAAACCTTTGCAGCTGCCGTTGTAACGGGCTAAGTATCCTTTAAAAGTGTTGTATGTATTATACCCAGACAAATATGAACTAAGTATACACGCTAAAATTTTGATCATTTGGTTGCCGCAGTGGGGTGGTTCCACTCATGATTACAAGCAACTTTTACTATGAGGTCAACTCTGATATCGCGAAATAAAAACAGCTGTTCCATACATTAAGGTCGAGTAGGTATTGCGCTTTTGAATGAAACAGCTATTTTCTTCGCTGTATCAGTGTTGTCTCAATAGTAAAAGTTGCTTATAATCATGAGTGGAACACCCACTGATGGAACCAAATGATTAAAATTTCACGCTGTATCTAAAAATCGCTATCTCTCACAACTCAGCGCTCAATCACGCTGTTATCTACCGACTCATAGTGGGTGAAATAATCTGATTTGTCCATTTGCCGGTCGTACGCCGGTAACAAACGGTCGTCGGTTCGATTAATAGTATTGCTTTTTGTACTCCTGTTATTGCCTTCGCTTAATTGAAGAAAAATACTAAACTACATGAAATGTGGGAAGGGGAGATAGCTGCACCGTGAGGATTTCTAATACATTTTGTGCTGGACATAACTTTCGTTATATTCTAACTTGCTTATAGACACTGATTAAGTAATTGTAGTAATTGTAGTAATAAAAAGTGATTATTTTTTAGCAATATCAAGTATGATTTAAAATAATCAAACACTAGACACAAGAAAAACTAACAAAATCAAAAGACAAATTGAAGCAATAAGTCTCGACAAAATCAAACTTAGTTCCTCACAATCTTAGAATAATGACACCTAGAAGCCGTGTCCTTGTATGCAAAGTGAGGCAACTTATACTGAGCCAAAATGGCTTAGTTTTCAGATTTATATCCTTCATACGTTACCTAATCGTAACTAAAATCCAATAATATAATAATTAATCTCTTTAAGGTAGGGAAATTGAAACCGTTTTGTACTTACTAGGTATGATTATGTAATAATGGACAATATAAATCTGAAAACGGCGCCATTTTGGCTGTTTTATAGTTTCCTCACTTTTGACAGCGCGCTTTGTAGGGAATTATCGTTCTAGGTGTAATTATTCTAAGCTCACAATTAAATACACACAATATTTGTAACAGCTAATAAATTAAAAAAAAATTGGTAAACTGTTTTCCTATTCATGCTGCTGTTATGATAAAACTGAACTATGTATTGAAATGCTTAGCTACTTTGAACTTCAATGGGGAGGAAAAGCGCAATTTTATCCCGATAGGTGGCGTCTGGTCTTGGTACCGGGCCGCCTCAAAGAAAGTGTCAAAACATATGGGAATCTCTTGGAGTATTACACTTTTTAATTTTATACTGAGAAAATTCCGCATTGTTATGCATGTAACTTGTAAATTATTGGAGTTCATCGATTTCCCAGTAACAAAACAAATATTGGGCAAAAAAATATCAAAAAAAAGATGCTTTTCCCTCGATTTTCTCCTTTGCTGAGCCTGAGAAACATTATAAATCAAAAGGAATGTTTCATGAATTTGATGAAGCTTCGCCAAAATAAAACAACATTTGAATTATAACAGCTTTGTTCTTTAATATTTCAACCTCAGCAGTTTCTAGCATATTTATAACTTGGATGAATTTGATAGGTATATTAAATATGGAATAAGCCCAATATTGGGGCCAAACAGAGAATTAATAGAATTGTATATGCCAGAGTCATTCAAAAAACTTAGAATAATAAAATAAATATGATAAAACGGTTCGTGTAATTTTGGATGGTACAGAAATTCCAGTACAGAAACCTGAAATTACTATTGCACAGAAGGCATCATCAGGCAACTATAAACACGGAAATTCACACTCAGTTGCTTTGTTAAAATTTAAATCATATGCTTCTAATCTGAAATAAAAAGATTACTTGTAAATCTTACACGAAATTTAAAGAAATGTAATGCTTGTTAGCAATTTTTTGTAAGTTGCTATAAACTTTCTTGTCTGTTGTTTTGGCTTTTCTTTTCCGTAATTCTTCTTTTATATGAGCTAAAGTTAGCATATAATACATTGTTTGTCCGCAAAACCGAAAAAAATACAATCTAAGAAAGTAAAATCACGTAATACACAGTCAAGACAATATAAGCTCAAACTGACAATTGTTCCAAAGAATGAAGCGCCATCTGTAATTCACTTTGCCTTCGCCTCCCCATTAAAAACTCAAAAAATCTGGTAAAATACGGCGGATTTTTGCACATTTTCACTTTGCACACACATGTATCACCAAAACCTAAACGCTCTCCGAAACCCTCCTATTTTTTAAATAAATTATTTTTCCTATTCATGCTGCTGCTTTGAAAAACTGAACCAGGAGGCTAATTGTTTAATTACAAAATTTATCGCAATCACTTTTATTTGACAGATGGATGTTATACATTGCAACATTTTTTTGGTAAGTATTTAAAAATAAGTATCAATGTATCACATCCTGAAAGCAATTGCGATAGATTTTGAAATTAGACAAAAGATAGCTGTTTAGCTACTTTGACACTTCAATCAAAAATCCAAAAAATCTGGTAAAATACGACGAGATTTTTGCACATTTTTACTTTGCACAGACAAGTATCAACAAAAACGAAACGGTGTCCAAAAAACCTCCCATTTTTGAAACAAATCATTTTAATCTGCGATTACACAGCCTGCACTATCTATATACCCGGGTGTATCACAAATCCGGGCGCATTTGTAACCGGGGGATTATCGGGTGCCCGGGGCAAAAACGGCCCGGCTCAAAACAAGGGGCAAAGCGACATCTTTCGTTGAACATAAATTTTCGCTCATGATTCATGGTGGTTCCACCGAAGTTTTTGTGCGGCATTAATTGGAGTCGCTAAGTGTGATGGCGTATGCTATAAATCTGTATTGGGATGTGTTTAAACAAAGTGTTGGGGACGAGGGTCTTTACCATATCGTACAAGTTTATGGTATAACTAGCTTCCGCCCGCGATTTCATCCGCGATCATTCGAGGAAATCCATAGATAACCTTTAACCGGGATATAAAGTATTCTATGTTTCAATTTCATCAAAATCCGATCAGCCGTTTTTACGTTATTAGGCGGGTCCACACCAAGCGCGCTGCCTCGCGTGAGGCAGGACGTTTACCACGTGTGGCGGGCCTCGCATGAGGCTTAACGAACAAAGCCACGCTGTGGTCACACTTATTTGTCTGTTCTTCTTGTTCTTAACATATTTTTTGCGGTTATTCAAAGAGATAAAATTGATTTCATTTATTTCAACAATTAAAAATGCTTTGAATACAGTGAGTATCAAAAATACTTTCTCCGATAAACTAGTTTATATTGTTCACATTGTAATGTGAACTGTTTAACAAAGTCATAAAGTTGAAGGACCAACGGTCAGCAACAGCGGCGGCACCCTGACTGAGTTACGACAGCGTAATGACTGCACGATGACTGCTTGGTGATGTCGCTCGTGCTCTGACGCATTAAACGGATTTACGCAGTGACACGTCAATTTGACGCGTTTGTTTTACGAAAACGTCGCCATTTTACGGGAATTGAACATTAGAGCTGGTTTATGACTGCACAATGTTTAGTATTGTCGGTCCAAATACCCGATGTACAAAGCTAATACCCGTTCTCACTAAATTTAAGAATCGCTATCCTAATACTTACTTACTTACTTACTACGCTGGCTCAGCGACCCGAAGTGGATCTTGGCCTCCGACATTAAAGTGCGCCATTCCTTCCTGTTTTGTGCCAAGTGAGAACAGTCGGGCACCTCCAGCTCTGTCAGGTCTTTGACAACTTCATCTCTCCAGCGGTATCTTGGACGACCCACTGGGCGTCGTCCAGATGGTTGGCCAAGATACGCTCTTTTAGCAGCTCGATCTTCACCCATTCTCTCTACGTGCCCCAGCCAGCGAAGTCGGGCAGCTTTTATTTCCCCAATGATGTTCGGCTCGGACACCAGCTGTTCTATCTCCCGGTTAAACCTTTGCCTCCACTAACCGTCATCGCCTCTTGTTGGTCCCAGTATCTTTCGTAAGATTTTTCGTTCTGCGACTAAGAGTTGGTTTTCCTCCCTCAAGGTTAGCGTCCAAGTTTCACACCCATACATTAAAATCGGTCTAATGATCGTTTTGTAGATCCGGATTTTTGTAGCTCTGTTTATCAACTTGGATACCAGTAGTTTGTGAAGGGCTGCAGTGCATCTTAGCGCATTGACTATACGGATGCTGATTTCTTCCTTCCTTTGGTTAGTGTCAGTGACCGTACATCCAAGATATTTAAATTTCTAACGCCTTTGTAAGTCGTGCTTTTTACAACAAGATCTTTTCTTGTATCCTATTTCTTTTATCCTAATAGGTAATAGTATAACTACAACTCGACCAAAGTGAAATGGTTTCATGAACTTAACTGTCATGCAGTATAATATTGTCATGTGCCTAATTATTTTGGTCAACATGTAGTTAGGAAAAGAATTAGGTGTGCAAGCGGGTGTAAAATAAGATGTCCTACCTACCTAAAAGTCAACAACACTTTTAGTCGAGTCAAATCTAGCATTATACCACACCAATGAAAAATTAAAATTAGCTACTTATAGCTTCGAACGCTTCTATTTAAAACATCTATAGGGGGTGAATATGCATCAACTTTTTTTTAATCTTAATCAAAAGTATAACGCGTGGGAAAATTAACTGTAATTTTAAAACTTTTCTCTTGCGTTTTTTTCTCGTGATATAGTTACTTGAAGTTAGCGCGCAGCAGCACCCTCCGAAAACGCTCCATACAAAACGGTGACGTCACACATCACGTTTCAAGTGTGTTTCGGCGCGTTTAATTAGAGATTAAACGAACTTACCTGTATGTGAAGTTCTATCCTAATTATACGAAGGCTTCGTTCGAAGAGATTAGCATATAAGACACATGTAGTAACGCGTAGCAGTTGCCATTCCATACACTATTTTGAGAAATTTAAATCATTTTTATCTAAATTCCTAAATTTTTTTTTTTTTTTTTTTTTTTTTTTTTTTTTTTTGTTAGTGGGTATCCCCATATTCAAACCCTTCCGCGCGGACGCCATCTGCTTCATTTAGTTTAGAGTTCTTCCTTTCATATTTTGCAATTAAATGGGCATGAGAAAAGCGAGAGGGTGGGTGGGTTGCTAATCTCTTCGAACGAAGCCTTCGTATAATTAGGATAGAACTTCACATACAGGTAAGTTCGTTTAATCTCTAATTATACTTTACGCTTCGTTCTCGAGATTAGCATATAAGACACATGTAGACATTTAGAGATAGGCAAAATATGAAATTAAAATACTTGGAGACCAAAATCAACATTGTATTTATTTAAAAGATCAACAAAGAAAAATTAACAGTTATTCATTGATTGCAATAATATTGTTCTGCCTAGGCCACAATTACTTTCATTTATGATAGGCCTTTTATAGAATTTTGCGAAAGTATGCGTTGTTGGACTCCAGCCAGCAGCTTTTCTTATTTGGTCAATATTAACACCTAATTTCTGTGCGGCTGATGTCGATGCATGGCGGGTGCTATGGGCAGTGAACCTAGATGTGTCTATTCCACTTAAACTAAGTACATTTTTAATCCATCTCGAAAGAGTTTGAGAGCCAACTGGTTTATGGGGCTTATTAAAACTAAGAAAGAGGGTATCACTGTTCTTTCTATGAATGTGAGTGATTTCAAGGTAAGCTATTAACGTTTTTGCAGGGCAAATCTCTGGCCTCTCATTGAAAAAAGGAAGAATCAAAATCGGTTGAAAAATACCGGGTTTGGAGGTTTTTAATAAATCTGGAATTTTTATTTTTACTTCCGCCTGACCTATTTCAATATTACAAGTCCTTATCTTGGAGAAGGTTTGCACTCTATGTGCTGTCACGAGAGCAAGAAGGCAAACCAACTTTTTAGAAATTTGAGTTATGCTTAGATTTTCATTAGGATACCATTGGCCAAGATAATTCAAGACCAGAGATGTATCCCACGTTTCATCGTACTTTGGCCGTGGTGGTCTAGACCGAAAGACACCTTTAAAAAATCTTTTCAGATCTAGGTTACCAGAGATATCTTGTGGCAGGATTAAAGCTAAGGCAGACCTATAAGAATTTAGTGTACCGTATTGAGCCCCTTCGTTGTACATAAGTGTGAAAAATTTTAATAGATTTGGAACGGACACATCGTAAATGTTCAACTTATTCTTTTTACAATAAGTGAACCACTTTCTATAACATCCCTCATATTGTTTGTATGAATTGTCAGAGAGAGAATTTAATACTATGTCTATGGATTCCTGGGGAATACCTCTTCTTAATATTGCTTCCCGGACAATATGCCTGCCACCAGGGTAATCGTTGAGTGGATGTGGCGGCGACTGGAATCAGAAGATATAATTAAATTATCTTCAGCTTGAAAAACAATAGGTTTTGATTTTAGCAGTTTCTTAAAGATTGGAAACCATGGCTGTGTAGGCCACTGAGGTACAATCATTATGCCTTCAGCTTTATCTGTGATGATTTTCTTTAAGGACTTTAATATCATGGTAAATGGTGGGAACGCGTAAAAATAAAATTCTGTCCATGAAATGGTAAAGGCGTTTATAGCGTACGCATCCGGATCTCTATGCCACGAAACATAGGTTGGGCACTTCGCATTAATTCTACTTGCGAATAAATCGATATTCGGAACACCTAATTTTTCAATGATTGTTTTGTAAGCGTAGTCTGCGAGCTGCCATTCAATATCCGGGTGCGTACGTCTCGATTCCTCATCAGCAATCTTATTATCTGCTGAACGAATGTATGAAGCGAATACAAATAGTTTCCTATGTTCGCACCATTGCCAAATTTGTTTTGTAACATCAGTTAAGTGTGGGAACTGAATGCCTCCCATACGGTTAATATAGGATATAGCCGTGGTGTTGTCTATACGGAGTAATATTTGTGAATTAGCAATATTTCTAGCAAATATTTTTAGCCCAATAAAGGCAGCTAAAATTTCTAAATAATTTATGTGTTTTTTATGTTCATCTATACTCCAAAGACCGCTAGCTCTCTGATTCCCACAAGCTATACCCCACCCTGTAGTTGAGGCATCCGATAAAATTTCTAGGTCATACTTGTCATCTTTAATTTTACAATTTGAGTTGTGAATTGCATTTTTCCACCATTCAAAATCAGAATGAAGTGTTGTAGGGATGGCCATTATAGTATCGTATTCGTTTGATTCTTTTAAATTAAGATACTTAACTCTTTCAAAGAGCTTAGTATAAAGCCATCCATACTCGACAGCCGGACAAGCTGATATTAAGAGCCCTACAAAACTTGCAAATGTCCTGATTGTGCAACATTTTAAAGTAGACATTTTTTCTAGTTCTAATTTTATCCTATTTTCTTTGTCTTTTGGTAATAAGACCTGGAAATTTTTTGTATCCAAAATATAACCTAAAAATTTGCATGTAGTCGATGGTACTTGACTACTTTTTTCCAAATTTATGATAAAACCTAACGATATTAAAAGTTTTTTAGTTTGTTGTAAATTTTCAAAACATGTTTTATAATCATACCCTATCAGACCCAAGTCATCCAAATATATAGTAGATATATAACCACAAGTTCTTAATAGTTTGATCACCGGTTTCATAATTTTAGTAAACACATAAGGTGCCGTGTTCAAGCCAAACGGTAAAACGTTAAATTCATATACAGAATTCTGGAATTTAAATCTGAGGTACTTTCTGGAATCTTCATGTATTTTTACTAAAAAATATGCATCCTTTAGATCTAGATTACATAGAAAAGAATCTTTGGTTACGAGTTTAAGAACGGTCCTCAAATCCTCTAATTTAAAGTGATTTGTATTAATAAATTTGTTTAATGACTTGAGGTTTAAGATAAATCTCATTTTTCCATTTGGCTTGGGAATTAAGAAAAAACTGGATAAGTATTGGTCTCGACGGGAAGTACATTTTGAAATAGCTCCTAATGAAATCAATTCATTGATGGCATCACTAAAAAGAGTAATTTCAGTGTCTGAATAAACCTGATTATTAACATTAGAAGTTTGTATAGGTGGGCTAGAAAAAGGTATTTTGTAGCCTTCAATATAAGACAAGACTGTCGGGTCATTAGTGATCATACACCATTGTTTGTAAAATGCACTAAGTCTACCTGCAGGCTTTACCGTGTCTAGCGGCGCATGTTGTTCGGCCGTAGTTGTAGCGGATGCTGCGACTGCCTCAAGGAGTTGAATGGCCGATTGCGCATCGATGTCGGTGCAGGCTGTCTCATCCTCGGTGGACCCGTTGGCCTGCGGACCGGACCCGGATTCTGCCAGTTTAAATGTTTCTGTGCTGGGCTAGATGTACTGGGTGTTTGCTTTCTGAAAGATGATTTTGGTGCAGGTGGTTTCAAATCCGAACCAGATTTGCAGACTGCCTTTGCAGATTTTAAGGTTTCGGCAAGGTTTTCACCGAACAAACATTTGTCGACTTTTGTATTTTGCAATTGTTCTTTCATTTCCGCTTTAAGGCCACCCATTACAAAGTTTCTGCGAGTAACACTGTCAGCATGTTGGCAATCGCAAGCGATGCGAGCTGCATCCATCAATAATTTGAGTAGAGCGGTATCTTTATCTTTTAACGTCATGAGACGTGTAATAGCTTCACCTAAGCAGGCAATGGATAAGGTAAGCATTTTTTGTTTGCCTTCGATGGCTTTATCTCTTTTGACATTGGTGTCTGAAATCGCAGCTTTCATTTCTGCGTTCAACAGTGGTGGATCAATTAGTTTACAATTATCTGGAGTTAGATATTTGTCTTTTAATTCTTTGCGTAAATCCTTATCTAAACCAACAGTAGCCCAATGTTGTAATCTTAATGCCAAATCTTTTTGGATTTCTTTGCCATACTTTTTTTTCGGTGGTTGGATCAATACCTAGTATATCTAGTAAGTCACTATCCAGAATCGAAGATTCAGCCTCCTTTTGATCTGCTAACACAACAGGTTCACTAGTTGAAGTTGAGGGGCCAGCGAGATCTGTAGGTGTCACTACCACAGACTGAACGGAAACCTCTTTATCAGAAGATAATTTTTTTTCACCAGGACTCGGGTCTAAATTTTGGTCTTCTATTTCAATTGAACGAGAAAGATCGTCAAAATTATCTTCATTATCAATGAACCCCAAATTGCTCATCATTTCATCATCTGAAAGAATATAGTTGAATGACTACTCATATATTAAACAAGGCTTTAAAACCTCGATAAGGTTATTGGGACAGTCCCCAGTTAAGTTGTAACATGTACTGTCCGCAACCCAATGTCTAATTGTATCACAATTATTTTTATTTTATTTTTATAAAGTTAGCCTTAATAAATGAAATTTTAGTTTTATTTTTTATATTTTTTTTTTATATTCGTTTAAAAAAAAATATATCATTTAATACAAATATAATCAATTTATTTCTTGTTAAACAAACAAACTGTTATATGATGTCATAAGTAAGAAGCAGTCCCATAGTATTATGATACACGTACTGCTCGCAAACTTAATAAATTAGCACTGTACAACAGTCCCATTGTACTGTTCGAAATGCAAGTTATACAGTAAGAGATAGTCCCAATGCATAGCAAGTACTATCCGCAAACTGATGGAGTTGTATCATGTATATACATTGATAATAAAACAGTCCCAAAACGTACTGTTTTTAATATGAAATTTCAATCAAGGTTGTATTTTTTATTGAGATGAAAACCTTTTTCATTATTAACGCATTCTACTTTTATAAGTAATATTCTAACAATAAAAGTTAGGTACTTATTATGAACTCAATTGAGAATAGGTCGGCTAGTCGCTAAAGCCGCTATTGTATATATAATTTTTAATCTTTTACCTTGTTTTTCCGGCGACGAGCGTAATGAGCGTGAAGATAACGAGTCAGACACACTCGAAGTACTATGGCGCCTACGACGGCGCTTACGCGCCAATTTCTTTTCAAGCTTCCTTATTTTTCGTTCTATTCGACCACAATCATTATCACTTTTACGTTTTGGCATTATTAAATTCTTATTCTGTTACTATTTAAACACTTTTTCGCGAGCACAGTGTGGAACGGCGACGCACTACAAAGCGAATGAAGCAGATGGCGTCCGCGCGGAAGGGTTTGAATATGGGGATACCCACTAACAAAAAAAAAAAAAAAAAAAAAAAAAAAACTAAATTGAGGAATTTAGATAAAAATGATTTAAATTTCTCAAAATAGTGTATGGAATGGCAACTGCTACGCGTTACTACATGTGTCTTATATGCTAATCTCGAGAACGAAGCGTAAAGTATAATATGGAGTTAGCCAATAATCTTCAATTATCTCCCTAAATTTTGCGTTTAAGTACATATTTGTCTTACAAAATATTGTTTCTTATTCGATATTCTATCTGACTGTAAAGTGCATTACATCCGAAAATGAAAAAAAAAAAGTTATTTTTCCCTGATTTCATCGTGTGATAAAACTAAAATAATACATTTTTTTTTATTTTTTTTCCTGTTCCATCATGTTTTTATAAGTGTCCGCAGCGATCAAGCTCAAATTCATCAAAATCGGTGACTTATGCATATTCCCTATTATGGACATTACCCAATTAAATTAAATGATAAGATACCTAATCAGATTTTTCCTTGAATTCCAAATTAGGATTTGTCATGAAAAAATACTGAAATTTTCATGAAAATCTTATCGTCTACTTTAGAATAGTAATTTTAGTTCATTGTTGCTTAAAATAATATAACTAAGAGCTGACCCCGGAAATAGGTGGACAATTTACAGAGCGACGAAATTCCTCTAGTTAGTTAGCCATACTATCATTATTAACAGTCTTAACAGATCCGGGCACCTCTCAGATTTTCAGTGGTGGGGGTGAGATTGGTTGAGCAACAAAGGAACTGAAAAGCGATTGAAGGTATACAATTTACAGAACTCTGGATTTGGTGTGGTATAATAGCAAGACAATCGTGTAACTAAATCAAATATATAACATTGCCAGGAATTTTGACTGATGGAAAAGTAGTGCCAGGAAGCATCAAAATGCACGAAAAAGTTGTAAAGTTTGATGCCGCTTGGCACTACTTTTCCACCAGTCAATCTGTTCATAATGATAGTATGGCTAACTAAATAGAGAGATTTCGTCGCTAAAAATTGTCCACCCATTTCCGGGGCCAGCTCTTAGTCCATCCATAAGTATCTGTTGTAACGTCACAGTTAAACTCAAGAGGTTATCAGTATTGTATTTCAGCCAACTGAAACGGAAAAGTAAAAATACAATTGGAAGCGAATAAAAGAATACCGAACTTAGGGGAAACATTAAACTAATTATCTGTTCCGTAGTTCCTGTAATTTAATAAGGATCGATGCGAGCTTCCGATTCGATGTGTTTAGACATCTGGCTGTTGTGCACTATTGTAGTTTTCCACGACTGTCAAAAAAAGGAATGTATAATGTTTCAAATCTTTAAAAAATCTATAAGTTTGGAAAAAGTCTGAGTTATTAAAATTTTCTGCAAACTTTTGATTTCTAGCGCACGAAATAATGAAAATGATTTTACTTTATTGTAAACCGATCAAAGTGACAAAGCCTAGTTTAGGGATGGAAATGGATATTATCAGGAACGTTACAAACACAATGAACAAATAGAAACTATCTAGAGGATCGCATTCAACGATTTATACAAAAAACTAGTCACTCGTAAACATAAGGTATTCAGTTGACAATTTTCGCAGCATTACTGCCTCGCTGAAAGGCACAAGTCGCGCCCGAGGCGTCCCTCAATAAGAGGCACGCACGCCGCGCGCCTTTTGTTCGCCGCTCGAGTGCAAATAGCCTCGCGTTCTAATTTCAAAATGTCCGCGCCACTTCCACTGAAAGCTCATTTAGGTTTCATATTTTTTTACTGTAACCTACTCTTTTAATTTATCTCATCCTCACCCTGGATAGAGGAGCTCCATGGCGCAGTGGTTTAGCGCCTGGCCCAGCGATTGCGGAGGTTGAGCAACTTTCGCAAGGGTCGGTCATGTGATGGGTGACCAAAAAAATATTATCTCGAGCTCCTCCGTGCTTCGGAAGGCACGTTAAGCCGTTTTGGTCCCGGCTGCATTTGCAGTAGTTAACACCCACCAATCCGCATTGGGCCCACGTGATGGGTTCTAGCCCAACCTCCTTAAGCCCGCCGGTAACGATCAATTGCGATTGTCAATTTTTTCGTCAATGCCATTGTTCGAGCAAATGACAATCGCTTCAATCGCACGCGTAAACTATCAATTTTCGCATCAATGGGCGTCAATGACGTAAAAATTTTCAATCGCAAATGATCGTTACCGGCGGCCTTTATCCACCCACAAGGTAGGCCTGTGCCCCAGCAGTGGGGACATTAAAATGGCTGATGGTCAACTTTTATTGAGAATTACTGAGCAATATTTTTATAGGAACAATAAAGACTTTATACAAATTTTAATGGATATTTAATTACTGATGTGATCGTATAATTTTATTGTGTCATCATCACTCATTGTATAAAATCTTATTCCAGTAAGTTTAAATGACCTCTTTTGTTACAGGTACGTCTCCAAAAGGGCACAGATAACGCCATGCAAGTTACTGCCATAAGTGTATTACTGACCAGTTCCAGTAATCTTTCCAACCCCAAAATGGAGGAGTCAATTAAGTAGACTCGAGTAACGAGGGACTTGCGTGATATGATGGGACCTGACATTGAACTTAACCAGAAACATGCAGAGGAAATGCAACTTTATGGCACCAAGGTTAAAGTATTAAGTACAATGCACTTTTTAAGGGTCTACGAAACCAAGTTTGTTTCGTAATCGAATTTGATTGATTTGTTTGTTGTTCTTGAGGGAAATTATAGTAACCAATTTAAGGACGCTTCGACTTCTTCGAAATTGGTAAAGTGTAAGTAATTTAACTGGGTTTCACTTACGCTAAATTTGGCAATCGCTTAACAGTATCGCTTTTAGTACAATGTTTCATAGTGTGAATCTGTTTTAGCTCTTATTTAACTTATTTTACGAAAGTAAGTACAAAGACTACTCATAATAAAAATATTTTTGTTGTTCAACTTTCTGTCATAGTTACGGGCAGCGGCAAATCCAATTCAGTAAAAGCTCATGCCATTTAATATCTCGTAAGGAAAAAATCATTACTACAAAGCGCCTATAAATCTACTTTTCCCACGGCTTAAAGGGTATCAAATTACTAGGGTGGACGCATCCTGCAGTCAAAGTATGTTCGCCCCTCATACTAAAAACAAAATACCTTCCACCTACAAAACATAAGTCCATTGCAATATAGATCTTATGCCTCAACCATAAAGACTAAGTGTGCACTTGATTCGTGTGGGAGAAACTCAAAATTATATTTGTGGATATAAAAATCTGTTACAAGTGCTTGAAATGACGTGCCAGAGCATTAGGGGGTTACTCTAAGGGGTCAGGCCTGATTAAATGGTTCGGTGGACAGGTAAATATTATGGCGCAAACAAATTCGACCTACTTTCATGCATCATTGGTATTTATTATACTCTTTTCTCAGCTTTATGGGGTACGATATTGGAATTAAAATAGCTCAAGAAAAGATTCTGAACGCGTTTTGACAATAATTATTCGGAGCGGAGTCGTAAAGTGGTATATTTAATTCGTCGGGTGCAATGTTGAAAGGGGGTGAAAGTAATATCTCTCATTTTAATTAAGAATTGTAAGTTGTAAATTCAAATGACGATCTTCATTCGCATAGCGCTTTGCAATTCGAAAACTGTATTATTTTGAATAAAACTTTTTCTCTCAGAGAAAATGTTTCGTAAAATAATATGCAAAGAAATATTTTTATTCGAAGCAAACCTCCTTTCCGGTGTATAACCGTCGTGTTCTCCATTGTATAGCCAATTAGAGTCCATCTGAGCTTACTGCAGCTCCATTTAGCTGCCATTCTCGGCGATACAAATTCACGTACAAATTTCTCGAAATTTCCACGGCAATAACTATTGGTACCTCATTTGGTGTCCGTTTCTGTCAGCTGGTACGATATTGTTGTGTCGTGGCATTTTAAGGGTTAAGTTTCAACAAGTCGATAGTGAGATTAGCCCTATTGTGTTTTATGCCGAAATAACAGGTCATGTAGGTAACCATTAGTGTTGAAAATGTCAGTTTGTTTGTATTGTTGCTTCCAATCTTGAGACAGTTTAACATTATTATTTTGTTATATTTGCTAATAGTAATGGCCAGTGAAATGCTCTTGCCTACTTGTGAACTACACAAACACAGAAAACCTGATTGAATTATTATGTATTTTTGTGTATGAAGAGGTAAATAAAATGATCACTTGCTTCATCAAACTGACTTTACAATAAAACGAAGAAAGGTAAGAAAAATGTCATTTGCGTGAGATTTTCTAGAATTAAAGTTACAGTGCTTTTGTCGTAGTATCCGTCCATACAGATTCCACACAGTTCATACAAATTACCACAGCACACGTCGAACTAAACTAGTGCTTAAAGACATCGTGTTCTGATACGCTAAAATGTTACAAGTGTAAATCCAGCCTTATGTTTTTTTAAAGAAATCCTAATATTCCGTTCCGAATTTCAATAAAAACGTTTTTATCTTTTCACCGTAGCTAAGCTACGGACGGTCTTTTAATTATTCTCCCGTAAATAGGTCACGATAAATTCATTTAGGTCCACACTTTCATCCACGTAAAGCATCAAAGGAGGATTTTACACCGAAAAGGAGTTCCTGAAGGCTCCGATAAAGGATTGCAAATGAAGTCAGTTCTTCGCTTTCCCTTTAATTATAAGGAAATTGTTTGTCCGAATTCCGGATCTTGCGTCCCTAATTACTGTAGGATCGCGCAGTAATTACTTTATCCGGCTTTTTTATCCGGGTTATTTGATATCTCAACTATCGAATACGGATAAAATAATTACAGTCGTTGAATAATGGTTTTGGATACCTATAAAAAGAAAAATAACAGGAAACTAAATGAGTTACTTTAAATAACTTTTTTGATTGTTTATATTTTACGATAAGTATTTTCTTACAAAAGTCAGGTATTTTAATGGACAAAAAAACATTATTTTATTGACAGCTTAACTGCTAAAAGACAATATTATAAAAGACAATAGTATAAAATGTTTACAGTTTCATAAATTTTTATACTAATTTCGCGGTTTTTTAAACATATTCTTATATCTCTTACGAATCTGATCAGATCAGTTGGGTGTGTATAATGGTCTGAATCTCCTCCATTCTCTCCTTGGATGGCCATCATCAGATCTTAGCTAGATCAATCCCCGGCGGAGAACCAAGGCTTCAAAGTTACCTCGTTTGTATGAAAATCGATTGGTGTTTCTAATTATCCGGCCACCACTATATTTTAGAAATTCTTATAGCCCTTATTATAAGTACGTATTAGTATTTACTATGGGCAAATTCACGTAACAAACTAATAATATCAAAACAACGTAACTAAAAACTTATCTCAATCCAATCCTTCTTTTGAACTCAAAATATATAAAAGCGTATTTAGTCCTCTTTTTAAAATTCTAAAATCATTGTATTTAGTATTATAATAAAAACCGTAATGAAAGAAAACAATTTCCTAGCGTATGCTTTTCCGCCCGCCCAAGTACCAGGCGGTCATGACATCCAAGGCAGTGTTCAGTTCAGGAGATGCATCCAGCCTACTACGAACTTCAGTGACGCGTCGGACGCGGGAGACGACGCACGTCAGTCGCTGTTGCTCGCGCGTGTGCAGTGATAGGTTCGTTAGTGCATATTTTGTATGATTTCTAGAAGGTTGGTGAGATAATTTCTCGGTTTTTAACGAACAATAATTTAATCTGAAGTTTTAGTGCAGATGATTGGTTTACCTAATTGCGTAGTTGTAACCGGCTTCGTAGCATATTGTCGTAATTTAAAAAAAACATACGTTTGAGACGTAAGAGATTTAAAAAGTTTTTTTATTGAAACTTCAAAGGCTAATTTTAAATACTTACTTCACTTTAATGTGATACAGGCAAGCAGGTATTTTCATAAAATTATTATATTAAATAAAATACCCTCGTCTCTCGTTCGTGAAATTCTTGACCTTTGATATTAATCTTTGAAGTACCTATGAAAATTGATACTACAATATTAATACTCGTAGAGAATTATCTCGATTCGATAACAATAAGCAGCATCTAGGATATTTTTAGTCATATTGGAGTTAATGTCGCTGAGCACAGATTTACTTAAATTACCAAACACATTATAAATAATAGTCTACCAAAATAAAAAAAATTGAGATTTTAATTGTTTTTTTATCAATTTCGATTACATGAATAATGAAATTTACCTCAGTTTAAGTAGGTACGAGTTCTATATTTTCGTGTGTATGTAATATTTTGTTAGAAAGCGCTTAAGCGCAAAAAGCGATTATGAAAAATTAAAAACTCTCCCATTTCTACGCAAGCTGCGTTTAATAGATAATATTAGGATCAAAAATTTGTCGTTAAAGATATTTAATTTAGTAGGTCTTATTTACTTCAGTTTTATTTATGGCTTTTAATGTATGTCTGTTATACTTACGTTAATTGCAAATTCCGTCAATAGAAAAGCTACCATTAGTTTAAAATCTCGTACAATTGATTTATTTGTATGATCAATAAAAATGGTCCGAATGAATATTATGAGCAATTTTTTTATGAAAACAAGAACATTTGGAGAAAAAAAAAATCATAAAAACATACATTTAATTTTTTTAACATCGACACCGTTTGATATGTAAACTTTATTACTTTTTTTGGAAAAACTTAATAATGTTTTATTTTTTATTTTTGATACAATGTAATAAACTTAATAATTTTACACGGGTCGATTTTCCAGGAAACTTGCTAGGCGACTTTAGTCAACAAAGTGACTTTTTGTCGACAATCTACTCATGTCGCTACCTCATTGAAATTAGGTTTGCGATTCGATTTTACAAGCAATTATTGATAAAAAGCCCTATTTGACTAAAGTTGCCTGGCAAAAGACCGGTGTAAATACCCATTATGAAACAAGTCCAAAGCTAGAACTATCGCGAGTATTTTTTAACATTTTCAGTGCATTTGTTTTGTTATCTTTATGGACAACCATCTTACCACCCTCGCCACTTATTCGTGCGTACATTTAATCAAACTAAAACGCATCTCCGTAACTGAATTGAGATCAATCATCGGAATGAGAAGCCCCGTGCTTAACACTTAAACATCCCCATTTCTATTTTACGAGCCTATTCCGCCGTTAAAACGCTTTTTCGGGTTCCTTAGGCAGTGGTGAAAACGAACAAACGGATGGCAAAAACTGTAATAACACAACAAATATTTTGGAAACTATTTTAACAATCAAATTTCTTATGTAGTATATCTTACTTGAAAAGTATGAAAAGTTGTGCCTGGTCTGGTAAACGATTCAAGTTCTAACAAGAACCTCAAGAGTTATAATTTAAAAGTATCCGACCACAAAAGAGCTCATATTTTTCCTTCCAAAAAAACCTGATTATTTTTATGTTGGAAAACTTCAGAAGCACGTATCATTATTAAAGTAATCTACGGATACTTTAGGGCGCATCGAGCCTCCACTAGAGCCACCAACCAAGAAGTAACAGTACAGTGTACAGTGTAACAGTTACAATACTTACAATCAAGAAAACCGCCACTTTTGCTAGTTTTATTTTATAATAACTAACACAAACACATTTAAATTAATAAAAAGAAGTATACAATAATAGTTTATAAATATCACTAGGTCTTATATTTTTTAGTATTAATTAAATGTACCTAGTTATTTTGTTGTAATGATTTTTTTCTTGAATGGCGGCGCTAGGGGCGCACTTAATACTTAGGTAAAATGTCATCAAGTCGAGTAATCTATTAAAAGCAACTCCCAATGAAAAAAACACGTTATTCTTCATATTCCCATCAACCAAAACGTTTGGATGCTAATTTAAAAAAGTTTAGAACCTCTTTTGCAGTTAAGTACACACCCTTTTTGCACCAGCAAGCACAATTACTGTAAGTACAGAAGTTCATAGGAAAAACGCCTCTATTGGAGTCGATAAAACGCCGTCTGAATGCAAGATAGGGCAAATCGGTGGTTTGACAAAAGCTCGCTTTCATTTTTCCAAAGCTTTTGAAAGCGTTCGACTATTTGACAGTTAGCTCTGCCAATACCTAGTTGCCAACTTTTAAATTGATTACTTTGGGACATTTTAAAATGTAAAAGTTCTATTGGGGTATTAAATTACTGAGCAATAAAAAACCTTGATCAACATTGATTCCATTTACATTAGTATTATATTACGTATACATTTATATTAGGTTAGTATGTTCAAGGATTTAGCACAATTACCATTTAGTAAACCTCCTGGCTTTCACCCAGAAGGGATCCATATAATTATTAATTTGCATAAAAAAATACTAACAGATTAAAACATTAAGTTTATTTAAGTACTAACACTTGTCACATTTGAAATGTAAATTATATGAAAAAAACTTTTAAAAAAAAGCACAACCTCCTTCAAAAATCTTAAAAAACAGCTCTATAAAAAGCAAGAAATAATGTTCAAATCGATTACCTAATTAAAACACGTCTATTGAAGTCGGGTGGAGCTGGAAGTAATTTCTTTACTTATTGTATTGTTTAATATTCTAAAAGCCCCACCCGACTTCCATAGACGTGTTTTAATTAGGTAATCGATTTGAACATTATTTCTTGCTTTTTATAGAGCTGTTTTTTAAGATTTTTGAAGGAGGTTGTGCATTTTTTTAAAAGCTTTTTTTGTTTTAAACTTTTTTGTGGTAGGTACCTATGTAAGAGATGATTTTATAAAATAAAACGTTATAATGTTTAAAATTTTTCAATGGTATAGCCCGAGCAACTAAATTTCCACGAGTTCCGTTGAGCCTTCGCAGTTCAACTCTAGTCCAGAACGTCCTTGACGATAGATAGGTACTTGACTTGTTTTTGATGGTCATAAACCTACCAATATTTCAATCACTGTACAGTTCCTATTTGATTTTGAGGAGTTCCCTCGTGTATCTTCAAAATCCATAGTTCAATACCAATGAAATTAATATGGTATCATTCTTAAGGTGTTTTCTTTCAAACAAAAAAAGAATCATCTAAATCGATTCATAAACAAAAAAGTAATGGTTGAAAATCCGTCTCAATTCATATAAAACGGTAACGAAAACGACAGTATTTGAAAACTACTGAACCGATTTCAAAATTTCAAAAAATGGGACCAACTTGGAAACAAACCTCATGTTATAACGTTTGAATCATTTCAATCGGTTCAGCCGTGATACTGAGCGAGCTAATGGAAATGAGTAAACGAAGATTTGTAACGTTTAAAATATATTTATATCACAAGAAACAGCACTGACAACAGCAAAAACATGACACAACACAAAAAGGAACAGAAATCAAAAGTAATAAAAAATAAGTTAAAAAACCATAAAGTTTGTATCAAAAAGAGGTCGGCTCGGCGACATTCCCGCCCCTCGTGCAAGAACGTGCACAGCCAAACCAAACTGGCGAAAGACTAATCAATCACTCGATGTATCGAGCTTCACCAGCTTGGTGAGGGGACGGCGCAGCGTACCGGCCATGGTTGATACGTCCACCACCCTCACTACCCCATCGTGACCTGGATACGTCGCAGCTATTACGCCTCGGGGCCATACTCCGCGAGGGAGGTTGCCATCGACTACTAGTACGACGTCACCAACAGAGATTTGGTCGGTCGTGTGGCGGTGTGGTCTATCACGCGGTTGCATCGTCGGAAGTACCTCTTTTACCCATCGGGACCAAAAAAGCTCTGACAGCCGTAACGCCTTTTTCCATTCTGCTCGCCCAAACAGCACACTGTTATCAAATCGTGCGGGCAAACTGGTTGTGGAGGATGAGCCAATTAAGAAGTGAAAAGGTGTCAAGGTTTCTGGGTCTTCGGGGTCCTGAGAAATGTGGGTTAGCGGTCGCGAATTCACCACAGCTTCTGCTTCTAGTAACAGCGTCAGTAGTGTCTCTTCTTTCGGCGCACGTTCTCTCAGTGTAGCGCTGAGAGCCACCTTAACGGACCGGACTAATCTCTCCCAACATCCACCAAAATTCGGAGCAGCAGGCGGTATAAAAGCCCAACCAATTCCATGGTTCGTCGTGAAGTCTTCGACGCTAGATTGGTAAAACTCTCTCAAAATTCGGTTGGCGCCAACGAAAGCAGTGCCATTATCGGAGAATATAGTGGTTGGGGCTCCTCTTCTGGCAATAAATCGGCGAATGCTCGATATGGCTGAGTCTGCAGACAGGGAGTGTACTAACTCTAAGTGGACCGCTCTTGATGTCATGCACGTAAATAGCGCTACGTATCGCTTCTCACGCCTGCGACCAATTGACACGTCGATAGGGCCGAAGTAGTCCAGGCCAGTAAAAGTGAAGCAACGCTGATGGTGAGCCATTCGTTGTGGTGGGAGATCACCGGTCGGGGGTGTTTGCGGCAAGGTCTTGCGAATGCGATGCGATTAAACATCGGTGCGCTACTGACCGCACTGTATTTCGCAACCGCAGTAGCCAATAGCGTTGGCGTAGCTCGTTGATTACTGTTTCGTGGTTTGCGTGGCCCATCTTGACGTGGTAGTGATGCACCAGTAAACGGACTATGGGGTGGCAACCGTCAAGAAGTACTGGTGTTTTGACACTTTGGCTCACATCCTCTGCTGCTCTGATCCGCCCTCCTAGGCGAAGTAGCTTATCTTCTCCAACGAAAGGAGACAGCTTAGTGAGGCGACTGGTTCTGGGCAATGGCTTGGAGTTGAGGATATTTTTGAATTCTATGCCAAAGCTTTCAAGCTGTGTCTTGAGTAGAAGGTGCCTTTCTGCGGCTTTCATAAAATTGGGTGTTATTTTAACTAAAGTGGCGGTAGTGGACGTACGTTGTGATGGTTGTGATCGATCGCGATAAGAAGACGAAGAATTTTGAATTAGTTGTCTAAACATAAACGCGGCTTGGTGTACGCGCGCAGTAGCGCGCACCAAGCGCAGCCAGCTGCTGCAACGTGAGCTGTCTACTGTTACCGCTGAAGGCGGACTAATACGTTCCGTCAGAACTCCCACCATTTCGCAAGGTGCACGTTTTAATTCGACTTGAGTTTGAAGTGACGGGAGTTCTGAAACTGGTTCTTTAGGCCAGTCCTCGGGAGAAAGAAAAAGAAACGAAGGTCCATTGAACCATCTGCTGTGCTGATCCAACTGGACTGAACGCGCTCGAGTGGCGTCGTCAGCCACGTTCATGCCTGTCGGTACCCATCTCCAATCGGATATGTTCGAATTTTCTGTTATTTCGCCAATACGATGGGCCACGAAAGGCTTGAACGTGCGCGCGTCGCTACGTAACCAACCGAGGACAGTAAGGGAGTCAGTCCAAAAAAATGTGTTGGAAGGTTTTTTTACGTGACTCTCCTTGATGGTTACAGCGAGGCGCGTTGCAATCAGAGCTGCCATTAGCTCTAACCGTGGGATTGAAATTGGTTTCAAGGGGGTAACCCTAGCCTTGCTACCGACGAGAGCCATCTTCACCGACCCATTAGCGTATACGAGTCTCCAAAACGCTACGCAGGCATATGCCGCTTCACTCGCGTCAGCAAAAACATGGAGTTCGCGGTGAAGAGGTTCCTCGTCGCTGGCTTTGGCGTACCAGCGTGGGATTTTGATTGTTGAAATGGCCGAAAGTTCTTGAAACCATTCCATCCACTTCAAAGTTTCTGTGGGAAATAAATTAGAATCCCAACCAATATTAGATCTCCAAATGTCCTGAAAAAGTATGCGGCCCTTAACCACAACAGGATTGAGGAGACCTAAAGGGTCATATACGCGCATAATGTGTGAGATCGCTATGCGCTTAGTTAATTGTTGGGGAATAGTTTCGCCCAGACCTGTTCGGAACCCCAATGTGTCCGAAAGAGGATCCCATATGATGCCTAATGCTCTGATTGTCGTAGGAGAGTTCCCAATGTCTACTTGTGATGGTTTTTCAGCACACAGTTCGCTGGGGATGAGCTTCAATGCAGCGTCGTCATTTGAAACCCATCCTCGCATTTCGAAATGTGCAAAGCTGTGTACCGTAACTATGTCCTTCGCAATTTGTGCCGCTGTAGTAGTGGAGTCATGAGATCCAAGATAATCGTCCATATAATGGTCCTCGACAATCGCCTTTGCTGCGTTAGGGAAGTTATGTTCATGTACCATAGCATTTTTATTTTTTATGTATAACGCAGTAAAGGGGCTTGAGGAGGCGCCGAAAATGACGGATGTCATTCTGTATTCTTTGATAGGTTGCTTTTGGTCTCCACCTCTCCAAAGAAACCGTAAAGCATCTCTATCCTCGGGCCTGATACGTATTTGAGGGAACATTTCTTTAACGTCAGCAGTTAAGGCAACACGGCCTTCTCTAAATCTAAAAAGAATGTGCAGCAAGTTTTGGAGAAGATCAGGGCCCTGTAGTAATAAAGAATTCAGACTGACTCCTTGGTTCATGGCAGCGGCATCGTGAACAACACGAAGCTTGCGTTTCTGCGGATGAAATATGCCAAAATGAGGTAAATATAATCGGTAAGTTTTAGAATTTTGAAGATTCTGGGAATAATATGTTTCAGAAGAGCATTCTTCTGCGTAACCCTTTTCAAACATATTGTTCATAAATTTGATATATGCCTCTGCAAAAACCGGTTCACGCCGCATGCGTCTCTCGAGACTCAGGAGGCGTGACAAAGCCTGTGGATAACTATCCGGTATTTGCGTAATATCGTCGCGCCATGGCAAACCAACTTGAAACCGTCCGGTCGGCAAACGTGAAGTAGTACTCTCTAAAATTTCAACGGCGCGTTTATCTTGCTTGTTTAGTATTGTTTCGTGTTTTGATATTCCTAACGAGTCCAACTTATAATGTTCCTTAATTAAAGTTTCCAAGTTTTCGTTTTTGGTCGCTAACTCCTGGTCTATAAATGTGGTGTGATTGACAAACTGAATACAGTTTGTACTATTTTTAGATGACAACCCATATAGTGTCCAGCCTAAAAGTGTGAGACAGGCTACTGGTTGGTTACGGGTACCTTTGCGCACAGCGCGGTTTATGGACAAATGCCAATGTTCGGCACCAATAAGAACCATGGGAGTCGCCTTTTCATAAACTAAAAGTTCTGTTAGGTCGTGTAAATGTTTATATACCGCAACGTTCTGCTTAGTTACCGTTTGAGTGTGGAGTGACAGTGACGGTAAGGACTTAGCGCGTTTTACCTCAAACACGTCTTGTGTGAACTTACCCTTAATTTTAAAATCAATATACGTGACGTCAACATTTTTTGTGAGGCCACCGACACCGTTCACACAAATTTTTTGGCGAGGGCCCACTGCTCCGATACGCGCGGCAACACTGGCATCCATGAGTGTGGCAGTGCTGCCGTCGTCGAGCAAGGCATAAGTGTCGTGACTACCTAATGGACCGAATACGGTTACGGGTATGATTTTGAGTAACGTACTGGGACGTGAAGGCAGCGTAATCCGCCCACTTGAATTATCATCCCATGCCTTTGTGGACGTGGTAGACACAACAACTGCTTCGCACTCCGCGCTGGCCGTTGAGGGCTCTTGAAGGGCGACGTCAGACGTATGGTTCACCGGCGTAGGCCACTGAGCACCGTGAAGCAACGGGTGATGGTGTAAAGTACAACCGTCGACGCCGCACGGGTTGACTTTGCACGTTCGCCAAGTGTGTGGGCTACTTCGTAGACACCTATAACAAACCTTTGCTTCGCGTTGCCACAGCCATCGTTTCTCTATAGAAAGTGCCTTAAAATTGGGACACGTTTTTATACTGTGTTCTTTTTTACAGAATAGACAATTTGTTTTATTGACCTCGGTCGAGGTTTTATTTATGGAACTATTTACATGCTTTTGTTGTGGCGAAACAGTATGAACGTACTCACGTCTTTGTTTATCATGCGACGAGCTAGCTACAGGCGACCCGGCTGCGTGCTCTGGTGTTAAACCGAATCTAACGTGTCTGTCTAACTCGCGCATGAGAAATGCGGACAAGAGCTCAAGCTTTGGCTGGTCTCGCGAACAGTTGTCAGCTGCGAAATCTGTCCACCTCATTTTTACTGTAGGGTTCAGCTTTCCCAAAATGGTGTGGAAGAGTTCGGGTGAAAATAAGTATTCGTTGTGGTCTAGCATACGTATAGTGTGTACACTATTTCGTACCTTTGTTGCGAAAGTGCATAACTCACGCAAATCATTACCCAGGCGAGGTAAGCTTTTCAGAGCAGCGACTTCTTTGAAGATAATCATCTCCGGGCGGGCGAAGTTTTGTTCCAGCACGGAGAGAATTTCTTCGGGTTCGCTGGCTGAGATCAAGAGAGCGCCAACAGCTTCACGCGCTGCACCTCGTAGAGATTGTTGCAGGCGCGCTACATTTTCTAAAGGAGAAAAGAAAGCTTTTGTAGTGTCGAACAATCTTTTAAACTGTAGCCATTTAGATGTTTCTCCGGCAAATGGTGTTAATTCAATATGCTTTGTTGGTTGGTGTCGGGTGGTTGCGAGAGCTTTCGCAGCTGCCGCTGTGTCTGCCACTGCTTGCAAAAGTTTGTTGGAATCCGACACACACAGGACGTTGTCGTCTACCGTGGGGATGTGCGGCGGTATGCGTGCCGCGCCCTCAGACGCGTTCGTTGCCTGTATGGGTTGGTTAGTGGTGAAAGGATAAGAATGAGGATGATCATTGCCCACGTGAGTTAGTGGAGGCTGAAGTTGGGCCCCCGTTTCGGACAATTTTGTAATTGTTGGATGAGGTTGAAGGGAACATTGTGAATTACGTACCGCGTTTTGAACCCATGCTTCCGTCCTATTAGATCGCAACGAGCTTACAGAACCATTGCAATGACTGCGTCGACTGCTACGGCTTCCTTCAGCTTCAATCGCGGCCAGCTCTGCTTGCAATTCGCGCTCCTCCATCTTGTTTTTCATCGCGAGGAGTTGTTGCTTATGCTGCCTCTCTTCATCCGCGAGCTGCCGTTTGCGCTGCCTCTCTTCATCCGCGAGCTGCCGTTTGCGCTGCATCTCCTCCTCCGCGAGCTGCCGCTTGCGCTGTATCTCCTCCTCCGCGAGCTGCCGCTTGCGCTGTATCTCCTCCTCCGCGAGCTGCAACTCGCGTTCGAGCTGCCGGCGACGTGCAATGGCCTCTGCGGCGGCCTTACGGGCCCTGATTGTGGAGGCTGATGAGGATGTCATGGAGCGTGATTGACGTGGTTGGGGTTCGGCGGTGGTGTGAATGTTACCTTCTGATGGTGTTTTACGTGACTGTGAACGGGTGAGCATGTTTTATGGGATCTAAAAGCGATGAACTGTATGAAAACTAAATGTCAACTACGAATGGAAGAAAATGTGAAATACGTCGCTGAATTTCTACGGTGGAAGGACCAATGATACTGAGCGAGCTAATGGAAATGAGTAAACGAAGATTTGTAACGTTTAAAATATATTTATATCACAAGAAACAGCACTGACAACAGCAAAAACATGACACAACACAAAAAGGAACAGAAATCAAAAGTAATAAAAAATAAGTTAAAAAACCATAAAGTTTGTATCAAAAAGAGGTCGGCTCGGCGACAAGCCGTCTTCGAGTAATCGGTTCTCCTCCTCCTTTTCAAATTTTTGAAGTCGGTTAAAAATAAAGCTCTATTATTATAAACCTCCTTGTGTTACCCATGGATTTAGTACATTTACCTGTAAGTTACTATACTAATAAAAGTATACTTTAAATAAATTATAATCAAGAAGTTTAGATTCATAATTGAATTTGAATTTAAACAAGCCAATGATTGGGTAGTATGCGGACACTTCCGGCTATCACAATATTTTGTTTAAACAAACATTGATATTTTGGCAAGGTTCTAACAAAACCGAGTTCATTTAAATGATTCGTAAAACAAACAGTCTGTTGGGACTGTATCGCAGTGTTTCGTCGAGCCCTTTCACGTTACAATGGCCCCGTGCGCCATAAACACGATCGACGACAGCACACGCTAATGAAATTTATAATGCCTCAAACATTGTTTTGTAAAGTGCAATAATCGTAAAAAAGGCGCTATAAAGGTACACAACCCTATAATATTGCATTAATGCTAATAATAGTTGTAAACTAGGTATAAACTTACTTTTTCAACCTTTTAAGTTTAATCTCGATCAGTGCTTTTATAAAAAAAAATGAAACAAGACCGCTTATGAGATGAATTTATAGATTTAATATGAACAGCGATTTTTAGTAAAGTTTGAAAATTGGTATTTATAAATTAATATTCTAATTGATTTGAGCTTTTCGTTGAAACTATGTACTTTATTTAAAAATAATGCGCCGATAAGTTACTTTTTTTTTCTTCAGGTCTTCATCACTTTTCACTAGAATACATACATCTAGAATAAGTAATTGTTGCAAACTATAGAAGGCCTAGAAACTTAATTAGCAAAATGAAACTATGTGACCTATGCAACTAAGGGTATATTTACACAACGCGGCCCAAACCACAACGCACCCTCTATTTGCCCAGCTGTGGGAAACTGGGACGGAAAACTAGAGGGAATGCTTCTGAAACTGTATGTTGGAAAGGAAACTTGTAGCTTGGAGATGAGTATTGGACTGATCTTTACTTCAATGACGGGGTCACTGATATCTGCTGTCAATTGTTTTTTGTTTTGGAATAAAATACCTTTGATAACATTACAAAAACAGCTACTTATTGTAATAAATTGTAATAACGAACACCTAACTCTATCCATTAAAGTACGTTCGGTTCCACAAAGAAGTGGATGACATTCTGCTTATCAAAGTTTTGCGTGAAAATTTTGAATTAAGTTCTGCGGCTTTATCATCGAACCTCTGTAATTGTTTTAACCAAAAGTCAATAAGTGCAAATTGAATTTAGCATAAAAAAATGAAAGGCTGACAAACCAGAAACTTTCTTAATTAAAATGTGAATTTCAACTAATTTCTGTAACAAAAATATACTTTTTTGTAAAACTTAGACACTCCATTATGTCACAAGGCGTCAATGACAGTCATTCAATCACTCGCAACGGCAAAAGTTAAAAAGTCTAACGGGACTTTTTAGAAGGTCTGGGAAAATATTATATATTTTGGGCGCGTTGCACCAAAACTTATTCAGAAAGGGGCTAATTCGTCACCTCGCCGGGACCGGCCACTGAAATTTTGATAGGCACCATTCCTTTAATTCATAAATTAATTAAACTTCCCGCCGAAGTTGGCCGTCTTGTGGAATGATAAGCAGGGACCTATTCTGTCACTGGCGACTTGAGATATTCAAAGAAAAGAACCTGTATCTTTATAAAGTTTCAAGTTGTATAGAAACATATTAACTGTCTTTAGAGTCCTTTAAAAAGTGACAAAATACAATTTTAAAATCCATACTTTGTCCATTACTCAAGTAACAATATTTTGAAGCAACTATAATTTTATTTACAGTATTGAATTAAATTGGTTGCCCAATAATGAACTCTTAAAACGGTCTTGGGTCCTGTAAATAAAATTGGTTTCTACATAATCGCATTACTACAAAGCTTCTAAACTATTACTAAACAGCCCTCCTAGAGGAAGTCACAGTTAGAAAAAAAATAGATAGTTCAAAATAGTGAGCGAAAACTTATGTTTGTTAAATCTTTCAATAGCCAAGATTAACCAAGTAATTGACCGAGCGAGCGCGAAGCGCGAACAAAGTGTTACCGTTTAAACTTAGGCGAAAATGCTTTTGAATGTCCGTCCGGCTGTCCGGCTGTCCGTTTGTTCTCCTCTACAGGTGGCATTTCTCAACCGATTCTCGTGAAATTTTTTGAGTGGGATTTATTTATATTGACTTCTTTTGTCAATTCAGCTTTTCGATTTTTTGTTTTTGTTTTTGATATGGAAATAAATTATTTCTCGGTAATTTAAAAAATCTGATAAAAAAATGTTACAAAGCCGAGGTCTGCAGCTCTACACAGCCACTAGTATTTTCAAATCTTTGTATCGCTTCAATTTGAGCGCAGCGATAAAACATTTATTCGATGTCATAAGTTTGCGAATATTCTCTCGATGCATTAATCAGTCGTGTTGATCGAAATTCGTTGAGCGAGCCAGTGTAACGAGGGTCAGGGCGGATTTGTCTCCTAATGCTCGGTTTATTTATGCCATCCGTCCCAGTAAGGAGGTGATGACCCGTGTCACTTTTTAAAACCGATGTTTTGAACCAATTAGTTTGGATTATTAAGCTTATTTCGTTTATGTTTCTACAAAATAAAATGGACGTGAGAAACCAATTTTCTTTTTTGTAAAATGCTTTCGCAATGTATAGTACCAATGCATTTTGACATACCTACAGGGTGGAATGGAAGGTGTAGGTATATTTACAATGAAAATGTGACGCAGCAGAGTTTCGGTAAACCTAAAACCAAAACAGGTTAAGTACTAGAGTAGGTATATGTATTTAATAAGTACTAGAGTAGGTATAGGTATTTAATGATATTATATTGCATAAGTTACGGCTCCTGTCCACGAGCGACTTTTTGTAGTGGCGATAATCGCTCGCGAAATGACACGACAAAGGTTTTACTTAGCGACAAAAAAGCCGCTATTATCGCAGCTACAAAAAGTTGCTAATGGTTGGGCGTTTACGCATTGAACTCTATATATTCTATTCTCGGCGACAAAAAATCGTTGAGCGATTAATCGCCCATTTATATTGTAATGTTGAACTAAAACAAACATGTAACTAGTCTCTGGTATGAGAAGACCAAAGAAATATGCAGTACTTACAATGTTTATCAATGAAAACTTTTGCCGAATCCCTTGAAATAATAAAATAGGGTAATACTTAAGTACAAAATCTCTCCTAGTTTTAGGTTTTCCGAAACTCGGTTGCGTCACATTCTCATCGGAAAATTCCCTAGAGTCGTCTGATACAAGAATGTAGTCCATTAAACGCCTGGATTCCAGGGATATCATCTGAGCTTATTAATCTTATTAAACGAGAGCTCATCTCGAATAGCTGGGAGATTTTCTTGCGAAAACACTTTTAATTTATTCATTACTTAGCATCCTTTTTTCAGAGCGTTTAACGGTATCGAAATATTTTCTTCATTCTTTTACATACTTACTTATTCGAAACATTAAACAATCGATAATGTCTGTATACATGGTTATTTGTAAAACACCAAAAACCTCGTCAGAGTAGATTACTAACATAACAATAGTAGATTATACAACAAGTGAAAAAAGAAGGAATTTAGTTCGAGGTACTATGTTGGATCCCGAGAGCAGCGAAGGATTCTAGAGTTGAATCCCGAGCGTAGCGAGGGATTCAAAAGTAGAATCCTGAGCGAAACGAGGGATACAAAGGACCGAGATGAAATTTTTTTTCACGTGTTGTGTACTCTACTTTTTACCATTGACTGCGAGAAAACATAATAGTACTTACACCTTAGTACTTATTTATAGTTATCAAATTTTATTATTTAGATAGGTAATCGGTAATTTAACCGTTAGAAAATAGTGAAACTATAAGTTTTCCAATGACATAAAACAACCATGCTATGAGGGAAATTACATGATCAGTCTGACATCAGGCCATTTCATCAGTTTGTAGAGACTTTGAATTTTTACAGACTGAAGATCGTACCAGACTGATGGAATGGACTGATGCAAGACTGAACATCTAATCTACCTCTAATATAAAGAAAAGAACCCAAAGATAAGACACTAAAAAGAACCTAATTAATTTGGCGAGATATTTTTTTAGAAAAGAACCCAAAGATAAGACACTTAAAAGAACCTAAATAAAATTGGCGGGATATTTTTTTTTTATTTAATTGTATAAATGGCTTTATCTATGGAATAGCTCCATACTTTCAGCACGTTTTATTTTTTTTGTACATAATTCATACGATGAGCGCTTGTTCCAAATTTAAATCATTTTTATTCACTCGGTGAATAAAATCGCTTATTATTCACTCTTTTCGTTGAATTAAACGCACTTTTTAGAGTGGCGATGGTAAAAACAACTATTTCACCTCTCCAGCACGAAAAGGGCGCTTTTGGCCGAGCGTGAGGTAAAGTGCTTTTTTAATTTCTAATACCAATTAAAATAATAAAGAAAAAAGAAATAAAGTGACAAGGATGACTCTTGTAAAATTGATATGTGTGAAAAGGATAGATAGTGCTTTATGGTGTCATACATGGATTAAAAAGTAAAAAAGTAAAATGCACGGATGACATACCAAGGAGTTTTAAATAAGGATTGTTAAAAAAGAAGGTTGATAATTCGAAATAAAGATTATGGACGTAATGAGGTCGCATGTATGAGACAATTATGAAGGAGATTGTTCTACGCCCATACATTGTTCGCCCCAGAGCCAACAGCAGAGAAAAAAATATTTTCTAATCGTAAATGACTCGTATAAGTCCATAAGAACAATGTTTTCCCACGGACACTTCTGTGAACATTTTTATTTAAAGAAAATGAACAGATTTTGAGGTTATTTTTAATAAACTCCATAGAAAAAGCTCTTTGAAAAATATATAATTTATTTGAAAAAAATATCATTCTTAAGACTACATACCAAAAAATGACATTTAAGATCGGATTTAAACTGAAAAACTTGATATACTTATTCAGATATATTGACACCAATATCGATATTTTCGTAACACCTATCAATTATCATCCATCACTAAATTAACTGAACAGACAATGGGTGCATTCCGGCAGACGAATTGCTAAGTCATCGATCGTGAATGACTACATTTGAACCATGGAAAGTAATAAAATTGAACATTAAAACAAATTACTTTCCATGCTTAAAATGTAAACTGTGGTGATCGTTAACTCAGCGATTAGCTTGTGCTATAGGTAGAATGCACCTCCATGGAAACTGTTTTTTTTATAATGTTTTATAATTTACCTCCCATGGTTCAAATGTACTCTATAGCGATCGATGACTCAGCGATTAGCCTGCTGGAATGTATCTAATGACAATCAATCAATGCAAATGACAATAATTGTCTTAAAAGATGGCGGATTTCATGGTGTTAAAAATTAAAGTACTTTTAAAAGTGTATTAAATGTTTCGCAGTGTCCGCTTGTAATTATAATTCTCAAATCGTATATTAAAATATACTAAAAATTTAGGTACATTTCAAATGCTTGTTGGTTTTGGGGCGATTTAGAACAATCTCCTTTATGAAATTTATTAACAAATTATATGTTTTATGATTACCATGATTATAAATAAATAAATAAGATGGGATATTAATGAATAAGAGAAAAACAATACGTTATGTAATCAAAACGACGGGAATCTACTTTACTGACTCTACTCTATAAATATTTTTTTTATTTATAGAGTAGAGTCATTAAACATAGGTTTGAATAGGGTTTGATCTATTTATTTTTGTGATAAATTACAAAAATGAATACGTCCAACGATGAAGATAGTTGTCTAACTCCAAAAGAGTTAAGTGAACAAGTTTCTAATGCTGAATTAAGCTTTTTACCAGGAAAGTCACGTGAAAATTTTATTATCGTATTCTCGCTGATAGAGGTGAAAAGTTGTATGTTTTACACGAGACCAAAATTTTGTTCTGCCTAGTGCCTTAAAACATGCAGGACAAATTGATTTTGGTCACTCGTATAACAAATAACTATTGTTTTACGACTATTCCGAAAAAGGAAGAAAAAAACGACTTTCCATACAAATGTCCGAACAGCTGATCGAGTTTTGTATAGAAAGTAGTTTTTTTCTTTTTCGGAAAAGTCGTAGAACAAACGTTGTTATTTATGATGTTAGTATTCTTCTCCCGCAAGGTTGTTGGTGTTTTACAAATAACCCTGTTTAAATAAGAAAAAGATTATGAGAAAATATAAATGTTGAAAGTAATTTCTGTGTGTTTCCAAAAACTGATAAAATGTAAACATTAGAAACTTCACGTTTCAAAATTTTGACACTCATTTGATTTTAACGTGTGAAGGATATCTCTTCACACTTTCGCTTTGTTTTCTTACAAGAAATGTTTGTATACTTCACAAAAACAGTTTTCAGTTTTTGTGTAAACGAAAACAAAGTTGTTTAAACACTTTTACGTCACTAGCACACTTCCATTTTAATTATAGCTCCGCTGTAAAATGGTGGCACAAAGGGAGAGGCTCCATAAATTTTTAACGTCTTCACTGACGTGTATTTGAGTCCCTTTCATAGTGTTATTGAGTGTAACGAATGTGTACGCTAGTCGCTAATGCACCTCTGTGTCTACTTGGTTATTTTAATTTCGAAAAGTTATTTATTATATTCATGAAATTGTCTATTGATTCCATATCTTTTTAAGTTCTTCAAAAATTTCTTTAAAAAAATCCCTCTATTTCATTTCACATTAACTAAAATTCGGTATGAATGTTCTGAATTTTTGTACCAGTTGTATTAATTCTGAACTTAAATTCATAAAATATCAAAAGTCCGAAACCAATATCGTAAATTCTAATCTAACATTACTCATTCAATCGCCGCATCTGGATCTCAGTTGATTTTCTCATCAAATTAGAATAAAAACAAAGCCTTATTGAATACTCAACAAATCGTAAATTATGGCTTGGAAGATTTACTGCTTTTACAACTAAATCATGCGATTGTAAACCCGTTATTTGATTGCTTATTCTTACATAGTGAATGACTACAAGAAGTAAAACATTGTATATATTTGTCAACCCCAGTACATATGAAGTTGCTTGTCAAAAACAATTTATGGTTGCACTTCCATCGCAATATAAAGTTGAGAAATTTAATTACGATCTCTTTTTGTTGCAGGATATGAAAAAAATCCTGGTAGCTCTATGATAAGATCAATACCATGACCACGTTCAAAAAGTAACAGTAATTACGATATTTTTTAATGTAACTCCGCAAAACAAGCACGATATCTACTCTACCATTATATTATACCTACACAACACAGACGCCCACACCACGCCACGCGCGTCATTTATCCACCCAAATTCAGCATCCAGCGGTCTGTGCAAATTGTCTATGAATTCAGAGTTAGTATACTGTCCAAAGTTTAAGTATCCGACAGCTTTAACTTCCATAATAAATCTACAATCCTAGGCAAGTTTACGGGCACAACATTGCGTTTTATTGGTCGTCAAAATGCGCCCAGCTTTACGTGTGTTTGCAACTTTCATTTAGAATCTAATTAAAATTATATTGTTAATTTTGATTGGGACTTTGATTTAAATTAATTTAGTTTAAACATAAAACAATTGGAATACGACTTTGTAATATAGAAGCTTGTTATTAAATATTGAAGTAAGCTATTGTATTATCGGTACAAAATTAATTATATTATTATTGGAATTGATGATAGATCAATTTATATTCTGTGCTCAGCATACCAAAAAAATATGACTTTTACACAATGTTGTTTTTCTAAGTAGAAATTAAAACCAAAAATCATAGTTTGTTTCGTGAAATTTTCATGATAGTACAATATTTTCAGTTTCTACACACCAATAATGTTCCTACTATTTTACTACCACTATTAAACAGTCAAGTGCACTGACTATAAACTGTTGAAGTGATGTGAACAATGAAATGAAAAAGATGGCGTCGTTTAGTCATCAAGAAACGCAGTCTAGTCCTGCTAAAGAGACACCAAGGTAAGAAACTCATTTTTTATTTTTTTTTCACAGGTGCTGTATGAAACTTAATAATAATTATGGATTTTATATTAGGAATAAGTAACCGACATCGCTCGAAGGATTGCTCAGCTGAAGTGGCAATGGGCGGGACACATAGCGAGAAGAACCGATGGCCGTTGGGGCAGAAAGGTTCTGGAATGGCGACCGCGCACCGGACGACGCTCCGTGGGTAGGCCCCCGACAAGGTGGACCGACGATCTGGTGAAGGTCGCGGAAAGCCAGTGGATGCAGGCAGCGCAGGACCGATCGTCGTGGAGATCCTTAGGGGAGGCCTATACCCAGCAGTGGGTGTCGTGAGGCTGATATGATGATGATGATGATTAGGAATAAGCGAATTTAATTTTTAACTGTAACTTAATTTTAGCGATATCGAGAAACTATTATTGAATTGGAAACACTTTTCTTCATATATTTTTAACGTTATAGTTAATAATGTAAAATACTTTAAAAATAATACAAAAACTTCGTCAATTTTTCAAATTCTATTTATGTGAGCATTATACTTCATAAGACTTTCATATCCACTGAAATACAATTATTTCACTCAAACTCAAAGTCATATGTGACTCCAATATACCTTTAAGTTGTGTGCACGCTATAGCTTATCTGTGCCAACTTGTGCCAATACAAACTGCACTAAGATTTAGGAGCTCCGAAGGCCGACCTACTTCGTGGGTACTTCGGAACTCCTTCGTGTGTCTGCTATCGGATTTGGGCACTGTACCAAAAGGCCAAGTGTGCACGAAACTAATAAAATAGAATTTATTAATGTTAACATAAAGAAAATACCACTTGACAATGCTACAGCGTTGAAGAAATACCTCTTTAAATACAATTCCAAGTTTAATTGAATCGGGAATTCTTTACCTAAAAACCATTAACTATAATTTAAACAATTTCCAAAACAAACAAAAAAATTAAGTATAGATCAGTCTACTCTAGTATTTCATTTAAGTAGTGCAAGTCTATTGCTTGATTAGTTTGATGATTAAAATTGCTTTTCACGTTCTCAGATTTGACGAGCAATCTACTTGTATCTATTCACTATTTAGGAAACCATTTAGAGCATAAGAGCCATAAACAGATTTTTTGTCAAATTGCCATGAGGGTATTTGTGTGCACTCCATAATGATATCGCTTCCTAACTCTTGACCAATACGACTGCAGCTTTAGATTTAAAGCTTCGGCCGTCTGACTGAGCAGCTGGATACATTGGCCTATTTCGGAGTTTAGAACTCTTACGTGCGTCTTACATCCTAGTACTTTTGGACATGAAGTGTGCCAAATGTTTCGATTACAATGCGATTTAAAAGTGACTAACTGCAGAGTCGCTACATTAAGATGTATTTTATTCTGTTACTTTTTGTAATACATTTTTGTGATATTACAGCGGATCACTGTATATGGTCAATTTAATCGCATTGTATGTACACTATCTTCGATGTTTTACTTCATTCTTTAGTCTGCTGAGTCTGGATACGTCCATTTTGAGACCAATAGTACTTTTAGGTCTTTATTTTGTTTTATTATTGTGGATTGTGGTATGTTCTTACTTTCTTCTTTACGTAATATTTCACCCTTTTTACAATATTTCACTATGTATCATAAAACCAATGTGCCCAGGCTATCAATTGAAATGAGTCCCACAGTATCCAATGATAATTAATAACAATGGACAAATGCCAGTCATGTGATAGCGTTTTATCACCAAACTGATAATTGTTATTATGACAATGGACCAATTGACAGCTGATTAACTATGGTAATCTGTCAATGACTGTTTTAGAACTGAAAATTAATGTTATATGAATGAATAAGGGCTTGCTTATTGACTTAAAAATATGATAATATCATTGATAATTACCACACCAAATTTTTAACAGATATTTTATCAGAGCGATGCTTCTGTCTAGGACACACAGATTTTATAGAAAAAAACAAAAAGCACAATATGCTTTTATGGTAGCATGGCAGTACAGTTGGACATCAGCCATTTTTAATGTCCCACTGCTGGGTTACAGACCTTATGGTTGGATAAGGAGGGAGGATGGGTCATTACCCCCCACGCGGGCCCAATGCAGGTTGGCGGGTGTCAATGACTGCAAATGCAGTCGGGACCAACGGCTTAACGTGCCTTCCAAAGCATGGAGGAACTCGAGATAATACATTTTTGGTCACCCATCCCATGGGATCCCTGTGGAGGTTAAGCATTTTTTGCAAGGGTCGGTCATGACCGACCCTTGCAAAAAATGCTTAACCTCCACAGTCGCAGGGCCAGATGCTAAACCACTGCGCCACTGAGCTCCTCAGCCAGTAAATTATAGTATCAGTTACAGTAACCCAGTCCAATACTGACATGCTACAGTACTGGGCTCGTGTAGACACTAGTTTCAACTTAGTCCAGTGATGACTTTTCGCGCCCTCGACTTAGTCCAGTTGACTAATCTACCCGTCTATTTCAGGCCTAAGGCTACTCGACCGAAGAAATTACAATCACAAACAACAGCAACTTTATAAAAGACTAATCAACCCGTGTATCTCGGGCCTAAGGCTACTCGACTGAAGAAATTACAATCATAAACAACAGCAAGCTTTATAAAAGACTAATCAACTCGTGTATTTCGGGCCTAAGGCTACTCGACTGAAGAAATTACAATCATAAACAACAGCAAGCTTTATAAAACACTAATCAACCCGTGTATTTCGGGCCTAAGGCTACTTGACTGAGAAAATCATAAACAACAGCAAGCTTTATAAAAGGCTAATCAACTCGTGTATTTCGGGCCTAAGGCTACTCGACCGAAGAAATTACAATCATAAACAACAGCAAGCTTTATAAAAGACTAATCAACCCGTGTATTTCGGGCCTAAGGCTACTCGACCGAAAAGACTAATCAACCCGTGTATTTAGGGCCTAAGGCTACCCGACCGAAGAAATTACAATTATAAAGAACAGCAAGCTTGTAACGTTGTGTTCTGACAATTCCCAAGTTAAATTTTGGCGCGGAAGCGAAATGGTAGTTTTCAGTACCTTACAGGAATTGGCACCTCCCCCTTAACGTCATTGGCGGATGTGTGTAGCAGCCGCAACTTTAATAAATGTCTTTTCGAATTTTTTAGTATTTGAATAGGGTTTTGAAATTAATAAACATTGGAAAACAGAACAAAGTCTCTCAATATTCGCTACAGTTTTGCAGAGAATTTGACAATAGAAAATGGCGCGTGCGGCGTGTCATGATTTCGACCAATACGAATATAAGATTCTTGATTTCGACGAATAGCAACAACGCCCAATAGGAGGGCTGATTTTGGAGCCGCGGTGTTGCCATTTCGCGTCACATTCTTCTATCTGACACTTTTAATGAAGTTATGCGCAAACACCTTTTTGCTGATTGAAGCGTCGATGACTGTTCTTTGTGTTTTGTCCAAAAGATTTATAGTCGACAAAACACAGGTATTTGTTTCTGTAGGTTAAATTTTTATTTACAAAAATATTTGGTCAATTTTTAATTTCAAGTTATGGTAGGATTTGGGATAACGGAACGTTTTGGAAGAAGTTTCAAAACGAGCTAGGGCAACACCAAGCAAGTTTTCAGATTTTCAGAAAAGCAAAGATGACAGTGGTTGTGAACGAGATTTCATTTGGTTATTTTATTTAACGCGGCGAGAGTCGCTCGCATAATAATTTATAGACAGAAAACGCTACTGAGGTAAGTGCAGTTTTATCTGTTTAATGCAGATGTCGCAAGACGCCAGGATCATTTTTTTTTGAGGTTGTTCTTATTACAGGTAGA
Source organism: Agriphila tristella (assembly GCA_928269145.1). Classification (NCBI taxonomy): domain Eukaryota; kingdom Metazoa; phylum Arthropoda; class Insecta; order Lepidoptera; family Crambidae; genus Agriphila; species Agriphila tristella. The sequence goes on from OV743439.1 coordinate 25,672,666, forward strand.
CCCACTGGTCACTGGTTTGAGGGTGTGCCAGATTCTCCAATTTTACTTGCTGTGGTTGAGTTCGGCCAGGCAAAGTTTCAAACGGGTGGTGGGAGCAGGTGGTTTGAACACCCGCTAAACAGGATTCTGTTCAGCGAAAACCTGGTAAGAATCTTGGAAATATTATTTCCCACGCCACGCCGCCATGCCGCATAGCACAACGTATTCGTGGTCGGTTTTCCAGTTGGCTAATCATACATATTTTGTTGCAGCTATGGGAAGTTAATTTTATTCGACTTATCCTTCGTTTTATGAGAATACCCTACTTTGGGACGGTGTCCATCCACGGCCACGTCACCGGCCTGAACAAATTGCTGTCCACCGAGTCCTAATTTCATTCAGGACTCACAGGAGCATTAATAACTAAAAGTTGTCATCATATCGGACACATGATGTCGGTGTAACTTTCAATACAATTTAGCTCTTTTAGTGAACCGTGGTATCTCCATGTAGGGCTCGGTTTCTCAACGTAGAACTGTAACTTTTACTTATTGCGGCCCAACGCACACCAACCAAATCGAATCCATGTAGCGACCCCTGTCGCAGAGCTAGTATTTAGAATTTTTCTTTTATGTAAGGTGTAAACCAAATTTAAACAATAGAGATTATTCAACCCATACCATCTTTTATTTTTTTTTACACCTTAGATTTAATTTTCTTTGCTCCGTGGCTCTCATCGGGCAGTATTCTTAGAGAACCATGTGGCAAGCTTTATAAAAGACTAATAATCAACCCGTGTATTTTGGGCCTAAGGCTACTGGACTGAAGAAATTACAATCATAACAGCAAGCTTTATAAAAGACTAATCAACCCGTGTATTTTGGGCCTAAGGCTACTGGACTGAAGAAATTACAATCATAACAGCAAGCTTTATAAAAGACTAATCAACCCGTGTATTTCGGGCTTAGGCTACCCGACTGAAGAAATTACAATCATAAACAACAGCAAGCTTTATAAAAGACTAATCAACCCGTGTATTTCGGGCCTAAGGCTACTCGACTGAGAAATTACAACCAAAAACAACCAGCAAGCTTTATAAAAGTGCACATTCCCCAATCATCCCGCATCACACATTCAGTGAGCGATATACATTCGTTTCGGCCGGATGTAAAATCGATACAACTGCATCGAAAGATCACAAATGGACTATTATTCTTGCCTCTTAAACGAAATTTCACACGAAAATGAGTTTTAACAGCATGCAATAAAGGTCACACAGTTTTTCGTGTTAGCACGCCTCTCATAGGTTTTTTGAAATGAGACTGTTTGTTTTTTTAAACGCACTTTCATCGGGTTTTGTTCACGCTTCGTGTTTGTTTTTAAAATACGTTTTTAGCGCAATCGCAAAGTATTCAAAGTTAGAAAGAGAATTTGGTAAATAATTATAAACAATAACATGAAAACACACATCTGTTTTTTTATTATTTGGCCAAACTGATTATATACACCGTGCCCTGTTTATCAAAACTTACAAGTCTACAAGTACTTACAAGAAAAAAATTACAAGTCCCTGTAAGTTATGTCTTTTTCCAAATAATTTTATGCAAGACACTTGTAAAAATTGTCAGACGGAATGGAGAGTCCCCGGATACCCTCAGAAATACTCAAGATTTTCCATTTAGTTTTTTACAAGTTATTAGAATAACCTATGTCCGGATTTACACCATGTAAGTACCTGTTTATTTTTGACGTTATAAAGTCAATAACAATGAAAATTAAAAATAATATATATTTACAAGTTGTCAGTCTTTTAACAAGTTTTGATTAATGATATCACTAATACAAGGGTAAAAAAACATACCTATATTTGTTAAATAAACATAGTTGACCACGTAGAGTGTAATACGGATTTGTGAAATAGTGATTTTCATAAAATTAAAAAGAAAATGCTTGTATATAATAAGTACAAGACTTACAAGTTTTAATAAACAGGGCAGGTCAACTATTTTTATATATTATATACTGTACATATAAATGCTATACGACTAAAGATTTAATTATCACACGACAAACACAATTTCTGTCAATTCTATTGAGAGTTCTAGCTAAACATAAACGTGATTACAGGCAGCCAAAGTTGAACTCGCGAAGTTATTCATAGGTACCGCTATTCGCATGCGAATCGCTCGTGATCATGGCCAAGGTTTCAATTTAATATTTCTAAAATGCACGCGAACTTCATTGTTCGTAAGTACCTTTGCAGAGCACATGATCATATGTGGTAACTAACTCCCTAATTTTAGAAAAGTTATCCATAAAGTTAAAAGTTTATTTGATCAGTTCATCAAGCGTACTAAATGTGCAATCTACGCTTCAATAGCGAATAAAATATGACTTTCGAGTTATTAACCGGGTTCATTGAACCTGTGTCGCTTTTAGGGGTCCTTTCCCATCATTATAAATTTGTTCAAAAAGTAGTTGTTTTAACTTGTTGTTCTAGTGCCAAGTTCAGTTTTTGTATCACGTTAGCATGTTTCCCGCTCAATCAGAGTAAGGTACTTGTTATCAAATATTCGTTTTTGTAACTATGTAAAAGATAATGCAACTTACTGGCCCTTTTATTTTAAAGTATGGTATCCACAGGAATGAAAATTGACACTCGGTGGCGAAGTGGTTTAGCGCCTGGCCCAGCGATTGCGGAGGTTAAGCAACGTTCGCAAGGGTCGATCTTGGGATGGGTGACCAAAAATGTATTATCTCGAGCTCCTCCGTTCTTCAGAAGGCATGTTAAGCCGTTGGTCCCGGCTGCATTTGCAGTCGTTAACACCCACCAATCCACATTGGCCCCCGTGGTGGGTTATGGCCCATCCTCCTTACCACCCATAAGGAAGGCCTGTGCCGCAGTAGTGGGGACATTAAAAATGGCTGATGGACATTTTATTGAGAGACCATTTCTTACTTGCGCATCGTGGTTTTAAACTAAGAGATGGTAAAGCGCCAGTGTTATCGATTGTACGTATAACAACGAATTAGGAAATCGGCGAATCTGTAATTTGGCGAATCTGGAATACGACGAGTCAGGAACATGACGAATCCGGAACAAATCGTATAGATTTTATTATTAGGGTTGACTTTTACTACGGCACCAAAAATATCTATTCCGGTGAAAAAAGGAATGAATCAAAATTGAAAGCAAAACAATTCTTCTTTAATATATAAAAAAAGTACAGAACCTGTCAATTTCCCAAATTCTCGCTTGGCAGGTGTTATCGCGGCATCGTGATGAGTCCATTATCTGCCGAATTCGCTGTTGCCGCAATTTCGCGGTAAAATTACGAGTGTAAACTTACTTTACGTCCGCTAAAATTAATACGAAAACACTGCGTCTGCATTTTTTTCAGGTAATACTTATACTTATCAGATTTAGATTGAATCTGTTTATCAGATTAAGTACTTAGTAACATGGTAGGTAGATTAAGGACACAAGTATTTTGAGCCTTTCACAAACAGCTCCATAGGTGACGAGTAGATACCTACATACTCGTCAGCTATACAGAGTGGTCTAAGGCTGGCCCCAGACCTACCGGTTCCGTTTCTTTGCTTTGCTGTGCTACCTTGCTTGAAAGACCGCCGGCCAACCAGGGTAATTTTCAATCTATCGCATTTTGGGACTAGACCAAATTGGCAAGATAGCCATTAGCTTGGTTTTATCAAATATCATCGCCTGGATTGCGAAGTAGGAAGCTTTTAGGAGATATGCCACCCTGAACATGGATTCCGATCGTTAAAAATAACTCGATCGCTTATTTATACAAGATGTTTGGTAAAGCCTTATAAAACTGAATATGGTAGATAGGGACCATAATAAAACTGAACAACTTTTACTATGGGACCAAATCTGAAATCGCGAATAAAAATTAACTGTTTCATACATTTTGATAATTTCGTTATTAATTTTTGTATAAAACAGCAGTTTTTTTTCAAACGAAAACTAAAACTTCTCATCGCACCCCAGACGACGATATTTGATAACACCAAACTAATGGCTATCTTGCCAATGTGGTCAGGTCAAAATATGCGATAGATTGAAAATGAGCCTCTTGGCCGGCGGTCCATGGTAGAACAGCAAAGCAAAGAAACGAAACCGGTAGGTCTGGGGCCAGCCTAACACTAAAACATTATTGTTTTAGTATGCAGTCCTATACTGCAGGCACAGAACATATCGGGACATTTTGAACTTACCATCCATGTGTCCAGTCCATGAAACTAAACAACTTTCTCTAAGAAACATGTGTCGAATTTCACCATAAAATGTTGGTCATCCGATACTAAATTGGTCACTTGATCTGTTTGATTTGTATGGATAGTCGTTTTTTTACATATTTGGCCACGTGTTCTTTAGAGACAGTTTCATGGAGTGAACACATCCTCAAAATTTGAATAGTGAGTACGAAATTACAAAACGACCCTGTATAATAAAATATAGGCCTCTCTTGAGACGTCTCTTCATATTCTCCACGCTTGGCAGGCGGTTTGGAGATTGCAGTGATAGTTTTTTGCAGTTGCAGTGATAGTTAATAGTTTTCATCGAAAATCGCTGCTCATTAGTTCATGGAGGTATTTGATTTATGTTCTACCGGTTGCTTTTACTAAGTTTCTGACGACCCTATATGAAATATACAGGCAACCTTCGAGTTTCTTGCTGGTTCTTCAAGGTTTCCCGCTTAGGGTTTGCGAACCGATGGCGTAGCTTCCTTGATATTCACAAGTGCTTGTAACAGCCTAGACTAAATAAATTATTTTGAATTTTGTAAAGATGACCTGCCTATCTATTGCCTAATTTCAAAATCTATCGAAACCGCTTTCAAGATGTGGTACATTGATGCTTCTATTTGGTAGAAATAAAAACTTACCAAAGAATTGTAGCATTGTCACATCCATCTGTCAAATGAAAGCGATTGCGATAGATTTTCAAATTGGAGAATTAGCCCCCGGGTTGGTGCTATGCTATGCTATTCTGCCCTGTCAGACACCACGAGGCTACATCAGGCAGTTAATAAAGTCTTAACTTTCGCTGCAGACGCGGTGTCCGCTGGGATATTTGTGCTACGTCGGTCTAGCCGTCCGACACGTCGGTTCGAGACTATCAATTTATTTTTATTTATCACCCACTTAAAGTTCAAAGATATTTTATTACTGAAACTGCTCAGGGACACCATAAAATTGCATCCCGGTTAATAATTAGATTGGATATCTATCACAAAGCATTTTGATGACGAAAGTACAGTCAACGACACCTCAGACTATACATGTACCTTGAGACTGTCTTTATGCCGTACATAATAGGAGCTGTTTTCGTAATTCAACTGTCATGTATACATATAAACGTTGGTAGGTATTAATTACAAAAAATAAACCTATGTTTTTTTTTTAATCGAACTGTTTTTAGTCTTCAAATATCTTAATTATTTATTTTCAATTATAGGACAATTGGCTTTTGTTGTTTATTAAATGCGTGTGATTTTTATTATAAATGCTCGTAAATCTTATAACTATATTCAAACCGCATAATTTTTGTCGCCTACACTTTAAAACCTTTTTAAAACTCTTTCCTTCCAAAACATAACTTGACATTCTCATAAATTTTTAGCTTAACATATTTCTCAATTTCACACCACCGACCGGTGCCAAAAATATACCTAACAAACACCATATTCAACGCCCCTTTTACGTAAAAATCCCATAAAATTCCACCTAACAATCTAATCCGAGCATAAATCGAGCTATTACACTGCACTTTCCCATACATTTTTATTTTAAAGTGATAGAGGGACATTATGCTTTAAGGCGCGGTTCCATTGACCATCAGCCACTGTTGATAATGTTCTCACTGCTGCTGGGGCATAAACCTTCTTTATGTGTGGATAAAGAGAATGGGCCATACCCCACCACGCAGGCCCAATGCGGATTGGTGGGTGTTAATGACTGCAAATGCAGCTGAGAACAACGACTTGACGTGCCTTCCGAAGCACGGAGGAGCTGTTCGAGATAATAAATTTTTGGTCACACATTCCCATGACCGACCCTTGCGAAAGTTGTTTAACTTCCGCAATCACTGGCCTTTTACCAATCTTCGAAGAGTACTCAGGTAGGCAGGCAGATGTGATCCTAAAATGTTTCTCTTTGGGCAGATGTCAGCCAGCGACCGCTTACTTTCCTCTTTGGTACAGGCACTTTATTTTTAAAAGTCAATTTTGACTTTTTGACTCATCTCTTTCCATCAACGCCATCTAGTGAGGCAAATAGTTACTATTTTTATTTTTTAAATGTTACTTTGAAAAGCCCTCATTGACCCAGCGAGCGCGAAGCGCGAGAAAAGCTTGGGCGCTTCTCCGTTTCAGCTTGGGCAAAAGTTCTTTCGTATGTCCGTCTGTCTCTCCGCTCTACACCTATATTATCCTAAAATGCACCTTTGCACCGCTAATACTAAAGTGAAAGGATGCGGTCACATTGACAGAGCTATAGTATAAGATAAGTGACCTATTCACCAATGACGGTCACAGATTAAACTTTCTAAATAAAAATTATCGAACCTGCTCACAAAGTTTCACCAGAATCGGTTGAGAAATGCGACCGTCATTGGTGAATAGGTCACTATCTTATACTATAGCTCTGTCAATGTGACCGCATCCTTACACTTTAGTATTAGCGGTGCAAAGGTGCATTTTAGGATATAATATATGAAACGATTTATCGAAGAGATGATTTACGAGGTGAGGAGTGGGGGCAGCAAACTAGATTTTGCTTGATTTAGTATTCCAATAGTGTGAGTTGTGAACTGCTGAAATCGTATTACTGCGATGAATGGAATGATATTGGATTTTAAGTACCTGCTCATAATTTTAGAGTAGGTTTTGATATCGTTTTTATAGACGTGATATATTTTCAATAAGTATCAATGTTTTTATTCTTATGCTTTACAATTTATAATGCGTGTAAATTAATTTGAATTTACGATGTTCTCGGTAGTTCAAACGACGTATTACCAAAACTTGAATTTCTATAAAACTGCACTGCGTATATCAATACGAGTATAACGTCTCAAACCGGGAATCACATATTCAAATTTAAAAATACTTAGCATTTACAATTTATTGGGATATTAGAGTATTGAAATTCTAATATTCAACTTCATGGCATGCCAAGCCTTTATGTGGTTCTAAAAAAAAGTTTCTGCCATTCTTCTTTATTCAAAACTAGTGATGCACCGATTCCTGTTTTAGGGATTAGTATTAGGATTATCCTATGTGATAGATAACCTCCGATTAGGATTAGAATTACGATTAGTTTGTAGTACGTTCGTGGTACGTTAATTCGTTCGTAGATCAATGATGTGAAATAGTGCCATATATCACTCTTACTACGTTTATTTCCCGACATTTCCAATCGTAGAAACAATACAAAAACAACTTGAATGAACTTAGATTTGTGTTTGGACTAAAAAACAGTAACAAAACTTAACCTCAAATTGCGCCATTGTCACTGTCATTGTCATCAATGTCAAATGTCAACCATAGATAGTGTAAAGTGCGTTCAAAAACTATGCTTAGAACGTTTTGTAATTAAAATAATAAAATAAGAATCCTCAGGATTATTACCCAATAATCCCGATTAGGGATTAATCGTAAAGTAATCGGCTATTAGGATAAATCCGAATTCTAATCGTCGCATCACTATTCAAAACACAGAAAACATAAATCCATAATCCAAAATGGCGACACACTTTTCACTCGTTGCGGTATTTTCTAATATGTGGAGCGGCATTTTTTCCAAATTTTCAGCCGTCGCGTAGCTGATTGTGATGCAGCGAGCGACGCAGCGGCTCGTGTGAAATATATAATTTTCAGGAGTTTACCCGAAAAACTTTGTCATTTGCATCACGTAGCCGGTGCGCGTGTATTCGTTATCTCTATATGTTGTGTTCTGTTGGCTTGTGAAATACATTATTCTAACTTATTTTTATGTAAAAGAAGTCGGTTCATAAAAATCTTAATTATACTAGCGTATTTATTCGTACTTCAAATAATAGTGCATCCGTAAAACTTTGTATTAAAACTTTAAAATATTCTCATCATAATATAATCAGTGGTTAACGATGTTGGTTCCACATTTATTAATTAACACGTTTTTTTCCTATGTAACTTAAACTGTTTATTACACACATTGTGAAACTGTTAGACCCCAAAATTAAAAAAAAATGATAAGTTAACCGACACAGCGAAATAACCGTGACTTTTTGACAATATGGCGTGCAATCGTCGTGGAGATTCTTAGTAGATTTATATATCTAGCAGTGGGGCCTGTGGCTAACATGATATATTACATGCAAATTTTGCTTCTTTCATTACCATCAGTGTTTCCGTAGTCCACCTGCTGTCATCGAAGGGTTGTCCCTTTTGTCCTTGTGCTCATCGCATAAGTACTGCAGCAGGGCATTGCAGCAAACCTGGGGTCCAAGTCTGTTATTGTTAACGCCATAATCGTATTTCAATTGGGTTTGAATTGTATAATGCTTTTTGACACAGTTCTTGTTTCTTAAACCAAAAACCGAAACACAATTGAAATACGATTGTGACGTTAACAATAGCAGGCTTGGGCTCCTGGTTGCGGCCGTCCATCCAGCCAAGTACGACTCGTAGAAAGCATAGTTGGAATGAATATTCATATTAATCATTAACTACCATCTCTCTCCACTATCCAACTAAAACTTTCAGTATAACATTAATTCGAAACATCTACATGAACCTCGGTCAAATAAAATTTAAAGCAAAATATTACCTGCCTCAGTTGTACAAACCTCTATTAATCCAACAAACAAGCATTTCTTAATTAAAACGTCCACGCACACGTTTGCTTTCACGTTGGCATACGTTATTAACTTGGCAAAACTAACCAATTTGTGCCAAGCGGTTAATTTGACTGCTAAAAATAGAAAACTTATTTCCTACGAGTTACATTTTTAACTTTGCTCGTGCCTACTTAACACATTTAACTAGAGGACATTTTGTTTTTTCTTTCTTTTTTTTAAATTTATGAAAATTGTCACGTTTTACTATTTTTTACAACAGGCTTCAACTATTTTAACTATTGTGACTAGATAACAATAAGATAGTTCCAAACCTCATTTCCCAGTTAATTGATCTTAATGAATTCACGTTTCAGATCATTATAGTGACAATCACAAGGAATTGGTAATTGCAATTGCAATAGACAATTCAGAATGCATTAATTTGATGGTGAAACGCACCTGTTAGCGTTTATAGCTACCATTTTGATGCATTATACATTAATTGCTAACTATGGCATAATAACTTTGTTATACATAGGGAAGCATTATTAGCAAATCTATTTTACACGTAGCTATTTTTAAACAGAATATTATATATTTTTATACTCAAGATCCTTATGTCAGGATAATTCCGTGATGTAAAATGTCCGTAACTCAGAAGTCCTAATTAAGTTTATATCAAAGATATAAACGCCGCCGGACAGTTATCTCTTTTTAAGGCTTCAGTAGACTATAAACTATTATTACACGCCACGACAGTCATCCTAAAATAAGTAGTTTGACATACATAGAATAGAATACTTACTCCAAAATTTTATTAAAAAAAACTCTGGTGTATTATTTAACACAATAATACAAACACCGTTAGTGTCTTTCATACTTTTGTATTCAAGACGTACCGTATCTAGCATGTAGCGGATATTGCGGCGTGCGGCCCAGCGGAGCGCGCGCGCCGCCCGCCCGCCCGCCGGTGACCTTTTCTTATTCCAGGCTTTAGGAGGCTATTACACGCCACAACTGTGATTCGATAATTCGACTCGCTCGACTACGGTAGTCTGTGCAAGGAAAAACTCGCTAAGAGATCGTTTGTAGTCATGTTTTCGTTGGGTTTTCTAGATTTGAGAGATATTCAGATGTTTTACCATTGAAAATGGTTATCAGATGCAAATCGCCTGCGACGTATTTTTAACCATATCTCCGAGGATTTTGAGAGGATCGAGATGAAAATAGTACCAAAAGTTGAGGAATTTATCGAGACACGGGTGAACGTTTGAATTTTGAAAATCTACTGATAATTTTTATTGAAATTTAGCAAAATTCCAAAAATTCCGGGTTTTTTGGGGGGTGTTTGTTTACTAAATTGTAAATATTTCGGAAACAAATCTGACTTAAGATAAAATGAAAGAAAAGGTCCTAGGGTATTAGTATAGCTACCAAATGGCGAAATAATTTTGAAAATCTGTAAATAATTGTGACCTGTAGGTGGTCCCTTTAGATTTGGAATTCTAGAAAAACGGGTGTTTCCATACATAAAAAGTTATGTAGCTTCTATGATTAGTGACCGATAGTAATGGTAATAGTGTTAAAAGATGCAGAAGTTGACGAGAAGTGCATTCGTTGGAATTTTGATAATCGGTTAATAATACTTCGGCTGCGTCGAGGCAGTCAGCGGGCGCTATAAAAAAATAAATAGGTACTACCTAGGTAGTTTTAAAAATATAATAGGATTTTGCATTTCATTTGATTTTGGTTTTTCGTAAATTTTTGTATTCATTTTCAATGCTCCGATTCTTGCGGGGACTGCAAAATCTGTGAATTTTTGATTGTTTTTAGATATAGGCGTTTTCCAGAAACACAGATATTCGATATTAAAACTGTCACGTAGTAGAGCAACTTTAGATATCGCATTATATAATTACTACTTACAAAAGTAAAGGAGAATACCGACCAGTTAAAATAAAGTAGGTATAGAGTAAAATAGTATGTGGTGTAGGTTTAGTAGTTCGTCTAAAAAAGATCCATGGTAGGCCCGTGGACCTACTGATTTTCCCTTTTGTATACTAACGCTTGAAAGCACTAAACTTAAGGATCGCCTAAGTCTTTTCTTATCTACAACTCGACCAAGTTAACTTAGCGAATGACAGCTACATGACGGCTAAGTTTATGACACCGTTTTAATTTGGTCATGTTGTAGTTAGGAAAAGACTTTGGCGATTCTTAAGTTTAGTGCAATCGGCCATAAGTTTGGTATACTAAGTTAAAATCTCAAATGTAAAATCTTTAATAAGACAGTTGACAGAAGTTTAAATTATGATGTTGTAATAATTTATATTAAAATATTAGTGCTCACCTACATCATGAAATAAATAAATAAATATTTGACAACATCACATACATTGCGCCAATCCCAAAGTAAGTAGCTATAGCACTTGTGTTATGGAAATCAGAAACAACGGTGGTATGACAAACACACAGACCTGAGACAATATTGAAAAGTTCATTTTCTACATTGACCCAGCCGGGGATCGAACCCGGGACCTCAAGAGATGGTGACGCCTTGAAAACCGGCGTGCAAACCACTTGACCACGGAGGTCGTCAAACGAAAGGTTGTGTTCTGAACACCATAAATTGTGTTTTTACCTTCAGTCGGTAGGACTCTATCACACATTTCAAATGTCCTAAACAAATTCCCATACCCTATTTTATATCCTCAGGGGGTAAATTTTGTTTTTTTTTTTGTTTTTTATCATGCGATCATTCGAAAGACTATAAACAGATGAAATAGGTACTTTTTTAGTGCTCACATACACCATGAAAGGTCCGAAAATGGTGTCTCTACTTTCTGCCGTTCGTTGTTTACGATTATAAGCTTTTGGTACCTCTAGCCGTATGCTAACAATCAATTAAAAGTTTAATATGTATTACGATATTATACCTACTTGTTCTTTTTTCTACCAAAAGCCAAAAATTTCTCATCAAGCCAACCTCTCAAGGCGGAAAACAATACGTCCGTTTTCCTCGCCGCGTGTAAGCTAATTATACGAAAAAGGCAACTAAATTTATTTCTCGTCCAACACTTACGTGACACGCCATCGTTACCTCACCCTTTAAGTTTCGGCTAATCCTAATTGTTTACGGCTGCCTCTTCCCGGCTCCGGAATCTAGGTTAGGGATGTCGAAGTGCGCAAAAGTAACGATATAGTAAAGTTAGTCAAGTCAAATAAGCTTTATTCAAATAAACTTAATTAATAAGTACTTTTGAATCGTCTATATTTTCCTACCACCCGTTCCAGACTTTTTTAGCTGACAAGAATAACGGGCGCTATGTTTAACGTATGTGATTAGATACTGCTGATTTTGGAGTATTGTCATAATTTAACTAGTGGCCCTGTGAGCTTTAGACCTCGCTTTAAAATAACTCCGCCAATTTGAAAATTTTCAAACAACTGAATCCACAATAATATAATATGTAAAATTATCGAATCTGTTCACAAAACTTCATGATAACCGGTTGAGAAATGCGATGCGAACTGTAGAGGAGAACAGACGGACAGCTGGAAGGACATTACGAAAGCATTGCCCAAGCTGAAACAAAGAGACGCTTCGCGCTCGCTCTGTAAATAAACCCTATTTGAAATTTGAATAGTTTTTTTATATAAGGGTAAATAAATGAATTTATTGAATTTTTAGATTGTTGGCATTTACAATGCTATCTTTTATTAAGATAATTAATTTATTAGAAAAAATACTAGATAAAATCGACTCACCCGTAGCATCATCCTGTCTGAGTTGCTACGGATGAGTCGATTTTTTTTAGTATTTTTTCTAATATATTAATTATCTTAATAAATAAATATATATCCCTAAACTGACCCTCACAAATGAAAAAACTAGTTTCATTTCTATGGTTCTACCCTTTGGTTTTAATCAAAGTTTTTACATACATATATATATATATACATACACAAAAATGTCTTTTATCTACTGTTATTTCTAGCTAGACAATATGTGATAAGATGTTTCATATACCTTTTTCCAATAAGAAAAAAAAAATTTTAACGCCAAAACATCGATATTTCTTAAAAAAATATCGATGTATTTCGTCATTCCTAATCCGGGTCAGTTGGGGCATTCTCCTCACGTACGTCCATTTGTTCCGATGTGTTGGCCGGCTGATGCGCGGAACACCTGCTCCGATATTGCCGATACACCCTTATAGCACTCGGTTTGTTTTTTATTGATTTCGCTCTTAAGAGCTATAAACAGAACTTGAGGAAACTGGGATGGTTTATTTCTTTTTCTTTGAAATGATTTGGGGGTGTTTATCTTTTATTGTTTGTAATAGGCATAGGGTATATGTGAAACAATTTTCTTTAGCATAGGTAGTTAGTAGTGAAAAGATGTTTTGTTTTCTCGTTACTTTTAATGTAATATCTTCATTTGTCATGCATATTTGAATTTTACTTGTAGTTTTACGCAATGTTAACCAAAAATAGTAATAAATTCACTTATTTCTTGTCAATATTTAACAAGAATAAAGTATCTAGCTAAGTTAGTAAAACGTTTATTCTCCACACAGTTATCATTAAGTACAAAATTAAAATTGAAAAATAAAAAACAAACAAAATCACCAAAACAAACAAAAAAAACAAAGTGATGTGTGGCCAACTAGGCCCCAGCCTCAGCTAATGTTACTAGGACACTCAACTCCTTTCCAGCGGTGGTATTCTGGGATGCACAAAAATATAATTTACAATCATGCAATACTTACAATATCTATAGGTATTAAAAAGTTTAAACACATTAAGATTGGCTGCATGAGAAATCGTATTTTCCCTTGTATTTTGAAAAAAAGTATTTTGTAAAGCATCTAGAATCAAAATCAAGCACATCACCTTTTGTGTGCTGTGCTGAGCTGACATCAATCGGGACAACAGCACGGAAATTTTATGACGTGCCGTTGTGTCCATTATGGGGACAAAATCATGGGGACAACGGGAACACAGGCACGCACCAACTTTTAAGAAACATAACACAGCTTGGGCACAATCCCGCTACTTCTGAACGATTAAACCAAAACCGTTACGTTGTCATTTAGGTTATATTTACTTAAAATCTTAGGTTTAGCTTTAAAATTCTCATTCAAATTATCCGACATAAGATATCCTAGGCCCTAGGCATAGTTTTCAACAATTTTCACCAAACTAAAGCAACTATTTTTCTGTAAACGAAACTGAAACGGTAACGATATAGCTTCGGTTTTATCGTTGAAAATTAGCACGATTGGGCCCTGATCTTGTTTTTGCATTCCAATAGACTCATTCCGTAGTCCACGCGAATAAGTCGCGAAGCAAATCTATTTGTAACATAATGATAAATCTCATTTTCATGAGGTCTCCATACTCATACCGTTCTCGTTCATATGTCATGATGTAACCTAAATAAGACCAGCGCAAGGGTTCCGACGTGATCCAATCTCAGTGTATGATTGATACGCACGGTTCCGCCGTACAGACAGCTACAATTTTTTTACCTCTCTGTTTTGACAGACGGCTTACGGTTTTCCTCGAAAATGATTTATCATTCTCGGTTTTCTACAAGATCAGCTGAATTCTTTTTGAATTTCAGGATTTCACTGTTTAAAACGAGTTTAAAATATTGTTTGTTTCTTGCATTTGTAACTCAAAGACTGAAATGTAATTTTGATAGTGAAAAAAACTAACAGTAGATTATACTCTCAAGATCCAACAAATTAGGTCCTGACTAGGTAAGCGTAAAAAAATTCTAATCTAAGGTGTTTGGAGACAGTCAGTACGATCATTTAATTAGAAACATCTTAAGTGATTAAAAATAACGGAACATCTATCATGTTTTAATATTACATGTCAACTTCATAGAAAATACTATATTACTGATAAGTGTTCAAAGTTTCCAAAACATATGGGCATTTGACAGCTTCTTACTATTTATTAGAATAAACTATGTCGGGATATACACCATGTACTTACCTGCGGGGCTACTCAAATGGCCACTTTTCCTTTCGTTCGCTAACTTAAAAATTAAAAATAAGTCATAAACACCAAAATAACGTGTCGTAGGCTTGTCAATTCTGTACAATACAACAATGTCTGTGATTTACATAAACATGCGAACGCCTGACTTGATCATTAATTGCTTATTTTTAAGATTTAAGTTAGCGAACGAATAGAAAAGTGGCCATTTGAGTAGCCCCCCTGTTTATTTTTAAGGTTCCGATATTTCGGCGCAGTTGCATACGCCACGGTACCGGAAGAACGAACAACGTCAATATGCATGGAAATGTAAATCTTGTTCTTACTATTTGATGCTGACTGTACTGTAAAAATGTCCATCAATGCTCACAGATATCTGCGTATAAGCACAGAATAAATAAAAGTACTAGCGTTGTAAAAAATGTCTTATTCAACATCGGACATTAGGATTCATGAGTGCTACTCCGCACCCTCGCCTCGTTAGCGCGGAGCCGGCGGCAGTTTGACTAACTTCTCACAAGTTCATGTTACACTGCGATATTTGAACGTCACTCAATCTAGGACGCTTTATGAGATTCACCAACGGATTAAGTTCATGACTTGAAATACGAATTCAGGTATAAAAGATTATAGCTATGGTAATGAGGAATGAAGTATGAGAGGTAGCAAATGATAGATATTGACGTGTGTGAAAAGATGCAACGGAATACGTATAATGTAAGAGGTTGAAAATAAAAATAAGAGATTTCGATTTGCTATTCATGTCAATGTCATAATATACAAGTCATTGTAATATACTTGTAATATACGTGTACGTTTTTGTGAAAAAACTAAATAGCTGTTTTGACCCCACAGACGTTGTCCTGTCTTAGTTATGAATATTGATTTCGAATTGGTATGATTAATTAAAAACCCCGGTCCGGTCCCGGTCCAGTATTAAATGACATTCAGTTTTTTTACATCCTCTTTGACGATATTTGTAGCACGCACTCCGTCAATTCTATGTCAAACGTCATAAAGTTACATTAAAAAAGTTTAATAAGGTGCTGATGTCAAATAACGCCTACCTAACTTTGAACCTGAATATATCTGGAAAATAAAATATAAAATTAAAGAAAACAGCACGCGTGAAAGCATTTTTTATTCTAAAATGATAAATCTGGGAAATTATAACAACTTCTTAAAATTTCACACAATAAGGACCTAAGTCCAAAAACAGTCCTGTTGGCAATATAATACTATAGGGGCTTAATTCCGCCTGTGAGTACTTTCTTACAGTAATTATTTAATTAAGATCTTTCTTAAATTTTCTTATATAGACACAGAATCAGTCTTTCGAATACAATCTTAACAATTATTCCTATATTTTTAAAAGTAGTATTTGGTACTTAAAGAGTCAGTCAAAAAAAATTCTAAATTTTTAACCTTAGTATTAATTCAATGCAATTTTCAGTTATGGCACATAAAAGAAATATAAAATGTTATTATTTCACCTTAATAACAAATGAAAATACCGACAATTCAATTAAGTACAGTATGCGTTATTAAACCTCGATGGTTTAATGACACCTACATATATAAATTGTTTCAAGTCGGAGTCAAATTGAATGTACAGATATCTTCCCACAACTTCCCACAACACACACATACAGACATAGCGGTCAAACTTATAACACCCCTCTTTTTGCATCGGGGGTTAAAAATAGGCATAAGGTTAATAACACCTAAGGTGTGGGTAATAGCGCCTAGGGTGGTTAGTAACGCATAGGCGTTATTAGCTACGAACGACTAATCAGCATTACATAAATGAAAACAAATATCTTATGACATATTTGCACAAAAAACATCGAATTAAGGTAATAAGACAGGTAACGTAGCGATGTAAGACTTTAGTAAAAAAAAATATCTGCAAATATCGATGGTACTTAGCAAAAACTTTTCACAATTTTTATAAAACACTGCGATAAAGACCACCTCTAACGGACGATGTGAGACGACTGGCGTTTGGAGCAGGAGTGGTACTCGCGGCGACCGGCATTGACCTTGCGGCGAGAGACTTTAGCGTTTAGGTAATAAGGGTTAATTTTTGAGTAGTTTTAAAAGGATTTTTAGAGTAAAGGTGGTAATTGACGCCAGGCGTTATTTGACATAAGTACCTTACTTATTGTTCAAATTAATTTTATATGGTGGTTAAGTATTCTTAAATTTTCTAATTTCCCGCGCAATTTTATTTTTCTTTCATAAGTACCTTCTCCTGATAATAACAAACACAACAAAAAAGAATTAGCGAAATCGGTCCAGCCGTTCACGCGTGATGACGTGACCGAGGGAAATAGGGATTCATTTTTATATTTATAGATAACATTAATTTAGATTAATCCACTTCATTTATAATATATTCAAATGCCATTACTTACATCAATACCACAACTATAAGTTCTCGAGTGAATAGGGAAGCGGTCTACAAAACCGTTTTTGCAAAAGGAGATAAGTGAAAAAGGCTCGTATTGTCACTGCTATCGGCTGTCGGCGGCAGCTGCGACCGAAGAGAATAAGATTTTTAAATGGAAATGCATCTTTACGATAATGTTTGAGTACCTACCCTTAATGCGGCTGACCTAAATAAAGAAATCTTTTTTTCCCTGATTACTTTAATTTGAAATAAAATATACGTATAGACTATCTACACGAGTAGGATTTACGAAGATGGTAAAGCTATTACAAAAGTTGACATACTTAATTATTATTCATTTTACTATATTTATGTCGTGTCCAGTCCATAAACAAAAATTCACAGTTTTTACAGTCCCCGCAAGAATCGGAGCATTGAATATGAACACAAAATTCACGAAAAACCAAAATCAAATCAAATGCAAAGTCCTATTATATTTTTAAAGTTACTATTTATTTTTACGATTGTGACACTCGGCTCCGCCTCGTGTCACAAAAGCGCCCGCTGACTGCCTCGACGCAGCCGAAATATTATTAACTGATTTTCAAAATTCCAACGAATGCACTTGTCGTCTGCTTCTGCACCTTTTAACACTATTACCATGACGATCGGTCAATAAATCATAGAAGCTACATCACTTTTTATGTGCGGAAACAACCGTTATTCTACAATTCCAAATCTAAAGGGACCACCTACAGGTCACAATTATTAACTGATATTCAATACTATTTCACCATTTGGTAGCTAAACTAATACCCTAAGATGGTTTTTTTTCATTTTTTCTTAAGTCGGTTTTTTTCCTGAAATATTTACAATTTAGTAAACAAACACCCCGCAAAAAACCCGGAGTTTTCGGAATTTTGCAAAATTACAAAAAAAGTTACCAGTAGATTTTCAAAATTCAATCGTTCACACGTGTCTCAATAAACTCCTCAACTTTTGGTACTATTTCCATCTCGATCATCCCAAAATCCTCGGAGATATGGCCAAAAATACGTCTCAGGCGATTTGCATCTGATAACCATTTTCAATGGTAAAAAGAAATAAAGTACTTATCATGATAAATATTGTATAAAAATAAAAATTAAATTGTTTTACTACTTTATTTTTTATCATAACGAACTTTGTTTTCATAAAAACAAAAGTGAAAATTTTGTCATGAATACGGCTAATATGAGGAGCTCGGTGGCGCAGTGGTTTAGCGCCTGGCCCAGCATTGCGGATGTTAAGCAACGTTCGCAAGGGTCGGTCATGGGATGGGTGACCAAAAATGTATTATCTCCAACTCCTCCGTGCTTCGGAAAGCACGTTAAGCCGTTGGTCCCGGCTGCATTTGCAGTCGTTAACACCCACCAATCCACATTGGGCCTGCGTGGTGGGTTATGGCCCGTTCTCCTTATCCACCCATAAGGAAGACCTGTGCCCCAGCAGCGGGGACATTAAAAATGGCCTATGGACTGGACTGGACGGCGAATTATTAATTATGTAATACGACTAATTTGAAATACGAAGAATCCGGAACTACGGAAAAATATAAATATCATAATATGTTATTTATTAGATTTCATATCGTTCCAGATTCCAAACGATTTTGATTGTTTTTCTTTCTAACGGGATTTAAATAATAATTTTTTTTCAAATGGAAACACGCATCTTTACGATAATCTCAGAATGTCCCCAACGCGGGCGATGGAACCTTGTTACTCGGGATTCTGTTTAAGAAGTGGTTTACAGATATATTTTACTGGAAACGATTATTTTGCGGTAAGACTTTTCTAAGATTCTAGAAAGGTGAGGGTCAAAGCTGTGCTGATAAGGAAAAAGGAGATGAGTCAAAAAATTGGCACATTATTCATGTTTTGAACAAATATTTAAAAATCAGCCAAGTGCAAGTCGTACTCACGTACGAACGGTTCCGTACCAAAAAACGGCAAAAATATCACGTTTGTTGTATGGGAGCCCCCCTTAAATATTTATTTTATTCTGTTTTTAGTATTTGTTGTAATAGCGGCAATAGAAATACATCATCCGTGAAAATTTCAACTGTCTAGCTATCACGGTTCATGAGATACAGCCTGGTGACAGACAGACAGATAGGCAGACAGACAGACAGACGGACAGCGGAGTCTTAGTAATAGGGTCCCTGTTTTACCCTTTGGGTACGGAACCCTAAAAATAAAAAAATAAATAAAAATAAACTTTTTTATTGATTAGTTTCTAAGCTAAAAACAATTTACAGTGCAGGTGTTACAAACAATAGATTTTGTCTAGTCACACGATCAGTCGCATCATGAAATTAAAAATAACTTTGACGACCACTGAAAATATTTTATTTGTTATAGCCAAACCTAGTACCTATCATTATGCATCCTATACACAAACATAATTATAACAATAACTAACTTTGTCTACTCTGGTGTACCTGTAAAGATAGATGCGTGTTTAAGTAAATAAAATAAAATAAAAATTAATAAAACAAAAGACCACCGTTATTTTTATGCAAAAAAACGAGTATATATAAAAATAGGTTATTGTGTTATGAATTAAAAAATTAAAAAAGCAGAAGTTGTCTATAACATAACCTTGTAAAGTGCTTACTCAACTCAACTCAACAAAAAATAATCGATCTTCTGATAAAAACTGTTGTGAAACAATTATGTTCTGCGATGAGATGGGTAAGAATTTAGGCCAATTAATTCAAAAACACACCAAGGAAAACATAATTAATTATTGTATGCCTGGGTCAACTTTGGATGACTTGATGAGAATTATTGTTAAAAAAACATTTAATAAAAACACTAATTTGATAATTTTGATAGGAAATAGGGGTAATGTGAACAAACACCAACTGATAGCTTATTGTAATTCCTTAATGTCTTTAAAAGTAAAAAAAGTGATTTTGTTCACATTCCCTTATTGCAAAAGTGTGTCACAAATGGAAAATAACTTTAGGTATCAGTTGAACGTAACATTGAATACGGTAGCATTTCATAATAGTGAACAGCTACACATAATCGACATCAATAAATTATTTAATAGTTTTTACTTGACAAAAGATAAGTTCTATCTGCCTAGTTCTTTTAGGAGACAAATAGCATTATCGCTATCTTTTTATTTTAAACATTTAGCCAATAATCTGGCTAGTAAAACAACTGCTTTTATTGAGCAGTCAACTATTGACATTAGTCATTCAACTTTGGAATCTGTTCCAAATAAAAATAATTATAACATTTTACTTAGTTCAAGTAATAATAATGTTTCACATTTAAATTACCATCTAGGACAATAGAGGCGTCCTCTAGCCCTGACTTAACAATAGAAAAGCCAAAGTGTTTAAGAATTGTACACCAAAATATGCAAGGCTTTTCTGGCAAAGATTTAGAAATAAGCTTATTCTTAAACTCTGAAGATATTGATGTGTTATGTGTTACTGAGCATTGGTTGAAAAAGCACGAATTACTTTTAAGTTTAGATAATTATAAAGTTGTTAGCTCGCTTAGTAGGAAATCTACTATAAGAGGGGGTTCACTTATTATTCTACACAATAGTTTACAATGTAAAGAGCGTAGAGATGTAGTATCCCTCTCAATTGAACGAACCGTTGAGTTATCGTGCGTGGAACTTGATCAAATAATTATAGTATGCGTATATAGACCCCCCAAAGCGAATTACTCTGAGTTTGAGTCCACTATGGAGGAAGTTTTAAAAATAACTTGTAGGAAGAATAAAAAAGTCGCAATTTGCGGAGATTTTAATGTCGACATCTTAGACCCTAAAATAGCCAAACTGTCGAGTAGGTTCATAAACCTATTTAAATCATTTAATTTGCTACATATTTTTAATGAACCAACGCGTATCACACCCACATCGGCAACCTGCTTAGATAATATTTTCTGTAACTGTAATGTCATTGAAAAATCAATTTTAAATTGTATTAAATCCGACCATAGTGGACAATTAGCCTCCATTGAGCACCATCATGTTCCGCCTAAACGGGAAATAATGTGTAGGCCAGTAAAAAAACACTGTATTGAAAAATTCAGAACCAATGTCACAAGTAAAATTGAAACATTACCAGAACCAAATTTTGAAGCCAATAACCTATATAATCATTTATTTAGCATAGTTCAAACTGAATTTAGTAAAACTTTTAAACAAAAAGTCATCAAATGTAATGATGGTACGAAATTTAGTGACTGGGCCACACCCGGCATATATAAGAGCAGAAGGAAATTATACGAACTTTATGCAGAGAAAGCTACTTCTAGTGATCCTAACTTCATTGAATTTGTCAAGAAGTATTCACAAACATTCAGAGAAGTCTGTATCTTAGCAAAGTCCAAGTACTTTGCAAATAAAATTAAATTAGCAGACAATAAAATTAAGGCTACTTGGAATATTATTAACAAAGAAACGGGCAAATCAAAATCCAATATAAATTCCTTCTGTTTAAAAACTGGTGATCAAACTTTTGAATCTGACAATGAGGTCGCTAAAGTTTTTGAAGATTTCTTTGCTAGAATACCTGTAGAAACTACCAGTACTCTTAGTGCTTGTCCCAACATCGCTGTCTCCCTTCTGGAGTCAAGTGTTGATAAGTGCAATGAAAGTTTTTCCTTTAAATATATAAATAGTGCAGATATCATTAAAGCTTTTAAAACAATTAATGTTAAAAAAACAGAAGATCTTTGGGGCATGTCAACAAGCATAATTAAATCAATAATTGATATACTAGCCCCTTACTTGGCTTTTATTTTTAACAAATGTATTGACGAAGGGGTCTTTCCTGATCTAATGAAAAATAGTAAATTGATTCCTCTTTTTAAATCTGGGGATAAAAGTGACCCAGCTAACTTTAGGCCAATATCTATACTACCAGCACTTAGTAAAATATTTGAAAAAATTATATATTCCCAATTATTAGATTACTTCACATACAATAATATACTTCATAAAAATCAGTTTGGTTTTTCCAAGGGTAAAAGTACTACTGATGCTGGAATTGCACTTCTCAAACATATTCTGGATGCTTGGGAAGAAAAGCAAGATGTAATTGGCATTTTCTGTGACCTTTCTAAGGCATTCGATTGCGTTGATCATCAAACACTATTAAAGAAGCTAGAACATTATGGTGTCTCTGATAAATCAGTTAGTCTTATGAAATCGTATTTGTACAATAGAACTCAGAAAGTAGTGATTAATAGAACTGAATCTACTGGAGCCCCCATCAATATGGGTGTGCCACAGGGATCAATATTGGGCCCATTGCTGTTTCTAATTTATATAAATGACCTTCCCAACTACGCGTATAATATATGTGAAACAGTACTATTTGCGGATGATACTTCTTTAGTTTTTAAAGTAAACAGAGGTAATAACTGTTCGGACGAAGTAAATAGTGCCCTCTCTAAAGTTTCATACTGGTTTAATAGTAATAATTTAGCACTTAACCCCAAAAAAACTAAATGTGTTAAATTCTCATTACCTAATGTTGAGCAGACAAAATTAAATATTAATTTGAAAGACGATGAAGTCGAGTTTATCGAGAGCACAAAATTTCTAGGTATCACACTAGATTCTCGACTGCAATGGGATCCACATATTGAAGCCTTGTCAAGTAGACTTAGTTCAGCGGCATTCGCTGTTAAGAAAATAAGGCTTTTAACTGATATTGAAACGGCAAGGTTAGTATACTTTAGTTATTTTCATAGCGTAATGTCGTATGGACTGCTATTGTGGGGCTCAGCTGCCAGTATTGAAAATATTTTTGTACTCCAAAAAAGAGCTGTTCGCGCCATATACAATCTACGGCGGAGAGATACCTTGAGAGAAATGTTCAAAGAAATAAATATTTTAACTTTGGCAGGCCAATATATTTATGATAATTTAGTTTATGTAAGGAAACACTATGATTCATTTGCTAAGAACAGCAATATTCACCAGTTCAATACAAGAAATAAAGATAAACTTGCCGTTCCAAGATTTAGGCTTGCAAAAACTAGAGGTTCATTTATGGGGAAAGGCATAGCCTTTATTAATAAAGTTCCACAACAAGTGATTGATCTTCCTTTGCATGAATTTAAAAACCATGTTAAAAAAACGCTCATGGGTAAAGGTTATTATAAAGTAGATGATTATCTTAAAGATCTAAATGCGTGGAAATGATGTAACACATAACTTGTTAATAAGTACTTTGTTGAAGTAATATAATAAGTCTATGTTGTTGCCAATAATCCTGTCACCCTGTTGTAATTTTCTGGTAACGATATATTCAAGTTTGTAAATATCGTTACTTATGGCTGTTACAGCTGATAAGTTTCTTGCGCCCGTTCTTCTTGTCAGCTAAAAAAGTCTGGAACGGGTGGTAGGAAAATATAGACGATTCAAAAGTACTTAATAATTAAGTTTATTTGAATAAAGCTTATTTGACTTTGACTTTGACTTAAGTTGCAAGCTAAATGTTTTTTTTTAACTTTCTGTGACTGTTTCTGCCATCTTGTATCTTCGACGGGTATGGATGACAAAGTTAAGGGGAGGTAGTAATTTACATAATGTAATCAGCCAGAAGCGAGAACCGATGATTTGATGCCGCCCGCCCCGCCCCGCCCCGCGCGGGCCAAATCATGGAATTTTAATTTCGTTAAAAAGTTCCTTTTGCCTTTGGGAATCTGGAATACGCAACGATACTGTTATCAGGGGCGAATGAGCGGTAAAATTGATCAGTTCTTTTTTTTAAGTTGACCCTGATTTTTAACAAGACTGTTATTAGTTTGATAGAAAAGTTTATTCAATTCACTTAGACTCGTAGGTATAAAATCTAGTATATTAGCCACTTATAAAATTATTGTTTTGTAAGTTACTTCATCAAAAGTGATTGTAACCCAATCTCGTCTTTACATTGACCCAACTAGTATATAAAAAAACTGTATTCAAACAAACAGTATTGTTAGTATCAGCGATTTTAATTTAATTGAACACCAACTGAAAAAAATGCACATTAATATTTCAGTTTAATAAAGTAAAAAAAAGCATTTTTTTAATGAACAGTGGGTTTGTACTTAGCTTTCACCTCACATGTTAGGTGACGATAAGGCCGAAGGTGGAAGCGCACTACACCCGGAATCCTCATCACTGAGGAACTGACTATCTTACCTCTAACTGCCAGAACACAACAATTTTTAAGTAAGATGATTGATGATTCTTAATTAAGACTTAGGTAAGATGATGAAATGAGCCCTGCCACCAACCAAACCGAGTACAAATTGTACCCCCTTCCTGGGAATCGAACCCGGGACCCCTGTGTCTTACACGAGTGGGAAAACCACAAGACCACAGGCGGTTGAAATATCTTTACTAAAGAAAACTGAGCTATATATAATAATACCTATATCCCAATAACGTCGATACACAGTGATGTCCCATTCTTTACAAGATGAGTCAGGCTAACCAAATCCTCTCTTTTATATTCATGGGGCGAAGAAAGTTGCTCAGGTGAGTCGAGCACCCCCCAAACCAACCTCTACCCTTTTCAAATTTCGAACATTTTAAATTACACTGGCTGTTTTCGCAAGGTTGTGGAATTTAGTATTTAAGTATTTAAAAAAAAATAGGCCGGCGGACAGTGAACTTCCTATACAAACGTGATACCAAAATTATTTGCAATTTGAGCATGCTCTTATAGGAAAAGATCACATAATCACATAAGATCACATAAGAAAAATTTATAATGTTAAACCTGTTTCTCATTTTATGTAAACTAAATGTTTTTATGAGAAATAAATTCTTTAAACCCAAAGCACAATAGGTGTGTATGATCTCAAGATAGCTTTCAAAGTTGAGAGCGGTTTATAAATACTTTCCTTAGAGCACCAAATAATACATTTGTATTATTTTTATAAATATACTAGCTTCCGCCCGCGACTTCGTCCGCGTGGATATTAGAGAAAATCCTTAGGGAACCTTCAACCAGAATCCGACCAGCCGATTTTATGCGATTAGGCCGGTCCCCACCAAGCGCGCTGCCTCGCGAGGCAAAACGTTTGCCGCGTGTGGCAGGCCTCGCACGAGGCTGCGCACTTGGTGGGGACCGGCCTAATCGCATAAAATCGGCTGGTCGGATTCTGGTTGAAGGTTCCCTAAGGATTTTCTCTAATATCCACGCGGACGAAGTCGCGGGCGGAAGCTAGTTTATTACAACAATCAGAAGTGGGTCCAGAGATATTAGTAGTATCCTGTTCCCGTTTCTTTACCCTTTTCCGTTCCCGTTTGGTCCCGTTCCTGTCCCCGGTTTCCGTTCCCGTTCGCGTTCGCTTTCGAGCGATCGCGTTTGCGTTCCCGTTCCTTTCTCGTTCCCGTTCCCGTTCCCGTCCCCTGCGGCTGAATCATGTCCACCGTGTTGGACTTCAAAATAAATGTCATTTTCGCATTCCTCATTCCATAAAACCTCAAGAACAACATCCACATCGATTTTCATGTTAACTTGCCCCATTTACCCCCTAAGGGATGATTTTCAAAATAACAAAATATATATTTGCCTATTTATTTTTAGACATGCTTCTTAGAATTTCAAAGTTGTAATGTCTCATCATCATCATCATATCAGCCGCACAACACCCACTGCTGGGTATAGGCCTCCCCCAAGGATTTCCATGACGATCGGTCCTGCGCTTCCCACATCCAGTGGCTTCCGGCAACCTTCACCAGATCGTCGGTCCACCTTGTCGGGGGCCTACCCACGGAGCGCCGTCCGGTGCGCGGTCGCCATTCAAGAACCTTTCCGCCCCAACGGCCATCGGTTCTTCTCGCTATGTGTCCAGCCCACTGCCACTTTAGCTGAGCAATCCTTCGAGCGATGTCGGTTACTTTAGTTCGCCTGCGGATCTCCTCATTTCTGATTCGATCACGCAGGGAAACGCCGAGCATGGCTCTCTCCATTGCACGCTGGGTGACCTTGAGCCTCCTTATGAGACCCATAGTTAGCGACCACGTTTCACTGCCGTAAGTCATTTTATATTATTTTTCCATACACAATTTGCATCCCATTTTCACCCCTTTAGCAGTTAAATCATGTCCACAGTGTTGTACTTCAAAATAAATGTCATTTTCGCAATCACCATCCCATAAAACCTCAAGAACGACATCCATATCGATTTTTATGTTTACTTACCCCATTTACACCCTAAGGGGTTGATTTTAAAAACCACAATATATATGTTTGTCTATTTATTTTTAGACATGCTCGTACGAAGTTTTAAGTTGTAAAGTATATTTTATATTGTTTTCCATACCAAATTTGAACCCAATTTTCACCCCTTTAGTGGTTAAATCATGTCGACCGTGTTGGACTTCAAAATGAATGTCATTTTCGCAATCGTCATCCCAGAAAACCCCAATAACGACATCCATATCTATTTTAGGTTTATTTACCCCATTTCATCCCCATAGGGGTTAAAATACTACCAATAACCATATACGTTGCGTTATATTTCCATCCATAAGCCTAAATTATAAATTTAACGATTTTTACTTTGAAAATTAAGGATTTTCTTCTATACTCAACTTCATCCCCCTTTTCACCCCATCGGGGGTAGAATTTTGAAAAACGATGATACACGTATTTATTAATTTTCAATCATCAGCCTGAATACAAAATTTGAAGATCCTAGCATCAAAACTGAGGGACTTCCATACAAACTCTCATCCCTTATTTCATCCCCTTAGGGATGGAATTTTCAAAAATCCTTCCTTAGTGGATGCCTACACTGTATAAGGTACCTGTGTGTAAAATTTCAAGTCTCTAGGTTCAGTAGTTTGGGCTGTGCGTTGATATCTCACTCAGTCAGTCAGGACTTTGAATTTTATATATATAGACTAGCTTCCGCCCGCGACTTCGTCCGCGTGGATATTAGAGAAAATCCTTAGGGAACCTTCAACCAGGATCCGACCAACCGTTTTATACGCGATTAGGCGGGTCCCCACCAAGCGCGCTGCCTCGCGAGGCAAAACATTTGCGACGTGTGACAGGCCTCGCACGAGGCTGCGCGCTTGGTGGGGACCCGCGTAATCGCGTATAAAACGGTTGGTCGGATCCTGGTTGAAGGTTCCCTAAGGATTTTCTCTAATATCCACGCGGACGAAGTCGCGGGCGGAAGCTAGTTTATTACAATAATCAGAATTAGGTCCAGAGATATTAAGAGTATCACGTTCCCGTTTCTTTACTCTTTCCCGTTTCCGTCCCCGCCCCCGTTCCCGTTCCTGTTCCCGTGTCCGTCCCCGTCCCCTTGGGCTGAATCATGTTCACCGTGTTGGACTTCAAAACAAATGTCATTTTCGCATTCCTCATCCCATAAAACCTCAAGAACGACATCCACATCGGCTTTCATGTTTACTTACCCCATTTACCCCCTAACGGATGATTTTCAAAATAAGAAAATATGTGTTTGCCTATTTATTTTTAGACATGCTCCTACGAATTTTTAAGCTGTAAACTATGTAATGTCTATTTTATATTATTTTTCCATATATAATTTGTACCCCATTTTCACCCCTTTAGCGGTTAAATAGGACTTCAAAATTAATGTCATTTTCGCAATCACCATCCCATAAAACCTCAAGAACGACATCCATATCGATTTCTACGTTTACTTAGCCCATTTACCCCCTAAGGGGTTGATTTTCAAAACCACAAAATATATGTTTGCCTATTTATTTTAAGACATGCTCCTACGAAGTTTTAAGTTGTAATGTCTATTTTATATTGTTTTCAATACCAAATTTAAATCCAATTTTCACCCCTTTAGGGGTTAAATCATGTCGACCGTGTTGGACTTCAAAATAAATGTCATTTTCGCAATCTTCATCCCAGAAAACCCCAATAACGACATCCATATCGATTTTTAGGTTTATTTACCCCATTGCACCCCCATTTCATCACCATGGGGGTTGAAATTATACCAATACAATATGCGTTGCGTTAGATTTCCATCCATAAGCCTAAATTACAAATCTAGCGATTTCTACTTCAAAAATGAAGGATTATCTTCTAAACACAACTTCATCCCCCTTTTCACCCCTTTGGGGGTAGAATTTTGAAAAACGCTGAGACACGTATTTATTTATTTTCAATCATCAGCCTAAACACAAAATTTGAAGATCCTAGCTTCAAAACTGAGGGACTTTCATACAAACTTTCATCCCTTATTTCATCCCCTTAGGGATGGAATTTTCAAAAATCCTTCCTTAGTGGATGCCTACACTGTATAAAGTATCTGTGTGCAAAATTTCAAGTCTCTAGGTTCAGCGGTTTGGGCTGTGCGTTGATATCTCACTCAGTCAGGACTTTGAATTTTATATATATAGAAGATAAAGCATCGTGATATAGATTAGGAGGTTCAGAAATGACTGCATACACCCGGCCACGACAACTTGAATAAGTGCGGAAAAATCTGTAAGTACGATTCAGTCTCGACCTTCCCCCACCTTGCTCATTTTATCTGGAGAAAATACTTTTGTTGGCAAAAAGGTTTTAAAGTCTTGTGTCCCTCCGTTATTAATCTTTAAAAGGGAAAGGACAAAGCCCGAGCCTTACTTGAAACGTAAAAGAGTATTTTTAATTGTTTTTTTAGGTTCCATTCCAGCCGGTACCTACTCGATTGTGTTTTTTTTGCGAGTTTTCTTACCTACTCGTTTGGCTACTTGTCATGTCGTAATTAATGAAAATAATGATAATTAATCATTTTTACTGATTCAGGTGTAATTAAATAACACCTAAAATTTATCCCTCAAAGTGAACTTGTACGAGAGAAAGTCTTAGAAGTGTTTATAAAATGATTTGTCACAAATCAGATTACACTTAGGCAACCATTTTAACTATTAAAATTTACTCACCTAAAATAACTAATCTCGATGGATAGTATTTTGTATAGGATATAGGCACATTTATTGTGTAATGTGTTTATCTATATACACTACGTCCACAGATTAATAAGACGCCACTTTTAGTTCATTTTTGACATTGAGTGGATATTGCCGACTTTGATATTATATGTTTCAAGTATAACAATAGTAATATTATTATTTCTTTTAAAAAATAAAAATTAGACCGTCTTTTTAATCCTTTAGCACTAGACTAACTGCAAAAGAATAAAAATCAAACCTTTTAAAGGAATTACTTGCACTAGAGATATATTCATTACGTTAACAGGTGCAAACTCACATAACTCGGGAATATATTATAGCTAATTACTTAACAAGAAACTCCACTCCGAAACCGCCACCTAGCGGAATTGCCCTGTAGACGTATAAAACAAACAAACAGACATAAATTACGATTCACGCAATTTATGTAGTTAATTTTTGCCATTGTAGACTTGCATACGTTCAGGTGAAACGGTACTGTTGAGAACGAAAGTGGTAAACTTAGATGTTGTCGGAATTAAAGTTATTTAGTTTGTTTCTTTATTTTTTCTGTCTAATAGTTTCACGTTTTACATTTAAGGTCTTTATATCAGTATACATAAAATTATGAGAAATAATAAAATGTAAGCAAATTAAATAAGTCAAGCGTGAAGTAAAGACGAGATTTTTTATTATTATTATTATAACATAATGTTAATAGAAGTTATATGAAAGTACATTGTCGTTAATTATACTGCCTTTTAAATTATTCAAATACTTCCTAGCAAAAAACGTGTAGGCACATAATAAATAAAAACAAGCAAAGCACTTAACAAAATGAAAAAAAAAAGAACTAAATATCACCCATTTAGAAAAATGATCAAAATAAGAACCAACAATGGCTTCAATTATTATCAAATAATATACCAAACACTACTGCTTTGACCTCGTGGCGACATCTATTAGATTTATTTTTAAACAACATAAAATCACGGAACTACTAACATAGTAACCGTAGCCAAATTATCAAATCTCTACCATCAACAGAATCAGCTACCACTTTTCTCCCCAAATTTATACTCTTTGTCGTCGACTCGCTAACAAACTTCTAACCAGAATATACTGCTTGTCAGAGTCGCACAAGTAATGAAATAAATAGTGTCTACCCTTATATTAATTACCCCCCAACACGACATTAGGGGACATAAGTAGGCCAAGATTATCTCTAATGTATGAGCGTGGCGTGCGCCTTAATAGTAATAGTCAAAACGCTATTAATATGACTGATTGAATGTACGTAGATACTTTTTTCTGATGAGCTTAGTATAAAAATAATATTATGATGAATATATACAGTGGCGGTCACATAATTATTAATTAAAGACACCAGTCGATTTTCATATAAACGAGGTAACTTTGAAGCCTTGGTTCTCTGCCAAGGATTGACCTAGCTATGATGTGATGATGGCTATCTAGGGAGTAAATAGAGGGGATTCAGATCGCTATACATACCTACCTAACTGATCAGCAGTCTAAGAGATATAAAGGATCAAGGTTTGCTTTAGTAAATACTGAACTTAAATTCTAGCAACAAAGTGCTTTTGAAATATTTCTTATTATCTCTTCAATATTTTTCATGATTTATACATAAGTAATTATAAATTATAACCAATTTCCATTACACAGAAATATGCACTCCCAACTCGAGAACGCAAACTAATGTCTTAAAACCAAGAGTCATTGTTTCCCAAAAGATCCATGAAACATCGCCAAGAAAAACGTTCGTCAATGGAAATGTCACATCTCCGGCGCCCATTGGATTTCACGTCCGTGAACCACATTAAATGTGCCACGACGCGGACGGGAACCGAACCCCTCGACGTCACTAATGTTGCGTGGCGTTGCCGGGATGTCGCCGAGATGGATGTGACATTTAAAATATTACGAATGTTTGTGATTGAGTAAAAAAGAGATGTATGGCATTTGGTTTCCTAAAATCTATTGGTTTGACGTTTCATTAGCCGTGATGTATGAAAAAACTAGCTTCCGCCAGCGACTTAGTCCACGTGGATATTAAAAAAAAACCCAAGGGAACCTTTGACCAGGATAAAAAGTAACCTATGTCCTGAGGCCGTATACAGAAAGAAAGCCGACGCTTATTTCGCTATACTAAAATGGATAATAATAATATAATATAACACGCCGAGATAAGGTCCATTTTAGTATAGTGAAATAAGCGCCCTGACCCCCTAGCCAAAGTAACATTTGCAAATTTTCGTATCGGTTCGCTTCGAAACATGTATGGATTTGACGTTTTAAAATTCGATAGTTAACGAAACCTTATGTCAATCCCATACATGTTTCGAAAGCGAAGCGATAATGAAGATTTACCAATGTTACTTTGGCTAGGCCGTCTGGTAGCCTGTGGGCTTTCTTTCTGTATACGGCCTAATCCAGACTATAAACCATCTGTATACCAAATTTCATTGAAATCTGTTCAGCTGTTTTTGCGTGATTTAGTAACAAAGATCCAAAAATCTAAACATCCAAACTTTCACATTTATAATAATACTAAGAAGTAGGATAAAACTGTCAATTGTTTCAGGACTTGTTTCGCAAAATTACATAATAAGTTGGATGTTTATTTTACTCGGAAGTACAAGATCTGCTCATTTGGCAGTAAATAGTAAAAAATATAAAAAACCAAATAAAAAATAATATACCAAATAGGAATTGCTATAACAATTTATTAGTAAGCACTTAAAATGAAACTCTTTATCAAATACATTTTACTAATTTTAAAGCTTAAGTAAAGCTTCATGGTTTAAAATCTGTCTCTTCCAGTTAGCTGTAACTCGAGAATTCAGAAATAGAGCCTTAATGAGTGTGAAATGGGGAAAAGAACTCTGTAATGTACGTACTTATCGCTTTGTTCGTCTCTTTGCGTTCTACTATTCCGAATGGCTAAGAATTTCAGTAAAATTTCATCTATTTAACTCACTTAAACTTGGTAATGTCGTGTGGTCTTAATATTTAACTTTGTTAAACAAGTCCAGGACGACATGTATTTCAAATCTGTCGCATTACATTAAGATAGAACTTGATATCAGAGCTTTAAGGTGACTATTTTAAATATTTTTTAAAAATGACAAAGTTATTTTTGCGGTTTTGGAAAATATGCTATATCTCTAAAACTACTTAATAAGTTTATCACGTTCAAACCAATTTTCGGTAAAAGTGTGTATTATGATCTACAGCATATATTTTTTCAGATTTTTCACTCTCTTATTTTAAAAAAGGGGGGACGCACATTTTACCACTTTGGCAGTGTATATCTTTCAAACGGTTAACTTTGAGAAAACTTTGTTTTAAAAGCTTCAATGTAATTTTTAAGACCTGTCTATAGACACCCCGTACGTATTGGTTTGATGAAAAAAAACATTTTTCAGTTTCAGTTCCATGTATGGGGAGCCCGCCTTAATCTTTTATTTTTTTATTGTTGTGTAAAAATCGTAAAGCGTTTCCCAGAATACATCTACCTACCAAATTTCAACCGTGTAATCCTAATAATTCGGAATAAAGTGGCTATGCCATACGGACGGACGGACAGACAGACAGACGTGACGAAACTATAAGGGTTGCGTTTTTTGCCTTTAAGCTACGGAACCCTAAAAAGCATCACGTCACGATAAGCCCTGTTCGATGCGAGTGCGATGTTCGTCCCACTCCGTGGCACTATTGACTTCGTGAGACAATAGGTTCAATAAGGTGGTTATAATAAGGTTCAATATCAAGTAAATTCAACAACTGATTGCGTCCGACTATCGTGATTATTTTTTGTAATAGGCCCTCTGACCACTCCAAACTTATTTTTTAAGGCGAGAGTAAATAGGTCACATACTAACTTACAGGACAAAAAAAATTTACTATGTCAACCTATTTTAGTTTTGCACCAGAAAACGACATAGAGCTCGATACTTATAGCTTAGCAAATTATTTGTCGAGCACACTGCACAGTTCTGCCCTTATCGTCCAAACATTGGCACACATTCGCAGTGCATCTAATGGGAATGCAAATGTGCCGTTTATTGCGCTGCACTCTCTGTTTGTACACGTCCCGCATCGCTCTATGGTCGACGAGTGAAAATAGCGACGTTTAATCGTTTATTTTTAAATGCGACCTGTCACAGGCAAAATAAATCGATGTATTGAATACAAAAGATACGTAAATTTAGTAGTTACTTTTAACTAGTGGGCCCTATTTCTAAAATCTACCGGATACTTATGTAATCTCTCGAATGAAAGTGCCGAAACTAAATAACAAAGTACTTTCAATGAAACCACGCTAGTATCAGTTAAAAGTGTTTTATTTCAAGTTTCGTTTTTACGGAAATCTCAGCCACTGTCTAGCTAGGGGTACCTACATCAAAAAACATTAATAATATTTATTACCCGAACAAAAATCAATGTCATTATTCTCATTATACCTAATCGTGGTAGTTTTCAATAATTATGCCACGTACGTAGACTATTGAACCATTACCGCATTACAGTAAACAAATGTCTTGTTTATACTTACATTCAATAGTACACCCTAACTCATTAGCATTGCTGATGTGACATTAGACGATATGTTACACTAACATTTGCAAAGCAGTAGTTGCTTTTATGCTAACACGGGAAGGTATGTATTACACTCAAGTGTGGAATCGATATAAATAGGTGGACTAGTATTATTAGTGCTTTAGGAGAACTTAAAATAACCGACAGAGCGCTCGAAACATTTCAATAAGTCATTTTAAACTGAAAATTGATTTTTTTATCATTTACTTTTGCTCATCAAATGACCCTAAGTGCCCCATAGTGCAGCGCTCGAAAGGTTGATAAAGATAACATGGCGAGATGAACCGATGGAGGGAAAAAGGAGTGGAAAAACTGACCACTCTGTAGTAACCACGCACCAAATGATACTCTGCGGGAAAACCCTCAACTAGGTGGATCTCGTGAAGGTCGCAGAAAGTCGCAGGATGTGGGCAGCGCCGATTGTCGTAATCGTCGTCGGCAAGGGATACCTGTCAGTAGACGCCGTGCAACACGCATGATGATAGATGATGATGATGGGGCCTAGTGGTGTTGCAAACTTCCATAAGCTAATGTACATTTACAGTACATTTTCAACACTGAGTTGCTAGCTGCATTTAGAGCTGTACAAACAAGCAATGTTTGTACTTCTCGATGAGGTTGATGTACAGACTGACAAACAACAACTTTAATATAGCTGACGATGACGTGTTTGTGAGTGAATTTGTGGTCCATTTTGTTAGTCATATATTTTGAAATAAGAAAGGCATTTTTGGGTAATGTTATGACATGACCTGAAATAAAATCTGTTACACGTTAATGGCAACAGAGTTAAAAAAAATGGTAACTAGCCAGTCGATCAACCAGCTGCTACATGCAAAAAAGAATTGTTGTAAAAGTTATCAAAGATTTTTTTTAATTTGAGATTTTTGCATTCACAAAGCTATTTTTATACAATACTAAAATTATTTAAAAACACGACTCGCACTAGATCAATTCCCGGACGGGAATCGAACCCGCGACTAGTATAAGTATACTAGAAAATATACGATTATGAATGCAAAATCTTAAATTTAAAAATTATATAGCTATTTCATATTTCAAAATATTTGGAAAGATATTTCAATGGAATGTCTAGGTAACTCCTCACATTGGTAAAATAAAGCTGGCTTGCAGGATATACTAGAAGAAATTTAAAATGCCACTAGTGATTCGGTACCTAGCTCAGCGGTCAGAGCATTGGACCGACATCCAAAGGTCGCGGGTTCGATTCCCGTCCGAAAATTAATCTGGTGCAAGTCGTATTTTTTCTAGTATGTACTTATATTATTTAGTGTTATCAAAACAAATTAAAAAATATTTAAACAATCCGTTTCTACTTTAAGTTACTTTTGCTACAAGAATCGGGAAACAACTTTCTGTTTTATTGGAATTCGATAGTAGGTATAGTAATATCTGCTTTACATTTTACAGTAATGCGATCACAGTCACGACGTGTTCTATCAAAAATTGAGGTAATCATTCGAACATCATGACGCGAATACGATTTACATAATATATCACAATGTATCATTAGATTTATTTATGTATGTAATGGTGGAGATTCTGGCGTCGAATTACTTCACAAAAATTTTACAATATTACTGTGTGATTTTATGGCAGTCTAGCCAACTCCTTTATCCCTTATTGATGGATTTGTAATTTTCATATCATAGACACTTACCTTTTACGTCCATGAGATCATTAAGTCTTTCTTATCATTTACAAAAACTATATTAGTTGTAAAAACCATTGCAATATAACATTCGCGAGCTACACTAAGGCTGAGTTGCACCACCTAACTTTAACAATAACAAGCTTGTTATACACTGGCCTGCAAAACTAAGTACTACAGAGGTCTATTTTCATACAAACGAGGTAGTTTTGAAGCATTGGTTCTCCGCCCAGGATTAAACGTGTAGTACCGGTTAAGCATAAGTTAGCCAAAAAAGAGGTTATCAGCTAGCATGATGTCCTTTTTAAAACGAAACTTTGACAGCGTTTTGGTGCAACTCACACGTGTGCTCTTTTTTTTGGCTAACTTGTGCTTTAACCGGTGCTTTAACAAGCTTGTTATCGTTATAGTTAGGTGGTGCAACTCAGCCTAAGTTGACAAATCTTTTTTCCAAAGCCAAACGTTTTATTTTATTAAACTTACAAGGTGCCAAAGGTAAATTTTCGTACAAAATGCATCGTCTCATACTAGAACAGATATCACCAAGCCCATATAAATTACCGA
This sequence comes from Agriphila tristella, assembly GCA_928269145.1. Taxonomy (NCBI): domain Eukaryota; kingdom Metazoa; phylum Arthropoda; class Insecta; order Lepidoptera; family Crambidae; genus Agriphila; species Agriphila tristella. The sequence goes on from OV743439.1 coordinate 25,708,711, forward strand.
AATCACAAAAGCCTAAAATTATCTGTTATTACCCCGTCATACATCTTGAAACGCCCGAAGTTAAAAATGCGATCCGTTAAGCGAAATAAAAACCAACAAGAGGCGTACGCTAGCGATTATCAGGCTAGTTTATCAGGATTAACGCGTTCCGTTTCACGCGATTCCGAATAAATCTAGGCATTTGGCAACCAGCATTGTTCTTACCGAGTACTGCTTGGCGCGAACAAAATATGGCTTTATTCCCAAATGTTATTTAGTGTTAAACGATGTTATCTTGTTTGGACTATGATTTGTGTTATGAGGTTTCCTATCACTTGGAATTGTCGGTAGTTTTCTTTATATGAAACATTAAATTAAGTTAAAATGAAATCCATTTTTTGAAGTTTAAAAACGTGATATGGTTACAGATAACACACAATGCAAGTAGGTATTCTTACTTAATATGTTGAAGAGAAGTTGGAGGTCACGAAAATGTTCAATACTCCCAATGCAACATGCTCTTTACTTTAAAATTAGGTAGCTCTTAAATGCGACGATTTGATTTGTTTTACATCTACTTTCATATAGTGTATGTCATTTGTCAATTTAATTGAAGTCTTCCAAATAATACAGGGTTATAAATAAGTTATCTACTTTATCATACTAGATAGTGTTTTATAGAGTACCTATTAGCGACCCGCCCTCGCTTCGCTTCATTTCCTTCCTTTTTATTGCCAATTTCAACCTTCCAACAAAACCCAAAAAGAAAATAAATACCTCCCAGTCGTCACCTCTATTCGCTCCGAAAGTCTGTTTCCGTCCCGTTCGAGTCCCGTCATCGGTGTGAGAATCGCGCTGATGGTTAAAAATTTACTCTGTGGTGATCGATTACTTAGCGATTGATCTGTATACTGAAATATCGACAAGAGAAAATCGTTTATTCACATCACGCACAACGCATTCGATTCATATTAGTAGAGTATATTCCTTTATCATAAATGTGTTTTCCAATTTAGGCCATGGGCAATATTGGGTTTCGGTTACATCAAAGGATTCTTATGTTTTTGTTATGATATACTGGAGTACATAGTACAGGATAGAGAAATATACGACTGAATTTCACAAAGAGAAACCTTTGAGGTTCAGTAAATTAAATTATTTGCTTATATAATGTTTCCTCTTGATTAATTTATTTAAATAACAGTGCCATTTTTAAACAGGCGTTACACGTTATTTTAGTTATTTTATAACAAAAATTCTGGTTTGAAGGTCCCATTTTTCGTTTTTTACATATATCTCAGAAACTATGTGTACTAGCGACATAAGACTTTTTACAAATTAACAGCTGATTATATATATAGCAAATGCTACAAGTTTTATTTAGTCAGATTTTTCATTATCTTTTCTATCAACATACTTAAGGTGAAGCTTGAGGACAATGGAATAGCGCATTTTTTCCTGTTTCAAATGGTATTAAAAGGTCAAATTCGGCGTCAGATCGGTTAACGGCATTATAGTTTAGGCACGGAAGATTGTCCTCAAGCTTCACCTTAAGCATGTTGACAGACATTCAGGAGAGGATATCTCGAAAACTATACAAGATATCGAAAAACTTGAATGAATAAAACTTGTAGCAAATTAAATTAAATTTCATTTTGTTTAAAGTCTCATGTCGCTAGAACGCATAGTTATATGTTCGTAATTTAATTAACAACCATAAGCGCTAAGATTTTAGAACTTTTATGTACAAATGTTTACACTCGGCTAACTAATGCTACATTTATTGTGAAAAAAGTATCGGCTACAAAGGTTACAACGAATTAGTGTTTATGCATACAATATACTTAGAATAATCAGAAAACATTACACTGATAATACATTTTGCATACATTACATTTTTGCTAACGAAAAAAGAGGTCACTTTTAAAATACTTGTTTAACGTTCAGGAAAAATAAGGAAATATTTTTATTACTGTTAGTGGGCCGTAATGATCATAATTTAAAATAATAACAAGTAACCGAAGCATCTTTAACATCATAGAAAATATGAGAGCCTCTGTGTGTGAGAAAAAAATCGCCAATTATAAGCCCTATTATTTTTTCGTTGTAATAAAAACGTGTCATTATAATGCTATCGTTGACAGATATACTCGGCGTCACAAAAATCGCAACTTTTAAAACTTTCTTCAAAGTTAATTTAATCCTATCCAAATTCTTCCTCTTCGGACATAGCCAACAGTCTAGAAATCGTTAGAATACTCGTCGAACGAAATCAATTACTTACTGAGATTCAGTTTCCGAGCAACATTACATTGCCACATTTTTTTGCAATATTTGAGCAACTTCATGGGCAATAGTAACCGTCTTGGGAATTCCTATTTTTAATTGAACTGTTGAAGTGTGTTTTCTCCATCATCTTCATAGCGAATTTCCCGCATTTCCTGAATTGACTCCTTTTATTTCACTTTTATGGCGGCGCAAGCAATAACGCTTTAAGCGTTTAATTATGGTAACTGTTATGTTAATCACAATTATTAATCGAAAATTGAATTATTAACTTAAGTTATTAATCAAATCAAGCAATTATTAATTGAAAGCTCATTAGTGATGTACTTTCAATAGATATCAATATTTACACAATAAAACGTTAGCTAGCAATAGCAGGTGCCCAAGTCCAAACTTATTTTCGAAAAGATGCAATTTTTCTGACGTCGCGTGTACATGTTCTTACATTCACCCAACAGAACTTAAAATATTTATGTATGGTAGATATGTCAGTAATTGGTGCGAGATGTGAGCGCGTCAACGCACAGCCATCCCTCTTTTTAATCACTGCCGCGAAAAAATATTGTTTTCACAGTTGTTGTGAACGACGCTTTGTGTAAGGAATATGGGCTAGTTCGAGGGATGGGGTACATTTGGACAACAACAACTATAAATTACTACCCGCGACTTCGTCTACGTGGACAGTTTTTTTGCTATCCTTTGGGAATTGTTAGTTTTTTCTGGATGAAAAGTACCCTATGTCCTTTTTTGTACCCCTGACAACGTATATGCATATGATGATCGGTTCAGTAGTTCAAACGTGAAGGCGTAACAAACAAACAAATGGAGTTTCCCATTTATAATAATATAATAAGGAAAGGATGAAAACGAATCTAAATAGTACATTATGATATAAGTGCGGTAAGTTGAAAATTACAGCTGAGGCGATATTGCTAGCCCGAGCCGTAGGCGAGGGCTACAAGAAAGCAGAGGCTGTAATTATCAAAGCGCACGTATGTCATACGACGTTTTATAACATATTTGCGAGGAAATAAATAAAACTCGGACTTTGCATTTTTGCTTGTTTTCCATAATGATTAAATTTTTTATACACTTGTAAGTATTTATCGGTCGATTTTTCTGCCTTTCACTTCGATTGTGAGGAAATCAAACAACAATAAAGTAAAAAAACAAAAATTGAAAAAAAAAATTTTTTCTTAAATTTAGTGACAAATTATATCATTTTGGAATGTGCTCATCAAGGCCTTTCATTTGATACCCATATTCAAAAATTGAAAAAAAAATTTTTTTTTTAAATTTTACTGACAAATTATGTAATTTTGGAATGTGCTCATCAAGGCCTTTCATTTGATACCCATATTCAAAAATCGAAAAAAAAAATTTTTTTCTTAAATTTTCTTGACAAATTATATAATTTTGGAATGTGCTCATCAAGGCCTTTCATTTGATACCCATATTCAAAAATTGAAAAAAAAAATTTTTTCTTTAATTTAGTGACAAATTATATTTTTTTGGAATGTGCTCATCAAGGCTTTTCATTTGATACCCATATTCAAAAATCGAAAAAAAAAAAAATTTCTTAAATTTTAGTGACAAATTATATAATTTTGGAATGTGCTCATCAAGGCCTTTCATTTGATACCCATATTCAAAAATCGAAAAAAATTTTTTTTTCTTAAATTTTAGTCACAAATTATATAATTTTGGAATGTGCTCATCAAGGCCTTTCGTTTGATACCCATACTCAAAATTTTTTTTATTGAAAAAAAAAATCATATAAAGTTTTTATTCATAAAATGTTGACCTCTTTTCTGATATCAAAACTCTTTGCTAAGATTTAAAAAAGTACCGTTCGTTTTAGACGAAGCATCTTGATAAACCGTGCGTTTTACTTTACATTACCGCACAAGTTCGTAATGAGATACAATACGATATTGAAATTGGCGTAATAAGAGACCCTTTACGAGCAAATATGTTATAAATATTATTTTACAAACAGGTAATTCAAAATATTTACATATAAGAATATTTCGACATTTCAACAAATATTTTAAAAGTAAAGATGTGTGTTTCAAAAAATTTAGTATTTTTGCTTAAACTTTGCTACGAGTACATTCTGACACATATCACAAAGAAAACAATACATCCTTAAACAATACGTCTGTATTCGAAAATAAACACTTTTAAACGCTATTATATTACTTTACATGTGAATTTACGAAAAAAAAACGATATAAGTACTATGCAAACATCAATGGTCAAGAAAACCAACTATTATGATATCCTAAAGTACCCTATCTCTAGGTTTACTCGCATGCACTTATTCGCATAGTACTTCCATTTCCGCAATGCGATACAACCGGTGCGGCATTTTCCGACCGGTTTGATATATTGTTAATTTATTTTATTTATTAAAACAAGCATTTTGCGCGTTTCCTCCGGGCCGGTGGTCGCGTAGTCGCTCGATGAAATCATTCGGCGATCTGACTAATGGGTTGGAGAGGTCATTTTTCACTTGGTTCACGCCAAAAAATTACCACTGATATTGTGATATTTCAAACTATTTTGGGATGAAAAATGAAACGAATGTTCACTTTCAATTTTATTATTCATCGTAGCACAATTTAATAGCAGTGTCGGTATCAAAAAGTAACTGCTTTTCTACACAAGTATTCTAAGATATGACTAATAAACCACGTCCTAATCAATAATTCGCTGTTACATAATTATGGATACATCTAACTGAATGTGTTGTCCGCAAACATGACAAACAAAAACCTATTTTAATATAACTAAAAATATAGTAAAATCCTTCACCATTCAGGCAAGACTGTACTTTCTTTACTGACTGTAGTTTAAAAGGTAAAGGTAATTCAATTTTGTAGATAAGTACCTATTTTAATATAACTACAACGCAAGGCAATGCTTAAAACATACAAAGAAACCTTTTTACATCTCATTACAAAGACGAATTTAAATAAGTACCGTAAACTTCCAATAAAAATTTAAGCAACGGCAACGCCTGGATGTAAAAACCTTCATAATAATTCCCCACATAATACAAGTCACACCACGTGATTTACCAGTTCATATTCCACGGTACAGCCATGAACAGCTCTCGAGATCCTCACTAAATCACCGTCGGTACAGGCGCGACAAAAATATCATTATGTAAATTCACGCGGAAATAAAACGGAGCGTCGCTTCGGGTGTGTTAGTACATCTGACGTAAAAAGGGTGTAGAGCTAAGGCTTTTATACATTGCTTCGTGTGTACTTGACGTTTTTTTAAACGAAACGATTCGTAGATATTTAAAAAAAATACTAATGCTCTCAGACCCGAGTTCACCAACTACTCAAACGGCTGATTAATTTCTAACCCAGGTGGTTTTTTGACATTTTCTCCATACATAAAAATGTCAAAAACAGACGGTTAAAATTTAATTAGCTGTTTTTGCATTCGTGAACTTCAGCCTTAGAAAGGTAAGGAATGTCAGAAAGTTGAAAAGTAAACAAACTGAATAACAATAATAAACACATTTAGGTCAGTAGAATTAAACCAAAAAAACTTCAAATCGGATTTAATTCCTTCAAAAGGTTTTATTGTTTTAATGGCATTATTTTGTTACCCAATATGACTGTCCTAGGTTCTCCCCCTGCAGGTGCTGTGCTTATGTGGTGGGGGGTAAAAATGTACCCCAAAAGGTTCACATTTTTTTGGATTACACGTTCTAATATTAAATTATAGGCATAATAATATAATGTATTATGTATATATTTATGGTAGAAATGGACGTCAAACGCACGATTTGATCGCTCGATTTCGATTTACGGGAAGATCTCGGATCGCTTTCTCGGCGCTTTTTGTAAATGTCAGGGTTTAACGGAGGAATTCCGATTTCATTCCAAACATATTAATAAAGTAAAATTTCATGTTAGAAAGTAAAATTCCTATACTTATCAGTAAAAAAACAATGAATAAACATCACTACTGAAACTACTAACGAAATTAATTAAGTTTTCGCATCAGACATAGAAAAGTTAAATTAAATTTTAACTGATTTCAGTGTACCATGTGTTAATGAAACAATAGCCATAATGGTATGATCGACGACGGTGAATGGAACAAAGCTTAATTCTGTTTATCTTTGTCCGAAACTTCCGAGATATGACGTTGGAGATCCATTCGTACAAGTTTAGTGTCGGCGCAGACGAGCGACTACTGGCCATGACACGAGTGGTCAACGCATCAGTGGTCAGTAGTCGCCACTGTCTATAACCTCTTAGCTGTCAGGTGCCGGTTGTGGCGGAGCCCCGTTTTCTTGCCTTGTGTCGTCTTATCTCGTCGCATAATATTACTCTATCGGAGACTAGCTAATCACAGCTATACTGGACACCAGAATAACCTCATCAGTCAAAGAGTACCTCGACTCGCTGGTGTCAGATCTGGGGCGTCGTTCGCTGGCATTGCAGAAATTGAGATAGCTACTATCAGGCTAGCATATCTGTGTATAGTGAACCTAATTAAAAGGTTTGATTGCACTATTACTGAATACGCTAAAGACTTTGAAAACGCCAGCAGTATAGGGACGCATTAGTGGCGAGCAACGGAGTTTGGTGTGTAAAGGGATTTGTATTTGGAATAAACTGCAGTGGTTTCCGCACACCACGCTTTTGCGTGCGTATCCATACCAAACTTACAAAGTTAGAGAAATGCTTACCACTGACCAACGGGGTGCCTGTGGCCAGTGGCTCGTCTACGCAAGCACTAAACCATTGTTCCTCGTGGCTGTCTAGCTGCCAGACGCGATTAAGTATACTACGTAATGGACGTAAGACGATCCAGTTTATGTTCATTGCCATTGAAGCATCTGCATGCGGCAGCCATTTGATAGATCCATTATGGTTCGTCATTTGACAGCTTAGTAGTTGGGCTTCGTATTGATTTGTGTAGTCGAATAATGAGATTAGATTGAATTCCATCCAATGATGAATGAACTAAATTAACAAAGCAAATAAATTAAGCGTTAAATAAATTGAACATATTTTTTTTCTTACAAACATTACTTCTTTTTAAAGTACAACATTAACTTAATAACTACATATTTTAATTTTAGGTAAAAGAAATAGCGCAACAAAATAAAAGTATGAGTTCGCCACAGGAATAAATTGAATTTAAGCTTTGAGTATTGACGATCATTTTAGTTACAACAAAATCTTCAATTATTTGATCCTGTCATTTTAATTAAACTAAATTATATTCTGTTGGATGTACTATAATTTGTATTTATTGTAATCATCGTTAATCATTGATGTAAGTTTAAATATCCAAATGAAATTGTTAGATACGTATTTTTGATTACCTAAGTACAGTACTTACATTACACGTCTAGCTAAATTTTGGCTTACCCACATTTTTTCTTCACAATTTATTTAATAATATTAAATATAAAGTACACGAGAAAATCTCAAAAGTGGAAATATAATAAGTTTTTGGCTACAATAATGATGATAAGTGGTTTAGTTTAACATTATTTTTCTTATAGGGTTTGTATAATTTAGTTCCCCATAAAGATTGCGCAGATGTTCAAGACCGAATTCAATTTATGTCTGTGAATAGAATGGTTTATATGAATCTCCAGTTTTGAGCCACATTTACTCACAACGCTATTACTCATTATTTTCTCTCCCTTCCACTTATTATGCGTGTTCCTGGACCCCCATACCAACTGGTTCCAAACGGGGTACAGGGGATCGAAACGAATATGGTTTTTCTCATTTCCCCACCCGGAATTCCTTTTGCACGTTTATTTTTATTCGTGTATTTGTATTCACTTCCTGTTCCGCCATATTTTTCTGTGACGTTTCTATTTGGCCCCCTGCGGCTTGAACGTACGGTGATCTTCGCGCTTACTTTCATTTCGTCAATTATAGGTTTGTTAAATGTCAGCAATGGAAACTCTTGTTGGTAGTACAATAATTTCTCTATCGCATTGTCATGGACATGAGTTTTGTCAAGTCTTGCAGTCATTAGTTTTGCATGGTCACCCATTGTTTGATAATTGAAAATGCGTTTCTTTCTTTTATTCGTTTTCTGCAAGAGCCCGCCGTTTGCAGAATGCTCTTGCCCGTCGTAGACTTAATTCACCTGGGTCAAATCACCTGAGTGAATTAATTACTCTAAATTGGTACACTTAATTCACCAAGGGGAATAGGTGAAATAAGTATACTGATTTGATTAGTATACTTACTTCATGTGACTGTTGGTATTGAAACATGTACGGTCAACGGCGCGCTGGGCTTCCACAAAATGGGAATAATATTCAATCAATTTTATACTTAAATGAAAAGCTTTGAAGGTTTAAAATAAATAACAGATTTTTGACAGTTTTGTATAACATCATGTGCTGCTCACTGTATAACTAAACGGAATCCTGCAAAAAAACGTACCTGCTAGCAAACGGTATGTTGCCGTAGAAAAGAGATCGAAAGCTAGGGTTTCCTAGGATGACGGTGCCGTCATATTACGGCAGTAATTTAGCGGCGTAGAACGATGTCTATGTAAACAATACGGCGCGGTTTCCTAGAGAGTGGTGCTGGATACCGTAAAATCAAAAAGTCTTTTTACGCGTCCGTAAAATTAAGGCCAGTGACGGCACCGCGTTCTTAGGAAACCCGAACTTAATAGTCATGAATTTCATGCGTGATGAATCGTAGCGTCGTAGTAGGTTAGATTAGTTCTTAGCTACGAAGATGCTACGAGCCATTGTTTATTTAATGAACTATATTATATTGAGTACCGTAATACATTTATTTTGAAAAGGTTAACACAGAATATCGTAAGCTCTTCATTGCATGATTTATCACCAAGAGGAGTATATCTTTACCTTCTGCTGATTGTACCGGTCCCTTTCACTCGTCGTAAAGAAGACTTTCAGCGTCTTTTACGACTCCAAGTAGCGATGATTCCCGCTTTTTTAGCGGACAGATTTACGTCTCGCCATGTGCGCGATATTTACCGCACCGACATTAGGTCGTATTTCGTTTGCTTTTTCGAGAAAATATTGCTTTTTGGTATAAAAAAGAAAACGCTTTTATTTTACAGAATTATGTGCTGAGGATATTTTGTGAGGTTTAACTGATGTGGTGCTGACTTTTCTCTTCATAACGGTTACAGCGATGCAAAAATAACTTTTTAGATACTTTAAAACAAAGATATAAATGCAATATTCATGTAGTGTTTTTTTCCACGTTTAAGAAAATATAATGATAATAGTTATTTGTTGCCCCTCTAAACTATTTTGGCAACGACTTAAACTATTAACATTTGCAAAACCCCCCAAATCTCGCATGTTACGCGGAATATTAATTCCTCTCGTAAAGTGAACACATCGTTCGCACAAACGATTCTTTTGTCCATACTAATAGGTACCTACTTTCCAACAATACCACCATACCCTTTACCGAAAGTTTTCCATCAGGGCCCGTGTACACATTCACAAGTATAAGGTTTAGGGCTAAATTTACCCTGGACTTTGTGAGGTGCAAGTAATGAGTTTATATCGGGTATTTTAATTAAAGCCTATTTGCATTAGCCACTACATTTTTCTTTTGAATGGAGAGTCAAATTGCACAACTTTACGATTATTTTGTATTTCACATTTTTTTTCATTTAAAAACCCTTTTTGATCGCGCTTACTCCAAAATAAATTAATTTCGTAGTTCTTCGTTAAAATATGAGTCGAAATAAGATGAACAAAATCAATATAGGTACTTAGTCACTTTTATCTGATTTTACTAGATGATGGTCGTGGCTTAGAAATAAGATAACAGAATCTGGAAATTAAATTTCGGATTTTTGTTATTGCCTAAAAATAAATATCTGCCTTTTTCTCTGTCGTCTTAAAGCTTGTGTAAATCTGTTTTCTGGCATTTATTTATTTGTAATCCTATGTATATTGAATGGTTGTCTATTGTATAACCACTCTAAGATAAAGTGGAAAAACCAAGTTACAATCCGCTGTCCCTTACAACTTGTCCTATCAAAAGTTTGAAAAAAAAATCCCCGATTCTCTCATGAAAGGAACAACTCCGCACGCAACAATGCTATGATCTCTCTAATGAAGAGTTTTGTACACAAAGGGGCCTTTATTAATACTCTGTTTTATGGCCGGCTTTACCTTCGTGAATGTGATACTTTATGTTTAAAAGCTCTGTGGTGTTCTTTTACACTTAACTTCAGTGATTGGGACAGCTTACGTGATTTTTGTACCCACTGCACCAGGTACCTACCACTTTTTATAAATTCAATCAAAAAACTAGAAATAATTTGATTTGAGAAAAGAACATTGGCTATTTTCTTTTGCACTAGGTATATAAATGAAATATAATATTATCACTTTTTACAGAAATAGAAGGGACTTACAGTAAAATAGAGTCCAAAAACGAAGACCATAATTGAAGTAAGTAGATAAGATAAAGTCAAAGTCAAATAAGCTTTATTCAAATAAACTTAATTATTAAGTACTTTTGAATCGTCTATATTTTCCTACCACCCGTTCCAGACTTTTTTAGCTGACAAGAAGATAGATAGACAAACCCCCCTACTCAAAAGATCATTCTACAAAAATTAATTCTAGTAGAATATAATGTCAATTTCACCGGAAGACAGTCAAAAAGAAAAGTCTAAGCAATTGGTCGGATTTGGAAAAGGTCAGATTATCATTGAGCATTTAAAACTTATTTTATAAAATAATTACATTTTTATGGGCATATAAGTTCACCCTCTGTTATTCACTTCAACAACTTTACTAAGTAGTTGTTTATTTACAAAATTACAAAAGTCAAGAGAAACCCGTCACCATAAAAAGCTCCACCATCCCACTTTTTTATAAAGCACAGATTATTATTCCCATGTATTATTCAAGTGGCTCCATAATACTGCAAAATTGTATCGCAGCTCATAAGATATCTCCTACAGGATGTTAGCAATTTCTCATATAAAATATTCACAGAGAGCGTTGCGTGCCGGAACGCCAGTGTTGTGTCTCGAGCCTCCGCGCCATTTGTGCAGTGTATCAGCCAAAATGGAAATAAATAAATTTACGTCTTCATTTGACAGTGAAAAGTATTATATCCTTATGGAATACAGATACTTTGGCGTGTTTCTTTATAATATGTTAGTATTATATGTGACTTTGGTGGAAAATAAATTATTATTCTCATTTTTTTTTTCATTTAACAATACCAATTTGGACATGTTCATAGGAAATGGTATGCCTGTGTTAATTTTATACTTTTTAATTTTTTTTTCATCAAATATTAAAAACTAATATTTATCTATTAATCAAAAACTAAGTTAAACAATAAATAGGTCCATTCTCAGTTAACATAGCGATATTGGTAAAAACAAAGCTTCGGTGACTGCACACGAAACTGAAAAAAGTTTCTCAAATATTTCCTGTAGCCAGTTGCAAAGCCCGCTTCAACGTTATTGGATAGCTCAGTTAAAGGCCTTCCTTTATATTTATTGCCATCATTTTACCAAACAATACTGGTTCACCAGCCTTAAATAGTACAGTTGCAATTGCGAAATAATTTCCTTAACTCATTGACTTAAGGTCGAATTTAATGTGCACTGCAAATCGTAGTGAATGTTATTACGTTTGGTGGTTGCTGGCTGCCTGCCACGTAGTGTTGCCCGCAAAAAAATTCGTCTAGCCGGAGAAATAAAAGGTGTAGGAGCAGAAATGTTTGAATTCAAACTTTTTCGTGGCGTGCGCAAAGTTTGGGTACAATATTTTAATATTCCGCTAACGACATTGGAATGTGTAGTTACTGGCATAGCTGTAAGGCGCGGTGCAGGTGAATAATAATTTAGTTTTATTTCATTCCGATTCGTGTTCCAATCGAATGTTAAGTACTCACAAACTTTAACCGTTGTTTCAAGTTTTCAACAAGTTGAGTTATTTATTGAATGATTTTATTCGCGAGAGCGTTGGTAACAACAATATTGGCAAATTTTTGCCTTACCAAACATATTTACCTCATTTTGTTCAATCAAAACAATGTTTTTTACCTACACAACACAGCACTGAACTCCTTATTCCTAAACACTACGCTACGACCAATTTAATATTGACCAATTTCGTGTTTATTATATTTCTTGTAGTATACAAAATCATAGCATATTATCATCGGATTACTTGGTACAATTACTTGCCTCCAGTTCAAAACCATATCAGTTACTGTGCGATGAATCACTGACGAGATCATAATTATTATCACTGCATCTGATTGCTCTTGTATGAATTGATCGTAATGTATTTAGTAAATACAATATGTTATGTAATAATGTTATCAAAAAAATATTTTAAATCCCACACATTCGCTATCATATCAGAACTACTGAACTCAATATGCACGCAATAAATTTTATTTTTCACAAAAACACGCGTTACGCGTCCGTAATTTATTCGTTTCGGGAACAACCCTCCAGCGTTGTTTACGGCAACTCGCATAATTCAAATCACGAACTTAAATAAAACGTTTATACCGCCATTTAGCACCATTAAAGTGTAATGAAGGAAAATACAAAAGAATTGTTTAAACGCTTTATGGGTATTAATTGAAGGCAATCGTAGTTGAAGTCACGCGATGGTAGTGGCTGATCCGTGACGCAGAACTAATTTCGGGCATAGTTAAAAAGCTCTTTTGGTTATCGGTATCATAGTTGAAACTTCGTCTTTGAAACTGAATTAGCATAACTGCTTCAATGTCAAAGTTTTGAAGGAAAACTTCGAAGGCAAACGCATTCGAAATAGGTTAAAAACGGGATGGTTGTAATTTCAGTTTGAGGGCTTTAACTGCTTCCAAAACAAAAATGGTTCAGCTATACTCTAAATAGTAACCTCTGCATTACGATAAAGAATACTAACTATTACGGACTGTCTGTATTGACTTGCTAATTATCGAAATTAGTAAAGTAAGAGTTCTACATTTTGCTAAAACGATCTTCGTCAAAGTAAGAATCTATGAGTCAGGCAGCAACCTAATCAATAAATAAATAAATAAAATAAAATAAAAATAAAAATCTTTTATTTCAGACCTATGGCCCATATTAAGAAAATTACAAATTACAAATTACAAAATTACAAATTACAAATCAATGGAAATTACCGATAACTTGGATAGATCTCTTTGCTTTCCTAATAATCTTATTAGAGCAACTTTCAAAAAGCGTTCTTATAACACCAAAGTTCTTACTTCTTATCAACCATCAAAATTATTAGGTATATCCTTTTTCACGTTAATAATGGATTAACAACCCTGCAACAAAAAGCCGTCGAAAATAATAAATCACTGTATACAAAACATCACGGTCTAAGGAGTACCAAATGCCAAGAGGCGACCTTTCTGGATTGGTCTCGATATTACAGGCAGCGGCCCGTGTAATCATACCCGTCTTGCGAGCCAGATTTCTATCTATGACTGCCTTATTTTGAATAGAGTAATAGATTTTGGGATATGCATTGATTTGCGATAGTCTTGATATGAGAATGTAACATGTATTTTTCTTAAAACGAACGAAAATTCAAACTGAAATTCGAACGGTGAATAGGAGAAATTACTGTTACCAATGACTGTAAAGTCCGCAAGTTGACTATTACAGCTTTCGAACAATATCAAATAAAATCAGATTGAATTTGTATTAAAAAAACTTATCTATTTTGTATGGAAAACCATAGTGGCTTCTTTTTTCTTTGGAGTGGTAGTAAGTAGTACAATTATATAATATTGAAAGATTTTTTTCTTAATTTTATGTTGATGAAAGAATTTTAGTTTTGTTAACACTTTCAGTGATGGTTTCTAAGTTCTGTAGAAAAACTGCACAAATAACAACAAAAGTAATGTAGGGTACACTACTTACATTTTGTTGAAAAAAATATTTCTTCTGACTTTATACCATTTTAGGGTTCCGTAGCCAAAATGGCAAAAAACGGAACCCTTATAGATTCGTCATGTCTGTCTGTCTGTCTGTCTGTCCGTCCGTATGTCACAGCCACTTTATTCCGAAAGTATTAGGATTACACAGTTGAAACTTGGTAGGTAGATGTATTTTGTTAACCGCTTAACAATTTTAACACAAAAATGAAAAAAATAAAAGATTAAGGGGGGGCTCCCCATACATGGAACTGAATCCGAAAAAAATTTTTTCTTCAAACCATTACGTGTGGGATGTCTATAGATAGGTCTTCAAAAATGGCATTGAGGTTTTTAAGACGATTTTTTCTCAAAGTCAACCGTTTGAAAGATAAACACTGCCAAAGTGGTAAAATGTGTGTCCCCCCCTCTAACTTTTGAAATAAGAGAGTGAAAAATCTAAAAAAAATATATGCTGTAGATCTTAATAAATACTTTCAACGAAAACTGGATATTACGAAAATTGGATATAAATAGATTTGAACAAGGTATAATAAGTAGTTTTTGAGATATACCACATTTTCCAAAACCGCAAACATAACTTTGTCATTCATACCAACACTGTGAAAAACAAAGTTATTTTTGCAGACAAAAAATTATGGTGGTATTAAATATCGTATATAGTATAAGGTAACTACGGAACCCTACGGCGCGTGACCCGACACGCACTTGGCCAGTTTTTTTTTATTCTGTTAAAACTTTTTGCCGTCCCGAAGACATGACCACCAAAACAAAACCTGCAAAATCATCATCAATACTAAACTTCCCCATTTCACCGACCTTTACCCATTAAGGAATCTACCTGCTCCGCTATCAGCCGACGAGTTATCTAAACATTCCCGTATAAGAATGTTAATAGTTCTCTACGATAAAGTATGGCACGCGAGCTACACACGCTATTAAACTCTTGTGCCAAGTCTACCTAGAGATGTGCTAGTGTCGCATCACTCAAAAGAAGCATTCTTTTTATTTTCAAACGCCATTACCATGATAATTCAAATTTAACCAGTTGTAGTACAACTTAATAAACATGTTTACAAAAAATACATAACTTATTAAATAATTCACATGAAATCAAATAATATAAAAAGAAAGAAACCTCTTATAATTTCTTACGCTGCTCTTTTAATGGTGTTATTAAAACCTGCCTCTAAAAAGCAAGAAATAATATTGAAATCATTAGATACGC
The DNA here is from genome assembly GCA_928269145.1 of Agriphila tristella. Taxonomy (NCBI): domain Eukaryota; kingdom Metazoa; phylum Arthropoda; class Insecta; order Lepidoptera; family Crambidae; genus Agriphila; species Agriphila tristella. Next base: position 25,724,146 of record OV743439.1, read on the forward strand.
ATTATCATTGTTATAATAACAACACGTCTACTGAAGACGGGTGGGGCTGGAGTACAACTTCCTTTTTTTTATTCTAAAAGCCCTACCCGACTTCAATAGACCTGTTGTTATCATAACAATGCTAAGACGTATCTTTTGATTTGAATATTATTTCTTGCTTTTTAGAGGCAGGTTTTTTGAAGTCGGTTAAAAAGACTACACTAAAAGTACCCCTTTCCCAACAAAACAAAACATCAAATTCGTTTAATAAATAACAAAGTCGTCAAGGTAGTTAATGCAAAATCATAGTATTCTCAGGATTTCTTGAAAACTGCTGAACCGATTTGAAAAAAATTAAATGGGACCATCTCGCAAGAAAACTTAATTGAACAAAAAAAGAATCATCAAAATCGGTCCATCATAAATGTCAAAGATACGCGCGAACAACGATAAAAAAAAGTATACAATCGAATTGAGAACCTCCTCCTTTTCGGGAAATCGGTTAAAAGTAGCACCATACTTATAAGCTTTGCTTCGTTTTAGTCTAAATATCTGGCGTGACTTGCTCGAAATATTAATTTTCTCTTTCTCGTTTATACTATTTATATATATTTTTATAAACAAGTAGGTACATGTAGTTCCTAGCTTACACTTACGACATCGTGTACATCACTAGCAGTAACGTAAGTTCTGTTTCTCAGGCTGAGTTATCACGTCAGATCGTCCTTAACAATTGTTCTTTAGGATGTTCAACATTGAATTTTGTACATTTGACTTTGGTGGTTATTGTTTTAAATATTGGTTTTAAAAAGGCTCACCTATAGTTGGACGGTGTAAGGAAAATACAGACAAATAAATCTCGTATAAAAGAAAGTAGTATTTGGTAGTGAATGACGGTTGAACGAAGCACGATGGAGCGAAAATTTATTAGCGTGGTACGCTAGAGCGAAACACATGAAGTCGAATGAAACTTAAGCGACGAACTTTGAAGCGAAAATCTTGCCTAGTAATGAAACTCAAAGGCAATTTGAAAAGTACTTAGATATCATTTATTGTTGTACATTGTTGGTCAAAATCTTAACTTTTACTAATTAAGTTAATAAAGTCCGACGAAAACAAAAGCTAGAAAATAATGTGATAGTCGCAATAAAAAGCTCAATGTCGAATTCTCACTCAAAAATATGCTGAATTTTATATCATAACAACATTCGTGTAATACAAAATTCCGCACATCAAAACGTTATGGACACATTTCTTCATCCCATCAGGAATGCACCTTTTCCAATATGGCGGCGAGAATTTTCAATTTTAAGCCTCTCGAGAGGCGGCGTAACGTTGGCATTAAAATAAAATACGGCCCGTGTCGTCACGTAACAGCCATCCATCACGGCTTAGGACGCGCGGAGACGTTCGACAGTTCCCAAGAATTTGACGAACTGCAGATTTGCATGCAGACTGCTTCGAAATGTAACCTGCTTGGAGCTGAAATCGCTTGTCAGTTTTTAAGGAAAATAATCCAAAAATGATCGTTCGATCGATGAAACATTCGATCATTTGCCGACGATTTGACGAACTGTAGATTTGCATTTTGTAAGTAGTGTAAAGCTCCGTACAAACTGAGGCGAATTCTGCGCGAAATTCGCGATTGCGATCACGTAACTCAAAGCGATAGCCTTAGCCATAGCCATTGTCAATGAAATTGCTAGAGAATTGCTATGGCAATGACTATGGCTATGGCTATTGCTTTGAGTTACGTGATCAAAATCTGTCAAAATGCCCAAATCGCGCGATTCGCTCGCGTCAGTTTGGCCGGAGCCTAATACGTTAATTGCTTTAAATAACCTCTTTCGAGGTGAAATTTAAAATCGATTAACTTTTGTTTTAAAAAATCATCCATAAAGCGCGAAGAGGTACGACATTTGAATATTTTGCCGATTCTTGCATGCAAGCTGAACTGATTTGAAATGTAACTTTTTTTGTGATAAAATTGAGAACGGATCGTCGGCTGTTTTAAAAACACGAAAAATTAAATTCTTAGGACGCGCGATGACGTTCGACAGCTTACTGAGTACAATATTCAGATTTTCCGAAATAGAGCTTTTTAATTTGAAATTGATTGTCATTTGTCGCTGAAATAAAGAAAAATTAAAGGCTCCAGCACACCGGATGCGTAAGCGTATGCGTAAGCGTGCACGTAGACGTACCATGACGTTGTAATCTCTGAAACCTTATGAGACATGGCACACCGCTTGCGTAACGTACGCGTGCACGTAGACCGATGCGTAACCCTACGCATTGCAGCTCTCATGAGACAACCAGGCTGCGTACTTACGCAGAGCGGAACGCATTGATGACGTTGTACTCAATGGCATTCCCTATTGGACGTCACACCGAACAAATACGAACACGCACGTATCTTTCCTGCGCGTCACTACGCGCGTGACCACGCGCGTGACCACGCGCGTTATCACGCGCGTGACTACGCATTCAGTTGTTTTGTTCGGGACCCACCTATGAAATTTGCTTTTTTTCTTAGAAATAGAGAACTTCGTCACTTCTATGAATTTAAACTAGTCATCAATTGCTTGATATCACTACATACATATTATAAAACAAAGTCCCTCACCACGTCTGTCTGTCTGTCTGCGCTTCGCGATAAACTCAAAAACTACTAAACGTATATTCATGCGATTTACACCAAATGATAGAGTGATTCCTGAGGAAGGTATAGGTGAATTATAAGTTGAGGTTTTATGTATGTCGAAATATGAAGATGTCGGCAAAAATTAAGCCGCCTGGGAAGCCTAGCATCAAAAGCACTGCATAAACTTGCAGCTCTACCAAATAAAAAATGTATTATGGAATGGGGAATGTCCGAAAAAAATCAAATCAAATCAAAGGTCGCATTTGGCAAAAAAAGGACTTGTGACCCGCCCTCGCTTCGCTTCGGTGTAGTGGGGAATTTGACACGATGACATAATTATAAACCTTCCTCTTAAATCACTCTTGAATCACATCATCAGACATCGTGCACAAGAATTGCAAACATAAAAAGTATGGCTGCCGCAGCGGCTGGGTATATGTCAGTGGGTTACATGCGTAGCTACGCGCGTGTACACGCGCGTGTCTACGCATCCGGTGTGCCCGCTGGGTACGCAAGGGACAGGCTGCGTTGCGTATGCGTATGCGTAAGCGTAGACGTATGCGTAACCCGGTGTGTCAGGGGGTTACGTGCGTAACTACGCGCGTGTACACGCACGCGTGACCACGCGCGTGTCTACGCATCCGGTGTGCCCAGGCCTTAAATCGTATCGAAGCCAGGACAAATCTGACATTTATTTGAAGTAGTTATAAATATTATGTCATCATCTTCTTATGTGAAAAAAGTTCTATATACTATACCACCACTGACGTCCATTATACAAAGTACGCTGGACAGGCTATTGTCATGAAATGACAGCAATTTTTTGTGCCGATTTGAAAATCGCCATATTGGCGCTGAAAGCAGTAGATTAGCCAGCACCAATATGGCGATTTTCAAATCAACACAAATGATTGGTGACGTTCGCCAGTCCAGCGTACTTTGTATAATGGACGTCAGTGTATACCACATTGAAAATTATACAAATAACATTTCTTACTAGGCAACAAACTATAAAATATAATTGTATCTTAATAATACTTTCAACATATTACAGTTTCAATCTACGACACTGGCCAAGTTACATAATGGATGAGTTGAGTAGTCAAAACATTTGCCACAAACTCACCACATGTATCACGGGCGTCTTCTGTTCTCTGTGACGTCACGCAGAGCACATCCATCACTGAACACCTTTACGTCCCCGATGACTAGACTACGTATGTCGTCTTTGTAGATGTTTGTGGCTAAATCACGATTAATTTGATTATTGGTCGAGCTTCTGATGCAGGTGTACGTACGCCCTTATAAATTTACGGTATGTATATGACTTCACTGTTTTGATATCAGTCGATAACAAAAGCTATAACAATGTGGTGTTACTCATTTATATTTGGCACGTGTAGAACAAGGGCGTCTCCCGTTCTCTCCTGTGACGTCACGTAAACTCCATCCATCACTGAACCGACATCTGTACGTCCCCGATGAGTATAGACCACATATTGCTACCCTTTTGCTAAATTTAGAGAAAATAATAATCAACATATTTTCTTAATGAGTGCCCACTTCTGGCACATTCGTACTACTACTACAACGAACTATATTTTACTGAGGTTATTGTTTGTAAGTAAACTACAGAATCTTAACTTCAATCTATACATGTGAAAGATACAATATTATGTAGGTAGGTACTTTGCGAGCAATTAATTTTATTATGATGAGGGCGCAACTTTGAGGTAAATAAGATTATTTTTAGTATATACGAAACCTGAAAACTGTTTGTTCAGAATCAGTAGGAAATAGAATCGATTGCAATTTTTTATCTCATCTTATATTTTGACTAAATAAATTATTTACAAAACCATAATTAACGCACACCCTACTAACAGGACAATACAAAAAGCTAGTAACTTCGTGAGTTTTTAAGGTATCATTAATATTATTTTTTACACTGATTCTGAAGATGAAAATATGTGACCTGTGTTTCGGCTTTCGTATTACAAAAAATTCTGTTGTATAGGGGCCGTAAGGCGGAGGATCTCGGTGGCGCAGTGGTTTAGCACCTGGCCCAGCGATTGCGGTGGTTAAGCAACGTTCGCAAGGGTCGGTCATGGGATGGGTGACCAAAAATTTATTATCTCGAGCTCCTCCGTGCTTCGCGGATGGCACATTAAGCCCGTTGTTGGTCCCGGCTGTATTTGCAGTCGTTAACACCCACCAATCCGCATTGGGCCCGCGTGGTGGGTTATGGCCCATCCTCCTTACCACCCATAAGGAAGGCCTGTGCCGATACACAATACCCTAGGACCTTTTTTTTTCATTTTTTCTTAAGTCGGTTTTATTTCCGAAATATTTACAATTTAGTAAACAAACACCCCCCAAAAAACCCGGAATTTTTGTAAATTTGCAAAAATCCAAAAAAAGTTACCACTAGATTTTCAAATTTCAGACGTTCACAGGTGTCTCGATAAATTCCTCAGCTTTTGGTACTATTTTCATCTCGATCCTCTCAAAACCCTCGGAGATATGGCCAAAAACACGTCTCAGGCGATTTGCATCTGATAACCATTTTCAATGGTAAAATGGCTGATGGACATGGGACCTTAGTATTGTCCATCAAATATTTTAATTTAATTTAATCAAATAAGGACATCTGCGCCACTGTGAGGGCACTAATCGCGTTAAGAATTTCTTCTGAAAGTTAAGCGCTTTATAATTTTACTAGTATTTTATTTCAATTAACCTAACAGTTTTAAGTCATCCATCCGCTCACACCCTTCTTTCTTAGAAGGTACTGACGTGAAGCGAATTTTTGAAAAATGTAAAAAGGTCACCGGAGACCTCACGTAGAGGTCATTTATTCCCGCTTCGACTCCATTCTGTGGAGGCGGGCCGGTCAACAATATTAATGTTTTTCCCCTTTTTCAATTACAGGAAACCGTTTTTCAATGGATTCCCTATTCGTCTTGTGTTGAAGGTCAAAATGCACAGTCAGCAAATCAACGTTACGTTACTGATACGGTTACTAATACGATACTGTCTGTATTCAGCAGTTATATTAAGACTCATTTTGTAGAAAGAATAATCATTGCTTTACTTTTTTTACTTTCAATGAGAGAGAACCTTACGAGTACCATATCTTTAACAGAGTACTAGTAGCCGCCCGCAATTTCGTCTGCGTGGACAGTTATTTCTCTATCCCTCGGGAAGAGTACCTTTTTTCGGGATGAAATATATGTCCTTTTTACCCATTTGAAATTGCCTCTGTTCATTTTTTTTTCTTTGTTACAGAACGTCAACGACAAAATGCGCCGGCGGCTCACCGCACCGCGAGAGGCGACGGCGGGACGAGGACGGGCCGACGACGGGGTTCTGCGCGACCGTGCACCGCGCCCCGCCACCGCCCCCGCCCGCACTCCTGCGCAGGCTGGGGGTCAAAGAGACTACGGGAGTGGGAAAGGTGGGTCTTAATCTTTAACTATGAAATTGCCGATTTGCATGGAAGATTTTCAAGAAGTTGCATTTTTCATAATAGCATTTTCTATGTTCATTTAACAATCGTGAACATTCGTGTAACAAAACTTTTGTGTACTTACTAATTTTGGACACTATGCTAACTTATCCCATTTACGATAACCGAAAAAAAAATGTTTTGGCTAAGTTACAGTTGTGAGCAAAAAAGTCACTTTCAAGATCTTTTTCAATGTTAGGAAAGCTAAAATAAGGACTTTGTTTTTACTGATAGCTGTTGACTATCATGGTCATATTTTGATGTAATAACAAGATATTGTCAAATATTTTAAATCATAGAAGTTATTATTTTCTCTGTATGTGACAAAATATCGGCAATTTCATAGGTAAAGACCAATATTACTTTATATTACTTATTAATTTTGATTTGTGTATCAAACTTAAATACATAAACAAAATACTATAGGTATTCCAATATCTCTCTAAAACTTTTTACAAGATAATCATCATCACCTTATTTTTATCTTTAGCAAAGTCATGAGGATATCATGGTACCAATACCTGCGGTTTTATTCTGAGTTGTCAGAGCAATAATATCTATTATAATATGATATCCATACAAACGCAGTGATAGCTCGGTCTCATATATTATAACTACTATGGAATACCTGCTTAAAATACGCCTCCTGTAGTGTATTGAAGAAGCAATAGTAGATTGTTATACAAGACGCTAAAATGACCCATTGCATACGAGGTAGTTTTATTCCCGAGCTTTAGCGAGGGAATAAATAGAAACCGAGTTACAATGGGTTTTAGCGTCGTGTGTTACACTCTACTTTTCACTACGATTGCGAAAAAATAAAATCCAATATTAAATACCTATAGTTTATACTTCCGTAAACGAATCCACTCGTTTTTTTATCCTCCACTTCATAAACTTTTCATACAGTATTTAAATAAATGATTTGTGCTTGACGGCAAAAGATTAAAATTATTTCTATCCTATTACTTACTTACAGTCACACAATTCAATCAGTTTGGAATTAGAGAAAAATTCTAAAGATTTCGCGCCAGTGCCTCTTTTAACTTCTACTGTAGCAGCTAAGAAACACAATGCACGCATTTTAAACTAAAAGTCACAGAGTATAAATAAGTCTATGATTTCACCGAAGAGATCGCTGCTTTTAGTTCCATTTTCTAAAATCGAGCGAGTTTTTATTCGTAATTATGAATAAATACTTTTTCGTTTTAGTAGGTTCATTGGTAATAGACAAACATTAAAAAAGAAAAAACTTTATCCCCTAGGGGTATTTATGCTATTTTATCCTGACTCTTGTACCTTACAATGACGGACTTTTTGAGCAAGAGGAGTGAAAAGACATTTTTTTGTCTTTGAGTTTAATTGATTCGAAAGTGTTTACATACATAGTGTACCTGCAAGCCAAGTCTTAGTAAGTTAGTAACTATACAAACTATTCTACTAATAAGCCGATTGCAATTTAGATAATACCCCGTTAGGGTCTCATTAGGGATCGTCAGTCGTCTCATTAGGGAACCAATTAGCGAAGGACGGCGAGTATTAAATCACTGTGACGAGCGAGATTTCGCTTTAAGAAATTTTACTGAGCAGACTTAAGGTCGAGACACTGCAATGACTTTTGAACAGTTGTGATAGCAATTTCACTTTAGGGAAAGACTTAAGTATTATTTAAAATAGTCCTTTCTACAAAACGCGGCGTGCTTTATATAAGACAGGGTGTTTGTCTGTTCTGCAATAAAGAATCTTCACAATGTTGTTGACTTCGCATGGGCGCATGCAATGTTCTGTGTTTAGCACTTGTAATATTGTGCTCTGCCATTTCAATCGGATAGCGTTTTTTATCTTTTGTTTATCAGTAACTTCAACTTGTCAACGGAAGCTAAATGGGTCCTTTCATCTTGTCAATTCAATTCAATTTATTTATTGGTTCATAAACATGGGTATTACAAGATTTTAGGTACAGAGTATCATAAAGTACAGCCATAATTCACCTTACAGGTAATGCTAAAATATTTTAATATTGATTTCAGAATTGTTAATTATTATTACATTATCATTAATAAATTTATATCAAATGAATTAGTCATTTTTAATAAAACTATAGTAAGCAAATGCAAATTCAACGAAAGCTAAAGAATCGCACCTACTAACGATGTGTCATATTGTACCTACTGATGACGTAGCGTAAAATTTTATAATTACACTATCTTTAAAGTCTGTCAGTTAGTCTATTACAGTTTGTAGTAGGTATAGTGCTGCTTTACGAAACTTCTAATAAATCATTTTGCTATTGTGGTCAGGTTATAATAAAGAATACTTAGGTACAGGCCAAGTCCCTAAAGAACAATGTTCATCCGAGCATATGCAACCAAAATAACGTTATAAACGCTATCTTCAAACGAATTCCTAAAAACGAAACGTTAAAACGCAACCCTGTTAGCATTTTAAGCGCTTTAGCCGTTTTTCTCGATAAAACAGCGCTTGCTTCGAGCGCTTATCGCTTGCAATTTATGGCAGCACTAATTGAAGAGTTTTGTTCGAAGCTCCTAATGGATATAAGATGTCGATACTCGTAAATACTTCTTAGAGCTATACCTTATGTCTTTAGTATTTACGAACTCTTCAATTTCAGCTAGTGTAACGGTTTTTTTTTTCTTTTCCCGAATAATAAATACATGAAGTGGAAGAAATAATATGTTAAGTAAGGGTCTAACGGCCAAATACTCAAACGAATCTTAAAGGTAAGGCATCCTTAATTTTTTTTAAATTGTCAGCTTTGACATAAACTCTATGAAACTGACAGCTTCCCTAAAGTTAAGGTCTTCTACCTTAAGGTGCTCCCACACCGGGAGCATTCGCGTGTAATGTAACATTAAAGATTCGTCTTTGAGCATTACATTACAATAATACCTCCCTGACTGACGAGTATTCGCGTGTAATGTAATATTATTGATTCGACTTTGAGCATTACATTACAATAATACCTCCCTGACTGACGAGCATTCGCGTGTAATGTAATATTATAGATTCGACTTTCGCATTGATGTTACAAGTTGTATCAAGATATTACACATTGTTTCATTACAAGGTGCGCATTGTAATGCTCGGTTCTCCTCCTTCACTGATGTATGCCCGTTTTGTATCATTACAAGGTGCGCATTGTAATGCTCGGTTCTCCTCCTTCACTGATGTAATGCTCAAATCTGTAACGTTACATTACACGCGAATGCTCCCGGTGAGGGAGCACCTTTAACTAAATATTTTAGCTGAGAAGCCTGAGTAGTCGGCGATTAATAAAACAAAAGACAGTTATAAATCGAGAAATCTCCGGCACTTTACCGCATAAAAATAAAAAATAAAAATTCAAAAATGGAACACCTTAATTAATTTAATATTTTCCAGCAGCAGTATTATTAAAATGCATTCCAAAGAGGATAATTTTTATTTCAAATTTATCTTGGAAGCAGGGCACGTCTCGGTCGCTTCGAGCGGCAGTCAGCACTAATCAAATTAGATGCACCGGTCAGACAATAGAACGCCATAACTACGCGATTTGCAACCACCACCGATGTATAACTAAAAGTTTAAACATAAATCCCCTAAAGATCAATATAAGTTTTATTTCTTAATTTGGTGCAAAAACAGTCTAAGCCCCGGCTTTTCAACCCCAGGGGCCGTATTATGACCTCTTATTTCCTGGCAGTTTTCTGACTCTATCTCTTTTATTTGCTATACATCGAGAAAGAGATGTAACTATAGCAATTCATACACCTGGCAAGTTTTAAGAGGTTGTAATACCCCCCCTGGCCTGCGTTCAAAGCCTGGAGTTGGAAAAGAGCAGCACCAAGTTTTTCTTTGTTCAATAAATCCGACAAAAAATACTGATTCTAGGTCTTAGATTTTATTCTAGTAGGATCGCTAACCTAGTAGGAGTTTAAAATTGTGGAATTTTTAGCATTCACAATGCTTTTAAATATTAAGATAAATGATATACTAGAAAAAGAGAAAAAAAACGACTCACCCGTAGCACCTCAGGTGGGACTCGAACCCGCACCCCTGTGATCCCTTTGGGCGACTCGGTAGCATAAATTGGTCAGTGCATTGGGCCGGAATCCCAAGGGTTCGAGTCCTGTATGAGGTGCTACAGGTGAGTCGATTTTTTCTAGTACACATATTTCATTTATCTTAACCTATTAGTAGCTTTGACGTTATTTTTAGTTGAAAAAAGTTGTTTATATTTAAACATGACAGCTTTGATATCATAGTACATTTATTTACATAATTTATACCAATAGCATAGAAAAAGTATATTGTATAAATAATATCATAAATGCAGTCATAAATACTTGTGATTTATTTAATGGAAGCCTCGCCAATAATTTAATAAATTTTTATTACCAAGATACTTCGTTCACTTTAAAGAAAAACTCTTACCAACTTGCAACCCATGAAACGTGCCGTCGTCGGTCTAACAGACCAAGCGATTACTCGATTCAAACGATTTATTGAAAACGTACCTAGGTACAGAACTAACCCGCGGCCGCGGCTGGGACGTGCCGGTCCGGCAGACCGCTAATGTCATAAGACAGAGTCTAACGAGCCGCACTGCGGTCACAGCCAAATCCCAGCGGCAGACGCAAACACGTATCAAATAAATTGTCTGGAAACGTAGAGTTACCACAAAAATTGCAACTTTCATCGATAAAATGTAATGCTGATAGATAAATCTGATCAAATGAAAATGTCCACCCTTTAAAATTGTTCTTACCTAGTTATACTGTCTTATCTGTTTTGATAATTCAAGTTAAAATAGTTTGAACATACTTCAGTAATTATCACCTCTATATAAATAGTCTTTCACAATCGCTTGTGTCAAAATTACGTACCTAATGAATTCGTAATATTTCAGTGAAACAAACGTACCTATCTATATGTCGCCGAGTAATAAACCGATCAATTTTACTCAAATAATTATTCTCGTGAAATACAGCAACGTTGATTTTAAAACGGCTATGTTCGACGCTTAGCGGATAACTTGTTTTAACGGCCATGTCCGATCGTTATTTTGTTATTTACGCGCGCAAGCAATTACGGGTTAACGAGATAAATGACGCAGTAACAAGATGCACCTGCATCAGTTTTTTTAGCACCTCTCAACTCAAATGACACGGGTTTAATTTTGGCGCCGAAATCGGGGTTAACACGTTGGTCTTTGCCTATGAAATTGCCGATATTTTGTCACATACAAAGAAAATAATAACTTCTATGATTTAAAATATTTAACAATATCATGATATTATGTATATAGAATTATGACCATGATAGTCAACTATCAGTAAAAATAAAGTCCTTATTTTAGCTTTCTTAGGCTTTCTTATTATTAAAAAAGATCTTGAAAGTGACTCTTTTTTTGTGAGCAAAAAATGGTGACCGGAGTTTGTAACTTAGCCAAAACTTATTTTTTTCGCTTGTCGTTAATGGAATAAGTTAGCATAGTGTTTGAACATTAGTACATAAAGTTTTACATGAGTGTTCACGGTTGTTAATGAACAAAGAAAATGCTAGTGTGAAAAATGCAACTTCTTGAAAATTCTCCATGCAAATCGGTAATTTTATAGTTAAAGACATATTATATATTTTTCTTTGTTTTAAGAACTTTTCTATCAAAAATTCACCCACAGCAGTTCATTGTAGAGGGAAATATAATGGTGTTCCCATGCTGCAGCTATAAATGTTTCAGAACGGTATCGCACATTTTTATGTTTTAGCTGAAGAAATAGGTAATTAAATATAACTTAAAAAATGCAGTTAAGAAAATAGTAGTTTTCTTGTAACCCGACTTTTAAAAACTTTGCTTTTTCAAAGTACCGTTTTTCCAAACTTTGCTTTTTCATTTCTGAAAGACTGAGTGAGTCTTTTTTTTTATTCTTACATTACCAAGAAAAGGCATTAACTAAACAATTTCACTGTTATCAAAGCCACAAAGCAAACAATTATACGTGAGTAACCACACACTCCTTTACTCGGAAGCAGTATAAAAAATTAACAGCCTTAGTACGAGGAAGCCAACGAAATTTGCAATTCAAAGAGAAATCTAGCCCCAGATAAACGGAATGGCGAACAAAAAGTACCACGGGCACAATATGTGATGTTATTTCGTAAGAAACACGTATTGTTAGGAACTGGAATTTTGCCGTTTGACCAGATCAGAGAAACCATTTAGACAAAACATTTCTCGTTTGGAAGTTCCAAAAATAGCCATACTTATGGCAAGTTAAAATAACCTCATTATTCTAAAATATAACCTGGTTTAAAACTGATGCTGCCAATTTTAATTGCTGAAAGGAAGACATAGACAACATAATTTTAAAAATAAAGTCTATGTTTAGTCCACATTTAGAATAATGAACAAGGTAAGGGACCGACCATGATTTTTTTCTCGAATAAATACGTAGTCCAGAGGGCCTAGCCAAAGTAACATTCGCTAATCTTCGTTATCGCTTTGCTCTCGAAACATGTAGGTATGGGATTGACATAAGGTTTCGTTAACAATCGAATTTTAAAACGTCAAATCCATACATGTTTCGAAGCGAAGCGATAGCGAAAATTTGCAACTGTTACTTTGGCTAGGAGGGCAGTCTAGAAAATAATATTTGACGGCAATATTAGACGATATTTATTTTTCCAGACGTCCTTTAATTATGATAATAATAAAATCCGTTACTTTTTTTTCAAATATGTACATTAAACTGATAACCGGCTATTTGTCGGCTAGCAAGTTTAAATATAAAATCTTTACCCTGAGAGCACAACAAGTTTCCATAAAAAAGACTCGCAAATATCCTTAGGTCGAAACGTAATAAAACTGGAAGGATGACATACAAAAATAACAACGAAACATTGTTTTGACAACATTGTCTTGCTATACAGGAGCCCGATCAACCGCGTGGGGAAAGGGTACCTCCCGAACCTTACAACGTGTTATTGCTTCCGTTTCTATCACAGATAATTTATGCGAACAGAAGCGAAAAGTGTGTGTCGAATTGGTACAATTAATTCCAATACTTGCGCCATTAAAAAAAGGAATTTATAATTGCGGCAATCATCGTGCCATCTCACGCGGTTTATCATTTGTTTTTAGTTGTATGACTGAAACAGCGCGATAACTGCTGCTCTATATTGCCGCAATTTTAAATTCCTTTCTTTAATAGCGCGAGTTATAGCACGCTTTATACTACACTCCTCATAAATATTGATTAGTAGATTTTACTCAAGTTCTCTTGTAGGTTTACTTCGCAGGCGTCTAAAATACAGCCTGTCAAACAATCACTGCAAGTGTAGAATTGTTAACATTGTAAATTTTTTTTATATTATGTACCTATAGCTTTACTGGAAATACTATACATAACAGGATGATGTACATAACAATCCGGCTGCATTTTTCTGTGCATATTACAAGCAGTGATTTCTCTGAACTCTTACTTCTGTTGGATTACTTACTCTCTTCAAATGTCTCACGTTTACTATTGAGAATGATCTGCGACTTTATCCATTCGGAAAATCGGAGTTGTGGTCTATTTTATTTGGTATTACTTTTGACATGTCTGCTGCCGAATTATTTATTGTAAATTTTTTTTAACCTGAGCTCATATATTTGATGATTTGAAAGAAAATAACAGCGATAAAAATAATTTTGTGTTTTATTAGTTTTAAAGCCAACATACATTATCTTGTGATCCTGTGCCTTACAGTCCAAAATAAAAAGTTTATTCTACAGAGGCACCTAACACAGTATATTTATAAGTTTTTTTAAAACAGTAGAGGAGCTAACGTCACTAGGCCCTTTTGTCATTGCACTCCGTCGGATCGCTAGGGCTGGCATTTTCCGGCCATCTCGTGGAATGCTACCTACGCGCGAACGCTATGGAAACAACTGCGACGCGATGTCACAACCCTGACCAAAGTACTGCGAACTTTGCTTAGAGCTAGAGTGACGTCAACCGTCAAATTCGAACGTTTCCATGGAGCTTCTTTACTGTTTGAAAAACTTATATATACATATATGCTGTGCACCTAAGTAGGTTCCTAGGTTTAAACTCATTACAATGGACAAGCTAAGTTAACCACTAAATACAAATCAATTTAGAAAATTTCACCTACTAACCCACTAAATCTACTTTTTTTACTGGCATCAAACGTGTCGTCATCCCATATCGTGTGCGAAAACAATCTCCGGCGTTATTAGCAGTAATGCTATTGGGGTCCCGGAGGACCCCAGGACCCCCGAGCAAGGAGGATTGAGCCCACTTCGTGTCTAGTGGGCTGTTCAATTTGATTCCAATAGTTTGCCACCGCTGGGCTTTTGTTTTGACAGCCGATACACAATTATTACGAATTGGGTAACTTGTAATATTGCAACAAGTTACTTTTTATTCTTTTGGGAAATGCATTTTTAAACGTAAAGAATAAGAGGTAACAAGCTTTCTTAAAGTTAACTAGTCAAAATTATAACTAAATACAGCATAGGACTTTTTTTTAAAGATACGAATACTTATTATAAAAATAAATAAATTAAAAAAATATTAAAAACACTACTGCCCTGCCAAAAACGAACTAAAAAGTAAAACAACAAGTTTGCAGTCGGGGGACCTTAATATGAAACAATTTTTGATCAGAGAGGTCCCCCGACTGCACTCGTTGTTTAACTTTTTAGGTCGTTTTTGGCAGGGCAGTCGTGTTTTTAATATTTTTTAAATTATTTATTTTTATTTCACACATTTTAGTGATATATTATACAGTTTTGGAATGTGCTCATCAAGGCCTTTCATTTGATGCCCATATTGTTATAATAAAAGACAAAACATTTTTTTTTCATATTTGAAAATGGCGTCGTACATTCGCCATAATGATTTTTTCTAAAAAAAATATAGTCAGTGTCACTCGGGATACTGTAAGGATTCTAACGATACCCCATTTATCCAAATCAGTTCAGGCATTTAGAAGTTATGGTGGAATAAAAAAACTCACATACCCACAAACATACATGAACCCTGAACACATACCTATACACTCTTTTTGCTTTGGGCAGTCGAGTAAAAATACATTAATGTTTTCATTATTTTAGAAAGATAGTCATTGTATAAAGTTATTATCTATTTGTTGAATAAAATATCTAGAGTTTTTGTTTACCCAATAAGGGTTTATCTAAGGTAAGAGAGAGAGAAAAAAGAACATGTCACCTCACCTCACTCAAATGAAACTTAAGAAGTGAAATTGAAATCATAAGTCAGTGCGAAACAATTTTCGCACTAAGTTTCAAATTACTGTGTCGCGCCAGACACCAGATGTCGTGGAGAGAAAATGCAGCTGGTATTAGTACTGGCAACATTTTGTACACGATGACACTTCTTAGACTTCCACTCGGTTCGTCGTCTAAAAGACTATTGTCTTGTTTTATCATTAAAATTGTCTCTAAATTCGTGAATTCATTATTATAACTATTCGCTTTGTTTAAAAATTCACAGATTTTACAGTCCCCGCAAGAATCGGAGCATTGAAAATGAACACAAAAATTTACGAAAAATCAAATCAAATGCAAAGTCCTATTATATTTTTAAAGTTACCTAGGTAGTAGGTACCTATTTATTTTTACGATTGTGACACTCGGCTCCGCCTCGTGTCACAAAAGCGCCCGCTGACTGCCTCGACGCGGCCGAAATAATATTGACCAATTTTCAAAATTCCAACGAATGCACTTCTCGTTCGCTTCTGCATCTTTTAACACTATTACCATGACGATCGGTCAATAATCATAGAAGCTACATCACTTTTTATGTACGGAGACAGCCGTTTTTCTACAATTCCAAATCTAAAGGGACCACCTACAGGTCACAATTATAAACCGATTTTCAAAATTATTTCGCCATTTGATAGTTAAACTAATACCCTAGGACCCTTTTTTCATTTTTTCTTAAGTTGGTTTTTTTTCCGAAATATTTACAATTTAGTAAACAAACATCCCCCAAAAAACCCGGAATTTTTGGAATTTCTCAAAATTCCAAAAAAAGTTACCAGTAGATTTTCAAAATTCAAACGTTCACATGTGTCTCGATAAATTCCTCAACTTTTGGTACTATTTTTATTTCGATCCTCCCAAAATCCTTGGAGATATGGCCAAAAATACGTCTCAGGCGATTTGCATCTGATAACCATTTTCAATGGTAAATCCAAATAATAATTGTCAATTTTATTCCACAATATCAATGATACGGTGTCAGGTCAACCATATTTTTTTCTCAGTAGAAAAACATTCCTCGTTAGTTTCTTCAACCCATGTCGGGCATCGTAAAGTTAAGTATCACTTTAAATAGAGGACGTAAAACACTATTCCCTGCCAATTGGTACAGTATAGTAATTTAATTTATTCCCTAGAATTTAAATTTGGTTATTTCCAACGTATTTTATCGACAAGCAATCGATGTGCAAATTTTTTCAAAGTTGTGTACAAGTTATGTAAATATGACTAATATTTAAATATTTACACTAACATCTGTAATATTGGACTAAGAGCTAGCCCCGGAAATAGGTGGACAATTAACAGAGCGATGAAAACCCTCTAGTTAGTTAGCCATACTATTATTATTAACAGATCCGAACACCTCGCAGATTTTTAGTGGTGGGGGTGGGAGTGGTTGTATATAAATTGAGTATAACATTGCCAGGAATTTTGACTGATGAAAAAGTAGTGCCAGGCGGCATCAAAATGCGCTAAAAAGTGGTAAGGTTTGATGCCGCCTGGCACTACTTTTTCATCAGTAAAAATTCCTGGAAATATTATATTCGATTAAGATACATGATTGGCTTGCTATTATACCACACCAAATCCAGAGCTGTATAAATTGTATACCTTCAATCGCTTTTCAGTCCCTTTTTTGCTTAACCACTCCCACCTCCACCACTGAAAATATGCGAGGAGTGCGGATCTGTTGATAATGATAGTATGGCTAACTAACTAGAGGGATTTCGTCGCTCTGTAAATTGACCACCTATATCCGGGGCTAGCTCTTAGTATATATGATACATCTGTTAAGGGTTCTAATTATTTATATTTTTTATCAAAAAACAAGAGAATGCATATGCCAGAGTAATTTCTCTTGTTTCAGTACGGACATCGTAAAGTTTAGTGTCACGTCAATCGCAACTAGTGTCCAGGACATTGAAATGTCCCCCACTGTTCCCTGTCAATTTGTACCGTCCAATGAGATCGACGGCCGCTGCCCGCGGGATTAAACTCCTTATTGATTATTGGACCCTTTTTTATTCGTTTGTAGTGCGTGGTATAAGCGCACGGCGGAATCACGAAAAAGTTTGGCATAACTTTTCTGTACTAACGGCCAGGCCCAATAATCAATCCACAGATAGGGGTAGGCATAATCCTAATCCGAGTTGCTATGTAACGATTGATATTAATAAAAAAATAACGACAGTTGGTTAGCAACTAATCTGGATTAGGCGTATCCGTATCTGTGGATTGATTATTGGATCTGAGGGCCTAGCCAAAGTAACATTCGCAAATCTTCGTTATCGCTTCGCTATCGAAACATGTATGAGATTGACATAAGGTTTCGTTAACAGTCGAATTTTAAAACGTCAAATCCATACATGTTTCGAAGCGAAGCGATAGCGAAAATTTGCTAATGTTACTTTGGCTAGGGGGGCTGGGGGTAAATGAATGTTGTGAAAACAGCTAACTAGAAACTGTGCCGTGACCAGTGACTGCCCGTGACATTGTACCTACTTGCAAAAACTCAATTCAACCATTTTTTTTTCACTTTTGTTATAATACTGAAATAGTTTATTGTAGTTTTGCATAATTCACCGGATTTGTACTTACCTATTCAAAATATTTAGTCAAAGGTTCAACTTTTAATGGTTCCGCATCAAAATCATCAACCATAAGCCCTAAGTTAGTTAGATTTCCTGGCCAAATTAATCGAAAAACATTTCGTTATTCTATAAGACGTTTCCTTATAACTTGTACCACCATTTAGTACCCTCCGAGGCACAGATGATTTATACAGTAGGCAGAGGGTCCGATATTGATACGGACTACAGACCTAGTTCTTTTTCTTTGATGTGTATGTGATGGCAGGGAAACATATCAATTTGGGATTGTTACCCGTTGTTTCTTTAGTCTGTTTTTCTTCTCTTACGAAGATGGAATGTTGTTTGACCGGCAGTGGAAACATGAAAGAAACAGTTGCGAGATTAAATTGAAGATTATTTTAGATGGTTGCAAACATCAAATCAAAAACTCGTAAAAGTTTCAAATTCAAAACACACACGTTTACTTTATGGATTATCCTTACTAATATTATAAATGCGAAAGTCCGTTTGTTTGTTTGTTTATTTGTTTGTTTATTTGTTACGCCTTCACGTCGTAACTACTGAACCGATCATCATGAAATTTTGCATATACGTTCTCAGGGGTACAGAAAAGGACATAGGGTAGCTTTCATCCCGAAAAAAGGAACCGTTCCCGAGAGATAGACAAAATAATATCCACGCAGACGAAGTCGCGGGCGGTCGCTAGTTTATTATAACTTTTGCTGCCACTGTTCTTAATTCAATGTAGGTGAATACTAAATAATTAGTTGACCATGACTGTCAGCCATTTTAATGTCCCCACTTCAGGGGCACAGGCGTTCCTTATGGGTGGATAAGGAGGACGGGCTATAACCCACCACGCGGGCCCAATGCGGATCGGTGTTAGCCCAATGCGGATGAGTGTTGTTGGGTGTTAACGACTGCAAAACCAGCCGGGAGCAACGGCTTAACGTGCCTCCCAAATCAAGGAGAAACTCGAGATAAAAAAAATCGGTCACCCATCCCATGACCGACCCTTGCAAAAGTTGCTTAACTTCCCCAATCGCTGGGCCAGGCTCTATACCACTGCGCCACCGAGCTTTATTATTAATTCATTTTCTAAAACCGAAACCAACTATTAAGAAGAACTTTGGCATCAACATATTACTCGTTTAATAAGCTTCGTTGTTATTATTTAGTAAATTATTTCCATTACGTAATGAACAATCTTTGGCCTTAAAAGGCAATATCGGCCTATTTTTCCCTTGACAAGGACACTCCTGTAGTTCGATTTGTCCCAGAATTCGTCGGACCCTCCTGCAATTCCTTAGGGACAATAGACGGATAGAATGGACAAATATTTACTTTTATCGGCGTTTATCAATAAATAATACGTCTTTATAGTGTAACAATATTTTGGTTTTATATGAAAAAGACAAAATTACTTCTAATGCATTATAATGTATGTCTAATAAAACAATATAAATATATAAGATAAAATAAATATATTTCGATTAAATATTAAAACTAATTACTTATCTTGTTTTTTTTTCAAAATTTTGAATGTACGTCCTTAAAAAATAGCTCTGCAGCCATATTGTTAAAATCCTCTTGAATACAGTTTTCAAACAAGAAATACAAGAAAATGCCACTTCTCTACAAAATACTAAACAAAAACACCTGGAAAAAAATACAAAGCTAAACTAGTTATAAAAGTTATTATTAAAAGTGTCTAGTTGCACCGTCTGGTTATAATTTCATGAATTATGGGCAACTCGTTTGCACCGAGTGGCGCGGATACAAAGCCAACTCATAATTTAGTTAAAACTCAATAAACTGCCCGGTTAGGTGAGCTAGGTTTTTATCAAAACGACTGGAAATATACGGGGGTTTAATTGCAGCGCGACCGCGGATTGAGATTTGTTACGGATTGTGTTATAAAAGAAAATAATGCTTGGTGCATCAAATTATAAAAAAATAAAGATTAGTTTCTTTGGTCTATTGGACCATCTCAGTCTCACACAGGCAAATGACTCGCGAGATATTTTTTCTTGACATCACCGTAGCTATTAGAAACGCTGCCGAAATTTTCATAGATGTCTTCACATCTAAGTTGTGAAATTCTACAGAAAAAATTACAACGAATTCGTAACCGCATTTTTTAATTATACCTTTTTTGACTTGGCTGCTGACAAATAATTTTTGAGATAACCTCTTCATATTTTCGGGGTATATTTATTAGGATTCTTATAAATAATTGGGTTCGGGTGCCGTCAAAATAATAAAAAAAATCTTAATTCTATGTAATAAGCGAAGTACAAAAGTAGGCAGGTAGGCTAATAATTTATGTTTAACTCGTAAAAACGCAGCGTTCCAATGCCGATAGCTGACTGTATGTTCCCGCGTCTGTGGGGCGGAAGCACAAGCGGAAGTAACTCGTATTTTTATCCAATTACCCCCGCTTTTTGTGCAATGTTTTGTGCGATAATATTATTTATTACTAGCTTTTATCCACGGCTCTCTTGATACCAACCTTTATAGTAAAGACTTCTAACGCAACATCCTTATAGAGGCTTTTATATAGTTATCTATTTTTGGATATAATCATGTATTATTCTTTGATGTTATTACCACATATTCCAAGGAAATATATTTTCATACATCATTTACATTTTCGTACTTTTTAACTCTTTCAGTACGTAATTTACACAAAGAGTATATTAATTTGGTTTCCTGAAACGTAGAAAGGTACCAAAGCCCGACTAATTCAGAATCTTATTTCATATTCCGTTTGTTTTTCAACCGGCGGCTGAAACCCGAGTCGCAGTAGAGAAGCGAAGCATATGGTTTTATTTACGCTTTCCTGCTGCGGTCTTATTTTTCACTTACCTACATATTACTTTCACTTTACGGATGCGTTTTCCGCATAATATAAATTTCTGTAGCGTGTTTTAATGGTGAATGTCCTGCTTATACGTAGGTATAGAAAATTACCTCATATTTTTTTTTCATAAAATTTTATTATGGGACTGGTGTTATTTAACTCTATTATCCTGAGGTTATATTCTAGGTCAAAATAATAAAAAACTCCTCGAATATGTGGTCCAAAAATGCATAGTTTTGGAGATATCACTAATCTTAATTTAATTACTTAACTATTAAGATTATATCTTACTTACTACAGATTTTTCTAGATAAGTTAATTCATTTTTAGAGGTAAGGAATTAATGCTACGTTGCCATAAAAGCATATTTCACATAACATTTTTGTTTTATTGACTTTGTGTTATTAGGCGTAAAAAAAATTTAATTGTAGAAGTATTTTACAAATACTTCCTATGCTATTCGATTCTATTTCATAGTCTCATTAATATCCTAGATTTATGGAATATTGACATAAAATAACGAAAAAAGAGAATAACGAAAAAGTTTGATTATGACGCAATATTTTTAGTTAAACTAAGTATAAGCTTAGCCGATAGGCAGACCCAGATATCGCTGGGCAGATCAGGTCACCAAAGATCTCGCCGAGTTAGAAGCCACAGATTGGTCAGAGCTAGCACTAAATAGTAAGGAATGGCGTGCTCTATTGTCGGAGGCCAAGATCCACTTCGGGTCCCTGAGCCACAGCAGTAAGTAAGTAAGTATAAGCTTATTCTTCGTTTAATTGTACGCCAGCTAGAATCTATAACCAAGTATTTGTTATAATTATATGGTCTATGTCTGTTTCATAATTATTTTTCGAGTGACAGTAGTTTTTAGTTTTAATCACAGAGTATGTTACTGAATATTACAAACTCGCGTCGCGCACATTAAGCATGCACACACGAGACGCGCAAATATTAAAAGGCCAGATAAAGCCTAACTGTAAGGCCGGAGAGTAGCTTTTATCAAATTATCCGCGCTTGGCACCCGGCCAGTGTACACTGGGCCGCAGGACGCTTGTTTGAATATTGCAACACTTAACATCCGTTCTAACGTGTTTTGTTAACTTAAACACGAAAGTTGGAGTTGTAGAGAAAGAAAAATAATGGGACATGCTTGAGAGACAGAATGACGTGTTTTGTTGCAGTTAATAGTATCATAAAATAGTTAATTTCTGCCTAATGTTTGTATTGAATTCAAAACTCGAGAGTAAAACATTGTCATATTTGACTAACTGCAAGCTTCGATCAAGAATACTTACCCTAGTTGTCCGGTCAGAGTCTCAAAAATGGCACCTCAAATAGCGTCCCTCTTACAAACTGGGCGCTTATTTTGCACAAAGTACTTAAGTTATAAAAGATGTGTTTTTGTTTTTGTACAAAATAAGTGATACAAAATGCGAGTTTGTATAAAATAAGAGGTGATTAATAATCACTGATTATGTACAAAATATAGAAAAAATATAAACTTTCCTATTTATTTTATCTCGGTCTGGTTGGTTCCAAACACTATTTCTGGTTTCCACAGCATACGTACCAGAGCTAGGTATTCTTGCGATCTATCTTAAGATACGATCTTAGATTATTCAAAATTGCAACATGTTTTGCGAGAAATATGAACCAGAATCCACCTGGATGATCCATCTTTTTACTTTATATTTCTTGTTGATTTGTATTCCTTCTATATTTCTATATTTTACATTTTGTCTTCTTACTTTTAGTATTATATAGATAGGGTGTTACAAAAAAAGATACCTATTGTCTAATATGGTAGATAGGACCATCAAACTGAACAACTTTTTGTATGGGACCAACTCTGAAATCGCGAAAATAGAACAGCTATTTCAAACAAAAATATCAAAATGTATAAAACAGCTGATAGTTTTTTCGACATTTCGAAGTTGGTTCCATAGTAAAAGTTGTTCAGTTTAATGGTCCCTATCTACCATATCCGGCATTAGGGGTTAGTTAGTAACACGTTGTATATAACCAAAATAAATAGGTATATCAGTTTCATAGTTTGTCGGCAAGTATACCACCTAGTTAGCTTGTACGATGCAACACCACTAAAGCGGCAGCCCAACTGCAACTAAATGCGAACAACACGCCGTGACCCACGCCCCCAAGGACTTGTACTACAATGTAAATTGTGTCCTATAACTATACTACAAGAGTTTATATTAAGGTGCGAATGGAGGATAAACCCGGTTGCAAATTTTGGTCAGGAGCAGATTTACGTTTACCCAGAAATTTAATGCAGTGAAAATGGGAATTACTAGCGAGATACTCTTATTTTAAATTGTTTTCTTTAAAATCGTGTAAGTTTATGAATCTTTCGCATTTGTAATCTCCAAAATTAATCTTCCGATGTTTGCAACCCAAGTGCAATAAGCTATTACTTATATTATTTCCCATACATAATTATAGCACATTCATTTTACGTGCAAACATTTAGGTTAGACGTTGCTCTATACGTGGTATTAAATTAAATTAAATCACTAATTTTGATTTCATATAGACTAGGTACCAACACGATGTGGGTGTAATTTCACCCATATCGTGTTGGTACCTAGTCATTACAATTGTTAGTAATGTATTAAATACAAGCGGCCACCCGCGGTTTCACCCGCGTGGTTCCCGTTCCCGTGGGAATATCGAGATAAAAATTATCCTATGTTTTAATCCAGGCTATCTACTATCTGTGTGCCAAATTTCAACTAAATCCGTTCAGTAGTTTTTGCGTGATTGAGGAACAAACATCCAAACATCCAAACCCACAAACTTTCACATTTATAATATTAGTAGGATTAAAACACAAATTAATTATGAAACATTTAGAGTATTTTGTTGAACTTTCTTTTAACACATTTTTGTTAGACTTCTTGAAGATATTTTAATATTACATAACAGAAAAAGGTAATTTATTCATACATAACAAACATACAAAGTGAACATTTAACTGCAGAATAATAAGACACGAAACGCGACTCATAATAACATTGTTTGAGTTAGCATGCGAGTTAACTTGAAGTTAACGGCAATTGCTTTATCCAAGAAAAGTTCGCGTATGTACGTTTAACTGGACTTCCCCATAACATTGTAATGGTCATAATGAATGGGAAGCAGTTAAACAAATGTTTTACTTAACAAGAACCGTAATTTGATTTGCAGGAAATAGAACCTAGAAATTTTTGAGGTAATTAACTATTTTTATTCTCATTCTAGTCATTTTCAATTAATACATATATAAGGTCCTTCTTAAATAGTGCACATAATTTTAAGGGGTCAATGTACTCATGCATACAAACAACTTTTACTAAAGTACCAACATTGAAATCGCGAAAAAAATATCAGCTGTTCCATTCATTTTGATCTATTCTATTTAAAATTTTCTATGGAACAGCTGATTTTTTTTGCGATTTCAATGTTGGTACCATAGTAAAAGTTGTTTGTATGCATGAGTACATTGACCCTTAAAATTATGTGCACTATTTAAGAAGGACCTTATATATTTTATATTATTGTTGGATGTTCACGTATTGTTTCGAGGGCCGCGCGTAGTTACGGCAAAAATTCTAATTATTACTACGTAGCCACGAGCTGACTGACGGAAATCATCGTCTGTGAAATAATCTAAGAAATTCAATGTTTAGTTTTAAAATATTAACAGACCAAATTCAATGACTTTCATAAATCCATAACTGCAATTGTATCAAATCGAAAAACCGCCCATAACATCATAAAGTCCGAATGTTAAATGCACTACGTTAAGCTATATGCACACGTCCCTAACAACAGCCTAATATTAAGCTATTACGCCGGCTTAACGACAGCTCGGCGTAAACA
This sequence comes from Agriphila tristella, assembly GCA_928269145.1. Lineage (NCBI taxonomy): Eukaryota > Metazoa > Arthropoda > Insecta > Lepidoptera > Crambidae > Agriphila > Agriphila tristella. The sequence goes on from OV743439.1 coordinate 25,748,911, forward strand.
ACGGACCGTGACTGGCCGCTTTGTCACCGCACTTTTGCACTTTTTGTCGCATATCGACGAAGCTTTTAGCCGACCAATCTTATTTATGCGTTTCGGATTTTCATATAGATTTTTGGAAGTCACTAAAAATAGTCAAAGCTAAGTGAATTAGATTTTTAGTGTCCTGTTGCTTTTATAATTACTTGCTAGAATTTATAAAATCAAACGAAGTTTTGCTGTATGAAAATTTTCACTATTTGACAGGAAAAAGACAAAGGAACAAAATACAATTCTTCTTCTAAAACCATAGCTTAATAATATGCCATCCTTCATTGGTATAACATTAAACATTCTTAAATATACCTAGTCAAAATGCTTTAAATATTTAATCATCTCTCAATGCTAATCTAATCCTTACTAATATATAAATTGCAAAAGTCCGTTTGTTTGTTTGTTTGTTACGCCTTCACGTCTTAAACACTAAACCGATCATCATGAAATTTTGCATACACGTTGTCAGGGGTATAGAGTTATCTGGATAACAAACAGTTCCTGAGGGATAGGAAATAACTGTCCACGCAGACGAAGTCGCGGGCGGTCGCTAGTAACTTATTATGTTTAAATCGCATCTTTGGTCTAATCAGAAGAGGTGGAAAAGTTTCGAGATGGTGTTACTTTAGAGATTTGGAGGAGCCGCTAGAAACGGGCAACGCAGGACCTATCATCGTGGAGATCCTTGTGGGATCTCTATGCCCAGCAGTGGGTGTCATAAGGCTGATATGATGATGATGATGATCCGTTAGACCACTTCGATATTTAACAAGGAGGGTAGTGAAACTTAGTAAAATAATGAGCCATCACATGAAAAGAAATCGGCTTCAGTAGTAACCTTTTCATCCAGTAACATACATTATGATGGTTTAATCTAATATTAATAAAAAGCTCTTCAATGAAGTTTCTAAGTTATAATGGTTTAATCTAATAGTAATAAAAGTTCTTCAATGAAGTTTGTTAGTTATTATAACTCGAGATTTAAGTTGAGTAACATTTTCGGTTTAACCTACAAACTCAGTCTGAGTAAGTTAGAGGCTAAATTGTTACCCATTAGTCTGAACTGTTAGGCAACTGTTATATAATAGAGTCTGAAGTTGACTCTTCAAGCGAATCCTACTAATATTATAAATGTGAAAGTTTGTGGGTTTGGATGTTTGGATGTTTAGATGTTTGGATGTTTGGATGTTTGTTCCTCAATCACGCAAAAACTACTGAACGGATTTGGTTGAAATTTGGCACACAGATAGTAGATAGCCTAGATTAAAACATAGGATACTTTTTATCCCGATATTCCCACGGGAACGGGAACCACGCGAGTGAAACCGCGGGCGGCCGCTAGTTCATTATAAAAGACGAGTTTGTTGATCTTTCAGTGCCAGGCTCTACAAATAAAAAAATCTACCCTTCTACTGAGTGGCTCAAGAACTGTCTAAGGTTGTCAGATCGTCTTTGTCGTGTTCGAATCCTGTGTAAGCCAATGGAGAAAAATAAAATTATCAAAATGATCCGGGGTTTTTGGTTTATGAATGTGTATGTGGAAGTGCTTCCGTGTATGTGTGTGTGTTTCTTACTTATCTGGATAAGAAACCATTGCTTTAGTTATTGCTGAAATTAATATAATAAAATACTCTATGCTAAATCTCATTTAACAGTTATCTCTAGTTCGTTAGTAACTAATTCGAGAGAATTAGCATTTCAAAACAAACGCATTCTATAGGTATTTGTACAACTTAAGCTTTCCCAGGCGGTAAATCCTAGAGCTCTATTTGTAATATTAATTCGTGGTTTTACCTGCTCTGTTCATTTCTAGCGGGAATTAAACGAAACTGGTACAACTCACCTAATTTAGTATGTTAGCCACATTATGTTCTAATTCAAGCTTCGGTGGATACACAGTTATTAAATAAATAAGTACACATAATGAAGCAGTTAAGTTGATTTTGTCTAACAATACCTGACAATGCAACCGAAAAACGATTATTCATATTTTATTCATTCTTTAGGAGTTAATTTTACAATTGTTATCACATAAACGTCATCATCACTGCTTTTGAGCGATTTAAATGAAGTGAAATGGGGTCCCAGAAAGTATGACACGCGTTGACAACAAAATAAGTGATATTTGACTGCCAACTTCTTTAAGCGGGCCTTGTATTGCATAGTTACGTTTACTGCGCCTGTAGGAAGGAATTTTGTATGCAATTTGCCACAGCCTGTCTGGCCTGTAACGATACTAAATAAAGTTGTCATACAAATGTCAATTGCAATCGCTATCGAGTATAGTAAGCAAAAACTCATAATAAGCCTACTGAAATTCTTTTTACAGAAAATTCGGAGAATTCAAACAAAAAAATCACTGGATTCTTTGAAACCTTTTGACGAACGATTCTGAAAATATGTTGGATAGAAGATAAAAGACAAACAAAAGGATTATCACATTTTCTCTCCCATTTCCAATAACCAAGGGAGACTTAATTTTTTCCGGTTCATAACAATCTTCCGTTCCGTATCATTAACCGACCAAAAGAAATTGAATTCATTCAAATCCGAGATCGATTCTTTTTTTATTCCGGTTCTCGGAACCCTTTCTGATTTAATGAAAATTTCTTTTAACATTCATAATGTTGCTCGAAGTGTTATACAGAGTGTATCGAAAGAAGAAAATTGTTTTTATTTATGTAAATTGTAAACGAATCTATAAAAAAAATTAACGGTTCTAATTCTATTATAGCTTTTAAAAACTCAACTGTCTTTATATTATTTTCTGTTTCTAACATTTTAAAGATTAGTTGAAAATATAGTCAGATATTAAAAAAATACTGCCACTGCCACATCACATTTTGTAAGGCATAAAATGGTTTTAAATTTTAGTTTCTTAAAATATTCACTTTCCACTTCTTACATGAAGAAAAACTGAAATTTGTTTATTAAGTGCTGCGTTTATTTTAACCCAGCATTTTTTTACATATTCATGTATAGGTATTCATATTCATTCATATTATTCATTCATGCTTTTTTATATTTTCATGAACATAAACCTTTTCTTGACACCCTGTGTACGAACGATGGATGCCCGCAAGCTGTTCCTGTTTCAATAAATATTTATTTTAATGAAAAAATATATCTCTTGATTAAAATAATTTTAAATAAAAATAAGTCTGTTGCTTTACTAACTGATTATAAGATACAATGACATACATTCCCATAACTAGATGGAGATTAAGGTATTTAACTCTCTTTCATGTAAGTACGAGCATTGTAGAGTAAAAAAACTTTGTTTTGTCATTACATGAACAAAATTTTAAATTTCTAAGCAAAAGCAGAGTAATCAAACTGTAAAATCACCTCTGCGTTTAACCAATAAAATCCCTGCTCAGAGTAGCTGATAAAACATACTAAGTTGGTTGGCAAACATACTGTATGATATCACCGTCAATTTCCAATTCCAATAGTATTCCCAATCGAAGCTTCCGCCATTAAATATCTCACTAAAGCCGTCTTTATTATGTTCCGGTGATTAAACTAAATTATACAAAACGCTCGGTTATTAGTTGGTAAATTGGCTCGCATGGCCACGTGAATCGGCCGGGGGTCCATTGTCCGCCCAAATCTACGTTTGATAAGCTTATTACTGCCGCAAATGTCCACGATATTAATTAGTCTGGGGTCCCGTGGGCACAACGGCCTATACACAGTTTATGTGTGATTTAAAGTATGAGCGGAAGCGATTTTTTGCCAATAATATTTGTATGGGCAAGCATTTGAATCGCCTCGAATGAGTAAAGACCGTGCCTGGTGGAATTATCAAAAACGCTGACACATTTAATTTTTTATCGTCAGCCTAAACACAAAACTTGAACTTGATCTGTGTACCAAATTTTATCAACACCAGTTCAGTAGTTTAGGCGTGAAAGCGTAAAGTTACTTTTGCATTTATAATAGTGTCTGCATCTTGCTTCATCTTGCTCATAAATAAAGACAACACACACACACAAATAAGTAATCGTATTTAGGTGCTCTACATATGTACACAGGTGCAGTAATTAACATTTTGGTTCGCTTTAAACAGCCATGCATGTATTTCACAGATAGATTTTCTATATAAATATGTATCACTTTATAACAAGGTAAGAGTAATGCAGTGTTTTGTATCAATTTCGTCATTTATTTCAGTAAATGTATTTTTTTAAGTTATTTAAAGCTTTCGATTAGACTGTATTGACATTTTAATATTTCAAAAGAATTGCTACTATTGGAAGTTATTCGTGCTTTTAACTTTATCTAAACCGCTCTCCTCACCTGACTTATACCACAAACGATATGATGCCGTAATAACGACCGACGGTACGTGAATTTGTGAGTCGCTATTCAGCTTTTAAATCAATGCGTTGTTGATAAAAAAGCTCTTTTGCCGCTTACTGACGCTGAACACGAACACCGACAATGGAGCTGTGCAGCGCTGCGGCCTTTTGTTTTTGTAGTTGGGTACAAGTGACCATTTTACAAAATATAATATTAGAAGTATAAAAACCATTGAATGTCCAACAGTCGGCAAGAAAATGGACGGTCATCGTTACAAATAGTTCTCCGCTTAAAATTTATCCGCTAATTAGTACAGAATTTGATAAAAATCCGCATGCACTGGTTTTAGTAATCAAATAAACTACATTACTTTATTAACCAACTTCAAAAAAAGGAGGAGGTTCTCAGTTCGTCGGAATCTATTTTTAACTATCAGTTTTGAAAAATATAGTAAGTAACTCAGTAACAAGCAAAAGTACTATAAGTGCTGATGTTTTGCTCTATAGATATCGAAAATTACAGGCGCATTATATTTAACACACTTCATAATTTTAAAATTTAATAAACTACAGGATGTACTCGTAAATATTAGAACCTTACATTAGTGTCTCAATCACTACACCGAATATTTTCTTAAACACCTAGTAATGAGCGGTTTTCTGACAGCTGAGATTTTTAGTCTATTTTTATGTTGATAGATGGCGTTATTCAACTAGGTAGGTATTTTTTTAATTTTTCCTTGCAGCTGAGTATACCACTGAGTATATAACACTCGATACTGGCAAAAGTTACTCCCTAAAGAGGAGTAGTTTGCCATAACCATGCCAAAATTGACAAAATCCTTTGCTTTTTTCTGAAAAAGTTACGTACTTAGTTGAACAGCGACATCTAGCCGTCTTTTAGGTACCTACTACTTTTTTTTCTTAAAGTGCCTTTTGAAAACCGCTCATTCTGTTCGCAATCACACAAAACATTAAACACACACTCTATACAAGGTTATTTGCAAAACACCAACAACCTCACAGGAGTAAAATACTTACATCATAAGCAACAACGTTTTTAATACGAATTTTCCCAAAAAAAAACGACGTTCCATACAAATTTTAATGTCCGAAGTTCTGAACAGCTGATCGAGTTTTGTATAAAAAGTCAATTATATTTGTATGTATGTATTTGTATTATATTAAAAAAATATTAGAAAAAATCGACTCACCCGTAGCGCTCAGACGGGACTCGAACTGCACCCTTAAGATTCCGGCCCAATGCACTAACCATTGGTGCGGGTTCGAGTCCCGTGAGCTGCTACGGGTGAGTCTATTATTTCCAATATTTTTCAATTACATTAATAATATAATCTTAATATAAAAATAGCATTGTGAATGCATAAAATCTAAAAGTTTAAAAATTATATAGCTATTTCATCTTAATCGATTGTCTGGCATCTGTAAATGTGTTGCATTCGAATGTCGAAGTTAATTCTTCACATTGATGAGATAACGCTGGCTTACAGCGGAAACGTAAAAAGTATTAGAAAATTTCGCCACTCCCGCTAGCGACTCGGTAGCGTAATTATTATTGGTTAGTGCATTGGGCCGGAATCCTAAGGGTGCGGGTTCGAGTCCCGTCTGAGCTGCTACGGGTGAGTCGATTTTACCATTGAAAATAGTTATCAGATGCAAATCGCCTGAGACGTATTTTTGACGATTTTAGAGGATTTTAACAGGATCGAGATGGAAATAGTACCAAAAGTTGAGGAATTTATTGAGACACGTGTGAACGTTTGAATTTTGAAAATCTACTAGTACTTTTTTTGAAATTTTGCAAAATTCCGAAAATTCCGTGTTTTTGGGAGGTGTTGGTTTACTAAATTGTAAATATTTCGGAAAAAAAACTGACTTAAGAAAAAATGAAAAAAAGGGTCCTAGGGTATTAGCTACCAAATGGCGAAATAATTTTGAAAATCGGGAAAGAATTGTGACCTGTAGGTGGTCTCTTTAGATTTGGAATTCTAGAAAAACGGGTGTTTCCATACATAAAAAGTTATGTAGCTTCTATGATTATTGACTGATCGTCATGGTAATAGTGTTAAAAGATGCAGAAGCAGACGAGAAGTGCATTCGTTGGAATTTTGAAAATCAGTTAATAATATTTCGGCTGCGTCGAGGCAGTCAGCGGGCGCTATTGTGTCACGAGGCGGAGCCGAGTGTCACAATCGTAAAAATAAATAGGTACTACTTAAATAACTTTAAAAATATAATAGGACTTTGCATTTGATTTGATTTTGGTTTTTCGTAATTTTTTGTGTTCATTTTCAATGCTCCGATTCTTGCGGGGACTGTAAAATTTGTGAATTTTTTCTAATATTTTTGCAATTATATTAATAATCTTAATTATATTTGTGTTTTCGGAAAGTTGTCAAGAAATGTCGTTGTATATGATGTTATTAGAATCCAGTACGGTAGTACTTATATCTCTTCTGTGATCCAGTCCTGCGAGGTTATTGGTGTTTTATAATAACCCTGTACAGAGTTTATGCACCATCACATACTCGTAAACTATAATATGCCTGTTTTATTAGAGCTAATGTGAAATTACAATGCCTAATTACTGAACACGATGCCTATTGTTATTCGCTAACCAAGCTCTTATTAAGCCGCCATTATAACCCAAGCTTCCAAATATAATTACCTACCTTGTTATTGTGTGATAACGTTATTAAATATTTAGAACAATATCAAGCGGAAAATATACCATTTCTTAGGCCCTATTTCTATTAACACTGCAATAGTTTTTGTTCGCATAATTTTCGAAACAATATTTAAAAACAAATTAAAAAAAGGTAATTATAACTTAAATGACAACGTATTAACGGTTTTGATTTTATAGTTCTGAATTAGCGCGATTGGGCCCCAGTTTTACATATTTCAAACGTCATTTTAAAACACTTAAGAAAAACAATATCACTAAAATTTCTCCTCCGATTTTTTTAATGCAATCACCTGTCACTGTCATCTTCTATTTACTAACAAACAATGAACCGCGTACATTTATAGCTCATTCTGTCGTATTGTCAATGACTTGGCGTAACACCGTAACCACAAAACCACGTAAAGCTTCATATCTGATACTCGGAACCATTAAACAGCGTATTTACGAGGGATTGTCCCACCAAGGGGTGTATCGTGACTGTTGGCTATTAATTCAATTAACTCAATAAATAGTTAGAGACGGTAATAAGCATTACAGTAATCGTATATTGTGTGATATACAATATTTTTTAACGCAAAACTGTCGTAGCTCAGCCGAGATAAAGCTAAGTGCATACTGACACGCGGCTGCGAAATGTCGATGGAGATTTTTTCAGTGTATTTCAGTTACGCTGTTTCGACATGAAAGGGTCGTGAGAAAGAATTCTCATAAATTAATATACCTACACAGTTTTAAACATAGAAAAGGTGAGTTTTTGATCATAATCAAGCAACTATCTAGACGAAAAAAAATAAAACCATGTGTTACTTTGTAGTCTCAATTTATGCCGTGTTATTTTTTTTATTTTCTCTAAGTAGATACTTAGAGAAAATAAAAAATAAACTATTTACAACGTGTTACAAAATAACCCCTATTGCCGAATATGGTAGATTGGGACCATCAAACTGAACAACTTTTACCATGGGAGCAATTCTGAAATCGCGCAAAAAATCAGCTATTTTCATACATTTTGATATTATTTTCGTAATTAATTTTTTGTATGAAACAGCTGATTTTTTTTCGTGATTTCGGAGTTGGTCCCATAGTAAAAATTATTCACTTTGAGTCCCTATCTACCATATTAGGAATTATTTAGTAACACGTTGTATGCCTATATCCTATTGCTTAGCATTTCGAAAGTAAAGGGCTAAAATCAAATTTTAAAGGAAGTTCAAAAAGAAAATGCGGAGTTTCTAATTGGGAATTGTTGAAAAAAAAGTGCAGAGATTTGTAGTTATAAATACAATGATTAAAAACAGAGTGCAGAATTTGTAATTTTAAATGCAGTAAATACCTACTTAACGCCAGCAACGCAATGTTAGCAATCGGGACGAGGGCTGCGCTTTCGATTGGCAGCCCTGTAATTGGCTGCCTTTTCTCCTTATTGACAGCCCCTGAAACGAACGGAAAGAGGCGCTCCGAGAAAACAGATTGTAATTGAAAGAACATAGATAGGTACTGTTTGTAGGTCAAAAAAACCAACAGTTACTAGCTACCTATATAGTTAATAAGTTGAAAGTATTTATATTGTTTTCTAAACTCGTGTTTGTTAGGGCGTCCGCTGTGTTAAGCGGGATACGCGCGCGGATCGACAAAGCTCACTCGAACACTGCATGCGTCTGTCCGTCAGAAAATCAGCAATCTATTAGGCCGTTGGAAATAGACATTAAATTCGCAAAGCGTGATGCCTTTTTGGTATGTTGTATGGGTCTGTTAGGGTAGTGTGAATTCAAATTCAATTTAAATTTTTGAGCAAAATTGGTCATCTTCGAAGTGCAATAGCTTAGCTTCTATGAAGTCAATAGAGCTGCAATTAGGCTCAAATTGTAGGTAATTTAATACAGTTTATAATTAGTGTAGAAAACATTGTTCGCAAAAAATGCATAGTTTTGGCCCTGAAGAGCAGAAAGTGAAAAAAACCAAGATTTTCTCGATTTTCGCAGTTTCCACAGGTTTTTCGAAGATGAAAATTTGAATTTACACTACCCTAACAGACCTATACAATATTACAAACATGCAGAACTACATCACGCTTTGCGAATTTAGCCCCTTTTTTGTCTATTTCCAACGGCCTGTATAGACCCGCACGCGTGTCCCGCTTAACGCAGCGTTCGCACTTATACTTATGCTTTTTTTATGTAAAAATATACTAAAAACTAAAAAAGATTCAGACAGAGTAAACATAAAATGTGTTTTAATCTAACATGGAATAAATAAATAAAGAAACCTAGCTACTATTAAATAAACTCTACATTGAATACGCCAGCGAAAACACTATGCATTAACACCTATTAGTCACCTACACTGGCGGACACGAAAACTCCATAACTATTCTGTATTAAAATTTATTGTTCAGTGCTTTAATAAGCGTATTCTGCCCCGAGGGCGGCGAGCGCTGAACTTTGCGGTTGAAGTTCACACTTCAGTAGAACTAATAATGCGAACTAATATTGTTTGTTTTTTTCCAAGTCCAGTTTTTGTGGCATGTTTTGTAAATAAGGATAAGTCGTTGTGTTACTTTAAGTTATTGGTTTAACATTCGTTTAATTTTTTCTTCTTTTTTAAAAGCTAATGACACGTTCAAAAAATTGTTAAAACTAACGAAGCTTATCCAAACTGAATTTCTCCCACTTAAAACAACACATTAAAGTGAACTCGCGTACAAAAGTGTTTCGCAACAATTCCTCTTGTAATTGTTAATGACCACACACGTTTGAGTCTTGATGTTTACGAGGCAAGACTTGAGAGTTATATCGTAGTAATTCTCTCAGAAGTTTGGTAATTTCCGGGAAAATTTCTTTATAGCTCGCCCTATTGGTCGCGGAACAGCAGTTGTAAACAACCCGTCCCTTCGCATAAAGCATTGTTACGTATGTAATTCGTCTGATACAGTCGCGAAGAAAAGAGCTAATTAAGTGACTATTTATTTTTTCAGATGCTATGTAATTTAATAAAAATTAAATGTTTATTCAGGAATTTACGCAAGTTAGAACATTTTGATAGCTCAAAATAATTAATTTAATAGAAAAAAATATAGAAAATCGTCTCACCTGTAGCAGCTCAGACGGGATTTGAACCGCACCCTTGGGATTCCGGCCCAATGCACTGACCAATTATGCTCGGTAAGCGACTCTGTAGCATAAATTGGTCAGTGCATTGGGCCGGAATCCCAAGGGTGTGGGTTCGAATCCCGTCTGAGCTGCTACGGGTGAGTCGATTTTTTCTATTAAATTAATTGTCTTAATTATAAAAAAAACATTGTGAATGCCTTACATCAAAGACTTCATTATCTTTGATAGCTTTTTGAATTTTGATGTTTTTACTATGTTTGTAATATGCCTTTTATGAGTTCCTAAGAAGAAACTAAGTAATAAAGATACTTAACTTGTTATATCATCTCTATTTTTCCTCAGGTTATTCTTTAAAATTAAATAAATAAAAATTTTTTTCAAAACAAGGCTACGTTTCATCTGTTTTTACAAAAAAAACATTTATAAAAGTCAACAATCAACCAAAACTTTTGGTAGCTAATAAACTAAATGTATTTCCCATAAATCACAACGTTCGTAACCACTTTTACCACCGCCTGTACTCATGTGACGCGACATAAACTAGTCGTTTGGCGACAGCAGAGCGTCAACGCCGCGCCGCCGCCGCGACGTGTAGCCAAACTTAATAACGACGTAACTTTTGAAGCACAGCCTGCGATAAATCTCCCGGCACGTGTGTGCACGCCCTTAGTGCGTCACGTTTAATGAAATTGGGCGATGGCTTTATGTTTCTGCTGATGCTCTTTTGTTTCACAACTGCAAGTTCGCTGGAAATCAGAGGTTTTTTTATATTAGAGCGTTTTCAGATTATCCAATCCGATATCGGTGTCGGGCGCCTATCCGATATCGGCGGAAGTAAAATGTTTGAAATATGTATGTGTCTTTCATATTGTCCGGCCCGATATCGGAATTCGGAGCCACATATTTCATATATTTTACTTCCTCCGATATCGGATCGGCGCCCGACACCGATATCGGATCGGATAATCTGAAAACCGCTTTTAAGGTACGATTCAATTTCAAAATTCAAGATTCGAATTTTCAAGAAAGTCGTAAATACTAGATGATAAAACGGAAGACGTGAAGATATTTTTCTACTTTAGAGAATAAAGTAATACCTACACCAAAAACACACTTCAAAATGAGATTGCAAAAAAATCAACAGATTCCTATATGAGGCAAAAATATCCATATGCCACACACATCATCTGAATACAATAACATAAAAAAATAATCGAAATGCCATTTCATAGAATGTTTGAACGCCACTTCAACACAACATTTTCATATCAAAAATGACACAAACTTGTCAATTCAACTGTCCAGAACTTCCAATACGCCCTTCCCTCCCACTTCACCCAGCCGTCACCCGTCACGTTTTTTCCAAACTTCCATCCAATAGAGTGGTAAGTTACGGAATAACTCTCTTAACTAAGCCACGGAACATCCTATTGTTGAACTCCATATAGATATGATTCTTTGAAAAAGTTTAATAAGTTCTTGGCAAAGAAATTCAGACAACATTTTGTATTAGTGTCAACTTTTATCTTTTACTTCGAAAGCTTTTTTTATAGGAAAAATATAATGACAGCCTGCTTGATCTAGTAGTAAAGACCAACGATAAATTTCAATGTTCGTTCGTGTAATAACTAGCGGCTGCCCGCGGTTTCACCCGCGTGGTTCCCGTTCCCGTGAGAATATCGGGATAAAAAGTATTTTATATTTGAATCCAGGCTATCTACTATCTGTGTGCCAAATTTCAACCAAATCCGTTGAGTAGTTTTTGCGTGATTGAGGAACAAACATCGAAATCCACAAACTTTCACATTTAATTATAATATTAGTAGGATTATAATTAAAACATTTAACATTGTCGTGGTCATTTGCGATGCCTTCAATTATTGTTGCTTATAATTGGAATTGAATGAAAGTCCTTTTGATTTGTAACTCTTCGAGTGTTATGCCAACTTAGTTACAAAAGATCTTTAAAAAAATCACAGATCTCGTGTCTTTCATGACCTTCTGTTCTGGTACATTGAAAATGAATTTATTGAATTTATAAGAAATATATTCCTTTGTTTAAATTAGTACTTACAATACTTTGAAAAATCACAGCAAAGCCACGAACAATTTTGGATTTACTTTTTTGTGATTTTAAAATATGTCATTGTTATAAACATTACTATTTTATTGAAAGGTAGTAACTATAACCTAATATATATAAAAAATCCAAGATTTATTTTGAAGTACGTCAACTCAGCGACGCGACGCGCATCTAAGGAGCGCGCTTCCCGAAATTACGCCAACACGCTACATATTGTAGCCCTCGTTGATACGCGTCTTTTGATTTGAGGCTTCAACCATTCATGTAGCCTTAAAACTTACGTACGACACCAAGGCGATGCGATGTCGCACTCTGAGCGAAAATGGGGGCTATAATGAAGCGATCGAAAAAAAATTTTCAATATTAAAGGTACATCGTCTTTGTTTTAGGCTCAAATTGTATCTGACTAAATTGTTCACAGGAATATTTCTCAAAATTTTGATATCATTCTTCGTTTTCAAAATATCGAGCGCTAAAATAAAAAAATCGAAAAAAAAATGAGAATTTTTCCACTATGTCAGTCATAATTTTTTTCATTTTTTATTTTCTCGAATAATTCTTTTTGCACCTTGTAGCTCTCGTAAATACGCGTCTTTTCAGTCTTTTTTACACGACTGCCCAAAGCAAAAAGAGTGTTATGTGTTCAGGGTTCATGTATGTTTGTGGGTATGTGAGTTTCTTTATTCCACCATAACTTCTAAATGCCTGAACTGATTTGGATAAATGGGGTATCGTTAGAATCCTTACAGCATTCCGAGTGACACCGGCTATATTTTTTTTTAGAAAAAATCAATATGGCGACTGTACGACGCCATTTTCAAATGTGAAAAAAAAATTTTTTTCTTCTATTATTACAATATGGGCATCAAATGAAAGGCCTTAATGAGCACATTCCAAAACTATACAATATGTCACTAAAATGTGTGAAATAAAATTAAATAAATTTAAAAAATATTAAAAACACGACTGCCCTGCCAAAAACGAACTAAAAAGTTAAACAACAAGTGTCATTGCAGTCGGGGGACCTCTTTGATCAAAAATTGTTCCATAATAAGGTCCCCCGACTGCAATGACACTTGTTGTTTAACTTTTTAGTTCGTTTTTGGCAGGGCAGTCGTGTTTTTAATATTTTTTAAATTTATTTAATTTTTTGTTGATTGAATATCATATCGTCACAACCTTCTGAGATATACGGGGATCGCACTTTTTTACACGACTGCCCAAAGCAAAAAGAGTGTATATGTGTTCAGGGTTCATGTATGTTTGTGGGTATGCGAGTTTCTTTATTCCACCATAACTTCTAAATGCCTGAACTGATTTGGATAAATGGAGTATCGTTAGAATCCTTACAGCATCCCGAGTGACACTAGCTATAATTTTTTTTGAAAAAATCAATATGGCGACTGTACGACGCCATTTTCAAATGTGAAAAATATTTTTTTTTTCTTCTATTATTACAATATGGGCATCAAATGAAAAGCCTTGATGAGAACATTCCAGAACTATATAATATGTCACTAAAATGTATGAAATAAAAATAAATAAATTAAAAAAATATTAAAAACACGACTGCCCTGCCAAAAACGAACTAAAAAGTTAAACAACAAGTGTCATTGCAGTCGGGGGACCTCTTTGATCAAAAATTGTTCCATAATAAGGTCCCCCGACTGCAATGACACTTGTTGTTTAATTTTTAGTTCGTTTTTGGCAGGGCAGTCGTGTTTTTAATATTTTTTTTTAATTTATTTATTTTTTCGTGAAGTCGGTGCCTATACTGGAGCGAACGAAAAGACATTTTCAATGTCAAAACAAAACGTCCAAATGTTGAAACATGAAACAGTTATACCACAAATCACGCACGCCACTTCAATTAAACTTTAAGCCCGTCTCCCACTAACCTATCTGGTAGCAACAAAAAGTCCCCTCACGACATTAGCGACTAACGATGGACTGCTGAGTGAGGATGCAAATCCAAACTTGTTTAATTTGCGGCAGTAAGAAGCTCTCCGCGAGTGCTTAGTCACGAAATCGCTCTCAGAACTTTGTCAGAATAGCCCCACTGTGACAGGTGCGTGAGCGAACTTGTTTAATTAGTGGGACTGTTAGTTTTGCTGTTTCTAGTTTTTTTTATTTTTTTTATTTTTTTGAAAATTTCTTGTAATATCTGTAAATCTTGTAAAAAATACTGTTGGTATAGGCTTTTGTGAATATGCCGTCAAAAGGAGCAGCCTTCATTTTGATGTTGACGTGTTTGTGTCAGTTCTTTGATATTTATGTCACCGTAAAATTGTTAATACCTTTAGATTAATCTACCTCTGGAGATTGTAAACTATCGAAAAATTGTGATCCGTAACATACTGCTTTCAATTTATCGCATTATTTTCATATTCGATAGATTTTAATGATTAGTCTTTCTATGAGTTTTTATTTGCTACTTAGCCTAAGTAAACTTCTGTAATAAGTAAACTTCACCAACTCAACCGAAATGTTAGTTATAGATATGCTGTTTGAGTAGTGTGTTCTGGTAGCACAATAATATACTCTTTTTAATTTAATTATATCATCTCCTTTCATAAATAGACACTGCCAAAAGACAAACAAAAGTTTTTTTTCTTTTTGTTTTTAACTGTCAAGTTCCCTTCGCAATACCGATAATTCGAGTCGATACGTATCGCTATTTCGGTCAGAACCAAAGTTCACCCCAACATTACCTTGAGCATTTCCAATTGTCGTCCTGGGCCTGTCCGGAAACTTTGCCAACGCCCTCGGAGCTTCATAATGAGCCACTTTACTCCCTTTTCTGATTTTTTGCCCTTTTTACCCCCAATTTAATTCCAAATTACTGCTTTGGAGTTTTTTCAGCACCTCCTAGTATCATTGAAGTAGGTATACTATGGATCTGGATTAGTTAAAAAGTTACAATAATGCCTTCATTAATTATGTTATTACAAGTGGCCGGCCCGCGACTTCGTCTGCGTGGAAAGGTTTTTTTCTATCCCTCGGGAACAATACTTTTTTTGGTATGAAAGGTACTTCTCTGTACCCCTGACAACGTGTATGCAAAATTTCATGACGATCGGTTCAGTAGTTGTGACGTGAAGGCGCAACAAACAAACAAACAAACTTTGGACTTTCACATTTATAATATTAGTAAGGATATAACTAACAAAAATGTTATTACAATTCCCAAAAGTAGCAACTCATTTAATGATGAAATAAAGTTAAACTCCTTCTTAGAAACGTTTAAAAACGAGAAAAAATCATTTAAAAAAAGTTATTAGAAGTGGGTTGCTATTAGGTAGGTACTTTGTAATTATCATACCTATTAACATGAAAGAAATCTAAAACTACAGTCTATCCAAAAGAGCATAATAAGAAAAAATGCACAATCAGTTTGCACCATTTACACATGCTTTTCACGATCACGTCTTCATTTTCCAACTTTTGGTACAAAATAATCTTTTATTTACGGAGTCTTAACCCAATTAAAATGTTCCACGTTCTTCATAACTCGCTTCCACATTATTATCGGTTGCCATAACGAGTAATTCCCATATGTTGTCACACTCAATTTGCCCCGAATCCGGCAGATATTGTGCCGAAACTTTGTCACAGTGTTGAGCAACTTTCCAAATTAATGTGCTCGTGATAACATTATGAGATCTTTATATAATTAGATTGAAGTTTGTTGTTTGTTTTGTTTGGTTTATTACATAAGTGCTTCTTTTAATTAATCAAGCAAACAAGTTTTTCTTAATATTTGCATAAGATATTTACAACAATACATTGTAAAAAACAAAAAAAAATAACATTAATGTGCCTTACTCAAAGAATTACTTACAAATTATAATTTTCATAATTCCTTAAGTTAAAATTAGCATAGTGTTGGTTACTGTCAACTTTATATTTTCATGTTATTGATAGAAAGTATTTAAAGAGCTCCATGTGTAACGTCTTCAACTCACATTGTTTTTAAACATGTTAACTAACTGGCGGCTACCTACGATACAAAAAGCCAATGTGAATGAATAATCTTAAAACATCTAACAATAAGTATTGCATTTTTAACATGCTGTGCTCTAATGCGATTTACAATAATCTCGATTATTTGTTAGCAGTGCACTAACTGTCAACGAATACTCGTTGACAGTTAGTGAACTGTCGAATCGGTTCTAAATCCAATCTATATACCGATTCGACAGTGCACTGACTGTCAACGAAACAGCTCAAAGCTACAATATGTCCTAATAACTTTAAGTAACTTAACTGTATTATTATGGCATTCATTGACATTTCTGCACAAACACTCTCCGGAATGATCATAGTTATACCTGCATTAGTCGGCATGCAGTAAGCTAGTCAGATCTGCAACGTGTCAAAATAGCCTCCACGCCGTAATCCAATTTGCAGTAAGTTGGAGCAACTTGCTCAAGCTCGGTACACTTAGTGATTTAAATTTACAACTTAGTCCACCGCTGGTACACTTGCAATTTTAACGATCGCCAACAAGTTTTAAACAGATTCCGACGAAGATGTGGGTAATGTGGAGTTTGGCGTGATTCCTTCTTCGCACTTTTCGTTCGGAACCTTTTCGAAGTTCTTAAAAGTTGTCCCGCCTCTGTCGGGAACTAAATTGATGTTACCACGATGTTATGACTTTACTAGAAGAGAATTGTTTATTAACTTGTTTGATGTTGTTCACTGAGAGAATCACTTATTTCTGGAAAGAGAGTGTTTCTCCTATTATTTACGTGAATAACTGTACTTCTAGGTATCTGTAGGCACATTATTGAATTCAACTTCTTTTTTAGGGGTACATTCTACTCTTTAATAAACTGATCCTTTCTTTCTTTATACTTGTTGAAAAGTATGGCGATCGTTTTTTGCAAAATTATAGTAAACTGGCTACTAATAATTTATAGGAACATACATTTAAATCTCTAGCGAAATATTAATTATTTTCTCAATCTCACTGTCAAAAATGTCCCTGAAAGTTTAATAACACTAGTAGGACGCACTCAGTTTAACATGGAAATACATATATTAATCTGTGTCTGTTTCCCAAAGTATTACAGTTTAGGCTTAGTGTAGGGTCTTTTTCGAAATCAACTCCAGATTTCTGTGGATTTTATTTCGTACTTTATGAACCATTCGCGGTTACACTGTCCTCTTAAATTCTCTCTGTCACTATCAATTCGAAGTACGGAGTTCTGTTCCGCCCTCACTTAATTTACAACAATTGCCTCTTCTTTAATTACGCCGAATCGAGAAATTCGTATTGTCCCAAACCCTATCCGAAATATTTAGGTAGGTAATTGAAATTTTTGGCTTCGTTTAGGTGTAGAGTCCATTAAATGCCGAAACTCGTGTTAATTAACAGCAATAGTCTGTTTTCCATATGAAGGCAGAGTTCTCAGTAGAAAAAAGTCAACCTTTATATAGATTTTTTTAGTAAGTAGGTAAATAAAATTAATTAGGCCCAATTTTGTCATCACATAATGCGATTATCTATAATTTTGTTGTTAAACTTTTACAGAACAAATCAGCTTTCGTAGATTCTAGATAAAACTAAACAGCCGCGTTACGAAGATACAGAGAGTACTTATTCGAAACGGCAGACATTTCGCAGAAGCGTGAACCGATGTTTGGTTAAAATCTGACGCTCCCCTTTGATAATTTTCACCTGTGTTCGGCCCGCGGCGCAGCCTCTAGAATTTATGCCTCAGATACCATCTTCCTTGTAAAGAAAAGTGCCCTATAACTATCCCTAGATATGGCTTATTTTGTTTTTAAGACCTCATTTGAAAGAACCCTGTGTTTTCTTTTTCTATATACTTAGGTAAAACAAAAACAGTAATCCTTAGGTACTTATAACAGCTTTTTTCCTTAAGATCTAAGTTCTAGAATAGGCTTCATTGTTCGGTAAAAATATTGTTATTAATTCACGAGTGTATACGTTTTGAATTAAAAAAAAATGTAAGCCTAAAAAAGTTTAAAGTGAGAAAGTGCAGTGAGTGATTATGTTACTGCTACTTAACTACAATTTTGATCCATTTTTTTATTGCTGAATAATTTAGTTGTAAGTTACCTGGAACCCACATTATGTCTCACTGAAAATTCCAATCTGGATCCTTAAATGGTAACTTTATGGCAAAGGGATGTATTCAAGTTTGATTTCAAATTAAACTTTACATCGGTTGGTACTTCTAGTTTTATAACTCCTCCGAGTATAAGAAAAGGGGGTGAGAGTGTCGCTTACAATATTACGATGTTAACCACCAAAAACGATTTGCATAATTCATTGAGGGGAGACGTATGCTTGTAATGGGAAAAATTTTACCCCGGGGTATAGATGGAAATTACCCCACTGAAAATGTTAGTCGGTAGACCAAAGGGGTTCTGTGGATTCGCGTGGCTCAGTCATCCATGGAACAATTATGATTTTGGGCGCCGTTAATATCAATGAAAGTTAAAAATTAAAAGATAAATTGTCCACAGATCGAAACAAAGTGAGTTTAATAAATCAAACCAATATTTACGTTGATATAAACATTTATTTAACACGTTGTATAATTAATACCAAGTTAACAACGATTCGCAGAAAATAAGTCATAAAAATATTTAAAACCACATGGGGTATAAATGGTTTAACGAAGAATCCGAAGGGTTAAAATGAAGTCACACATTTTATATTAATACATAATACCTTGAGAACCCATTATAATGTTAAAACCGCACGAAGGGCAAATGGTTTAACAGGGACTCTTAACAGGTTAAAGTGAGACCATACATTAATTACAAAAACAATACCCTTGGGTTCATTATAAAATTAAAACCATATAAAGAAGTAGGGATTTAAAATATAAACCCTTAAAAGTAAAGGTGAGGGCATATCTGTTCGTTTCCAGTTAGTCAGACGGATTAAGAGGCCGGCTCCGCGTTTGAAATAAGTTTTCAAACGTCACCATATCCCTCAAGTCGGCTGACCGTTAAGAACCGAACACATATGTACTCACAAAACTTATGCTAAGATACCTATTACTTATCATCTTAACACAAGACATTCATAGTAAAATAGAATTATTTCTACATTCTGGCTCATGGACCAGAGTTACGCTGAAGCTAAATAAATTTGAAACATGACCGTAGGTACATTTATTGGCTGTAGACCTGCTCCGGGTTGAGTTTGAACATGTCATCAAAACATCATTTTGTACGGGATATGAACGTTAATTACTTCACCGGGTACATGCTACAGAAACACTGCCGCGATGATAATAAAAGAAGGCTGCGGAATACCTGGATTACGTTGATAAATCCATGATAATGGTAAGGTTAAATACATGCTCGTCGCGCTGATTTTAATGAGACATCATAGCTTGGAATACTCGCCAAGCCGCTGCACAGACGACGTTACATCGAAACAAGCTCAAACCATAACCTTGGAAGTATTCCTTGGACTAATCCTGGGATTTTGAAGTAAACCTATGAAGAAACCTGGAAGCAACCTGGGAGCCCTGTAATAAAAAATCAAAGTCACCAAATTGTCCAACATTGAATATGAGGTTTTCCTTACAACTAACATTATAACAAGGTTGAGAAACTTACCAAATTTGGGCTTTAATTATTACAGGTTATCATCTCGAAAGAAACATGAAGATACAATGAGCTTGAGCCCTGAAAACAATACACAAAGTTACAATCTTGATACCACTGGTAAAAACGGACAAATAATTAGATTCGTATTATTATAACACTCACCACTTAAAGGGATGCTCAACGCATCATTAAATCAATAGCGAAACCACTATAAATCACCAAAAGCCGTGGCTCACATATTATTCAATTCCTGCATCTACACGACACAGGCGAAATACCCAGAATGAGCCAAAGACTTCCGTCCATCGAACTACGTCGGTCATTGTTGAAACGACTCGAAAAGTCTAGAATGCCATAGACAACAAACTACCCCCCAGACAAAATACATTCTATGAACATACTTACCTTTTGTCTGAATATTAATATTAAAACGTTTAACTAGCATGCGAGACATTAACATTTACTTTATTTAATTAAAATAACAAATAAGTGATATTTATTTATTTGAATTTTATCAACAAAGTGTAAATTAATTGGTCCGAAACGTTCAGTTAGCTGGAATCGGAACGCTAAACGTCACATCTGACAGTTGTCATTTGTCAATTGAAAAGACAGCTGTGAGATATGTAAACAAGAAAGTTTATTTGCTTTAATTATTGAAAAGTGCTAAAATTCTTAGTGAAAGATGTTTTGAAATGAATTCAAGTGAATGCCCGAATGCCGAAGTGTGTGGTACAATCACCGATATTCGTTAAACTACTGGAAATTGACTCAAACAAAGGTAGAAATTTGCATGCAATAAACTAACACTAAACACATCAAAAGCTATGTGAAAACACTATGTATGTTTTGTAAAACCTATCTAAACTCTTACCTACACCTAATACCTAATGTTCCTTGTCCAACCTACAAGACTATAGCGAGAATTTCGCTATAAAAAGTACTTTAAAATCAAGTGCTTGCTACGGTAAGGATAGGTAAAAAAACAGTGTTACAGTACCGTCTTCGTTGGGAAAGAAAAATTTTATTCAAAATGAATATTTTGAATAAAATTTTTCGTCAGGAGGAACGACGAAATCTAAAACTACAACCTAAACTGAACAAAACAGACCTTAACCCTACTTTACTTAAAGATAAACCACCTCAAGACTCAAAACTTAGACAAAGAAAGCTTGAGTCATATCAAGGGAAACCTAACAAATAACTCAAAAGAGTGAAAATGGAAAGAGGTAAAACCGTTTCATAGACCCAATAACACAAAAAGAGAGCCAATCCAGGTTCTAGCCATAACCAGCGTTAAACACAGGTTGGTTAAACAAATACCAGCACGTAATTTACCGAACTGCAAACATGGGTAAATTACATGTAAATTTGAAGTATGCAAAACAGTGACTTCTAAAAGTAAAGCGTGAGGAGTGGAAATCCAACATCCCTTAAAACACACAACAAAGGCAAAAGCAAATCATCACACCGGACGACACGCCATCATAATAAAGAAAACAGAAATGTTACCATCCTTGGTATCATTTGTGGTTTACACAAATGCGACAAGACCTACGGATGTAACACGGATAAAATATACCCCAAAAAGTAACAAAGTTATAACTTACTTAACAACAATGATAAACCAGCATCGTGCTAAAGGTAACACAAGGGCAGGCTTGAAACTAAAGCCATATAAAGGGGTTTCAAGCGCCACTACTGTGACCCCGCACAACAAATGAACCACCGATAGGGACGCCATATGCCGAAACGGACTAATATGAACTAGTGTCCCTCGAATTGAGTTAAAAATTTTGAACGCAGTATACATATGCACCAAAAACCAACAAAAACATAACCCACCCAACTAACAACGACGAAACAGCATCATGCTAAAGGTAACACAAGGGCAGGCTTGAAACTAAAGCCATATAAAGGGGTTTCAAGCGCCACTACTGTGCCCCCGCACAACAAATAAACCACTGACAGAGACAACATATGCCGAAACGGATGTCCGAAACGGAGTGTCCCCGCAACTTGGGTTGAAAATTTTTAACACAAATATATAAAACACAAAATTGGGTGAGATGCATTGCAACGAGACGTAAGGTGGCATATGAAATGATATACAGAACCCGTTTTATAATTGGAGTTCTAAACTAAACAGACGCGAGCGAAAACTTTTTATTTAAAGGTTAGCAGTATTTTTAAATTCGGAGCTAGTAAAAACAGCCGTAAAAGGAATTTTAAAACTACCCCTACGAGCTAATATCAAGGTATTCATTAAAAAGTGCCGTAATTGGTCAGCACTACTATGCTCATCAAAAGAGACTTTAAGAGCGGATAATTCATGTTCAAGTTCTTCCCCGAGCAAGAAATCAACGTTACAATTAAGTTCAGCCATATTGAAATAAAAATTAAATTCACGTTATATAAAGCACTAAAATATTAAATTATTAATCTCACTTTTCTGGGCCCCACGTTGGGCGCCACTGTAATGGGAAAAATTTTACCCCGGGGTATAGATGGAAATTACCCCACTGAAAATGTTAGTCGGTAGAGCAAAGGGGTTCTGTGGATTCGCGTGGCTCAGTCATCCATGGAACAATTATGATTTTGGGCGCCGTTAATATCAATGAAAGTTAAAAATTAAAAGATAAATTGTCCACAGATCGAAACAAAGTGAGTTTAATAAATCAAACCAATATTTACGTTGATATAAACATTTATTTAACACGTTGTATAATTAATACCAAGTTAACAACGATTCGCAGAAAATAAGTCATAAAAATATTTAAAACCACATGGGGTATAAATGGTTTAACGAAGAATCCGAAGGGTTAAAATGAAGTCACACATTTTATATTAATACATAATACCTTGAGAACCCATTATAATGTTAAAACCGCACGAAGGGCAAATGGTTTAACAGGGACTCTTAACAGGTTAAAGTGAGACCATACATTAATTACAAAAACAATACCCTTGGGTTCATTATAAAATTAAAACCATATAAAGAAGTAGGGATTTAAAATATAAACCCTTAAAAGTAAAGGTGAGGGCATATCTGTTCGTTTCCAGTTAGTCAGACGGATTAAGAGGCCGGCTCCGCGTTTGAAATAAGTTTTCAAACGTCACCATATCCCTCAAGTCGGCTGACCGTTAAGAACCGAACACATATGTACTCACAAAACTTATGCTAAGATACCTATTACTTATCATCTTAACACAAGACATTCATAGTAAAATAGAATTATTTCTACATTCTGGCTCATGGACCAGAGTTACGCTGAAGCTAAATAAATTTGAAACATGACCGTAGGTACATTTATTGGCTGTAGACCTGCTCCGGGTTGAGTTTGAACATGTCATCAAAACATCATTTTGTACGGGATATGAACGTTAATTACTTCACCGGGTACATGCTACAGAAACACTGCCGCGATGATAATAAAAGAAGGCTGCGGAATACCTGGATTACGTTGATAAATCCATGATAATGGTAAGGTTAAATACATGCTCGTCGCGCTGATTTTAATGAGACATCATAGCTTGGAATACTCGCCAAGCCGCTGCACAGACGACGTTACATCGAAACAAGCTCAAACCATAACCTTGGAAGTATTCCTTGGACTAATCCTGGGATTTTGAAGTAAACCTATGAAGAAACCTGGAAGCAACCTGGGAGCCCTGTAATAAAAAATCAAAGTCACCAAATTGTCCAACATTGAATATGAGGTTTTCCTTACAACTAACATTATAACAAGGTTGAGAAACTTACCAAATTTGGGCTTTAATTATTACAGGTTATCATCTCGAAAGAAACATGAAGATACAATGAGCTTGAGCCCTGAAAACAATACACAAAGTTACAATCTTGATACCACTGGTAAAAACGGACAAATAATTAGATTCGTATTATTATAACACTCACCACTTAAAGGGATGCTCAACGCATCATTAAATCAATAGCGAAACCACTATAAATCACCAAAAGCCGTGGCTCACATATTATTCAATTCCTGCATCTACACGACACAGGCGAAATACCCAGAATGAGCCAAAGACTTCCGTCCATCGAACTACGTCGGTCATTGTTGAAACGACTCGAAAAGTCTAGAATGCCATAGACAACAAACTACCCCCCAGACAAAATACATTCTATGAACATACTTACCTTTTGTCTGAATATTAATATTAAAACGTTTAACTAGCATGCGAGACATTAACATTTACTTTATTTAATTAAAATAACAAATAAGTGATATTTATTTATTTGAATTTTATCAACAAAGTGTAAATTAATTGGTCCGAAACGTTCAGTTAGCTGGAATCGGAACGCTAAACGTCACATCTGACAGTTGTCATTTGTCAATTGAAAAGACAGCTGTGAGATATGTAAACAAGAAAGTTTATTTGCTTTAATTATTGAAAAGTGCTAAAATTCTTAGTGAAAGATGTTTTGAAATGAATTCAAGTGAATGCCCGAATGCCGAAGTGTGTGGTACAATCACCGATATTCGTTAAACTACTGGAAATTGACTCAAACAAAGGTAGAAATTTGCATGCAATAAACTAACACTAAACACATCAAAAGCTATGTGAAAACACTATGTATGTTTTGTAAAACCTATCTAAACTCTTACCTACACCTAATACCTAATGTTCCTTGTCCAACCTACAAGACTATAGCGAGAATTTCGCTATAAAAAGTACTTTAAAATCAAGTGCTTGCTACGGTAAGGATAGGTAAAAAAACAGTGTTACATGCTCTGATTTAATATAAGCCAAACGGTAAGGACTTGCTCGCCTTTTAGAGGATTACGCGCGTAAATTATCGCGTGACGGTACAAAAGTTAATGGAAAAGATTGTTTATTGTTTAAAGCTTGCTGGTGAATTCCCTTAATGATAAACGAAGATTAAGTTTACACCTAGTTTAACCAAAAGTTTGCTTAGGAATATTATGATTTGACACGTCAATCGTAGGAATAATATTGCTTAGCCAAATTTTTGGTTTAACCAGGTGTAAACATAGGTACTCTTCAAATCAAATCAAATAATTTTATTGCGAATACAGGTAGTAAGAGATAACAAGTTAGTAAATTCGATCAGCCATATTCTGTCTTCTGACTTGCAGCATTAATAGAAGCAGTAAAATATAAAATAACAATGAAATTAAAATTAATAAGGCCGATAGTCAATACTAAATCACTACTGTGTGAGTTTGAGTTGAAATAAGCATGAAAAATAAACACAACGTAACATTAATGATCTCATAAAGTTTACTTCTGAATGAATGATACCTTTGAAAATAAGTAGTGCATTGTTACGAAAAACTGAGCTTAAGTGCCTGTATAATTTTCTATTCTATATTTTTTATTAGAGCGGATTTTTTTTAATTTTATTCTCAGGTAGGTAATCATACCCATGAACACAAAAACAGATGCAACCATGTCTTCTACCCACACATATAGGTTGTTAACACAACCATTTCTTTTCACAAGATATTCCTATTTGGTACAGAATACTTAGCAGATTAAAACACTTAATATGATACAGCTATCGCTCACATAAATATTTAAATTCTCAAAAACAGTAACAATCAGTACCAAGCATCTGTACATGTTCAAAACAAAATGAAATCCCGTAGGAAACATCATTTCTCCAGACGTCACTTAAGTCACGCCATCTCGCGGCGCAGTAGACAAGCTTGCATTATTCATGACCTTTGCCGTTAATACAGCCTTCTGTGTATACACTCGTGTAGCAACTGACTTAACATTAAGTGCATTGGATAGTATCAAACACCTGCAAATGCCAACAAAATTAGCTCTGATCTCATTCCAATAATAAGCATCTTCTTTGAGACTTCTTTGCAATATAAATAGCAGTATTTTTACAGACAACGTTTAGTTAGTGTAACTTCTGCAGCAATTTTTCAACTAGGTAGTTCTTTGCTACACTGAAAAAGTTTTTACTAAGTATCCCGGGATTTTTTCCAGCAACTTACCTAAAACTTTGCATATTTTTTTCAAATATATGTTTGCTCATGCTTTATGGATTAAGTAATTACAATATAACGATCGGTCCGTTAGATATAATCAGCAAGTTTAATATTTTTTTCCGCTCAGTGTTTTAGTGCTTAAGATGTGCAACTTTGAACTAAAAATAGCTTCAGTTCCAATAGGCAAAGTCAGCTGTCGAAACATTCGTCTCTTTTCGTGCAGCACTTTCAACATTTTTAGAGTAGGTAAACAATTGCGCATCAACACTCTTGATCTCCTGTTAACGGGAGCTTCAAATTGTTCCAAAAATAACAAGCCCAGCTCCTTGTAAACATAATCAGGCATACACAAATTAGGGGCACGGCTGCGCCATTGTTGTGACGTCACACAATCTTCGTCACGGGATGACAAACAGCGAGACGAGAAAAAAACAAATCTCGTTGTCAACAAACGGAATGGAACCGACGGTTGCCATTTTTTTCCGACGCTGTCGTAAACAACGTAGAAACTCATTTGCCTCCGCAATAGGGATTTAAATTATCTAGCGGAGACATCTCGCGGGTTTTTTTCGGTGAAAAATTATGTATTTAACTATTTTGTTACTGAGTTGTCGGCGGCGACAAGAGAAAAATGCTTTCGGAGATTTCCGCGTTTCGTCTGAAAACGTCTCTTGCAAAATAAAAGAGTGTAACAGCAACTTTTGTCTGTACAATTTTTGTACAAAACTTGCTTACAAGTTTGTCACATAAACAGATCGGGTTTAGGTATTCTCAATACGGAAGATTTTTTTTTCAATTATTTTTTTAACATTAATTAATTCAGTGCAACCCTTGAGAATCTATTTTTAAGTTTTATGTTGGAAAAATACATAATGCAGCAATATATTTTATGCTTAAAGATGTTCTTTTTGCCGTTGTTTTAAAATCTCGGCGAAATTTCCATCAATATAAAACCAACAAGCTGCTATCACACCTACAAAGCTATAATTGAAGTTTAATAGCAGTCATAATCCCGCCGACAATCAAGATCACCATATTGCATTCGAGAGGGGAAATAAGTTTGCCGCGATCATATATTTGCGGTTTCGCCCCAAGCGAACGGTTATTTCGGATATTTTCGGTTACCCTCGGAAATTTTCGGATATTCGTCGGGGGTGGATTTAAATTTTGTGGAATTGGGCCGCGGGCGACGCGACGGCGGTGGTGCAGCCATCGAGACGGCCCGATAGCGAACGCAGTATCTCGGCTTGACACGTTGTCTAGACTAATGGATGCGATGGTATAGGTAAAGCTCTATTATTTATTCATTGTGTTACAAAAATCGATAGATGTTTCTCACACCATGTACCTACTGTATATCTATACTATTATTTTCTAGCAAAAAATTAGATGTTTTTTTTAGTACAAAGTAGTGACCCAAGAAATTAGCCAACGCTAACACGGACTGCACCATAAAGACTTTAATTAAGAAAACATAAGCTAAATTACAATAGGGAATATGCATCAATTTTTTTTTAATCTTAATCAAAAGTATAACGCGTGAGAAAATTAACTGTAATATTAAAACTTTTCTCTTGCGTTTTTTTCTCGTGATATAGTTACTTGAAGTTAGCGCGCAGCAGCACCCGCCGAAAACGCTCCATACAAAACGGTGACGTCACACATCACGTTTCAGGTGTGTTTCGGCGCGTTTAATATGGAGTTAGCCAATAATCTTCAATTATCTCCCTAAATTTTGCGTTTAAGTACATATGTGTCATACAAAATATTATTTCTTATTCGATATTCTATCTGACTGTAAAGTGCATTATATCCGAAAATGAAAAAAATATATCGTTATTTTCCCCTGATTTCATCGTGTGATAAAACTAAAATAATACATTTTTTTATTTTTTTTCCTGTTCCATCATGTTTTTATAAGTATCCGCAGCGATCAAGCTCAAATTCATCAAAATCGGTGATTATGCATATTTCCTATTACGACTAAAAAAAAATTATGAAGAATTTTGGAAAAAAAGCAAGATTAATGAACTAAAAAATCTAGTTAATATATTTAGGCAATTTCCTTTTGGTTTTCCAAATGGAGGTGCTGTATAAAATTAGGTTGCGTCGCGATGCGCACGCGACCATGCAGAAAATTAAACAGGTTTAATGAAACGTTGCGACGAGGCGCCTCGACGTGTTAAGAGGAATGTCTCGCCGCGCCTCGAACTCCGAAGAATCGGGCCTTGCTCAATGGCGCGGCTGGAAATGGGTCTTGCGAGAATTAGTGACGTCATCGATGCATTTGGAGGGAAACGAGAATACTTTGCTCCTTCTTTTGTTTTTGAAGTCAGAGGTGGGAGTTACACTTTCACTAGGTACTAAGAGCCGTTTAAATAAACGAAGAATAAGTTTATATACGTACTAAAAGTTTGTTTAGTAATATTTCTGTGATATTTTTGGTTAAACTAGGTGTAAACTTATTCCTCGTTCATTTGTACGGCAGTTAGTGTTAGTGGGTTTTTGATACAACACGACATCAATACCATAAATTACTTGATACTGCAATGTGATATCGAGAATAGTGTTGCTAGTGAAAGCACTTTTTGACGTCAATAGAAAAATATTAAAACAACCATGTAAACTTGATTATAAACAATGACACTTATGCAATGTACTGTCAGTACATAAAAGTGTCAGTACTGTGCAGAAAATACGAACGATTTCTCCCCACCAATTTTTTTTATCAACTAACTTAGTAAGTAGTTAGTTGGTTGTGATGAGTAGATAAAATATAATACAATCATACAGTGCTTAGATTTTAGGATGCTTTTGTACATTATAATTTAAACAAACCATTTTTAATAGGACAACAGAATAAATCATACAAGATGTTTTCCTTTCACTTCCAGAGCATTAAAGCTAGTACAGTTCATATCATACTAGAAATCTATAAAATCCGTGTAAACCCGTAAACCGCAGGCATTTTTCACCCGGCGGCGTAAACGCGCCTTATCGTTCATCGCCAATCAATCAGGACGAAGTGTATACTCGCCCTTATACATTATGTAGCGGGTTTTGAGTTGACCTGAAAAAGGTTAGGGCTGATACAAAAAAAAAAAAAATTATTTTATCTACACTCACAACGTAATGTTCCAAATATGAATTCAAAAAAGGTAATATAAATACGTACTTTATTTTCGTGGATAGGTAAAATTAAAAAATAAACTCATTACGATGCAGTCAACTGCATCATAAAATAACTTTTTTTCTCATTACGATACAGGGCAAATCCAAAAAGAAGGCAGTGCCGTAACATTAAAAAAAAACAACGATATTTTCCCACATATTTTTCATGATTAAAATGCACTCTATGGTAATCGATGACTTTAGTGCGATTAGTTTGCTGGAATGCACTGATCTATTTTTTTTTCTTATGGAATGCGCGCCAAGCATTTCCGATAAAGTTTTGATTTCAATTTTTACATTTTGTTATACTTACTGAATTTTGTAGGTTTTTTTTATTCTTGCTTTAAAATGTGAAAAAAATTTACTCTGCCCGATATTTTAGTTTAGATGCAGTTAAGGAATTGACTTATTACAAGGTAATACAAACAAAGTCTCTCTCTTTTCTAACGTTGATCTTTTATTTAGTAGGTTCAATCCCAAATGTATGAGTGTAGATAAAGTAGTGTATGAAACTGCACATAACTAGGTATTAAAACACTCGTGTGATACTATTAAAAACCTCGCCTACGGCTCGGTTTTTAAACACACACTCGTGTTTTAATACCCCTCTTTATGTGTCAGTTTAATAAACTACTATTACGGTTTAAAGTATTCGATCACAAAAAAAATACGAGTATGTTTTAAAGTTTTTTTTGTCGTGTTTTTTCTAGGAGTTCAGGTAAACACTTTTTCGATTTTGAGTAGCATATGTCACGCATACTTCTCATCCAATATTTTTAATGATACCTAAGACATTAACAGCTCTTTATGTATAACAATAAATTAAATAAGCCAAAACTTATGAAATTTTTCTAAAAAGCACTTTTAGGACAAAAATTGCACAGCTATATTGTGTGAACCATATTGTCGCATATTGAAATATTTCAGTTACCCATGTTTTATCGAGTTGGCCCGGTGGCTCACAAAGACTTATCCAGGGCCCTCAGTCTGTTTGCTTTGCCGTAAATCTAACACAAAATGTGACGGAAAATTTAAGAGCACCGTAAACTTTGTCATCTTCGCTACGAAAATGGAGAGTCACCTGGTGCGGGGAATTTGTCTATCGAAGGATCGAGTTTATGAACTATGCTTTATATTTTGCTAAAGATAATAATGTATGAAAATTAATAACTACGTATAATTTCGTTATTAAATTAATCATAATAAAATTTAAGAGCACCGTAAACTTTATCATCTTCGCTACGAAAATAGAAGAGTCACCTGGTGCGGGGAAATTTGTCTATCGAAGGATCGAGTTTTGCTAAGATAATAATTAAATTAATCATATACGCCAAGTATATTAAGCCAAGTATAAAATCTGCTGAACGACAAAGCTTTCCTTCAGGTGCAAGTTATACAAAATAAGTTATGAACTCTTGAAATTTTATATAAAAAAACTAGAAAATATCATATTTTGCTTTAGCGAACATTTTACATATACAACCTGTATTTTTTGATATCCCATAACTCTGAGGTTATATTATACAGGTTATATTCTTCAAATAATAATAAAAATGTATAGTTTTTGAGATATTATCAATCTAAATTCAATTATTTTAAACGTTATTACCCTTATGACGATTCCTTATTCACATACTTTTTTAAAGATGACGTTTAGTTTTCATTGACAAATTCTAGTACTATGATTTTCATAGATAGATTAATTCATATTTAGAAGTACGGAAATGCAACGTTGCCCTATTAACATAATAGTTTTAAATTTATTTGTAAAATGAAAATAAAAATCATTTTTGGGGAAGGCAACTGTCAAAATGGCGCTGCGTACGCTTGTCCCACGAGAACTATGAAAACAAAGGACTTTTACTTTAAAAAATCGTCTTTTCAGCTTTAAAATGATTAAATTCTGTGTAATAGGCTTTAAAAATGTTGGCACTTACGAATTTCTGAAAAATCTGGATATAGAAAAAAATTATAAACTCCGTAAGAATAAAAACGTCTTAATTTGGCTTTAAATTCTGGAATTTGCATTGTAGAATAGTCTTTTATATCCATTTTGGGTCAATGGATCTTTTTCGGTAAAAAAATATCACAAAATAAATACCTATTTGCCCATACATTTTGTTCTGAGCGTCTACTGTCTTAGGAACTAGCGTACGCAGCGACATTTACAATTAGCTTTGCGTTGCCATCCCCAATCTACTTCATGGTCTCATAAATACCATAGAAAAAAACACGTTGCTGTACATACATGCATCTTTTATAATTGGTGTCATGTCCAATTTGCCGCCGCCAGTACCCACAGAGTCAATATCTTCGTCAGCCGGCCGTCAGTTAGGATTTTCAGCTTTGCCCATCGATGCACCGCACGGTCGACTGCGCACGCCTCATGCATACTATGCAACTTTAATCTGTACCTATACGTCACATCAAATCAAATCAACACATTTTAGTATTAAAAACGCACTTTTACCACAATATCGCGAAATAAAAAACAGCTGTTTCATACAAAAATTAATAACGAAAATATCAAAATTTTTTTTTCACGATTTCAGAGTTGGTCTCATAGTAAAAGTTTTTCAGTTTGATGGTCCCTATTAACCATTTTCGGTGTTAGGGGTTGTTTTACTAGTTTGTAACTTTTACTTTCCTTTAAGGCTATCTCAGACAAAGTTAATAGGATTATGCTTATTTATTTGTTTATTCGGAAACTCGTTTGCGTACAGAACCCAGGTTGCAGTTAACCAGTTTTAATAGGTACTAGAATTTTGAAAATTTCTATTCTCGGTTCGTATATAAATAAATATAATCATTTACTAAACTTCTCGCCTTGTCAGGTTAGATGTTATTTTTTTTCACATTGGCATCAGACTATTTGCCAGTCATTGTAAAAAAAAATAACCTGAACAATTTGTGATACTAGCATTCACTGGTCTCGATTTCAAAGTTCCTGTCAAGAACTTCCGAATAAAGATTATGCGATCATTTACCTGTCAAGCATTATAATTATGTATAGTCTGCACAATGGGGTAGCTACCCCATCTGTGGTATCAGCCAGCAGTCACTCAGCTCAGCTCCGATCCAGGCTCCGCCCGAATCAAGCGCTCCATTGACTCCGAATCCATCCTCTAATT
Source organism: Agriphila tristella (assembly GCA_928269145.1). NCBI lineage: Eukaryota > Metazoa > Arthropoda > Insecta > Lepidoptera > Crambidae > Agriphila > Agriphila tristella. The sequence goes on from OV743439.1 coordinate 25,781,036, forward strand.
GAATTTTAAAAGCGTTTTGACAGTCCGCTACCCGTCTGATCCTCCAAACGACATTTTTATTGGACGCTGTTTACAGGATCACAACTTTGGAGCTGTGGATTAACAAACTTGGATGCAATATGAAATTTTGATCCTAAAGTTTCGCAGTTGATTGTTTTACTTGACTAGTGGTTCAAAACAAAGGAGTTGGTGTTGTGTTTGGTCAGCGGAGCCGAACCTCCAACCTCTCTAAGACAATCCAGACGCCATTACGCGACACTATAAATATTTTTTTTTTCTAATTCATTCGCCCATTCCGATATCGACCTTTGTAGAACCTTAATAAATTTATTTTTGATTTTAGCTACTTTCTTCATTTCATCTTTATTTCCATCGTAAATAAGAATTCGTGACCTTGATCTAGTCACGGATTTATACAAATTAAAGCAGCTATTTGCATACAAAACCATATATATAACAAACAAGTAAATGCTAGCTTCGTATTAGTTACTATTGGTAGGTAAGATTATGTTATTTGATTATTGCAAGCAGCGAACTAAAATATTTTCTTGATTTCCTGGCTAATTTCAAAAGGACTTTTTTTAGATAAACTGTATTAACGGGAATAATATAATTATACCCATATTTTTGTAGCAACTCATGGAGTATTCCCTGCACGTCATTACAAATACTAAGACAGAATCTTATACAAACAGATAATTATTTAATGTAATTTCTCAAATTCGAAATTGCCATTCTTGGCACGTAAGGCGGCTGTTAGCGCCGATGGCTGCCGTCACACGTATGCACATTGATTACTCGACTAATTAATAATTAACTCAGGATCTGGAACTCGGTTTATTAGCGTAGGCTTATTGTACACGAGAATCATAATAGGCACAGAAACGGACGAACCTACGGACTGCAAGGGCCAAAAGAATAACAACCAGGCATCCGAATGCTACTGATAAAAAACCGCTGAATTTAATTGGGGCTAAAAATATTGAACTAACAACTTGAATGTTCACTATCAGATAGGTTAGAAGGCATCACTAAATAAACTTGAGGTTGTTCCAGGTTGTCCTCTTATTTATTTAACAGCGAAATTCAAAAAAATGGTTTGATACCGATAGTGTTTCAATTTCGAAATGGCATTTTATGGTGTGGCTTAGCTCCTAAATTCTGAGCGTTTTTTGTCCATAAGTTATAAGGGACTAGTCCCGTTTGCGGTGAGATCATTAGATTGTCAATAATCGAAGGCGAGACCTATAGTAAACATAATTATTTACTTTATGTTTTGTGTACAAGCACAGATTCAATATGGAAAAGGTATGGAAAGGTATATTTTGGTTTTGGTATGAAAAATAGTGCTATCTTAAACAGTTCTCAAGATGCCTTTTTATACGGAAGCTACGTTTTTACACCAGCTGTAATGTATATACTAGGTATTACTAACTTATGCCACTTTTTTTATTTAAATTATCTTTCTAAACCTTAGCTCGCAGTCCACTAAGAGTGTCGCCCGACTTATTGTCAGCAGCGCTGATCGTGCCAGATCTAATTGCGAGTGTTCTCGACGCCATTCAAGCTAACGTTTGCGAACTGGCCGTCTCCAATGCGGATTGACGCACTCAAGATATGCAAGCACTTGAACTGATATTGATAGACGGGATGAATCATAGTTTTGGCTTCCAATGTCTACTTTGTAATATTATAGATCTTGTTTTCTGAAATAAATAATAACATTAATAATATTATTCGTTTATTTGATAAATTCATTTTAATTTAATTTAAACTTAATATTTTTTTTGCTCCTTATTTATTCAACTTTTTAAACCGAATAAATAAATAAATAATTGTGAATATTTGGGTTTGTAAAATACCGTCACTTATTTCATACACTACAGCTGATATGTCTCTTGCGCCCCCTATTCCGCTTGTCAGTTAAAAAAAGTCTAGAACGGGTAGTAGGAAAATAAAAACGATTCAAAACCACTTATTTTTTTAATTTATTTAAATAAAATATACTTTGACTTTATGATACCTACCTACTGTTAGAGTTGATTATAAATCATACACCATGTTAACAGAAGTAATAATTTATTTCACGACCAGTTCAGACGACAGATCGAGCAAAAGTGAGTACAATTTACAAAAACCAACGCTTTTATACGCTTTACCATAACTATCATAGAATTATCCATAGACTTGCAACTGTAAAGCATAAACGCACGTGGAGCATAGACTTAAGCCGGAAACACACCACTGTGCCGTGCCGCGTCGCTCCACGGCACGTCAATCAATCTGTCAGTCTTTGCTCCACGATTCACAGACTAGCATTAAACGTCAGAAGGATGTTTTGTCTGTGAGTGCTTACCGACAACTGCATGGACTATGGCAACACTAATACACTGTTAAGTAATATCAAGTTGACATGTGACACTCAACAAGAAAACAGCCGATAAATATTAGGATTGAAAAACAATTGATTTACAAAACCTTAATTACTAACACTATTTTACCTAATAAATTCCCAACCGCCGTGTAATCAATTTGGAGCTAATTACGCGCATCTGAATTCCCAAGGTGTTCCTTAACTGCTACATCTAATCGTAGGCATAGATGAGCACGTGTCAACAACTCAATGTGTGATTTCATTTGACTATGGTGATTAAGCTTTTATGATATTCCTACAATACTTATACTAGCGGCCGTCTGCAACTTCGAATTACGAATTTTGTAGGTACTTACTTGTACTATTATTTATTCTGTGGTTATATTTCCGTAGGTAGATTTTCCAAAAAAAAACTTGCATACAGAAAAAATGTGACAAAGCGGTCGAGGTTTTGTCAAATGATGCTCCATCATACATGTGCCAATTGATTTTTATTTATAGATCAAATTAAATGACAAATTATACTTTATGTGCTAGATAAAAATTAAAACGTTTTATTATTAACTACCTATTTCCCAACTTTACTGTTACAATTACTACAATCCCAAAAACGAGCACAAAAAAAATAATAAGAAATCATCTCGTTCCTGTAAAATTGAGCCATTTTGTTTTTTATAAATTCAATATTATAGGCAATATAAATAAATTTGAATTGAAAAGACATCAAATATATTTGCTGACCACATTTGTTATCATATGGTTGTGTAACATTCACACAGTCATAATATGATGGAAAAGGTGAATTCCCGTAGCCTGCAATCCAATATTTTCCATTACCGAATAGGGACGTTCTAAACCACTCTCACATTGAAGTACTTGGCAGGAAGTATTTGGCGTACCACGAAGCAATGGTTGCCAAAAAGCAGTAGTATGAAGAATAACATTAAGGAAACCATTTAGTGATGTTCTCGGGAACTCAAAGGGGTCTTAATGTATTGTTAGGTTGTTCTTGTTTGGATTTAGTTCAAAGCTGCTGTTGCTCTCGGTTCGTTAAGCACAGATTTAGAGAGTGTTTGGGGCGATCGCTGTGTTATTTTGTCGGAAATTTCACAGCGGGGCGAGTTTGTAAATTGAGCGTTCTTAGTGTTATGACGGCGGATTGTGTGAGGATTTCGAGAGTCATATGCGTGGGTGATGCGATGAAAATAGGAGGAAAAATTGCCACATTACCTACGTGGGAATAGTTTATATGATAAAAAAAATATTCCAATCAAATAATGTCTAATATTAAGCCACCTCATAAGCAGAGCTTGTTAGCTTTTTAATAGCGGATGAAATTGGATCAATTATCATATCAGCCGCACGACACCCACTGCTGGGTATAGGCCTCCCCTAAGGATCTCCACGACGATCGGTCCTGCGCTGCCTGCATCCACTGGCTTTCCGCGACCTTCACCAGATCGTCGGTCCACCTTGTCAGGGGCCTACCCACAGAGCGTCGTCCGGTGCGCGGTTGCCATTCCAGAACCTTTCCGCCTCAGCGGCCATCGGTTTTTCTCGCTATGTGTCCCGCCCATTGCCACTTCAGCTGAGCAATCCTTCGAGCGATGTCGGTTACGGATTGGATCAATAACAGCAACTTAACTAATCAGTAAATGTAAAAATATTCAAAATGAATTCTTTCACGTTTAGAATAAATAAAACTATTTTATTTATTCTAAAAAATAAATAAAACTATTCATGGACATGATAAAAACATATCCACAAAACACTAAGCGGATGTTTCACGCTCTAACAAAATACATCTTCTAGAACTTACTTACAGCTACCTATAGTATTTCAAAAAGTTAATCTTCTATTAATTTGGTAACTATCTCCTAACTTTTCAGAATTACATAAAGATTTTTTTTATTATCGAATGGATTCCGAATAAAAGAATGGTCTATTGTTTCAGGTGAAAGTAATGCTGCGAGTAGGCGCGCCCGGCGAAGGGCCCTTCACGAGTGGCACACAGACGTTCTCCCTGGACAAGCGCAAGAAGCAAGTGAGCCTATGCGAGAACGCGTCGGCAGCTGCCAGCGCCCCTGAAGACCGGAGAGTGGGGGTGGCCGCGCCGAAGATGTTCGCATTTGATGCGATATTCTCGCAAGACGATCCACAGGTAAGAAATTGATACTAGTCTGTGGTGTCACACAGACTGTCATTGTACTAGGGGAGATTGGTAAAGAAGCAAGTGAGCCTGTGCGAGAACGTATCGGCTGCTGCCAGCGCCCCTGAAGACCGGAGAGTGGGGGTGGCCGCGCCGAAGATGTTCGCATTCGATGCAATATTCTCACAAGACGATCCACAGGTATGATACACATAGACCCACAGACTGTCACTGTAATGCTAGGGGAGACTGGGAAAGAAGCAAGTGAGCCTGTGCGAGAACGTATCGGCTGCTACCAGTGCCCCTGAAGACCGGAGAGTAGGGGTGGCCGCGCCGAAGATGTTCGCATTTGATGCGATATTCTCGCAAGTTATCCACAGGTAAGATGTCGTTATTAGTCTCTGGTGTCGCACAGACTGTCATTGTACTGCTAGGGGAGACTGGGAAAGAAGCAAGTAAGCCAGTGCGAGAACCTGTCAGCTGCTACCAGCGCCCCTGGAGACCGAAGGGTGGGGGTGGCCAACCAAAGATATTCACTTCTGGTGCGATATTCTCGCACGTTGATCCACATGGTAAGAAAGAGATATTAGTCTGTCGTGTCACCGTCATTGTAATGCTATCACAGGCTGATAGTAAAATAAAAACAAAAGCTACCACATCCATATTAGAAATACTGCCTATTCCTAAAGACAGACTGGCAATCTAAATAACACCTGGGTCAGTCGATTATTTTAAAATTAAGGCCTTTACAAATATTTCAAAGTTATTGTCTGTTTTTATAAAAACTAAATGAAAATAAATACCTATTGCATATTCCTACTTCTTAAGAATAAGTATAAAGCATAATTTAAAATCCTTTTTAAAATAGTGAAGCTTTTAAGAACAATATGAGACACGTTTATTCACGTCGGATATAATATGCCTGACAGTGTCTCGGCCGCCGTTTTCTCTCACACAAAGAATAAGAAAATTCATTCTAAACCATAGACTTAGAAAATTTTTATGTTCTAAACCTAAACACAAACAGGTTTTCACTTTGAACATATAGTACAGTTTTAAAAACGCAATTAAATAAGTGGTTTTACGTTGATTACATTTATTCTGTTTTGTTTTATTTAATTATTTCTTGTTTCTAACTTTTTTATAAATAATTTATTTTCTTAAACTAGATTTTATGATATAGGTACCTAAAATTGTCATTTTAAGTTGCAAAAAGATGGTTGTAGGTAGAAGTATTTTCAGAAAAATATGGTGTGTAGTCAAAACAATATTATGTAATTGTGGTGTAAGGTATGTTTATTATATATTTACATAATTATAATATATCATATTCATTGCATTTTCTACGAAACCCGATGAAATACTTTAACAAGCGAAATGTGTAGCTCCAAATATTTTCGTATGAAACAGTAATAATCCTCGCTCGGAAGTATGTGGCGGGCCCAACTTCAAAATTCATGAACCAAAAATGTCCCCGATTCCACGGAAGTTTTTTCCCCTACTAAGAGCTGTGACATGAATATTACTCATTCGCTGGTTTTTTTCATACAAAATGATTTATATTTATTTGTCATTTGGTAGAAATAACTTTACCATCAAAAAATTACAAGCATAGCGATGTTTCTCATAACACAAACAATTGATTTTATAATACCTACTAGATTCCGCCCGCGACTTAGTCTGCGTGGACATTCGTGAAAATACAAAATTTTAAGATTCTGACTACGAAACTGACGAATGTTCATACAAAATTTTAAACCCCTATTTCACCCCCTCAGGGGCTGAATTTTCCAAAATCCATTCTTAGCAGGCGTCTACGTCCTAATGACTATTAGTGTGCCAAATTGCAGCTCGAGTCGTCTAGTATAGTTTGAGTTTATACAGATAATCCCTCATGCGGTTGATTTTCAGAAAATTACGAGAAATGCGGTTGATTATTTGTCTTTGATTTCCAATCATAAGCCTAATTAAAATTTTTGGAGTTTTACTTGAAAATGAATGACTTTCAATTTACAACTTCATCCCCTTTTCACTCCTTCGAGGGGTGGAATTATCAAAAGCGCTGAGATAAATAAATATCCGTTTTCAATCGTCAGCTTAAGCACAAAATTAGAAGTTTCTGACTACGAAACTGACGGACTTTCATACAAACTTTCATCTCCTATTTCACCCCCTTAGGGGCTGAATTTTCCAAAATCCTTTGTTAGCGGACGTATACGTCCTAATGACTAGATGTGCCAAATTTTAGCTCGATCCGTCTAGTAGTTTAAGCTGTGCGTTGATAGATCAGTCAGTCTCTTAGCCTTTTATATACACAGATTTTAGCAAAGTGAACGGGTACCCGATGTTATGGTTATATCGCTAGGGCGAGTTTCTTAATTCTATTCAGTCTTCTTTCAACCATAATATCATATAGTGTCTGTAGTTTAACTCTTAAAAAGATTTAAATAAAGCTGATTAGGGATACAAAGTAGTACTTTTCAGTTGAACGGTTGAACTAATCAGGTGTGAGAGCGATGGTTTTCTGACACATAATTAAAATGAAAATCAGTTATGTTCTTAACTCATCTTAAATTTCAATTTCAACAAAAATAGAAACATGCATTTTTAAGAACTGAAACTCTGAGTAATTCACTTCATAAATTGTTAAAAGCGTGCACCGCTCGGATATCGCAAACTTTCCGGGCGTTTTGGATTTTTTCACGTTTATTGTAGAACTTTGTACAATCGAAAATTCCATACAATCTCATAACCGATCATCAGTACCAAGATTTGCAAAAAATCATTTGAAAATACCATAATGATAATACGCCATTAATAAAGCAGAGCCTGAAATTATTCCTACTGTCATTTACTAACGTGGCTATTTTTCTCAGAAGAATATTTACTAAATGTTTTAAACATTCATAGGTACTAATTTTAGTGCATAGTCCATATTATACACGGTGTTTGTTAAATAGCCTTATAAAGACGAATAAAAGGGGCCATCAAACTGAACAACTTTTACTAAAAAGGACCAACTTTGAAATCGCGAAAAATAAATCTGCTGTTCCGATTTTTTCGATATTAATGTTTGTATGAAACAGCTGTTTTTTTCGCGATTTCACAGTTGGTCCCTTAGCAAAAATTGATCCTTTTAATGGTCCTTGTCTACTATATTCGGCTTTATAAGGCTATAATTATAATATACTAGCGGCCGCCCGCGGTTTCACCCGCGTGGTTCCCGTTCCCGTGGGAATATCGAGATAAAAAGTATTCTATGTTTTAATCCAGACTATCTACTATCTGTGTGCCAAAATTCAACCAAATCCGTAGTTTTAGCGTGATTGAGGAACAAACATCCAAACATCTAAACATCCAAACCCACAAACTTTCACATTTATAATATTAGTAGGATAGGGTACCAAACACCCTGTAGTGTAGATACTATATTGTGGCTGTAATGTAAACTGTAAAAGTAGTCAGTAGGTATTTCATTCTTGAAATCGACTTCATATTGTTACTTATATAAGTTTTATTCTAAGTCACATGTAAAGATTTAGGTCATAAACAGCTTTAAGTATTCAGCTTCCACTTTAAATCCAGATGATAGCCTCTTTATAATCGTTATACAGGCATAGATCTAGTAACGCATCCAAAACCCCGTTAATGTCGTATAATCCTCCTACGTAGTGCTCTGTTGGCCATACATTACCCAACTGGGATTAATTTGCACGTATTGTACTAGAAGTCATGCTAATGATTGTTAATGCAGTTTTGATAAAGCGTGAACTTAATGTTCACCTAACTCCATAGTTTGTGGCTTAAACTCGACTGTTTTTTACAGATTCCATGTTCACGTCCGTTCCAGAATCTATCTACCACCCAAAAAGAGAATTGACTCATCTCGTTTTTTGTCCAACCCACTTTACAGATGCCAGACAATCGATTAAGATGAAATAGCTATATAATTATTGAAATCGATTATCCCGCATCTGTAAAGGTGTCGCATTCGAATGTTGAAGGTGATTCTTCACATTGATGAGATAACGCTGGCTTACAGCGGAAACGTAAAAACTACTAGAAAGGAGAATGGCAGGTGCCCATATATTTTCAGAACCACATAAAGGCTTAGCGTGCCAAGAAGTAAATAGCATGACTTTAATCCTCTATTAAAGCCTAATAAATTATGTAATCGTAAGATACACTTTAAAGCTGGGGATAAAAAGTTGATTTTAAAACCTAACCTCAAAACAGCACCTAGTAGGCAATTACTTTGGATACATTACATAACCTACACAGAATGATTTTTATTTAAAAGCTTTAGGTGAGGCTGGTCATAAAATCTACAAATATTTAGTCATTAGACCGTAATAGACAATTACCTACTACCTATCTATCATTGACCTGAAACATAGTATGATAACGATAGGTAGATACTAATTCGCGTCAATTGGTAATGCGCCTGGCGGCCATGATTTTAACCTCAAAAACGAAAAACAATTGTATTTTCTTCATATACCTAGACCCTTTCTTATTGAAAATAAGAATTCAATAATTGATAAGTATATTATATTACCTAAGTATTAGAATTTTACTGTTTTTGTCATTTTTAGTTGCGGATGACGTTGTTTTTCTAAATGTTGCCTCCTTCTTTACGAACACTTTAAATTGAAAAGTAACCACCCAATTATGACCTTTAAATCTCATAAGGTCCGAATTGGGCACGCTCAGTATTTATGAATTTGGAAAATGGTTCCCAGTTTGCCATTCTCCTTTCGTCACTCCCACTAGCGACTCGGTAGCATAATTGGTCAGTGCATTGGGCATTGGTCTGAGCTGCTACACCCGTAGTCGACTTTTTCTAGTATTTTTTTCTATTGAATTATTGCGAATGCCTAAAATCTAGAATTTCAATAAGTAATCCTTTTTCGTTTTATCAGCCGCAAATCCATAACATTCACGTGCCTGAATAAACATGTCCTAATCCATGCGTAAACCCGAACTACTTAATCCGTCGCGTCGGGCCATACATTAGCAATCAGGGGTTGATTCTAATTTGTAAACCGGTGATTGGTAAATCCACTTTATTGGTGAAACTCCCACAATACACTCGATTGTAACTTATTGGGAAAATCCTTCTATTTATGATACCTCTGTATCATTTACAAGTATTATTTATTTGTGAAATAAAACACTTTATAACGGATACTAGCGCGGTTTTATGTGACTACGGCAGCTCCAAAGGTGCTGAAACCTCGGGAAAATCAAACATAAATTACTTACGGATACTGCACCCGTTAAAAAGTGTTTTATTTAAATTATGTCTATTAGTGAGCCCGTCAGCTTAACAGGTGAAATTTTTGTGGTTTATAATAATAGTATTGAACTTAAATATAAAATAGTAAAACTTTAGGTATATGAATGGAAATGAAGATGGTTTTACGTTGATTTTCTTATTTTTAGCCCTGTTTTACCCATGAGTGAATAAAATATACAGTTAGTATATTTTTTACTTGCTTTCATAATAATAATTTTCATAGCTGAACGTCTATAATAATTCTACAAAATATTATTTTCAACTGCGAGAACAAACCGATGCGCTAAAAATCTCTGAGTCATCGGTTTTTTTTTTAATTTAGAATGTATTTTGGGTCATTTTTCTCATACACCAGAGATACATTGGCCGTGTTTTGGATTTAAATGCTATACAATTAAACATAAAATTTCAAAACATTATGACCCAAACACAAGCATTTAACAATCACAAAATACAATAACGTCTACTAAAACGCGATAAATTCACAGAGGATCACAAAACAAAGCATAATGGCCGTCAAATCATACCAAATGAAAGGGTTTAGACACAATGCTCGGACGCGGGGAGACAGGGCTTAGTGGCCATCGGACCGCTCGACCAGAAATATCGCAGTTATTATATCCAAACAGCAGCTTGAGACATCTTTAGCAAGCGGAGTGGAAACGTCTCGCTAAGTTGCACTGTTTGGACGTAAGGACTTAGTCTGACCCTCCTTTTAGAAGATCGTTATGTGCCTCTCAAATGACTAAGAATTTATAGATAGAGAACAACTATGGTTGTGCCTTTTCTCTTTCATCGTGAATAGATATTCAAAATGTTACAGACACATATATGTTTAAAAAAATATTATTTTTAGTGTTAAGAGTTCATATTGTGACAGTTAAAAACCTGATGTTTAATTAACTACTTATGAAAGTAGAAGATCAATGTAAGTATTTAGATTAAATTTTTGAGATATTTCTTCGGTTACGTCTGTTAATATTTATTCTTACTCATGAGTTTATATCAGCTTATATCCTTTTCATTTGAACTTATACATTTACCTAATTTAATTTCTTGCAACATTCCTTTTTCCAAATACGTATCAAGAAAATATGATACTATGGTTATTCCGGACATAGATATCAAAGTCAAACAATTTATTTATCTATTAACCATGCATCCACTAGGGAACAAAATTCCGCCACACTTTTCTCCAGAGACGACGAGCGACGCACAATATTTTTCGACTTCACACGAACTGTCACTGTTTATTTTAATATTTTATACGTCTTAGACTACAATATGAGTAAAAAGTCAAGAGCATCCGGTAACGCAGCGACGTAATATCTCTGGCGATACATGTCTCGGAAATTTAGTCCCCAGTGAATACACGGCTGGCTGATTATGCTTTATGAAATAGCTTACGAAATACAAAGTGCAATGATAGGTAATAAACATTTAAGTGTTATGTAAATCGTCCTTTATAACACTTGTAATAAGTACTAGAGTATACAGGGCGTCCCTTGGCTATGTCACGGAGAGGAGGAGAAGTGTTATCCTTACTTATATTATAAATGCGAAAGTCCGTTTGATTGTTTGTTTGTTACGCCTTCACGTCTTAACTACTGAACCGATCATCATAAAACTTTACACACACGTTGTCAGGGGTACAGAGAAGGACATAGGGTACCTTTCATCCCGAAAAAATAAACGGTTCCCGAGGGATAGACAAAATACTATCCACGCAGACGAAGTCGCGGGCGGAAGCTAGTTACATTATAGATAGGGAATGTTATTGAAAGAACACTGAAAGAAATTCATAAGTGTGAAGGATTTTTGCTATTTTATTCTGTCGCACGGCTACTACTCATACTCACCCCTTCCATAGGAACGTAATAAGCGATAATGAGGGATTTTCTGACAGCTGAAATAAAAAGCACAAAAAGAATAAAAAAAAGAATCAATAGATGGCGTAAAAAATGCATCTCGGAGAGATGGCCGACGAGAAACTGAATCGGTTCAGTGGTAAAAAAATTAACAACGATTACCAGCCTATGTTTTTGACAACTAATGACATTTTAATGTTCACTATTGTTCTCCTTAGCGACCGACCGACGCCACCAACTGAAATGTTGTTCGGTCTTTACATAAGGTTTAAATGCATTGCCGGGTTTACAGAGAAGTCGTCGCATTATTTTTACAACAAATCGAGCTATAAAGCGAGGTAATCGGAACTAAGTTTTTTTCTTTTAAGTTATCAGAAAATCCCTCATTGATGTGACATGGTAGACAACTACTTCCAGGCTGACTGTACACTGAGGAGTGATCCAGGCAATAACTCTTTGGCTACCAGTGGCCAGCAGGCTGGCGGCTTAGCAGGATTATCAGGCTCAGCGGACCGATCTATCAGTCGCACGCACCCGATACGTATCTAGACAGCTGCGTGTCTATAGAAGAATCCCCCAAATAGACATTCTAGTAGGTCTCTACGTTCTCACGTCACTCTCAGTAGTCAAACTTCAATATGCTTCATTGTATAGGAGATACGGATGTAATATCTGTTATTGTACCAAAAGTTTTTTACAATCCTCAAATAAAAGAGCATCTTGAGTGGGTTTAGGCTTTAAATAGGACCACCAGTTTAACCATCTAGTAAGTGTTTATAAAACTTCAAAAAAAGTAAGAGCATTGTAAGGCCCACCAGTTCCGCTGCGGTGTATTACCTATATGGAACTATAGACAGCGAAAACCACTTTTTCATTTCATTTTTATTCATTTCACTAGCCTATGCACGTCTATATGTGGACGTGCACGTCTACGTATACGACTATACGTTTCGGTTTCTCAATACCTTAATAAAATCATCAGTGGCCCTACCATGAGTTGAAGCAAACTGTTAACGCTACCTTAAACTATCGGATATACTGCTCACAGTCAATGCGAGTGAAAGAGAGAAAATGATAGTTTACAGTAGCGTAAACAGTTTGCTCATACTCATGGTACGGCCACAGATGTCACAGGAACAGCCTACGTCATTCATCAGTATTACTTCCCCAAACGAAGGAACTCCAAAGCCGATATCAGATCGAACCCTCAAAGGCACGCACCACCCGGGATTTCAACTACATTCATGACGAAAAATGTATTCTAAGACCCTTCAAACCATTTTTAAAGAGCGCACGTTTGATGAATTAATTTGTTTTTTTATTTCTAAAGTTTCGGCTAAAAAATTACTTGACTAGAATTTATAGCGGGGTAATATTGTCACATGTTTTTCTCAAACATGTCATCAAACAGCAACCGTTTCACATCGTTAGAATACAAAAACTACGAAATACTTCCTTACAATAAAATTTTGTTTAAAGTTTTTCCATGATAAATTATTTTTTTGGGACGTAACTTAACGTTTTCAATCGTAAATCAATTGTAGCTAGTAAATTCATTTATATTTGAGAACAACCAATAAAATACACACAAATACAATAATACTTAAGTGCTATTTTAATTATAGGTCCCACCGTGTAAAAACTTATTGTCATATCTTTTTAAGTACTTAGTATTTATCTGTAACAAAACAATTAACCCATATTGGTTTCAACATTCACAATCATCAATTGCTTGATGATTGTGAATGTTGTTCAATCCTCAAAGAAACCTCCACCCTCGAGGTAGCTTCGTCGAGATTGGCATGGATTATTCGAGAATAATTTAGTGAAATCCAGCGCTTCCAGGTGTTTGCGCTCGAAACCGAGTGTTTTCTTTCGATGGCTTCAGATAATTACACGGACTTATGCGGAGCGGCGAGATTACGCCGCCTAGGGTGGCTACATAGCGCACAATAAAAAGGAATACGCAGGGGAACACTATTAAGTGCTGTCAGACACAAAAAGAAATAAAAGTCTTTGGAATTAAATAAAAAGAAAACTTCAATGAAACTTAATAAGTTTAACTTGAAATGTTTAACGTTGTCATTTGCAGTCCGTTTCATAACACTACAAGGGTTTTGGTACTTATTTACAAAAACCCTACTTATGGGAGACAGAACGTACCGTACGTTGGTCTATTATGATTGAGACAAAATAGTAGTTTATAAAACTGGCGCATAATGAGGGATATTAAAACATGAGTGTGTTTTTAATAGTATCACACGAGTGTTTCAATACCTAGTTATGTGCAGTTTCATACACTACTTTATCTACTCTCATACAATTTGTGATTGAATCGATTGAACCTACAAAACTTCCACAAAATAAAATCAATGATAAAAAGAGTAAGTGGTATGTCGCCACTACTTACCTAGGACGTAAGACGTTTTTCCGTCGCCTCATCTAAAATATCGGGTGGAGTCAAATTATCACTCACTCAGCAAAAGTAAAAATTAAAATCTAAAATTGGCGCGTAATCAATTAGAAAAATAAATAATGAGATGAGTATGGATGAGTGTATTCCAGAAGACTAATCGCTACGATAAGTCATCCATCGATCACCAAAGAGTACATTTAAATCATGGAAAGTATGTGAAAAAATCTTGCTTCTTTTTAATATCACGGCACTGCCTTCTTCTTGGATTTGCCTGTATCGTAATGAGAAAAAAAGTTATTTTATAACACTGCTTAGTATAGCGAAGGTATGTTATAAATCCTTCATGTTACGTTATGGTCTCATACCTGTCCTCCTTGTTACGTTATGGTCTCATACTATGGGGAAACTCAGTGGATATGCTTAGGGCTTTTAGAATTCAAAAAAAATGTATTAGGTCAATCTGTGGTGCTCATTATTTAGACAGCTGTAAACCACTATTCAAAAATTTAAATATACTACCAATGCCCTGTATATATTTATGAAATCTCGATATTTGTGAAAAACGACAATGACTTGTTTAATAAGAGAGACATGAGACGCAGTCAGAGATTGGGTGATAGATTAGAAATACCTATGCAAAGATTAGAATTAAATTCAAAGAACGCATATTGTATGGCAATACGAGTATTTAATAAATTGCCAAATGACATAAAAGCCATGACTATGAATAAATTCCGACATAAATTATTTAATTTCCTTATTGACAAAATGTATTATACAGTTGGTGAGTTCTTGAACGATAAAATCTGACATCTGCTATATTTTTTTTGACATATATATATTTTTTATTATTTGAATGCTAATTCCAGAATGTATTTCGTAGAATCTTGGATATTGTACTGTATTTGACTAGTAAATTTATATTATGTATACATCATCACCAATAAGTTGTAAGTAATTAAGACTTTTGCACGTCGTCAAATGTACGTTAGAATATGTTAGAACAAACCCAATGTAACATCCACCACCACCATATTCTTGCAAATAAATGTTTTATTATTATTATTATAAAATAACTTTTGTTTTTCGGTATTGCGTGTATAAAGTATGTCAATATAAATTCGATTTGAAATTCATAATTCGAATTTTTCGATATGAGAGTAGATAATAGTAGATTATACAACAAGTGAAAAAAGAAGGATTTAGTTCGAGGTACTATGTTGGATCCCGAGAGCAGCGAAGGATTCTAGAGTTGAATCCCGAGCGTAGCGAGGGATTCAAAAGTAGAATCCTGAGCGAAACGAGGGATACAAAGGACCGAGATGAATTTCTTTTTCACGAGTTGTGTACTCTACTTTTTACCATTGGCTGCGAGAAAACATAATAGCAGTACTTACACCAATAGTACCTATTTATGTTATCAAATTTTATTATTTAGATAGGTAATCGGTAATTTAACCGTTAGAAAATAGTGAAACTATAAGTTTTCCAAATCCAATGACATAAAACAACCATGCTATGAGGGAAATTACATGATCAGTCTGACATCAGTCCATTTCATCAGTTTGTATAGACTTTGAATTTTTACAGACTGATGATCGTACCAGACTGATGGAATGGACTGATGCAAGACTGAACATCTAATCTCCCTCTAATATAAAGAAAAGAACCCAAAGATAAGACACTAAAAAGAACCTAATTAATTTGGGGAGATATTTTTTTAGAAAAGAACCCAAAGATAAGACACTAAAAAGAACCTAAATAAAATTGGCGGGATATTTTTTTTTTATTTAATTGTATAACTATGGCTTTATCTATGGAATAGCTCCATACTTTCAGCACGTTTTATTTTTTTGTACATAATTCATACGATGCGCGCTTGTTCCAAATTCAAAATATTTTTATTCACTCGGTGAATAAAACAGCGTATTATTCACTGTTTTCGTTGAATTAAACGCACTTTTTCGAGTGGCAATGGTAAAAAGTTATTTAAATTACCATCTACAATAGATAGTTATGTATTACTCCAAAGGTTTCACACTTGTAATTATTACCTACACCACGAGGAACATGAATATTTTTTTTGCACTTTAATGAAGCGTATAATATGAAACGGTAAAACAAATATTATGTTTTCATGGCCACCTCAGCCCGGGGATTCGTTTACTTGGCACGGAAATACTGAAATTGTTTTGAATGAAAATTTTAATCACCTCTTCGTCCGCTAATTGAAAATACTTAGCTGGAGGGGAGCTTACTTAATCAATTCCATTATCACTCGTCGTTTCTGATTGTCCATAATTGTTTGATTCATTAACTTATACTTTCAATTGTCGAACGAAACCCTGTTAATTGTATTATATTAAAGATCTTGGGTTATGTTTATAATATACTACCATTTATCGTCTCAAAGTGATTGCATTGAAATTTTCGTGAAAATCAATGCGTCGCGTTGTTAAACTCAGTACTTCCTAATGTACTTGCAATTGCAAAGTAGGTTACCTAGATAAAATACATAAATAATAAAATTCTAAAACGAATGCGAAGCTAAGCTTATTATGTGTGTGTAATAAATTTTTACATTGGACTGACATGTTTCTCATTTTTTCTGTTTGTTGCAGACGGAGATCTGTTCAAGTGCTCTAACTGACGTCATCCACGCCGTCATCAACGGGACGGACGGTTGCCTCTTCTGCTTTGGACACGCGGGACTTGGTAAGAGTTTATTTGTAATGTATTGTTTAAATAAACATTAAATGATAAATCATAAAAAATTGCTAATACGACGTATTCCTGAAATAACTCGGAACTTGAAAACCAAACTATAATAATTAATGTGACTTTTTTTTAAGCGAAAATTACCACTTTAACCGTTGTAACTTAGCCTAAACTTATTTTTTTTCGCTTAATTTATGCTGCCTAATGGGCTATTTACATGAATCGATTATAGTCACCTGTGGCGGTCGATTTTGTCACTTATCAAGTCGCTTCCAAAATTGAATCGCAGGTGATGGCGTCGCTGTCATCTATGTAGTTGATGACGTAACCTAGTAAACAATATTTAATAACGTAGATCCAGATTTGGCCACCGGATAAGATAATTTTGTTCAGTCACCTGCGGCCTAGGCCGAATTGCCATTTACACGTCGATTTTCGCTGTGCGACGAAGGTTGTGCTGCTTTAGTCGCCCATATAAATACCACATAAGTCAGATTAATTATCAAACATTTGTACATAAAGTTTTGTTATAATAGCGTTCACGGTTGTTAAATAAATTATGAAAATACTAGTATGGAAAATGCAATTTGTTAAAAAAAATCCATACAAAACGTCAATTTCATAGGTAAGGTTGGACCTAATATTTCGGAACGATGTCCATAGTGTTACTTAGTTACAAATATTACGAAATAGTTTTTTTATGAAAGTACCTAACATTAAAATCGCTATAACAAATCAGCTGTTTCTAACAAAAATCTACCCATATTATAAAAATAGCTGATTATTTAATTTGATACCACAGCAAACAAGAGACTGTAGTGAAATGGCTACCCAACTAACTCCTTGAAATACAAATAAACTCCTAGTTAAAATTATGCAAGAAATTCATGGTTTATCTTTCGCTCGAAATTCAGTGAATACCGAAATCGATAAACCGCAAATAACTCAGTAAATCCACAGAGAGAAGATTAAGCCTAATTTGTAACGAATTAATAGGAATAATGAGGGAATATTACAGCATCGTGAGGGGAAGACATTATCTCGATCTTCGGGATTAACCAGCTTCCATCTCGATCTTCGGGATTAACCAGCTTCCTTCGGGAATGGATTGGAAGAAGTTTACTCCATTTACAGCTACTAAGCATTTTGGTAATGGATTTGTCTAAGATCCAACTGCAATGCAATGACGGAAACAACAAGTTTCAAATAATTGCATGTCTTCGAATATATGATTTTTTTTCTATTTACTTTTCGTTCCTTACCTTTAAGTAAATTGTTTGAGAATTTGAAGTTCAGATACATTAATTTGTATTTAATAGTAACTACTATATATAGATCATTGTCCACTTGAGACAATAGGCCAATAGGGAATATGCATAAGTCACCGATTTTGATGAATTTGAGCTTGATCGCTGCGGACACTTATAAAAACATGATGGAACAGGAAAAAAAATAAAAAAAATATATTATTTTAGTTTTATCACACGATGAAATCAGGGAAAAATAACAATTTTTTATTTTTATTTTCGGATATAATGCACTTTACAGTCAGATAGAATATCGAATAAGAAACAATATTTTGTATGACACATATGTACTTAAACGCAAAATTTAGGGAGATAATTGAAGATTATTGGCTAACTCCATATTAAACGCGCCGAAACACTCCTGAAACGTGATGTGTGACGTCACCGTTTTGTATGGAGCGTTTTAGGCGGGTGCTGCTGCGCGCTAACTTCAAGTAACTATATCACGAGAAAAAAACGCAAGAGAAAAGTTTTAATATTACAGTTAACTTTCTCACGCATTATACTTTTGGTTAAGATTAAAAAAAAAATTGATGCATATTCCCTATTTGGCTAGAAAATGTTATATTCTTTTCAAAAATACCGATTTTTTTTTTCAGCCGAATTAATTTGTTTTATATACACCGTTATTTTGTAGTCGTTTTAATTAACTTAAGGGAGTGTTCTACTAACGGAACTAAACATTTTTGCCCAAGAAACATGGGTCGAAAAACGACAAAAAAATTTGACTTTCCCATAAAATGTTTTAGCTGTCTAGTTAGTATGGGAGACCCAAATTTTTTTGTCGTTTTTCAACCCATGTTTCTTGGGCAAAAATGTTTATTTTCATTGGTACAACACACCCTTAAGGTAATTAAAACGATTACAAAATGACGGTGTATTTCCTTCAATTTTATCACATTTCTTTCGGGCATACCTAGTATGAATGAAATGTGACAAAAGATTCGGCTTTTCGGGAAACAATTTTGTATTTAAAGTACGTTTTAAAGAAATATTAACTAACACACCAAAAAAAAAATCAAAACATCAAACACATTCCTGTTATTTAAACAAATAACTTAAAACCAATCGTCGCGGCTTCTGAACTTGACGCAAGAAGCCAGCTACTATGAGAGTCTCGCATTTGCATAGGAATGGAAAGAGTCGGGCACTTAATTGAAAGTTTGATAAATAGAAGGACCTGCGGCAAACAGAGGAGCTTTGCATTTTCATCTACCGAACTTTCATTATGAGCACGTGGTAGATGTTACTTCTTGTTTAATTTAACATTTGTGTTTTGTTCGCTGTTGTGACTTATCCTGAGAAATTTGTAGCTAGAGGTTTTGTGGTGTTTTATTACTATGGCCCACTTGAGGGAGGAGAGTGATAGCATTGTAAACTTTACAAGCCTTTCAATTCAATTCTTTTATTTAAGTGACTAAGACTCATTATGGCCTCGAAAAGTGTTCACACCCGGTTTAACCAAACATATTGCTTTAGCAATATTACTCCTTACAATGAGCGGTTTTCTGTCAGCTGAGAATTTTAGTCAATTTTTATGTTGATAGATGGCGTTATTCAACTAGGTCGGCTTTTTTTAATTTTTCCTAGCAGCTGAGTATACCACTGAGTATATAACACTCGATACTGGCAAAAATTACTCCCTGAAGAGGAGTAGTTTGCCATAACCATGCCAAAATTGAAAAAATCCTTTGCTTTTATCTGAAAAAGTTACGTACTTAGTTGAACAACGACATCTAGCCGTCTTTTAGGTACTACTTTTTTTTTCTTAATACTGCCTTTTGAAAACCGCTCATTAATGTCTAAAAGTCATGCAAACTTTTTAGTCAAACTAGGCGTAAACCTTTTTGGTTAAGCTAGGTTTATGAATAAGATAATGGGATAAATCTTCCAAAATATTTGATAAATCAATTACCTTTGTTACTTAAACAAAAAAAATATTTTTCAATCTAGCCATTTCCTACCCTCTGTAATAACTTGACGGCTGAATATACGACTGTATGTAGCGGTTACCCCTACCCGGGATTATGACTTTAAATGCAAATTGAATGAAAGCCTTGCAGACGCAACTTCGAGGGAAAGCGGCCAAAATCCTGCTAAACCGAACTTAGCGGAACAAAGAGTAGGCGCCGCTACACCACTGCTAGCTATAAAGGAAATATAAACCTTTGATTAGTAGCTAGCAAGCTAATGGGTCAGTCGAATTGTAAAAGCGCAATAGTTGTGACAGCGATTAGTTTTGATTAAACATTATTTTAAAATCGAAGGGTGGTTTTGTTTTTTTTTCCTTTAGCTTAATTTTAATGAGATTAACTTGATGTTAATATTACAATATTAAATGAATTCTAAAAACATACAATAATGTGTTGGTCAAAAATTGTTGGTTTGTTTTTTGTTTTATACCTTCAATTTTAAAGAGATTAACTTGATGTTCCACTACAATCACTAATCTGATTAAATACTATATTATATAAACGTATGTAAAAGTAGCTAGCACGTCAATGGGTCAGTCGAATAGGGAATATGCATAAGTCACCGATTTTGATGAATTTGAGCTTGATCGCTGCGGACACTTATAAAAACATGTTGGAACAGGAAAAAAAATAAAAAAAAATGTATAATCCTAGTTTTATCACACGATGAAATCAGGGGAAAATAACGATATTTTTTTTTTCATTTTCGGATATAATACACTTTACAGTCAGATAGAATATCGAATAAGAAACAATATTTTGTATGACACATATGTACTTAAACGCAAAATTTAGGGAGATAATTGAAGATTATTGGCTAACTCCATATTAAACGCGCCGAAACACACCTGAAACGTGATGTGTGACGTCACCATTTTGTATGGAGCGTTTTCGGCGGGTGCTGCTGCGCGCTAACTTCAAGTAACTATATCACGAGAAAAAAACGCAAGAGAAAAGTTTTAATATTACAGTTAACTTTCTCACGCATTATACTTTTGATTAAGATTAAAAAAAAAATTGATGCATATTCCCTATTGTAAAAGCGAAATAGTTGTGACAGCGATTTTATTACTAAGGAAATTGAAGTTTGAAAACATGACTAGCGAATAGTTTTGATTAAACATTATTTAAAATCGAAGGCTTGAGGTCGGTTTTGTTTTGTTTTTTTTATTTAGCTTAATTTTAATGAGATTAACTTGATGTTATATTATAATATTAAATGAATTCTGAAAACGTAAAATAATGAGTATGGTCAAAGATTTTTGATTTGTTTTTTTGTTTTACCTTCAATGATCCACTAATCTGTGGTCCATTAATAGTGGTTGTACCACTAATCTGATTAAATAATACATATATTATATTAACGTAAAATATTGACAAAAATATTCAGCTGATATGTTTCACACAATATAGCTCTCAACTCGCTCGCTTTCAGTAGACATCAGCCATATTTCACACGTCGCTGAGCTAACCGGCTGAATAATTTAAACCAAGTTTTAATTATAACCGGATTCTTACCTCGAAACTATCGCGAGGTGTAATAACCAGTGTGGATTTACATTTAATCTAGCTTTCGCATAAATACAGCTTGCAAGTTGTGAGACTTGTACTTGTATAGTATATGTCGTAGGATAATCGTATAAACCGAATCTTTGCAGAAATCCTAGGTCGATTGTTAAAGGACCGGATAATTGGAATCTAAGATAGATTTTCACAATCGTCCGGGCAACTTTTAGGATCTTTGTAAAAATCTATAGTATGTTTCGGACATTTGAAAACTTGAATGCTGATTGGATAATCCAAGAATCGATTTAGTCTGATTGATCAGAACATGACTCTTCTTGTAGGAATATAGGCTGTTAGCCAATCAGAGCATCCGTCAGTCCATAAGTTGACTTCAGCCAATCAGCGCATGCAAAATGATGATCATTTGCGATTGTGTTGCACGTTATAAAAATTGAATGCTGTGTGTACATGTTATTAAAGTCATGCAAAGGCCAATGATTGCAAATGGATTGTTTCTGTATGTACTTTGTTGGTATACCTAATAAATAAAATAAAAAATAAGTATAAGTAAATAAATAAAATAAAATAATAATCTGAATTAACCAATATACGCGCTCTGTAATCCGTAAAAAGTGTGTTATTTCTAATGAAAAGTAAACTATTTACTTTCTTACCAGGTAAATCCTATACAATGTTGGGGCGACCAGACTCGACGACGACGCTGGGCGCGATCCCTTGCGCCATCTCGTGGCTGTTCCGGGGCATCGCGGAGCAGCGGCACAAGTGCGGAACCCGCTTCTCCGTCAGGGTGTCCGCTGTGGAGCTGTGCACCAACACCAACCAGATCAGGGACTTGTTGGCGCCTTATCAAAATGGTCAGTGAGGCACTCTATTATCACTGTTATAGTATTGGAAAATAGCTCCAATACTATTAGGTAGGCAATTTTATCTTGATGGCAGATGTTTAAACAAATGGTTGGGTGCATGTGCAAACAAAACAACTTTTTTTTCAACTTTTAATAAACTGACTAGTTCATTATCTAATAAATCTGACGGTATTCACAAAACAGTTCTGAGTTTCTTTATTTCTTTAAACATAAGACGAAAACTTTATTTACCTACCTATAAGTAACTATGATTTCTTAATGTGGCTACCCCACCAATTAGTTTGCCCTCAGTGGTTTTTTTTAATAAGTTATTAATAGAAAAAGATTTTAATAATGTTTTACGTGGAGTTTTTAGGGCCCTTGGTCTAGTATTTTTTGAAGGTATCACTGCATGCCCTCGTAGTCATTCGTAGAAGTAGATAGCAAATGTTTTAAAAACGGCCACTTTTAGCAGTTTTGCTATCTGCTTCTAGCAGTGACTACGAAGGAATTCCCTTAAAATTCCACGTAAAACATTACTATACACAAATTTAGTATTATAATTAGGTATAATATTAAATAAAATTAACCGCGGCGCCATTTTCGCTCACCTTAAACTCATTATTTAAAAATAAAATATGTCTTTCTTTCCACCAGACTCAGAACAGTCCCCTGGGGTATACCTCCGCGATGATCCACTGTTTGGAACGCACTTGCAAAATCAAGCAGAGCTGCGCGTGCACAGCCCCGAGAAAGCGGCATTCTATTTAGACGCTGCGTTGGCGACTCGAGGGGCGCGGGAGGAGGGGAAGGACAGCCACCTGCTGTACACGCTGCATGTCTACCAGTATAGTGTTGGAGGGAAAGGAGCCGGTAAGTAAATAATTAGCTACACAGTTCTAGGTAATCTTGAAATCGAGTGAACGCGTATTTTGGATATGCGTAGCGGTGAGGTACGCGGGCGGCGGGAGAGGGGAACTCGCTATTGGTCGCTCACAAGTGCACATGCGCGAACTTATTCCCACTCCGTCGAAAATCTGTTAAGATGTTTGCCTCGTACTGTAGTAGTAGACCGGCAATTAGAGTCAAAACAGCAGTTTGAAGAATTTAACAAAATGTTATGCCGACACGATCGAAAATCGACCCCATCTGAAGTATCACCCTTCTACCTTCCGACATTGAAATCTTAAATCTTTTACTAGTTGATATTTCTTTTACCTTTTCTTAGTTATTTTAATTGCAATAAATGCTCAGTGAAAAGTTTACCAAGGAACTAAATAAAAGAAAATAAATAATTGCACTACGATACGAACCATTAATGTTGCCGAAATTTTATCAACTACATGATACTTGAACATAGTTTCAAATTGTGATAGCGGTTTTATACACTTTCGATTAGTTCAATAGAAAAATAAAGATTACAGATTGATAAAATAGTTAAAGTCTGCTGGCCTCCTATAATATAAATATATGAGATATATCTTAAAGCTAAATATGCCAGCATCAATAAACCGATTAACTGGTTTCTATTTTTTCCACAGTTGCCGGAGGGCGTAGCCGCTTACACCTTATAGACCTGGGAAACTCCGAACGAGGAAAAACTAACGGTGGGATTCCATTATCCGGCTTAGGAAACATTCTACTGGCTATATTTAACGGCCAAAGGCACTTACCGTACCGGGATCACAACCTCACACATGTCCTGAAAGAATGTCTTGGATCACTTACGTGCCACACGGCAATGATAGTACATGTGTCGCCAAATGTACAGAACTATTCTGATACTTTAACTACACTACAATTAGCATCAAGGATACACAGATTAAGACGGAGAAAAGTGAAATATTCGTCAAATAATAATGCAGGTTCAGGGGGAAGTTCTGGAGAAGACGCATCTAAACCAAGCAGCAGTGAACCAGATCCGTCTAGTAGTGACTTATCTGCGGATACTGTTATCTACGTTGGACCATTAGATGATGCTACAGATGGAGAACACCCACCAGTTTACATACCACACATAAACTCAGGTGACAACAGATGTGTATTAAGTAAAGCATTAAGAGGATCTGCAGCTGAACAAAGGCACAAATCATCTTTATCAAAAGTTGTCGAAGAAAAAAGTCCGGTACATAAGCCACATGCTTCTCCAAAGGCATCACCCTTGAAAACCGCAGTGCCGGCTTCAAATACACCGAAAGCTTCTCCAGTACATTCTATTACTTCAAAATCAACACCGATAAAAAAAGTTTGTCAAAAACAATACTCTGAAGACGGTAAAGGCACTAGCGATGAACAATGGATTGACGGACCGAGGATATCAAAATCTAAATTAGTTGAAGCACGACACATAGTTAAGGAACCGCAATGCAAAAAACGCGAGACTTGGATTGATGGTCCGATGCAAGAAACAAAACACCCATTTGACCCCTCTTTAGTACAGGCTAATGCCGTACCTCTTCAAATTGGTATTTTGGGTGCACAAGGTAGTGAAAGTATTGGCTATGGTTATATGGATAGCCATAAGAAAAATATGATCCGAAAATGGGTCGAAAACCAAACATCACAAATACACAGATCGAGACACAATTCGCCAAGTCATAAAGCAGCAGCTTCTCATAAAGAACCTGTTTTACGAATGACAGAGGAAGAAATGGCAGCGTTAAGAATTGAACCTATGATGCGAGATGCAATGAGACGAATACATGTTGAAGAATCTACTATAAGGACTGGACTTAAAGCTGGTTCCAAAGGAATGTCTATTGAAGAAGAAAATATCGGGCCACCTGCACATGAGCAAAATTCATCTAAAAGAGTAAGTGTTTTAAAGACTGCTATTAAAACTGAGCCTGAGGAAGATGACGATAGTGAAGAATCAGCTGAGATTCCACCAGCATTGCCAATAATGCAACCCAGTAGCTTAAATAGTAGAGAAGTGTCAATGGAGAGCTTAGATAGTAAATATAAAGAAAGGTTAAGAATGAATGATGACTTAGTATCAAATCATAGCAGAGACATAGACCCACATGGAATGAGTAAAGGTCCAGTAGACGATGATGATGAAATTTTAGAAATAATTGAAATAGAAGAACCATTAGAACCTGTTCCTATGCAGGATTCTTGTCTTCAAGTCACAGAAGAGGACATAGCATTTTGTATGGGCTTTTCAGAGAATCCTTTACCGGAGGTAGACCAAGAAGATGATGACCACCCTCTTAGAATTCTAAGCCAAGAAAATTTGACTGTAGCGTCAACCTTTACAGATACATTGTCTTTATATAGTGAAGTTGAAAGACAAATCAGAAATGAAGCATATCTTAGACAGACAATGGGTTTTTATGTCGAAAATTTTAGTTGCGAACAAATTGGTGATATGAATCCTCATCAAAGTTTACAATCATCTAGATCACGAATTGATGAAATTATAGATTTAGCGGAATTATATGGCTCTCGGCGAATGTTAGATAATAATGACTTGCCTTTGTCAAGAACGATTGTGCCACAATTTCAGTCATTGTCCTTATCTAATGTTCGCGATACCGAAGAATACCATGGAGATGGCTCCGTTTACAGCGAGCCCGCCTACAGGCCTAGTGACAAAATATGTGATAGTTGTAGAAGGTCTATGTCTAGGCCAGGGAGTGCAGTAGGAGATTGTACATATCAAGATTTAGAAGTAACTCATAACGACTGCTATGGTCCTTTTGAAAGGTATAGAGGAAACGACATCACAGATGCTCGAATAGCATCATTAAGACATCCCGATGGCGCATCTGACCCAAATTTACGGGAAGAAAGGAGAATGCCTGGTAGTGGAGCACCATCTGCCACTACATTTCGAGAACTTAAATCTAATTTACACCTCGAAGTCAAACCGCCTGTAGTAACCACTGAACCGCGGATAGAAAAAAGTGAAAAAAGTGATAGGGGTATAGCGCGAGTCGTAGCAAGTTCCAAGCCGGATGGCTATGATAGCGGCCATGAGTCTACTCCTCGAACAGGGAAACACAGTCCAGCGGCAACGTCCCGTCGCGCCGAATCAGGGTATGATTCCGTTCCCAGAGATTCCGATGCCTCGTCTTTGGATTCATATCCAACAAGAAGGGCAGCAGTAGCAAGAGCTCACGCAAAGAAACACACGACCGCAAAATACAAACAACACAGCGACCGATCTTTCTGCTCCTGGCTAAGAAACCCTTTCACGTGTAAATACGCGGATACAGACCCAGAAATCAGCGACTTTTAACACGACATGTTATATCAGACAGACATTTTTACTCTATGTAAAATTTTAAGTAATGTTTACGTATCATTAAGCTACGTTACCGAATTTAATCTGGAGACTGTTTTTGTACTCTAGATATACTCGTATTTATAGCTTTGGCACTTATCCAATGAGGTTACCACTGTATTTTTCTAAACCTAAAGAAAGGCTTTATAGTTTCTGTGCTCTAATATTTTAGTGTAACTTAGTCATATTAGATAAAAGTAACAGTTATGTAAATACCGAAGTGTATGCAACGAACCTCAAAGCAATTGTGTTATTCTGTAACTCTTGCTCATTTTGTACTTTTATACTATCAGGAAAGAAGAACTCTTTTCTTTAATTTTGTAAGAGTGTACCATCAGCTAATATGTTGTTATAGCTTTTTAAGAGAAGCCCCAAAATCAAGATGAAGAGTCTTCCTCCGTCTTCCTGCTCTGTCTGCGCCATATCGATGAGAATTAATGGCTATATTTTCTATGGAATGTCTAAATTTTACTAACCTCATTGACCGGAGTTATTCTAATGTCGTCACAATTTTTATAGGAAAAAATGTAGTATAATTTGTATAAGAAATGTTTCTGTTCAGAGTACCAACTTCGATTCCAAAAAAGATTGTGATGATAGTATAGTACCTATATTGTAATTTATTATTCACTAAAACTCGTTTTTAGTACTAAGACTGTTGTCTCATTGGCCATGTGTTACATAGCTTTAATATTTTGATATTGTGACTATAAACGTTCACTATTTCGATAGGCCTGTCCGTTTGTACATACAACTAACACTCGATTGCAATCATTATGGCTTTATGAAATGTTGGTGACTCGGTTAATGCTTTATATTGTCAATGTTCTGTTATTATTACGATTAATATTAAAAATATATATATCCAAAATTTTACTATGCGTTTGTATTAGTTCACAATAAATTGTTCAATTTCAATTGACTTTGTTTCATTCTCCATGTATTTTTATTTTATTTTATTTACTTTTTCCTATTTTTGAGAAGCAAATTAACTAGATTTGTAGAACTAACAGTGAAACTTAGAGTTGCCATTATATTTTATTATTTACAACACAAGTTCTCAGCTCGTTTAAAACAATGCAAAAGTTAAAATTTCCATAAGAAATTAAAGATGGAATTTCTGCAGCGAGAAAACCTGTACATAACTAAATCGTTTATAGCAAAAACCATGAATAAATAAAGAGTCTCGGAACTTTCCATCGCCTTTGGGGTTGAATCTCGGAATCTTTTGGGATATAAACTTTTTTCCCTTCATGTAAAGTGGGAACTTCGGGCCGTTAAGAGGGGGGTGCCTATTATCTTTCATTTCTCTAGTAATTTAACATTCTCCGTACGCCCCACGAAAATCAAGCTATCAAATACGACGTTTACCCTCTTCTGGTGGGGTGACAACTTTTTTCGCGAAAATCTCCCAATAATTTGTTAAAGTGGCAGCTGCTTAGCCCATAACGCTTATCGAGTGCTAAAAAAGATTCCTTTTTTTATGTTTTTACATCGTTAGGAAGTTGAAGGGGAAACCGATGGGGTTTCAGGTGCTATTGGATTAGTGGAATTTATGACTGTTCCCTGATAACGTATCGGGAGATTAATGGGGAATAATTTAAAGTTTCGCATTTAAGAAATTTCGAATGAGTTTCTTCCGGTAAGGTACTTTTATTTTCACCGGAATCTATTGCTGCTTTTCCAATTTTCGCGGAATAAGTTTTTGTTGCACGTGTTAAAGAAATAAATAAATCACTTTCGATACAAAAATAACGTAGATACACTATTTAATTTCGTAAAAATAGACTTATGTTTATTCTATGTAGGTATGTACTACAAACTAAAATTTTCATTCATTTAACTTTATCATATTTCTTTGAATAACATAATAATGCGAATGTTTCCTGTAAAGAAGATTATATACCATACTTAATCAACTTACTTTGTCTACGTTCAAAGTGTATTTATTTTTTAATTAACTTATGCTATATCTACACTTTCATTCGCCGTACAGTTCGTAGTTTCCTCATACACAAGTTAACTTAACAAACTTAATAAATAACGTTACGTTCCCCAAATGAGCAAAGAAGACGTTTAATAATGCCGACACTGTCACACAACACGCCGCAATAAGTACAAAATGCGGATAAAAATAATACAGGACAGGGAGTCGAACCCGGACGTGATGGGAAGACGAAATGCCGGATCGAACTGATACCTCCAATATATGAAGGAAAATATCCCTTATAACTATTAGAGTAAGGTCGTTAATTAAGATGCTGCATCCGCTTTGTCTTTACGATGTTATGTATGAGCCTGATACGTGATACGCACAGAAAACTGTGGAAATAATAACGGTGGACGAAACGAAAATCCATTTGTTTTGACATTGTTGCATTGCATTTAGTTGAGTCACGTTTGGTTACGTCTGGAAGAGGCTTATCCTTTAGGCCGAAAAACTTGGACCGTTTTGCTATAAAAATTCGAATAATTTATGAGGGATTGATACTTAGATCTAAAGATGTAGGATATCTAAAGCAACCGATATCGCTCGAAGGATTGCTTAGCTGAAGTGGCAGTGGGCGGGACACATAGCAAGAAGAACCGATGGC
Source organism: Agriphila tristella (assembly GCA_928269145.1). Taxonomy (NCBI): domain Eukaryota; kingdom Metazoa; phylum Arthropoda; class Insecta; order Lepidoptera; family Crambidae; genus Agriphila; species Agriphila tristella. The sequence goes on from OV743439.1 coordinate 25,810,394, forward strand.
CGTTGGGGCGGAAAGGTTCTTGAATGGCGACCGCGCACCGGACGACGAAGCTCCGTGGGTAGTGCGCCTGATATGATGGTGATCATAATTATTTTCTATTTTCATGAAATAGGTAAGTAAAATCTTACTTTTGCCAATCAAAGTTAGCAAATAGAACCCACTACTCAAATAACTCGTCATTAAAAACACTTTTCCATTATTCCGTGTTAAAACTGATATCACAAAACACAACTCAATTTAAATTATTGAGTTGAAAAAAGGCATATAATTTCACAAAGTTTGCCAGCTGTTGAACTACCTATTCAATACGAACAGAAATTCGTCCCATTTTTTCTTAACTTCATTTTACTAATGCCTTTGTCGATCGTATCCACGTTTTTATCGAGTTTTATTCGAACTCTATCCGCTCTCTGTTATTTGAGAATTCTAGTTTTATGCCGACCCTACTACTGAAGTGATAACCAAATAAGTTTGTGAACAAATGCAAATTGTTATGATTAATTTGTTTAAAGCTTTGCTAATTGTTGTTTGCCACACAACATAAGAAACATACATTTTATGAGTTAATCATGAATTTAAATAATTAGGGGTAATTAGTCACGTAAAAGCAACCATTGTTTTACGAGGGTTTTACGGCGTTTTCAGGTTTTTACAGAGGTTATGTAGAGTTTTGTTTTTAAAACACCACAGGGCAACATTACGGCGAGCGGCACGTGAGCGGAATGAGCTGGTCGCAGTTTGGTTGGTCTGTGGTGAGGCAGTGACGCTGCAAAGCTATTTTGAACAACCCCTCTGGACAACTGGCAAAGTTTCTATTCGAAACGCTAATGAACGCTTAAAAGTCTAAAATTACACAATAAACAACGAAATCACATGTCGCAAGTTTCTGTCAACAAACATTGATATAACTTACGTAACGACATACACCGTCATTTTGTAGTCGTTTTAATTAACTTTAGGGTGTGTTGTACTGTACCAATGAAACTAAACATTTTTGCCCAAGAAACATGGGTCGAAAAACGACAAAAAAATGTGGGTCTCCCATACCAACTAGACAGCTAAAACATTCCCTTAAGTTAATTAAAACGACTACAAAATGACGGTAAGTTAATAATGTGTGCTTATTTATAACATTTCAGTTAGCCTTAGAATTTTAATAGATGGATTACCACTGGGGTTGGACGCAGAAACACTATTGGACGTTTGATTGATAAAGTCATACTAGTTAGTCCCTCATAAAGCAATAAACCAAACGAGCTGTTAAACTTGTACTTACTGAGACAACTTTACAAAAGCAAACATATTAATTTTGTGTTTTTATCAAATGTCAAAATCCTTCTCATCTAAAAACCTTTCTCCATATCGTTCTATATAGAATGAAGAACACATAACCCCATATCATGCCAAACTCGAAAATTATAATTAAACCAACACCCATGGAATTAAATGCCTGTGACAAAGAGCGCAGCTTTAACAACACCTTAAAAAAATACAGTCGCTATCATAATCGAAAACTTTAGTATAATATTTAAGTATGTATAAGAATAGATGGATCCAGAATAGAGCAAAGTTATCGGCTCATATTTTCGCGTCAAGCCGATGTCACCTCGGTGGCAAAATCGAATTTGCCACTTTGAACCGAGCGGAATCAATCTGCATTATCCAGAATGGGTGTGGTGTAAGTAACAGAAAACAGAAATCTTTCAATTTTTTTATTTGCTATCTTAAAGTTAGATTTGCAGGCGTCATTTACGATACGATTTAAGTAGCAGGCAAGTGACAAGTCGTTTTTTTTTCGAAAATTTCACTTTTCCAGAATGTGTAGTTCAAAAATGGGTAGGAATCCGAAAAAGTGTATGAAACAAAAGTTGTTGAAAATTTTATTTGCTTTTATTACGTAGAAAATATTTTTTCTCTACGACACACCGTTTTAAAGATATTAGCGAAAAACCTAAAAGTGGGACCTTTAACCCCCCTCTCCCCTCCGGCTCACCTCTTAAAGGCGGGGACTTTTAGTATGTTTACTCTCTAAGTACCTTGAACAAATTCCTGGAGAAATTTCTTAGGTCCCTGCTCACACACTCTACAACTCGTTTATTAAGTGGACTAAACTGGATAATTACTAAATGCTGAACCGCGATTCACTTATTACCCTAATGAAACACTTCTACAGAAACATGCATAGTTACAGGAATATCACTACGTCCTACCATAATGGTCTTACCTTAAAGTCACGCTACACCATACAACCCACTATAAGTTGATGACTTACACCAATGAGGCACCGAAGTGACAAAACTCTTCGAAGCCCGAAGATTTCTCAGGATTTGAGAGCGGTTGGTGCGCGCCACTTTTAAAGTTTGCACTCACGATGTTTACCTTACATACCCCTGTTGAGTTCGGATTTCAGTTCGGAATTTGCCATTTAATGTACCTACAAAAAGGACAATTTTACGTCCACATTCTATTAGCAATAGCAAGTTGTGTGATGTTGGGCTGTACTGTAAGTAACGTTATAAGTATAATAGATATGATTATAAAACGCTACAGTTTGCTTACGCCTACTAAGTCAACCTAGCAACCAATCTCAAAAACGACACAATACTAACACAACATAACATGGCGTTCTTTCAGTCGACCGACGATCATGTTCGATCTGACTCACTAAGCCGCCACAATCGCTTCCTCGGATATTCCACATCGAGATGCGTCGATCGCCTGTCGACAATTTATTCGGATCAAAGGCTCAGGCGGAATTAGCGGGCCGCGTGTTGAGCTCACCTGTGATTTCACAGGGCGAGATATAATCGAGATTCTTGCGGCGAAAGTTACGCTAGCGAAATTCTTTAGTTAGTCACAGCGCTACTCGTGTAACTTGTAAAAATTTGCACACTTACTTATGTGCAATCTTGTTTTAATTCATTAACGAATGTAAAAATCACATTAGCTTACAATGTAACTATTCAAATAATAAGTTACAGTTTGTTCATTCGTTACAAGTAGAAGCAGTTAATATTATTAAGTAGGTACTTTTAGGACAGTAGTCACTGGTCAGTGCTAATCAGCGTTTTGGTTCCTTCATCTAAACTTGCCAAGGATAATTAACCTTTCACAATTTTTTCTTTTGACTTTTGGACTTAACAGCTTAGTTAGGGCACTTTCACACAACCTGCACTGTTAGTAACAATCCATACGGACCAGTTTCATTGTACACAGACTGGATTTTCCAGATGGAAGTGGACGTTTTCGGGCCATTACATGCGGCGGGCATCGATCGCGCCTGAGTTATGCCGCCGCCGGCGTAAATAACTGCGGACAATGGACTTATTACCAACTTGTTAGCGGACGCTATTAAACCTGTTACTGGCCGGCAATCGTGTGGTGCATCTCTATTATGCACGTAGATACTAGGGCGGTTGCATACATATTAATGGTGTATTATTGTTGTAACTTTGTATCGACCCTGAATCTATTGGATAAAGACAACTCCGAAGGTCCTGTGTGTTAGGGAAGCAGTAGGGGGGTAAAGTCAACTGTACTCCCGAGAATAATAGCACGAAATCAAACGAAATTACTCACAAACTTAACCTCTGTTCCAAAATCTATTACTGGAAAAATATTGAAAGTTTAATTTTAAATATTAATGCCACAGAAATAGGTATCGAATACGGTTGACTTCGGCATTTCGGCGACGATAATTTCAGACTCGCCGTGCATTTTTTTCACAATTATTCTAATGATTTTTTCAAACAAGGAAAAACAATCATTCTAGAGTACTTTCGTTTTTGTGTTGTACTCAATTTTATTAACGTTATTTTTTAGAAAACAATTGAAACGTGTCTTGGATTATGATTTATTCTATCGAGAAAACTTTTAGCTAGGTATCATGTCATTTCATTTCATTTCATTTCATTTCATTTCATTTCATTTCATTTCATTTCATTTCATTTCATTTCATTTCATTTCATTTTATTTTATTTTATTTTATTTTTATTTGTCTTGTAATCTAAACCGAGTAATATTTTATATCTTAGTTTAAAAATGTGTATTTGACGTTGTAGGGCCCCCTTTACATTTTGAGGTCAAGAAAAAGTATTTAGTTTAAGAAGAATATTTTAATGTGTATACGAAAAGCCTTTAAAAATGTCATCATATCTACCCCCAAAAGCAGCAATGATCATAACCGCATCTCACGTAAATCGGTACAACCTTTACGACTCAAATTTTACGGTCGTTTCCCCGAGTTCGTTATTTCGGCGGGACTCATCATCCTCTTTTATGACGCCAACCCTATTGTCTCCAATAAAAATTTTAGAAGATCGTCCATAAAATTTACGGAGGCAGTTTGGTAGGCTCTCATACATTAACTTGGTAGATAAAGTAGTAAATCTGGCGGATCGCGTTCGCAGGATGTGTTTGTTAAAATTTATGAGCGGTTAATGACGCGTTTTGGAGGCTGTATGAGATTACAGCGATGCTCAAATTATGAGCTCTCTAAAAGCGAAAGTGTATTTCATAAGATGGAAGCGCTTATCTGTGAGCGATAAAGTGACGGAGTTTATTGGTGCGTGAAAAATATGGGTTTTATTATTATTTACCATTTTATTATAGTGTAATGAAATATTTTTTATAGTTGTTAAATATTGGATCTATGTAATAATTTTTTGGACAAATCATCATCGGCAGATATGCATCATTTGTACGAGCACCTATAAGTTATAAGCATACCCCGTTATCGGCGGTGCACGAATGATCGAAGCCAAAGACAAAGTACAACAGAAGGTCTATTTTTGATTAATTTGATAATTCTGCCTAATCCCACTCAACCTCTGAGAGAATATATCTGTAATACATTTGTTTTTTAGTTTACCTGTACTTCAGGATAATCTTTTATCCACAACTCCATAAATTCGTGACGAGATTTTTTTTTCGGAGGCATATTGTTGGTTAAGATAAAAATTATATGCATTTAGACAACAATCGATCACTAAATGACCCGTAGAGGGGAGAGGCCGCGGCGCGTGTGACAACATTAGGTAGATAGAGTACACGACGACACGACAGTACGCGCGCGAGTGGCGTTCGGCCGGCTTCTGTACGCCTTTGTCGGCATCCGTCAAAGCGGACACCGCGCGGGCCGCGCTGCGGGCTTATATGCGCCATTTGTCGGCATCCGTCAAAACCGACACTGCGCGGTGACCGCGTGCGCGTGAGTGCGGTCCGCGCTGTTAAGGCAAAATGAGCTCTATACTTAATTAATTTTTTAATTAATTAATTAAAAACACAATTCCAATCAAATATCGTCCTTCGCTTCCTGCACTTAGATTTTAGGAAGAATTAAATTTATTTATCTATAGGTATTGTTTAAAAATATAGTTCACATTCGCCATTATTGAACACGAGAACAAAATTTTCGCACCTTCAATAGGTTTTTGAGTAGAAAAACGTAGGCAAAAAGGTGGCCCTAAAGGTCTTTCGCTTCTGATTTTTTAGTCTGTGAATCATTCGTGCACCGCCGATAACGGGGTATGGTTATAAGTTGGCCTTAATGTTTTTAAGTACCTATGTTAATCTTTCAATGTTAATTAAGTTTTAAGTTTGTATATTTTTCAAATAAAAGCGCCTATATCACTTATTAATGTGGCTAAACTATTCTGAATAATAGTCAATTTCTCATAATCTGAAGTTTAAAATTAAATCTGAAATAAAATAAAAAAACCGGCCAAGTGAGAGTCGAACTCGTGCACGAAGGGGTCCGTACCAAAAAAAAGCAAAAAAAAAAAAAAAAAGGTTGTTGCATGGTATATAGCCCCCCTTAAATATTTAATTTATTCTGTTTTTAGTATTTGTTATTATAGCGGCAACAAACATCATCTGCGAAAATTTCAACTATCAAGGTTCATGGGATACAGCCTGGTGACAGACAGACAGACAGACAGCGGAGTCTTAGTAATAGGGTCCCGTTTCTACCCTTTGGGTACGGAACCCTAATAAAATAAGGATAGACAATACATTAAAAAAATACTCATTTATCTGAACTCGTAACCATTAGTATCATAGATCGGTAAAGTTGTAAGCAGATGCATTTTTACAAAAGCTTAGAACACAGACGGTTAGCTTACATAGCATTCCGTTTATGTATCAAATCCGCGCTTACGGTGTTGTAGTGCGGCATACGCGATATAATACGGAGCGAGGCGATAAAATTTATTGTCACCCATGTGGCATCTGGTGCCTCCCTTCTGTGAAGTGGTGCAAGGGCGCGGCTGAAGCGATATATCGTCATCGATATTTTGTTCGAAGTTGAACGTCTTAAATATCTAAGCTGTAACATTTTAATATCATATAGATATTAGTTAATTTGTGCTTTTTATCGATAATCGCTTGTGAAATCTAATGGCAAACCTAAACTAATGAGGTGGCGATTAAATTTTACAAGCGATTATCGATAAAAAGCGCTAGTCCTACTAATATTATAAATGTGAAAGTTTGTGGGTTTGGATGTTTAGATGTTTGGATGTTTGTTCCTCAATCACGCAAAAAATACTTAACGGATTTGGTTGAAATTTGGCACATAGATAGTAGATAGCCTAGATTAAAGTATCGATAGACATATCGTCCGCCGACCGTTGCCAAGTCAACATCGTTTTCAAATCACTCTCAATAAAATTGCTAAAACGTCTTTAAAAAGTAGCTTTCAAAAGTTAATATTTATATCTACGTGTAGCTAAGTGTCTGCCCAGTGCGTATTAATTGTTATATTTATTTGGCGACTTGCCTTTTTTTTGCTGCTACGATGAACTGCTTGGGATGTAAAAAACATGTGAACCCTCCCGATCTACTAAGATGTGTTGCTTGCAAAGCTTGCTTTCATTATCTTTGCCTCAACTTCACAGCTGCGTACTATAAAGCAAATAGCAAAGAATTTAGTCGCTCGTGGCGCTGCGATGCGTGCAATAACGTTACTCGTCGTACAAGGACTGATGATACGCCCTTGGGGTCCCCGTTCCCGAACACTTCCTCACTATCACGCGGATCGCATAATGATCCTGATCAATTAAATGAAGCAACTATCACTATGAAGCAGTTTAGCGAATTAATTGATAAGAAACTCGATAGTATCAGATTAACGCTTTCATTAGAAATGCAGGAAAAAATTAAATCGGAAGTTAATTCAATTACTCAAACTTTAAAACAGGAGTTTACACAAACGACGGACTTCCTAAGCGGTGAACAGTCTGATATCAAGAAGGACCTTTCCATCGCTAATGGGAAATTAGCAAAGCTAGAAACGGAAAATGCTAAGCTCCAGTCTGATCTCGCTAAGCTGGAAGTTCGTATAGCTCAAACGGAAAAGACCTCCAGATGCTTTAACCTGGAGGTTCAATGCATTCCAGAGCGCCGTAACGAAAATGTGGCCGCTTTATTCAAGAAACTTTGTGAGCACATTAAGTTGCCAATTGCCGACTCTGAAATTCGCTCTTGTCGTCGAGTGGCAAAGATGAACCCTTCTTCTGATAGACCGCGCAACATATTAATCACTCTTCCCTCAGAACGTCATCGTGATACAATTATATCTGGAGTCAGAAGGTATAACAAAGCTCACCCAAAAGACCGCCTTAACTCGAGTCATATTGGCGTGACTGGGGAGAAAAGTTTGATATTCGTAGGTGAACACCTCTCGAAAGAGTGCAAGGAACTGCATGCGGCTGCCCGAAAATATGCGAAGGACAAGGGACTCAAGTATGTATGGGTTAAATACGGCCGTGTGTACGTTAGAAAGGATGACACCTCGCCAGCAGTACACGTCAAGGATATACAAAGCTTGAATAAAGTAAACACTTAAATACTTAATTATATTATTAAATTTATATCAATCTTATTATTTTTATACTTAATTTTATCATGTTATTCAAACCATAATTTATAATTATCATCAATGAAAATATTTTATCAAAATGTCAATCGTATTAGGAGTAAGTTAAATCAACTATATATAAACATTTTAAATGAGAACTATAAATAAATAAATAAATAAATAAAAGTTTATTTAAATCATGACATGTATACAAAAACATATTTGCGTTAACAACCGTTGTAGTCATAAGACTGTGTTACAGTTATTAGCGCCCACCTCAAATTAGACAGGCATTACAGACATGATTTGAACTTAGGGCTAAAATAATAATATAAAACAGAAAAAACAGAAATTATAGAATATGTATGTGTGTGTGTGTGTGTGTGTGTGTGTGTGTGTGTGTGTGTGTGTGTGTGTGTGTGTGTGTATGTGTATGTGTGTGTGTGTGTATGTGTGTGTGTGTGTGTGTGTGTGTGTGTGTGTGTGTGTGAATAATTGTGCATGTATTTGCAAAAATATTTATTTAACCAAGGACTCAGCTGTATCATAGTCCAGGCCAAGAAGCCACTCGCATAACATGGTTTTACATTTGTATTTCGGAAGAGGATAAATATTAAGCTTTGTTGTGACATCACCACAACACCAACTCGAGGGCGCACAGTGGACTGAAAATCGTGTCTGAAAGACATAGGGACATCAATTTATAAATGTCGTTTTTTTTGTTGTATTCGGCTTTTGTTTACAATCACTATGCTCAATTATGCTGAAAAAGTTATCACAGTGTATTAACGGCTGACTTATAATTATTTTGAAAAATATTTGTATGGAGCTCGCATGAAAAATCCTATTATCTTTGAAACTGCAAGTCAAACCGTAATATCCTTATAGGAGGTTTTAGAACTATTTATTTGTAATTTTTCAACATACCACATATAACGGTTATAGCTGCAGGATTTTTATAAAAAAATTGTTAATACTACATATTTTTTAAATTCGTTAATATCATATATATCATCAAGTCAAAATAGTAAATACCAATAAGCTTTTATTATCTTCCTGGTCTGAATAAGTGATAACAATTAACCAACAGTAAGCCTCCATTCGCGCCTAGCCTTAGGTGTAGCATGCTACAACAAAAATCAACCTTATTATTTATTCTGGAGAGTGAATTAATTATTTGGATTAGGAGTTTCGGTAAATAACTTTCTATTGTTGAGCACTATTGTCACTCTTCTAATGAGAGAGCATAAGACTCTCATTACATAGGTATAGGTACATAGAAAGAGGTCTAATAAGAATATAAGAATCTAAAAACTATATGAAGTTCTTATAAAATGTTTTCTATCGAAATATCAAAGTTCTGTTAAAATTAAATACTTCATCTTTAGAAATATATTTTTATTTTATTTCACATGATTCTTAAATAAAATCAAAATACAATCAAACAATAAAAAGTAAATAAAAAAATAAAACAGTACATACGCCAATATTAAAACAAAAATCACAAAATACTTTAATTAACATTCAACATCGCTCTCGTCGGATTCTATTTCGGAATCAGGATCTAAATTAGACACATCCAAAAACTCGAACGGTCCTGACGACTTGATCAGTTCTAAGGTATCAACGAAAAAATCCTGACTTTTCTTAACGTCCAACTTCGGTCTTTGAGCAGAGATCAAGGGATCAGACGAAAGAATAAGCATATTGAGGATATCCTCATTGGAAGCTTGTCTGGTCCTTTTCCGCGAGTGATGTTCCCGGAACCTCCTAAAATCTTTGTTGCGGGCCTCTGAGGCTTCTTCTGAGAGGCTTCCAATCGGCAAAATATTGTTACTGGCGATTATGTCTGCACCATGTATCAGCAACTTATGAACGGTCGAAGACATGTGGTACCAGTCATATAACTCCACGTACCTTTTTGCTGTTTTGAATGCATATTCTTTAAATTTGATAACATCTATATGCTCCCCAGATGTTATTGCTTGTAGAATCACAGCGAATCGTCTAACGAGCTCTTCATCCAACCCAGTAATGGCTGCAGTTTTATCGGGGGATGCGAAGAATCTCCTTGCTGTATTCCCGTCATTCGTGGTCCCTGAGCCTTGTTTAACAATATCAATTAAAAGATTGAGCTCGTCTTTAAATTTATCTTGAATAACTTTCTTTCTAGTTTCTAACAATTCCTTGTGCTCATCTCCTCGTGCAGCCCACTTCTTGAAGTTAAGTATGTAGGCGATATGTAAGAGACATTCCATCGTATTTATACGGGCATGTAAAGATGACAATCCAAATTCATATGCACTACTGGAAACAGTCTTTGATGTTACAGCATCCAAACGGCGTAAATCATTTCTGTAGGCGTGGCTAAACACAGGTAACAGGATGCGTTAGACCTAGCTTCAGAGAGGATAGTGCAGATTTTTCCGTCGATCATCGTCATCTTCAGTTGATGATGCACCTTATTACTGTTGTACTCAGTGGGAATGAGAGCTTTGATTTCGTCATCCATTTGCCTCTTGTGACTTATTACTAATTCTTCGTTCTCCTTCTCAAATGTGAACTGCACCGGACGACAATATAAAACTGAACATGGCTTTGGATTTGTCCATAAACTGTCGTCTCCAGCAGTCAGCTGCAATGGCACCAAGGACGTCATAAATATACTGGAATCTTCTTGCTGCCCCTCCATTTTCTGTTTATATCGGCTTTGGTTGGAAGCACCATCGAATCCCCACTTAGAAATTAACTTCAAATCTTTATTTTGCACCTGTTCAGGAAGACTTTCAAGGATCCTCTTCACTGTGACATCAAGTAATGCTTGAAGTGTAATTCTTGCTGAAGAATCTGTTATAGTCACTGATTGCTTCGGAGGATAACATTGAAGTTTGGCTTTTTGCACTTTATAGTAAGACGGGTATATATCTTTTGCACCTTCTCGAATAGTTGTTTCGCGTAGGGTGATGTATTGCCACTTTGTCAGTTTTAATGAAAGAAGTAACCCGAGTGCTTTTTCTGCTGTAAATATTATTGTTTTAACTGGTTTAGTAAGCATTTCCTTAATTTTTGTAGCTGCTTCTGGATTTTTCAACATGTGTTTGATAACAGATGCGATATCCTCACGACCTTCTTCTTTTAAAAGTAATGCAGCTGAATACGCCAATTGATTTGAATCTTCGCCCTTATAATCGTCAGATCTTCTCTTCTTTTGTTTGCTTCCTAAATCTTCGAAGGCTTTTCTAGGTCTTTTTGTCATTGTGCCAGTAGATGATGTCGACGGACCTGGACAGATTAAATGTGCACTGGGTCCTTGGTCTTCTTCATTTGATTGTGGCATGCCAAAACTGATTGGTACGCAACTTGGCCAATCAATATTAGCCTGAAGCCAATTTTCATACTGCTTTCTGAATACATCGAGGATACGGTGAGATTTTTGCCACCTCTGTGAAGCAGCTCGCGTAAATCTTCTACGTGTAAAATCATAGTTTATTTGTGTTATTGCATGCTACTAGTAACTGAAAGTAGCTAATATCGCTTAGGCATACTAGAGAGGTAATAAATAACTAATTGGTTTCTAGTATTTTGATTTAAAGCATTAAAAAAATATTAACTAAATAAAAAAATAATACGTTATATTTGTCAATTTTTTTAAAAAATCCTGCAGCTGCAACCGTTATATGTGGTATGTTAAAAAATCACAAATAAATAGTTCTAAGACCTCCTATAAGGATATTACGGTTTGACTTGCAGTTGCAAAGATAATCGGATTTTTCATGCGAGCTCCATACAAATATTTTGCAAAATAATTATAAGTCAGCCGTTTATACACTGTAATAACTTTTTCAGCATAATTGAGCATAGTGATTGTAAACAAAAGCCGAATACAACAAAAAAAACGACATTTATAAATTCATGTCCCTAAGTCTTTGAGAGTCGATTTTCAGCCCACTGTGGGGCGCTAGCAGCGGCGATCGCAACTTTAGCGCCTCCTACAAAATTTTCATGGAACTATCGACGCCGGAAGGAGAAGAGACCTAATACATTACCTACAAGGCTCAATTGAAGAGGCTCGCCATCTTGTTTTGTATAACTTTACATTTTAAATAATTGTGAGAGATCTGGGCTCAATAAACCAGTTAAGAAATAAATACTCTTGGAATCATTTCTGCAGTCCTACACACAGAAACAGTGGTCCTTCGGCCTCTAAATAGGGGCCTGGATGCAACTCTCACACCACTTGTGCACGTGGACTTCGCGTTTTTGCTGCATCAGAAGGGTCTCCGAGCGTCCAGCATCAGCAGGATACCTACGTCTTTCGGCCTTAAAATCCCTTCGGACGGCGCCTACCTGTGGACGAGTGATTGAAATATACCACCTAGACACGTGAGTCCGTTCCATATTCCTGCCTTGTCATTAAATTCCCATTGAAATCAAAGTGGATTCTTAGTAAATCAGGTATAACCATATCTTTAGTCATCAGAGATCATATCTTCTATCAGTGTGTGTGTGTCGCAAAATTATAACCTCTTATACCTATTACATACAGTGTTCATAATTAATAAAATTTCATCAATTTGTTAATTTCAAACGTGAAAGTCCATAGTAAATATCATAATAAAAGCATTTGCTATCTTAAATTCAGTTAAAATACACTTAGGAATACATTTTTATAATCAAACATTCAAATCATCATAATAGTTTAAATTCATTTCATTTGTTTATCTTTCGAGCGGCCTACTGCGCCGGCCGCCCGCCGGCCGTATAGCAAACCGGTTTTTTGTCTACGCATTCCATTCGTAATCAGTGTCAACATTATATTGCATTCGTTCGATTTCGTTTACCGTGTGCATTTATTGTACAAAGTTAGTGATAAAATGGCGGAAGATAAGGAGAAACTTCCGAATCTAATTAAAAAAAGAAGCATAATGAAGGGAAAAGTGTCAAAATTTGGAAATTACCTAAAAAGTGTAAAATCAAGTGAGTTAGGTCAAGTTCAAATAGCTGAATTGGAGTGCCGTTTGAGTAAAATTGATTCTTTATATAGTGACTTTGATGCTTTGCAGACGGAAATTGAGATGTTGGGCAAAACGCCTGAGCCCCAGTTCGAAGATAGGGAGCAATTTGAGACTCAGTACTTCGAACTGGTGGCCCTGGCGCGTACATTGCTCAACTCCTCGAACAACCTGGTGCGGAGGGCATCCGTGGCTAGTCTCAGTGGTTCCGAAAGCGAAAAGGGCACTCAAGATTTTGTGAGGTTACCCAAGATAGACCTCCCGCATTTCCACGGCGATTACCAACTTTGGCTGGAATTCAGAGATACGTATTTATCCCTTATACACAACAATTCTAATATCACTAACATAAACAAATTTCATTACCTACGTGCTGCATTAAAAGGCAGTGCTGCCTTAATTATTCAAAGTTTAGATTTTTGTTCTGATAATTACAGTATTGCATGGCAGTTATTATCTGATAGATATGACAATCAACGCATGCTTGTGAATAATCACATCCAAGCATTGTTTTCTATAGAACAAATTCAAAAAGAATCAGCACAATCATTACGCAATTTAATCGATGTAATGAGTAAAAACTTGCGTTGTTTAGCATCCCTTGGTCAACCAACTGACCATTGGGACACTTTAATAATTTTTATTATTTCAAGGAAATTAGATTATTCTACGAGTCGACAGTGGGAAGAATTTAAGAATTCTTTAGCAGGTTGTCCCACTTTGCAGCAATTTGTTAAGTTTTTAAATAACAGGGCTGATTTGTTACAAACACTTAACCATAACAAACATACTTTAAACACACACAAGGACATACACAAACCTAAAACATTTACAGCTACAACAAATGACAGTTTTAAAACTATTGTTTGTCCTTTATGTAAACAAAACCACTACTTATATGGTTGTCAGACATTCCGTGACCTTGATGTGGATTCTCGAATCAAAAAGGTCAGCAAATTTTCAGTATGCAGAAATTGTTTACGTCCAGGACATTCAGAGAATCGATGCAAACTTTCACATTGCAAATATTGTTCTCATAGACACAATACACTATTACATAAAGAAACACATATCGAAACAGAAAATCCAGTCGCTTTGTCGACAGATATTACTCAGTCATCTAAAGGACCTCTTGTATTGCTATCCACAGCATTGGTGAAAGTGTCAGACCACCGTGGAGGACTTCACACTGCCCGCCTTCTTCTGGACAATGGAAGTACTTCACACTTTGTCACACTCGACCTCTGTGAGAAGCTGGGTCTGGTAAGGCGTAGTACGAGCTCCACTGTCAAAGGTATTAATAATCAATTTTCCTACAGTGCAGAGTCTTGCAACCTAACTATCGAGTCAAATGTTGGGGATTATAAAGCAACTATAAATTGTTACGTCTTACCTGAGATCACAAAATCATTACCTTCTTCAAATATTGACATTACAAACATACCGCTTCCACCAGGAATACAACTAGCAGACCCATCATTTCATAAACCTGCATCAATTGACTTATTGTTGGGTGCTGAGATATTTTGGGAAGTCTTAGGTACAAAATTTATTCATCTTGGGCAACAATTACCCAAGTTACACGAAAGCAAATTAGGGTGGCTTATTACGGGTTCGATTCCTAAATCAGCTACCTCGTCTAAAAATAAAAACATTCCTACTTGTTGTTTTAGTCAAAACTTAGAGGATCAACTCACTCGGTTTTGGGAACTTGATTCGATATCACCCAAGCATTGTTTATCGACTGAAGAACGTGCATGTGAACAACATTTTTTACAACATACGACTCGTAATGAGGACGGTCGATTTGTAGTATCCATACCGTTAAAAGAATCACCCAATACATTAGGCGAATCATACGTTCAAGCGAAATGCCGTCTTCTTTCGTTGGAGCGTAGATTTAGTCGAGATACAAACTTTAAGCAACAGTATTTAGAATTTATGCATGAATATATTTCACTCGGTCACATGACTAAAAATACAGATAAAGGCTGTAACCCTAGTTATTACATGCCACATCACGGAGTGGTTAATCAGTCAAGTACTACCACTAAAATGCGCGTAGTTTTTGACGCATCTGCAGTAACATCATCTGGAAAGTCCTTCAACGACATCCAGATGGTGGGACCAGTTGTTCAAAATGATTTACTTTCTATTTTAATACGATTCCGACAGCACCGTTATGTTGTTACAAGTGATGTCGAAAAGATGTATCGTGCCATATTAATTCAATCAGAACAACGTTCGTTACAACAAATTTTATTCCGTTTTGATTCAAAAGAACCTATTAGTGTGTATACTTTAAATAGACTGACATATGGAACCGCTAGTGCTCCGTATCTTGCAACTAAATGCCTTACTTCGTTAGCCGACCAAAGCACAAAACCTGAAGTCAAAATTGCAATTGAAAATGATTTTTATGTCGACGATTACCTCGGAGGTGGGGATACAGTCGAATTCGTCATTGATCTTTGTAAAAATGTCAAAGAAATTTTAAAATCGGTACACTTTAACTTACGAAAATGGCAGTCAAATGAAAAAGAAATTTTAAAGTCAATCACAGAAGGCGAATCATTAGAAAATCATGAAATTAAACTAAATTTAAATGATACATCACCTTGTAAAACATTAGGTCTGTTGTGGAATTCTCATTCAGATCATTTGTTATTCTCAATT
Organism: Agriphila tristella; assembly: GCA_928269145.1. Lineage (NCBI taxonomy): Eukaryota > Metazoa > Arthropoda > Insecta > Lepidoptera > Crambidae > Agriphila > Agriphila tristella. The sequence goes on from OV743439.1 coordinate 25,825,940, forward strand.
GATTTACAAATCACTTACAAAAAGATTACAAAACGAATAATTTTGTCATTAATTAGTCAAGTATTTGACCCCATGGGTCTTATCAGCCCATGCATATTAGAAGTCAAAATAATGATCCAAAAGCTTTGGATACAGAAATTATCATGGGATGATGAAGTTCCTTCTGATATAAAAAATGATTTTATTAATTTTTTAAAAGCATTACCGGCTCTTAATTCACTTCGCATTCCTAGGTGGGTGTCTTCTCATTCAGATTCAGTTTTAGAAATTCACACTTTCACTGACGCTTCAGAACGTGCCTATGGGGCATGTGTATATATTAAAAGTATTACAAAAGAGGGAAAGGTAAGCGTTCATTTGTTGGTTTCTAAAACAAAGGTTGCTCCTGTAAAACCGACAACAATCCCACGTCTTGAACTCAGCGCCGGGTTGTTGGGTGCAAGACTCTGCAATAAGGTACTTCAATCACTCAGGGTTGAGTTGACACGCTGCGTTTTTTGGACTGACTCAACAATCGTGTTGGGATGGCTATCCACCGCAAATAATCAGTTAAGACACTTTGTTCGAAACCGAGTCAATGAAATACAGGATATTACTGCCGGTGGCAAGTGGAGTTACATACCAACCAAGGAGAACCCTGCGGACCTAGCTTCTCGGGGGGTCAAGGCTGATTGCATCAGCTCGTCCGCCCTATGGTGGTCAGGTCCTCAACTTTTACATGAAAAAGATTTAATTTTTCCAAAAATACCTAATTCGAAAACAGAATCTCTTCCAGAAACTTTATTGCATACAACCACACAGGACACTTATTCACAAAACAATAATACAAATAATAAAATTTTACAAATAATACATAATACATCAAATTTCACTAGATTAATCAGAAAAATCGCATTTTTAAAACGATTTATATACAATTATTTACATCCAAATGCAAAAAATTACAATCATTTATCAACAAATGAGTTAAAAGATGCAAGAAATACAATCTTAAGATTATGTCAACAAGAAATGTTTCCTGATGAGTATCGCACTTTGCTGTCAAAGAAACCTCTAAATAAAAATAATAAATTGGTAGCTTTGTCACCCTTTGTTGATTGTGATAATATCATACGTGTGGGAGGCCGTCTCGATCACTCATTTTATTCATATGACATAAAACACCCGATTGTACTATGTAGTAAACATCATATCACAAAACTTATTTTTCACATGTATCACATTAATTTGTTACACGCTGGACCACAATTAATGTTAGCTAATTTAAGACATTGTTACTGGCCTATTGGAGGCACTAATTTGGCAAAATATACGGTTAAAAAATGTGTCAAATGTTCTAGGCATAAATCACAAACTACTCAGCCAACAATGGGTCAGCTTCCAGCACAGAGGGTTCACTTAGAGTTCCCATTTCAAAATTGTGGCCTCGACTATGGGGGACCAATAATGCTTGTTGATAGAAAGGGGAGAGGTGCTAAACTCATAAAATCTTATATTTGCGTGTTTGTGTGCTTTGCCGTGAAAGCTATCCATTTGGAACTTGTTACGGATCTCACCAAAGAGACATTTTTGGCTGCTCTTCAGCGTTTCATAGCGCGCCGTGGCCTTCCGGAAACTATTCATGCTGATAACGGTACCACCTTTGTAGGTGCACATAACCAAATCGAACGAATGCTGAAAGCTTCTTCTCATGAAATTACACAAAAGGGTATAAATTTTAAGTTTATTCCTCCATATGCACCCCACTTTGGGGGCCTATGGGAATCTGCAGTCAAATCCGTTAAACATCTTTTGCGTCGCACTCTTTCCCTAACACACTTAACTTACGAAGAAATGTCAACATGCCTGATTCACATAGAGTCTATTTTGAATTCTCGCCCCCTCACGCCCATATCCAGCGATCCTTGTGACCTTACGTGCCTTACTCCATCACACTTCCTCATCGGACGAACACCATCAACCATACCGTGTCCACAGGTGACGGATGACAACATAAGCCGACTGCAGCGTTTCGACCGCATTCAAGCCCTGAAAGATCATTTTTGGCAGAGGTTCACAAATGAATACATATCTCGTCTCCAGCAGAAGGTCAAATGGCATTCGTCCAAGGGTGAAGAGCTCAAGGTTGGATCATTAGTCCTGATCAAGGATAAAGCCGCACCTCCTCTTCTGTGGCTGATGGGTCGCATCACCAAGTTGCACAGCGGAATCGACTCTTTGAAACGCGTGGCGGAAATCTACACAAAGAAAGGCACCATACTTCGGGCTTACAACAATATATGCCCCTTACCTGTTTATTGAACGTCTACGTTTCAACGCCCGGGAGTATGTTGTGACATCACCACAACACCAACTCGAGGGCGCTAGCAGCGGCGATCGCAACTTTAGCGCCTCCTACAAAATTTTCATGGAACTATCGACGCCGGAAGGAGAAGAGACCTAATACATTACCTACAAGGCTCAATTGAAGAGGCTCGCCATCTTGTTTTGTATAACTTTACATTTTAAATAATTGTGAGAGATCTGGGCTCAATAAACCAGTTAAGAAATAAATACTCTTGGAATCATTTCTGCAGTCCTACACACAGAAACAAGCTTTTTATTCACTTTGTTATACAAAATAGGCGATATAAAGTCAAAATGATGCTTTACCAATACCAAACGAGAAATTAGTATATCACAGACTATGTCTTTTCTTCTTTTATTGGTCAAAATTGCCGGATCAAACGATATTAGCGTATGTTTGCGTAGTACTACATGCAATATGAATAGTTTACGGATAGAAAGAACTTCCCAATAGCCATAAACCAAGTTAGTAGGGAACCTTCTTGGCCTGAAGGCCATAACTTTCAAGATGGCCCTTTGGGCCCTTTCAAGTTCCAACATCAGGGTTTTTCCAGAACCACCCCAAACCGTAACGCAGTATGACATAATAGACTGGGCGAGGGCAAAATAAGCAGTTTTGAGTGTGGCAGGATCGACAATAGCTCTTAACTTGCTAAAAACAAAGATAAGCTTTCTGATACGAACTGCAACAGAAAGAATATGCTCGGACCACGACATTAGGCTATCAACAATAACACCTAGGTATCTAATGCTGTGAGTGCGTGATATTGAGACACAGGTACAAGTGTTGTTAAAGACATCGTCACAATTATGCGCAATTAAACTAAAACTTTCATCTGGTTGAGAGGAGCGCTTGGGAGCAAAAGTAATATATTTGGTCTTATTTAGATTTAGAGTCAGTACATTTTTGGTCAGCCATAACATGACTTTTCTTAAGGCCGACTCAGCAGAGAACTGTGCCTCCTTCCAATTACTCCCATGAGCCACAATTGCTGTATCATCAGCATACATGACGATTTTACATTTTGACAGATTCAATTGGCACAATTCATTCATATAAATTAAAAACAGGGTCGGGCCAAGGACACTGCCTTGGGGCACTCCATATTCAATGGGTTCCTCATGACTAGTGTAATTTGCGACCCTAACACACTGTGTCCGTTCATTCAAGTAACTCTTGAATAAATCGAGTACAATCCCCCTTACTCCCATCTGTTGTAGTTTATCTAGAAGAATAGGGACAGATACAGTGTCAAAAGCCTTGGAAAGGTCAAGAAAGACACACAGAGAATTTAGTTTATTATTCAGATTATGAACTACAGTACTAGTGAGTTCCAAAACAGCATCTTCTGTTGACCTTCCCGGCCTAAATCCAAATTGATTTGAAGCTAAAAGGTTTTTAGATTGCAAGTAGTAGATTAATTTACTATTTATAATTTTTTCTAAAATTTTCGAAAGGACTGACAATACTGAAATGGGTCTGTAATTGGTGAAACTGCATCTGTCTCCACTCTTAAAAATAGGATGGACTATTGCTTTCTTAAAAACCGCAGGGAAAGTACCAGTCGAGAAACAAAGGTTATACAAGTGTGTCAAAACCGGAATGAGAACGTGTCTAGCTTCTTTTATTAATGTATTTGAGATACCGTCCCAACCAACTGCACAATCGAGCTTTAACCCTATAATTTTATCTTCAACTTCTGCTTCGTCGGTATCCAACAAAGCCATCGAGTGCATTACAGAGCAATTTAGGTCAGATGAGTATGAAGGTACTTTAGAAGAGTTGTTGATTACATTTGATGCCAAATCTTTCCCTACACTAGCAAAAAATCTATTCACTGATGATACAGCAGTTTGTGGATCGTTGTACGCCGATAAAAGATCGTCAGATGAAGTAGAGGTGTGCTTGATATTGGTGACATTCTTAATGAGGTCCCAAACTTTCTTCGGATCTTTCTTATGCTTTGTAATTTGTGAACGCTCATAGTCTTTCTTAAGTTTTTTCAGTAGGTTATTGCAAAAGGTTTTATATCTTTTATATGAAATATTTATAATATCGTTATTTGGATGTTTTTTAGTTTGACGGTAAAGCTTGTCTCTATGCCTGATGCAGCGTAGCAATCCGGGGGTAATCCAGGGCTTGGAGATGCGCTTTCTGTTAGGGATGGAGAGGGTACGCGTATTGGCTTTAATTGCAGTGGATAGTTTTTCAACTAGGATATTAGCAGCATTTTCGGCGTTACTATTGTTAACAACATCTGAAAAATCCATCTTTTCAAGGTCAAGTACGCAAGCTGGGATGTCGAGACGCTTAACAGTACAGTTTTTATTAAATTTCCCGGTCTTGTAATTTGTGTCAATACATAATACAATAGGAGAGTGGTCAGTGAAATAAGAGTCTAAAACCAACGTAATGGAATTTTTGTCAGTTTTTAGAATCACGTGGTCGAGACAACTGTTGCCACGAGTTGGAAAGAAGTGAGTAGGCAGCATGGAATGGGATGCTAACAAGTTGAGATACGAATTAGAAGTTTGATCATTAATACCTTGAATTATATTAATATTGAGATCCCCAATTAAAACTGCGGTTTTAAAAGAGTGCAAGGAGGACAGAAGGGCGTCCAAACTATTTAGAAAATTTTCAGTATCTCGGTAGGATGGAGACCGATAAACGGCAATAATCACAACATCATTAGAAAGTTTCACAGTCAAACAGTTTGCATCTGCCACAATTAAACTGTGACGGTGAACTATGATATTATTTGTCTATGTGAAACTAATCTAGATGACTCTTTTTCTGATAGTGAGTTCGTAGATGACAGGTACACCGTGTTCCGCAGAGACCGCGAAATATCTCATTATAGCTTGCATAATAAAAAATCAGGTGGTGGCGTGTTGTTGGCGCTCAATAAAAAGTTAAACGCAGTTAGGCGTCCTGAATTTGAAAGTAATCTCGAGGATTTATGGGTGACCGTACGAGACGGGTCTCATGGACCCCACTTGAATATTTGCTTAGTGTATTTACCCCCTTATCTAAACACCACTGAATACGAACACTTCTTTGAACACTGCGGTGACATTCTTTTGAATCACAACAGTACTGACTCTAAAACTATCATAGTCGGTGATTTTAATATGCCTGACCTGTCTTGGACTCCAGACGTCTCTTGCCCCCCTCGGCTGCTCTGTGGTGGTGCCGGTGACACTAAGTCGGCATTACTAACTAACTTAATGGAATTGGGTGGGCTTACTCAATATAACTACGTACGTAACTCAAATGATAGGACCCTTGATCTCTTTCTAACTGATCTCACGCAGCTGTCGTTTTTAGAATGCCCTCCTCTTTCTACACTTGATCGACATCACCCAGCTATTGAAGTCGACGCGCATATTGAACTCCACAATAAAAGCATGGAGTGCAAAAACACTAGGATACCTAATTACCGGAAATGTGACCATTCTAAATGTATTGAACAACTTAACAGTACTGAATGGGCACACCACCTTAACCATGACGATGTTAACGCAGACGTGGAATGCTTCTATAAGATTCTAAACGAAATTATTAGAAAAAACACCCCTCTAAAGCGAATTGGACAGTCACAATATCCCATCTGGTTCTCGGAGCCCCTCAAAGCATGTATCGATGAAAAAATTGAAATCCATTCGCGCTATAAACGGTTTGGAAACCCTAGAGACTATGACGAGTTTCAGACTGTGCGTGCCAGATCTAAGAAATTGATTAAAGCTTGTTACGATTCTTACGTCTCTAATGTTGAGGAGTCTTTGAAGGAGTCTTCAAAACTATTCTTTTCTTTTGTTAAAAGTAAACGATCCGGCCCTGCTATCCCTGACACTGTCACGCTCGGCAATAGGTCTGCCACTGGCGGGGAGGCTGCTGCTGAGCTGTTTTCTGAGTTCTTCTCGTCTGTTTTCGAGCCGGACACTAACGGCACTACACCTAAAGTTAAAGAGTCTTGCATATCTCACTCCCTGGGTGAGGTGCTTTTGTCAGAGGAGGAGATTTACAAGAAGTTGTTAGCACTGGACATTAACAAAGGGGCTGGCCCAGATGGCATTCCTCCGTGCTTCATCAGGCAATGTGCGGCTGCTTTGACTGGGCCGCTCTGCATAATATTTAATAAGTCTCTGAAATCAGGTTCATTTCCTAGTGTTTGGAAGGAGGCACATATAGTGCCAATACATAAGGCAGGTGATCCTAGCGATTGCACAAATTACAGGCCAATTAGTATACTGTCGTGTTTTGCCAAAGTCTTTGAATCGTTGGTCTACGCTATACTGTTTCACCACTTGCAACCATATATTTACCAGCAGCAGCACGGTTTTGTTCCTGGAAAGTCTACTGTCAGTAATTTACTAGAGTATACTAACTTTATTAGTAAGACACTCGGAGACCACGGTCAAGTTGACTCTATTTACACGGACTTTCAAAAGGCGTTTGACAAAGTCAGTCATAGAATCCTGATTGCCAAGCTTGACTCAATGGGCGTGCATGGATGTTTGTTGCGCTGGTTGAAATCATATCTCTCAAACCGTAGTCAACTGGTGGTTTTGAAGGCCTACCGCTCGCAGCCAGTCCCCGTAACATCAGGGGTTCCGCAAGGCTCCCATTTAGGACCATTGATGTTTGTTGCTTACATTAATGACCTCATTCCAAGACTGAACAATTGTTCTCTGTTATACGCAGATGATCTAAAAATTTACTGCTGCATAAAGTCTGTTAGAGACTGCATTCAGTTACAGAGAGACATCGATACTGTCAGCGACTGGTGTAGGGCCAACAAAATGAGCCTTAGCACAGGCAAGTGCTCCGTCATATCGTTTACCCTAAAAAAGAATCCTGTCCTCTTTGGCTATGCGATCGACGGGATGCCTTTGGAGCGTAAATTTGTGGTGAAAGATCTGGGTGTCATCTTTGATAGCAAATTAATTTGATTAAAATTAATAATTTCAGTAATCACTGCGAGGCAATATCTAAGAAGTGCAGCAAGCTTTCTGGCTTTGTCTTTCGTGTTACAAAGGAGTTTAGATCCCCGAGGAGTCTGCTGCTGCTCTACAAAACACTCATAATGAGCCAGCTCGAGTATGCCTCTGTAGTGTGGTCACCACAATATAATAAATACGTAGATATGCTAGAGTCAATACAGAGACGTTTCCTCAGGATCCTAACATTAAGGTATGGTAAAAAAAGAGAGCTCACAACGTACGCAGAACGATTACGCTATTTCAACTTAAAGAGTCTCGAGAGCCGACGCAAGGTGCACGACCAAACCTACCTTCACAAAATCGTACACGGATCACTACATACCACTCTGCTATCGGATATTCACCTCAGAATACCTACGAAATCATCAAGGCATGATCGTCCCTTCTTTATTCCATTCTGCGGTACGAAAGTCTCATTCCACAACCCCATATTCAGAATGTGTCGCGAACATAACACTCTGCTTAACCAGTTAGACGATGTGCCTGATATCTACGCTTCCTCGCTCAATAAGTTCAGAAGTTCACTACATAGGCTGGTTTGGTAGACTATTATTGATTTATGTTCAATTTGTATTTGCTCCATTTTATTTTATTTTAATCAATCAAATTTAACTGTACCTATCTTATATTTTTTTTTTATCTGTCATAATGTATTAATTTGTTTTTCCTAATGTAATGTTGTAATGTAATATAATCTTAATCAATTTTATTTTAATCTAATCAAATCAATTTAATCAATATGCAACTTAATTTATTTTATATAATTTAATTAATTGATGACTTGTCCGATTGATCATGTTGTTCACATATGTTGTTGGAGTTGCAGCCTACCTGCTTACTTTTTTGAAATGTTGTAGTCTATATAATGTATTTGCTGTAAATCTGTTTTGTGTGACAAATAAATAAATAAAATAAAAAAACATAGGATACTTTTTATCCCGATATTCCCACGGGAACGGGAACCACGCGGGTGAAACCGCGGGCGGCCGTTAGTTGACTATAAAATCGACAAGAAAGTCACCTGCCAATCAAGTCGACCCGTGTAAATAGCCCATATAGCTACATCACAAAATAAAACAATTATTTGTTATCTAACGTTAAATCGTAATTTCGCAAATTATGAAATTTTCCTATAATGGGTGGCGCAAAAGTACTGGCACTAAAGAAAATACTTTTATTTTTTTATATGACATTTTCTGTCATTCTGTTGTTGAAAATTGTGTAGTGAACAAATATAAAATACACTGAAAATAAACATGGACCGTTTTACTCCCCAAGAACGTGGAATAAATATGGATTTAGTGAGGGACGCTTTTCCAGGCCGAGTTATCTCTCGTTTTGGCGATTTGCCTTGGCCTGCAAGATCACCCGATCTGACCAGTCCAGACTTCTTTCTTTGGGGTTTTTTGAAATCTCGGGTGTATGTGAACAAGCCACAGACTCTCGCAGCTCTAAAAGAAAACATTCGTCAAGAAATAACGAACATATCGCAGGAAGTGTTACGGCAAGTTATGCAAAATGTCATAAATAGGGCTCAAATGTGTATCAACTCTGGAGGTCACCATTTAAAAGACATCATCTTTAAATCCTAATGGTACGAAATTTAATGGCACAAATATACATTAAAAAAAACCTAAATCTAGTTTTCTAATTTAGAAAAAATGTTATAGCTGAACCAAATAGGGTCTTCACTTTTGCGCCACCCGTTATATAACTCGGGACCTGAAGCGCGATAGACCCCTCTCGTTTTCTCCTTGCCTCACGCCACTGTCGTCATGCCAATAGCTTAAGTACATTCGTTAACGATAATTTATCGACAATCTATCCAAAAATTTAAAAAAATTAACGAAGGTGGCGTGAGGAAAGGAGAAAACGAGAAGGGTCTATCGCGCTTCAGGTCCCGAGTTAACTCGACCGATGTACTAAATTTTTATTAGATTTCAGTACAACCAATGAAACAGAATTTTAACTATCAACATCTGGAACTCACTCTAGCCCGTGAAACTGGCTCTGATACGCCATCTCTTATCCCGTGCACAGCGGAAGAGGAAGACGGACGCAAACTGTTTCCATACCTACTCAATATTCAGAAGAATAAAACCTTCACAATCGCATTGTGTAGATGTAACTTCACTCTTCTAAAAACGCGGCGCTATAATATATAGCCGCGCGGTGGCTGCGCCCTCATTCAAATTCAAATTGCTTTTATTACCTTCGCAAGATTTAGGGAGCTAAGTCGAAAAAACGACATTGTTTTTAAAGTTTTGAGACAAAAATCTATTAAAAGAATATAAAATTTTACCATAGAAAACCTTTCCATTTTTTCAATTATTCGTTTTAGTAAAATTTTGGAATGTTAGATTTCTAATATATTATAATATTATATGCTTTTATTTAAGAACGTGTCTATTAGATATATATAAGGTTATTTTTAGTATGTACAAAACCTGAAAACTATTTGTTCAGAATCAGTAATAAAATCGATTGCGATATTTTTTATATCATGTTATATTTTGACTAAATAATATTTACAAAACCATTCTAATGAAACACGTGAACTAGTTCGCAATAGACTGACATTTTATTTTTTTCTTAAAAGGGTTTACATACCATGTACCACAGACTAAATCTATATTTTGATACAGACTAATGTAATGACACCCCCACTTATCAAAATAAACTGAATATAAAAAAATATTACACAGAAACAATGCCTAACAAATTCATAAACTTGTAATGTTTTATAGGACACAGACCTTTAGTCATCATGTCAGCAGGCATTTCCTCTGTAGGAATATATTTCACTTTAACAATTTTATGCTTGACAACATCTCTAATATAATGACAACGTACATCAATATGTTTTGATCGATTATTATTCTGACTATTTATAGCTAATTTCAAAGCACTTTGATTATCACAAAACAAATCAATTACATAAAGCGTACCAGTTATTTCATGCAGTAAATTTCTCAAATAGACAGCTTCTCTAGAAGCTTCAGATAGAGCGGTGTATTCCGCCTCTGTACTTGATAATGAGACTGTTTTTTGTTTTCTACTTTGCCATGAAATAGCTGATCCTGACAGCATAAAGCAAAAGCCAGTATAGGATTTTCTATCTAAGGCATCGCTTGCCCAATCACTGTCTACAAATCCTTGTAGGTCGCTATTATCATTACTATATTTTAAACAATAATTTTTAGTATGTTGTAAATATCTCAATACACGTTTTGCATAGTTCCAATGTATTTGACTGTAACAACTGTTAAACTGGCTAAGGTAGCTCACAGAGTAAGCAATGTCTGGCCTTGTTAATACGGCTAAGTACATTAAACTTCCAATTAGTTTTTGATAAGGAACATCAGGTAAACATTTATCAGATGACTTCTCTAAATTCAATTTAGGTTCAATTGGAGTACATTGTGTTTTACAATCAGACATTTTAAATTTAGAAACTAACTGTTCAATATATTGTTGTTGATCTACAGTAATCACTTTTTTATTTTTATTATAATTTATTCTCATGCCTAGATATTGTCTTACAGGTCCTAAATCTTTTAATTTAAATTCAGAACTTAATACATTTTTTTAATTTATTAGTCTCAGTTTCACTGGTTGAAAATATCAAAAAATCATCAACATACAGCGCTATTATGATTTTAATTTCACCATCAATTTTTGTAAACAAACATGGTTCTGAACTATTTGTTTTAAAATCTAATTTATTTAAGATTTGTTGAACTCTTTCGTACCATGCCAAAGATGATTGCTTCAGCCCATAAATGGCCTTTTTCAATTTTAATACTTTTCCCCCACTTTTGTTTACAAAACCTTCAGGTAATGACATATAAATATTTTCTTTCAAAATACCATTTAGAAATGCAGTAGTTACATCTAAATGAGTGATACTCATTCCTAACTTTACACTAAGAGCAAACAATAATCTCAGGGTAGAATGTCGTACAACTGGTGAGAAGGTATTAGTATAATCAATACCAGGTTTTTGTGAAAAACCTTTTGCTACAAGCCTAGCTCTAAAGCGGACGTTATTATCAATATCAAGTTTTTTATTAAGCACCCACCTGCACTTCACTATTGTCACATCACCTGGATTGTCAACAAGCTCCCACGCCTCATTGTCCTCAAATGACTGGAGCTCCTCAGTCATTGCCTGCTTCCACTGCTCACTCTCTGGCCCCTCAAGAGCGTCTGAGAAGACAATCTCTTCAGATGCTGGAACAGTACTGGAAACACATATGTTACTAAAACCATACCGCTGAGGTTTTCTGATCTCGCGCTTGCTTTCAGGTCTCCTATCGGTCACTTGCTTAGGTGTTGCTGTTGACTCGTCTTTATGTTCTGGGACATCTATTGGGTTTTCAGTTAATGTTTCATTGCCATCAACATACACTGAAGAGTCTGAAGAGCAATCAAATGAATCATTATTTTCATTAACTTGAATATTCTGTGACAATTCCCTCACTGAATCACTGCTCTCTTCCACTGGATTGTCTACTGGTGCCTCTTCATTTGGAATCCAGATAGCTGACTCATCATTGGTTTCCTCGGCTTCCGAGTGATCTTCCATCACTATGACATCTCTACTAATGGTGACAGTGTTCTTGGTAGAATTATACACACGATAACCTTTTACATCCTCACCATAACCAATTAAAATGTGTTGTGTGGCTTTCCGGTCCCATTTTAATCGCTTCTGTTTAGGGACATGCACCATGACTTTGCTGCCAAACAAACGCAGGTGACTCAAGTCTGGTTTTGATCCATACCACAACTCATATGGGGTTTTATCCAATCCCGATGCAATAGATCTATTTTTCAAATATACAGCAGTATTTGCCGCCTCTGCCCAAAATTTTTTGTCTAACTTTGCATCATACAGTAAACATTTAGCTTTCTCAACCACTGTACGGTTAGCCCTTTCACAAAGTCCATTTTGTTCTGGGGTATAATAATTTGATTTTTGATGTATTATTCCAGCATGTTTAAGGTAACTCTCAAATTCTTTATTGCAAAATTCTAGTCCATTGTCTGTTCTTAATATCTTAATTTTCTTACTTTGTTGGTTTTCAACAACTGATTTGAATTCTTTAAACCTGTTGAAAGCTTCACTTTTCTTCTTCAGAAAATATATAAAAGTCATGCGACTATAATCGTCAATCAATAACAAGAAATATCGAGCACCATTCAAAGACTTGGTTTCCATCGGGCCACAAATATCACTGTGTATTCTGTGTAGCGTTTCTGTACTTCGCTCACCAACATGAGAAAAGGGTAGTCTCATTTGTTTTCCCTCACAACAAGTGATACATTGCGACTTGGTTATATCAGAATTACTTTCATACGATAAACCATCCACGATGCCATTTCTCATTTTATGCATATCTTGAGTGTTTATGTGAGCCAATCTTCTGTGCCATATGAGTAGCTCTCTACTACCTGCTCCAGCAGCCAACATACAACTTTTTGATTTCAATCTTAACTTATAAACACCATCGGTCAGATCTGCAGTCGCAACCAAAACATTGTCCTTGTTTTTGATATAACAGCGCTTCTCTTCAAATATGACATTATTTCCATTTTTAATAAGCTCACTTACAGATAATAAGTTGGTTGTTAAACTAGGCACACATAGCACATTTTTAACTGTTATGTGACATTCTAAGTCCGAAACAATGTCTACGTCTCCGGAGCAAACAACTGGCACTTTTGATTCATTAGCGACAACAATTTCTGGTAAACACGGCGTCATACTCATGTTCTTTACCCAAGCTTTATTCGCAGTCATGTGTGCACTTGCACCTGAATCCACGTAGAAATCGTTTTTATTAAACTTTCCATTCAGGAAAACAACATTAAATACACATTTACTTGCATTTTTCTTCAACAATGGGCATTGACTTCGGTAATGTCCTTCTTCTTTGCATTTATAACATGTGATTGGTTTTGTAGACATATCTTTCTCTGGCACTGTCTTTTTATTCAACGTTGACGGACCGCCGCCATATTTCTTTGGCTTGAATTTATTTCTCGCGGCAAATGCTGTGCCACCACCTTCAAAATCATTTGAAAACTCCATATCGAGTAATTTCGACTTTATGACATCCGCAGTTATAGAATTTCCCGAATGTTCTATTGCCATTATCATTGGAGAATAACGATCGGACAATCCTGCTAATAATAATGACCCCACCCATTCATCCGTTATTGCAAATCCCGTGCCATTTAACCTTTGAGCTGTTTCGATCATTTGTGTGACATAGGTAGCCATCGAATCAAAATTTTCAAGTCTTATGGAAATCAAATGTCGAAGTAAGGTTATTTTTCTTGAAAAACCCGAGTCATCAAACATGGTCTTTAACACATTCCATAATTCTGCTGAGCTCTTGGTGTTCTTAATATGCACGTACAAAGTTGGATCGATCGTTAATATTAGTTTTGCCTTCGTTCTGGCGTCATCAACAGGCTTTATTTCAAAACCGGGTGTTGGTTTGATGTAGTTGTCCATTCCCTCCAAAACCAACAAGTTTTCAGCCGCAAAACACCACTCGTCATAATTCTCCCTGCCCTTTAACTTTGGCACACTGGCAATGTAATTCGAAGCCATATTTCAGCGAAACTACGTGATTTATCTATTATAAACTCTATAATAACTGATAAATTGGGATAAGCCCATAACCTCTAATGAAACACGTGAACTAGTTCGCAATAGACTGTCATTTTATTTTTTTCTTAAAAGGGTTTACATACCATGTACCACAGACTAAATCTATATTTTGATATAGACTAATGTAATGACAACCATAATAAACGCACACCATGCTAACGGGACAATACAAAAAGCTTGAACTTCGTGAGTTTTTAAGGTATCATTGTATTTTTTTATACTGACTCTGAAAATCAAAATATGTGACCAGTCTTTTGGCTTTCGTAAATACAAAAAAATAATGTTGTTTACTCACAGGCTATACTATTCCAACTTTACAAAAACAATGCAAATCTTTCCACCGAGCTTGCAGATTGTAAAAGTATTTTAATTTACTTCAGTAAGGTTTTGCATATTAATTAAATGTTAACATAAGGAGATGAGGGGAAAGAAAAAATACACGAAGCAGGAAATGCAGGTATTCCGGGAAACATCCATGAAAGCCCACTTCTAAGCATACACGTGCTTACAGATAAATATTAATGTTTACTTTCATTAAAATGATGTAATTTTTATAGAACAGCGTTTCAACTCAATCAAAGTGATGTTTTATAGAGTCAAGGCGACAAAATCCTGACAAAAAGCGAAACAGATGCAGCCCTGAAAGGAGCCACTATTTTTCTATCCTGTAGTAGAAGTTTGAAATCCCGAAAACGCGACAGAATAGTGTATAAAAAGGCTTTTGTACATTTTAAAATTATTTGAAAAAAAACTAATTCCATCAAAAGAAATATGTTACCGTAGCAAAACACTTACCAACTTTTTAAAGGTCACTCAGAGAGAAAGAGTTAATTCTTGGAAAAAATAATAATAACAGCATATAAGTAATAAGATCATTATAGAAAAACAGAATTTAAGAAACATCAGCAAATCTAAAAGGTCTGTTTATGCCTTACCAGCGAACAACCAAGAAACTAAAACTAGCAATCAAGTTTAATTCAAAAATGACTGCTAATTGACTAACTACAAAACGCTTACAAAAGCTTTCGAACAAAACGCGAGCCAGCCACCGCCCCCACAATTAAAATTAAAGCTAATTAACTTTTTAACTCCGCCCGCCCTCTAGCGCCGCTTGGGCGTAATTAAACAGAAGCAAAAGTCAAGTTTATGCTACCCCAAGGAGTTGACTATGCGTTTTCCCTTTTTTGGCCCTAAAAGTTATGACTATAACGGTTAAATGTTTAATTATTTTTTATTCGAGGGAACGATGAGGAATCAAGATATGAAAATGTGAAAAGCGCTGACAGAATAAGATACATTGAAGTTACCATTAAAAAAGATTAAAAAAACTTTAAGGGTTCAATTTAAGCTACTGTAATAATTAACAGATCTTTGATCCGTTTAAATCTATGAAACAATCAAAATTCATTTGTTGATCAATCTTAAGATCCAGTCTTTAACTGAAAACCCTGAAAACGTATTAAAGTTGTATTTATTATTACTTATCTATTTGTTGGGGCAAAATGAAAAAATACGAAAATAATCCAAGAGCAAAAGCTATGGAGCGAACAATAGCGAACTCTTTAAACTATGATTTTAAAAGTTTATCTTTACGTTTGTCTTATCCCATTTAACGTTCATTCCATGCATTTAGTAGGTACCCGAAAAGAAGTCGATTTTCACTAATTTTTATTTAATGTTTTACGTAAATAAATATGCCTATTAAAATCATAATTAGGTGAAGGTCGACTTCTCTTCGGATTACGATTAATTCAGTAATTGGAGCATCAAGTCTTCGAAAGCACAAAATAACTTTCGCAAGACTCCCATTTCTTGGGAGTCTTATGTCTAGTCCTCAACATTCTAGTTTTCCCATCTAATGACTATATCAATCGTTAAATCCCCTCTCCATCGAATCAGAGCAACAAACACGCAAAACAATATCCCAGCTGTTACCAAAACGAAATCTATCGTAACGTACTACGTACTCCCGAAGGTCCCTGATTCCCTTTAAAATTACTTTTGCACGTGACTCGAACTCAAACTGCCCCCTATTATTTTAATAGTTTCTTGTTTCTCCCACTGAAATGGAGAAATAAATAAGACAGTGGAGATTTTACGGCTTCAATGGATTTGGGAGAATACCTACTTACTTATGTTTAATCTTGCTTGGGGTTTTGGACGATGAGTCAAAAGCGAGGTCGATATAAGTAGAATTCTTATTACTACTTAGTTCTAGGAGGATTTTCCAAAATGGGAAAACATTTTCTTTGGACCATCAAACTGAATAACTTTTGCTATGGGACTAACGCTGAAATCGCACAAAAAAAAAAGAGATTTCATACAAAAATGAAAAATGAAAACGGTAGTTATACTTACGTCACAAGGTTTGTACTTCAGAATTTATACAGATTACTTAAAAAATAGTAAAAAAAATGGGTTCTACATAAATCAATACAGTTAATAGAATAGTACCCAGTAGCCAGACGTTTTGTCACATGCGATATATCACAAAATATAAAGCTTATTTAAATTGGTAGAACATATAATAGCCTTATATATAACTATACAGTGAATGGCACCCAGTCAAGTCACTGGACGTTTTGTCACACGTACTGCAACCATATTGCCTGCAGCCACCGCTATATGGAAGAGGATACTCCAGATAGCGTAGCGATGGTAATGGTAATATTATTCTAAACCATTTGTGCAATGACGTAAGTGGGAATATCTGAGGTGATATGGGATGCTGCTCTCATAAGAGAACTTTGCCCACGGCTACTCGCCGATCTCACTCGGATCTTTGACATAATGCCTATACGTGAATCTTGAACATTTATATTTAAAACAAAACAAAATATATTCAATAATTTAACGGTGAATGACAGGATTTCCTTGCTGCAAACAGATCCAAATTTATCACTAAATATGAACTTATGTAGTTACATAAGAAAATCCTTGTTACTAACGATCAATTTCTAAGTTTTATTGTGAAATACAAATTGATGTTTGAGAATTGAAAATAACAAAAAAAAAATACTGAAACATCTCGATAAGGGCTCCTGAGCAGCCAATCTAATTTTCTCGCATGGCCAGAGGCTACGCGATATGGACCCTACAAAAGACACTTTAGATAACGCATACATGAGTAATATGCACGCTATTACACAGTTCATGTGCTGGTAATGATGGGTTCACGAACTTCAGTACACATTCCATGATATGTAGGTACGTACTTAACTTACTTAGGTATTATACTAACTGTAAGTAAATAATTCAACTTTGCTGCAACACTCCCTTTATGTATGTAATGCTGAACAGTGACCAAAACTGCTAAACCGTTACGTTACTTTCTGTTAAAAAAAATAAAGACATCGCGCTTTGTTCTCTAAAACCAACATGCGATATTAATTTTCAAAAAGCGCTGTAAATAAATAAGGATCCCAACATTGCTCTAATGCCACCTAATCATCTAACCAATCGGTAGATCAAAAATCATTTCAAATTCCAGTAATAGCTACAGAAATGACACACCAAATCAATTTGAGAATGCACTTGATTGCTAAAAGGTACGATTTAACCCTAAAACATCGTCGATGCATCACAAACAAATGTTACGGGCAGTCGATCCACCTGAACTGACCCGGACCCGCTCCTTTTACACAAAGGGTCAACCCACTTACACTGCAGGTTGCGCCCAAAGCACCTACTTACCGCCGCCCGCTTATCCCGGCCACAAAATATAAAGAACACAGTAGATCAGCTCGGAACACATCGCGATTTTCCGTACACGAAAGCTTAACTTTTTGTAGTAGTTAAGCGTAAACGGCCTCTCCAAGAAGATGGCTCGATCTAGTTAAGACTACCACAAAAAGTCACAATGTCCGCAACCGAAAGCTAACCGAATGCGTGGCGATAATCGCTTGAATCTAGTCACATAGAATCACGGTTCACTTTCGCATTTCTATGTGACAAATTCAAGCAAGACCGAACATTACAAAATAAGAAAGCTTTGCTCGAGCGGCGTCCACTTCTGGGGAAGACAGTATGATCACGACCACTCAGTCAAGAGAACGATTGACAATTTTAAGAATAATTAAAAATTTTTAGTTCCTGGCAAAAAAGCAAATGAAGATAGGTGTTTCCAAATACGGCCAGCAGCGCTTCTGTTTCTTATTTTGTGTCCCAACCGTGTCCAACCGTCGCGCCATCGACATAATAGAGTTGCCCAGATGATTTGTCGATCGATCCCTATTTTCGAAGATTGGATTTGTCGATCGTCGCGATAAGCAGGAGGGGTAAACGGGAAAGTTTACCCCCGTTATCGCTGATTTGCCTATCGATTTTCGTTTGGATTATTTCTTTTGATACAAAAGGGGAGATTTCGATTAAAATTTTACTCAATAAAAACTTAATCGAAATTTACCTAAAGATTTTCCCTAGATAAGATTTTAAGTTTCAACCATACTTTATAGGAAAAATCTGAAAAGTGGTACGAGCAATACCCGCTACATTTATCTGCAATATGTAAGATATATTCCTCTTTATTAGATAGGTATAAAAAACCTTTGCTTTAAATTTATTCACAACATTATGATATAATAAGAAATCTTATTATTTCTAATTACCATGGACTCATGTAAAAGAAACGAATAGAGCGTTCAACTACACTCATTGCAACTAGTAGATAAGTAACTACCTAAATAAAAATCCATACAAAAAAATCCTCATCACCTAAATCTTTGCACAGTGATCTTATTTTCAGACCATCACGTGGTGGCACGAAACAAACAATCAACATTCCGCAATCGTAACCCCAATAACCAAAACAAAGAATAAAGCGAGCGTAAAACGGAACGCGCCGTTATAATAAATACGGAGAGTCGGAGAGCAGCTGGAAAGAGAGAAACTGTGTCGTTGGAGAGGGCCCGAGCGGGTTTATATCTTTTTAAAATAGGTCCGAGGTGCCCGCGTCAAATGGGAAAGAAAAGCGAAGTCGATTCGGGTGGCCATGGGTTATGCATACGAAGCGACTACATTTTATATTACAATCTTTAAAGTGTGGAATCTGTGTACAGGAAAAATCACAGACAGTAGTACCTACATGTAGAAAGAAATATGTTGGTAGCTTTTTTATTTTAAATCTATTTGAGAACAAAGTTGGCAATATACGATTTAAATCACGAAATTTAGTGGTACGTCGAGTGGTATGGTATGTGTTATTGCCCCTTTTTTGGAATCATTGCAAGCAAGAATACTATTAGACCGTCGGCCAAGAGGTTCATTTTCAATCTATCGCATATTGGGACATTTTTTTGGAAAAAAAAAAGCTCCATGTTTCTACCATAACCTAACCATGCGCAGGCTTCCTGTAAACTAAGCGAGCCGATGTCTAACATGTTTGTAAGAAAGAAAGAAGAAAGAAAGAAAATACATTTATTTGAGAATCACACACAGTACATAAAAAAGCCTAACCACGCTGTCTCAAAATGATACCACCTACGACTCTGTTCACCATTTAATATGCGATCGATTATATTTTGCGATCGGAGATCATTGTATGGGAGGCCATATGTTCTGGGTGGCTTCCAGAAGCTTCCTACTTCGCAACCCAGACTATTATATTTGGTAACACCAAACTTAATGGCTATCTTGCCAATGTGGTCTGGTCCCAATATGCGATAGATTGAAAATGAGCCTCTGGGCCAGCGGTCTATATGTCTATGCGCTGTAAAACAACTGTGAAGTGACTCATTCTCTTAAATCCAATATTGTTACGAAAATATAACGATATCAGCATCAAAAAGCTACATGCCGTAATCAAAGTGCATACTATTCGCTGGGTGCGAAGGTATAATAATCGACGGCAGCGCTCATGGTGGCAAAAAGTAGAAATAATGTAGGCTCTGTAATCTGTTTGAAAACGATATTTAATTTATTACAGGAACAATTATTTATGTTTATTATCACTTAATAAAATTATTAAAGTAACTTTATCCTCTTGTTTCACAAAATTTACAACTAAAAAAGAAGAAAACAAACCCTGATATAAACAAAATAAAACACTCTTTTTGAATAGATCTTACTTGCCATATTTAATTTCAATGACCAAAAATTATTTCACGACACTTTGTCCACCCAAATCACAGTAATTTAGAAATCTACATTAATAACACAATATGCTTAGTATTTTTTTAATATTTTGTCACAATGCCGCCATTACATATCAAAACGTCAAAACGGTCAGGTCAGAGCCAACAAAGTTGCAAAAAGCTAGGTGGCGCTAAAAGCGTGCACGGAGCCAATATGCATGAGACTGTGGAGCCCGAAACACCCAGTAGTATTTTATCACTGTCCTAATTTATTCCTCCATCATGGTGCCGCTAGCTAGGGGTCCCTCGCAGCGCAGCGTCCTATCAGACGATCTCCCTTATCTTCGGCCGTCATGCTGCCGCGGACCTTCCTCCAACTTTACTCTATACCGAAATTCTTACATGCGTTCTAACATCGTTTTTACATAAAAAATATATACAAAGAGGAACATACACATGCTTAAACATACAATTTTACAATGTATTTGGAAACAGTTTTTTTTCGCGATTTCAGAGTTGGTCCCATAGTAGAAGTTTTTCAGTTTGATGGACCCTATCTTCGACAATTTATTAAAAGACATCCAATCAAATATTATAGGAAACAGCCTTATAAAGCCGAATATGGTTTATAAACCATATTCGGCTTTATAAGGCTGTTTCCTAACACCCTGTAGATTTAGATTGGTGTATAATAATTTATTGGATGTCTTTTAATAAATTTGTAGGAATAAAGGTATTTAAATTTATTTGTGCTACAAAATTTTACTTTATCAAGGACTGTGTAACAAATTATTGTGACACCTTCAAATACACACACCTACGCAAGACCTTGTAATAAATATTATGTTTTAATAATTTTATTCGTTTGGGAAAAAATACGTTCCCATATGTAGTACCAACCATATCTTTTTTAGCTCGCAAAAAAATCTGGCACAACTTTTAAGTTTTTTCATATTTGTAATTTTTTTCAGTGTATGTCTGTTTACGAAAGTAATTATTTCAAAATCTTTTACCAAATTGTTTTATTTCCTTAAAATCTATTTTTGCATAGCATCTTTCGCCGTAAATCTATATTCAAACACATCAAGTTCGTGGTATCGAGTAACAGAATCTCGGAGGGTTCTTAAGGGCACCATAAAGTTAGCCAGCCTCGTAAACTATCTCAAAAATAGCCACTTGGCTCACGTAATGGCAGAAACTCGATACTACACGACTGACACGTGACAAAAGTTTCCAAGTCGAAGCGGCGCCGCTTGTACTAAAGAATGCTAAGTATAAAAGGTCGTAAGGGCTGAGGACATGAAATAGGGGGCGATAGAAAGTTTATGATGAGAAAAGAAACATCTTTAAATTTAAGACTCCTGTAACCCTCAAGTAGTGCTCTTCTACCTAGAGGCCCTCCTCATCCCTAAGAGCTCTATGTACCCTGAGGTATATAGGGCCTTTAAGAGAGTTCTAGGCCTACTATCGAACAAGATGATGTCTAATTAAAAATTTAACGGCTATTTTGTTACTATTTCATTACACGTATCACATATTGCCACGCCAGTCATTCCGTGTTTTTGCAGTTCCGTTTTTACTGTTTCGCTGTATCATGAGTTTCAGTGGTTACATCCACACACATGCAGATTTTAGCACAGAATAATCACGCATGTACATATTGTGTTGCAAACACAAAAATTGCCACTACAATTACAACTTTAAGTTTTTTTTGGTAAGTTCCAATTAACTTTACTTGACAGATAATTCCATAGAAATATAGAAGAGGCTACAAACTAACAATCTTATTTGCGGAGGGGAAGTTCGAAATACTTTTAAACCCAAATCAGTTGTTAATGGATGTGTGTGCAATATCGCTGAGTAGCGTATGGCGGAGGGCCTCTGATTTAGATAAGGCCCCTCTCAGACGGGTCGTAGACACCGCCTAGAGCTCGGATTAGCCACACTTTACCGCTGTAGGGTTATCGGCAAAGTTAATTTTATAGCTGTATACTACGTGTTACAAAATAACCCCTTATGCCGAAAATGGTAGATAGGGACCATCAAACTGAACAACTTTTACTATGCGACCAACTCTGAAATCACGAAAAAAAATCAGCTGTTTCCTACATTACTTATGATATTTTCTATATTAATAATTTTGTATGAAACAGCAGATTTTTTTTTGTGATTTCGGAGTTGGTTCCATAGTAAAAGTTGTTCAGTTTGATGGTCCCTATCTACCATAATCAGCATTAGGGGTTCTTTTGTAACGCTTTTTATATCTTGATAAATATCAATATTACGCTATTTTTTACACTAAACTCTAGCTTTGTCTTAAAATATAGAATGAGATATAAATCTCATTAATGTATCTAAAGTAGTAGAACTTTACTGCATTATTCATCAACGCCCGAGCGGCCTCCGGTGACCGGACAACAATAGAAAATCTATTGTGTCTCGTTTTCCGGGGGTCGACGAGTTAAAATAAAAAAAACAATAATTTTCTCGTCCAAACAACCATTTTAAAAGCACTTGACTAGAAAAGTGGACCTAAAAATATTCTTTCAGATACGATCTTTCCATTCCCCGCAGATTATACATTCGGTTCGCAAGTGAATTTAAAATACCCTCAATAAACGATCACACACAGCCGCCTAGCCAGAATGCCGCCTCAGCACACTGCAAGTGCTTACGTTCCTAAGAAAACTTTCATTTGAATAAAATATCCTCTCGTAGCTCGTAGCAGTCTGTAGCAAGCAAACGTAGCCCGTAGCAGGCTTTCCCTGCTACGGCGACCAGCCACGGAATATACTTAAATCCTATAGTTTAAGTCGTTTTGTGTATGTTGATTGATACACGATTCTTATATGATCGACGATCTTGTATTATTGCATAATTAATAACAAAAACAAAACAGTTACAACTCATTGTAGTTAGAATAATTTTGGTCTAATTGACAGATATAATGTCACATGATTCGTAGATAAATACGTGTATGTTCATATTATTATTTTATCTGATTGGGGTTTCAAATTTGCGATCAGAAAAGTAATGCCAAAACAAAATTTGTTGCAGCGAAAATAATACTACATAAGCATCTTACTAAACAAGACAAGCGTAAATATGACACTTGCCAACATTTACCTTTTTTCAAGTCCAACTCAAACCGGTATACGATACTATTTCAAAAAACTGTAAAAGCCAACTTTCCCGACACGATATTAACACATTCCTTTAGTTGGAGTACCGCGGACTGACAATTTGGAACATACTGTCTATACCCTACTCAAGGCTCTACTAAAGGTTTATCTTTATCAGCTTATTTTATAACCGACAAGTTACAAGATGTCAGAAAACATTGTCCGTAATTCTGTTTTTTTTTGTTTTTTATTTTCAGGAATTCGACTGACTTTATTAAAAATTCAGCAACTGTTTTATTCATTGCTTAAGCTTAAGCTGCCGTAGCGACTACAATATTGAAATTATGAGTTTGTTTTTCTTTGTCAACACTTCGTGTAAAACATACCCGTAAAAGTATAGCGTTTTCTACTGACGGGTAACACCAGCTATTATTCAATCTGAAAAAAAAATGTTTTTAATGGCAGGATAATTTTGCTGATTCACAAATCGTCCACCAGTCGGCGCACTGCCACTAACTTGGCGCTATGTAGACCTGACCATTTTGTTTTCTATGTGTTTGCTATCAATTTTTGGATGTTGGAAACGATTTTTCGTAAATATATTTTTTTCTTCCATTTTGGTTTTCTTCAATCTTTATTTCGTTTACTATCCGACTTCCATAATAATTATTTATTAGTATCATCTATTTTAAAATATAATTTAAAAAAAATGAGAAAATCGGGGATAAATGCCTATACAAAAATCTCCAGCAGCAGTAGCGCCACCAAGCGGAATAAATTTTGTAACATCCCGCCATTATATGGATACAAAACAAACTCGAGTCCTGCCTACAATAAATAATTTGTGCACAGAAAAAGGGTACAGAAATATACGGAAAAGGTACTTTAGCAAATAAAGTCGATCTCTTTGAAACTATTCCATCGTTAACTCTCCGAAGAGGTTATCCCTCCCAAAATTCGGTGTTATTTGACGTTTCCTCTTATCCTTCTCAGGGCACAGCCACTGAATAAATTCTTCCGAGTCCATTAAACTGTCAGTCAGGGAGGCCACGGGCCGCAGACAGAGATAATGTCTTTGTCTGCAATTCCTGTATCCCTTTTTATTTCGTAAAACTTTAACTGCGTGATGGACACTTTGAAATGCAACATGCACAAGTATCTATGCTTACTTACTTACTTACTTATGGATGTGTAAACCGGGTTTTAGAATATTTATTATCATTTGCATAGTAGTTACATTATTTTGTCTGACTTTGTATTTTTGATATTTTAGTCTTCTATCAACCCAGGTCAAACTTAACTCTGCAACTAAAAACTATAGATCGATGTTTTATACACGCTGAATTTTTTTTATCATTTGGTTCTCACTGTGGGGGAGTTCTACTCATGATTACAAGGTTTTACTATGGGACCTTCGAGTATGGGACTGATTATCGCGAAATAAAATCAGCTGTTCCATACGAAAACATAATATCCACTGAATGTATGTGTTACAGTCAAAACTCATATCCGGTCAAAACCACCTTTGACTGAAAAAATCAGTCAAAAGTGGATTTGACCGATGCTCTTAGTTAAAAACAGTTTTGACTGATTTTCGCAGTCAAAAGTGGTTTTGACCAATGTTTTTAGTCAAAAGTGGTTTTGCCTGATTTCAAGACAGACTATCGGTCAAAACTCATAAAAGTTATGGAGGTTAGTGAAAATTACCAGAAAAATCATCAAAAAAGTTTCATAAAACTATTTATAAGGTGTAACGTTTAAGTGTTTTGTCCATAAAAAAAATCATTCGACATTGTACGGAGACCTATGAACTGCAAATACGCAGAAATTCCATCTCAAAATATTCATTTTATTTTTTATTTGAAATATAATATTAAAACTATGTCATTTTGATAGTATCGTGGAGGTTAGAGCTATTTGCGTCCATGGGCTTTTATTTTAGATACCTACACCTGTCTAAATAGGGCTAAATGAACAGCAACTGCGCAGTGGAGCTAGGTGGAAAGAAAGCGGGCTTTTCACACATTTCAGTGTATGATCACCGCTCTTTTCCGCCCAGCTCTACATCAGTGGAAACGTAACCTATGCCATGCTAACTTATAAATTACTTTTAAAAATAAAAATAAACATAATTAACAGGTAGTTTTTATTTTTATTATTTTTTAAATGCTATTTATACGTTAACATGGCTTAGGTTGCGTTTCACTGTTTCACTGATGTGAAGCTGGGCGGAATCACAGATAATATAATACTATACGCGGAATAGAGCGGTGATCATACACTGAAATGTGCGAAGTTTTATAAATGATGATATTTATAAAACTTTCACTTTTTTAATTATAAAATAGGCTCCCAGTCCCCCTCAATAGCAGTTTTGTCTAACATTCGTGGTCAAAACCACTTTTAACCGACATAATTTGGTCAAAATCAATATTACCCATTATTTTTGCAGTTAAAAGTGGTTTTGACCAACGTCATTAGTTAAAACCAATTTTGACTGCAAAAATCAGTTAAAAGTGGTTTTGACCAACGTCCTTAGTCAAAACCTCTTTTGCCTGATTTTTGCAGTCAAAAGTGGTTTTGACCGGATATGAGTTTTGACTGTAACATATGCAATAGCTGATTTTTTTTCGCTATATCAAAGTTGGCCCCATATTAAAAGTTGCTTGTAATCATGAGTAGAACCACCCACTGTGGGAACCAAATTATTAAAATAAGTGTAGTATATTTAGTATTAATAAAAAAAAATCTCCGTCATCATTAAGAAAATACGCTTTCATACTGTCCACGATGCAGGAAAAGAGAGAACTTGTGATATTCCCCGAGACGACGCGATTTTATCAAAGTTCAGGTAGCCTTAATTACTGATCGAACTGATAAACAAGTGGCAAGTTCTGCCGTAAAATTGCAACGTCTCTTTAAAGAGGGAACCACTAGTTTTCAGATTTTAATATAAACTTTATGCGGAGTGTCGTGAATATCGAAGCCTTCCTAATAACATGGAGTTTCAGATGGTTGATTAAATATTTATCAACGGTCTTTTGAAGGGCATACTTTAAAAGCTTTTGCGGAGTAGGTACTATTTTATGGAGTAGTAAAACGATATACCTTTTTGGTGTACCTGCTACGGTTAACTAATTAGTGTTATGTAACATACATACAATTATTACATAATTTAGTGAGGTCCGTCTGTATATGTATAGTGTTTATAGCTGCCATGGCCTATTTAATTTTCAGTTTTTTTGTCAACTTAAATTCCTTATTCTGTTAAGATGAATAAATAATGAAAAAATATTAGAAAAAATCGACTCACCCGTAGCAACTCAGACGGGATTCGAACCCGCACCCTTAGGAATCCGGCCCAATGCACTACCAATTATGCTACCGAGCCACTAATGAATTTGGCGAAATTTTCTAATACTTTTTACGTTTCCGCTGAAGATCAGCGCCATCTCACCAATGTGAAGAGAATTACTTCGACATTCGAAGGCAGCCCCATTACAGGTTCTAGACAATTAAGGTGAAACAGTCATATAATTTTTAAACTTTTAGATTTTTGCATTCACAATGCTATTTTTATATTAAGATGAATAAATAATGAAAAAATATTAGAAAAAATCGACTCACCCGTAGCAACTCAGACGGGATTCGAACCCGCACCCTTAGGAATCCGGCCCAATGCACTACCACAATCCTAATTGTCTTGTATGTAAGTATATTAGTAATTACGCGTAATAATTAATAGGCAACCCGAGTAACGGTGTTCAATGAACAATACACGATAATTGGTTATAATTCTACCACTTAATGATATCCTACCTACATGTAATCATTATATTATTTGATAAATATTGTATGTAGATTATTAATTATATATGTATATTACATATTTATGTTTTTATAAATATATTATATGTAATAAATTATATGTTGTATGTATTAATTGCTATTTTATTTTATGTACCTCCTTCATTGGTATCATTTTCCTTTAGGAAACGGATAAACCTTTAGGTTGACTGGGAGAGAATGCTTTTAGCATTAAGTCCACCTTTTGTAACATCTGTTTTATAAATGTAGGTACAATAATTTATCGAGTTTCTTGCCGGTTCATCTCGTTACAAGGTCTCCCGTAGGGTTTGCGAACCGATGGCGTAGCTTCTATGACATTTACAAGTGCTTGTAACAAAACAAGTGCAAGACTAAATGATTTTTTAATATGAATTTTTGACAAATATTTAATGTTATTGGTAGTAGTAATGATGATTTGCGAGTGAAATACGTTCAAAGAAAGAACATTAAAATAGATAGGTATTAACATAGAATATTTATGTATAATGTATAACTATCAGAGGCTCGTCCAACACCAACAATCAGACGCAGGTATTCCGAGCATATTGATGAGCGGGCAATGGTCGCGCCGTGGTCATTATCTAAAGCCGAACTAATGAGGCTGTGCGCCAGCGGACATTTTTCAAGAGCTCAATCGATGAAAATCGAACGGTGTTTTTATCTAAAACAGTTAATAATATGTCTGCTTTCATAATTCGATGGCGTAAAGATTGCTATTTAGAAACAAGACGACCTTTTGGGTGCTTTCTTTCTGTTTTAGCTAATAGTCTACTCACGGAGAGTTAATAATATGTAAAAAATCAGGGTTTCTAAACTCATAACAAATTGCAGCACGCTAATTATTTCCCTACAACTGACGACCGTGACCAGGCGTCACCAGTCCTGCCCCCGTATTACAACCTCCTAAAACTTGCCAGTTTTCTGAATGGCTATAAATGCGTCTCTTTTATTAACACGTTTTTATTAGGTTGCTTTCGCGTTTGTTTGTTTGTTTGTGTGTTTGTTTCTCCACAAAGTTTGCGAACGATTTTATCCTAGCTTCCCGATGAGCTAGAGACTTGAAACTTTGAACATAGGTCAGAACTGGAAGGCAATGCAATATTATGGTGTCATTGAGCTGATCTGATGATGAAGCGGGAAGAAGGCCACAGGAACTCTATGAGGAAACCATACAACCCCATAGTGTTTGGGCTCGTTAGCATCGTCTCGACGAGTACTCTAATGGGAGATGAAGTCCAGGGTCTGATGATGAAGGCCATGCCATAGGAACTCAATATTGAAACCGTGCAACCCCATCAAATTTGGGCTCGTTTGAATCGTCTTGAGGAGTTCTTTAGTGGGAAATAGTTTCCAGGGTCTGATGATGGAGCCGGAGGAAGGACACAGGAACTATTTAATAAAACCACGCTACCCCATCGAGATTGGGCTCGTTTGAATCGTCTTGACGAGTACTTTTTTGGGAAATAGTGTCCGAGGATCTGATGATGGAGCCGGAGGAAGGCCATAGAAATCTATGATGAAACCATACAACTCCATCGTGTTTGGGCTCGTTAGCATCGTCTTGACGAGTACTCTAATGGGAGATGAGGTCCAGGGTCTGATGATGAAGCTGAAAGTCCATGCCATAGGAACTCAATATTGAAACCATGCAACCCCATCGAGTTTGGGCTCGTTTGAATCGTATTGACGAGTTCTTTGTTAGGAAATAGTTTCCAGGGTCTGATGATGGAGCCGGAAGAAGGCCACTGGGACTCTGTAATAAAACCATGCAACCCCATCGAGTTTGGGCTCGTTTGAATCGTCTTGATGAGTGCTCCGATAGGAGATGGTATATTTTTAGTCTTATCTCGTTAACTAAAAAGTTGAAAATAAAAATTTACTGAAAAAAAAACGGACTAAATTATTACAAAAAATACCGGACTAAAAACATTAAAACGGGCCAGTAAAAACAGACTAAAAAGTAAAAAATATTTTTTTCTGTAAATATTTATAACCCTATACCTACAAAAATTTTAAATCTAAAAACGTGGGGCGCATGCTAAAGACAATATGGATGATTTACAGAAAAATTTATTTTTTACTTTTTAGTCTGTTTTTACTAGCCCGTTTTAATGTTTTTAGTCCGGTATTTTTTGTAATAATTTAGTCCGTTTTAAAAACGTGTTTTTAAAAAAGTTTTTTTTTCAGTAATTTTTTTCCTATACAGTGAGAAAGAGATGTAACTATAGCAATTCATAAACCTGGCAAGTTTTAAGAGGTTGTAATACCCCCCCTGAGCTTGAGAACAACTGAGTGCCTTGTACCACAAAACTCAGGCGCGGCGATAAAACGACGACGCCCGTACTATCTACATCGACTCCAATAATTAAGCGACAGTCCCTACTCCCAGAAGTTTTCATAATAATTTATCTACTCTAGACGAACAGACTATGTGTGTGAGTTATACAGGCTATTTGGTAAAACCTTATAAAGCCGAAAATGGTAAGTGCAAAGATGCAAAACTGCAAAGTGACAACCCTAGGTTGCAAATAGACTATTGTTTTCAATAATCAATCCCATAAATGGGCAAACATTCCATGATTGCCACTGTGCAGTCATAAAATAAAATAAACAAAAAAATGGTTGTTTTCAGGGTTTATAATAATTATCCGGAGTTGAATGCATTGTACCCTATCTGCCATATTCGACTTTATAAGGGTATTACCAAACACCCTGTACCGTAAACCCGGTATGGCTTTGTTAGAGAAACCATGGCAGATCAATGGCCAATCCATTGCTCTTCTAAATGGATGTTACGTATCGCATCAAGCACTCTCAAGAGGAAACTGGATTGAAGTTCCGTGCCAAGCCTTGTTTCAATAGATATTATTGTCATACGTCAGAATATAAAAATAATTGGTTAAGTATATCATTTTATAACTGTTACTTTATTGTTAAAAAAAATGGTAAGTACACACGACGGCACCTCAGACTAATACATGCTGACCTTGAGATCGCTTTTATGCCCTACGTTATAAAAGCTGTTTTCTAAAAACTTTCACTGATGATATTTTCGTTTATCATAGAATAATTTACTAAGTTACCTGTTTAACTCTCATTTTAATTATTTTTTTGCTTTTTTGTAACTTATTTCGTAATAAAAACAGATAATGGCAAAGTAATCTTGATAAGGTAATGAATGTTTTGAAAAACTTAATACCATTTATTTAGACGAAAAATAAGCTAAACTACAACAAATCAATTATGACTTTCTCTCATGTCTAGTAAAACATTGAACTCTATATAATAAATAATGCCGTTTATTACGGTTTCCGCGAAGTTTCGACATTAACTGCCCCCATATTAAATGGCCTGTGAAATAAAAGCTTTCTTTTGATGTATATTCCTCACTCCACATATTTAACCAATTGGTATAAGTAAGTAAGCTATAGTATTATGTCATAAAAAAATAAATGCATTTCATAATAAAAAATTGAAAAGTAAGTACGTAACTTAAAAACAATACTTAATTATGAATAAACAACACGGTAATTTTTAAATATATTTTTATAAGAGTTAACAATTTAATAATGCGATAGGTTGAATTACTTAAAACAATTACTTAAAACAATGTGAACAACTCCGTAATTATGAAAATAAACCTAACAATATGTAAGTTAAACGCTTTTAACATTAAGTTCCGTTCAAGATTTTATGATTTTCTATGCAAGGATCACTTTTCTTGTATCTTTATTTCTGAAAGTAACAAAAGAAAGTGATTCTTCATATTATTACGAGCGATAAATCTATTGTCCCTGTGAAGATTAATGGATGTGACAGTCCGCTATGATAGATCCTGCAGAGAGCAGCAGTGCAGTACCCTGCATCACGCAGGCTTATTGTTATACTCACGACAAAAGAAATTTACTGCTATTTCTACTAACATACAATCTTTAAGAGAACGTCCAGGATTTCTTGGAATTTGACCTTTTACAGTTCCATCCAGAACATTGACAATATACAACGTGTGACAAAAAAACCCCTAATGCTTATTATGGTAGATAGGGAACATCAAACTGAACAACTTTTACTATTTGGGACCAACTCTGAAATCACGTAAAAAAAACAGGTGTTTCGAATACAAAAAATATTGACGAAAATATCAAAATGTATGAAACATCTGATTTCTTTTCGCGATTTTAGAGTTGGTCCCTTAGCAAAAAAAAATCAGTTTGATGGTCCCTTCTACCATATTCGGCATTTGGGGTTATTTTGTAACACGTTGTGGGATTTTAATCAATCCATCCTCTTTTTACTGCCTACTGCCTTTCATTCAACATATTGACGAAAAAAATTAATGATTAGAACATCATTCACGTAAATCAAGCAAAATCAAGCCACATTCGCTACAAAAAGCGGCAAATCCTCCTGCAAGTAGGATCAACGAGTGCGCATCCCCTAACAAATCTAATTTGCGAGTCCATCGGCACGTCCCTCTTTTTGACGGCTGGTTGAAGCACCATCGCCCACTCGCAACAACGCCTCTCAAATCGCTCCTCCATTTGGGAACGGTTCAATGTAATAAGTTTCAAATATAGGTAAGCTTTTTTTTTCAAATACAACGGTGGGTACACATTAATGGCTGATGATAATGTACACACTATCTTCGCAAACCTTAAGGTATGATCAGAATCATACCTTTACCCTTCGAGAACCTACAAAATTCATCCTAGTCATCACCGCACAGCAGAATGAAGCATTTTGCAGATTCGCGGAGAACATAATTTATGTGTTTAGTTGTGTACCTACCTCCATGTTGACTCGGACAGTCAAGTCCTTTTAGTTTCTGCCAAGCCAAGAATAAAGTTGATGTTCATTTGTTTTCAAAGAACGAAATATACCGTGGAAGCACAGTACATAATAATATAAGTTTTTTCAAACAGTAGAGGAGCTAACGTCACTTAGGCCCTTTTGTCATTGCACTCCGTCGGATCGCTAGGGTTGGCATTTTCCGGCCATCTCGTGGAATGCTACGCGCGAACGCTATGGAAACAACTGCGACGCGATGTCACAACCCTGACCAAAGTACTGCGAACTTTGCTAAGAGCTCTTAGAGTGACGTCAGCCGTCAAATTCGAACGTTTCCATGGAGCTCTCATACTGTTTGAAAAAACTTATATGTGTACTGTGGTGGAAGTGTGACGTCACATAATGGCAGAGTTTGACATTTTGGGTAATAATAAACATCTGAAGCAAGCAAGTTCTTTCTTCTTGAGACATGGAGTGGAGGCAAAACAATACGGCATCATACTTATTCCTCACATTAAAATAACTCAATAATTTGTTAACAAAGGAAAAGTGCCAACGGTCTCGTCTTATTTTTTACCCAAATCTACGTCATAGCTTCCACGGTACATTGACTGGCAGGACGAAACAAGTACGCTAAACGTATTTATTTTATTAAAAAAGTATTTCTTATTTAGCGTTATCTTACAACACGTGTGGATTAAAAGATTATAATCCCTATAATTCCTCAGTCCCATCTGTCTAACTTGTCACAAGCAGTGATGCCCTTAAACAGGGTACTTACGAACGGCGTCAGCGTCCATAATTAACGAATGACCCAAATCCGAGCTCATTAGCCAACGGAATTATTAAATAGGCGCTGGGACAATATCAAACAAACAGAATGATTTATTGATGAGCCGCTGATCAATGAGGCAGAAGGTAGACAGCCAAGTAATTACTTGCTAAATATTTCTGTAACTGAAAACATTTTGTAATTTCTCTTCTCTTTCGTTAAAATGATAAAAATCTTAAATATTTTTTTTAGTTAATTTTTCATTTCTTTTGTTTTGATATTTAGCCCTCGGTAAAAAGGATGAATTTCTAACATTAGGTCAACAAGCCCGTATTTGTTTTGAATAGGCACTTATAATATCATAATTAAGGTAATTTTTGTTATTAGCAAAATGTTTATAAATGGACTCGGCTTTGCGTTCAATTTTAACTCTGATAAAAACTTTGTTTAAAATCTTATTAGTTTTATAAGTTTTTTTTCTTTATAAGTTAGTAATTATAATTGAAGTCGGTAGGGGCACGTCCAACCAGCAATCCACACCGGTCTAGACGAATTCTTGCACATCGCTGCGCGGCTTAGGTGGTCTGTACTCAAACCGTACTTAGATATTTAGAATTTTCAGATCGCAATCAGGGTTAGAAAAGGAGCTAGATGGTGAGTTATTAGCACCTGCAGCAGTTGGCTCTGCGACAGCGAAAATTATAAGCAACTTTCACAAGGGTTGGTCATAGGATGGGTGACCAAAAATGTAATCTCGAGCTTCTCCCGTCTCCGTGCTCCGAAAGGCACGTTAAGCCGTTAGTCTTCACTGCATTTGCAGTCGTTAACACCCACCAATCCCCATTAAGCCCGCGTGGTGACATTAAACATGGCTGATTTGAAATCCAATGTTGGAAGGAGACAGGAAGTAATTCGTAACTAAATAGTGTAGTATAGTAGGTAGTAGTTATAAATAAAGGAGCATAGACACACAGTGAGCGTGCTGGATGGTGGTGTTTTAATTGACATTCGGATGGGTGTCGCGCCGGCGCTATCTCTATTCTGATTCCCAATTTTAGTAGGGTAGAGTCACAATAGTGGTCCTATTCTGAACAGTCAGTGTTGCCAGGACTTCACATGATAATTAGTCAATTATTCACGTAATTAAGTTTAATATTTAATAAGTTTTATTGATATCAACATACAAAAAACTTTTACAAATGTTCCGGTTTTACAAACCGTGGTCACGGCAGCTGCAAAGGTGCCGAAACGTCATGAAAATCAAAAATCAAACTAAATACCAACTAATTACCAAAGTACTTATAGTAAAACCGCGCTAGTATCCGTTAAAAAGTGTTTTATTTCAAGTCTAGTGAGCGCGTAAGCTTGAGAAGTGAATACCAATTACCACCTTGTTTTTTAACTTGCATATTGAATGAAAATTGAACATATCTATCAGAAAATGTGGAGCGAAAGCGGAATGTATTTATATTCTACTCTTCTAAACTCTTTAGGCAACAGTTGTTTAAGCCCAAGCAAAAAAAATACAAACAGAGTATACGGCTCTCCTTTAACGAAATATGAATACTTAGGTAATCAAATTTTATAAAATGAAGTTATAAAAACCAGCGTAATTTAAAAAAAAACGCATGTGTGGAGGGTTTACCTACCTGTGACAATCTAGATATCACAATCGTATTTCTTCTGATAAAAAAAATATTGTCAGAATACGACCATCACACCGCCAACTCTCATCGATCTCAGTTCTATATTTAACATTTCGGTCTGCGCTTGAACTAGGGAGTGCCATTGCAGGATATTTGTAGCGAAGCGCGCCACTCAATGGACTGTCCCGATTTGGAGGGAAAAGTCAAAAAAATCTCGAGCACAACTACCTATTTGTCAGTGCCAAACGGAACGCAACAAATGACCGGCGATTTTTCACCTTTAATATTGTTCGGGACTCCTTTCAAGTTATGTTTATTTATGGTGTAGGTTAAAGAAGAAAATATGTTTTCGTATTGATTTTTTGTCTTGTCAACGAACTTGTCAACTTAGAAGAAAATTACAGATTTTATTTCGTTGAACTTATATTTTATTGCAAGGGTTTTTTTGGCACCGCTTTAATTACAACGTTACGGTGCCTACAATTCATCCCAATCAAGATAATGGCGACCATAAAAGAATTAAAAAAGAGCCGAAAACTTTGTCGCCTTTCATACACATTAGCGACAAAGAAAGTCCAAGAGGCTATACGGTCAGAAGCGGATGATCTGAGAGGACTCTTTCAGACGCTGAAAAATAAAGCTGAACAGCTATTTGAGGTAGACGAAGCCTTAAAATCTGCCGTCTTGGCAGAAGATGACATGTCGGAGGAGGACATGTTCCAAATTCTAGATGTTGAAGAGACAACGGAACGTGAAAACTGTTACAACATTATAAGATTTAAATGTGAGTCTCTTTTACAACATAAATTAGAAAATGATGTTGACAGTGTCAAAACTGTTGTCGAAGCGCATACCGTAAAAAGGAAGTTTCAGCTACCAAAACTGGAACTTATGCAATTTGATGGGAGAGTCGAGAACTGGATCGGTTTTTGGGGTCAATTTCGAAAGATTCACGAAGATGAGGAAATAGATGCAGATGATAAGTTCCAGTATCTTTTAAGAGCTACCGAGCCAGGTACGCCCGCCAGATCCCTAGTCGAGAGTTTTCCTCCAAGTGGGGATAACTATTTTAAGGCGATTGAAGATCTAAAAGCCAGATTTGCAAAAGACGAACTGATTATCCAAATTTACGTGAGAAAACTCTTGGAGCTTGTACTCTACCAGAACGATAATAGAGATTTAGATTTACGGTTACTTTATGATAAACTGAACACGCAGCTTAGGGGGCTTGAAACACTTGGTGTGACTAGTGACAAATATGCTGCCATGCTGCACCCTTTAATCGAATCAACCTTACCAGAGGACACGCTTAGAATTTGGGAACGTTCGGCAAAAGATGCAAATCAAGATGAATTACAACAGCTGATGAACTTTCTGAAGATTGAAGTAGAGTGTGAAGAAAAGGTGCAGTTAGCCAGGAACAGCTTTAACGAAGGGATGACTTACAATAAATCCACAGCATGTATAATAACTAGCGACAGTAAAAACACTAAGAGGCAAATGATTAAAACTGGTACGACGTCGAATGTCGAGAAAACATTCCCGCGTATCTGGTGCGGAAAAACGACGCATAAGAGCACGGAGTGCATTTGCACTAGAGATATGACGTTGGAGCAGAAGAAGGAGTTTCTGAAGGGGAAGAAAGCATGCTTGATTTGTCTTAAAATTGGTCATGATGCAAATAATTGTCGTTTCTATCCCAAGTGTTTATACTGTACGAAGCGGCACTCAGTCATGATGTGCCCGGAGCAAAAAGTTAGTATACCTTCTTGGCCAGAGAGGAAAAACCAAACTGGCAGTCTGTCACCTGTTGTCATGTCTTTAGCTCACAAAATATTTGATCCGGGAGGGTACACCGCACCAGCAGCTCTTATACCAAAGTTATTAGGTACTGAAAGAAGTACACGAATCTAAGATTGGTTGGGATGACGATGATGTACCTACCGAGCAAAGGTCATGTGTTACCAGTGGCAAGAGAGTGTCAAGCTGACGTTTTTAGAAGCATCAAGCATCATCTATGATGGGAAGGCCCGGAACGGCTGAAGTTTAAACGGAGGCAGTTTTGATACAGAAGACTGTCCGGCCAATGGATAAAAATCCTCCTGGATCACCTTGGTGGGGAGGGTGGTACGTGGCCACTATTAAGACAACCACCGGCGAACTTATTAGGAGTGTGAGAAAATTATACCCGCTACAACTCGACTTATGTATTTATTTGTTACTCAAGATAATTGATTCTGTTTATTTTTTGTCCCTCGGGAAGATGTTCGGGACTACTTTCAAGTTATGTTTATTTATGGTGTAGGTTAAAGAAGAAAATATGTTTTCGTATTGATTTTTTGTCTTGTCAACGAACTTGTCAACTTAGAAGAAAATTACAGATTTTATTTCGTTGAACTTATATTTTATTGCAAGGGTTTTTTTGGCACCGCTTTAATTACAACGTTACGGTGCCTACAATTCATCCCAATCAAATATCTTGAATGGGTCGGACAGACAACTAGTTTCGAAAACACCTGAAATTTCGTATGCTATTGTAAAAAGTAAACCGTCGTTAAGTCCACGATAGATTGGTTGAAAAACCTTTTATTTATTTATTATTATAAGTCTGCCAACATTTTTACACCTTAGCATAGGTACAATACAATTCCTTAAAATAATAAAATTAAAAGTACAGTGAAAAACAGTTACAGGCAAACACAGCATGACTTTTTATAAATAAGTTATTAACTAGCAACTAACTCATAAAATTTTGACACAATGCGTTAAGAAAAATAAAATGTACTACTACTAAGCTACAATTTTTTGTTATTACCTATAGTTTAATTAAAATTAAATTATTTATTAATATTAGTTAAGCTAAACAAATCCTTCTTAAAACTAATCAGTGATAGAGAAAATATGTCAATGGAGTTGCAAATAGTGTTGTGTTCGTCACATAGTCTATTAATAACGGGTGTGTAATGTATGACCTAAATTTACATGCACTAACGATCAGAGGATATAATAACATTTCATATAATTTCATTTGACATACCGATCAAATAATATAACATACGGTTAATATAATTTCACTTGACCTAAATACATGTGATATAAAAATTATTTGACACAATAAACATTTGAACTAATTAACAGATGATATAAAGCACATTTCATATAACATTCATTTACTCTATTCAACATTTAAAATAATTTTATTTGACCTATGATTTAAATGCTATAAAAAACAAGCATAGCCCTAAAATATGATTTTTATCTACACCCATGCCTTAAATGGCAGGGGATAAAGGGATTATGGAGGCATAAAGGGATCTAAAACAGTTAGCTTACTGCCAACATTACAGTATCCCTCCGCTGCGAGTAGTCAAAACACTAACCTAACCTACCTGGTGCATTAAGTTTTTCTTTGTAGCGGGGGGCCTGGGACGAGCCCCCTGCACCACCCAGCAAGCATTTTGCAAGCAAGCACCCAACATGCAAGCATGCAAGCAAT
Organism: Agriphila tristella; assembly: GCA_928269145.1. Taxonomy (NCBI): domain Eukaryota; kingdom Metazoa; phylum Arthropoda; class Insecta; order Lepidoptera; family Crambidae; genus Agriphila; species Agriphila tristella. The sequence goes on from OV743439.1 coordinate 25,863,722, forward strand.
CATGCAGCATGCAAGCAAGCATGCAGCATGCAAGCAAGCATGCAGCATGCAAGCAAGCATGCAGCATGCAAGCAAGCATGCAACATGCATGCAAGCATTGTGGAGCTCCGCTCGCTTCGCTCGCTCCGCTGCGAGTGGTCAAAACACTAACCTAACCTAACCTACTGGTAGGTGCATTAAAAGTTTTTCTTTATAGCGGGGGGCCTGGGGCCAGCCCCCTGCACCCCCCGGCAAGCATTTTGCAAGCAAGCAAGCATGCAGCATGCAGGCAAGCATGCAGCATGCAGGCAAGCATGCAGCATGCAGGCAAGCATGCAGAATGCAGGCAAGGATGCAGCTTGCATGCAAGCATTGTGGACATTGCTGCGAGTGGTCAAAACTCTAACCTAACCTAACCTACTGGCAAGTTACATGCATGCTTGTATGCTTTCTTGCATGTCTAGTCATTGTTATGTTATAATATATGTATGCTAATAGATGTTAGGACATTAAACATTAGTGGATTTGATAATCAAGCAAGCATCATAATAACAAAAGCTAGTTATTTCTATTTTATAGTAAAAGTTGATTATAGCATGTAAAATTAGATCAAATGATATGTATATGAAATGTAAGTTAGATAAAAAAGCAATATATCAAATGATACTTATGGGATATAAACGTTAGAGCAAATGTTAATATGGCAAATAATAATAATGACAAATGAATAATAGGTTAAATAAAAATTATGTCATTTATTTTTAGGTCAAATAAAAATTAGATGAAGTCAACGTTAGTGACATTGAAATTAGATTAACTGTTTTTATGGCAACCGAATCGCACCCATTAATAACACTCTGACGGCCCAAGTTAGTTTTAGAACACCTCAAGTTAAATGGTCTAAAATTTGCAATTCTGGAGTTCTGTCGAGGTATTTTGAATTTTATCTCACTTAGTAACTGGGGACAATTAATGTTACCCCTCAAGATCTTATACAACAACACCTGATCGGCCAGGGTGCGATTCGGTTCCCATAAAAACAGTTAATCTAATTTCAATGTCACTAACGTTGACTTCATCTAATTTTTATTTGACCTAAAAATAAATGACATAATTTTTATTTAACCTATTATTCATTTGTCATCATTATTATTTGCCATATTTACATTTGCTCTAACGTTTATATCCCATAAGTATCATTTGATATATTGCTTTTTTTATCTAACTTACATTTCTTAAACATATCATTTGATCTAATTTTACATGTTATAATCAACTTTTACTATAAAATAGAAATAACTAGCTTTTGTTATTACGATGCTTGCTTAATTATCATATCCACAATTTTTTAATGTAATAACATCAATAGCATACATATATATCTATAACATAACAATGACTAGACATGCAAGCAAGCATACAAGCATGCATGTAGCTTGCCAGTAGGTTAGGTTAGTTTTGACCACTCGCAGCGGAGCGAGCGAAGCAAGCGGAGCTCCTCAATGCTTGCTTGCATGCTGCATGCTTGCTTGCATGTATGCTGCATCCTTGCTTGCATGCTGCATGCTTACTTGCTGCTGCATGCTTGCTTGCATGCTGCATGCTTGCTTGCATGCTGTATGCTTGCTTGCAAAATGCTTGCCGGGGAGTGCAGGGGGGCTGGCCCCCCTGCTCGGGGGGGTCGGGGGGCCTGAGGCCCCCCGCTATAAAGAAAAACTTTTAATGCACCTACCAGTAGGTTAGGTTAGGTTAGTGTTTTGACCACTCGCAGCGGAGCGAGCGAAGCGAGCGAAGCGAGCGGAGCTCCACAATGCTTGCATGCATGTTGCATGCTTGCTTGCATGCGGCATGCTTGCTTGAATGCTGCATGCTTGCTTGCATGCTGCATGCTTGTTTGCATGCTGCATGCTTGCTTACTGCATGCTTGCTTGCATGCTTGCTTGCATGCTTGCTTGCATGCTTGCTTGCATGCTTGCTTGCATGCTTGCTTGCATGCTTGCTTGCATGCTGCATGCTTGCTTTCATGCTTGCATGTTGGGTGCTTGCTTGCAAAATGCTTGCTGGGGGGTGCAGGGGGCTGGCCCTAGGCCCCCGCTATAAATAAAAACTTAATGCATCATGTAGGTTAGGTTAGGTTAGTGTTTTGACCACTCGCAGCGGAGCGATACTGTAATGTTGGCAGTAAGCTGTTTCAGAACCCTTTATGGAGGATTTAAAGCGTGGGTGTAGATAAAAATATATAAGTGATGAAATCATATTTTTTGGCTATGCTTGTTTTTATAGCATTTAAATCATAGGTTAAATAAAATTATTTTAAATGTTGAATAGAGTAAATGAATGTTATATGAATTGTGCTTTATATCATCTGTTAATTAGATCAAATGTTTATTATGTCAAATAATTTTTATATCACATGTATTTAGGTCAAGTGAAATTATATTAACCGTATGTTATATTATTCGATCGGTATGTCAAATGAAATTAATATGAAATGTTATTATATCCTCTGATCGTTAGTGCATGTAAATTTAGGTCATACATTACACACCCGATCGGCCACCCACCTACGATCTTCCAGGGAACTGAATCCAAAGTATTCGAGTCTATCTTTATAAGAGAGTAATTCGTATTTTTTATTTTGATGTACCGTGAGGAAGAATAAAAGTTTTCTTTGAATTTTTTCAAGCCGAGCTATATGGCATTTATATTTTGGGTTCCAAACAGAAGAACAGTATTCCAAAGAACTGCGCACTAATGCAAAGTAGGCAAACTTGAGTTCATGATGATTTTTAAAGTTTTTACAACAACGCCAAATAAATCCGAGTAATTTGAGAGACTTTGATATGATGTGATCGAAGTGTAGGATAAATGTAAGTTTACGGTCAAGAATGATTCCCAGATCGAGTATTGAGATTACTTCATCAAGAGCACGAGAATAAATAGAGTATGACGAATCAAGGGGAATACGTTTTTAGTGAATTTAATGTGTTTACATTTATCAGGGTCAATAGGAAGCCTGTTTGCCAGGGACCAAGCTGCTATTCGATTAAGGTCCATTTGAAGTAATAAAGAGTAATTAGAATTTAGAACAAACAAAAATTTAAACATTTTCCGTAAAAGCTGGTCACGAGCTGCGTGACCAAATTCACAGATTAATATAACCAAAATGTACTCATTTAAGAATTTTATAAGACTCCTATGTATGTGCTACGGAGGCCGTTTTTTACAGCATTAGCCACCAAAGTCTAAAGTCTAATTTGTTCAGTACCATAAATAGATAGAAGTACTTACTAAGACCACAAACAGTAGAACAATGGCTTATTGTTACAGACGATTTTTTTTATTTACACATTTTTTATATATAGTCAGGTGGGGTAAGTGAAACACCGGGGTAAGTGAAACACCCAACCATATCTAAGAAACTATCGTAGTTTATTCTCATAGCGATGTGTCGATAAATCAGGAATGAGGAATTACTTCCCTTAATACAACATAGATATCGCTGCAATCATTAACCTAGCTAGTAAACCAAAAAGAAATTCATTTGATGTCAAAACGCAAAACACTATGTTTTTTTGATAAATCTTTAAAACTAGACCCTATTTTATGAGAATTTGATACATTTTGGATATTAACGGTTAAACATGATCCTTTTGTCCTGTTTTTAATTAAATGGACACAATATTTAAAGCTATTTTGGCCACTGTTTCACTTCCCCCTTGTCAGGGGTAAGTGAAACACTTCTTAGCTTTTATATTCTTTTCGTGATTTTGTTGCTTAATGCAAGTCTTTAGATATTTATATTCATACCGTTAAAGGCTGATTTAATTAGGAGTACATTGCCTATACAGCTACTTTAATTGCGAGTTTTATAGCTTTACTACACCTTGTTAAATAAAAATAAAAATAAAGTATGTTTCACTTACCCCACCTGACTATATTTAATTTATGGGTCCATTTGAAAACCAGCGTTGTGGTTTCCACAACACAAGCTGAGCTTGGTCAGCTCTTTCGATCGTTTAATATCATAATCACTTAATTTTTCTCTAAGGTCTGTATTTAATTGTAGTCAATTCAAAAAAACCGAATCAATGCTTACTTCACTTTACTTTAAAGGAAAAAAAAATTACAAGCCATAATATAGAAACGAACTTACCCTTCTCGAACCCACACTTCGCTAATGTGTCCATAATTACTTCAACATAATCTTAAACCTATAAATTATTTATCAAAACATTAAACAAAACAATGTTATTGCTGACACAATATGAATCGCTGCTCGCATCAGCACTTAACCCTCAAGATTATGATTTACGAATCACTAACCATCAACTCCTGACCTTTGATGTAAGGGTTTCTTAAACAATGGGCGTCTCAGTGGCGTGATTAGGGAGGCCTCTCAGATTGGTCCACTCGCAATCCCAGGTACGGCGACATTTGGCCGAGGTTCAACCCGGGGGTAAGGGACGACAGCGTAGGTAAGGCATGCAAATTTATGGGTGGTACAAGTTATGAGCAAACTGGAAAGGGCTAATAAAATAAGACTCCATTCTATTAGTTTTGTTAGTGAGATTATAAACTTAAAATTCTTACAAAAAAACTACTGATCCTGCACTCAAATTGCTGATGATTAGATGTTAGATTAGACTTCTAATGAGTCACACAAACAACTGCTACAAATTAATAAAGCACGAGATTACGGCTCCTATAGCCCACATGTGGTACCCTCATCTTAATTAAATTTATTACTCACTAAGTACATAATGTATCGAAAATTCACACGTACCTACGGTTTGAAGCTAAGGTATTTTTGCCCCTTTTTGCTCTTTTGTCTACTACTACTACTACTACAGCGAACTATATTTTACCATGGGCTATTTATTATCTTAGTCCATGATTTTACTGAGGTTATTGTTTGTAAATAAACTATAGAACCTTAGCTTCAATCTGTACATGTGAATTTTCGGTACATTATGTACCTACATGAGCAATAAATTTAATTAAGATGAGGGCGCCACTTTCTGAGGTAAGGGCCTTTAACCTTAATAAAAAATGTTTGACCTGTGTTAATAATTACCGTTATCGAGTAAGTAGAACATTGTAAAAAGTGTAAGAAACGAAACGTCGAAAAATAAAAAATCAAACCAAATACCAACTAATTGCCAGAGTACTTTCAATAAAACCGCACTAGTTTCCGTTAAAAAGTCTTTTATTTCAAAGTCTAAGAAGTTAAGTCTAAGAGGTAGAGCTTGATCGACTGATAGCAGAACTGCAGATCTGCAGGTTGTTAGCAATATGTTTTGCCATTTTGCTATTGTTTTTCATGCAATTAATGAAACAAGAAAATCGCTCTTCTCTCTTGACACAGACCACTTAACCCTAGATCCCAGCGGTAGCCTCCACTGCCGGTCTTTACGACCGCAGACGGGCCGCGATTGCGGACATCACTCATACACGTAATTCCACCAGCAGTTTACAATTAACTACATATTGTCCCGTAGGACAGTAGAGATTAGACTTTCAAAGTCTCTAATAAATCTATGTATGTATCATCAAAGTACCAAGTTCCTACCGTTTTATACAATTCCTGCTTTGATAAGCAGAAAACTTTAACAACTTGGAAGACTCAAGAGAAAAAAAAATGTCGGAAATTCCTTGTTCAGCAAAGAATTTAACCAATATACAATTATCATGGTGTTCAGAGCGAGATTTTAATACCCTGAGCCAAAAAAATTCACAACTTTTTCGATTTTCTAAAATGATAGAAAGGTCTTACGGTCGGACGGATGAAATACCTTACGGTCTTGATCGCTAAAAGGGAAATATTGCTAAAATAATATAACCAATTCCGTTGTATCAAAAACTTCGTAGCTACCTTCTTCAAACCAAAACCCAATTAAAGATCAAACGTAAGCACTCTCTCCATTTAAAACAATACTGAACACAATATTAATTAAAACGAATATAGAGTATGATTCACATAAAGAAAGACGCTGAGAGGCTTATTATTTCAGTGGAGGCATTAGAGTCGGGAATATTGCTCGGGGCAATTTACGAGGCTTGCGGGGCGCCTTATCTTCAATATTAAAGATTTCATTAAATCATGCCTCGACGCAATAAAACAGTTTGATACCGACCCAAGTCGGGTGACCGCGTTAATGGTCGCACTTTTGACCTAGCGCGTGGGGCAAACATTTGGAGAAATAATGGACGCAGTATGATGAGAATATCTCAACAAATGTTGATAAGATTTTAGGAAAACAAATTAATAGTCGATCGAGAATCTGAGATATCGAATTGGTATCGAGTAAACGTCAAAACGGTACAATGGAAACCATGGAAACCGTTTTCATTGTACTAAAATAATACTGAACACAATATTTATGACGTCTATTCGATCCTGATGCGAACTCGATCTCGTTAATTTCCGTCGAGAGTAGGGGGCTTCTGATTTTTCTATGACAAATATTACCTAGTAAAGTAAAAGTAAAAATTAAGAAAAAAAACATGACGTATTTTGTAAGATCCATGGTTTACGCTTTGGACCATGGTAAGATCTACAGCAAACTCACTTCAAAGAACGAACTTTCAAATAATATCTGACATCAAATTGTGGTCGATTGCTGGTTTCTGTTACTATAGGAAAGTTCTACGTATGACTCTAGTGACTTAGACTTACCCTAATCTGTAAGAAAAGTTACTACATGTCTAATGTAAGACGATTCTACAGTTTCAAACTTAAATTTTAAGCGTAACTCAACTCAAGCACATAGGTATTAAAGGCCATATTGCTTCCAACATGATCGGTGTAAATTTTAGCAAACGGTCAAGGTTTAATTATGAAAGATGACCGTCACATTAAACCCGCAATCCACAGTTTATGGGGTGACATGAAACGCAACTTTGCGCACAAGTTCGCGTTATCGTCAAACGCTGATGGGTGTCGAAAACTATTTGAAGTGTAAACCACACTTAATTAAACTTTTGAATTAGATTACCTAGTCTTGATAGTGACATCACCATTGAAGTCATCTGTTTATGCCTTAGAAACTTGTTATGTTCTCACTTTTTTCACTGAAATTGAGTCTCTGTTGTGGATTTTCTGCAGAATAATTCTATCAATCAAGTTCGATACCTCTCATAAGAGAGATTATTAATTCCTCCTGCCTACTTTTTTACTTGAAATAGTATTATAATAATAATAACAAAAACATATATTGATTTAGACGCCCAAATACCCAATAATCCCAAATATCTTTATTAATGGCAAGTTCATTTTCAAATGATTTTTAACTCATCAAAACTCCCGGAAAATGATACACAATAGATTTTTCACCTCTCCAGCACGAAAAGGGTTCTTTTGGCGCGTAAAAACTCGCAGCAAAATCGATTTTTGCTGCGAGCGTGAGGCAAAGTGCTTTTTTAATTTCTAACACCAACTTTTAAATTAATAAAGAAAAATTTTTTTTTTTAAACCACGTTTTTAAAACAGATTATAAAAAATATAAAAAATTTATAAAAAAAAATATAAATAAAAAAGTATAAAAAAAGTTTTAAAAATATTCTTTTTACAACACGAACGCTCTTTTTACGAACTTCACAGAGATTTGTCCAAGGACGATTCGTTTTACAATTATCTAAAACACGAACGTTCTTTTCAGCAGTAAGTATATTTACTTATAAACTGATGTAGGATTATAACCCTATACAGAAGTTTTAAAACGAAAAACGTGGGGCGCATTTTGTATTAGAGAGAGAAAGCATAATAGTTCATGTCATTTGCATTATTTTTTTTTAACTTGATGATGAATTCATGCATTAAATTATCTTTTGCATGCCTGCGCCCCACGTTTTTTCGTTTTAAAACTTCTGTATAGGGTTATAATTCTACATCAGTTTATAAGTAAATATACTTACTGCTGAAAAGAACGTTCGTGTTTTAGATAATTGTAAAACGAATCGTCCTTGGACAAATCTCTGTTAAGTTCGTAAAAAGAACGTTCGTGTTGTAAAAAAAATATTTTTTTAAAACTTTTTTATACTTTTTTATTTATATTTTTTTTTAATTATACTTTTTTATTTATATTTTTTTTATATATTTTTTATAATCTGTTTTAAAAACGTGGTTTTTAAATAACAATTTTTTTCAATAATTTTTATTTTCTACTTTTTAGTCTATATTTTCCTACCACCCGTTCGAGACTTTTTTAACTGATAAGAAGAACAGGCGCAAGAAACTTATCAGCTTTATCAAAAATCAAAAGTAACGATATTTACAAACACATATATCGTTACCATACACATACAAAATGGGCTCGAGGGGGGGCTCCCCCCTCGAGCCTCCCCGAGCCACCCTCGAGCCCCCCCGAACCCCGCTTCGAGCCCCCCCGAGCCCCCCTCAAGCACCCCCGAGCCACCTCGAGCCCCCCCTCGAGCCCTCCCCTCGAGGCCCCCTCGAGCCCCCCTCATGCCCCCCGAGCCCCACTCAAGCCCCCCCCCGAGCCACCTCGAGCCCCCCTCGAGTCCCCCCCAAGCCCCCCCCAAGCCCCCCTTCAAGCCCCCCCGAGCCCCCATTCAAGCCCCCCTTCAAGCCCCCCCCCCGAGCCCCCCCTCGAGCTCCCTCGTGTCCCCACGAGCCCCCGTCGAGCCCCCCCGAGCCCCCTCAAGACCCCCCGAGCCACCTCGAGCCCCCCTCAAGCCTCTCATCGAGCCCCCCGAGCCCCCCTCGAGCCCCCCCGAGCCCCCCTTCGAGCCCCCCGAGCCCCCCCCCGAGCCCGATCAGACCCGATCAGACCCTGACCACTATTTCCCAACAAAGTACTCATCAAGACGATTCAAACGTGCCCATACTCGATGGAGTTGCACTGTTTCAATATTGAGTTCCTGTGGCATAGCCTTCCGGCTTCATCATCGGACCCTGGACCTCGTCTCCCGTCAGAGTACTCGTCAAGACGGTTGTAAAGAGCCCAAACACGATAGGGTTGTATGGTGACATCATAGAGATCCTGTGGCCTTCTTCCTGATCCATCATCAGATCAGCTCAATGACACCATAATATTGCATTGCCTTCCAGTTCTGACCTATGTTCAAAGTTTCAAGTTTCTAGCTCATCGGGAAGCTAGTATAAAATCGTTCACAAACTTTGTGGAGAAACAAACACACAAACAAACAAACAAACGCGAAAGCAACCTAATAAAAACGTGGTAAAAAGAAATAAAGTGACAAGGAGAGACTTATAAAATTGATATGTGAGAAAAGGATAGATAGAGTGCTTTATGGTGTCATACATGGAATAAAAAGTAAAAAAATAAAATGCACGGACATACCAAGGAGTTTTCAATAAGGATTATTTAAAAAAAAGGTTGATAATTCGAAAGGTCGCATGTATGAAATAAATATAAAATAAGAAAAATTATGAAATTTATTAACAAATTAGTGTTTTATGATTATAAATAAGTAAATGAATAGGATGGGATATTGATGAAAAGAGAAAAACACAGTGTAATGTAAAACAAAACGACGGGAAGCTACTTTATGCATATTTTTTTTGCATAGGTTTGATCAAACTATTTTTGTGATAAATTTAAAAAAAATAGTGCGCCCAACGATGAAGATAGTTGACTAACTCCAAAAGAGTTGATTGAACATGTTGCGAATGCTGAATTCAGCTTTTTAACAAGAAATCACGTGAAAATTTTCTCGCTGGTAGAGGTGAAAAGTTGTATGTTTTACACGAGACCAAAATTTTGTTCTGCCTCGTGCCTTTAAACCACTCACTGTGCTCAGTAGTCTATATTAGAATCACTCGCTACGCTCGTGATTCAATTCTAGACTACTTCGCTAGTTCGTGATTTAAAGTCGGCACTCGTAGCACAAATTGATTTTGGTCACTTGTAAAAGGAATTAAAATAAAACGTCATGAGCAATTAAAAGTTCTAGTTTTAATTGTATCTCTGTATAATTATTTTTGGTATTTAACAAGAATTCCAAGCATACAATTACTCGATATCATGGGAAAGTACTAGTATTACCAGTTTAAACAGTATTCAATACAATAATACACTGATACCTGACCTTAAGCAGTGGTATCTCTCCAGCAGGAATAGCGTATCGCGACAAATTTATCAAAGTCATCTGGTATTATGACTTTATTTAACAACTTTATTGAAAACACTTATTTCACCGTTCAACCTTTCACTGTGACGACTTGAGCACGACTGAGCGCGCCTCTACCCCGTCACCGCATATTTAAACGTTATGCGTGGCGTGGTAGGGGCGAGCGTGGCGTGACTGGCGTGGTAGGGGCGACTGCAGTCACCCGATTACTACAACTACCGTTTAAGTACTTTTAATGGAATAAACACACAAATTTAGTTGTACTACATGGTTCATCACGAATAATAATTAAAGTAATTTATACAGTAACCTTACAGTCGGCCATCCTGCTAGAGCGAGTCCCATCGCGTAAAACAATATCTTTTATAACTCTGAGTACATCCATTCAATTAGTCATAAAATATTCTTAAATAAAAACATCATTTTATTAGAAGAAAAATAGCAGCCTTCCAACAAAATATTTCGCATTTTTGCGAAAGTCATAATTATTATTTAATTACATTACAAATATTTATTGCATGACACAAAACGTAATTACGTTTTTATTTATACATAAGTAGGTATCCAGAAAACATCCCGTTAGAGAAAGGGTATGTATTAAACTTAAAATTTTACAATTCAATTCAACTCTGTTTACATCAATAAAAATATAGTCGTATGGCATTTCATCCGAGCACGTTATAAACACGAGCAATAGCTTGTTTAACGATAGATTATCAACATCAAAATTCATTAATATAATTACAAGATACTTTAGAAATTAAAAATGGATGTATACCTTAAATAAATTGCTAAGGGGTTAATATTTCATTGCACCGAATTATAAAGATTGCAAACTTAGAAATATTTTTTTATCATTAGCTATTGCAACTTATTTTATTTACTTAAGTCTTAGACTCATTAGTTACGTGTAGGCATTTCAATATTTGTCTCCAATACAAACTTAGTTTAGAAAAATACCTACTAACAACAATCAACAAAAAGTCATCAAAACGCTATAAAAGGCTCATCATTAAAATAGAAAATTGAAGTAATCGTTTCTGTAAATATGTATATATATATATATATATATATATTACTAAATACTATATTGAATGTAATATCTTTCTCATACCATTTGTAATGCTTGAAATACTTTTATAATTTTTATACCATATTAATTAAAAAATCACGCGCGGCGGCGCTATGGCTATGGGCAGCATTAATTACATGGATTAGACGTTTCAATAAAAATTTGCCCTGATATAACTTTGGGGTGCACCCAGTGCTTCAATTAGTGTAACACAGTGACAGAAAAAGCATATTTCAGTGACACATGTCATAAACTATTATGATATCCAATAATTTAATCATCAATTTGCAAAAAGTTTTCTTTCTTTTAAGTAGTTATTGTACCTACATAACACTTGTACTATTATGTATTTCGTGACACAACTCAGTAAGAGTAAAATTTGTTACTTCTTGAACTAATAAAAAATAGCATTCTACATTACAGCAAGGTAAAAAAAACTTTTTATTTTATTTACAAAGTATTCTGAAGGTCTTTTAAATTAGTAATGGTTTTAAATTTACCCTTACTAATTTAACCAGGTTAACCTTTTGTTTAGTTATATACATTAGCATACTTCCCTATATAATGGATATGTAAATGTAATATGTACTAAAGAGAAGTTTAGATATCGTAGAAGTGACTCCACTATACACACAGTACGTTATGTGGAGGTACCTTCCTTGAATATAACTGCACATTTTAAAAACTCGATCAGAATAAACACTAAGTAATAAATGATTTTAGAAATCAGTATTTTGGTATTCTTACTTCCCATAGCGGGCACACAGAGTCCAAATACAAATCACATTATGTATTATCAATCCATGTACAAAAGTAATTAGCTATAATCCCACACAAGCACCACCCTTACTATCTATCTGGTTTAAGTTTTTTTTCCAGTACCTACGGTGCCCAATATAATGTGTTCTAAAAGCAGATTGAATTGTCCTACTAAGTAAGTAGTTACTTCATTCTATCGCGACCCTCAGTCATGAGGAACAAGAAAAATCATGATAAAAGGATTTTTTTTCTTTTTAATATTATTTCATTTTAATGAGGAGCACTGTCATCACCAGGACCGTGCGTTAGTCTACAGAATTACTTAATTGTTTTGTGAAAAGTTTCACCTAGTTTATGGATCGCCTTGAATTTCTCAAATAGAAAAGGCAGGGTAAATTACCCAATTATTGGTATTTAGAGTAATAAACCGAAACAATAAATTTTGCCTATTGATTTTAGTAGCTCTATTTGAAATAAACATAGTGGGTGCTACACGCAACGCAATACACAATACGGATTCTCTCTTTTTTTTGTATTTTGTATGTATGTCGTTTTAAGCTATTACCACCACACATACACCATCATATTATGTATAAATAAATAAACCCATAGTCCATTCATTAGTACCCTTCAACCTATTATTGGCATGTACCGATCAAATTACTGGTACACCTTACGCCAATAATAATTTAATAGGCAACAGTTAATAAAATTATAGGTATTATTCTCAGTACCTTTATTAAAATATTGGCATGCTTTCACCAAGTACAGGTACAACTTAGAAGTTTTATTTTCGACTATTGGAATAGGGCCAATTTTTTGAAGCCTTATAGAAAACTTCATTATTATTTATGAATTATTTAATTTCAAATTTGTCCTGAATACTAACATAGGATTTAAGTTAATTGTTACTAACAAAATGGATTGTAATATCTGAATTATGAAATAAATTATTATTATTATTTCCATTATTTGATTTAAAAAATACATTAAATGATCATTGAAAATAAGGTTCTAATTTCTCATTAGATATTAAGATAATATGCCAAAACATTATAATTGAGTTTTTTTCCATAATTAGGTAACACAGTTTATCGAATAATATTCATGTTTTTTTATGTTAAGTTTAGAGTGCCAACAAATATAAGGGTGTAATAACAGGTTAAGTCACCCCTACATGATTGACGTGAGAAAATTATGTTAAAATTGTAATAATCCGGTATCGGAGATAAAATGCAATGAATACGAAAATAATTATTTTGTCTAGAAATTGTATCATTGATTACGAAATTTCATTTCATTTTTTTCATTTAAAAATTCTTTATTTCATATTATAAACAATATTGTAACAAGTACTAAGATAATACATGTACATTGATTAATTTAAAGATACTTCATTAGGCTTAACTTACCACCTACGAATGCTTTAGAAATATATGTTATTCCACTTTAGTTTTATTATCTTGAAATATTAACACACAGTATTTAAATGGCACTATTCGCAGACAAAAAAAATCTACAAAACAAAAGTGATTTGCTTATTGCATATCAGATTACGAAATAAAAAGCACAATAGTTTTGTTTTTCAATAACATTTGTAGGAATGTGAAGGAAGAATTAGAATTAATATTAAGTATAGTAAAATTACTGTTGCATTATTGTGTATTATGAATATAGTTTTATTTTAAGATTTATATGTAATTATTTCTTTTATTTATTGTTTGTTCAATTTTTTTTCTTATCAAATTGGATCAATAATTGTTATCTGAAATAAATGAATTTTATTATTTTTCTTTTACTACCGGTAAACTTCAGTAGAGTAGGTCATTGCTCACAATGGCCATTTAAAAATATATACGCTCAATACACCATTATAAATGGCATCACATTCTATGTTTTACTAATTACTCATTAAATGACTTGGCAACAGATGCACGAGCTGATCATAGTGTAGTAAAATTAATAAGAATAATATTTGAAATTGAATTACTAGTTTATTAAAAGAACGGTAGGTATAGCCATAATTGGCAATAATACATGGCTGGACTCATTGGACTCAATTAGTTGCATTGCAGTAAATACATTTAAAGAGGATTTACATTCAGCATACTTAATTATTTGCTCTTTATTGTACTCACAAAAGAGTTGCAGAGGAGTTATTAATTAAATCATTGTAAGGAGAACTGGATTTATCTTTCAGATAGCTTTCTTGCAGGTTCCAGCAAACCCAGGACATGTTAGGGATTTTTCAAGTAAGTATGGATAAGTTATGTACTGCAAATATCTAGAGTACTTATGTTTATATTGGTTTTAGTGTGCGTTCGTCGCATCTATATCTATTATTTTAACTAAGAAAAATAATATAAACAAAACAATAAAATAATACTTATAACGATGATAAAACATTCTGATGATTTAGATTTAAAAGAAATGATTATAATAATTATAATCTAGAAAACTTGTTAAAAATTACCTTACGGATGTTCGCAATAATTTTACTTGCTTGTCAAACAATATGGCTAAGAACAGTTATTAAAAAATAAATTTAAGTGGAACAAAATTAAGAGAACTTGCATGAGTTGCATGTTCAAAAACCAAATACATAAACAGTTTTTTTTCACGCTACATACTTAATGTAGTAGTATGTAGCGTATAGTAGCGTGTAGTATTTAGACTATGTACATCTAACATAGCAAAACGTTTAAATAATATAAACAGGTGGGTTATTAATTAAGATAAAGATTGCTATCAGATTCAAGCCTCGTACGTACTAAAGTCAACCCTACTCTAGATGATTTTATTACTTAGGTATTTACTTCTTACAACAGACAATTATAATTGCATTCACTTGATAATGCTCTGATAAATTTTGAAAAATGAGATATTGAGAAGCAAGCTTCATGTCCAAGAAAAGTTATAGTCTACCTAAGACTTTCTTTATCTTCGAATTATTTATATTATTCTCTTTAAGCATTTGCGTAAATTATACACACTTTTTCTTTATTTAATAATCAATAAAACTAACTTAAATTAATGTTATCAACTCAATCTATTGCAATTCTTTTCAAATAAGTATATTCATCGATGAAGTCTGTCTTAAGCCTAAGTTATGACTCTTGATATCGTATAAACCAGCACGAATGCTTGCGACTGTAGCTGACTTTCAAGCGCCCGCTTCCTTACTCAAGATATTGCCGTCTGAATATTTTACTAGTTGTTACTACGGACGCCTTACGCTCTCACAGCTGCGTCTTAAATTGTACAATTTTGAACAAAGATTACACAGTATTACTTAATTTATCGATCGATATGATAACCAATAATAGACCTATAGTCTCGGAACATAATATAAAAAACGTAGCTAGCTTTCTAGTTATTCTTAATAACAGTTTTTTTTTTAATAAGAAATAGTTTATTTGTTATTAATAAAAAATGTGATAATGCCAATAATTTCGATAATTCTTACTATGAAAATTCCTTCTAGCGTTGTACGGCCTCTCAAGGATGATGCCTTACGTTCTCACAGCTGTATTTTAAAATATATAAACAGCTTATATACGACACACCGAGCGCTTGCGGCTTTGCCCGACTATGTCAGGCTCCCTTCCGCTCCCTCATTCGTGTCGCAAAATATTACGATTCGAAATTGCGTTTGACGCTTTACGCCCTCATAGCTGCGTCTTAATTATATAAACAGAGAAAGTAAATAAGACATACCGAGCGCTTGCGGCTTTGCCCGACTATGTCAGGCTCCCTTCCGCTCCCTCACTCGTATCACTATTACAATTTGAAATTTCGTGTAACCACGTAGTGGACGCTCAACAGCATCAGTTGGAGTCAAAATTGTTGCTATGAATCTTGCACTCAACTTCCAATTTGCGATATGCATTTTTCATTGCTGAAACTTGCACAAAATTTTATGTAATTAATCACTATTTGTCACCCAATAAATTTAGAATGGTCTTATCATATTTAATTAATTGGGCAACTGAATTGTTATATGATTGTAGGTACAGAATCCGTAATCTATGCTCAATATGTTACGTGACACGTGATCTTATTTGTATTCAATGTAAAAAGACAGCAGGGATGGGAAAATGCTAAATTGATCTTAAAAGAACAGTTATTTTCCAACTTTAACTGTAATATTGGTAATATTAGTATTATATCAGTATCAACAAAACGTTTCATGAAAACTAAACCTGTATTAGAGAAAACTATCTTAGAGAGAGAGAGTGAAAAAAAAATGCTACGTAATCCGCCTCTGAGCACTAGAGTGAATAGTTATAATATAGATGATTAGCACAAAAACAAAAAAAACTTAAGGGTTTTAATGATTTCTATAAATAATTTCTCCCTCTAGTTATCATCATAGTATGCTTACGTGGAATTCTCCATTTTATTTATTTTGTGCGGGCAGGATAAGCGAGAATTCTAAAGAAATCTCGTTTATCCCACTTCTGAAGTTAAAAGGAATTAAAATAAAACGTCATGAGCAATTAAAAGTTCTAGTTTTAATTGTATCTCTGTATAATTATTTTTGGTATTTAACAAGAATTCCAAGCATACAATTACTCGATATCATGGGAAAGTACTAGTATTACCAGTTTAAACAGTATTCAATACAATAATACACTGATACCTGACCTTAAGCAGTGGTATCTCTCCAGCAGGAATAGCGTATCGCGACAAATTTATCAAAGTCATCTGGTATTATGACTTTATTTAACAACTTTATTGAAAACACTTATTTCACCGTTCAACCTTTCACTGTGACGACTTGAGCACGACTGAGCGCGCCTCTACCCCGTCACCGCATATTTAAACGTTATGCGTGGCGTGGTAGGGGCGAGCGTGGCGTGACTGGCGTGGTAGGGGCGACTGCAGTCACCCGATTACTACAACTACCGTTTAAGTACTTTTAATGGAATAAACACACAAATTTAGTTGTACTACATGGTTCATCACGAATAATAATTAAAGTAATTTATACAGTAACCTTACACTTGTATAACAAATAACTATTATATTGTTGTCCGGACATTTATGAATTAATGTCCTAAGAAACAAACATGTTAACGTTCTCACCAAAGACCGGATTTGATCGCGTCTGTATATATTTTTTAACCGACTTCAAAAAAAGGAGGAGGTTCTCAAGTCGACGGTATTTTTTTTTTTTATGTATGTTTTAACATAGCTTCGTCAGTTGTTACCCGATTTGTACAATTCTTTTTTTAACTCAAAGAACATAGTTCGTGTGTGGTCCCATAATTTTTTTACAGAGATCTGGCCAGTAGTTTTTTCATAATCCTGACGCCATCGCATGAGTTTTTATGGAATTTCGGACATAACTTCTTTGTTTATGAACCGATTTAGATGATTCTTTTTTTATTTGAAAGGGTATACTTCAAGAGTGGTCACAATTTAATTTCATCGTTATTGGACTTCGAACTTCGAAGATACATAAAGGAACTCTTCAAAATCAAATAGTATAAGTAAAGTGATTTAGGTTTTGGTAAGTTT
The DNA here is from genome assembly GCA_928269145.1 of Agriphila tristella. Lineage (NCBI taxonomy): Eukaryota > Metazoa > Arthropoda > Insecta > Lepidoptera > Crambidae > Agriphila > Agriphila tristella. The sequence goes on from OV743439.1 coordinate 25,881,171, forward strand.
ATGGCAATCCAAAACAAACCAAATCATGGTTTGCGATGCAACGTTCTGGACTAGACTTGGACTACAATGATACAACGGAACTCCTCAAAAACAAACAGCGTAAATTTGGAAATTGAGTTCTGGGCATTTTTCCATTGAAAATATTATAATATAAAGTAAAAAAATATTTACACGCTGCGCTTACATACCTACCACTAAAAAGTTGAAAATAAAAAAGCTTTTTAAAAAAAAGATAAACCGCCTTCAAAAAACTGAAAACAAAAACAGCTAAAAATTAAATACCTCTAAAAAGCAAGTAATAATATTCGAATCATTCGTTACACATATCAATATTAATAAAACACGTCTAATGAAGTCGGGTGGGGCTTTAAGAAAAAAAAGAAGTTGTCCTCCAGCCCCACCCGACTTCAATAGACGTGTTTTATTAATATTGATATGTGTAACGAATGATTCGAATATTATTTCTTGCTTTTTAGAGGTATTTAATTTTTAAGCTGTTTTTGTTTTCAGTTTTTTGAAGGCGGTTTATCTTTTTTTTAAAAAGCTTTTTTGTATTTTACCAAGGAGTAGAGTTGTTCAGTTTGATGGTCCCTATCTACCATATTAGGCTTTATAAAGCTTTTACCAAACACCTTGTATATCACGTTACTTAATTATATTTTTTTATCGATAAATTACACAAATAGATAATCAAGTTGTCCACGCACTATTAAACGTCATTATATTCGTGCTACCGCAAGTCCGGTCTCTGGTTATCACAGAAAAGGTTGCTCAACTGGCAGTAGACTAACTATATCTTATGAGGCTATTGGACCCAAAGATATCCCTAAACAAGTCCAAGGACCCACAAGTCCCCGGCCACCAAACCCCAAGCATCAGAACATCCAAACAAATAAGTATCTGAGTCACGTCGAGGCTACTCCTGGCATTAATTAATACGAGCATAATCCTCGCGGGTGTCCCACTGGAGCCCTTAGCTCAAGACGAGCCTCGAACCCGCTACCGTATAATAATTATCAATGTGCCCTCAGGGGGAAGGGACTGTACGTGAACAGGGCTGCCAAATACAAAAAGACAGCTCAATATTTCATTGCAACCTTTGTTACTTCTTCGTTTAATTTGTCGTGTTGTTTATGGTTCCCTATTTAAATAATTGAAAATTAGTAAAATTTTGATTTAGATATCACAGTTCGCGATTAAAATAACAGACTAGAAAAGGATGAAGTTCTTTTACCACTACCAAAAAGTCAGAACTCAAATACTTCTGGAACATCATGATCAAATCTTTATTTATTTTGAACCAAGGAATTAGTTATTACCTTGCGTTTTTAATGACTTCGGAAGGCGTTCTCAAAATTAAACGAGAATGGGGTGTTAAAATATCAACTTGACAACCCTAAACGAACGCCATACGTCCGTACCTTTTCTATTTGCATTTTATAACACCGGACCTACGAAGTTTGCGATTTAATTCGGCGAAAAAGCGGCGAAACGGACATTATCATGTGTGAATGTGGCTAGAGAGCCCACGTCATTACGAAGAACTCATGTCGAATAAAGAGCATACCTATTTTGTGAATCGTTGAATATTTTGAAAGACATTGTTTTAACTTTTACAATGGCATTTGTTTTTAAGCCGATGGTTGGTACTGGACTGAAGGAGTCGCATAGAAAGCAATAACCACGTAAGAGAAGGATAGTGATGCAGTTTTTCGAGCGTACAGTCAGTGATTTCAGAGGTTGAGTTAAGTACTTTGTCAAATCATCAGATTTGCCGTCGGAATCGAATTGGGTATTACTGTACTAGCCTCATCTCACAGAACTAGGGAGAAATAAATTGCGTTAAAAACCCTCTTATGCAAATATCGTCATATTTTTGCTCGTTACCCAAATATTCCGAATCACAAAATCAACCGTCGAATAATCCAACAATTAAATTAAACCAGACCATTCCGTAGGAAAACATCAGCCGATACTTTCAATTAAGCGAGCAAAATGGAGTCGGAACTGATTAAATTCATACAATGGGCTAGTAAATACACCACCAGCTCTATTTAACCAACCTCGGTCGCGGCACTCAATACAGAGGTATTTTCAATTACTCACAAATCCTCCCATTTTCCTATTGCAGGGAATTTTAATACGCCTTTCTCGCTCTTTGGGTGTTTAATTTTGGGTGTGAGAGAAGGATGGCTTCAAAGATTTGAGCGATCTCATGAGGTCGGGTTAATTTCCATGCGCCTGGAGCACTGTCGCCTTCACCTTTCATACGCAAATTGAAAAGGTTAGTCCAACTATTTGCACGGCTGCACTATGGTGTGCCTCACCGCTTAATGAAATTTGTGGGAGAATTCACAAATGAAACCCAAAGGCACAAAATATAGTGTAGGTTTATAGCTTTTGTTCAATTACATGAACGTTATAAAGACGATTTCTTTCATTTTTATGAGTTGCTATTTAAATAGAATCTGATGATCAGGATGTCAATTCTGTCGATTCATTCTGTACCCGTAGAACGAACAGCTAGGAGTAGATACTGTGAATACTGGTGTTGAAAGTCACAGATGGAACAATCGCACGGAATTACAGTTATACCAAATAATCTGTGAAGAAACGAAACGCTTAATAAAAGATTGATATTATTAGCATATTAGTTACCTGCTCTTTAGTTAAATTGAATTAAATAGGCTAGGTAATCTCAAGAGAGTTGTAAATTCTTCGTTATAAATTATAAATATTGCTTGACGAGAACAGAATTTGTATAGAAAGGGGTGATGACCCGTGGACCCACCGGCAATATCCAGTGGTGGGTGTAGAGGGTAGAAGAAGAAAACACTGTTCTGCGACAATAACTAATCGATGTTATCGTAATATCATTGCCTATTGAGGATTATGACACTATATTACGAAATTAGCCGAGTGTAGCCTGCGGCAGGGACCCTCGTCGCGCCCGACCGATGCATGGAGCACTAGGGCTCCGGTAATTTGCTGATGTAGGATGAGATTAAACATTATTTATTACAGTAAAGAAGTATTGACCGCTTTCAATTATGCTGTAAATTGGCTTAGTATGATGCTTCAGGTGAATATTGATAGTGTCAGCGTGATTGGAATGTATTTGGAATAAAATATTTACTCTTTATCTCGTTTTGAATGTGGGTCATCGTAATTTTTGATAATAAGTAGTTTTAAAAGGTACTTTGCGAGATATAGATAGAAGCAAAGAATAGTAAATCCGTGTAAGTACTGCGTAACTGTTAAACATATTGAAAATATTTGTTCTGTAAAAATGATATTAGGTACATGGTTTTCATCTTTTGATTGATCTTTTGATCAGGACCTTTAAGAATATTATTTATAATATAGTTTTAAACTTTTATAATTTTGCATTCACAATGCTATTTTTATATTAAGATGAATACATAATGAAAAATATTAGAAAAAATCGACTCACCCGTATCTCGTCTGAGTTGCTACGGGTGAGTCGATTTTTTCTAATATTTTTCATTATTTATTCATCTTAATATTATAATAGTATTCAGGACACTTATTGTAAGAAAACATTAATTGTTTAAGCAAATTAATTTTCGTTCTTACCTTTTTGTCAGAAAACGACGATATTATTTCCCTACTTTCGGGTAACTTTCAACGGCTCTGGTTCCCAAAGTGCTTTCTAGGCCATCGGATGTATTAGTCGGAGAGCCCTCGACGCCCGCTCGGGCCCTCCACATCTCGCCGACAAACGTCTTAAGCTAGGGTTTCCTAAGATGACGGTGTCGTCATATTACGGCCGCAATATAGCGCCGTTGAATATTGTCTATGTAAACAATATGGCGACACCGTAACGTCAGAAACCGCGCCATATAGTTTACATAGATTATTATATATTACATTCTACGCCGCTAAATGACGGCCGTAATATGACGGCACCGTCATCCTAGGAAACCCTAGCTTTACACAGAGAGGTTCACACTTGCAAATTTGTCTCAAATTGAACGACTAATGTTAGGATTTGAACCATAGTTTGTTAAGTTTGGTATAGTAAATGCTTGTGATTTACTTTTTTCTAGGCACTATAAAATTATTATATAACAGTAAATATTCTGATTTCATTAAGTCCATTTGTTTGCGAGACCGTTCGCGTCTTGTTGGTAAACAAACGTCTTGCAGAGGGAAGTTCAAACTCACTGTGAGTTTTAATATTGAAAAAGTTTATGATTTCGTGATCTAGTAATAGTGCCTCGATTCACGAAATTGTGACATTTGCCTGTAGTTTCGCAGATATGAGAGGTAGGTAGGTATGTGGATGAATCATTTGTCAAAATGCGCGTCTGCCAGAGGGCTTCAAAGTGCAATTTGAATTCCCAAAATCGGTCGCTATTTTTTTTTAATTATTTCTAAATTACATTTTTAATGCCTTTGATAGTTGCGCGTAGTGTGAGATCTGTAGATTTTAGTACTCTGTGGCTGTGGAAGAAACCATTCGAAGTTCAAAATTGCAGCACTGAATTTCCCGCCAAAAAGTATCCTGAAAAGAGGTTAACGTCCAACCTCCTCAACTTAAGGGTGGTCATGCACGTTATCATTAGGGCCGGTAAGGGCCCCCGCGGATGCAAAGAAGCTGACCGCCCATCAAAGTTAACGTTACTGGGGTCTTTTCAATTAACTACGTCTTAGTGGTAATCCTCCCCGCGGGAAGGGTTGAATGACCTGAATTCCGTCGAAGACTGTGGTGAATGAATCAAAGAAAATAATTACAACTTTAATTAAAGATAAGTATTTCTTCAGTATTCTATACTGATACTTCGCAATCTATAGATACTATAACTCAAATTGAGTGAAAACTTTTTCGTAACAGTAACTATAATATTTATACTAAGTTTTATTATATCAACAACATAAAGCTTTTATAACCGAAGCTTTTCAACCTTTCAATTGACCTTTCCGCAGAAAAAACCCAACTCGAAATTAAAACGGAAATAAATCCCACACGCTTAATCAACACAATCAAAGCCCAATTTCGATGGAAGCAAACATAATTTCCAGTGAATATACCTAAATAAACAGATAAAGAGTTCATTTCATATCACACAATGAAAAAATATATTCGTTGTTGATTAATAAACATTAAGCTCATAACGTCGAAAAAAATACACTTTTCACGGGGGAAAACAGAAATGTTTGTTGATTCCGTAACCAAACTCGAACCTCACTTCGAATCTCACTGCACGGGAATTTTTAATCATAAATGAGATAATTATAGGCTGTTTTTTTGAACCACAAAAGATTTTGGATAGCTACGGTAGCTACCTAAAATCTTTTGCAATCGGTAAGGTAACTATTTTAATAACAGACACATTCAAAATGGTAAAATAAGCAAGATGCAAATAGGTGATTTGTACTTTTTGTCACACACACGTCTGCACGCAAATAAATGCCTGGCAATACCTGCATGCAACACACCTTGCACTTATCAACAAATACTCAAGGTTGCTCTTGGTGTTCATCATCACATCAAGAACTGCAAGACCGAACAAAGCCAAGCAACTAATCACAAAGTTACATAGTACCTACCGTCAATGATATAAAAACTTTTATCTACACTCACAACGTAATGTTCCAAATATGAATTCAAAAAAGGTAATATAAATACGTACTTTATTTTCGTGGATAGGTAAAATTAAAAAATAAACTCATTACGATGCAGTCAACTGCATCATAAAATAACTTTTTTTCTCATTACGATACAGGGCAAATCCAAAAAGAAGGCAGTGCCGTAACATTAAAAAAAACAACGATATTTTCCCACATATTTTTCATGATTAAAATGTACTCTATGGTAATCGATGACTTTAGTGCGATTAGTTTGTTGAAATGCACTGATCAATTTTTTTTTTCTAATGGAATGCGCGCCAAGCATTTCCGATAAAGTTTTGATTTCAATTTTTACATTTTGTTATTACTGAATTTTGTAGGTTTTAATTATTCTTGCTTTAAAATGTGAAAAAATATTTACTCTGCCCGATATTTTAGTTTAGATGCAGCTAAGGAATTGACTTATTACAAGGTAGGTACCTTGCTAATACAAACAAAGTCTCTCTCTCTTTTCTAACGTTGATCTTTGATTTAGTAGGTTCAATCCCAAATGTATGAGTGTAGATAAAGTAGTGTATGAAACTGCACATAACTAGGTATTAAAACACTCGTGTGATACTATTAAAAACCTCGCCTACGGCTCGGTTTTTAAACACACACTCGTGTTTTAATACCCCTCTTTATGTGTCAGTTTCATAAACTACTATTAATATCATTGAGTACCGTGAAATTGTTATTAGTTAAAAGCGTTACACAAATAACCTAATTCCGCCATCTCCCTTCTTCCACAACTCAGACGTACGAATCTGCGCCTCCGTTTTTGTGGATATTATATTCCAAAGTAGTATATTCCAAACTCATAGTAAGCGTTTTGCTTCCAGTTTTATTATCCGTACCGCTAGAGAGTGGAACTCCTTGCCCGAGTCTGTGTTTCCCGATAGGTTCAATCTGGGGGCCTTCAAGTTGCGAGTGAATAGGTTACTTCTAGACGTTAGTACTATCTATTCTGTGCTTCTAGGCAAGCGCGTTTCACCGTAGATCGCATCATCTTTACCACCTTAGAGTAAGACGTGCTTCTGTCGTAGCCGCGATGCTCGAACCTTACCACCATGAGTAAATGAAGAAATAAAAAATAAGAATAAATAAATTCTTATGATAGCGGTCAAGCGCTTGCCAATCTATACATATAATAAAGCTGTAGAAAAGTTGTGTCTGTACAAAGAAAATATTTTGAAAAAAAGTGGTTGGGGTGTTTGATAACAACCTATAAAACCCATTACTATCATTTTTGGAATTTTTGTCTGTTTGTCTGTTTATCTGTTTGTCTGTTTATCTGTATGTTTGTGCGCAAATAACTCAAAAACCACAGAATAGATTTTGATGGGATTTTCACAGTTTGGTAGCATAGGGTCCAACTTAAAACCTAGGTTATGTTTCATCTGATTCAGGTGAGTAGAACCTGGGAAACAGCTTGAACTCTCCGTAGTACTAGATTTCATACACTAAGGAGATCATTTTAAACTGGTCGCCTTATTGTTAAATCGCGGGCAAAAGGGATACCTACCTGGGGATTTTTCTATTGTCTACGCCACGTTAAAGAAATTTCTCTACCGTGTCCACGACGCGGATGATTTCGCGAGCGGAGTATATCCAGAATAAAAGTACTGTTCTCGAGGGATAGCAAAAAAACTTTCCACGCAGACGAAGTCGCGGGCGGCCGCTAGTATAAGATAAAAAACAACTACAACTACAAGCTTAGCAATAAGTTTTGTGAGACTATGTTTAAAATTGTATTGTATTGTCTTTTAAATAAATAAATAAATAATAATAATACAGGAATTGCAAAGGAAAATTCCACTTTTTTCGGAACAGTTCTCCTGTTATTATATTGAAGGCACATAGACTAAATATATCTCACCCTTTGTTTAGCTACGAGCTACGGCCCGCTTCCAAGTCACTAAGCAATTACCTTATACTACTATTAAATTGCTTACGCAAACAGGTAATCTTTTATTAAAAATGAACAGGCAACTGGCTAAATGGCCGGCTTGGATGAACACGTTAGTTCTTTCATAATATTCAAGCCATAGAACTGAGCAATATAAAAATAAGTACTTACGAAGATTTCTGAAGAAAAAAATAAGAATAAGTAAATACCTACATAAAAGCAAAGTTTGTGGTTTTATGCATTTAAAAAACAAATTACTTACTCTATAATTTTCGGGCGTATGAATTAATTTTTTCTGAGGTCTTGTCACCATCTCACTCAATTTTTATGAAACAAAAAAAAATATCAGTACCAGGCACGTATCCAGACTTTTAATTCGGGGGGGGACAACTGCATCCCGCAAACCGGAGAGTGCCTCGCCCGCTAAATTTTAATTTAGTCTTGTACTGTGTGTTCTGGATTTCGGGGGGGGATAAATCCCAACTATCCCCCCCCCTTGGATACGTGCCTGATCAGTACTTACCTAAGGGCTGATTTTTCAATGCCCAGATAAAGCTTTATTCGTTTGATAATGTATTATGCCGCCAAATTGAAAATGATTGGCATATGTTTGTTTGTCAAATTTTTTGAATGACTTTTATGTTATTCGGATTATAATTTAACTGACTAATATCTGTTATCTGAGGATTGAAAAATCGGCCCTTAGTAAAATAAAAATTAATTTATCTTCCTGCTTTCGAAATAATTTTAATTCCATATGGTTGGGAGGCGTTCTTATGGGTAGATAAGGAGGATGGGCCATAACTTACCACGCGGGCCCAATGCGGATTGGTGGGTTTTAAGGACTGCAAATGCAGCCGGGACCGGTGGCTTAACATGCGTTCCGAAGCTCGAGATAAATTTTTGGTCACCCATCCCATTAACGACTTTTGAGAAAAATGCTAGCCTCCGCAATCTTTTCCAGGCGCTAAACGACTGCGTCATCGAGCTCCTCAAGCAATTATCTACCTCAATTAACAATACCAAATACAATCAAATTAATTACAGGCAGTACTTACGTCAAACATGTAATGCGGAGGAATGCATGTTACGCGAAAGGTTTTAAGTATGAAGGTAGATATACGGGTAGAGGAAAACCAAAGAAGAAATGGATAGACTGTATAAATGAAGATATGGCTAGAAAGGAAGTTAACTTTGAGATGACGAGTGAAAGAGACGTATGAAAGAAACAGACATGCTGCGCCGACCCCAAATAAATTGGGATAAGGGCAGGAGGATGACTTACGTCAGTCTTATGTGCTTACGTCATATCAGTACCTATTATTATTAATTCTGTACTCATGTAGAAAACTAAAAAAAACTTGCATTTAATCAACTGCAGTTTCTCTCAAAAGTAAAAAGAAATTAAGTAGGTGTACAAGCAAAACATATGATAGGAATTAATTAGGAATAACCAAATTACTCTCAGCGCATTTACCTTTTGTGGAAAGGAATACAGGATAATTTTCTTTTTTCTAGTCGCAGTTCGTAGTCGTAAGTTATTTTTGCTGCTGGATCTAAAAAGCCATGATTGTGATTATTTCATTTCATTTGTTCATTCATTTGTACCGTACCGGCTTATAGATTAAATATTTTTGCATTGAATTATACATAAGAAATATAATTACTTACTTACATGCATTTTTTTTATAACTTAAACAATAACGAAGAGTTATTGTTATCTACTGATTTGTAGAAAAAACACTTTTACGGAAACTAGTGTGGTTTTATTAAACAACATATGTTCAGTTTCATTTTTATTTTATTTTTGGCTTCCTCCCGGTGCCGGCGGCGTTAGGATAATGACATTAATTAAAAAAAACATCTGCAATTCGTTAATTATATTTCAATCATATTGGAGAATTTTACGATTCATAAAATCCTTTTGGGAAATGAAATATATTATGAAACATTAAAGTTTTGTCCCTTTAGACCCCTTGGCCTGCCATGCCATGAGATTGAGTTGCAGTGTTGTCCTAAATAAACATGGGAAATCGGGAAATTGCCAATCCTAGGATTATCTTATCTTACGGATAGGAAGGCACGTACGAACGATAGGTAGATTAGATAACGATATTTTTTTGTATTTATCCAATTTAGTGAAAGATACATACTTGATTATAAAGCATTAACGATTAACATTGTTTTACAACAGTTATTAATAATAACTGTTGTAAATATATTGTACTTATACATAATATGTATACAAACTTTCCGATAAAAACTTGCCGATTTTGGTGGTGAAAAGATTCTCGTACTTTTCTTTGTTCTTGTGCAAATAGAAAATTCACGAATCATAAATTTTTCTTTCACTTTCAAAAATAAAATCAAAAACATCATAATTTATTTGCGTCATAAACGTTGAAAACGAAATAGTAATAAATCTCTAAATAATGATTGTTAGCTAATTGATAATTTCACCATCACTATCAGTGTCAGGATGGCCGAGCGGTCTAAGGCGCCAGACTCAAGGCAACTTGCCCGTGAAGAGCGGGTCGGGTGTTCTGGTCCTCTCTGAGGGCGTGGGTTCGAATCCCACTTCTGACAATATTTTTTTCTCTTAATATTTTTTTTTTACTATCTATTTTTTTTGCAACACAAAATCAAATCCAAACTTATAAATACCCATATAAGAGTCTATTTGATCACATTAATAAGTTTTTATACTTAACGGAGTAATGCTTGGCCTTCAACTCACCTGATGTTAAGTGACGATAAGGCCGAAGGTGGAAGCGCACTACGCCCGGAATCCTCATCACCGAGGAACTGGCTATCTTACCTCTAACTGCCGGAACACAACAATGTTGAAACTGTTGTTATGGCGTCAGACTTAGGTTAGATGGTGGTAGCTAGCCAGGTAGACTTGAAATAAGCCCTACACCAACCAAACCGAGTACAAATTGGGAAATCGAACCCGGGACCCCTGCATCTTACACGGGTGGGCGAAGCACTAGACCACAGAGGCGTGAGAGTGTAGAGCTAAATTTATAAAGTTTTTAACCTAAAATTGCGTGCGTAAGTCTTTGACCTTGTGTGGTCGCGACGAACGCGGATGGCGGAGCGATATCAGCAATTTTGTCAGTTCAACGGCTGACCCCGCGCTATCGGCTATCGGCCGCGGGGAGACGATCGGAAATCGCGACTTTATTCATATCCACCATTTGTTATTTGGGGTTAAAAGTAATTTTTACACTTTTCCTGTTTTTTTTCAGTACTTTAACTTTAAATAAACATTTGAAAAGCTGTATCTAATTTTGTTTTTGGATGTGTATTTTCGCATTTATTTCATAGGTACTTCCCCTGTTGCCTATCTCATAGAAAATTCCATTACAATGTTCAAAATGTCAAAGTGCTGTTTTGTTCAAATTCTAAGTTTGATATAAGTACATAGGTAAAAAAACAGTACACATAAAATATTATGATAATTTTTTTGACATTAGGTATATTGACTCGAAACGGGCATGACCTTAACATTTTATACTTAGAAAACAATGCAAATACCTCACTCAGTTAACAAGATCTGCTTAATTAACAAAAACAATTGAACATCCTCGGCCCAAGCAACGCATTGTTTAAAAACGAGTTCCTCGTAATAATTCTAGAGTATTCTGAATATTCTGATACCCTGACCCAATTAGCAGAGGGCGTTACAGACATGGCTGGAAGAAGTGGCTGAATAGTGTCAAAAATAGTCGACGCTTGTAAGCTGCTAATTTATGCTGGTAATCAAGGAGACGTCCCGACGCTTTGAGGCGGACGCGTCCGGGTTATGTACGTACGCAGTAAAACACAAATCGCATTAGCAAAGGGTTGGGCAACGAAGTAACCGTTTGATGCGCCACTGGCACCTGCCAAGGTATAAACTGAAGCGATTCAGAAAACTTCAACTTCTACCACAGAACACATAATAGAGTCTGTCTAAAAAGTCAGTTTACATGGGTAATTTCAAAAATATTTTTTTTACCCACCTAAATCCCCAACCACCCCACCAATACCCATCTAAATAAATAAATAAAAAAATATGTTTACTATTAGAATTTTGACAGCACCGACAGGGTTACCAGTATAAGTTTTTTTTTATAATTTAATAATTTCTCAGGTAAACTGACTTTTTAGACAGACTCTAGCTTCTAAAAGACACTGAAGCGGTTACCGCTGCCTATAGGTATACCTAACACGATGCCAAATCATAAATTGTTGTGTAAAACTTGTTTTTTCTGAGAATTTTTAAGTTTCAAAATAAAAGTGATAATGGTATACTTTACCTGTATTCTGCAGTCACCGCTACCAATCGACCCGCTACATCACAACTCAAGCGGGCTACAAATGAGGGAGAAAATCTTCTCGGCCCTGTCACTAAGGCTTCAGCACCACGGAGACAGGATGATGGGTGTGACGAGGACGGCTTTGAAAAGGTGGAGAAGAAGAAGAAACCCGCCCGCCCGTAACCTATGTGGCACCGCCCCAACTGGACACAATCACCTGCTGCGCCCGGCTATTCCGACGACGCTGGTGTACGTGTCCCGCCTGCATTACTCCACTAAAGCAGACGATCTCGTGGAGTACATCAGAATCAAGTCAAAATATACTCTGAGGGTCCAACGGTTGGAGTCTCGCCACAATGTGAATTTCAACTCATTCGTGGTGAGGGCGCCGACCGAACATCTGAAGACCTTCATGAGTGAAGATTTTTGGCCGAAGGGTGTCCTGTTCCGTCGATTCCGCGGCCGGTTACCGGACACTGCGTTGCGCAACACGTCGCCGTCAATACGTGATAAAGTGTAATATTTATAAGATTGTTTATTATTTATGTATGTTAGTCTTTAAGGTATTTATTGTATGGGCCATTGATGCCTGAAATAAATGGTTAAATAAAATTAAAAAAAAATTACCGTATCCCGTCTACTTTCAAAGTAAAATTATCTTATAAATACTTTAGTCTAGTTATATTTTACAAAATTTTTACAAAAATTGCATTAGCAAAAGTTACATTATACACACAATAGCTTTATACATTTTATTCATCAAATATTTTTTTCCTGAGCGTCATTTATGTAGCTATCTTGTTAATCATAAACAAAATGGTTGGTACAAAAAAACGGCAGTATTTTTCCCTCCTTCATTGATGGAAAGCAAAACCCATGGAAAGCACTTCGAAAGGTTAGTTAAAGTGAAGCATAATTCCCAACGTTTGTAGAACTAGTGAGGTCGGGAGTGGACACATTATGATCGCGGTAATTTACGCTGGTAATCAAGGAGCGGCATCCCGGCGCTGAAGCAGCCGCGTTATGTTCGACATAAAACACAAACCGCATTAGCAAAGGGTTGGGCAACAAAACCACCGATAGACGAGCCACTGTACTCCTGTGGTCAAGTCATAAGAAGTAGCGATTTGTACGTTTCTTTGTTTTATCATAATCTGACTAGATTCCGCCCGCGATTTCGTCCGAGTGGACATTTGGAAAAATCCCTGAAGATAACCTTTGACCGGGCTAAAAAGTATCCTATGTTTTTATTCAGGCTGTAAACTATCTGTGTGCTAAATTTTATCCAAATCCGTTCAGCCGTCTTTGTCAGCCAGCTGTGATCTGTTCGTAGGCTGTGATTGAGTAACAAAGTAGGTACCAAACTTTCATTAACGTTATGCCGATATAAAAATACGATCCTTGATGCTTTTGGTGGGAATGAAACACAATTTAACAGTAAAAAAAATATCGAGCAATGGTCATTACTTTTCTTCCTATTATAAATTTTTCACAGTAATTGTAAGTAGTGACGAACAGCACTTCTTTTATTAGGTAATGTTTTCGGTGATTCATTCAGATTCTTATTAGTTTTTATTGGATTTTTGTTATTCGGTCCATGAGTATAAGATGGAATGGTTGTATTATAATACAACTTCTAAATCTTGTTCGATACAGCACAGCCTTTAGCGCAGAAGTGTGTGACTTGTACCACACAACAAGTGGTAGCTCGTAAACGTTTTACGGCGCGCCACGAGCGGTCCAGATTAAAATCATGCATTTATTTTATTCGTCATTATTCTGGAATCGCAACTCACGACAAAGAGTATGAGCTCCGACACTCGTTCATGAGTTTATGGCCAAAGCAGCTCATTGTATGTTGTGTATTGATGAGCTAGGGAGTCTACAAGGGGAGGTCAAAAAGTTCGCGGAATGGAGGGGTTGGGAGGGCGAAAGGATTTTTTTTATTTCTACTAGTTGTGACACTCATTGGAAGTATATAGACAAAGTTTCATAAAAATCGGGTCTTTATTCATTGAGATACAAATCAATAAACAAGCGAATCAGGAAGAAAAAAATTATCATGGAAAAAAACGAGTTTCGCGCTGTCATTTCATGCCTTACCAATCGTGAAAAACTCCTCCGATTATTTTGGAAAAGATATTTTCTGTTTATGGGACTCTTGTCTTGGCAAAAAAAACCTTATGTATTTGTTATGTATGACTCAAGAAGCTTATACCTCCCTCCAATCGAGATTGCACGGCCATATGTCATAGTGAAGATTGAAAAAAGGTCCTTAAGTGACGTGACGGCTTATTGCTACCTCTTTCTTTAGTGTTACAATACGTGTTCGTTGTTCGTCGTTCGTTCGTTCGTGAGAAACGAAAACGTATTGTAAAACGAAAAGAAAGAAATAGCAATACGCCGTCACGTCATAAAGGACCTTTTTTCAATCTTCACTATGACATATGGCCGTGCAATCTCCATTGGGAGTATAAGCTTCTTGGTATGACTGGTATTCGAGTAATATGTCAAAATGGATTTTAAAATACTTATTGTTCTCAGCATATAATTTTACAATGGATCGTTAAATAATTATAGTGACTTTTGGTTATTTTTAGGGTATTTCATGCCCATAACCGAACCGTAGCCAATGGCACATAAATGCCATTTTTTACCACTTTTTTTTTCAGCCTCAAAATAACATTAAGAATGAAATATGTGTACCTACGTGGTCTGTTAAAGATTTTAATCTTAGAGTAAGACGCGCTTCTTCGGGACGAAGCCACGATGCTCGAAGATTTTAATCATATGAATATTATGAATAGTTGTTTTTGTGGGGAATTAATACTTTAGCATACCAAAAAAAAAATGTTTTCCAAGATTAGTAAATGCTCACCAAATCCTTAACCACCCAAGAAAATTTCGGTGAGCATTTACTAATTCTGCCTGCCTAGCATGATCGATTTATATCGTGTGATATAGCATTTTATACACGTTTAACTGTCAAACAGACAAAGGAATTTGACAGTTGATCGAGTGTCGATAAAATGCTATATCACGCTATATAAATCGGTCATGCTGGGCAGGCTGGGTGAGGTTAGGTTAGAATGGTGATCATTTAGCCATTTAAGTAATTATTTTTTTAAACAACACAACCTTACTAATATTATAAATGCGAAAGTCCGTTTGTTTGTTTGTTTGTTACGCCTTCACGTCTTAACTACTGAGCCGATCATCATGAAATTTTGCATACACGTTGTCAGGGGTACAGAAAAGGACATAGGGTACCTTTTATCCCGAAAAAACGAACTGTTCCCGAGGAATAGCAAAAAACTTTCCACGCAGACGAAGTCGCGGGCGGCCGCTAGTTCTTGATAGTTGTAAAATGTATGCCACAGATTACATTTTAACGAACAAACTACATTTAAATAAAAAATTATTTACCTTATTGGAATACTTTATCCAAAAACAAAACGCAAAAACGATATCTAGACGCAATAAATAAGGGTGGCCGCAGACTTGTATTTAAGACTTCGTTACGGCGACCGGCGCGACCGGAACCGGCGAATCATTCACGGGCCGGACGCTCCGGAGACGGCTCGCCGAAAAACCGCCGACGATTGTTCCCCACAAAAGTCGCCAAATAATATTGCTTCGGCGGTAGTGAAAAGTTGCATTGCATCGCATAATGATAGGAATCATTATGCAATGCAATTTTCTTAATTTCTCTTCTTAATTGCAGTTAGTATCAGAATTTCTTTTGGTCACAGTCATGAATGAAATATTTTTTTAATGAATGATTTAACCACAGAGCTAGAAGTAAAGTGGAAGTTATGTTTTCTTGGCCATCCAATGCACAAAGTATTAGGTAATCATAGTTTCATATTGAATCTACTTCCCTAGGGTTATTCACGATTGTCGGAAATATACTAGAAAGCATTCGATTCGAATCCATATCCTCCGATATTACAAAAATATACTTAGCTATTCACAAATACATTCGACTGGCAATCGATTCACTTTCCAACGGGAAAGCGAAATGCATAATTACAAAGTTTGGTAGCATATGCTACCAAACTTCTTCGATCTTATTTTCTACCTTATGGTGGAAAATAAGATCGAAGACTATAGACATTCCGATTCGATTCGGAAAGTTGGTTTCCGACAATCGGGAATACCCCCCATGGTACCCCCCATGGTTAAATGAATATAGTTTTAAAGTCTTTTATCTAAACTAAGTAATTATCAAATGTTACAGCACAGAATATTACAGTCCTATACAATGTTATTGTATTGTCGGATTCTGTTAAAATTGTCGCAGATTAACACACCGTGTTCTATTATTTAATAATTAGGGCTTGTTATTCTATGTTTAGAGTAAAGTTAAACCCCACCATCGCCAAATCCGGGCGTAGATTGCATCCAGACACCGTCAGATTTAGATCTCGGCCGCGTTCCGACTCCGCTCACGTCACTGGGGCATTAATTTCTTCACAACAACTATACTATTGGTTCTCGAACACTCGTGACAACTACAGACAGCAGCGTAAAATTTCAATCAGGTGTTATTGCACTTTTGTATGGAATATACAGTAACACATATTTTTTTCGCATTATCAGTTTGCCCCATATTAAAAGTTGCTTGAAATTATGAATGGAACCACCCCATTGCGGGAACCAAATGATCAAAATTTAGCGTATGTATAGGTACCTACTGAAGCTAAGTTTTAATTCAGCGTTATGCTGCTGTAGTACTTTTCGTACCTAAACACCGAGTACCTAAGTTTCAATTAAACATTTTCATTGAAAGAACCCTAAAAACAAAAGGAGTATAATAATAACCAACGAAATACTTATGAATATTAAAACGCTTGAAAATAATAATTTACTTAATTTAGAAACTTTTTGTTTTTAATATCTGTGAAAATATCTTCGATTAATCGAAGGTAAGTATCCTAAAAATCGGTAGGTACCATCTTTTGCAATATTTCATGAATTTCTTTTCATTGACTTTAGATAACTACAATCTGACTGTAATATTATTAAATTGAAAACAAAGCAATCTTTTCATAGTCCACGTCGATAGAGTAATTATCTATGGAAAAAATAATTTCGCTCTTCAGCAGTAGATGGCACTGTATAAATTTCCCATACTAAATTTCTCTATCGAATGTTTTACGCACGTTAGTCGCATGTAACGAGTACTTGATCAAAAGCTTTTCGTAGTAGGGGCTGAACCTGAACGTTGGACATTTTTCATCATTTATGGCGGAGTAAGCGGTTTACTTCGTTTCTCGACGAGCCCCCGCGCTATATATTTCTGCTAATAGTTTATTAGACACTCGCTTGAACTTAGTTATTTTGCCGAGTCGATGCCATAAATAAAGATCTTGGCAAATAGTCGAGAAAGTGCTCATGTTGTCTTGAAAATCGAAAACATTAAAAGTGGAATTAAACAATAAATGTGATGTAACGGCATTGGAGAAGCGCTGGATTAAATGCATCGAGGTAGCAGGAACCATCGTTGAGAAATACATAGTAATTTCAGAAACTTATCAATCTGCCCTCGTTTATCTAAAACAAATTAATTTATACTGGGACATAATTAATTAATTATCTACCAAAACACATAAGGATCATTCATAGGTATTAAACCTATGCTTCTTATTCTTCTTAAGATGATTCTCGTCTGTGATTTTTGCGTAAAATGGCCAATGTTGGCGTTCTCGATCTCAGAAACAAAGATACATCAACAATTTTGACTTTTTGAATAGTGCAGTATAGCTATTGGAATAGTTCGTAACGGCCTCGCTTTATAGAAATTTTGCCTCGATCTCTGAAACAAAGATACATCAACAATTTTGACTTTTTGAATAGTGCAGTATAGCTATTGGAATAGTTCGTAACGGCCTCGCTTTATGGAAATTTTGCCTCGATCTCTGAAACAAAGATACATCAACAATTTTGACTTTTTGAATAGTGCAGTATAGCTATTGGAATAGTTCGTAACGGCCTCGCTTTATGGAAATTTTGCCTCGATCTCTGAAACAAAGATACATCAACAATTTTGACTTTTTGAATAGTGCAGTATAGCTATTGGAATAGTTCGTAACGGCCTCGCTTTATGGAAATTTTGCCTCGATCTCTGAAACAAAGATACATCAACAATTTTGACTTTTTGAATAGTGCAGTATAGCTATTGGAATAGTTCGTAACGGCCTCGCTTTATGGAAATTTTGCCTCGATCTCTGAAACAAAGATACATCAACAATTTTGACTTTTTGAATAGTGCAGTATAGCTATTGGAATAGTTCGTAACGGCCTCGCTTTATGGAAATTTTGCCTCGATCTCTGAAACAAAGATACATCAACAATTTTGACTTTTTGAATAGTGCAGTATAGCTATTGGAATAGTTCGTAACGGCCTCGCTTTATGGAAATTTTGCCTCGATCTCTGAAACAAAGATACATCAACAATTTTGACTTTTTGAATAGTGCAGTATAGCTATTGGAATAGTTCGTAACGGCCTCGCTTTATGGAAATTTTGCCTCGATCTCTGAAACAAAGATACATCAACAATTTTGACTTTTTGAATAGTGCAGTATAGCTATTGGAATAGTTCGTAACGGCCTCGCTTTATGGAAATTTTGCCTCGATCTCTGAAACAAAGATACATCAACAATTTTGACTTTTTGAATAGTGCAGTATAGCTATTGGAATAGTTCGTAACGGCCTCGCTTTATGGAAATTTTGCCTCGATCTCTGAAACAAAGATACATCAACAATTTTGACTTTTTGAATAGTGCAGTATAGCTATTGGAATAGTTCGTAACGGCCTCGCTTTATGGAAATTTTGCCTCGATCTCTGAAACAAAGATACATCAACAATTTTGACTTTTTGAATAGTGCAGTATAGCTATTGGAATAGTTCGTAACGGCCTCGCTTTATGGAAATTTTGCCTCGATCTCTGAAACAAAGATACATCAACAATTTTGACTTTTTGAATAGTGCAGTATAGCTATTGGAATAGTTCGTAACGGCCTCGCTTTATGGAAATTTTGCCTCGATCTCTGAAACAAAGATACATTAACAATTTTGACTTATTGAATAGTGCAGTATAGCTCGCCTCGCTTTATGGAAATTTTGCTTAACTTTTTAATTTAACCCAAAATTGCAGAGAAAGATTTACAAAAAATAGTTATTTGTTATACAAGTGACCAAAATCAAATTGTGCTGCGAGTAGCGACTTTAAATCACGAATTAGCGAAGTAGTCTAGAATTGAATCACGAGCGTAGCGAGTGATTCTAATATAGACTACTGAGCACAGTGAGTGATTTAAAGGCACGAGGCAGAACAACATTTTGGTCTCGTGTAAAACATACAACTTTTCACCTCGACCAGCGAGAAAAATTTTACGTGACTTTCCTGGTAAAAAAAGCTTAATTCAGCATTAGAAACTTGTTCACTTAACTCTTTTGGAGTTAGACAACTATCTTCATCGTTGGACGCATTCATTTTTGTAATTTATGACAAAACTAATTCAATCAAACCTGAAAATTTTTATTCATAGAGTCAGTAAAGTACATTCCCGTCGTTTTGATTACATTGCTTTGTGTTTTTCTCTTATTCATTAATATTCCGTCTTATTTATTTATTTATAATCATATGTTGTTACTAAATTTTATTAATTTTTCTTATTTCATATTTGTTTCATACATGTGACCTCATTACCTACATACTCTTTATTTCGAATTATCAATCTTCTTTTTTAACAATCCTTATTTAAAACTCCTTGGTATATCCGTGCATTTTATTTTTTTACTTTTTAATCCGTGTATGACACCATAAAGCACTCTATCTATCCTTTTCTCACATATCAATTTTACAAGTGTCATCCTTGTCACTTTATTTGTTTTTTCTTTATTATAGTGTTAGAAATTAAAAAAGCACTTTGTCTCACGCTCGCAGCAAAAATCGATTTTGCTGCGAGTTTTTACGCGCCAAAAGCACCCTTTTCGTGCTGGAGAGGTGAAAAGGAAATTTTTTGATGACCTGTCCTGGATTGAACTACTGTGCTAAAAAATAAAATTAAAACAATGAATGTAGTCGAATAGTTTGTTGGAATTTTGAAATTATGTATTCAGCTTAGATTAATAAGACCCAGATACCTAGTCCGCGTCCGTATGGTGAGGCAACTCAAACTGAGCCAGAATGGCTAAGTATGACTATTCGGCCCGCCATTTCTCAAGTGATATTCGTGTCGAACACAACTCCCGAAAATTTCAATAAAAATGAGGGTTTGCGCAATGAACGGATGTCACAATCAGGTCACATTACATCGAAAAAACACTAGAAAGATTGTAGATAACATTTCACGTCTAATTAACGTGTTTTCACTTACATTTTTACGTAAATCATTCATCAAAAATAACTATATTTGTCACTTCATATTTTATGAAAATGTTGCCAGTACGGGGAAAAAATTTCCCCCGCATTTACTTAGTTGATCAATTAAAAGTTAAACACATCTCAATTACATAATTAAGATTCCACGCAATTCGACAACTACTTATCTACTAAAATGGTTGCTAGCATTGAAAAAACGCAATGTTCTCATTTGAAAAAAATTATATGATAAAAAATATAAGATGGTGGCCAACTTTTTTGTTTGTGGGCCGATTTCGATGAAACTCGGTTCGGGGTACTATTTTGACAAGAAAACAGCAACGCAATGTTAAAAATATAAAAATCCAAGATGGCGGCCAACTTTTTTGTTTGTGGGCCGATTTCAATGAAACTCGGTTCGGAGTAGTATGTAAAAACAAGTTCCTTGTTAAAACAAGGAAACAGCAACGCAATGTTAAAAATATAAAAAATCCAAGATGGCGGCCAACTTTGTTGTTTGAGAGCCGATTTCGATGAAACTTGGTTCGGCGTACTATTTTGACAACAAAACAGCAACGCAATGTTAAAAATATAAAATTTCCAAGATGGTGGCCTACTTTGTTGTTTGCCGGTCGATTTCGATGAAGCTCGGTTCGGGGTACTATTTTGATAAGAAAATAGCAACGCAATGTTAAAAATATAAAAAATCCAAGATGGCGGCCAACTTTGTTGTTTGTGGGCCGATTTCGATGAAACTCGATTCGGGGTACTATTTTGATAAGAAAACAGCAACGCAATGTTAAAAATATAAAAAAATCCAAGATGGCGTCCAACTTTTTTGTTTGTGGGCCGATTTCGATGAAACTCGGTTCGGAATATTATTTTAACAAGGAAACAGCAACGCAATGTTAAAAATATAAAAAATCCAAGATGGCGGCCAACTTTGTTGTTTGAGGGCCGATTTCGATAAAACTTGGTTCGGCGTACTATTTTGACAACAAAACAGCAACGCAATGTTAAAAATATAAAAATTCCAAGATGGTGGCCTACTTTGTTGTTTATCGGTCGATTTCGATTAAACTCGGTTCGGGGTTACTATTTTGATAAGAAAATAGCAACGCAATGTTAAAAATATAAAAAATCCAAGATGGCAGCCAACTTTTTTGGTTGTGGGCCGATTTCGATGAAACTCGGTTCGGAGTACTATTTTAACAATAAAAGAGCAACGCAATGCTAAAATAAAAAATCCAAGATGGCGGCCAACTTTTTTGTTTGTGGGCCGCTTTCGCTGAAACTCGGTTCGGGGTACTATTTTGATAAGAAAACAGCAACCCAATGTTAAAACCATAAAAAAATCCAAGATAACATCTTACTTTTTGTTTGTGGGCCGATTTTGATTAAACTTGGTTCAGGGTACTATTTTGATAAGAAAACAGCAATATCAATATAAATAAAAATGTTAAAAATCGGCCAAGTACGAGTCGGACTCGCGCATGAAGGGTGTTGTACCAAAAACAGCAAAAAAAACTGTTTGCTGTATGGAAGCAGCCCTTAAACATATATTTTATTCTTTTTTTAGTATTTTTTCTTGTAGCAGCAACAGAAATACATTATCTGTAAAAAAATCAACTGTCTAGCTATCACGGATCATGAGATACAGCCTTGTGACAGACAGACAGACGGACAGCGGAGTCTTACTAATAGGGTTCCGTTTTTACCCTTTGGGTACGGAACCCTAAAAATGACAAAGGGTTGATAGCGGTGAACTATGTTTTTGGGTTTATTTCGATGTAACTCGGTTGGAAAAAAAGAAAAACAAATAAGAAAAGCTCCCATACCACAAAAGTGATTATTTGCTCATTTGGTACGGAACCCTTCGTGCGCAAGTCCGACTCGCACTTGGCCGGTATTTTACTTTGCGTTGCTGTTTTCTTTTAAAAATAATACCCGAAACCGGGTTTCATCGATATCAGGCACAAACAAAAATTTAGATGCCATCGTGGATTTTTTTTTAACATTTCGTTGCTATTTTCTTGTTCAAATAGTACTCTTAAACGAGTTTCATCAAAATCAGCCCACAAACAAAAAAGTTAGCTGCCATCTTGGAATTTTTATATTTTTAACATGCGTTGCTGTTTTCTTGGAAAAATAGTGCCCTAAATCAAGTTTCACTAAAATCGGCCCGTAAAACAAAAAAGTTTGCCGCCATCTTGAACTTTTTATATTTGGAACATCGCGTTGCTGTTTTTTTGTTAAAATAGTACCGCGAACCGAGTTTCATCAAAATCGGCCCACAAACAAAAAAGTTGACCACCACCTTGGATTTTTATATATTTTTAACATTGCATAGCTGTTTTTTTGTTAAAACATTGCCCCAAATCGAGTTTTATAGAAATCGGCCCAAAAACAAAAAAGTTGGCCGCCATCTTGGATTTTTATATTTTTAACATTGCGTTGCTGTTATCTTGCTAAAATAGTACCTCGAACCGATTTCCATCGAAATCGGCCCACAAACAAAAAAATTAGCCGCCATCTTGAGTTTTGTATATATTTAACATTGCGTTGCTGTTTTTTTGTGAAAATAGTGCCTTGAACCGAGTTTCATCGAAATCGGCCCACAAACAAAAAAGTTGGCCGCCATCTTGGATTTTTTATATATTTAATATTGCGTTGCTGTTTTTTTGTTAAAATAGTACCCCGAACCAAGTTTCATCAAAATCAGCCCACAAACAAAAAAGTTAGCCGCCATCTTGGATGTTTTATATTTTTAACATTGCGTTGCTGTTATCTTATTAAAATAGTACCTCGAACCGAGTTTCATCGAAATCGGCCCACAAACACAAAAGTTGGCCACCATCTTTGGTTTTTTTTATTTTTAACATCGCGTCGCGTTGCTGTTATCTTGCTAAAATAGTACCTCGAAGCGAGTTTTATCGAAATCGGCCCACAAACAAAAAAGTTGGCCGCCATCTTGAATTTTTTATATATTTAACATTGCATTGCTGTTTTTTTGTGAAAATAGTGCCCTGAACCGAGTTTCATCGAAATCGGCCCACAAACAAAAAAGTTGGCCGCAATCTTGGATTTTATATATATTTGATATTGCGTTGCTGTTTTTTTGTTAAAATAGTACCCCGAACCAAGTTTCATCAAAATCAGCCCACAAACAAAAAAGTTGGCCGCCATCTTGGATGTTTTACATTTTTAACATTGTGTTGCTGTTATCTTATTAAAATAGTACCTCGAATCGAGTTTCATTGAAATCGGCCCACAAACAAAAAAGTTGACCGCCATCTTGAATTTTTTATATATTTACCATTGCGTTGCTGTTTTTTTGTTAAAATAGTACCCCGAACCAAGTTTCATCAAAATCAGCCCACAAACAAAAAAGTTAGCCGCCATCTTGGATGTTTTATATTTTTAACATTGCGTTGCTGTTATCTTATTAAAATAGTACCTCGAACCGAGTTTCATCGAAATCGGCCCACAAACACAAAAGTTGGCCACCATCTTTGGTTTTTTTTATTTTTAACATCGCGTCGCGTTGCTGTTATCTTGCTAAAATAGTACCTCGAAGCGAGTTTTATCGAAATCGGCCCACAAACAAAAAAGTTGGCCGCCATCTTGAATTTTTTATATATTTAACATTGCATTGCTGTTTTTTTGTGAAAATAGTGCCCTGAACCGAGTTTCATCGAAATCGGCCCACAAACAAAAAAGTTGGCCGCAATCTTGGATTTTATATATATTTGATATTGCGTTGCTGTTTTTTTGTTAAAATAGTACCCCGAACCAAGTTTCATCAAAATCAGCCCACAAACAAAAAAGTTGGCCGCCATCTTGGATGTTTTACATTTTTAACATTGTGTTGCTGTTATCTTATTAAAATAGTACCTCGAATCGAGTTTCATTGAAATCGGCCCACAAACAAAAAAGTTGACCGCCATCTTGAATTTTTTATATATTTACCATTGCGTTGCTGTTTTTTTGTGAAAATAGTGCCCTGAACCGAGTTTCATCGAAATCGACCCACAAACAAAAAAGTTGGCCGCTATCTTGGATGTTTTACATTTTTAACATTGCGTTGCTGTTATCTTGTTAAAATAATACCCCGAACCGCGTTTCATCGAAATCGGCTCTCAAACAAAAAAGTTTTCCGCCGGTACATAAACAAAAAAGATCGCACCATCTTTAATTTTGTCATTTTTAGCATTGCACAGTCGACATCTTATTTAAAAAGTATATATAATATATCGACTTTCGGTTTAAACCCTAGCCCATCTCTAGTTTTGACAAACAAACTCTAGTTACATGTAAATGGTGAAATCTACACAATCGCAACTCTAAGTACGACGATGGTTTCAATTTCCCTACTTTTAAGGGAAAATTTCATGTACTGGTAACATTAGTTTTTTGCTGTGTGCGTTTCGTCGAGCGTAAACACACGCACACATAAATTTCATTTTTGCCTCACTTTTGACAGACCGCCTTTTAGAATACTATCATTCTTGGCTTTATTATTCTAAGGTATTCAGTATGTAAAAAAAATCCCAATCAAAAACCATAAAGGTAAGTAGTCTAATAGTTTGTCGGAGTTTTGAAATTGTGTATGGAGTATGTAAAAAAAAATCCCAATCAAAAACCATAAAACTACTAAAACGTTCAGAATTAACTGTGAATTTCTCATAGATACATTAATATTATTACGTAATATACACGCTGAAATTTTAATCGTTTGGTTCCCGCCGTGGGGTGGTTCCACTCATGATTACAAGCAACTTTTACTATGGGACCAACTCTCCTACTCGCAAAAAAAAATCAGCTGTTCCATACATTAAGGTCGAGTAGGTACTGCACTTTTGTATGGAACAGCTGATTTTTTATTGCGAGCAGGAGAGTTGGCCCCATCGTAAAAGTTGCTTGTAATCATGAGTGGAACCACCCCACGGCGGGAACCAAATGATTAAAATTTCACGCTGTATATATCAGAATAATCTTTACTTCTTAAGAATATCAAATTTCATACTTTTATTTGTTGTTTGTACTTGTTTGTCTTTCTGTGTATGTTCAAAGTTGACTCTGAGAAATCGTTCACTAAGTTTCATTTTCATTTCTAACTCTATAACTTTCCAGTGAATCATCCTATTATTACTATTTGTTGCGGACACATATAAATGTATTTAGTGGACCAAAAGGTTTCTTTAGGTTGTTTCGCTAAAATCCGTCGAAATCGAAATTTCGAATAAAAATGTCATAGGACCCTTAATGAAAAGCTCAAAAGCTCTATTTGTTATTTTTTCTTCTAACGGGTTTCCCGAACCGCACTTGACCGAATTTTTCACCGAATAGTATATTTTTGAAATAATGCAGCGGCGGTGAGAGTGGAATTAGCGTGTTATCGTGTCATTAGAGAGGGCAAGCTGCCAAAACTCGCGTGCATTCCCAATCCGCGTCGGAGGAAACTGGATGCGCATGTTTTGTCACAATTATATACGGGTCAATGACCTATCTATACTGAAAAGCTACATTCTTAACATGATTTCAGTTGAGTGATTCTAAGGCATTTCAGATCCATGGGCTGGGCTATGTCTAAAATGCGTGGACATAGCCTATGGATTTGACTTTAAAGGAATTAACAGTATGGAAAGCATATAAGAGCTTATAAATTTTTCTAACCTAACATTTTGGCTTGGTAGTTTTCGTAGCGGGATGCGTACAATCCTTTAGCCGATTTTATAGCATTTACTTACACCAAATAACTTATACCACTTCTGAAAAGTCACCCAGTTGTTAGGAGCAATTTCAGATGGATACTGACTGAATTCTTTCACTGCGCTCTAAAATAATTTGAAAACGAGAGTATGAGCAAAATTAGTCCTGATATATTTTTAGGCCAATTTTCAATCTATTTCTGTTTTTTTTTTAGTTTAGTAACGGACGGTTACACTTTTCCATCTCTGTTTTATCATCGGATATAACTAAACATTTCTTCGTATTACTTTGGGATATTAAAGAAAGAACAAATAAAAAGTTTTACTAAAATTTTGTTAAATTTTCTTCTAACTTCTTTTTTACTTTCAATTTATTTTATAGCGTCATAGAACGCTGTTATTTGGGCGCCATTAAGGAAAATAACGAAACCAGCAAAATCTATACTAAGTACTTATAGACTTTAGGAAATAAAAACTTACAAATAAGGGAAACAAGATTCATTCACGTATTATAATAGGCCATCGCGACAATTATGCTTATCTAAGGGCGAAGAAACAGGACAGGCCAACAATGCAGCTGTTTGAACAGCAACGATAGATGCTGATAACGCATCCCGACCATTGTTCGTTAATAACTATTACTTAATTCACTGTTAAATAGTATTTTGTTTGACACGACGCTAATAAGCTACCAATCTCTGCTTTGTTTTTTTTTAAGTTATATTTATGTTTATAAACTTAAACCTTTGAATAAAATTGTTTTGATTTAGCATGACAATGCTAGACAGTTTTAAAAACAGTGTAACATATTAACTCTTAAGGTGAGCCATCAATAATTTGGAGGGCAACCTTGTCCATATTAGTTAGATTTTAAAACACTTTTGTTTAATTTATTCAGTAGAAAAACTGCTGTATCACGGAAAAAAATCATAAATATTTCTGCTTATTTCATGAAGTGTCAATCTAGTTTCGTAAAACGTAAACAAATTGTTGGTATAAGTGGCAGTTTATTTTCGGGACAAATGAACTAACTTTCCAGTGGTTGTGTGAGCGCCGCGAGATGTTGACGTTGCTCGGAGTGTGTGCGCTGGTCGCCTGCGCAAACGGCATAACCCGCGACCAGTTTTACCCATACGGGCATGGACTGGACCAGCGATTACCCAGGGGTTCCCAAGTGGTTTCCCCTGAGGTGCCGCTGCAAGTCCCCGTTGTATTCTACGGGGAGTTTTATGAAAGCATTTTCGTAAGTAACGTTTTTAGTTAGACAAAAAGTTTTTGATAATGAGTGAATATCTAACAGTAAGAGGGCTGTAAAAGGTAGTGTCTTAATATCCCGGATTAAAACGGATTTTTTACTGTTTTGATTTAAGAAAACAGACAATTCTACAAGACACTTTACTATTGACTAATTGAATTTATTGCCTATTATGGCCGAGAATCAATACTTTGCTTGAAATATTTATTTTCATTATAAAGTCATTTAAATATATATAATTTGGTCTTACAAATGTTTACAGATTTAAAACACATTTTTAAAAGAGAAAAGGATTAAATATTATAAAGTACCTACCTACATACCTACTTATTATTATGATGCAATCCTAATTCATAAATATTTTAAGCACTTTTTATCCCCCATTTTATTCTATAAATCAAAGTGAGACTTAATTGAATAAATTAAAATGTTTAACACCGATGTGACAACCAACAATGGAAAAGCTGCTATTTTCGTTGTTTTGAATGACGCCCAGCCCAGTGATAATATTAGAAATGGTAACAAAATGTTCCACTGCAGTTCTGGAAAGTGTTTTTGTAGCGAAACTGGGGAG
This sequence comes from Agriphila tristella, assembly GCA_928269145.1. Taxonomy (NCBI): domain Eukaryota; kingdom Metazoa; phylum Arthropoda; class Insecta; order Lepidoptera; family Crambidae; genus Agriphila; species Agriphila tristella. The sequence goes on from OV743439.1 coordinate 25,908,928, forward strand.
AGATTTAAATTTAAACAAACTCTATAAATAATTTGCATAACAATATATAAAGTGCAACTAAGTATGCAAATTGAATGGAGACATCCTACTAATATTATAAATGTGAAAGTTTGTGGGTTTGGATGTTTGGAAGTTTGTTCCTCAATCACGCAAAAACTACTGAACGAAATTGGTTGAAATTTGGCACACAGATAGTAGATAGCCTAGATTAAAACATAGGCTACTTTTTCTCCCGATATTCCCACAGGATCGGGAACCACGCGGGTAAAACCGCGGGCGACCGCTAGTCTGTAATTAAGACGTCAAGTTTGTTGGTGTTATTACAAAATATTTTAAACACCTGTTTAACTTAGACACTGTTTAAATGTGATACGGTCATTTTTGAGAATGTTGTTTGAAAGAGACAGCATAATATTTAATTAGTGTCTAAGTTAAACAGGTGTTTATAATATTTTGTAAAACACCACCTCCGCAACTAGGTTGTAAACGCAACGGGTGAGTAAATTTTTTCTGGATTTTTTTCTATTATATTAATTAGCTTAATCCTATCCCATTGAAATTAAACATTTCACTTTAGTTAGACGACTCGTTTTGTGACAGCCCTACAGGAAAAGAAAACCATAGATATCTTAATCATTGTTTGTCGAAGTCATTAGTCATAATATGTAGTTATAACTCCATAATAATTAGGGTTATTAATTAAGTCTCAGGCTCAAAAACCAAACTCATAATAAATGGTAAGTTTTATTAGTAACTAATTGTAATAATTTGCAGGCGATAGTTTGCGAATTGGCGAGTGATAAATGCAGCGGAAATGTAGTGGGCGCCTGGCAGCGCGGTCACTGACTCATGAAAGTCATGAAAATAAGTCAAATTGAGTAGGTACTTAGTTAATGGAATCAAATAACTTTACGTTTTCAAACAAAAATCAAAAAGCAGCACCTTTTGAAAGTAATGGATCTATGTAGGCTGCAATTAGAAGTTTTAAGTTAGAATACCATTTTACTTGTGCTACAGCTAGTCACTACATAGTATAAAACAAAGTCGCTTTCTCTGTCCCTATATCCCTGTGTTTGCTTAAATCTTTAAAACTACGCAACGGATTTTGATGCGGTTTTTTTATAGATAGAGTGATTCAAGAGGAAGGTTTATATGTATAATACATGGTGTCAAATTCCACACAACACCAAAGCGAAGCGAGGGCGGGTCGCTAGTATTCAATAAATGTTTCCTACAAAGAATTAATATCTATACAACACCATACAAATTTTACTTTAAGGAAATATCGTCAATTACCAATTGATATGTTTTGAAAACATGTAACTCTTAGTCCTAACTGTCCAACTTACATGTTGCTCCACTTGTTAGCTAAAATCTAATAAAATAATTTCTTTCAATCAGCAATGAAGTCATTTCACAGTTTTATTAATGAACAAATATGATCAATTTATCAAGTTGGTTGGTTAGAAATTTTCGGTACGCTATCAGCACCGGTTAAGCAAGGGTCGCGACCTTTTCGTTATTCTACGAATTATTATCAATGGGTCGCACGCAAGTTTACACAAAAAACCTAATCGTTTAGATAACTGAGAATATTATGTAAAGTATCAAGTTATTATAAGAAGCAAGTTGAAACTACAAATCGTTATCTTGATTGACCTAGTGTTACTATGTAACTCAATTTCTACATTAATATGTAAGTATCTATTATTAAATCTATTCCAATTCCAATATCTATTCTAGACCCATCCACACCAAATTATATACATAGTAGGTACTTACTTAGGCATGTATATAATTTAGTAGGTACCCTATCTCAAAACTGCGCAAGAAAAGTTATCAAAATATCCACCAATATGTTTTTAGTAGAAAGAACTTTCAGTTTTATGGACTGAACACATCCTTAAATTCCTTAAGAGGCATATTACATTTCGACTGTGATTTTTGCGTAAAATGGCCAATTTTGGCGTTATCGATCTCAGAAACAAAAATACATTAACACTTTTGACTTATTGAATGGTGCAGAATAGCTATTGGAATAGTTCATAGCGGCCTCGCTTTTTTGAAAATTTGCTTAACTTTATAATTAAACCCGATATTGCAGAGAAAGATTTTCATAAAATGCGCGAAGGCACTTTTTAGAGCTCATGGATTGAACAACTGTGTTAAACAATTGAAATAAAAAAAAACAATGCTATCTCTTATATAGTCGAATAGTTCATAGCGGCCTCGGAATTTTGAAATTATGTACAGAATATGAGAAAAAAATCCCAATCAAAAACCATAAAACTACTAAAAAAGCTCAGAATTAACTGTGGATTTCTCCTAGATACATTATTATTATTACGTAAAAAATATATCATAATAATCTTTAGTTCATAAGAAAATCAAATTGCATACTTTTATTTGTTGTTTGTACTTGTGTGGCTTTCTGTGTATGTTCAAAGTTGGCTCTAAAAAAACGTTCACCAACTTTAATTTTCCTTTCTAACCCTTTAACTTTGCAGTGAGTCATCATATTACTTTTTGTCGCGGACACATATAAATGTATTTAGTAGACCCAAAGGCTTCTCTAGGTTGTATCGCTAAAATCCGTCAAAATCGAAATTTCGACGAAAAAATGTGATAGGGCCCTTAAGGAGAGTGAATAAGAATTCAACCTGTATTTTGTGGATTACATTAAAGTCATGCATAATACCCAGATGGATTGAAGAGTTCATGGCCTGACATTGAAGGGACCATCCTAAAATTTTCAAAAAACATTCATATTTTGCTCTAGTCGCGATGAGAAAACTTTGAAACGTGTAGCTCAACTCAAGAAACTTTTTTTATGCTTATTTTTGTGCGAGTATTCGCAGTATTTCTGCAAAATTAACAAAATTGAAAACCGCGGTTATAAAGGTATCTCTTTAAGAAAAGGTTAACGCCAAAATAAATTCACGAATAGATGGTGAGGACATCAACATCATCCACCCCATCGAACGCTATTGTAAAAAAGATGTCAGCTGATTTAAAACGTGAACGGGAGAGCATTGAAGACAACCTCATTTTCATGTAGACTGAAAACGTCCACTCCCGTCTACAATATCCAAAAAATGAGATTTAATATTAGGAGACCAAAGATTAAAAAACCGGCCAAGTGCGAATCGGACTCGCGCACGAAGGGTTCCGTACCAAAAAACGGCAAAAAAGATCATGTTTGTTGTATAGGAGCTCTTCTGTTTTTAGTAGGTATTTGTTGTTATAGCGGCAAATATATCATCCGTGAAAATTTCAACTGTCTAGCTTTCACGGTTCACGAGATACAGCCTGGTGACAGACAGACAGACAGACGGACAGCGAAGTTTTAGTAATAGGGTCCCGTTTTCACCCTTTGGGTACGAAAACCTAAAAATTAGTGGAATAGCGGAGATCATAGGGATCTTATATAAGCAGAAAAAAGTATGATTGTCCAATTTGGGCTTTCACAAGGTGTCAGCGTGAACAGCAAAAATCGTTTTTCTATAGAAGAGCAAAAACGATAAATTTTCACATTTTCTCGTGATTGTTTGGAGTTAGTTGAAGCTGATCAGAAGGAATTTTAGACCGATTTATTACTGTAAATGAAACTTGGGTTCGTCATCAAACTCTTGAACCTGAATAACATTCGAGATGGAATGGAATTTTCGACTAATGATGAAGATGAAGCCGCTGTGAGCGACTATTTTAGGCTCTAAACGAATATTTTTTTTTTAACGGGGATCCAAGGAAAGATGAATGAAGTGCATAGGTAGATAGAGCTAAATGGAAATTAGGTCGATATATAAAAATATTTTTGTACGTAGGTATTTTATTTTGTTTTCGTGACTAGGCCACGAAATTTTCAATCCCCCTCGTATACAGCCCCCATAGCTCAGTAAAATTACGGGTTCGCAAAACATTAAATGGTAATAAGCTGTAATTTTGCAATCTGACTTTGAAGTGATTATAAAACACTAATATAAACGAATCCAACTAAATTTACGAATACATAAAAATACAGCGTAGTTGTAACTTTTTTTTTATTTACATTCACAATCAAATTATAGTTCCAAATCAAGCAAAAAGCAAAGAAAGTATGTAATTAGCAATTTTGCTAAAGCAGTTAAATAAATTAATATTTTGGTCAGTAAAGTAAGAAAAAAATATAGTGAAAATTAGTTGGATTCATTTACAAAATGACAGCTAGCCATTTAATCTAACGATCAAAAGAAGAAAGACCGCTATTGCAAATTATTTCTATTTCTTCATACTAGCTCCCGTAATTTTACTGAACTACCAAAGTCGTTTCGTCGTCATGAAAATCGATTAAAGTTAACGAAAACTTAAACCTTGTTATTTAACTTCTTAGTTCGTTTTTGGCAGGGCAGGCGTGTTTTTTAAGTATTTATTTTATTTCACACATTTTAGTGACAAATTATAAAGTTTTGAAATGTGCTCATCAGTGCCTTTTATTTGATGCCCATATTGTAGCTAAGAACAAAAAGGTTTCACATTTGAGTGGAGCCGTACGTACAGTGCTCTTATTTTTTTTTAAATATAGCCAGTGTCTCTCGGGATGATGTAATAATTCTAACGATACCCCATACATCCAAATACACTGGCCTGCAAAACTAAGTACTACAGAGGTCTATTTTCATACAAACGAGGTAACTTTGAAGCATTGGTTCTCCGCCCAGGATTAAACGTGGTGTGATCTGATGATGGCCATCCAAGGAGTGAATGGAGAAGATTCAGATCCCCATACACACCCAATAGATCTGATCAGCATTCTAAGAGCTGTTTGGATATGTTTAAAAAAACCATGAAAATAGCATTAAAATGTATGGATTTGCTGTAACTGATAACTCTTATTCTTACAGCTCTTAGAATGCTGATCAGATCAAATGGGTGTGTATGGGGATCTGAATCTTCTTCATTCACTCCCTGGATGGCCATCATCAGATCAGACCACGTTTAATCCTGGGCGGAGAACCAATGCTTCAAAGTTACCTCGTTTGTATGAAAATAGACCTCTGTAGTACTTAGTTTTGCTTAGTATGTTATGGCAAGAAGTTATAGTGGAATAAAGAAACTCACATACCCACAAACATACATGAACCCTGAACTTATTACACTCTCTGTATTTTGGCAGTCGTGTAATAAAAAGTTGGCCATCGTGACGTGACTCGAAATACAGCCAAAAATCATTCACAATATTTAAAAGTTAACAAAACTAATAGGTAAGTAGTTAAGTAAGGTTAGGTACATGAATGTTATGTTTTTTTTTATTTTCTGATGATTATGGTAATGCCAGTGACTTGCAAACGAATGACAAGTGACAAGACAACTTCGTATTGTTTTCTGTAAAGTTGTTTATTATTTTATTTCGGTTTAGAAAATAATTTACATACCTAGAGGTATGACAAACCGATAGTGGCTAGCGCGTTTGACTGCTGTTTCCTTGCCAATAGCACATTATTGTCAAGTATTGTTTTCAGAATAGGTTAGGAAGCAGTGGACTTAAAATATTTACCTAACTTCAACCTAACTCAAGTTTTTGCACAGGGCAGTCCAGCTGTTATGTACCTTATGACACCTATAAACCCAACCAACCATCATCTGGGTGGTGGTTTTGAAGTCTGCTGTAACATATAGGTATTAGTTCTTATTTTAAAAAAACACATTTAGTGTGAGGAGAGAGAAGGGAGACGGAGTATGAGAGAGGGAGAGAGAGTATGAGAGGGAGGGGAGGTGGAGGGGAGAGAGGAAAAGGGAAAAGAGGGGGCAGTGAGCTTGGTGTTGACCCGCCTAATCACGTAGAAACGACCGAACTGGCTTTGATGAAATTAAAGCATAGAATACTATTTATCCTGGTTAAAGGTTCCCTGGATTTTCTCGAATATCCACGTGGATGAAATCGCGGGCAGAAGCCAGTAAACAATATCTTTACAATGATTATTTCTCTTTCAGGTAAACAATTACGGTGTCCTGTCATTCAGATCCGACATCCCGTCGTTCCTCAACACGGAGTTCCCGCTGCCCTACCCCTCCATTGCTGCGTTTTACACCAACATTGACACGACCACTTCCGGCGCAATCTACTACAGGGAAACGAACGACACATACGTCCTACTAAAGGCAGAAGAAAGTGTCCAAAACAATTTCCACGACTACTACGAGTTCAAGCCAACCAGCGTGTTCATCGCAACTTGGATTGATGTCACTTACAGCCATCCTGAACCACAGTACAGGAAGAACAGTTTCCAAATCGCTATTATCAGTAATGGCACAGAGAGCTTTGTTGAATTCTTGTATCCTGAACGCGAAATCCAGTGGATTCAGAGGGATAAACTTCCATCCAGCCATCCTGAAGCGAAAGCTCAGGCCGGTTTTATCGCCGAGGATGGCCGAGTTTTCACACTTAGGGGATCTGGTAGCCAGCAAATCCGTAACATCGTATCGTGAGTAGTTACTTTTCTTTATCTATTTTTTTTTTATTTTAAAAACCACGACTGTGCTACCAAAAAAACGTATAAAAACAAGTGTCATTGCAGTCGGAGGACCGTTCAGTTGAAATGACACGTTTTTTATTTACTTTTTAGTACCTACAGTCGTGTTTGTTAATATAATAAAAAAAATATTTTATACATTTTAGTGCCAAATTGTATACTTAGTTTTGAATGTGTTCACCAAGGCCTTTCATTTGATTGGGTACCTATCAAATAAAAGGCATTGATGAGCACATTATGTAAGAATCTAAATATTTTTTTACACGCATTACAAAATAACGCCATGCAGTTGCCATTTTGATTTTTTCCAAAAAATTTAAAGTCAGTGTGACTCTGGATTATTTAGGGATTCTAACGATATCCCACATCCAAATCTGTTCAGGCATTTGGCAGGCAGGTGGAATAAATAATCTTACATACATACGAACATACATGAACCCTAAACGCAATACACTCCCTTTTTGAGCAGTCATGTAGGTAATCACTTATTATTATCAAAGCAAAAGGGTCACGGCAAATACAAAATTTACCTAGGCCGGACGGAAAGACCACTTATCCCAGTTTTTTTTATCGAAAATAGTTTTTATTTTTATTTTCAACATCACCAGCGAATTTCGTTCAAGTTTAGTATGAAATAGTTTTCTTAGAGAAAGCCATCGCATCGTCTTTAATCACAGACAAAACAACAACTAAAAGTATTAAGTTTTTTTTTATTTTAAAGCAAAAAAATATATTCGACATCGAAATTGCAAAAACAAAAAAACCTTTCGATAATGGAATGCCATTTTTATTACTTTTTTTTTAAATAAAGCTTTTTTTGAATAGTGAAAAATAACTTTTTCATATTATGCCTGAGCAAACAACAAAGCAGCATATTTATATAGGGTAGGTATATAATGTTAGCCACTAATATTCAATTTATATTAAAAAAAAAATACGTTAATTAATGATAAATCCGTGATAGGTCACCTTTCTGTCTGGCTGGGGTCACAAATAACCAGGTGGCAAATAGAAAAATCATTTTTATAATTTTTCCAGATGGTCAAATACACAAGAGCCAGGCAAATACGTTTTCCGTGTCGGTAACATACCGTACGATGGCAATATCGCCACTCCCAACCAGTACAGCCCATGGGAAGCGGAAGTGGAAGAGGAATCGAAAACTTGCGCCCAGAGCGGCCTCAGCGTCTGCCACATCCATGCCCGGTGTGTCGACTACCAAGCCGGCATCTGCTGCAAATGTAACGACGACTTCTATGGCAACGGCAAGTCGTGTATCAAAGACGATGAACCCCTCAGAGTCCACGGCAAAGTAAACGGTGTCCTCAACAATATCCATTTGAATAATATTGACATTCAAGCCTATGTTGTCGTAGTTGATGGAAGATCATACACAGCTTTATCTCAAGTCCCAACAGATTTGGGAAGCAGCCTACAGCTTCTCAATGTCCTTGGAGGTGTTATCGGATGGCTATTCGCTAAGCCTACAGGTTCCGCTAAAAACGGTTACCAACTTACTGGTGCGTTATTTAACCACACAGCTGATATTTATTTCCCTGCTACAAATGACAGAGTTGTAATAAACCAACAATATTTAGGACATGATGTATTCGATCAAATATCTTTAGAAACTGATATCCGGGGTTCAATACCGCCTTTACCAAATGGTGCTAAGATGGAACTAAAAGAATTCCAAGAACAACTTACAACAGTTGATCCCGGTATCATTCGAACTGAATCTAAGCTCTCCTTCAAGAATAAGATTACTGGACATAGATATGAAGAAATCATAACGCAAACTTATACCTTTAGTCCATCTTGCCGGTACGCTCCTACTAAAACTGAAGAATATAATCTCCCGTTCACCCTAAAAGTATCCAAAAATTACCTCGGATACGAATCTAAAGACAATATTGTAAGGTACGGGTCTAGTAACAAAATTTCACCTCTGGGGCATGAAGATCCATGCAAAGCAAGTCGTAATCGTTGCGGGCCACACAGTTCTTGCGTCGCAGAAGGCACTTCATACTCGTGTGTGTGCAAGATAGGTTTCACGAGTATTTATCACGAAAACAAGTTAGCTTGCATAGACATAGATGAATGCGAAGCTGGCACACACAACTGTGATATTAACGCTGATTGTCACAATCATGATGGCGGGTTTGAATGCAGATGTCGGGAAGATTTTGAAGGAAACGGGATGGCCTGCCAACGGATTCCACGTTGCACTAGTGATACCTGCGTAAATGGTGACTGTGTTGAAAATCAAGGGAAGGGGTCAGTATGTGTATGTAGTTCTGGATTCGTTCATAATGGGCAAGAATGTGTCCAGGCTAACAATTACGCTTGTGAATACTGCCATCCTCAAGCTACTTGTATCTTCTCTGAAGTCACTAACATGTACTATTGCCAATGTAATTCTGGTCACGAAGGTAACGGATATCAATGCGTTGAAAGCACCAGGGCCCCAGAATCACCTCGTGCTACTGAGTACAGCAGACCTGACTACAACGCAAACACCAGGACTACAGAACCACCTCGTACTACTGAGTACAGCAGACCTGACTACAACTCATATACCAGGGCTCCAGAACCAACTCGTACTACTGAGTACAGCAGACCTGACTACAAAACATACACCGGGGCGTCAGAACCATCTCAGTCCTCCGAGTCTACTGACAACAGACCTGAGTACAGAACATACAGATCAACAGAATATGCGGCAGATCTTTTATCGAGTACCTCACCTAATTACGACTTTAATAGTAACGAGGCCGAATACAACGATACAATCGTTTTACCGCAATGCGACGCATACCAATGCACCTGCCCGTCAGGTTATACAAACTACAGGGATGAAAGAAATAATGACCTATGCCGTTTAGATAGATATGCAAATGCAAGCCCAGAACCGTTTCCAGAAAACAACGACTCAAGTAAGAAAAAATATGTATAATAATATAATAACAATATAAACTGGTTGTACTTAATAAATTATAATTCTGGTTGTACTTAATAAATTATAATTAATAAGTGTAATATTTACCTAGTTTGGCAAACGTTGTGTACTTAATGTTATTGGCAAACATACTTAATTAAAATGATACTTTTTGAATTTATATTAGAAATGCCCAATATGTCTTGCTGTTTATGTACCATTATAAATAAATAAATAATTTTATTGTAATAAAACAGTGAATCGTTCCTATGTCGGCCCCTAAGCTCCACAGCACACGAGGGCTAAGTTGCAACATTCCAATTCATGTTTTAGATAATCAATTTTGCCCGCTTTTATATCAAATTAGATTTCATACTAGAACAAAATATTTTATAAAATAAATTAAAAAAGATATTTAAAAGTTTTATTCATCATTTAAGTACCAATATAGAATACATTCGCTTTTAACTTAGCTGTAAACACAATATTATTATGAATAGAATAACTAACGAAAGGTTTGGTAAACAATTAATTTTAAAAAAGTATCAGGATCAAATAAATCTACAGATGGTTTACTGACTTTTATATAATTAGATTTAAGCCAAATTGTAACTTGCTTTGATAAAAAATAAATCTTTTATTTCATTTTTATATATTTTTAATATCCTGAAGTAAAAAGTAAGATAAACAATTATTTTAAAGTACCTATCTAGAGGAGGTTAACTTTTATATATTTTAAAAATTCTTGAAGAATGAAAAAAAAAGTATGGTAAATAATATTTTTAAATTTAAAATATCAGGGTCACAGATATCTAGAGAGGGTTAACTTCTATAATTATACTTATGTAAAGTACCAGAAGTAAAATTATGTAATGTCAAATAACTCCTTTGTAACTAGGTAGCCGGTACTTCTAGAGGCTAGACATTATTTTTATAAAAAGAAAAATAAGTAAACATGAAAAGCGAATGCTAAACACTTTTCTTGAGTACTATACTCGCCATTCTTTAAACTTTTGATCCATAATCAAAAGCCGCGGGTCGAATTGATTATCTGAAAAAATATTTAGGAAGTCTCTTCGCTGCCAGCGCCAGTCGCTGAATCGGTAGCCGGCGAACAAAGCCGGGACACGCTCGTTCCGCTCGCTCGGCTCGGCGTGTGTTTTTAGTTGGATTTCTAACCTAACCTAATGAACTCTTTAAGACCTTTTTAATGGCGGGGGCTCTGCCTCCCCCATTCTTTGCCCCCCCCTGCTCTGCTCCTCCCAAAATTTGACTGGTTGACACAAAAGCAGAGAGGTCATTAGGTTAGGTTAGGTTAGAACTGCCATCAAAAACACGCACGAGTCACAGTAGCAGCTGGCGAATCACCAGAAACCACGTCTTTTATATGCTGCCGGTTCTCAATGGCGATATTTTCGAGGGTCGGCGCCGGCAGCGTAGGTACAGAGGCACTTCCTATTTATTTAAATGTTGCAAGTGTTGCAACTGATGCAACTCGAGAGGCGAGGGCCGACATGGAAACGACTCAAAAACAATTCCCTGCATTACATTGCTAGAGATTGATTTATTCATTTTTTACTTTGCAGTCTCGTGTTACAATGATGCGAATTGTCCGCCCAACGCCGTCTGCATTGGTCAAGAGACCGATGGCTCTCAAATTGGACATTGCGCTTGTCCCGAAGGCTATGTAGGAGATGGCTTTGAATGTACCGAACGAACGGGGTCATGCCAATGTGGGCAACATGCTCGTTGCATCACTATTGCCAATAGCAGAGAAGTCATCTGTGTCTGTGAATCAGGTTACCACGGGGACGGTTACACATGTCATCCCAATTTCAGTTGCTCGAAAAATACAGACTGTGAATATAACGCTGAGTGCAAACCTGATCTGCAAACAAACGGCGAGAACGTTTGCCAATGTGTAGATGGGTATGTCAAAGATGAAAATGATGCATGCATTCCTGATGGTCAGCTGTGCAATGGAGCAGAATGTCCCGAACACGCCTCTTGCCTTTACGATCCCATAGAGCAAGTAAGCTACTGTCATTGCGATCCAGGCTACGAGGGAGATGGAATCTTGCAATGTCTACCTCAAGGACATTCGTGTGACATCAACAACGACTGCAATCCTGATGCCGTCTGCACTCCTTACGACAACACGTACCAATGCATTTGCAGAGAAGGTTTCACTGGAGATGGTTACACTTGCACTCAAGAATTCAACTGCATAAGTAATCCCTATTTATGTGACGCCCACGCGTCTTGTTTGAAACGTAGCGATGGATATGTTTGCGAGTGTAACACTGGTTATAATGGAAACGGTAGCTATTGCGAACTAAACCCAAGAAAGGCAGGCAACTTCTTAGTTGCCAGTGATGGAGCTTCCGTGTACAGGGTGCCTTTTAGAGTTACGCCGAGAGAATTTGCGACTCCATTACATAGTGCTATTTATCAGATCGCAGTTTCAGTGGACGTCGATTGTTTATCTGGGAGAATTTACTGGGGAGACGTCGTAGGGAATGCCATCAAACGCACCGCCTATGATGGATCTGCATTTGAAACATTTTTATCTCTTGGTAAGTTACCAAATCCCCACACATTGATATTCAAGAAATAAAAATTAATATGAAAACGACATACCAATGTACCTCTTTTAAGTGGTGATCGCTAATAAGTAACGTATAATTTCCAAAACGATTTCTCCTGATAAGAATAGAAGAATAATTATTAATAACAAAAATTATATTGTTTTTCAGATGTCAAATCGCCGGAGGGCCTGTCCGTTGACTGGTCCGGCAGAAATGTATTTTGGACGGATTCTAAAAAATTCACTGTAGAAGTAGCTAATATTGACACGAAGATTAGAAAAGTTTTGTTCTCCGGAAATGGAATAGTCAACCCAAGAGGCATCGTAGTCCACCCACAAAGAGGGTAAGTTTACGAAAATTAAACAATAAAAAGTTGTTTATAAATATTATGACTACCTATTGAAAACTGTCCAGCATAATATTATCGACAGTGCTTGTGAATGAACAAAGTAATTTACAATCAATGACGTTTCTTTCTTACTACAAGAAAAAATGATATTTTTTCCCCGAGGGATAGAAATATAACTGTCGAAGTTGCAGGTGGTCGGCTGGTCGCTAATATAATAATAAAAACTGATAACAAGACATGCTAGGAGCGTCGAGATATGGACAAAATATAATTGTATTATAATATATCTACTTTCCAGAAAAATCTTCTGGTCGGATTGGAATCGCGTAGCGCCTAAGATCGAGTGGGCCAACATGGACGGCTCCGAGCGTGGCGTGTTTCTGGACTCCGCTGACGTTCAGCTCCCCAACTCGCTGGCGATTGACTGGGATCGCGATCGGCTCTGCTACGCTGACGCTGGGCTTCACAGCATTAAATGCGTCGAAATCGACACGCGAGAAAGGGAAACCATTGCTTCCAACTGCACCTATCCATTCGGTTTAGCGATCAACGGAAACTCGTTCTACTGGAGTGATTGGAAGACGTAAGTTACCATTCTTTTTTATACCTAGGGAGTTATAGATAGCTAGCATCCTATGTTTACTCCCGAAAAATCTCCTTTATCCCATTCCAGAGGTAAATTACAGACTTTTAGCCCCTAGTGTTGGTTGGAGCCATCAAAACTGCTTCGATGCAGTAAAATAACAATTTGAATTCTCCTGTAGTGTAGGCACAGAATACATAATAGTACAAGTGTAGGGTTATGCTCGTTCGCAATTAAAAAATCTTAAAGCTTTTAAAATAAGATAGAATCGGTGAACTACTAAAGAATGCTTCTCTCAGTACTTACTCGTTTTCAATTCCTTGTTTAGGCAGATGTAATGCTTATGTCATGATCTTTGTTCCAGCTTGAAGATCGAGTCCATAGACAGGGTATCAGGACAAAAGGGGCAAGTGCCTATTTCAGCAGCCTCGCGGCGTCTGTACGGCGTGGCGGTGGCTCCCGAGGGCTGTCCGCAGCTCAGCAACGTGTGCCAACATCGAAACGGCAATTGCGACTCGACGCAGCTATGCCTGCCCGACGGGAGGGGCAGTCGGACGTGCGTTGACGGAGAAAGTGGCTACTGACCGCTTTTAGTTTAAGCTTAGGAATAGGACCATTACAATAGTTAAGGCGTTGAAATACTCGAGCCCCGCGAGCCCGCTCACTGCAACGGCGGGTGAGTGGATCAAATTCGGATGAGCATTGCCGCGCGGAAGGGCGGTTACGCTGATGGCTGGATTACTTACAATGTACAAACATAATAGTAAGAGATTATGGTTATCTCAAGCTCTAGCCCCGCCGCGGTGAGCGGTACCTTGTGTTAAACGTCTCTCATGTAAATCAATCACCCCCGGCTTCTGAGGTACTTAAGCGGAGGTTATCGGAGAATAAAGTTTATTTTATTACTTTAAACCAGGTAATGTTGTCCCTTCCGATTAAACCTCTGACAAAATACCTCAGAATCCGGGGGACAGTCAATCATAAAGCAACGATTGTCACATTGTCGGTAATGTGGTGCCAATAATTTTAAATTATTCTTAAATATCTTTATGGTGATATAATATTATTTAAAAAAGTTAGCTCATTTATTGCTGGGAAGGTACTTACTTCTTAATAAATGTATAATAAGCAAGATAATATTGTAATCTAACATTTATTACCAAAATTAGTGCCTACATATTCAATCATTTGAAGAGTGAAAAATACCAAAGACAAGGAATCTTCTAAATTATTGCCATAGCGGTAATTTTTTTGAAGTTTTGCGAATTTACTCCTGAGATAATAAGGTCGATCCATAGTCTCTGCCTACCCCCATGGGAAACAGGCATGAGCGTATGTATGTATGTATGTAGATAATAATATAATATTATATAATACTTATCTAACAACCTAGATTATTATATTTTAAATCATAAACTTAGTCACCTTCGCCATAAAAAAAATAATTAAAATGCTTCAATCAATGTAATTTATTGATACAAAAAATAAAATTATTTATTTCTTAATTTTTTTGCGTTTTTTTTTTAATAAACATTTTGAAACTGTTGCCATAAAACAAATAAAAATGCATGAAGTATAAACGTGTTGGATTTAAAAAAAATATGTTATAAATCATAGATTCGTCCTAAATCCTATCCTATATTGCAAACAACCATACCACAATTTACAAACTAAATTCTTCAATCCGTCCAAATTTGAGTGTTAGCGAGCTCATGAATATCAAAACATTTTGAAAGACCACGCACAGTCCGGGCCACAGGGAATTGGTATGATCTGTTAACAAAAAGCTTCGTACAGTGCGAGGCATGTATCTTGAAATTATTTCGACGGAGTGGGGATAAGTTCGCGCATGTGCTCTTGTGAGTGACCAATAGCGCGCGCCCCTCTCCCGCCGCCGCCCGCGCCCCTCACCGCAACGAATACCCAAAATACGCATTCCGCGCAATCCCCACCCGATTTCAAGATACGTGCCACTGACTGTAACTGTAGATAGTTCAAGCTAATTTCACTTGTGTTATATTGGAAATAGTGGTGAAAACTTCGGAATGTATACGAAACTTTGGAATATATCAAGAATACTTCCAGAAGTATTCTTAATAACTTCCAAAATTACCAGCAACTTTGGAAGTTTGCATAATAGTTTTTTGACTTAGGAAAAACGGCCGGGATACTTTAAACCTTACTTACTGTGTTACTATTACTACTTATAAGTAAGTAGTTCAAGAGTTAGGCTGGCCCCAGACCTACCGGTTCCATTTCTTTGCTTTGCTGTTCTACCATGGACCGCCGGCCAAGAGGCTCATTTTCAATCTATCGCATATTTTGACCTGACCACATTGGCAAGATAGCCATTAGTTTGGTGTTATCAAATATCGTCGTCTGGGGTGCGATGAGAAGTTTTAGTTTTCGTTTTAAAAAAAACTGCTGTTTTATACAAAAATTAATAACGAAATTATCAAAATATATGAAACAATTCATTTTTTTCGCGAGTTCAGATTTGGTCCCATAGTAAAAGTTGTTCAGTTTTATTATGGTCCCTATCTACCATATTCAGTTTTATAGGGCTTTACCAAACATCTTGTATAAATAAGCGATCGAGTTATTTTTAACGATCGGAGTCCATGTTCAGCGTGGCATATCGCCTAAAAGCTTCCTACTTCGCAATCCAGGCGATGATATTTGATAAAACCAAGCTAATGGCTATCTTGCCAATTTGGTCTAGTCCCAAAATGCGATAGATTGAAAATTACCCTGGTTGGCCGGCGGTCTTTCAAGCAAGGTAGCACAGCAAAGCAAAGAAACGGAACCGGTAGGTCTGGGGCCAGCCTTAATGTTGGCAGGAAGTTAAAGTAACTTTGTTCGACTACAAAATTACTTATTTTTTTTAAATTTTGGAGTCTTATCGTCAAGGGTTGAGGTTGCACTTGGTTTACAAATAAAAAAAACAAGTCCTTGACTTACATTTTTTCGGAGTTTTAGCCGATTATGTGCCAAAAGCGGCCAAAGATGGTGGGGTTCACCTTATCTAATTACCTATTTATCTCAATGTAACGAAATTATTGTACCTAATTGGCAGAAAAATATTTTTTAAACTTCCAAAGTTGCCGGAAGGTTTAGAAGTTTTCAGGAATACTTCCCTAGAAGTGGAATCTTTCCTGGAAGTTTTCTCTAATTGGAAACTACCTACAACAACTTTACTGCTAACAAAAACCAAAATGAAAGGCAATTCGTTCGATTGCAATAGGTATAAGAACTAGGTTGCTTAACTGATATTAAATCTGAGCGGTATCCGCTACCGCCGGCGCCGTGGGCCGTGGGTAGTGGTAATATCTACTAAAGGTGCGTCCAGATATGTTCTTTTGCCCGTACCGTACCTCCGTTCCGATCGGCGTCGCGATCAAAGAACGCTAGTCTGGACGCATGTTCGGAACGGTGCGGAGGTACGCCGTTCCGTTCGCCGAACAGGTACGCCCCGATCCACCTCGAATCTCTCGCTCTTTTGCCCGTACCCGTATCTCTCGCTCTTGAGCGTCGCGAACAAAGAACGCTAGTCTGGACGCATGTTCGGAACGGTGCGGAGGTACGCCGTCTCGATCGCCGACAGGTACGCTCCGATCCATCGCGAGTCGGTTTTT
Source organism: Agriphila tristella (assembly GCA_928269145.1). Lineage (NCBI taxonomy): Eukaryota > Metazoa > Arthropoda > Insecta > Lepidoptera > Crambidae > Agriphila > Agriphila tristella. The sequence continues at coordinate 25,925,530 of OV743439.1, forward strand.
TCGCCCCGTTCAAAGGAAAAACGGAACGGAGGAACGGTACGGCGCTAGTCTGGACGTGATCGCGGCGACGCCGACGTTCGGAGGTTGTAGTACAGTAGCCCGTAGTACATTTAAATTACGAAAAAGGTTAGGTACCGTTTGCCGTTGTGATATAGTTATTTATTATGAAATTATAGATACTTTAACCCAAGTTTTACAGATCGCAACTCGCCGTAACCTATATTTGTATATCTCCAAAAATGAGATTTTTTATTTTTCGAGGTTAATCACATGGTTTAGCTATTGTCGTGTTCTACAGCGCTATGTTTGATTGCCACTGATAATAGTTAGACTGTGAAAAGTAGCCATACACAGATTTAAGACCAGATGAAATGGATGGACTTTATCTGGTCTTAAATCTGTGTATGGCTACTTTTCATAGTCTTAATATTATCAGTGGCAATCAAACATAGCGCTGTAGAACACGACAATAGCTAAACCATGTGATTAACCTCGAAAAATAAAAAATAATCATTTTTGGAGATATACAAATATAGGTTGCGGCGGGTTGCGATCTGTTAAAGTATCTATAATTTTGTAATAAATAACTATATCACAACGGCAAACGGTAACCTTTTTCGTAATTTAAATTTACTACGGGCTGCTGTACTATTGGATCGGAACGTTGATACGGAACGGAGGTACGGTACGGCGCTAGTCTGGACGTGATCGCGGCGACGTTCGGCGGTTTGATCGGAACGGTGGTACGGAACGGAGGTACGGAACGGGCAAAAGTAGCGTCCAGACTTATTTGATCGGAACGCTGGTACGGAACGGAGGTACGGTACGATCAAAAGAACATATCTGGACGCACCTTAATACCCGAGCGATATCCCGCAGGGTATTTAATATGGCATTTTCGCAGCTGTCGTGGCATGGGTACGCTATACGTACCGCGTACCCATTGAGATATCGCTGCCGGCACCGGTAGCGGATACCGCTCAGATTTGAATAAGCCTTAACTCAAATCCTTAGCCGGGGCATGTCCTTATTAGTTAGCTAGTTAATGATTATGTATGGGTTCTATAACTATTGGATGTTATATTTTGTATTACATATAGGATTGGATTTTTTTTCAATACGTGCTTGAAAAATCATGCCGAAAGCTATTTCATACGCGTGGGTTAATTACTTGGCTAAATTAATGTAGACGTATTGTCATCGCTAGCTAAATAAATAAAAATGGATTTATTGTTTTTTCTTACTGGGTATAAAGAGATTTCCACAGGCCGCAAGCAGTGACCCAAACGCGATGGTAAAAGCAAGGAACAGCCACACTCGCGCCGTGCGCGGGCTCATACAGCCTGCGTAAGTGTCACCGCGGACCTGGAATCAGGATTTTTCTTTCTTGGCTTGGCCTTCGTGGTTCGTCTCATCAGGTGTTGATAAACCATTGACTGGCTTTCTTATTAAGTCACTGCTGTAACAGGTTTTGTACCTATACGTCTTTTGCAGACTACAATCAGCACTAACTTCTGGATTTAAAGACGGAACAGACGAATTTTAAGGTCGCTATATACGTAACGTGTTTTTTCCCGGGCGGAGCCACGGAGCGGGACGGAGAGGGAACGGGATGATTTCTTGACATCGATGCATATAAAAATATACTAGCTAGTAATACCTAAAATAAAGTGCCTACTACGCGCGTAAACCTTAGGGCGTCTGCTGCATCGGGATCCCGGCGCAGGGCGACACATAGATTAGAGCTTACTCATGCACTGCAAGTAGCTGTCCGTCAGAAAACAAGCAATCTATATTCCCGAACCGTGTACCCGTGGCGGGATCCCGCAGCGGACGCCCTTAGAAGTGAATAAAATGACATAATTTGTTGTAAGTGGGAAGATAGGTAACTGCCAAGGATCTAACCTGTTCATCGGAGATGGAGTTGACCATGACAAGTGAGACGGTGGCCATAAGGCCGCACAGGTGCGCCGCACCCACGCTGCCGCCATACTGCACCTCCGCGTCGATCGCAAACCACCACCCTATAAAGAACTACCCTACCTCACTCCGGCAAACATATTGACGCTCTTTCGACGGAATGGGGACAAGTTCGTAGAACGCACTTGCGCGCGACCAATAACGGGCGCCCCTGTCCCGCCGCCCGCGTAACCTCACCGCTACGCATACCCAAAATACGCGTTTTGCGCAATCCCCACCCGATTTCAAGATGTTTGCCGGCTACTTGTACGCCTCGGCGGGGCGGTCGAGGAGCGCGATGGCACATTCACAAGGGTCGGTCATGGCAATGGGTGACCAAAATTATGTTATCTCGAGCTTCTCCGTGCTTCGGAAGGCACGTTAAGCCGTTGGTCACGGCTGCATTTGCAGTCGTTAACACCCACCAATCCGCATTGTGGTGGGCCCGCGTGGTAGGTTATTATGGCCTTATCCACCCATAAGGAAGGACCTTGATTCCACGTCACACCAAATCGAGTTCTTTACCAATGATATTGGCAACCAATAAAGTATTGGTATGATAGGGAACTACCTATAGTGTTCAGCTATTTCTGCCACTGACTATACAGTTAACACCTGGGAGCAGTCACAAGTTTACGAACAATCAAACTAACAATCTCTCCTACACAATGAACCAATAAATTATTAATATAAAATCTATGCTGGTGTGTAAACATACCATCGAGCCTGCAATCATGTCAACTATAATGTTCTGTTTCACCACACTGTCGGACCAGATACATTTTGGCAGAGATATGTGGGGACAGCAACTCATCCTTTGTAAAATGTATAACGTTTATGTTACAAAAACACATTTACTAGTTTTTTTACATTCTCTTTGCACATTTATAAAAACAAGAATCTAGAATGTCACACCTGCTTCAAATAATCTTTTAAAATAAAATACAAGACAGTCATACTGACATTATCTCGTTCTGAATTGCCAGACTATTGTAAGAAGTTTATAGATTAAAATATCATTATCGAATTTTTAGATTTTAGGCATTCACATTGTGAATATTGTGCTATTTTTGGGAAAACTGCACATTAAGGGCCGCGAGGTAGGGGGATGAGAGTGGGTTGGGGGGAGGGGGGATGAAGGCGGCACCCCCTGGTACCCTCCACCCTTGAAGCAAGCCCTTGGTTTCTGGGATACTAATAGTTAAAGTTTAAGGTTATGACTGAACCAGTGGTAAACCTAACCTAATAAGAAGGGGGAGGGGTACAACCCCCATCTGCCGGAGATGCGTAGTTTTCAAGAAGTAGATTATTTGTAAAAATAACCTCAAAACAAAAAAACGTTTCTGGCGCTTCGCTCGCTCGGCTCGCACGTTTTTGGTCACCATACTAACCTAACCTAATGAACTCTGAGCCTTTTTCATGGCGGGGGGCGAAGCGGAGGGGCTGCGCAGCCACCTCCCGCCCCCCCGTCCCCCGCGGAAAATCATAAGAAACCGAGTTACTTGGCGACATTTAATAATTTATTTCTCGAAAACTACTTAGCTTGCTTCACAGTTTAGCCCTATTTTTATATTAAAATGTATCTTATTATATATTAATTATCCTAATTTAAAATATCATTTTTTGAAATACCTAGCTAAAACCTAAAATCCCAAAATAAGTTAAAAAAAATAAATTTCATGTAATATAATGTATTGCCTTAATTTTAACTTGACTAACCGAAATTATAATCCATTTATGGCGTTTCTTATACAGGAAATTCTGTAAGGATGTTGATCATAAAGAAATACAAATTATTCACGTCAATGTATTATTTATTGATATCAAAATAATAAAACTTAATTCAAACTTTTACATCTTTTCCTTGGAACAACTCAAAATATTGAGTAATATTAAAATATAATAAATAACCTAAATCATGAATAACGATGACCTACGTAAAGTACTAGTAAGTCCAATGAGTTTAAAGTTATTTTTAGAATAAAAGATCTACATAGCCTAATAACTAATAAAAATTAACAGAATTTAATTTATTTACAACAATTGAAGATGAATCATTTTTTTAAACCACATCAGTTTAATACTCGCTTATTGTAATAATAATAATATAATTAAAATGTTTGTTGTGACCATTGTATTGCATTAAGTAGGTAATACGGTTGAAACAGATATTCATAAGTGTATTAAAAACACACAAAAACAGTAGCAGACTTCAAAAAACAAGGAATTAAAAGTATTTTCTTCAGTCAAAAGAATGTACACAAGACGGCACCTCAGACTATACATGTTGACCTTGAGACATAATAAACCCTATATAATAAAAGCCGTTTTCACTGTTTAACTGTTTAACCAGACGTGCTGTCATGTGTACCGAAGGGTACAGATAATATGAACTTTAATGCTAGTTTAAACTTGTATTATATTGTAATACAATTTATAAGAACAGTACAAAAATCATGCTACATACAGATCGTGGCAATTTTAACCCCACAGGTCTTCGGTGCGGCCAAACTTGAAGGCCAGCGACCCGGCGAATATGAGGGCATTCTGCAGGAACAAGCAAACGCCAGGCCAAGTTGACTGAGAATTTTCTGTAAAAAAACAATAATAATTTTAGTAGCTGGTAGTAATTTTTACTTATCAACTAGACCAGGGTTTTTCAAACTTTTATAAGCCACGCCTCCCTAACAACTTGCGAAAATCTTCACGCCTCCACTAATAAAATTTAAGCAATTTAACTCTCTAATTCAGTCTATTTTATGAGTCGAGTAATTTATTTTTCTAAATTATCAAATGCTTCGCGTCTGTACTGAAACCTGGCCGGAGGGGCGCGCCCCACTGATTGAGAAACCCTGACTGAACTAGACCTTAAATAAAACTATGAATATAGATATTCCTTTCTTCTAGATGAATACTGGCATAGATCAAAATTATAACAATTAAGAACTATATTATCATGTTACTTACTATCATTGACATAGTTAGCAAAGAGAATCCAGCAGGCAGCGATCAAAGAGCCGAACCCAATAACAAATCCTAGGAACAGCCAAAGACGTGCTCCGCGAGGACCCATGCAGCCCCCCGTGTAAGTCTCACCACGTACCTGAAATAAATGATAAAAATTTGAGGTTTCTCCATTCACAATGCTATTTTTATACAATACTAAATAATATACTAAAAAAAAGTGTTTGAGAATTGATCTGGTGCGAGTTGTATCTTTCTAGTATATTATTTAGCACTAGCTTCCGCCCGTGACTTCATTCACGGGCATTGGAGAAAATCCTTAGGGAAATCCTCTAACCACTAATTAACGCACAAACATACAGATAAACAGACAAAAATGCCAAAAATTTTAGAAATGGGTTCTACTGGCTATCACTAATCACCACAACCACTTTTTTTCAAAATATTTCCTTTGTCCACAACTATTCTACAGATTATAGTATAGATTGTACAGTATGTCAAGATAAATAAAGGGTATCGTGATTTGCTTGTCTAAAAAATGATGTTGACATTTATTACATTGCAATAAAGTTGAAATTGTAAATGACTTTTAGGCCAAACTACTTTTTGTTGATTGTCTTTGTTATGAAATGTATGTAAACGATTGTTTCCAATGTTTTCAGATGCCCATTCTTTATTGGCAAGTACTGTAGATAAAGATATTTATTGCATGAATCATGGTTATTAGAAGATCACAAAATATTTTAAACGGGTACACTTATTTCGCTGGATGGTCGGCATGCAAAAACAATTAAATTCATTTTAGTACATTTAAGTAGAATGTGATTAAACATAAACATACAGCATCTTTAAGTCTAAAGTCTATTCTTTTTATTTTTTTGTTGCTCTATCCTAACTTGAGCATACAGAATTGGAAGGTATACAAAAATGTGTTTTATAATGTTTACCTGTGCATTAGACACCGAGTTTATCATAATGAGTGACAGCGATGCCATCACACCACACACGTGAGCTGCCTTAATGCTGTTACTGTACTTCACCTCCGCATCAATGATGAACCACCAGCCTGTGAAAAACTGAAAAACCAGTTTGGTTTAATTTTGTTAGTTTCTTGAACAGTGACAGTTAATAAAAGTTGATAGTAAAAGAAGTAATTTTTGGGTCTCATTAGCGAGACATGGTGTGGGGCTACTGCAAACATGAGCAGTAATGCCTTCCAATTTCTCTCACTGCTCTAGATCCGTGCAGGCACCTATTCATTCATAATTCATTGTTCCAGTAATCGGGGAATATTTTTTCGAATCAAATAAGTAAGATTACAGTTTGCAGTCTAAATTAAGAATTATTCTACTTTGCCTCACCTACCACCTAATACACAATACCTTGGAACCCATCTGATTTTAAAGAGGAGATTGCAGATCAAAAATGAACACAAAAAAATACTTTGTACCGCCAAGTGTCCTCCTGGTAAATTTTAATATTAGTATCAATAAAAAGTGAAAATATAGAAGTTACATTCCCCATCATCTGTACAATTTCTGTAAAAGCGAATCTGCCCTATAGCAAATCTGTCGTAAAGCTAATCTGTCATAGAGAAGCGAACAAGGGCACCGGTGGTGACACTTGATGGGGCAAAGTGGAATAATCTTAAATTCAAACCAATGAAAACACTCATAATCCACAAGCTCATAATCTTTACTGTACAGCTGCATTCTGAGACTGCAACTTTGACGCAGGCAGGTGCAACAATTCAGCTGTCCAGCATTCACAAAAAACGTTTTAGGGTAGACAAGGGGTAGGAATAATAAATAGGTATCTCTATTATAATACCACTTGTGTTTTTTACCTTCAACAGTGAATCACCATAGTAAGAATTAGAATGCATACCAGTATCCCAGCAAATATTGACGCAATAATGTTTTGCTTTTCCCCGCTCTCGAACCAGACACAACTCGGCATGGTTATATTTTGGCAGCAATTCATTTTAAATTTCAAATTGGGATATCAATAGGTTTATATGAAGGTACTAAGTTTTAGGATTAAAATGCAAAAATAAAATCCCAAATCACGAACGAAAGCAAACCTCAACAACAATGAAATGTCAAACTTTGACATTGACACTTGACAGTCTCTTCTTCTGCTATTTTTATTTTGGCAATCTACTTTCGTCTTGGAAGTAATTTTTGCCAGTGTCAAGTGTTTCATAGTTCAGTGGTAGGTATTGTTTCAGTTTAAGTTTACATTAGAATGCGGGTGCATTGCATTCCAATGCTGCTTGGAGCATTTGGCAACATGTATATCAAGACAGTTTACTGGGTAAGTTCTGCTGAGGTAGCTACCACTACAATAAAAGTCTCAGCTTCACACAACCAAGTGCGTAGACACTTGTACCACAAAACTGCACCAAAGACACAATATCCACTATGAATCAAAGATATGACTATTGACACCGTCAAAAAATATATATAAATTTGACTTTTTTGCTTGATTGTACTCACCTCATGTCATGATTGCAATCAAGTTTAAACCTTATAACTGTGCAGCAAAGTTCAATATTGATCGACAGCCTATATTCAGAGTATTATGTAGAAGTTAACATTCGATTTTTAGAAAATAGCAATGAAGAATTCTTTTTTAGGGTTCCGTACCCAAAGGGTAAAAACGGGACCCTATTACTAAGACTCCGCTGTCCGTCTGTCTGTCTGTCTGTCTGTCTGTCTGTCACCAGGCTGTATCTCATGAACCATGATAGCTAGACAGTTGAAATTTTCACAGATGATGTATTTCTGTTGCCGCTATAACAACAAATACTAAAACCAGAACAAAATTAATATTTAAGGGGGGCTCCCATACAACAAACAGTTTTTTTTTGCCGTTTTGGTACAGAACCCTTCGTGCGCGAGTCCAACTCGCACTTGGCCGGTTTTTTTATTTATATCGTAAGAATCTCAATTTCACTAAAAAAAATTTGATATAATTATTTGTTTATAACTTGTACCCGTTTCTCTGGAATCGCCATCGCCAGAAACGTCAAGTTAGCAGCCCACTTTGAGACCGTAATATCTTGGCTTGTATTGAAGCAATATTATTGAAATTTTGCGTTTACGATTCACTATTTTCTAACAATTTTTTGGCATATATAAATCACATTGATACGAACTGTATTTCTTAAGGTGTCTGCCAGCTTGACGTCAAGTTAGCAGCCTCACCAAGATACTCAAATATCTTTTGAACCATAGTATCACTATTTATATGATATAGTTCACTATTTATCACTATTTATTAACAATTTTTTGACCTAGTCAAAACCTTCTAATTCCATGGTGAGGCTGCCAACTATACGCTAATAATCTTTTGTGAACTATGCCGAATTCAGGAGAAACTATTAATATTTTCTACTTATATTACTTCCTACCTACTCACATACCAACTGATACTCATTTTTCTATAAATCTCACCAAATAATAATAATATCTTTATTCTACCTAATACATAAATAGGTACCTAACGTTAAATTATAACTGAGAAATTGACAAACTTTTCCGAGAGATGGCGCTATTGCTATGATTGTTATTAATAAATATCGTTATTGTTTGATACCAACAATTAATTAATAAAACAAGCGTAATAATAATTGGAGGACATGGCTAAAAATATAAATCTCACTTTTTTGCTTGATAGTACTCACCTCACGATTGCAATAAAGTTTGAACCTTATTACTGTGGAGCAAAGTTCAATATTGATCGACAGCCTATTCAGAGTATTATGTAAAAGTTAACATTCGATTTTTAGAAAATAGCAATGAAGAATTATTGTTTTATTTATACCGTAGGAATCACAATTTCACTAACAATTTTTTGATATATTTATTTGTTTAAAACTTGTACCCGTTTCTCTGGAATCGCTATCGCCTGAAACGTCAAGTTAGCAGCCCACTTAGAGACCGTAATATCTCAGCTTGTATTGAAGCAATGTTATTGAAAATTTGCGTATACGATTCACTATTTTCTAACATTTTTTTGGCATATAAATCATATTGATACGAACTGTATTTCTTAAGGTGTCTGCCAACTTGACGTCAAGTTTGCAGCCTCACCAAGATACTCAAATATCTTTTGAATCATAGTATCACTATTTATATGTTATAGTTCACTATTTATTAAAAAAACGAGAAAGCTTTTGCTTGCAAAAAGTAGGTAGTTAGATACTCTCCTAAGGGGTCCAAAGTCCAAATAACATATCTACCAAAAATGCAGCTTCACATCGCGTTTTGCGTTTTTAGAACATTTGTTCCTTCGTTTCCCGTGACACTACTGCGCAAAAACGTAAATTTCAATGACACTACTAGGTTCTCGGTTTTGGTTTTCAGATTGGGCGCATACGTAGTACGAGTACGTCACCAACGTACTAGTTATAAAAGTCTTCTTCTTCTTCGTTTGAAGGCATCAAATTTTATATTGCCAGTACTCCGACACAGCCACCCCTCGAGGAGTAGCCCTCCGCAAGTCATCGAGAGTGGATATGTTTATGTTAACGGCTAATACCCGAAGTGCGGATAAACCTAGTTCTAGCCGGCTAAAACTAGATTTAGCCGATAGCTGTTGGCTAAAACTAGGTGTAACCGATCTGCTTTACTCCTGTAGGTCCCGGGTTAGGTTAGAAATTTAAGGCGAGCGCGAAGCGCAGCGGAGCGTGAGCCTAAAATTTCGAGGTTATTTTTTTTTAACAGACAACAGAAAAAACTTTCTTTATATCCCATGCTGCACCTAGTTTTAGCCGGCTACACCTAGTATTAGCCGCGAGCAAATCGGCTACACCTAGTTTTAGCCAACAGCTAGCGGCTACACCTAGTTTTAGCCGGCTAAAACTAGTTTTAGCCGCACTTCGGGTATTAGCCGTAACAGATATATGGATTTTTGCATGTTCTCCCAAGAGCGACCGACGCAACATCGCAGCCGGTTTAGTGATTTCCAGTTCGGCCACTTCAGCCGCAACCCAGCAGGCAGTTTTTCTGCGGGCTCCACCACGGTGTCGTCCTCAGCGAGTTGCTCCTTCCACTTTCGTATTCGCGCTTCATGGGTTGTTACGCCATTCTCCAAGGCGGTGGTTCTGCAGAAGCTTCTCTGGGACTTCAGGCGGCTCTCAACTGCCTCGTGCATGTGCATTGTATGTCGGGGGTCGTCCTCCTGTTTCCGCTTTTCCATCGCCGTGGTCACTTCACGTCGCAAGGCCGGGGGGGCGATGCCAGCCAGCTGGTATAGGTAGGCGACAGGCGTCGGTTTGAGGCAGCCAGTAATGAGGCTAGGAGAGTAGGAACACATGAATATGCAGACGGTTTTATTGTGTAATTTTTATTATTATTTATTTTAACGAAAAAAAAAAATATTATCAAAACATTATTACTAATTAACCCCAGCCATATTTATGTGATCCTGTTGCCGTATTACGAAGAAATAAAACGAAAAAGGGAGATGTTGTCCAGTATATCAATGTCCAGTATATAGTATAGGATAGTGCCAGTGCCACGGAAGATTGTTTCTTGTAACAATACCTATTATGTATTCTGTGACAATACTAACATTCGAGAAGTCCCTTGTGGGAGCCGCTACAATGAGGATCCGTAACGATTTTAGTAGAGAATGCAGTTATTTCATTGTACGCTTACTAGTTTACTAGAATTCTGATGAAGATCTCTTGTTTTGTTCTTGTTAATTACAACAATTGAAAACTCCTTTTAAAGCCCGATAGTGCCACCGGATATCAAATTTTCTGTGACACAACTGGCATCGAGTAGTGTCATGTCATGGGAGATATAGTTTTACCCAGCCAAAATATGAATATAAGATTCTTGGTAGAGTCACGGGAAAGAAAAATTTCCCGTGACCTACTGGTAGTGCCACGCATATAACAGGCCATAGAACGAACAGCTATAAAAAAAAACGCGCGTAAAAACATTCGATAACTGATTTTATATATGGAAAATTTGTACAGCGCCATCTACCGCCGAAAAGCGAAATATTTTTTCCATAGATAAAAATAATTAAGTATATCGAGTACAAAAATACTCTATAGAGTAGGTAATTTATTCGATAGATGTTCGTGCTAACTAAGTGCTAAGCTAAGATTTTAATGTTCTTGGTGTTAAGGGTAGGTACTGAAGTATGTACCTACCCTCAGACCAAATAAAAAAGGGAAGACGGAGTCTTCCAAGCAATGCACTGAAGGTCCAAACAAATTATCGGACGCGGCTTATGGACGCGGCTTACTGCCGCGGCTGATAAGTGTGCACACTCTCATAACATCCTGCGTGCCAGATAGCTATCGGACGTCCTGACGTCATATTAGTCTATGGTTACGTCCGCGACCTACTACATCCGATAGTTTGCACACCTCAGGGGCCTTACTATGAGCTCTTATAGCAGGACTTAAGGTCCGAACAAATTATCGGACGCGGCTTACTGCCGCGGCTGATCTGAGGTGTGCAAACTATCGGATGTAGTAGGTCGCGGACGTAACCATAGACTAATATGACGTCATCGGACGTCCGATAGCTATCTGGCACGCAGGATACTATGAGGGTGTGCACACTTATCAGCCGCGGCAGTAAGCCGCGTCCATAAGCCGCGTCCGATAATTTGTTTGCACCTTTATACTGAATGGCATTACTTTTTCGTACCATGACCTCGAATTAGCAGGCCTGCGGAGGGCCTGCTTTAATACACGCTCTTAAACCGTTCACCATTTTTTATGTATGGACGAAGCGTACCACGACGCACGGTTTGACAGTTTGGGAGCTGTTTTATAGCGTCTGTAATGTCAAATAAAGCAATTCATAAAAAGTTCCTACGTGATCAGCTTTTTCAAAATTGTTTAATGTATTTAGATAAGTTTGGTGTGAGAATTTTAAGATTTGTGGATTTCTTTTAATGTTTATTATTTAACAGTGAATTATGTAAGTTGATAAAGGCAACGCGACGACTTCCTTGTTGATGAATATCACTGAAATAAAAAGAAATGTTGAGAGATGAGACCCCATAAATAAGTACCTAAATTGCATTACATTTTAGTTTATTATGAATAATAATAATCAAATAAAGAAGAAAATGATTTATTTTATATCGATGTAATTAACAAACTAATGGTGTGAAATGATATTGAAAATAAAAAAACTGAAATAATATAACTTTAATTTGTTTTATTGTCTTGCGACATTTTATTAGAGCATGCACCTAGTAAATCGCACTTAAAAATAAATATGAAGTTGTGATACTTTATTTGCAATGCTCTCAAAAAAAACTAGTAAGCGACCGTTATTTTGTTTTTCATCAATTTAGAACGTCGCGGCAGACAGAGATATACTATCCCCGCCAATTGGTAATTCGCAAGAACCTTGTCACATTAACATCCACATCGACGTGATCCGCAACTAAAAATGCCATGAAAGAAGAAAATTCTTAACAGGTAATCTAATATAATTATTATTTATTGAATTATTATTTTCAGTAAGATAGGGTCTAGGTATATCAAAAATTTACAAATTGTTTTTCGTTTTTGAGGTTAAAACATGGCCGCCAGGTGCATTACCAATTGGCGGGGATAATAAGCGATAAATTGGGTGCATTCTGCCAAACAAATATCTGAGTCATCGAACGACATAAAGTACAGTTTAACCATGAAAAGTAAATGAATATTCTAAACAAATTACTTTCCATGGTTAACAAATTTATGGCGATCGATGACTCAGAGATTTGTCTTACAGAATGCACCCTTCGATTTGTATAGGCTAGGCTAGCTCGTTTTCGCATCGTCTTTAGTGATCTGTGACAAAGCATACCAGAGACAAACTAACCGTTCACCTTGAGTCAAAACAATCTTTAAGCCGTTCACCTAAAAGACGGTCATGGTACCGATTTAAGCAATTTTGTTTAGGGCCTGCTTCTGAACTGAACGGCTTAAGGATGGTTTCTTATTTGCTGATGGTAAGCCCCCAGATCAGCCGCGGCAGTAAGCCGCGTCCGATAATTTGTTTGGACCTTGAAGCCAGTTTTTTTATGCATTAGTGTGTGAGCCGGTGTTGCCATAGTAATTCATATTACCCCAATGTAATAAGAATAACGCGTTATGAAATAATAACGTTATATCACATATTAGAATCAAAACGCTATATCACGCGATATAAATCAGTCATGCTAGGCTGGATTCAAGAGATCATAATACGGCCCCAAGAGGGGTATTACAAGCTCCTAAAACTTGTCAGTTTTCTGAATGGCTATCAATGCGTCTCTTTTAAGGCTCAATTACATTACACAATTTTAAGCACGCGATTTCAAGACTAAGCATGGTGTAAACGGACTAAGGCTGGCCCCAGACCTACCGGTTTCATTTCTTTGCTTTGCTGTTCTACCATGGACCGCCGGCCAAGAGGCTCATTTTCAATCTATCGCATATTTTGACCTGACCACATTGGCAAGATAGCCATTAGTTTGGTGTTATCAAATATCGTCGTCTGGGGTGCGATGAGAAGTTTTAGTTTTCGTTTTAAAAAAAAAACTGCTGTTTTATACAAAAATTAATAACGAAATTATCAAAATGTATGAAACAGTTAATTTTTTTTCGCGATTTCAGATTTGGTCCCATAGTAAAAGTTGTTCAGTTTTATTATGGTCCCTATCTACCATATTCAGTTTTATAAGGCTTTACCAAACATCTTGTATAAATAAGCGATCGAGTTATTTTTAACGATCGGAGTCCATGTTCAGGGTGGCATATCTCCTAAAAGCTTCCTACTTCGCAATCCAGGCGATGATATTTGATAAAACCAAGCTAATGGCTATCTTGCCAATTTGGTCTAGTCCCAAAATGCGATAGATTGAAAATTGCCCTGGTTGGCCGGCGGTCTTTCAAGCAAGGTAGCACAGCAAAGCAAAGAAACGGAACCGGTAGGTCTGGGGCCAGCCTTAGACAGTAAGAATCTTAAAATCGTGCGGCCTAGCCCGCTCGATAATAAGATTCTTAAAATTGTGTCGTCTAAATGCACGCACGATTTCAAGACAGTCTAACTGTACCTACGACGGCACGTCAGACGTAACAGTTGTACTACAAAAACCAACTTTACACCTAAGGCATAAAGGCGTTCTCAAGGTCAACGTGTAGAGGTAATGTGACAGACAGAGACAGACTCTGTCTGACTCGCGACAGATAGACGATACTGCCACAGTACAAGATAAGTTCAAAAAGGAATGTTGGTTTTTTAACACGTTTTCAAATGGACGTTTTCTTGTTTATTTATTTATTAAATACTATTAATATTTATAAGTAGGTTCGTTTATTTGTTTGTCCGTAATTTTAGAAAAGAGTATTTTATACTAGGTAAGTACCTACCTACCTAGCTTCCCGATGAGCTAGACTTGAAACTTATAGGTAGGTAGGTTGTTTTTAACATGCTTGTTTGCGCTTTTAAATTGAAGAGGCTCGTTGCGTGGAATAAAAACAGTTGAGATACGTGCAAGTATATAATGATTTGCGAAAAATTACAGAACGTTAGGAAATATGAAATTGTGCGCTAGACGATCAGAATAGAACCAAAAAAAATCGGAAACGGATATAATCCAATCCAATCGACGGCAGCAAAGTGTTGCCGTAGTAAAAAATATAATTAAATCTAAAGCTTCCTATGCGCGTACGAAGCCTAAACATGCCCCCGGCCTTGGAAGCACCAGCTTTCAATGGATATGCGATCTTGAACTGGAACTAGTCATCATGGTCAAGTAGGGGACAAATCTTGGTGTAGGTGCGTCTTACGATGCCAGATGCGGTCCGGATGTCAGCCACTCTGGCCACTCCATCGGTCCCGGAAATGATCTTCTCGATTCTTCCAAGGTGCCACTTCAAGGGTGGAAGGTTATCATCCTTGATGACGACGAGCATGTCAGGTTTTAATGGTGTAGCGTCCTTCCTCCTCTTGGTCCGTGATTGGAGCTCAGAAACATACTCCTTCGCCCATCGAGCCCAGAAGTGCTGGCGAATCTGCTCCACTCGTTGGTAGCGCGTGAGTCGGTGTGCAGGTGCCTCGGTGATGTCATCGCTGGCAGGCGCAGTGAGCGGACGGCCAACCAGGAAGTGAGCTGGACTTAAGGGTGAGTAGTCTTGAGGATCTGCGGACATGGGACTGAGTGGACGGGAATTGAGGACAGCTTCAATCTGCGTTAACACCGTGCTCAATTCCTCGTAGGTTAAATGTGCGTTCCCTACGACACGTCTTAGATGATATTTACAGGATTTTACACCTGCCTCCCACAAACCACCAAAGTGAGGCGCGTATGGCGGAATAAATGAAAACTTGATGTCCTGATTTAATGCGTATTCTAAAATTTCAGGTGAACAGTTAACAGAAAAGTATTTTGTAGGTTTACCGCGCCTTAAAATGAAGCGCTTCAGCGCTAATAAATAAGCGTCCGTGCATAAGTCGCGGACGAGTTGGAAGATTAATAAAGCATTTCGATGTTTTGAAGAAATAAGGTTTGGGATTGGATGCTTCTTCAAAGTCAAAGTCAAAGTCAAATAAGCTTTATTCAAATAAACTTAATTATTAAGTACTTTTGAATCGTCTATATTTTCCTACCACCCGTTCCAGACTTTTTTTAGCTGACAAGAAGAACGGGCGCAAGAAACTTCTTGTTTAAAGAAAAATCAGGTGAATTACATTTGCGACCACCTGCACGAATTACTTTATTACCATCCAAAAATAATTTTGATTTAGGTAAATTGTGTGTGTCTGGTAAAGTGCCATTTTTAACATGTAACTTATACTCGCGTGGAAACGATTCCATTTGAGCCAGCCGAGCTAATGTTGTGTCAGCTTCTCTCAACTCATCCACAATGACAACGCCTGTGCGCTTAGTACCCGTGTGTGCGCGTGAGTAATAAATAAAGCGGTGTACATAAGCGACGGCGGCGTGCCTGATGCGATTGAATTGATAGAATCTGTTTAACGGGAACAAAGTCGATTCGTGTGTTTGCTCGACCGCGAAAGAATGCGTCACACTAGATTTTAACTCAGGCAGGTCAACTTGTTCATCGTGACATTGTAAGGGCACGTCACCACAATCAAAGCTCGAATCTCGGAGAAACGACGGGCATTCCCACCGTGACGTTAAAGGTGAGAGCTCCTCCAGCCGAGCGCCGCGCGAGACCAAATCAGCTGGGTTTTCCTTGCCGCTTACGTAACGCCATGGTTCCCCTGTCAACTCGTGTATTTCAGCTGTTCTGTTCTGGACAAATGTTTTTTGTAAGTTAGGTGACATGTGTAACCAGCCTAAAATGATAGTCAAATCGGTCCAGAACATAACACTGTCAAAGTTGCGTGCCTTGTCATATAACCGTGCTCCGATTAAAGCTCCACATAATAATTCCTGTCGTTGCATACTGACGGGCTTCAAAGGAACAACCTTACCTTTCGAACTCAATAATTGTACCGACACTGTTTTGTCATTACTAACTGTGCGAACGTAAATACAAGCGCCGTAAGCGGTCTGCGATGTATCGGTAAAAATATGTAGCTCCATACGTATAGCGTGTGTACCTATAACATGACGCGGGATGGTTGACGAACCATTTACGAACTGCTCCCATAGGCGCAACACGTCCCGCGGCACCTCATCGTGACTTAAGTCGATATTATGTTTTTTTGAAATGAAATCGGCGTACAGTTTCTTTAAGCCAGGATTCCGTGGAAATCGCTTCTCAAGGGCTGTAAAGCGACGCTCTGCTTGAGAAAACGATTCACCCAACTTGGCTGGTGACTCCTTGAGCGGCAAGCAAATGCAGAACCTTCCGTCGTCCTTGCGCGTGGTGGTACGAACGAAATGCTCCTCGCAAGCACGCTCCTCGTCTGTGTGCGTGTGGTCAACCCTGGGTAGTTTTTCCAACTCCCGAAACTGTTGCAGTTGTGCGTCTATTGCGTGTGAGAAATTACAAAATGATTGACTAAAATTGCGTGTATCAAAATTAATAGGACCGGAAATGATCCAGCCTAACTTAGTATTTTGTAAAAAGGGCCCGTTAGGCAACCTTATTTTGCCTTCACATAGAAGGTCCCAAAATATATCCGCCCCTATGAGCAAATCAATATCTTGGGATTCGAAATAATTTGGGTCGGCAAGCTGAATGTTATCAGGAATGACAAACTGCGCGCGTTGTTTATAATAATCAGCTGCCGGTACTGTAGATGTGATATAAGGTAACACAAAGCATCTTATTTGCGTTGAGTATGTGCCTATGCGTGACCTTATATCAACATCGCAGATTTGTGTTGATTGTGTAACGGAGTTACCTACCCCTCGAATTTCGTAAATGGACTGGAAACAATTTGCGTTTAATAAATTACATAAAGATTGCGAAATAAAACAATGCTCGCTGCCACAATCCAAAAGCGTGCGTGCGAGGTGATAATTATGTTTATCATCTGCTATTTCGATGAGTGCCGTGGACAGTAGCACTGGGCGCATTCGAACAATAGATTGATTTGCGTTATCAATGTGTGCGTTGTTTACCTGTGACGAAGGAATGCGCATGGGAAGGGAGCGAGCGGGTGGCTGCGCGGGCGCCGCGGAAGACTCTCGGGTCTCACCGGCCGAACCACCGCAGACTGAGTGGAGCGCCACTGCTGCTTGCACATCGCTGGGCCCGTCGCTATGAATTAGTGTGTTGTGTTTTTTGTTGCACTTCCTACATGGCCCGTACTTGCATGCGTCAAACGAATGCCCCGGTCGTAAACAGTTTGCACACAGTTTATTTGCGGATACAAATTGCAGTTTAGTGTCTAAACTAGATTCTAAAAAACGTTGACATGAATATAGTGCGTGATCGGCCTTGCACATAATGCATGATAGCTTAGCGTGAGTGATACGACCCTGCGGCTTATTGGTGGAAACATTGCAGTGCACTTTGTTTTGTGACGTATTGTGCGTCTGCGCAGCGTGCTTTTTAAAGTCGTGGTTCGACACGTCAACTTTATTATGCGAAACCTGCAATGTTTCCAACATGTCAGAACGGTTCCTGAGAAACATTAGGAGATCGTCAACCTTTACACTAGATTTATTATCACTGTGACGTGTAGTGCATTTAAATTGTTCCCACTCGCGTTCGGTAGTATCGTCTAGCTTAGATGTGACAATGAAAATAACTAAAGTATCCCAGTGCTCAGTCGGCTCGCCTAAGATTTTTAATGCGCGTAAATTCTTAAGCACTGTGTCTATAAGCCGTCTAAGCAGGTGTGGTGATTCTTTAGTTATTTTTTGAATCGTAAAAAGAGCCTTGACGTGATTGTGAACCAATAAACTGCTGTTGTTATAGCGGTTCAGAAGCAGTTCCCATGCAACAGAATAGTTAATAGCGGAGAACTCTAAAGAATCAATGACTAACTCAGCGCTCCCCTTTAATGATGATTTGAGGTAGTGAAATTTCTGGATGTCACTGATTTCTCTAGAGTTATGCACTAGGGACAGAAACGTGTCTCTAAATTCGAGCCAGTTTTCATACCCACCGTGAAACGTTGGAATAGAAATTGTGGGAAGTTTAATCGATTGCAATTTGCTACCACTACACACATTATTTGAACTTTCAGCGACTTCTGACGATTTTAAAATGTGTTCGGCTTTAGATAATGCGCTGTAATAACCATCCTCAAACAAATCTCGTTGGGTTAACTGCGTGTCTAAGTCACTGTCGCGAACAAGTTTTTCGATTTTTGTTTGAAGATCGTTAAATTCAGTGTACAAACTAGATGCACCCTTAATACGCAGCCTTAAATCAATGCGTTTTTGGTCTGACAACTGTTCATCTGAAATACCGTTGATGTAATTTGTCAATCTGGTCAACCTACCCTTAATAATGCCACGACTTTTAATGCACTCAGTAAGTAAAGAATTTGCGTTTTCACTATGAGCGATTGGCCTTAAGGGTGATTTTTCGCGTGTAATGGCTTTAGTAGCCTCATCTGTATCACTCATTTTGGTGGTTTGTGAAAGGACTTACGGTTTTATCGGGACTTGTGACGACAGCCGATGCTAGGAGCGGGACAAAGCTGTCTCGGAAGCAACGCACAAGCACTGTAACGTAAATTAAGCACGATATCACACAACTGAGCTGAAAAGGACGGGGTTAGGGAAGATGGCTGGCCGTACCGAAATGCGTTTTCGTTGATGTAGGTCCAAGCTGCAGGTCCTCCGATGCCTTAACCTTAGGCTTTGCGTCAGTTCTGGAGCCTCTCGATGCGATTGCGATGCGATTTGCAGGCCAAAATCCCTCTGCGATCGGGCGGGCCACGTTGAGTCCAAAGGTCGCTGAGCCGTATTTTGCGATATATCCGGCTCGAAGGACCACGACGTATGTTTGCGCTTTTAAATTGAAGAGGCTCGTTGCGTGGAATAAAAACAGTTGAGATACGTGCAAGTATATAATGATTTGCGAAAAATTACAGAACGTTAGGAAATATGAAATTGTGCGCTAGACGATCAGAATAGAACCAAAAAAAATCGGAAACGGATATAATCCAATCGACGGCAGCAAAGTGTTGCCGTAGTAAAAAATATAATTAAATCTAAAGCTTCCTATGCGCGTACGAAGCCTAAACATGCTTTTATTAGGTTGCTTTCTCGTTTGCTTGTGTGTTTGTTTGTTTGTTTCTCCACAAAGTTTGCGAACAATTTAAACTAGCTTTCGGATGACCTAGAGACTTGAAACTTTGAACATAGGTCAGAAATGGAAGGCAATGCAATATTATGGTATCATTGGGCTGATCTGATGATGGAGCCGGAAGAAGGCCACAGGAACTCTATAATGGAACCATACAACCCTATCGTGTTTGGGCTCGTTAGAATCATCTTGACGATTACTCTAATGGGAGATGAGGTCCAGGCTCTGATGATGAAGCTGGAAGGCCAGAGTACTTTAAAGGGAGATGAGGTCCAGGCTCTGATGATGAAGCTGGAAGGCCATGCCATAGGAACTTAATATTGAAATCGTGCAACCCCATTGAATTTGGGCTCCTTTGAATCGTCTTGACGAGTGCTTTGTTGGGAAATAGTGTCCAGGGTCTGATGATGGAGCCGGAAGAAGGACACTGGAACTCTTTAATAAAACCACGCTACCCCATCGAGTTTGGGCTCGTTTGAATCGTCTTGACGAGTACTTTGTTGGGAAATAGTGTAACGTATAATAACGCGATATCTAGGTAGATCGATACGTGCGCGACCGACAACAACGACGATGTGCACCTTTTGAGCCGGACGCCGTGGGCGGGCGTGGCGCGGGGTGGGTCACGCCGAGGGGCGGGCGGGTGCCGCTGCCGCGGCCCGCGCGCGGGCCGTCACGTTCGCGTTGGTGTGCGGTGCGGCGTGTGTGTCCGTCGAGCTATTCACAAGAGCGAGAGTCTTGTTTTGTTTGATACGATTCTTGCAATTTGCATTAAGTAAGTACCTACACATTAGAGGTTTTTATCTACTTAAATAAAATGATACTAGGTAAATATACCTACTACTACTTCATACCTACTAGGTAAAATATTTCTATTCGTGAGCCTTTCGAATTTTCAACCTAGTCAGATATTAATGTTATGTAGGTTTCTAATAGGTAGATAATAGTTGAAAAAAATGATTGATTAATATACTATAAGTAAGGAGATAGGTACCTAAAATTTTATTTGACACGACGACTGCAAATTGAAAATATTTATAATTAACCTCTTAACAAACAATGATTAAAGAAAAGGAATTTGGTATTGGGTAGGTGCTTAAAGAACTAAAACAGAAAATAAAACAAATACAAAAACTACAATGTAAATAACTCCAATACTACGTTGATTGAAAAAGACATTAGAGACTTACTGCCTTCTCTTTTACTATGACAGTAAGCACGGCCGAGCGTGCTAGAAATTGTGTGGTGTAAATGCGCGCATTCTTAGTCGTTTTCAAGACAGTCTTAAAATCGCTTGCTTAAAATTGCATAGTGTAATTGAGCCTTTATTACTGATAAAAGAGACGCAGACGATGATAGCCATTCAGCCATTCTAACTCGAGGTGTGGACTTGTGAGGTGACGGCTACACGCCTGGTACTGTGATCCATCAGTATTTAATCAGGGCCTATTTCATAAAAGATTAGTTTAGAATTATTACAGATTAGAATTATGTTTCTTATTAATTATATTTTTTATATTTATTCTCATATGAAATAGACGCCTGATAAAATAATACTGATGGATCACAGTATTCACCACGCGTGTAGCCGTCATTTACCTAATGATAGATAGATAAAGTGAGCTTCTCAAAGCCCTGCATGCAGGGCTGTGAGTAGCCCGCTTTAAAAGTAGTAGCGGAAGTAGCAAGTAAATAGGAAAAATGTAAAAAATAAAACTACAGAATAACTAAAGTTTCGTGTATTTAAAGCGAAATGTTTGTCCTGACATGTTAGGCTTTTTGTGTCAGCATTCCGGCCGGACATAGAAAAGTCAGGCTCTTTTGGATTATTCACATTATAGAAAACTAATCTTATAAATTAGCTTTAATATATTTATTTTTCTTACAAGTCTGCATTGAAGTCGGCCCGGTAATTTCCGAGGACAATGGTAACAAACATAGACAAACAAACAAACAACCTCTAAGGCGACGGCTACACGCTCTGGCTTTGGTTTATGACGTCAGTGCACTCTTCGTCCTTGTCATCGTGTTATGTGCCTAGTTCCAAATCACGCCAACAGCACTGTTAGCGTATAATCCATTAAATGAAGTAGGTACACAAATACCCTATTTGTATAATATTTTGTGACTATTTAATTTGGTCGGATACGCGCTAACAGCGCTGTGAGCGTGATTCGGAACGCGGGGATGATATGACAAGGACGGATAGAGCATAGCTATCGCTTTGGCTATCGCTTTGAGTTAGGCGGTAGGGCCCCTGGGAGTAAAATTAAAAAAAACCTACCTAGTTGAATAGCGCCATCTATCGACATAAAAATAAACTAAAATTCTCAGCTGTCAGAAAACCGCTCATTATGTTTTATCATTATTAAGAAATAATTCTACCCTAATAACAACAATGGTAAATTGTTGTAGTAAATTTACTATTTTTTATGAAATAGGCCCCTGATTAAATACAGATGGATCACAGTATTTACCACGCGTGTAGCCGTCGCCTAACCCCAATCGCATATACCGCCTCCGTTCCGTTCCGTCCGTGTCGTGGGTAAAAAAACTCCAGAAACAGAAATAATTAACGCGCTATTTTTAACAAGAAACAAATAACGTTATGTTACGTTCCATGTTACCCAATAATAGGTTTAAACTATAACGTCTGGCATGGCAACACTTGTTGAGGCTTTGTGTTTCAAGTAATACCTTAATGTTTATATTTAAAATTAGTGAAAATATTAGTTTTCAATTTTACTTACGTGTGAAATGTGATGCCATCCTGCTTTTTATGTGTTGAAGATTGACTTTTACACCCTTTCACTACACAATTCGGCATTTTCGTTGGTGAATTTATATTTTATTAGTACGTCCTTGGTACGTCCGCTTCGCACGGTGGCTGTTAAGAAAAGGCATAGTTTCGTTATATGTGTGTGCGTGTAACTGTGTATGTACATGCCAAGGCATAGTTTTACCGGCTTCACTGCTGCGTTCTATGAAGACTCCGTCTTCCCTTTTTTATTTGGTCCGAGTACCTACCTACAACTTCTTTTTTTTTTATTCTAAAATCCCTACATGCAAGCAAAGATCCCTCCCAGATGGATGGCGCCAGCTGGTGACCAATGGTTTTGATTGGTTAAAATACGTCAGAAATGACATTTGAAACAACCAATCAAACTATTTTAAAACAGTCGCTTGTGGCGCCCGCCCCGTTTACGATTGCTATGATTTATAGCAATGCCAGTAGCACAGCTTAGTGGCAGTGTTTCTTTCAGACAAAATTCTCCGGGGAGACAATTAAGAGGTTCAGGTGAGCACGTCCGTCGATTACTTACTACACTAGTTTGCCCGTCTACCTACACACACTCATTTTTCTCCGGGGGGGCACAAAGGCTGCTCCTGAATAGTACCTGAAAGAAACACTGCTTAGTGGCCAGTAGTCAGTCAGGGGGTCAAGTCTGCTAATGTTTAGTTGTTAGCATTACCATTCAAACACCATTGAACCACGATTTTGACGTTAACATTAGCAGACTTGACCCCCTGTACTACCGTCCAATTTTCTGTGGTAGGTAGGTACCGTCCGTGTTGGTAACAAGGGGATGTAAAAATTCAATAGTTCACGAAGATTTATAAAAGTCTATTTCTTAAATATAATACATTTCATTATGTGAATCAGTAAACGATCACTTGTTAAACTTAATCGACAATATGTTTTAGAGCCATAGTTTAAGTCTCAAGGTGCGGGCACAATTTTGTCTGACGCCACGCGTTAACACGTGTTAACACGCCGTCAGATGAAATCGGTTTTCATAGTAAATGTATGCACTAGGATCACATTTATCTTATAACACGTCACGGCGTGTTAATACGTGGCGTCAGACAAATGTGCCCGCACCTATACGCTAAATAGGCATACATACAAAGACTTTTATGTCAGATATAAAATAGGTACACCTACATAATAATATAGCATAAATTACAATCACAGTGATTCATAAGGAATTTAATAATTGCATTTTAAAGAGTTCTTCAGGCACACTGCTATTCGATTCGAGATAAGCATATGATCGAAAACAGAATAATATTTAATAATTTTAGTCTTTTTAAATTAATTATAGGTAGCAGTATCCTTCATTCTGGTAGCACCATTCTGGTTGGATGGATTCCGCTTGGATTCCCATGCGTACCAAGCGTTCCCTGTAAAAAGATAAAATGTTTTTAAACTGAGCAGTTATCTGCTATTCACTGTTCGTAATGAGACACTATTGTCCTTCCGCTTTTTGATATAAAAGCAGGATTCATCATCCATAGGATTGATCGGTCTGCTGAGGTCAACTGTAAATGGAGCTTACTTAGATCAAAACGGCCGGCCGAGCATTGCATAATAGGGTATTTTCCAAATTCTTTAAAACTGCTTTTATTTAAAGATTGAGACGAACGATTTAACAGAAAAATATTAAAAAAATAATTAATGTCTTTTTTCTTCATTAAACCAATTAATGTTAAACTTATTTTTAAATAGTTTTGAATCTACCGCCAAAACGCTCGGTTCGATGACGTCTACTGTGTGACGTCATCTTTGTGTAAACAATAGAGTAAATTGTTACACAGACTACATAGGTGTTAAAATTGTTTACAGCTTGACCATAAAGAGTTGACAAAAATTGAGGGCGCCACTTTCTATGTAAACACGTCAAAATCACGAATTATTTGGCAACACTGACTACATTTTGTACTGAGAAATTTTAGTTCCATTTTATTTAATTTCATCTCTTTATAGTCAAGCTGTACACAAAGTTGACGTCTGACAGTAGACAACATCGAACCGAGCGTTTTGGCGGTAAATTAAAAACCATTAAAAATAAATTAGACTTTAATTGTTTTAATAGAGAAAAAAGACATAAATTTATTTATTTTTATTTTTCTGTTAAATCGATCGTCTCAATCTTTAAATTTAAGCAGTTTTCAAAAAATTGGAAAATACCCTATTGCATTTCGAATCCGAAGCACGACGGAGAGTTCGAATTTTTTTCACCCATCCAATTTACCGAACAGACCCTAGCGAAAAGAACGAAGATGCACTATAATATAAATAAGCCTCTTCGAAATAGCACAGAATACAATAGAGCTTATGAGTGCAAGTTAATGCAGGTTTCTGCAATCGTGCACCGCATCGAAAGACTTTCGAGTGTGAATCGATTTGTATCGCGCCCAAAGGTCTCGATACCTACTAGTTCTAAGATTACTTAAACAAGCTAATTATTCTTCTTAAGAATAACAAGTTAATACAAGACAGTCGTGTTTGTCGTCGGTTCGTCGATTATTGAACGCCGCCTGCCGCGCTGGCTGTGGCCGGGTCGTTACCCTTGACAATCATAATGGTCCTCCGAGCCGGATCACGAACTCGATAGTTTTTCGCGCTAATAAGAATTAAGAATACAGATTATAGGTTAAGTGAAGGTCACAGAAAAGACGATAATGCTCACATGATGTGCAGGCGTCGAGCCAGGTGGAAGCGGGCTCGGTCCACAGGCGCTCGGCCGCGATCTCTAGGTGGTTACGCCACGGAGGTCATACACAGTACAATAGTCTCGAGTGGTCACCTGGTGTGCAGCATGCGCTGCTCGGCGTCGAGCCAGGTGGAGGCGGGCTCGGTCCACAGGCGCTCGGCCGCGATCTCTAGGTGGTTACGCCACGGAGGTCATACACAGTACAATAGTCTCGAGTGGTCACCTGGTGTGCAGCATGCGCTGCTCGGCGTCGAGCCAGGTGGAGGCGGGCTCGGTCCACAGGCGCTCGGCCGCGATCTCTAGGTGGTTACGCCACGGAGGTCATACACAGTACAATAGTCTCGAGTGGTCACCTGGTGTGCAGCATGCGCTGCTCGGCGTCGAGCCAGGTGGAGGCGGGCTCGGTCCACAGGCGCTCGGCCGCGATCTCTAGGTGGTTACGCCACGGAGGTCATACACAGTACAATAGTCTCGAGTGGTCACCTGGTGTGCAGCATGCGCTGCTCGGCGTCGAGCCAGGTGGAGGCGGGCTCGGTCCACAGGCGCTCGGCCGCGATCTCTAGGTGGTTACGCCACGGAGGTCATACACAGTACAATAGTCTCGAGTGGTCACCTGGTGTGCAGCATGCGCTGCTCGGCGTCGAGCCAGGTGGAGGCGGGCTCGGTCCACAGGCGCTCGGCCGCGATCTCTAGGTGGTTACGCCACGGAGGTCATACACAGTACAATAGTCTCGAGTGGTCACCTGGTGTGCAGCATGCGCTGCTCGGCGTCGAGCCAGGTGGAGGCGGGCTCGGTCCACAGGCGCTCGGCCGCGATCTCTAGGTGGTTACGCCACGGAGGTCATACACAGTACAATAGTCTCGAGTGGTCACCTGGTGTGCAGCATGCGCTGCTCGGCGTCGAGCCAGGTGGAGGCGGGCTCGGTCCACAGGCGCTCGGCCGCGATCTCTAGGTGGTTACGCCACGGAGGTCATACACAGTACAATAGTCTCGAGTGGTCACCTGGTGTGCAGCATGCGCTGCTCGGCGTCGAGCCAGGTGGAGGCGGGCTCGGTCCACAGGCGCTCGGCCGCGATCTCTAGGTGGTTACGCCACGGAGGTCATACACAGTACAATAGTCTCGAGTGGTCACCTGGTGTGCAGCATGCGCTGCTCGGCGTCGAGCCAGGTGGAGGCGGGCTCGGTCCACAGGCGCTCGGCCGCGATCTCTAGGTGGTTACGCCACGGAGGTCATACACAGTACAATAGTCTCGAGTGGTCACCTGGTGTGCAGCATGCGCTGCTCGGCGTCGAGCCAGGTGGAGGCGGGCTCGGTCCACAGGCGCTCGGCCAGCGCCGCCGCGCGCGGCCACAGCCGACTGTCCAGGGTGGACGTGTCCGATTGTTCCGACCACAGAGTCGCTTCACCTCCTGATCATTGAAGGATAACAAATCAGAGGCCTGTTACGAAAGTCGAACCACGATAATTGGACTTTCCTTCCACTTTGATATTATTAGCTTAGGAATGAAAAAGATCCAAAATTGAGTTAATCGAATGACGGTAATCCTGGCCCTTACCCACCTTGTTGTATGGTCTGTGCCCTCACCTTTCGTTTACAATGCAAATGCATTAGCACAGTTATACAGTATAGAGCTGTTAAAGTATACACCGTGTTACAAAATAACCCCTAATGCCGAATATTGTAGATAGGGACGCCATACCATCAAACTCGAAATGGATGGCTCGGCGAAATATCAACTTGCTGCACTGGACTCGGTGGAACGCAGAGCCAAGAGATTAATAGGCGATGAAGAACTGGTAGCAGCTAAGCTTAACAGTTTAGCTCACCGCCGAAAAGTTGCTTGCCTATCGGTCTTTTATAGATTGTACTTCGGTGAGTGTGCTCAAGAACTGCATGAACTCATTCCACCTTCTCCTTTCTACCATCGGACATCCAGACGCACTGCAGGTTACCACCCGTTCTTAGTTGATATACCTTTTCTGCGTACCAAACGCTACTCATCATCTTTCATAATGCGCACAGCTATGGAATGGAATTCCCTGCCGGCGTCTGTGTTTCCGAGCGCATACAACCAGGGGGCTTATTGTCTAATTTCGAAAATCTATCGCAATCGCTTTCATTTGACAGATGGATGTGACACATTGCTGCATTCCTTTGGTAAGTTTTTATTTGTGCCAATAAGAAGCATCAATGTATCACATCTTGAAAGCGATTGCGATAGATTTTGAAATTAGACAATAAGTACCCTGACTCTATTCAAGGCCAGAGTGAATAAGCACCTTCTGGGCAAGCTCGCGTAGACCCTGTCTTTGCTTTCTGGGCAAGACTGGGGTCAAGAGCAAACCCATTCAATATTAAAAAAAAAAAACTGAACAACTCTTACTATGGGACCAACACCATTTCTGAAATCGCGAAAAAAAAACAGTTGATTCATACAAAAATTAATAACGAATATATCAAAATGTATGAGAAACAGCTGTTTTTTTTACGATTGCAGAGTTGATCCCATAGAAAAAGTTGTTCAGTTGATGGGACCATCAACCACGGTGAGCTAATCTGTTAAGCTTAGCTGCTACCAGTTCTTCATCGCCTATTAATCTCTTGGCTCTGCGTTCCACCGAGTCCAGTGCAGCAAGTTGATATTTCGCCGAGCCATCCATTTCGAGTTTGATGGTATGGCGTCCCTATCTATCATATTCGGCATTAGGAGTTATTTTGTGTCACGTTGTATAAGGTTGAACCAAATGATGTGATGATGCTGAAACAGGTGATATTGTTGCTACAACTGAACAACATTCTCCAAGGAACATAGGCCGAAAAACTATTTTTTCCCCTTCCCCAGTAAGTTGGTCAGTTGACCAAAATCATTTTGTATCGGAGTATGATTTTTTTTCCGTTTTTCGACCTCTGTATACTATTAGATATTCTGTGCTTTCATGGAGAAGGTTGTTTATTTGGTTCCACCTTATCCACCTTATATATTCTTTGACAGAACAGAGCACAACATTAAATACATATAGGTTTGCAAAAACAATATGCACCTATTTTTTTTGCTGGTTCGAAATGTTGAGGTAATAAATTACGAGTTACGACGAAAGAATACGAAGTGACCATGAACTTACCAAGAATGAGATCCTTGTACTGAAGAGCCATCACAGCCGGGCTGTTGTCGTACACCTTTTGCCATCCAATATAAGGAGAACACCAATTGTTACCTGAAACGTACAATATTAATTCCAACTTTCTTCAATTACTAAATCTCTTCACACGTAATGCCAAAAATCTAAATGTTTCATACAGGGTAATTAATTTTGCGACCTCTTTACAAAATCAAATTTAAGTTCAAGGAAGTACCTAATAAAAATAAATTTGGTAAGATAATTATGAATTATTTCTTTTTAAATTCACAGATTTCAGCCCCCTTTTATGTCCAAAAAATTTAGGCGCGCACGCTCACCCTCGCGCAAGCGACGCGAGCGGGGGAAGGAGGGGGGCGGGAGGGGGGCTCGCGCGGGTCGACCGTGCGATGCGCAAACAGTGACAACAATGTCAATTTGTGTAGGGAAAAGTTTAAGGGCCAAAAATGTTTAAAAAAAATTTTTTTTTATTCACAAATTGATTGATTGCTGTTATAGAATGACCTGACAAAATTTGAAAAGGGGTCCAAAAATGACCCTGTATTTTTCCTCACCACTGCCGACCCAAGCACTGAAACCGCAGTCAAGATAGAGAGCGTCGTAGTTGGATATGATCAGACGGTAGCCCTTCTCGAGAAGACCTTGAATCTGAGGGTCTAATCCAGTAGTCCACACCTACAATCAAATATCAAGAATATTAACAGAGAAACCAATAGAGTTATCGAGCACAGTTTGAAGTAAATGTTACTTACTTGAATAATGTAGTCGTCTTTGTTCAAGTACTTGTCAATGTGCTCATACTTCGTCAAAGTACTGGTCCAGAGAATAAGAGGAAGTTTCTTTCCGAACGCCTGTATACAAATCGACAAAGAAGAGTATCAACCAACAAATAATGTAAGAGTGTGAAAATGAGAGGGTAGGTTATGGGCGTAGGACACATAGTCACTAGAAGTAGTCCAGAAACTCATAAAACGGGAGTAAAATAATTTTTACTAAAAACACGTGATTGTTGCTTACAGTCTCACATTTAGTGTTATTTTATAAACAACACTTGACTACTTTTGTAATGCAACAACCACACATTTTTAGTAAAAATATTAATTTTACTTCCATTTCATGAGTTTCTGGACTACCTCTTTTGAGAATAGGGAATATGCATCAATTTTTTTTTAAATCTTAATCAAAAGTATAATGCGTGAGAAAGTTAACTGTAATATTAAAACTTTTCTCTTGCGTTTTTTTCTCGTGATATAGTTACTTGAAGTTAGCGCGCAGCAGCACCCGCCGAAAACGCTCCATACAAAACGGTGACGTCACACATCACGTTTCAGGTGTGTTTCGGCGCGTTTAATATGGAGTTAGCCAATAATCTTCAATTATCTCCCTAAATTTTGCGTTTAAGTACATATGTGTCGTACAAAATATTGTTTCTTATTCGATATTCTATCTGACTGCAAAGTGTATTATATCCGAAAATGAAAAAAAAATATCGTTATTTTCCCCTGATTTCATCGTGTGATAAAACTAGGATTATACATTTTTTTTATTTTTTTTCCTGTTCCATCATGTTTTTGTAAGTGTCCGCAGCGATCAAGCTCAAATTCATCAAAATCGGTGACTTATGCATATTCCCTATTGAGATCACAGAGATGGTTTATAACAGTCAATAACCAAACCAAACGGGGTAAAACGATCTGTTAGTTGCTGTGAATGAAGATGATAGAATGGAATACTTATCTAATAACACATAAAGCTTCCTGTGTATCCTAAGTAGGTACTCTCTCTGCATATTTAGGAGTTTTTGCTCACCTTGTAAGCCTTTTCCTCCGCCTTCTTCTGGAAGTAGTTCCAGAGCTTCAGGAAGCTGTCGGAGTCGAGGTCCCAGCGGTTTTGTACCATGAAGTTCTGGATGGAATCCGAGGTATTCCAGCACTTCTCGCTCACCTCGTCTCCACCCATGTGGAACATGTCCGTAGTATCAAACACCTCTGAAAAGTGGTGTTTATATGACTTGAAAAATAAAGGAGTTTCTATTGAAAATATCAGAATACCTAGGTATTAAGCGTACCTGCCATATCAGTGTAGATATCTTGCAGGTATTCATACAGCTCATCTTTTGTAGGGTTGAATTGACCACATGGCGGTTCCACGCAGTATGACTGCCATGGTTCAGCCTGATCACAAAGTTGATTTTCATTTTAATAAAATAAAACAATTTATTGATTAGTATAAGTAAACAGGAAAATTTATACTTTTACTCTCGTATGTTAGAATCCCTCAGACATTTGGCCTCAAACTCGTAGGTATTGACCAACTTATACGTGACTCTATCTCGGTGCTATTTGACTTCGCACTTTATAAAGCGAGGGCACTTCCCCAGTTCGTTAGTTTCGTATAGGCATTAGGCATCCCCCAAGGATCTCTACGAGAATCGATACTGTGGCTTCCTGTGACCTTCACCAGATCATTTTCCACTTAGAAGACTTACCCACGGAGCGTAGTCCGTATAAACTTGTCAAAAAGTACCTTGAAGCAAACGGTGAGTTCACTGTCCTGCCATCCCTCGCCGACGTGCGCTGGCGCGTCAAATTCCGGCAGCACACGCACCCCGCGCTCCAGACCGAACCTCACCACGTCCTGGATCGCCTCTTTAGTGTACACCTGCATATCATCAAGTACTTTTAAAGAAGATGCAAGACCATGATGGAAATATTAAATCTTCTATTATAAATTAATTGGCCATCAACTAAACCAAAAACCATGACTAACTGCTCGAATCACTGCACGTCTAAACTTCGTGAGTAGTGACGAAAACGATATTAGGTAGAATATCGTTTTCATCACATCACTGATAAATACTTTTTATTTCCGCGTTTCAAGAACGAAGAACTGCTTGGACAAGGGACAGATAGTACCTAGTACCTACTTCCCTTTTCGCTCGCAAAAATGGATTGCTAAGAAATTACACGGTTAACAGATAGGTACTTTAGCCCTTCTTTTGCATTATCCTGGTGCGATGCAGTTCTAAGTTATCTTGTACCAAAGACTCCAAAAATTTTTCAAGCATAGCCTTCGTCTACGCTATATTCATTGGCACAAAATTGACACTATTTTAAAATCAGTGCAGTTTACCTTTCCTACAATTCGAATCCAAGAATTCCGCATTTTCATGACCCACCTTATTAGGGCTTAAACTGCCCAGCTTGGTGAGCTCTGGGCGCCTGGTCGACTGGAATGGGAAGCTCTGACTGTCCGTGATATGCCAGTGGAACGTGTTCAGCTTTACTGCAGCCATTGCATCTATGGATATCCACAAAGTCATTAAGACGACCGTTTGTCAGTAGCATAGGCAATAGAGATGTCTCAAGCTTAAGAATTGGGCTTCCTCGTCTTCCTTAAGAATGTTATCGTGCTTACCAATTGTTTTCTTAATAGATTCTACTGAGTAGAAGTTTCTGGCAGTGTCCAGCAGAATTCCTCTGTAGGGGTACACTGGCTTATCGGTCACGCTCACATCTCGCACCATCTGTTTAAACAGTGAAAAGAAAGGGGTTGTTTTTTATTTAGACTTCGAATTTAAACTTTACGTTATGTTTGTGTTAATGAACATAATCGCTTGTTTCCAATCCCGTCGTTGTTGTTTGTTTATACCTATTGTTTTAGTATTAGGTGTTTATAGATAATTTTAGGTAGACTAGGTATACTATACTTATAACCATACCCCGTTAACGGCGGTGCACGAATGATCGAAGCCAAAGACAAAGTACAACAGAAGGTCTATTTTTGATTAATTTGATAATTCTGCCTAATCCCACTCAACCTCTGAGAGAATATATCTGTAATACATTTTTTTTAGTTTACCTGTACTTCAGGATAATCTTTTATCCACAACTCCATAAATTCGTGACGAGATTTTTTTTTTCGGAGGCATATTGTTGGTTAAGATAAAAATTATATGCATTTAGACAACAATCGATCACTAAATGACCCGTAAAGGGGAGAGGCCGCGGCGCGTGTGACAACATTAGGTAGATAGAGTACATGACGACACGACAGTACGCGCGCGAGTGGCGTTCGGCCGGCTTCTGTACGCCTTTGTCGGCATCCGTCAAAGCGGACACCGCGCGGGCCGCGCTGCGGGCTTATGTGCGCCATTTGTCGGCATCCGTCAAAACCGACACTGCGCGGTGACCGCGTGCGCGTGAGTGCGGTCCGCGCTGTTAAGGCAAAATGAGCTCTATACTTAATTATTTTTTTAATTAATTAATTAAAAACACGATTCCAATTAAATATCGTCCTTCGCTTCCTGCACTTAGATTTTAGGAAGAATTAAATTTATTTATCTATAGGTATTGTTTAAAAATATAGTTCACATTCGCCATTATTGAACATGAGAACTTAAAAATTTTCGCACCTTAAATAGGTTTTTGAGTAGAAAAACGTAGGCAAAAAGGTGGCTAAAGGTCTTTCGCTTCTGATTTTTTAGTCTGTGAATCATTCGTGCACCGCCGATAACGGGGTATGCTTATAACATGTCTCGTCCCGCGAATAACATTATCGCACGAGTCGAGTGACGCGTATGATTCTGTAATTCTTTGTTGAGAGAGCAATGATTTCTCTGAGACCGGTTCTGGCCGTTGACTTCATAATATTATTGGCTCTGTCCGCCGATTTGCATAGAACGGGTCCTCAGCTTTATTTGAAATATTTATAAGGATCCAGATTATCATATTTTTAAGTCATCAAAAATATTAAATTATCATGGAAGTTAGTAATACAAATTTTAAGTGTATAAAATATATTCTAAAACAACGACGCTTTTAAAATGTTATATTGTGTTGCATATTTTTGACGATTAACATAGAGAAGTTGTAAAATGTTAGCTATTTGTCATCTTTTGAACAGTTTGAGCAAAGTTTCAAAAAGGTTCAAACTTTAATTTTGAATAGTGACAGATTACCACAGCTTATGCTTAGCTTACGAAAATACCCTCACCAGCATATGGTCCCTGATCTCGTCATACACGAAGAGTTGTGACAGCGTCTCCAAGCCATGTCGGATCCCGAAGAAGGAGTTGGCCGTGATGGTGGCGTTCAAGTCGGCTGTGGTCTCCTGCTGGGGGTCCTTGGGGCCCACGTGCAAGCCGTAGCTCTCGTCCATATCCAGCGAAAACGCTGCGGTTATTTTTTAATTAAAAATCCTTTATACGTAGATAGATAAAATACAATTCATAAATATTATGGAAGTAAAGCGGCTGGGTGAATCTACGGGCGTTTTGAACACCGTCACTATACTCAACTTATTATGTAAGAAAATTCTGTCCCCGTGCGCAGTGATGAGAATAGGTCCAGCGTTTAGTTAGCAGCATAGTTATATTATTTTTGCAACCTATCATGACAATTTAAGTCGAGGTGAATGACGGTTCAAAACGCCAGTAGATACACCCAGCTGCCGTACGCGACTATGTCAGGAACGACAATCTGTATTTCTTTTTGCCATACATTCTCCAATTTGCATCGGAACACTGTATGTATATTGTCAATTTAATCGCATATTGATCCGTTTTGGTGCGTCTTCTCACAGAGTCGCTTTGTCGTTGCCTTTTATCTTCAACTTTCACTTCGTCTTGCGTCAAACGCATGCCATAAAATTACTTTTTTTTAAGATAAGATAAGGCATGCACTAATGCGTGCCCTGCGGCATGCCTCTGCTGAAAGCGCAAATGAAAAGTGAAAGCGACTGGGTGAAGAC
Organism: Agriphila tristella; assembly: GCA_928269145.1. Lineage (NCBI taxonomy): Eukaryota > Metazoa > Arthropoda > Insecta > Lepidoptera > Crambidae > Agriphila > Agriphila tristella. The sequence continues at coordinate 25,959,537 of OV743439.1, forward strand.
AAAGCCTATACGATTCGACACGATATTAGTATTCAAGACGAAGACCACATACTTAGGTAGATGTTTTACAAGGTCCTGCATAATCAAGCACAAATTGTAAGAAATGACTTTTGAAACACGAGTCTCATAAATGTTGATAAGAGTCCATGTAAATAAATAATAAATATATTATAATACCTACATTATTATAACAATCGTTGACATTAAAATATTAATGAATCAATTTATTTTTAATTTACAAAAAAATACAATTACTTATGTAACGTAACATAATTTGATTTACCAAAGTAGTCCTCTGTCTTTCTCTGGAGCTTATAAGCGCCCTGAAGAATTTATAAACAAAATTAAGTAAGTATGTTTGTGTATAAATACCGGTAATTTCTTCCAGTTTATGTCAATAATGTTTCTTGTTTTGCGAGTCGGTTGAGGATAATGAACTCGAGGACACGTTTGTAGCGCGACATCTTTTAGTTTGTAACACAAACTCGGGCCATGGTCAAGTTAAATGAAATTTTAATATTAATACGGATAAAAATTGATTTGATTGCAATATAACCGAGATCTCCGAGAATATTCATGCCATAATGCAAATTAAACTGCTATTTTATCTTGCAGTAAAGAAGGCCTGAGACAAGTTGATATTTTTTTTAGTTTTTGACGTCGAAAATTTTCAAGTGCTTGGGTAGAAAACTACGAGTTTGGTAACAATATTTTTTTGCAATAATGAGCACTAAGAAATTATCTATCTATATTCTAGGAAATGCTAGAACTGGTAATGGAAATGCTGAACCTGATAATACATTTTCAATTTTCAAAAATTTCCGCCTGTCGGTGGTACTCATATGTTATTATTTGGAAAAGAAAAATTGATAAATCTTATTTAATTTTCTCGGACAATGATCTATTTAAATACCGAGAGTGGGAGGGAAGTTCCCAGTGGGTACTATGATCCTTTTAAATATGGGGATTAAGATTTTTTATGCCTACGTGCAGCCGCATATCTACTGACGTTTTTTGAGTCGCATGTGTACTTAAACATGATTCGATTTAACTGTTTTTGGTTTCAAAACCAAACAGCTATATGAATTTTATACCTACTAGATGACATTGTTAACTCATAATCGGAAAAAAATTACAATGATCTTTCTTTCCACTTCATTTGCCTTAATTAACACGTTTTTATTAAGTTGCTTTCTCATTTATTTGTTTCTTTATTTGTTTTTTTTTTATCTATTCTGATCTAGCATAAGTAAAGTTATTATACATACATTATACAAAACTGTTCAAATAAGTACATGTTACACATTACCTCTCAAGTCAGGTTTGGTGTTGACCAGGTGCACTTCCAAAGTTTTTCCTGTCATCTTCGGGTTCGCTCCCTTCGGTATAGCCAGTGCTACCATTTCTTTGAATCGCTACAAATAAAATACTTGGGTTAAAAAAGCATCCAAGCACGTCGGCGCGAGCCGTAAAAATTTTGCAGCTTCGAACGAACCTAAAAATTTGAGCACCACGCAGTTAGCACAGGTATTTAAATTAAATAGGCAGTAATTTTATGCAACCTCTGATAATTATGAAATATCGTACCTAGCCCTATTATGAAAGATCTAGCGATAAAAATGTTTCTTTAATAATGCCCTTGATTATTGGGATTGTAACAAAAATCTGGTTGATTTGATTACAGCCAAGCGTCTTAAAACCAAAATCTTCCTCTTCATCAAACCAAACATAGATATTTTTCAGCATACCAGAGCCGCGGCCCCCATTAGGTCATTGGCTTGCCCCTGGTTCACAATCTTGATGTCTATGTTCTTTATGTTGATCTTGGACAGGAAGTTGCCCAGGTCGGCATCTCCCGTCGGCTTCGGCCATAACACACCTGATGAGGAAATTGAACAATTATCTACTTTGATGATAATTATTGTGAAAGACAAAATCGCACTAGGGATTATAGGATAACCTAACGGATTTTCTTTTGGACATTTTAGTGCGGTGCGAAGTAATTTCTTAATGGTGGAAGAGAAGGAAGAAGATTTATCTTCTGGTAGTTTATTATTGACAAGTTTTTCTTATCCGATACCTACCGGGTTGAACTTTTGTTTGGTATCGGTAACGGATAATATCATGACAGGCATATTTTGTTCCCCTGGAAACTTAATGAATCATTGGTAAGTGCTCTAATTTCCTTTACCCACTCACCGTACTCATTGCAGAACATCTTGCAAGCTTCCAAGCTGAGCTCTGGCTCTGAAGTTTTCGGCTCGAAACGCACCTTCTTGCATTTTCCATGGTCGCACGCCCAGCGCCATGATACATCATTTGCTAATACACTAAAGAGAGGAGAAGAATAAAGAACCGATATTGTCACTACCCTACCAGAATAGGGAACATGCATCATTTTTTTTATCAAAATCAAATGTATAGGTATAATGCGTGAGAAAACAACTGTACCTAATATTAAAACTTTTTTCTTGCGTTTTTTCTCATGATATAGTTACTTGAAGTTAGCACGCAGCAGACATGATATATGACGTTACATGTCACGTTTCAGGCGCGCTTTTACTATGAAGTTAGCCAAGAATTTTAAAATTATTTTCAATTATCTCCCCAAATTTTGCGTTTAAGTACATATGTGTCATACAAAAAAATATTTCTTATTCTATCTGACTGTTAAGTTCATTATATTCGAAAGCGAAAAATAATAATTCGTTATTTTTCCCTGATTTCATCGTGTGATAAAACTAAAATAATACATTATTATTTTATATTTTCCTGTTCCATCATGTTTTTATACGTGTCCGAAGCGGTCAAGCTCAAATTTATCAAAATCGGTGACTTATGCATATTCCCTATTGTTAAGCCATAACCTAGGTACTTTGTTTTATTGGTTTCCAAAACAAAATCATAATCTTTTAGAACTAGAATTTGGTCTTAAAGCTGACATGAGGGTGTAACAGTTGAATGAATAATTTTGTATGAAACTAGGAGCAAATAAAATGGCCCTTTGATTATCGCTACCGATTTATAAGCCGACAACGTGCTTTTCAACGTTCAAGAGAGCTTTAGAATGCAGCCTTGACTTAAATGTTCTGTGTTTGAATCAAAAAACTATTCAAAGCAAATTCAAGTTTATCTTTTTGACTATACGATATTTCACAACATGTAAAGACCATGCAAACACCTCTGTCAGCTCCGCTAAATACTAGCTAGTAGATACTTGTAGATATAAATAAGAAGATGACCAATGCTACTTGGTATGACAATACTTTGTGAATAAGCAACATTCCAGTTGTTATTGACGAAATAGACAGCACCTACATACATAAGAGGTCATACATAACTCCCTGATATTTTATTACAAAAAAACTTATTTGGTGCAAACTACTGCAAACGCAAATGTGGTCTATTGGGACTTTTGTGACCTGTACCTTGATTACGTAAAGCTGTTGCTAACAATTCTCGATTGAAATCGATTGAAAGCGCAGTTGCATTGCTGCTTTAGTTAAGATAGTTGTCATTTTGTTTCTTCTATGGCAGCGATGTAACTGCGATTTCTGTCAGAGTTGATTGCAACAAAATTACGTGATTACCCCCCTGGTACCCAATTGCTCATACCTTATAGGTACAGTCACGTCTATAAATTATCACTTCTTGTAATTGTCATTTCATTGATTTCTGTTCAAAAAGTAATAGCTTTTAGAGAGATAATATTCTAAACTGTACTTATACATCATTTATAGACGTGACTACGTAGGTATGTATACAGAAGAAGGCACTATTGCTTTAATAAGACTGCCGCCATAAGTAGGTCTAGGTAGGTATATGTAATTACAGAAGGTATTGGCAAATTGGCCAACCATCAACTCATAATGTCCAAAGGACCAATCTAGCTATAATTGCAAATTGGTACACTATTGTCGGTCGATATCGCGTACTATATTATCACTGGTTTACACAACAGTTTCATTTTATCTTGTGTACTTTTTAATCTAAAAAAAATAATTATCGTTTATGCATAGTAATAAAAGAATCTTTACTCACCAATCTAATAAAAAGATGACGATGCTACATAACAAAGTGGAAATACAATAATTGGACCGCATTTTACCTGGGAACAAAAAAAATACGTTAACTTCTAAACTATTAAAATAATAATTATTAACTTACTTAAACCTAAATGATATTTAAGTATGATTATGATTAGGTAGGTAGGTACCTATCTCTACCTTAGAAGATGCGGTACTTAGACGAGGGACATCATATTTATTTGTAATGTTGCTAATGAACATACCTATAACTCGTACCTATTTTTACCATAAATCACAAAGAAGCTGAATAAACCAAGAGATTGTTTGACACACTTAAAAGTCTAATTTGATGTACAACCACAGAATATATAATAGTACTAACGTATACAACTAGAAAAGAAGCCGACCAAGAACAACACCTTGTAGACAACTCTTTCCCTGTATGATTGATCGTACATAAAACGCTGTACCTGCCACAATGAAATCAATTAAAAGCCAAAACTCATTATAAAGCATTGATAAGAATGTAATTACTGTATAACACTTGTGCCTAAATTATAGCCAACCGAACAGAACCTTGCTTGTGGTCAGACTGTCATCAGCTATCAGCTTATGCCAGGTGCAGTTCTAAAATGTACCTAAAAAACTTTTCCAAAAGTCTAATAAGAAACAAAAGTATGAAATTGCAAAACTTTGTAACCTAGTACCTATACCTACCTTCCTAGTAGGTAGATAGGTACTAAGCAGGCAGGTACTAGGGGCAGACAGACAGGCTATAATAATAATAAATTCGTTTGATGAGTTTTGCGTCGAAAGTCGAGGTACCTATGTGTATAATGATGGCGACTTTTGGCGACAGGTCCGTACGAATTACTTTTTTGACGATAAAATCTTGGTTAAATAAGTAGGTATTAACGAGGTGGCCATTCTATATTTACCTACTTCGGAAGGTATTCAATCAACTGGACAAATCCAAATTAATATGGAAAAACGAAAAATCTGACAAAGTTGTCATTTTTATTTCATCAAGGCTAGATGATCTTTTGTTTCTGTCTAGCCGCTAGACAGAAACAAAAGATCATTACTTGCATCTTGACTTGAACGACATTTACGCATTCTCCTAATTTAAACACATCAAACAACAGACAAACAGATACCTGGGCTTGTTTTGAAAAGTGAATCCGTTATGTCCTACATTACTTACAAAGGTGCATCGATAATTATTTCAATGACAAGGTGTTACAAAGTTTGGTTGAGTTTGTAAAGCAATCTCACGAAATATTTTTAAATATCAATAGACCCAAGAACAATCAAAGTATTCAAGTTATATGCTTGCACATACATTTCGGCGATTAATGTTCTTAGTACATATTTCTATGACGGATATCATAGAAATACTAAGAATCTATTACGGAATCGGGAAAAGAGAAAAATATTTTTTTACGTCTTTCCGTATAATTTTTGAAAATTTTCCTTATACAAACCTCCCGACCTGATAATAACAAACGAAACAAAAAAAGAATTATTTAATTTGGTTCAGTCGTTCTAAAGTTGTGCAATTACAGACATTTCCGCGTTTCATTTATATTTATATGTATAGAATTTCTTTCATGACTTATTGGTCATCAGTTGCTACCTATCTGCTAATAACAAAAGTCAAAAAAACATTGACAAGGTACCTTTACGCTTTGGAAATCACGTTTGCAATTGGATATTAAGGTTCACTATTGAAACCATGTCTTGAAACCAATTAGCTTCACAGAAGTTATGGGCCGAAAACTGTTTTTTAATTAAAAAAATATTATTTTTCCACCATTTGGATTAATCGATTATATTGTTTCTTATTTATGAGGTAATGTAGAGGCTATTAAGACTCGCCCGTAAAACACAAAGCTGTTCAGATATTTATTAGAAAAAAACATGATGTAAATGGGAAAAATACCAACTAACTTTTAAATAAATTCAATGTTATTCATTATGACTCATCTATTGGAAATCGGTAAATGTGTTTTTTTAATTGTTCATATTTAGTAATGTCATTGACGAATCAAAAGCTTATTGAGGCCTATCCTATGCTATCACGCTGCTAAAATTTCGAACGAGGTCCCTAGTCCAGAAACTCATGAAACGGAAGTAAAATTATTTTTACTAAAACACGTAGTTGTTACACACAGTCTGTCAAGAAAATCATAAAATTACTTTCTTTGACATTTAGTGTTACTTTTATAAACAACACTTACTACTTTTGTAATGCAACAACCACGTGTTTTTTGTAAAAATAATTTTACTTCGGTTTCATGAGTTTCTGTACTACCTACCTCTACACTAATACAATTGCCATAAGTTGCAGCGGATCACCATCTATTGCCCATTTAATCGTATTGTAATCAGAAAATTGTTAAATATATTATTCAATTTAATAACAATTAAAACAAAACAATTCTATTAACAGTTCCTATCAAAGTGGGTGATGATTAGATAGAAGCACCTACTTTATACTTTTGAAGTGCTTTTGAATAAAAAAAATGATAATACAAACTTACCTAAGTATGTTATCTAAGTAGGTTCCTATAATTTTATCACAGAAACACACGACCGCTCGAGAGTACCCGCGCGGTACCAGTAACAGTTATTTTATTTTCGACTCGAGGACTGATCTGCTTCACGACCAAACTTGTTTTGCATTGCATACAAACTTACTTGTTCTGTTGGTTGGACACAATGAACAATATTTCTCGGTGACAAGTTTTTATACCAAGCCATTGGGCAGTACACATAAACAGCCCGAAAAATAACTCGTAAGTCCTTCATTATATAGGTACTTAATAAGTGCTTTAAACTCAAAATAGGAACCGATAATGTGAAAAGTGCTGAAAATCATGAGTTAAGTATGGCACAGAATAAATTATGGCTCGCAATTAGAATCAGCAAGGACCAACTTTGCTTGCAGATAGTTTTAATGCATATTATTTTAAGTACTAGCATTAATATAACGGGTGTAACAAGACCCTCAACGAAGCCGAAGTCCTCACATTCTGCCCATCATCAGGATCATTTTTGTCTTTTGGACTATACCCGGGAAACCAATAGCTACGAAGTTATTGAAGGTGTCAAATCATTTTTTTTTTCAATTTTTTTTATGAAATCTTATTTAGAAACAAAAGTATAGAAACGACCTCGATACAGGACCCGTCTATTAGAACTTGTGTAGTTGACAGTTATCCAAAATAATAAATCGTTTATTAGAATCAATTAAAAACGATAAAGTTTTCAATAATTTCGATAATTTTACTATGAAACATGAACATTCTTTCCAACGTTGTGCAACTTGTGCACCCCCTTGATGGCGTGGACTGTGGAATCATCAGATAGCACAAATCACGATTAATTTTCTCCCCAATAACTCTAAAACCCAACGTTTAATCTCTTATATAAAAGTGAAGGGGTGACTGACAGACTATTGCCCAGCCCAAACCACTGAACCTAGAGACCTGAAATTTTGTACATAGCTACTTTCTACAGTGTAAACACCCACTAAGAATGGATTTTTGGAAATTCCACCCCTAAAGGGATGAAATGTGGGTACAAAGTTTATATGGAAACAAAATATTAAATAGACATTTCGACTTGAAACTTCGTAGGAGCACTTCTAAAAACAAATAAGCAAACACGTGTTTTGTGATTTTCCGAAACTCAACCGTTTAGGGGGTAACTGGGGTAATAAAAGCCCAACATCTGTATGGGTGTCGTTATCGAGGTTTTATGGGATGTTGATTGCGAAAATGGCATTTATTTTTAAGTGGTAGACATTAGGTATTCAACCCCTAGAGGGGTCAAAATGGGGTTCAAACTTTGTATGGAAAAAATATAAAATAAACAATACGACTTGAAACTTCGTAGGAGTTCTTCTATAAACAAATGATCAAACATGTATTTCGTAAATTTCTGAAAATAATCCCCTTAAGGGGTAAGTGGGGTAAAAAGCCCAAACTCGATATGCATACATGTCGTTATTGAGGTTTTATGTTATAATTACTCAATCATATAAAACCGGCTGAATGGATTTGGAATAGCACACAAATAGTTATAGCCTGTGGTAAAACATGGATACTTTTTATCTCGGTCAAAGGTTCCACAGCGATTTTCCGAATGTCCACGCGGACGAAGTCGCGGGCGAAAGCTAGTAATTTACATAGATGTAGGTAGGTACGGACATTCTAATATCTTTGCGGACTACGATGTATGTAGGGTAGGTAGGTACCTACCTACCCTACAGCTACACACAGGGGCCCTATTTTTGAAATCATTCGAGGAATCGTTTGACATAAGTCACCCTACACTGACAGTGAATGGCCAACAAGGGTACCTAAGTAGCACTGACGTCCATTATACCTACATAATGAACGTCAGTGGTAGGTATAGTTGTTGTATTAGTCCTTTTCGGGACAGGCGAAAACGAGCGATTAAAAAATACGAATTTTGGCTATCTTACACAGTATTGTAACAATGTTGACATTTCGCGTTAGAATTGAAATAATGTAGTTTTCAACACACTTGCTCGTAAAGTGAGCCCTATATACATCACTTTAGGGCCATAAGCCCAGGGCTGTAGCTACAGTCGAATTTGAGGTAGGGCAGCATGTAGGGCGGAATTAAACGAGTAAACAGAGCATTCCCAATTTAACTGGGTAATACAGTCAGTGGCACGAATCATGAAAATTTTTCGACGGAGTGGGGATAAGTTCGCGCATGTGCTCTTGTGAGTGAGCGACCAATAGCGCGCGCCCCTCTCCCGCCGCCCGCGCCCCTCACCGCAACGCATACCCAAAATACGCGTTCCGCGCAATCCCCACCCGATTTCATGATTCGTGCCACTGACTGTACAATTATTTTTTTTAGTACCTAACAATAAAGGGGTTATACCGCTGAAAATTCTTACACATTTTTGGAATAAAAAAATGTGTAAGTCCTTAATTAAGTCAAACAAATATTTATTATTATGAAATTATTCATAATTCACAATATTTTGTTATAAAATATGTTTTTTTTGCATTTTATCACTTAAATTACATATAATAATGAAGTAGGCTGTATGCTCGCTCACTAACCCCTTTGTTCGCAAAATAAAAAGAACCCTGCGGGTATAATCCGCGCGTGATGAAAAAAGTAAATTGAAAATTAACTAATAAGTTACTTTTTTTTTATTTAACGATTCAACTAATTGTTTACTCGTTAAGTATCTTATTTGAAGTTGCTGCAGCAGCAAAAGCGTGTTTTTGGATATCCCTGTGGCTGGCCGGCCGGGGCGTACCGTACCTACCGTACGCGTCTCAGTTTGACAAGGTTCTATCCCATTCTCATTGCGCGCGGATTATAACTTGTTTCATAATGTACTATTATTACTTAGACATTAAACAAGTATTATTATCATTTGAAGTGAAAGAAGGAAAGAGGTCGTAGAGCTTAACATACGACACAGAATAATATTTCGATTCCTAGGTAGGTACCTAAATTGTTAGGTCCACAAATCTTACTTTAATATTATAAATGTGAATGTTTGTGGGTTTGGATGTTTAGATGTTTGTTCCTTAATCACGCAAAAACTACTGAACGGATTTGGTTGGAATTTGGCACACAGATAGTAGATAGCCTAGTTTAAAATATAGAATACTTTTTATTCAATAATTCCCACGGGAACGGGAACCACGCGGTTGAAACCGCGGGCGGCCGCTAGTCTTGAATAAATAATAAAGTTTGGCTGTAAAACTTTAAGTTCCTTTGCAAAATTAAAAAAGTAATGCTGTTTATGTCAAGTCCATTCTAGCAGACCAACCGCGAAGTCATCGATCACCACAATATATATTTTTTTATACACAACGGGATAGTGCTTGGCCTTCATCTCACCTAATGTTAAGTGACGATAAGGCCGAAGGTGGAAGCGCACTACTCCCGGAATACTGGCTAACTTACCTCTAACTGCCGGAACACAACAATTTTTAAATTTTATTGTTGTTATGGCGTCAAACTTAGGTAAGCTGGTGGTAGCTAGCCAGGCGGACTTGAAATAAGCCCTACCACCAACCAAAATATATTTCAACCATGGAATGGAAAGTAATTTGTTTTCAAGTTTAATTTTATTACTTTCTATGGCTAACCCTTTATAACCCTTTATAACCGCAAACTGTGAAATATACCTTTGAACACTAACATTTTTGTGTATCACAATAAAATTTATTACATCTTCTCTGATTTTATTTCGAATTTAATTTGTCTCTAAAGAGTGAAATTAATTTAAAAACATGCAACTAACTCTGCTACAAAGACACTTTGGAACTAAAAACGTCTGTCAAGTCAGCTGTCGTGTCGACGATGCGAAAGTATCCAAGTATCAGTGTTTCAAAGTGACTTCTTTCCGTCATTCTTCCGTTTCTTTAGAAAAAAAATTATTTTACTATATATATAGAATGATGGTTTCATGTTTTTACGTCAAACAAGTAAGACAAACTATAATATACTGTAAATTATAGTTATTTCATAGTGTCAAATTTCGTACAACATGCAATCATGACAACTTCAGTAGTGACAAATGTGGAACAATATGCAGTAGTTACTTTAAATAACTTACATAACCCAAATTTGAAACATCATGCACTTAAGAATAAAATTTTATTTTGTTTACTAAAAAAATCCATGCGATAAAGGCATTGGATAGAGGCAGGGAATGATAACGTTATTTTTAAATGTAACGTTATTTCTCACTTTTTTACCGTTAATTTTAACATTAACGTTATATCAATAAATAATATTAATTTAGATAACGTTACATTAAAATGAAAGTTATTTCAGTAAATAACGTTAATTTTAACGTTATTTCTTACTTTTTTTACCGTTACTTTAAAATTAACGTTATTCCAATTAATAACGTTACTTTTTTACCGATAATTTTAGCGGGACTATTGTACCGGTAAAGTTTAACGCTATATTTAACGCTAATTTTACCGGTACAATATTAATTAACGCTATTTTTACCTGTAAATTTACCTATTAAATGTTTTAGCGGTATTTTTAACGTTATTTATTTGTATCTTTTTTTAACGGTATTTCTATCCCTGGATAAAGGGTTAAAATGTATTCTATGGCGATCGATGACTCAGCGGTTAACCTGCTGGACTGCATCCAATGTCAATTCTTATGTCAAATGTGTCAACGTCAATGTCATGTCAATGTCAAACCCGTTAATCACAAAATACGAGTGAAATGAAAGTGAGTGAATAAAGTTATGATTTTTTAATTATTAAACCTATAAAACTACGGTACTTACTGTTTTGAAGGTTTCACCTTTTCTAGGATAGTCATATAAACAAAAATGGATCCGGCACTGTTACGGGAACGGGAGGCGTTTAAGAAAAAGGCACTTGCATTACCGAGGTACGTAGCTGCCAGCTACATCCTTCACTGTTCACCACCTTACTACGGCACACAGGCGCAGGCTTCACAAACGAGGACCATTACGTATTTTCTCTCACTCTAACTCGAAGGCCCACATAGTGACCTCGTTCGACGCCCAACGCCAATCCACTACGTTCGTTTTACTTAATTAATAAATTGAAGCTTCATTTATTTAGTATTGATTTGTTTTTCCGTTTGTTTACTCCAACTCTTGACCAAAAATACATTCTATTTACTTACTCAAATAGTTATACCTTAAATACCCCAACTTCATGTCATGAACTTCTAAACTGCAAAGCTTTATAATAAGTTTCAAAATATTATCTATTTTACCTCTTTCATGTTTCAGTGTTGAAAAAAAGAAGAAAGATGATTCCCAATCTAATGATAGTAAAAAGAAGCCAAAGTCTTCATCCAGTACAGCCAGCTCTGCTCCAAAATTGGATGCATCAAAGTAAGTTCAAAACTTTTTTTAATGCACAGCGAATAGTGCTTCACCTCACCATATTTTAAGTGATGATAAGGCCAAAGATGGAAGTGCACTTCACCCAGAATCCTCATCACTGTGAGGAACTGACTATCTTACCTCTATCTAACTGCCGGAACCATAGACATAGAAAAATTTTCGCTGCACTCAAGAAGACCAACAAAGCGTGGAAAAGAGAAGTTAACATCATACGGACATGGTCTATGTAAAAAAGAGACAAAGGATCAAGTGACATGACGTGCCAACATTTTTTACAGTAAGAACCCCTAGCATCCCGCCTAGCAAATGAGCAATCACAGTTTGTTTAGAATATTTGTTAATCTAAATTAGAATTTAAATAAAGGTATCGTGGAGCCATGGTGTCTTGTGCTCTAAGTAATTGTGATGTGACAAAAAGAAATAATCCAAGTAATCAAATCACACTTTTCACAGGTAAATAAGATATTGCCACACATTTCTCTAAAACCAAATTTCTCTACATTTATTCGTTTAACGACGAAGAAAACAGTATGGAACATAGTTTATATTCATATTTTATGAATCTAAGTCATATTTTACGTATCTCATATAAAATGTATGCATTCATTTTCGGATCACCTGTTTATTGACATTGTTGTTCTTTGACATTCTATTTCTATGGCCGGAACACAACAATTTTTACATTGTTGTTATGGCATCAGACTTAGGTTAGATGGTGGTAGATATCCAGGCGGACTTGAAATAAACTCTTATTGGTAGGTGGACCAAACCGATTACAAATTGTACCCCCCCTGCGAATCGAACCCGGGACCTCTGCATCTTACATGAGTGAGCAAACTACTAGACCACGGATGTGGTTATCATTATCACTTGTTCAGTTTTTATCAGCCCCCCTAGCATGACCGACAAAACACGATATCTATCGCGTGATATAGCATTTTATCACATTTAACTGTCAAAAAGACAAAGGAGTTTGACAGTTGAGTGTCGATAAAATGCTATATTACGCAATATATATTGGGTTTCCTCCGTCAAGCTAGAGGGGAAGATAAACTTTGTTATATTCAGAAACTTTTTTGTAACTTTTAGCTATAAAACGATGACTGGCAGTTCAGCCTATCGGTTTGGTGTACTGGCACGAATTGTGAGACATATGAGATCCCGACATCAGGATGGTGATGACCACCCATTAACATTGGATGAAGTACTTGATGAAACAAACCAACTTGACGTTGGCAACAAAGTTAAACAGGTTAACAAAGCAAGGCCTACACCTTACAGAACCACTTTACTTATAAAAACTTTGTAATGGGGAATGTCCGAAAAAAATCAAATTGGCTGAATATTTTTCTATAGGTAGGAATAAGGTCCCTTAGTAATAGAATAAAGTTTCATAATTTTCGGATGCATGAAACAATTTTTAAAAATCAAAGTCTCTTCGACTTCACAAATGTATAAAAGTAACAGCAGAATGGAGATTATACCTTTGCCACCACCTGCCACAACCACAACATGGTATTAAAAAAAAAGATTCAAGACAAAATGTCAAAACTTTTTTTTTTAAATACGTTTAGTGGTTGTGGCAGTTAGCGGCAAAGGTATAATCTCCATTCTGCTGTTACTTTCATACATTTGTGAAGTCGAAGAGACTTTGATTTTTAAAAACTTTTTTACCCAACCGAAAATTCTGAAACTTTTTTCTATTACTAAGGGACCTTATTCCTACCTATAGAAAAATATTCAGCCAATTTGATCTTTTTCAGACATTCCCCATTGTATCTATTTTCATGTTCTGTGTGTGTAATTAACTTATTAAAAACCTCCTCCTTTTTTTGAAGTTGGTTATAGAACAGGTAGCTCTTAAATCCATTTAAGAGCTTAAACACACAGGCTGTATTCCGGTCACGCGAATTGTGATCTGACCCAGATCACTGTGATCTGACCTCAGATCGTTGCGATCTATGCGTAATAGCCCTAAAAAACGACTGCCCTATAATCAGGCAGCTCGTGAAGACCTGTGGCTAAATTTTAGGATACTTTTTATAATCTCTTTTCTGGACCTGTAATGTCTGAAATGAAGTTTTATTATTATTATTATGCGATGAATGGAATCTGAACTGGTTGCGTTGTTGGTTGCATGTTTAAGCTCTTAATATATTGTATTAGGGATTGTTCGCACGAACGCCGAGCGCTTTCTCGACGTTTTATCGCGCGATTTTTCTAACGCTTGGGAACTTGTAAATTATCTACTGTGTTCGCACGAGAGATTTTTTTCCCGCGCGATATTTTTTATCCCTCCACATTATGTTCTATTCGAAGCGTCACAAAAATAGCGCGATTAAACGTTGAAAAAGCGCTCATGCGACAAAGAATCGTTTATAGTTTTATAAGTTTCTATAGTATGTTAAATTTTCTTTTTCCGTTACAGTGGCTACAAACAGAGGCTCTACAAAACAATCCCAAAATAGAGTGCTCTCTAGATGGAAAATATATATTCAAGCCTGTATATAAGATTAAGGATAAGAAGACTTTATTGAAGTAATATAATCTTGTTATTATATTTTTACAACATCATCCAATTACACTTGCAAAGCAATTTTATGATCATAAATGACCATCAGCCATTATTAATGTCCCCACTGTTGGGACACAGGCCTTCCTTATGGGTGGAAAACAAGGATGGGCCATACCCACCTGGCACAATGCGGATTGGTGGGTGTTAATGACTGCAAATACAGCCGGGACCAACAGCTTTACGTACCTGCCGAAGCATGGAGTTCGATATATATTTTTTCACCAATCCCATGACCGACCCTTGCGAAAGTCGCTTTATCTCTGCAATCGCTGGGCCAGGTGCTAAACCACTGCGAGCTCCTCTTCGCCATAGGAGATGCTAATACTAGATTTGTGACATCATGAAAACATCATGATTCATGATGAAACGTTTTCTAAACAATATTCTAAACTTAAGTATTTTCAAAAATTGACTTTAAAGCTGCGCGTCCACTGCATCAGAATCGAAGCGAACGGCGCCGGCGCGGCGCTGACGGATTTATTGCTTTGTGTGGATTTCTATGACGCGGATATGCCGATGCAGTGCCATAGAAAACCATACAAAGCAACAAATCCGTCCGCGCCATACACTCCGATTCCGAGGCAGTTAGAGTTACCAGACGTCAGGATTTGTCCCGACTTGTCAGACTTTTTGGGTCCCTGTCAGGATTCCGACCGGACTTAGAATATGTCAGGCTTTTTTGGATTATTTGGACATTATAGAAAATTAACCTTAGAAATAAGCTTTATCTATTTTTATTTTTTTGGACCTAACAGTTAACTAGAACTAAATTTTCAGTAAAACAACATTTTCAGTAAAACAAACTAATTTTGCATTGAATAATCAATTTAAAAATAATTAACATTAAAAATTATTAATAATCATCTGAACAGCTCCAGCTTAAAAACGAAAACTGTATTTTTTGTCTAAGTAGGTACCTACTTACCTAAGTACTTAAAATATTATTTTGACACTCGTTATAACAAGAAACAACAATAAATTATTTAAAATAAAAGACTTTTTAACGGATACTAGCGCGGTTTTATTGAAAGTACTTTGGTAAATAAAACCGCGCTAGTATCCGTTAAAAAGTCTTTTATTTCATGTCTAGTGAGCGCGTAAGCTTGAGAAGTGAATAATAAATTATTTATTAAAACGTCGCTCCGTGTGGGTGCTTTAGCAAAATGTACCTAAAGACTTTTTAGTAAAAATCAGGCTTTTTAGATAATAGCATCAGCTGGTAACCCTAGATGCAGTGGACGCGCAGCTTTATGCAGTCTCATTTATCTGACTGATTGTATTCAAACTTTTTTTCTTATTATAATACCCTTCCTGTTTATTTCTCAGATTGTTAAAACAACATGATCTGAAAGGACTTGGCGGCATACTATTGGAAGATGTCCAAGAATCTCTGCCACACTGCGAGCGAGCATTGAAAAGTTTAGCCCAAGAAATTCTGTACATAACGAGACCCACAGACAAGAAAAAGATATTATTTTATAATGACAAGACTGCTACTTTAGATGTAAGTTTATTAGTACTTTAAATATTTTTCTGATCACTCACCAAGTGATGCAAAATTAATACTGCAAAGGAGACGGCGTTTTATGCTGAAGTTGTATACTTTTTTAATCTGTGATTCATAATCTACTCTACTTTTTCACTCATTAGTTAAGCCTCGATTACATACGCCGATTTTAGGAACCAATTTCGGGTTGCCACCCGTACTTGACAATAAAATATTGTAGAATAAGTTCGATTTTAAAATGGAATTTACACTATAACGGAAAAGTAAACATTGTTTAAGATTGGAGATGAGAATTGAAAATAAAAAAATCATAAAAAATGTTGACCTTTCTGTTATCTGTGCAATTTGTTAAAATTTAACTTATTTATACGGGTGGCAACTCTAAATTGGTTTTCTAAATCGGGATATGTAATCACGGCTTTATTCTATGATATCATCATTCATCATAACCAAATGACAGATCAATGCCAAATCGGAAGTTAAATTGACATTTCGTTTTCTTAATTTGGAAAAAAAGCGTAAAAGAATTCTGGTTTATGCAGCCACGTTTTTACATTTCATGAAACATTTTTCAATGCCTCGTTGTTTCCGTGTGTTTCCATATACATAAAAAAAATCATAATCAAATAACTTTCTACATGCGCTAAAAATAAGGCAGAAAGACCGAATTCAATCGTATACAAGTTAAGCATTTTTCTTCGGCGAGTGCCGGTTCTCCTTTACAGGTTTCAAAATATGATAATATCCTAAATAGCCATAAATGGCAGTTGCAAGTTACTATTTCAATAATGAATTAACTGAATATTATCAATCAACTACACAAGTATCATTCCAGGGTTGCGTTCAGAGCCTTAGTGCGCGGTTGTTTGGTTGTTTTTTAACTCACTCTAAGGTTAGGAACGACCAAGAACTTTAAATGTCAATGTCAATACAAAGTCTTCATTTTCCATTTGGAATACGAATAATTTAAACTTTTCTTTATACTAAATCAAATAAAATCCGTTTTTTGAGCATCTACCATGATTATTTTAAAAATTAGACACAAAAACATCAAAATACAAAATAATGTCAAATGACATTGACATTTTTTCTATAGACAAACGTCAGAGCGTTTTACGACCATCAATTTTGATGGTTGTTTGGTTGCAACGCTCTGACGTTTGGAACGGGATGGTTGTGTCAACCGAACGTCACGCTCTAATGTTTGGAACGCCGTTAGAGCGTTTGGTTGTGAATAGGTTGCACTCGGAGCGTAGGTTCTGAACGCCACCCTGTGCTTGTAACTTTTAAAAGATTTTTTTATACACAAGGGGGTAGTGCTTGGCCGTCACTCACCTCGCCTGCACAATATTTTTTTACAAATTAGGATTAAGGTTAATTAAAATCACCATTGGACTCAAAACATTAAACAATAGGCCAAATATATGGCGTTCATTTTATCATTGCGTGCTTAGAATAATTACACCTAGAAGCCGTGTCCTTGTATGCACAGTGAGCCAACTTATACTGAGCCTAAATGGCTCAGTTCTTAGATTTATATCCTACATACGTTACCTAATCGTAACTAAAACCAATAATATAATAATTAATCTCTTTAAGGTAGGGAAATTGAAACTGTTTTGTACGGCATGATTATTTAATAATGGACAATAAAAATCAGAAAACGGGGCCATTTTTGCTGTTTTTGTTGCCTCACTTTTGACAGCGCGCTTTGTAGGGAATTATAATTCTAGGTGTAATTATTCTAAGATTGCGTGCTTTTCCAGGATTTTAGTTTTTACACAAAATATTTTACGTTGAGTGTCCAACAACTAACGTCAATACTTCACTAAAATCCTAGGAAAGATCCGCTTTACAATGCTGTAAGCATAGATGTCGCTCCATCCAAAAATCAGGTGTATGGGGCAAATACTAAAAACATTTGCATTTAATGAGATAATTTTGCTTTGCGGACACGCTAAAATACAGGGTAATATTGCGACCCCTTTACAAAATCAAATAGATACTAAAATTATGAATGATTTCTTTTTAAATTCACAGTTTTCAGCCACTTTTTATATCCTAAAAATCTAGGCACTCACCCGCCCTCGCGCACGGGACGCGACGACGCGAGTAGTGGGGGAAGGCGGGAGGGGGGCTCACGCGGGACAACGTGCATTGCGCAAACAGTGACAACAATTTCAATTAGTCTAGGGAAAAGTTAGGGGTAACAATTAAAAAAAAATACTTCATAAATAGACAGATAGGTACTGAGGTTATAGAATGACTCGACAAAATTTTAAAAGGGGTCCAAAAATTACCCTGAATGTAACTATATTGTGTAAAAGCTAAAATCTTGGAAAAGCACACACATTATAAAATGAGCGCCATCTATTTGGCCTATAGTTTCGAGTCCAGTGGAGATGTAACCTTAATGTCAATTTTTTTACAGATAGATGAAGAATTTGTAAAACTATGGCGCGCCACAGCAGTAGATGCGATGGACGACGCCAAGATAGAAGAGTACTTAGAGAAGCAGGGCATCAAGTCCATGCAGGACCACGGGCCCAAGAAACCACCGCTGCCCAAGCGGAAGAGGGTCACGCAGAAACGGCGCCAGTTCAAGAAACCTAGAGACAATGAACATCTGGCTGATGTCCTGGAGACGTATGAAGATAACACTTTGACACAACAGGGTATTTCTCTTAAATAAAAATATTCGTACTCATTGTTTGGTCTTATTTTTATATATAATTAAGTTTACCGGATATATATTAGTATATTCCGGAAAGTGTATAAGTAGTTTGACGACCTGTGCGGTGCAGTGGTTAACATGCTGGAGGTCAACACGCAAGAGGTCCCGGGTTGGATTCCCCGCCGGGTAGAAATCGAAATGATTTTTTTGCTATGTATATTAAGTATATATTTTTAAAGTATATAAGTAGTATATCAGTTGTCTAGTACCCATTTACAAGCTTTGCTTAGTTTGGGGCTAGATGGCGCTGTGTGAACTGAAATTGTCCAAGTATTTATTTATTATAATGTAGTTATTTTTTTACTTTTGAAATTTGTATTGATTCGAAAGTTCAAAACGATCGTAAGAAACAATACAAGTACAAATATAAAAAAAGGCCTGTATCCTTTTTTATGCAGGTTTTTCGATATTTAGGTAAAAACATTTTTTTAATGGAATCGATTTTATTAACTTTTAAAAACATTCAAATAGATTCTTACTTTTTGTTAATCCTATTAGATCGAAAAAAACCGATCATCACTCACAACTCTGTTTTAAAGAACAGCTTTTCCGCCAAGGAGTCCTTTCAGCTCTCTTTGTTTTTTATTGCATTGCCTTGCTCTTCCGCATCTCTGATTGCAGTGAACACCAGACCGGCATTTACTTTTTTCAAGATTTTCGCATCGTGGAACTTATGTGTGTGTGCGCCAGCCCTGAAAGTTACCATCAGTTAAAGTAGCCGGCAAACATCTTGAAATCGAGTGGGGATTGCGCAAGGGCCCTATTTTCGAATCGCTCTACTGACGTCGAGCGCTCTTTTCTACTGATTTTCGTTTGACTCAAACGTACGGAGATTGAGTCAAATGTCGAACGAAAATCAGTAGAAAAGAGCGCTCGACGCTACTCGAAGGATTCAAAAATAGGGCCCCAGAACGCGTATTTTGTGTATCCCCAACTTCGTCGAAAAAGTGTCAAGATGTTTGCCTATGTAGGATATCTATTCTATGATGTAGGATTGTGTATAGTCCATTCACCATTCAACAGTTTTTGAAAGTTGTCATAAGTCTTAACTTAAATCTTTGTTTAAAAACACGTTATCATACTCTATTATATATCAGATCAAAATTAATTATAATATATTTTATAAAAAAAAACCGATTCAATTATTAATTGAAATTAGTTAGGTAACTATACGACTCGGTTCGCCGCGTGGTCGCTTCGCGTCACCGAACAAACTGCATTGCATTCGAGGAGAACCGTATGCTAATGATACTAAGGTCCATTTTCAATGGGGATGGCAACGCAAAGCTAATTGTTGATGTCGCTAGTTCCTAAGACAGTGGACGTTCAGAACAAAATGTATGGGAAAATAGGTATTTATTTTGTGGTATTTTTTTATCGAAAAAGATCCATTGACCCAAAATGGATATAAAAGACTATTCTACAATGCAAATGCCAGAATTTAAAGCCAAATTAAGACGTTTTTATTCTTACAGAATTTATAATGTTTTTCTATATCCAGATTTTTCGGAAATTCGTAAGTGCCAACATTTTTAAAGCCTATTAAAGCCTACACAGAATTTAATCATTTTAAAGCTAAAAAAAACGTTTTTTTTTAAGTAAAAGTCCTTTGTTTTCATAGTTCTCGTGGGACAAGCGTACGCAGCGCCATTTTGACAGTTGCCTTCCCCATTGATCAAAACTTAATGCGCTTCGCTGCCAAACCACAAAGGTATGTACTCACAATTAGAATTTCAATATTAAATTCACCGCGGCGCCACTTTCGGTTATACAACCGCCTTAAGAAACGGAAATAAATTATGAAAAAAATTGCTTCTCCTTTTCAAAGTCGTGGACTTATCAAACCGCCCTCGTAAAAGATTCAAAATGGCACATCATAATTTTTTGCTCAAACATAAGATCCTTCCCTTACCTTTGCACCACAATGTCATCTTTTGTAGTCACTGACGCTTGACACTTTAGCCCTTTCAAATCAACGCATTTCCATAGTTTGATAGATGAATTCTTGTAATTGTATCTCACACTGTACATGTACCGATTCAATAT
Organism: Agriphila tristella; assembly: GCA_928269145.1. Lineage (NCBI taxonomy): Eukaryota > Metazoa > Arthropoda > Insecta > Lepidoptera > Crambidae > Agriphila > Agriphila tristella. Next base: position 25,980,342 of record OV743439.1, read on the forward strand.
CATCTGCATGTGTCCTTGGTTAGACAGTGTGTACTGTATAGTGGGTTGCGTACTGACATCTGGGGATGACACAAAGTTTTTTAATTTGAGATTTTAATCATAATGAGGATCAGTAACAGCTTTGAATCCTATAGTTTTATTGATATAATATAAACACATTTTGATAGCTATGAAACCTAGTGAAAGAATTTTTGAAATCCGTTTAGAAATGAAGGGTTTAAAGGAAATGCCAAGCTCAATGCAATATGTGCTTTATCACGTACGACATAAGGTTCGCGTCCGTCGCGATGACGTCATAGGGACCCCCGAAAAATCAGTGTTTTAGCTCTTATAACTTCTCAGGTTTAAGAGGCCGTACATGTTTTGCCGCTGTCTCGCTCGCACATATCATGTTTTCTTAAGATTTCTTAAATCTGAGTGCGTAATTGAAAAATGTGTCTCGGCCACTTTCCGCAATATAAGATTACGGACATTTTAAAATATATTTCGGGTTTGTGTTGCTGAAATATAAAAAGTAATCGTCTCTGACAGTTCAAATAACTGTTGGAAAAGATAACTTTTTATATTTCAACAACACAAACCTGAAATATATTTTTAAATGTCCGTAATCTTATATTGCAGAAAGTGGCCGAGACACATTTTTCAATTACGCACTCAGATTTAAGAAATCTTGAGAAAACATGAAATGTGCGAGCGAGAGAGCGACAATGTCGACAGAAAATATGGACGGACTCTTAAAAGATATCGTAAAAAAATTTACACAGTTAATCATATGGTGGCATTAGCTTTCTAATTAGCCATTAAAATAAAAACGGTACTGATCCTCATTCTTTATTTGCGTAAAACGTGTAAGCTCACGTTTAGCATTCACAATGTTATTTTTATACAATACTAGTGGCCGCCCCAGCCTTCGTCTGCATGGAAAGATTTTTTGCTATTCCTCGGGAACAATACTTTTTTCGGGATGAAAGGTAATGTCCTTTTTTGTACCCCTGACAACGTCTATGCAAAATTTCATGATGATCGGTTCAGTAGTTAAGACGTGAAGGCGTAACAAACAAACAAACGGACTTTCGCATTTATAATATTAGTAAGAACTACTTAAATAATAAACTAGAAAAATTCGACTCGCTACCAGACTCTTAGTAGGTTACTGTTTACCGAGTACTGTTTCTAAGGGATAGAAAAATAACAGTGCACGCAGATGAAGTCACGGGCGGCCACTAGTCACTTATAACTACTGAAGGTAACAAAATCCATTAGCTGCTAAAGGCTGGCCAAAGCTAGGCACGCGGGGCACTCGTGGCCCACCAAGAATTTTCCCACCAGGTGGCACTGCGCTCCGGTCAGCCTGACTCAAAAGTTGTGGCCCGGTACCACAACAGTCTAAAAAATTTTGCCCACCTGGAAAATCTATTGGCCCACCCTCTTTAACTGAGTGACTCGTCATCATCATCATCATCATATCAGCCGTAAGACACCCACTGCTGGGTATAGGCCTCCCCTAAGGATCTCCACGATGATCAGTCCTGCGCTGCCCGCATCCAGTGGCTTCCTGCAACCTACACCACTGAGTGACTAAAATGAATACTAACTTGTTGGATCTGTTGTATTTTTGACATCTCTATCATCGTTGTCCGAATGGTCATCAAAACTATCTTGAAACGAGTTTTCCAAGCAATCATCATCGCCAACAGTAATATTTGATGCTATTTCAGGCTCCGATGCTTGCATACTTGATACAAAGTCATGGCTGGCTGTTGTTCTGCCTCTGCAATGTAAACAAAACAGTGTAAGATTTTACCACTACCTGCTGTAGAAGAGTTTTGAAAGAAATATTTTTTTCACCTCTCCAGAACGAAAAGGGTGCTTTTGGCGCGTAAAAACTCGCAGCAAAGTCGATTTTTGCTGAGAGCGTGAGACAAAGTGCTTTGTTAATTTCTAACACCAACTTTTAAAATAATAAAGAAAAAACAAATAAAGTGACAAGGATGACACTTGTAAAATTGATATGTGAGAAAAGGATAGATAGAGTGCTTTATGGTGTCATACACGGATTAAAAAGTAAAAAAATAAAATGCACGGATATACCAAAGAGTTTTAAATAAGGATTGTTAAAAAAGAAGGTTGATAATTCGAAATAAAGAGTATGACGGTAATGAGGTCACATAATGTATGAAACAAATATGAAATAAGAAAAATTAATGAAATTTATTAACAAATTATATGTTTTATGATTATAAATAAATAAATAAGACGGAATATTAATGAATAAGAGAAAAACACAACGTAATGTAATCAAAACGAGGGGAATCTACTTTACTGACTCTATGAATAAAATTTTTCAGCATAGGTTTGATTGAATTATTTTTGTGATAAATTACAAAAATGAATGTGTCCAGCGATGAAGATAGTTTCCTAACTCCAAAAGAGTTAAGTGAACAAGTTTCTAATGCTGAAATAAGCTTTTTTACCAGGAAAGTCACGTTAAAATTTTCTCGCTGGTCGAGGTGAAAAGTTGTATGTTTTACACGAGACCAAAATGTTGTTCTGCCTCGTGCCTTTAAATCACTCACTGTGCTCAGTAGTCTATATTAGAATCACTCGCTACGCTCGTGATTCAATTCTAGACTACTTCGCACTCGCAGCACAAATTGATTTTGGTCACTTGTATAACAAATAACTATTGTCCATGTTACATACAAATATCAAAATGCAATGCAAGTGAAACAAAATGTACTAAGGGTGCTTCTATTCTACACGGTGCAAGTAGCCCGCGCAAGTTGAGCACTTGCGCAGGTTACATAACCAGGGGGGTAATAGACAATTTGACAACATTGAAAATATACTACACATTGTGGTCATCCTAACAGATAATGGCGTAAAAAAACATATTCAACTATTACATGGACTAAATTAAGTCTATTAATTGATTAATTTCACCTAGAAAAATGCTATAATTTTTGTTTTTTTTCTGTGGCGAAAACGCTCTAAGATGACTGATGATGTCACATGCCTGTAAATAAATTTGGCTTCAGGCGTTTGACACGACCATAGACTTAGGATCCGCGATTGATGGCTGTCAAATGGCTAAGGATATTACAATGTTTACAGGCTTGTGACGTCAACAAGTCACGTGTCCAGCGCCATAGCGTTTTTGCGCTGTTTTAAAATTTTTAACTTTAACATATGTAGATTTTTTTAATGAAATACATTGATTTTTCCTGAAATATCAATGTGGTGCGCTTATTACGTAATAAGGAATAATTTAAAATGGTTTTCCAAAATTAGTCAAATAGTCTATTGTCTAAATTTAAAAACTATCGCAATCGCTTTCGTTTGACAGATGGATGTGACACGTTGCTGCATTTCTTTGGTAAGTTTTTATTTGTGTCAAGAAGAAGCTTCAATGTGTTACATCCTTGAAAGCAATTGCGATAGATTTTGAAATTAGACAATAGAAAGGCTGCATGCATGCATGTGCTCCGTGTAAACACGTAAGCGGGTCTAGCTCCATAGCATTGTGCGCAATGCGCAAAGCAGCACCGTGTAGAAGCATCCTTATAAGCATAGAATAAATAGGTAGGGTAGACCGGGTACAATTGTAACATTTTAACTTTAACATTTATTTCTGACTCCATTTATAATACCATGGCAATAGTGTCAATGTGTATTGATATTTAGTTATTTTGGCTTTAAGGCAGCGTCATCATTAATTGTGTAGAAACAATATAAACAGAGATATTTTACATTTAAACGGAACAAGCGAACTGCTACAAATGTCCCCTACCCAGGGTTAGTTGTACCAGATATGTCATGAAGCAATACATCTTAGTTTAGTTAGAAAAATATATTTATTTGAATTACAACATGACAGCAGACCATTTTTTCATTAAACTAGTAACAAAACATAACAATCTTCTCAAAAGTAAATATAAAAAAACTGACAAACTTAAAACACAACCTTCCTAGTCTTACCCCCTGGCCACGAAAACGGCGGCGGCGGCGAGAGGCGACGATTGCGGGGCGGCGAGCGGCAAGAGGCAAAAACAAATGTAGGAACATGTACGAGGTATGCCACGCTTACCGCGGCAGCGGCGAGAGGTGACGATTGCGGGGCGGCGCGAGTCTAGCGGCGCGCGGCGGCGGCGAGAGGGGCGGCGAGAGAACGAAACAAATGTACTGGCGAGTATGGAGGCGGCCACAATCCCGAGCGGCGGTGAGCGGCGCGCGCGGCGGCAGCTCTTGCACCGAGCGACCAAATCAAACAGTTTTGTTTCTGCCGCGCGTGAATATGGAAACGGAGCAGTTTATCGTTGTTATTTTGAGTTTTTTAGTATGTAATCGAATGTTTCTGTACCTGTACGTGTACTTACTCATTATAAAGAGTATGAAATTTGCCAAATTATTTTGATTTTTTGGGTCAATCAACTTTTATTTGTCCTATGGTTTTGATAAAAAATAAAGGAAAATTTTAGCTTATAATTAAATAAGTAATTAAACTTAAGAAATAAAGTATCTATCATTTTGGTAACATAAATAAATATATTATTTACATACTTATTTGTTCGTATTGTATAGGTTGCCCAGTTGAAATTTCATACAATGAAAAGAGACATCGATATCAACTGGACAACCGTTAAAATACGAACTAATATGTAAACAACATATTTATTTCTATTACCAAAATGATACTTTATGTGTTACATTTAACCCAAACCATTATTTAAGTATAAGATAGTTTTACAAAAAAAATATACTTCATGTTTGGGGACAGGAAAAGTGATAAGACACTTAAAGTTGATCGACCCTTTTATTGACTGGATGTACTCCTAACATTAGAATATTTTTTTATTTATTCTTTTGATCCAAATCTTAATTTTCCATGAAGGCAGGCTAGTCAGTAGGTACTGCCATTTTCAATAGTGCCATTTTAAACTTGTGTTCAATAATACTAAATAATATAGGTATGTACTTTCTTGAAAAAAATTGACTCGTCACCAGGATTGTCTCAGGCGGGAATCGAAGCCGTGACCTTCGGAAACCCGGTCCAATGCTCTTCCAACTGAGCTACTACTGAGTCACGAATGTTTTATTATTATATTATTTATAGCATTGTGTATGCTCAAATCTTAAATTTAAAAACTGTGTAAATGAGGCCACCGCTGCCGCCGCCGCCGCCGCGACTAGGTGAGCCGTGACATACCACCGCGCACCGCGCCTCCTGCCGCGCCTCCTGCCTCTGCCGCCAGTTTTGCCGCGGCAGACGTGGCCAGGCCCTTAGACAATTAATCGTAAAGTATTGACTACAAAACATGGTTCTTTAGGGCATAAGAGCTACGTTTTTGTAGTTTTGACGCTTATAATTAGTCAATAATAACAAATATTACTAATCAACAAGTTGTATAGAAAATCACTTGTAACACTTGTCCCCGTGGTACAATTATCCCCTGGTACAATCATCCCTTAAATATAAAAAAATACTTTTATCTTCTTATTATGGTAATCAGTATTGTCATTTTTGTGTTTTATTGTCACGGAAGTTCAAAAAGAACAGGCAGTATAGATTTAAATATTTTCTTTATTTGCAGGTATCTTTTAATTTGAAACGGTGTGATGTGCTATTGGGGTCAATAGGGTATTTTCCAAATTTATGAAAACTGCTTATATTTAAAGATTAGGACGAACGATTTAACAGAAAAATAAAAATAAATTAAATAATGGCTTTTTTCTCCATTAAACCAATTAAAATCAAATATATTTTTAATGCTTTTGAATTTACCGCCAAAACGCTCGGTTCAATGACGTCTGTTGTGTGACGTCAACTTTGTGTAAACAATTTGCAACATCTTTGTAGTCTGTGTTACAATTTACTCTATAGTTTACACAAAGTTGACGTCACTCAGTAGATGTCATTGAACCGAGCGTTTTGGCGGTAAATTCAAAACAATTAAAAATAAATTTGACTTTAATTGGTTTAATAGAGAAAAAAAGACATCAATTAATTTATTTTTATTTTTCTGTTAAATTGTTCGTCCCAATATTTAAATATAAGCACTTTTCAAAAATTTGGATAATACCCTATTGTACCACGGGTATGGTTGTTCCGCTACAACCATCCCGTTCATATAAACTGATAAATATACTCACTCCACTGCTAAAATACAGCCAACAATAGCAAGAAACGATTAAAATGCAATTGGGTAAAAATTAATGCGAAGTTTCTCAATTAAGATCAATGAAATTTGACGGAAAAAACTTACTTTGACTACGTTGAAATTTCTCCTTGCCGTCACAAGCGTCCGCGTCGAGCTGCGCGCGCGGGGTACCGGCAGTTAGTCTGCACGTGTTTTAGGGGGCCCCTGAGGGGAAGAGAACGGGCGTGCGGGGCGTAGTTACAGAGATATTCCCGATGGTACTACTGTACCCTGCTACAACCGTACCCGGTCTACCCTACATAGTACACGTACAAGTACAGATACCGGCACATAACTTGGCAAGAAAAAGATGAGACAAAAGATGCGCCGAAATTAGTGTTTGTAGCAGCAGCTGCTGCGCATCTTTAGTCTCATCTTTGTCTTGCCAAGTTATATGCCGGTATCTGTACTAAACGTAAATCTATCTTAAAATATTAAATACCTACGCTTTTACTGGTTGGGAAGACAAGTTTTTCTCGCTTTTTCTTTTCCTTGGCAAATTGCCTGCTGGACTCTGTAACGACAGTTAAAGGCTTGTTATAAAAAAAAATATTGGATTGGTGCTTTCTTATACAGTTTTGTCTCAAGTAGAAAAATAGGTTATGCTCTAAGTTTTTGAACATAATCCTTACTAATATTATAAATGCGAAAGTCTGTTTGTTTATTTGTTTGTTACGCCTTCACGTCGTAACTACTGAACCGATAATCATAAAATTTTGCATACTATCCCCGTCAATTGGTAATGCGCTGGAACCTTGTCAAATTAACATACACATCATCGTCATCCGCAACTAAAAATGACAAAAAACAGTAAAATTCTAATAGGTAATATAATATATTAATTTTGGAATTCTTATTTTCAATAAGAAAGGGTCTAGGTATATGAGAAAATTACAATTGTTTTTAGTTTTTGATTAAAATTAGGTTAAAATCAAGGCCGCCAGGCGCATTACCAATTGACGCGGATAGTACACGTTGTCAGTGGTGTTGAAAAGGACATAGGGTACCTTTCATCCAGAAAAAACGTACAGTTCCCGAGGGATAGCAAAAAAAAACTGTCCACGCAGACGAAGTCGCGTGCGGCCGCTAGTTTAATATAAGCAAGAATGTTAATGTCACATACCTTACAGGTGGCTTGCTTAGAGCTTAGACTCTAAGCCTGGCCGCACTGCGCGCTTGGCTCTAAGCCTTAGAGCCAAGCGCGCAGTGCGGCCAGGCGCCAGCCTTCGCTAGTCAGTTGCGATCATTCGTTAACTTTTTACTTCGCTACACGCTAGGCAACTCGCTAAGCTCTAGGCGCTAAGCAAGCCGCCTGGCAGTGCGAACGTGGCCTAAGGTTTTATACTCACAATCAGTTTCACATTAGCAGCTCCAGTACTATAAATAACTGGATCTTCAGTGTCAACTCCTTCGACATTAGACCAATTCTGAAAACATGACATCACTTTATACAAGTTTATTTTTAGTTAATACAAAACCTCTCGTGGGGTTGATCAGACCATCGAACTGAACAACTTTCATTATGGGGCCAACCTTGAAATCACAAAAAAAAACTGCTGTTTTTCAAAACCAAAAGTACAATCCTACTCCATCGAAATATATGAAACAGCTATTTTGGTTTTGATTCATATTAAAAAGTTATTGTAATTAGCAGTTGTTTGTTAGTCGGTTTTCCCATTGGCAAAGGCCTTCTCCATTTGGCGCCACGATTTCCTTTCTACTTCTTCTCTGGTCCAAGCTGATCCCGCTATGGCCCTTATCTCGTCAACCCATCTTTTGTGCTCTTCCACGTTTCCTGTTGGCATTTCTTGGGTACCAGTACATCATCGTTTTGCTCCATTTATTATTACATGACATCACTACATAGTATAAAACAAAGTCTATTCCCGCTGTCTGTCTGTCCCTATGTATGCCCTTTATGCGGTTTTTTTAATAGACAGAGAGATTCAAGAGGAAGGTTTACATGGTGTCAAATTCCACACTACACCGAAGCGAAGCAAGGGCGGGTTGCTAGTTAATTATATTTTAATAAAGTTTGGACTGAATTAATTGCTTTTATTAGTGTGCAATAACTACAGTTATGCACATTATTTTATTTTATTTTATTATATTAGTCTTTGGAAGACCAACAGCAAGACAAACAGAATAATATCTTAAATATAATAACAGTTTAAGGTCTTCACGTTTAGAAAACATTCTTTTAAATGTGGATAAGTGTGGACAATAACAAATTAGCACTTAAAAAATTTAATCTAACACTTACTTAATACAGATCTAGACAGTGCCCATACTAACTAAATAGACTAGGTACAACTACGTAAAGAAATCCTCACATAATAGACGCCTCGCAGTTGCTAAACCAGAGTAATAAATATCAAACTCTTTGAACTTGCACAAATCATTAAGGCGCTGTAGGTAGTGAAAGTGGCGCCGCCACTACATTTATTTTTGTTACGCGTAAACCAAGTCAATATTAAAAAAAACACAAGTAATAATCTCTTAAATTGTCTCTAATATTTTTTTAATAACTTTTCAACAGTTTTCATTCTTTCTGTAAGTTTTAAAATCCATTTTAGCTCAAAGTGGCCACTTTCGGCAATTATGGATTTTAAAACTTACAGAATGAATGAAAACTGTTGAAGAGTTATTCAAAAATATTAGAGACAATTTAAGAGATTATTACTTGTGCTTTTTTTTAATATTGACTTGGTTTACGAGCAATAAAAATAAATGTAGTGGCAGCGCCACATTCACTACCACCGCGCCTTAAGACTTTTGCTTGCTCGCAGCAGGAAGGAGTTTCGGCGGTAGTTTGACGAGACGGGCGGCACACGGATAGGGTTGTAGTGTCTAAGACGGGATATAGAAATTCAGCTTTGACAGAAGCTCAGGAGAGTCAACTTTGTTACATATAATTTTCAATAGGTAGGTTACGTCTGACACTTCTCTTCTTTTGGATAAAGGAAGAAGGTGAAATTTTGAGCATAGGTTTAAGTAATTATTCGAATCATATGGAATCCGCAGGCGGTAAAATAAAAAATTAACAAATTTCATTTGAAGACGCTCAATTACAAGATTATAGTCTGCTTTTTTCTTTTATATTCTATGTGTGGTAATAAACCTAAGAAGCCATCATCTCAAAAGGCACTATAAGGAAAAAATCCACATAAACACTTCTTTAATAATAGAGTAGTTGAAGCTTGGTACAAGTTGCCAGAAGTGATATCTGCACAGAACCAGTTTAAGAATAGATTGGATAAATATTTAAAAACTAATGACAGATAAACTCAACCCATGATATAACTGGATACAGGCTCTTATCAGTTGTCTCAACAGGGGGTCAAGTCTACTAATGTTTTCGTCAAAACAGTAGATCAATGGTGTTTGAATGGTAATGATTTATGACACAGTTCTTGTTTCTTAAACCCAAAACCGAAACACATTTGTGTTTCTTAAACCCGAAACGGAAACATATTGTGTCCGATTTTGGGTTTAAGAAACGAGAACAGTGTCAAAAAGCATAACCATTCAAACACCATTGAACCACAATTTTGACGAAAACATTAGCAGACTTGACCCCTGCTCAGGGAATGATAACGTTATTTTTAAGTATAACGTTATTTTTTACTTTTTTTAGCGTTAACTTTAAAATTAACGTTATGTCAATAAATAACGTTAATTTAGATAACGTTACATTGAAATTAACGTTATTTCAGTAAATACCGTTAATTTTAACGTTATTTCTTACTTTTTTTACCGTTAAACTTTAAAATTAACGTTATTCTAATTAATAACGTTATTTTTTTAGCGATAATTTTACCGGTATAATGTACCGGTAAAGTTTAACGCTAAATTTAACGTTAATTTTACCGGTAAACTACTTTTAACGTTATTTTTACCGGTAAATTTACCGATAAAATGTTTTAACGGTATTTTTAACGTTATTTTTACCGGTAAATTTACCGATAAAATGTTTTAACGGTATTTTTAACGTTATTTTTTATTTATCGTTATATATTTTTAACGGTATTTCAATCCCTGCCCCTGCTTGCCTGTCAATTAATAATAATAATAATCCATTTGGCATGTTTTTGTTTTATAAATGATTATTTTAATAAAGTTGGTTCAAGATTGTTTACTAAGGACAAATATGAATAAACGGACATTAGATACACAGTACGCTACACTGGATGCAAATGTGGATATTATGCTAAAAAAAACACCATTAAACTAAACAATAGGCTAGAAAATATTTTTTAAACTATAAAAAGTACCACAAAGCTTCTTCAGAGTGCACTACAGAGATAATTCACAATTTCATCTTTATTTAAGCAATATGTTTTTTTTACATTGCCTACGCTAGTGTGCCGAATACGCCCTCTTAAACCTGCAGGTTGATTATCTAATGAGGATCAGTAACAATTTTTTTAATGGCTAATTAGAGAGCTAATGCCACCATATGATTAACTGTGAAAAAAAATTTACAATATCTTTTAAACCTGAGAAGTTATAAGAGCTAAAACACTGATTTTTTGGGGGTCCCTATGACGTCATCGGGATGGACGTGAACCTTATGTCGTACGCGATAAAGCACATATTGCATTGAGCTTGGCATTTCCTTCAAACCCTTTTCACTCAATCATAGCTATCAATATGTGTTTATATTATATCAATAAAACTATAGGATTCAAACCTGTTACTGATCCTCATTAAAAACCACCTAGCGACCGTTTTCAGTTCACAGATGAATGTAATACATAGCTACTTTTCCTTGGTATGTTTTTTTTACCCCAAAAAGAAGTAGCAATGTATCGCATTAAACTGTCAAATGAGACCGGTCACTAGGCGGGTTTTAATTAGATAATCAGCCTGCAGGATAAGTTTAATCAGATTTAACATTGAAATTCTATTTAACCCATCAACGCCCAGAAAATAAGACAATAGATTTTCTATTGTTGTCTGGACGCCGGCATCCGTGCGGGTTTTGAAGAAAAATTAAAGCATTGATAAACAATGCTTTAATTCATCAATATATATTACAAATATGTTTGAAGTAAGACATTACCATTTCTTCTAATCCTTTGATATGCAGGGCTTTCCCAGCTTGTATTAGGTCACCGATGTCATCTTTGTTTACGACCACCTCACCAGAGTAGATGTACTCCAGGATACCGCATAATATACGATAAGATACTTGCTGTAACATTAACTTTAATTTAAAAAATATGTTCTAAAAACTTGTGTGAGGTTAGTTTGCAAAATAATAGAGATGAGGAAGTTGACGTCACTTACATTTAAAAACAAAACAGGGTGAGGGCATGGAGCTGACTTAATGAGCTCCTTCAAATAGGGGCTGGCCAGAGAGATCACCATCTGATGAACTTTTACAAAGTGGCCATCCGCCGCCAAAGTCATATCCACGAATTCTTCTCTCTAAAAATAGATAGGTAAACAAAAATATTACTAGACTTTTTTACTGTTTTTATATTGGTCTGTTTCACTGAATTAAATGTAATAATTTTATATTTAAATACCTGTTGGAAGGAACTTAGGCCATCACAAATATTATTTTTAAACGTTTTCCATGCTAATGAAAGCTGTGTTTGAGACATGTTTGCTTTATTTATAAGTAGGTATTGACTTGTTCAGGTGGAAATTATAATTATTAAGTCTTAAATTGATTAACGCACAACAACACACACAAAAACAACAAAATATTTGGGTCCAAAACAAAACAAAACAAATTGTTCTCAATCAAATCAAATCAAAGAGAATGAAATGAAACACAGGCCGCGTTCCGAATCACGCTTACAGCACTATGAGCGCGCTAACGCCCGGACCGATTCATGCTAACAACGCTCACGTAAGCTGCAGTGACGTCACAGATGACGTCATCGCATGTGCTAACGACACAGAATACATATAGTACAACAGAAGCCGCATTCCGCAACATAATTTAATTAAATAACGACTCTTACTGCGACTCAATAAGGCGCAATTCAGATCGCACACCGCTACAGCGGCTACAGTTATATTCACCTAGAAGTTTTCTCTCTTTCTATCGCGTAGCTCTCATCTCTTCTGACGCCGTTAGGGTTGTCGTCTTTTAAATGAACTGCGTAGCATTATATCATAAAAGGAAAGCGATTTTACGTACTATGGTTAAAGAAAATCTTACAATAATATTCGAACATTTCTATAATATTCAATAATCTAATTAGGTACCTACCTACCTAGTTAGGTACCGTAAATATGGGAGACATAAAAATAACAAAAGTCAACTTTTGGTACCTACCTAGTCCACGTAGTAAATAAACAAGTCCACGAAAAAAAGCAGCTACCTTTGCGTAGCGTAAGTACCTACCTACCTAGGTACCTACTAAGTAAGGTAACAACAGTAGCTAATTTAAAAACAACTTTTATAATACCTGAACTCCTTAATTTATGATTTTCATAGTACCTACCTCCTACCTTCTACCTAAGTACCTATGTTGGCTATGTTCAAAGAAATAAATTGAGATATTTATAAAGATAAGATTTAAAATGCTACCTACCTTTGTTCGTCTCTCGGCAATGAAAAAAATGACAATTTTTCATTTGTTTTTTTACTCTGACACCCATCCACTGCACAATAATTACGTGGTTTCGACATTTCGACAAAGAAAATATACACTGTGATTTCGAGGAGTAAACGCGGGAAACGTGCGGTGGTCGCGCTCAGGCGGGCGTGCGGCGAATGTGTGGGTCTCCAGCTTCCTCATAGGCTATAGAGAAATTCTAAGCATGCCATATTTTAAAGCATAATAGCAGCAATCAAACTTCCAGACATAATAATAGCAGCCACCATAAGTTCGTTACCATGAGTTGTTTTATGTGTGCGAGCTGGCGACACGTGTCACCAGCTGACACATCCCGTTAAGGCAAACCATCGAGGTTAGGGTTTTAGACTATAGTCAGAAATTTAGAGCCTAATTGCAGCAATGAGATCCAAAAAAACTAATCATCACACTCAAATAATGTTGAAACTACGAGCATAAAACTGTGTGCGAGCTGGAGACACGTGTCACTGGCTTGCACAACTGTATTTTCGTAATTATTCAAGCTACGATTATGTAATATACCTCAAAATTCTCAGCCGAATTGGAGCATTAGGCTCCAAATTTATCAAAACTTTAACTCGAAAAGTTTTTGAGCTACGAGCCGATATCTATGTGTGAGCTGGTGACACGTGTCTCCGGCTGACACATGGTGAATTGCCTTAACTGTATATGTTAGAGTTTCGTTTTAAAGATCAAATAATACGTTATAATTGCAGCACACACGAGGCATAATTTCAAATCTCTGGGCCTCTTAGTTTTAAAATTATAAGCCTAAAACCGTTTTCCCGCCAAATAATTCAAAATAATGGCTCGGAAGCGGCTAATCGCGCCGTTGCCGTTCCGTGCTCTACACTATTGCAATCGAATTTGAACTTAAGAGCTAGTATTATTTTGAGTCAGTTTAATTTGCGCTCTCAATCTTGTTAATTTCTGTACTGAGAATTTTAGTCTAGGAGGTAAAAGCCGTCTGATATAACTGGTTACCTAATTTAATAGAAAAACAAAGTCTATTTATTTAGGAATAGAAAAGCAAAGTGTATTTATTTAGGAATGTTTATATCGCTCTGCTTCTGCTTGTATCTTCTTATTTCCAGAGTATCTTTTAGCTTCACAGGAATCACAGGAGAAATGAAAACAGTTCAACATTTAAACGCGTAATGTGGTCGACATCTGTAATGTAACGGACTTTTGCGCACGCGCTCTGACACAAGTGCAACCAAATATGGGTTATATTTCCTACGGCACTAGACTAAAATTTATAATCCTATGAATAGTAGTAAACAAAATCACGCCATCTGTTCGCGCACCAAGGAATTATTGTTATAGCCATGTGCGCGCGCTCTGATTCCACAAGTGCTGCAACCAAACAATGGGTTTTATTTTCTCACGCCATCTGTTCGCACACCAAAGAACTATTGTTAAAGCCGTGTTATCAATGGCCGTGTGCGCGCGCTCGGTTCATTATCTACTATGGAAAAAATAATTTCGCTCAGGAAGTTTTTAAATTTGAGTTTTTTGCATTCACAATGCTATCCTAATTGTGTTAATCCCGATTCCAGTCCAGTCTGGCCATATTTAAATCTGTCTGTATGCCGTGATAATTTCGGCGTGAAAGAGTAACAAATATATACTTAGACAGACAGTCAGACAAAATTTTCGTACTTATAATATATGTGGGATTAGTGTAAAAAATAGTTTAATAACTAAGCTCAGCGACATAAACATTCCAAATAAATAGACTTAGTTTTTCTTTTAAATTAGGCAACCAGTTGTATCAGATGGCTCTAACCTCCTACATAAGAATAAACAATACTATTATTTATTCTTATGCCTCCTAGACTAAAATTCTCAGTATAGAAATTAACAAGATTGAGAGCGCAAATTAAACTGACTCAAAATAATACTAGCTCTTAGGTTCAAATTCAATTGCAATAGTGTAGCGCACGGAACGGCAACGGCGCGATTAGCCGCTTCCGAGCCATTATTTTGAATTTTTTGGCGGGAAAACGGTTTTAGGCTTATAATTTTGAAACTAAGAGGCCCAGAGATTTGAAATTATGCCTCGTGTGTGCTGCAATTATAACGTATTATTTGATCTTTAAAACGAAACTCTAACATATACAGTTAAGGCAATTCACCATGTGTCAGCCGGAGACACGTGTCACCAGCTCACACATAGATATCGGCTCGTAGCTCAAAAACTTTTCGAGTTAAAGTTTTGATAAATTTGGAGCCTAATGCTCCAATTCGGCTGAGAATTTTGAGGTATATTACATAATCGTAGCTTGAATAATTACGAAAATACAGTTGTGCAAGCCAGTGACACGTGTCTCCAGCTCGCACACAGTTTTATGCTCGTAGTTTCAACAGTATTTGAGTGTGATGGTTAGTTTTTTTGGATCTCATTGCTGCAATTAGGCTCTTAATTTCTGAGTATAGTCTAAAACCCTAACCTCGATGGTTTGCCTTAACGGGATGTGTCAGCTGGTGACACGTGTCGCCAGCTCGCACACATAAAACAACTCATGGTAACGAACTTATGGTGGCTGCTATTATTATGTCTGGAAGTTTGATTGCTGCTATTATGCTTTAAAATATGGCATGCTTAGAATTTCTCTATAGCCTATGAGGAAGCTGGAGACCCACTCATGTGCGGCGACCCTCTGCCAGATGTATCGTGGACGATACGCCGAACGGTAGGTGAATAACGCGCGGCCTTGAGCGAGTGATGGAGGCCTGCTAACGACGCTCAGCGTATTCTACCAAAGCACTGTGAGCGTTGTCGGTGTAGCTGTCAAACTTCCTTGTCAAAGTTCATTCTTGTTAAAATTTGTGGTTATTATTTGTGATTTTTAGAAAAGATGGCTGAATTAATTGATCTGCAGGTGTTTTGCGAAGCTACGAACGAAATACTTATAATAAATTGATGTTGAGAGAGCTAGCAGTGGTAATAAGTATTTTGAATCTTTGATGGTTTATAAATTGGTAAGTAAATAACTGGTCAGAGTGAAGGAACTATACTCCAGCCAACTCGTGGAAAGAATGTTTATCAACAAACCGTAATAGGGTTATCATAACTTTGATTGGATAATTATATAAATTATATAATATAAAAAAAATGATTATTTTTGTTACACATACCACTAGATTAATTCACATAACCTCTGTTTTCTTGTGTTAAAACAAAAATTATTTAAAAACTCGTAATTTCTTTTAATTGATACCCCTATTCATGCATTACGAGCAGGCGGTAATAACATTTCCTGGATTTGTATTATCCTTCCAAATGAAGTCTTATCTAGTGAAATTGATGAATCAAAATGAATCTGTACAGATTGTTTTCATGACCAACCCATGTAATGAAAACCAAGTGTACAGTTTCATTTTGATTCATCATCATTTTGACCATGGATCATTTTACTTACTGTTAGTCAGTGCTAGTCACACTATAGATCTCTTTTTCATCACACTTTTAGAAAAGAGTTCTATAGTGTGAGTAGGTAACGGTAAATAAAATGACCCTTGATCACACCGATATTGACATTAAGTATGACCACTTTCTTGTTTTATTTCGCCGTATTCAGTAGGTACTTATGCATTTAATATGACTGTCTATTTGTTTAAAACGTAGTGATTATTTCCTCTGTGTATTTGTTGTACAATAAGTAATTTGTATTTTATTTAAACTAGTTTGTATCAAAAAAGGTTTTGAATGCATGCCTGTCATTGGTTGCTAGGCAACGGTTTGTCATTAAACATTCTTTCCACGAGTTGGCTGGAGTATAGATTCATATTATTCATTACTGCCTTTGTATTTACTTATCCCATAGAATTAATATTTACTTTATCGAGATTACCTCTTTTGGAGGTTACGTTGTTAAAAACAATCCAACGTTAGCGGTGAGCGCTCTCACGAGCGGTCCGAATCAATAGTATCGTGAGCGTGCTGACAGCGTGCTAATGATTTGGACCGGTGTACAATGACGTCACACGCTGTGAGCACTGTTGGCGTGATTCGGAACGCGGCCTAAAATACTTGTCTACGAATGAAAGAATGAAAGAAAATGAATATTGGGTTTTTTTAGGAATGCAAACGATACATCGATGTTTCAGTAAAAAAAACATAATGTTTGCCATCGATGTTCACTATTGCAAAACATCGATGTATCGATGTTATTTTATACGATGTTTTTACATCGATGTTTTGCCTGCTATTATTGAAATGTTTGGTACTTTTAGCAGTGCCTGACCAAAGTCAATGACTTGTCCGGTGCTGCTGTTAAATGTAATTTTAATTTCCTTTACCTTCCTTATGCCGCGTTGACATGATCAGAGCCTGCTCGGACCGAGTGGACTCGTAGGAGTAAGCTTCATACGAGTATACTAGAAAAGTTGTTGATATTATCATAGTTCACTCGGATTATTTTCTTCATTTTTGCAATTAATTTTCACAGTCAACAGCGAAAAATGATGGATTTTGTGCGAAATGGTATTATAATTGTCACCGATTTATTAATATAAGAGCTAAGACGCCGGGAAAAAGATAAGGCATCTCGCAAATAGAGAAGAATTTGGACTCGCGATTGGATCCTTTGTCGCGAAGAACAGGGAGGTTCTAACAATTCTAACAAATCTAGCCGTATCGCGCTCTGACCAATTTTTTTTCGCACGAGACGCTTGGTTGTTGTTATTAGACGCCATTTTTGTTTTCCTAGTCCCTACTCGTATACGAGCCAGCTCGGAAAAGTAGAACACAATCCGAGTCTACACGGATCGGACGTCGTCGTCCGAGTGCGATTGGATAAGGGTTGCCACAATACGAGTTGCGTCCGAGTAGATATCCGAGTACACTCGGTCCGAGTGTACTCTGACCATGTCAACGCGGCATTACTGTAGCTAAAGACTAACCTATTCAATAGATAATATCTTAATATATAAAAGAAGATACTGATTGGTGACTGACATATCAACGCACAGCCCAAACCGCTGGGTCTAGAGACTCCAAATTTGGCACGTAGGTTCCTTATAAGGTCTAGGGGTGCACTAAGAAAGGATTTTTCAAAACTCACCCTCCAAGGGGGTGAAACGGGGGTCCAAAGTTTGTATGAAAGTCCCTCGGTTTCGAAGCTAGGATCTTAAAATTTTGTTTTTAGACTAACGATTGAATATTAATAGACGTGTCTCAGCATTTTTGAAAATTCTGCTCCCGAAGGGGTGAAAATGGGGATGAAGTTGTGTAAAGAAAATCCTTCATTTACGAAGTATTTACCATATGGACCTATGGACTCCAATTGTGGGGTTCGGCTAGTGATTCCAATGTCAACAAAATTCAAAGAGCACAGAATTATATTCTAAAACAGATCTCAGATTCTCCTTGGTTTATTCGCAACTCAGAAGTTCACCAACATCTCCATATCAACACTGTCAGGGATGAAATCTCGAGGATATTTGACAAATACAAAAATAGGCTAGACAATCACCCAAATGAACTAGCAAAACAGCTGACATTGCCGGATTGTATGAGACGCCTGAAAAGGCGCAAACTACCAGATATGTAAAACTCGGCTAAGACTAATTCAAGAATGAGTGGGCTCTCGATGGAGCGCCTTGCTCTACATGTCATTCTTCTTTACAACAAATCTGCTCATAGTCCAGGAGACTGATTGCATGATAAAATTTATATAAAAAAAATAAAAAAAAAAATTTACGAAGTAAAAATAGCTAAATTTATTATTTAAGCTTATGGATGGAAATCTAACCTGCCCCCCTAGCCAAAGTAACATTTACAAACTTTCGCTATCGCTTCGCTTCGAAACATGTATGGATTTGACGTTTTAAAATTCGATTGATAACGAAAGCTTATGTCAATCCCATACATGTTTCGAAAGCGAAGCGATAACGAAGATTAGCAAATGTTGGCTAGGCCTTTGGCTAGGCCCTCAGGCGCGGTCCAAGGGGGGGGGGGGGGTCACAGGGGACATGACCCCCCCAAAATCGTACATGTCACATAGAAAAAGCATAAAAAAATAACAAAAAGCAATTGTATTATTATTAGTGACCCCCCCCCAAATTTCAGGCTGCGACCGCGCCTGAATCTAACGCAATGTATATCGTTATTGTTAGTATTTTGACCCCTATGGGGATGAAATGGGGTAAAAAAACCCAAAAATCGATATGGATGTCGTTATTGGGGTTTTCTAGGATGACAATTGCGAAAATAACATTTATTTTGAAGTCCAATACGGTGGACATGATTTAACCTCTTAAGGGGTGAAAATGGGGTTCAAATTTTGTATGGAAAAAGAATATAAAATCGAAATTTCAACTTTAAACTTCACTGGAGCACGTCTAAAAATAAATAAGCAAACAATTATTTTGTGATTTTGAAAATCAATCCCTTAGGGGGTAAATGGGGTAAGTAAACATAAAAAAAATCGATATAGATGTCGCTCTTGAGGTTTTATGGGATGGTGATTGCGAAAATGACATTTATTTTGATGTCCAACACGGTGGACATGATTTAATCCCTAAAGGGGTGAAAATGGGGTTCAAATTTTGTATGGAAAAAGAATCTAAAATTGAAATTACATCTTTAAAATTCGTAGGAGCACGTCTAAAAATAAATAGGCAAGCACATAATTTGTTATTTTGAAAATCATCCCTTAGGGGGTAATATGGGTGATAAAAATAGATACGGATGTCGTTATTAGGGTTTTATGGGATGGTGATTGCGAATATGACATTTATTTTGAAGTGCAACACGGTGGACAGATTCAGCTCCTAAAAAGGTAAAAAAGGGGCTCAAAGTTTTGTTAAGAGGTCTGGGACGGGAAGCGGTGTGGGAAAGGATTAGGGAGAGGGAGATGGATATATCTGGACCCAATTCTGATTATTGTCATAAACTAGCTTCCACCCGCGACTTCGTCCGCGTGCATATTAGAGAAAATCATTAGGGAACCTACAACCAGGATCCGACCAGCCGTTTTTACGTATTTGGCGGGTCCCCACCAAGCGCGCAGCCTCGTGCGAGGCCCGCCACACGCGGCAAAAGTTGTGACTCGCGAGGCAGCACGCTTGGTTGACTTGGGGACCCGCTAAATACGTAAAAACGACTGGTCGGATCCTGGTTGTAGGTTCCCTAAGGAATTTCTCTGCGCGGGCGCAAACTAGTTGTTTTAGATAAATTAACTAGGTATATTAATAGATCATTAAAAACATCGATGTTTCGATACATCGATGTTTTTTGAACATCGATGTATCGATACATCGGTGTTTTTGCTTTCGAAATTTGCATCCCTAGTTTTTTTGACATTGGATGCATTTTTCAACAGACAAATCTCTGAGTCATCGATCGCCATAGATTAAAGGTACGGGCACATTTGTCTGACACCCACGTGTTAAGGTCCAAACAGGGGCGTAGCTACCGCCGTATCAGCCGTATCAATTATACGGGGCCACGGGGGCCCCCAACGCTCGTAATCAAAAATTAATAAAATCTTTAAACTTTGAACTTTGAAAAAGTGTTGATAAAAAATAGGTTCAATTGCTTAAAAGATTAAAGGACAACAAGTTAAATGCCTTATTTTGCGTTGTATCCCTTCAAATTCTTATGTTAAGCGAGTATTTTCCCCTAGGACGCTTAAATGATCGAATGTTAGAAAACGTTGCTCTGCTGATTAAATGAAAGCAGAATTGCAAAAGACATGTCTTGTTCGGAATGAGAGGCCCGTAGTAATACAAAATATACATGGAAACATAGTCAAAATAAAAATAAAACATTAAATCAAATGTTTCTTCTTTCCCTACAGCTAGGTAAGTTCTCATTTTTTATTTACCTCTCACTTTGCTGAGCCGCCCGTTTGCTTCCATTCATTTTCAGTATTTTAATTACAAACAGCCACATACATTCAATATGTCCTTCATTTATCAGTTACCAGTCTCTACAGTAGTTTTACTGCCAGTAAACATTTAGAAAATAGACCAAAAATTTTTCGCGGCTCGCGCTTCGCGCTCGCCGCCGCCCTTGTTCCAACTTTTTGTGGCAACCTTGTAAGGAGGTCAATGTACTTGTAAAACTGAACACCTACCCACAAAAAAAATTAAATAATTGAACAAAAATTTTTACCCTTCCTAGGGGCCCCCAAACAAATTTTTATACGGGGCCCCACCAAGGCACGCTATCTGAGGTGTGCTAACTAAATGTAGTAGGTCGCGGACGTAACCATAGACTAATATGACGTCATCGGACGTCCGACAGCTATCTGGCACGCAGGATGTTATGAGTGTGCACACTTATCAGCCGCGGCAGTAAGCCGCGTCCATAAGCCGCGTCCGATAATTTGTTTCGACCTTTAACACGCCGTCAGATGACATCGGTACCTTGATTACGTAAAGCTGTTGCTAACAATTCTCGATTGAAATCGATTGAAAGCGCGGTTGCATTGCTGCTTTAAGTAAGATAGTTGTCACATTGGTTCTTAACTAAAGCAGCAATGTAACTGCGATTTCTGTCAGAGTTGATTGCAACAAAATTACAAAATCACCCCCCGGTTCTCATTATGTATGCAACACAACTCGTACTAGGTCCTCTGACGGACGTTCCGCCGGACTACAGCTGGGCCACAAAAAAAAAGTTGGAAATCTGACTTTTTGACTATGCCATGATGAAGTCGATAATTTGTCGGAATTTGTCGCCAAAAACCAGAATTTGTCGGGCTTGCGTTTAGGAGATACGTGTGGCTCAGCTGTAGAGACGTCTCTACAGCTGGGCCACACAGAGGGCCTAGTACGAGTTGTGTTTCTCACCTCACTTTGCGAATAGTATCGAGTGAAAGAGAGGAAATCATGCGAGTTGAGTGAATGAGTGAAAGAGAGAAGACGATAGTTTACTATTCGCAAAGTGAAGTGAGTACAAAAAATCAACTCGTACTAGACCCTCTGATCTCGAAAACGGAAGGTCGTAGCGAAAATCTGATTACTCGTATGTGTAGCCGGTAATTTGTCGGATTTTGTCGTCAAAAACCAGAGTTTGTCGGTCTTGCGTTTAGGAGATACGTGTGGCTCAGCTGTAGAGACGTCTCTACAGCTGGGCCACACAGATCTCGAAAACGGAAGGTCGTAGCGAAAATCTGATTACTCGTATGTGTAGCCGGTAGTTTGTCGGAATTTGTCACCAAGAATCAGATTTTGTCGATCTTGCGTTTAGGAGATATGTGAGGATGATCTGTGGAGACCTTTTTACCTGGATCTCGAGAACGAAAGGTCGTAAGCGTATCCTCACATATCTCCTAAACGCAAGATCGACAAAATCTGATTCTTGGTGACAAATTCTGACAAATTAACGGCTACACACTCGAGTCATCAGATTTTCGCTATGACCTTCCTTTCTCAAGATCCAGGTAGAAAAGTCTCCACAGCGTATCCTCACATATCTCCTAAACGCAAGATCGACAAAATCTGGTTCTTGGTGACAAAATCCGACAAACTACCGGCTACACATACGAGTAATCAGATTTTCGCTACGACCTTCCGTTTTCGAGATCTGTGTGGCCCAGCTGTAGAGACGTCTCTACAGCTGAGCCACACGTATCTCCTAAACGCAAGACCGACAAACTCTGGTTTTTGGCGACAAAATCCGACAAATTACCGGCTACACATACGAGTAATTAGATTTTCGCTACGACCTTCCGTTTTCGAGATCTGTGTGGCCCAGCTGTAGAGACGTCTCTACAGCTGAGCCACACGTATCTCCTAAACGCAAGCCCGACAAATTCTGGTTTTTGGCGACAAATTCCGACAAATTATCGACTTCATCATGGCATAGTCAAAGGCCGTCCGCTGCCTTAAGCGGGATCCCGCCGCGGGTACACGGCGCGGGAATATAGATTGCTGGTTTTTGACGGACAGATGCTTGCGCAGTGCATGAGTAAGCTCTAATCTATGTCGCCCCGCGCGCGTGTCCCGCTCAAGGCAGCGGAGGGCCAAAAAGTCAGATTTCCAACTTTTTTTTTGTGGCCCAGCTGTAGTCCGGAACGTCTCTGACGGCATGCTAACGCGTGGCGTTAGACAAATGTGCCCGCACCATGATTGTAATCATATTTATTTATTTAGATGGGTATTGGTGGGGTGTTTGGGGATTTAGGTGGGTAATAAAATTACCTGTGAAATTACCCATGTGAATCAAATGTAAATAGACTCTTTAGACAGACTATCATAAACACGTCCATATAAATACGGCGTGTTAACACGTGGCATCAAAAAATGTGCCCGCACCTTACCTACATTTTAACCAGCGAACTAAAATCTGTAATTGCCAACAAATATTGCTTAAAAGATGCCACCACGGTGCCGAAAAAGTACAACCCGCTCAGCTTTTACATTAATACAGGTAGAGATAGTGAACTGAAACACATTTTTGTTCCAGTGAATGTTTTTGATGTTTTTTATTTATACAGTATGCAATGCGCCACGAAAGATGAGGGGCCTTACTATGAGCTCTTATAGCAGGACTTATATTGAACTGCCTTACTTTTTCATACTGACCTCAAAGCTTAGTATGAAAGCAGGACTTAAGCAGTCCTGTTTAAGGCCTGCTTTTGAACTGAACGGTTTCTTATTTGCTTATGGTAAGCCCCGAGACACAGAATGAATGATTGAACTTTGCATGACGAGCTTGCATTCAATGAGCGGTTTTCAAAAGGCAGTTTAAGATAAAAAAGTAGTTCATAAAATAGAACTAGATGTCGTTGTACTTAGTAGGTAGTTAGGTAGCTTTTTATTAAATATATGAAATGCCATTAATGTATCCACTCGTGGATCGTAGGTATTGGATTGTTTTTTGTACTTACGTCTCTTATTTGGAGGTGGAGATGCGAATCGTTCATCCTCCGAGGATGATGAGGACTCTGATTCCGAAGAATCAATTCGGGCTTGTCCCCCTTCCGGGGCGACAGAGCCCGACCTCTCGCTATCACCATCATTCTTTTCTTTTTCACTCATTTGAGCACTGAAAAAACTGTGTTTTATCACTTTTTCTTACCACTTTACTGAAAACTGAAAAACTTTGCTGTTTCCGCGGCAAAAATCACAAACGCTATGAAATGTCAAAGGTTGACACGCCGTTTTCAAAGAAAGCAGCGCCAACTGGTGTCATCACGAGGTAAACTTCATAAAATCAGAGACAATTCGGTAAGTTTTTTAATACCATAGACATATTAGGCAGATTATCACGGACAGCTTCTTCACACAACACTGTGTTTTAGAACAACACATAATAACTTTTTTACTTGGACGAATTAACCACTGGACGCGAAATGACAGCCATATTCGCCTTTAAGAGCTTATTAGATCATCCTGAATTAAGGATCCGGAATTCAGAGTCCGATTTAGGACGAGAAATTCAGTCGCCAATTAGACCGTCCTGAATAACGGATCCGATATCACAGCTTAACGATCATACAGTCGTTACACGAATGTACTTGCGCAGAGCAACGGAGGGGAAAATACAGTGACCGTAAAAATACATGTAGGTAGGAGGTATAGGTATGTAGGTAGGAGGTATAGGTATGTAGCTAGGTAGGTAGTAGGTACGTGTCATTTTCAATGCTAATCTGAACTAGGTTTATTGATGTAGGTACTAATATTTGCATGAATTTGCTTACCAACAGATGACAGCTGTCAAACTTAAAACAGCAATATCTCGAAAAGTACTCATCCTAGATTGGTGGTGGCCTTGAAGAAATGAAAGGTCTTAGTGAGATCTTCATTTTAGGTGACAGCTGACAAATTTAAGTTTGTCATCTAAAACGAAGATCTCACTGACCTATAATTTCTTCAAGGTCACAGTCTAGGATGAGTACTTTCCGAGATATTGCAGTTTTAAATTTGACAACTGTTAAAAAATACATACAAGATGCGGTCGTCATTTTGAATTCCAAAACTAACATCAAAATCGTGCTAAGCACACTTTAAGCTCCTACTGTCATGGTAGAAAAATCGAAATATTACGGACAATACAATTATACTATTTAAACTTTAAACCCAATCGAAAGCGTAAACCCTGTCGGGATAGGTCCCGAGTTGCATACATTGCCAAAGTATGGCCTCTCGGGACCTCCCATCCCCCTCCTATACCGCAACACCCCGCACGGTTGCTCTGTCTACACGCCTCCGATGACTGACTGTATTGTATGAGCTGTGGTGCTGTGTCGGACGTAGCGTCCTAAATCCGATTACGCTCTCCTGAATTTAGCATCCTTTCTCAGACGTAAGGACGAGCTTACAACAGACAGACGTGTCAAGTAGGCAAATAAAAAAATGCCTCCGACCTTAACTAAGAACCAAAAAATTGGTATTGCTGTAGCCCTAGCAGTTGGCTCCTTAGAAATTAAGAAAAGAAAAAGGAAGAAGTGGGTGAAAGAATACTTATTATTACGCAATAAAGTAGAAAGCCCGATGAGTGTCTTAGAACCAGAGGACTTCAGAAATTATTTAAGAATGGGTTCGAGAGAATTTGAGATATTACTGAATCTGGTGACACCATTTATAGAAAAGCAAGATACTTTTTTTCGTGACAGCATTAGTGCGAAGCAAAGATTAGTGGTAACGTTGCGTTTTCTCGCAACTGGAAGCTCATATTCTGATTTGAAATTCACAGATTTTATTTCTCAACCTTCGTTATCAAAAATTATACCTGAAACGTGCTGGGCTATTTTCAAATGTCTGAAACATTATATAAAGGTGAGTGAAAAAAAAACCCTTTCTAGTTAAAAAAAAGCTATTTATTTATTGATTTTTCTTCTGATCACTTTTTTATTATCATTTATCATTATCATTATAATATTAAGTATTAGGGTAATTTAGCCAGTTATTGGCCCTTTAATAATACGTCACAAAAAGCTCCTCGAATGTAAAAAAATTCCTACATACTTGATCTAGGTATGCGTTCGGATAAATTTCTATAATATAGTGAGTTTCTGTAATATATTAGAGTTTAGTCAGCGAAAGTTAAGACTGGCAAAAAGCGGCAAATTCAATGGCAACTCTGATTATAGTCGGAAATATAGTTTTGATACTTGTTATTTATTATAACAAGAAGGAATATAATGTAAGCTTACTTCCGCAAGGCAAGACACACCTACATATATTTATTTTTTCACAATGGCTTGAGACTTCCGCCAAGTGACGCCTGACTCAATCAAATAATTTTAATAAAAATCAAAACTATATAATATATTATTTATTATAGTGTCTTTGATCTTGTGCCTGCGATAATTTAAAGGCGTGAAATACACTAAATTTTATCGATAAAAAAATCGGGAGAAATTAATATTTTTGGGACGGTCATCTAAAATTAAAGTAGGTAAAATTTAAAATGCCGGCCAGCGATACAAACAGGAAAGAGGATAGAACCCAAGATGTGGTTGTTTTTGTCGAAAAAATTTGCTGTATTTCACGCCTTTAAATAATCGTTACAAGCAAGACCAAAAACACTATGCAACAAGTATGAAAACTATATTAATTTTGCGACCTAGAGTTCCCATGCGTTGTTTTTTTTTATTTTTCGCCTTTTTTCAGTCTCATCTTTCGTTGAGCAGACTTTACAAACAATATGATTTTCCGTTTTTTTTCAGTCGATTTAGCCATTTTATTCGTTTTTACAAAAAAACCCATAGTCTATTTATTGGAACCCTTTGACCAATTATTGGCCTGTACTACGATAATTATTGGCCATGCCTATATTAATAAATAGGCATCAATAAATCATATTCCTGGCATTTATTCTTAGTAGATACATAGAGCAGATCCCCAAAACATTATTTATCCTTGGCTTCATCTTCAGTACCTGGTAAAAGCATGCCAATATATTCGCATGCTTTCACCAGTTACTGGCATTACTAAAAATTGGATTTCGACTATTGGCAGGCAAACCTTTGGAAAGCTTAAAAAAAGATTATTTTTATTAATTGATGAAAAAAACATTAAAATGTCCATAATTATATAATATCGACAATAGGTCAATGATTGGAATTGAGTTTTATTGCCATACCAATTATTGGCAGGGTAAAAAATATTATTTTTTTTTGCTTAAATTGCAAAGTTTTAACGGAAATACATACTTAAACTGAACAGAATACTAAAAAATAAAACAATAATGGAAAACCACAATAATCACCATATAAATAATTGAAACAGGGGCACTTGTCTTTAAAAAAAAATAAGAAACGTCTCAATCAAGAAAGATGAAACTTGTTGAGACTTCAACAAAGTTCCGGGAAGATTGGGGCGATTTACCCTTACCTACTTATTTATTAATTTTTCTTACCAAATAACAAAAACTCTTTCATCACGTTAGCCGTACCTTCAGTAATCATAGAACTCTCATATTGTGGTAAACCTGTAGAATGCAAGTCTTGTTGGTTTGCAGTTGGTGTTGGTTGATGTGGAGTGCCTGTGGATTGGATATGATGTTGAAGTGAAGTATGCGAGGACTGTTGGTGTGCGGATAACACACCAATGGGTGATGTAGGTTGATGTGGATTCTCTGCAGATTGTATATGGTATTGAGGTGAATCATGCGAGGATTGTTGGTGTGCAGATGACGTGAGGTAATTTGGGGGCTCTAATGACTGGACATGGTATTGTGGTGTGTTTGTTTGACGTGTGGGTGATGTAGGATGATGTGTATTCTCTGCAGATTGGATATGGTATTGAGGTGAAGCATGCGAAGATTGTTGGTATGCGGATGACGGGCGGTAATGTGGGGGCTCTAATGACTGGACATTGTATTGTGGTGTGTTTGTTTGACGTGTGGGTGATGTAGGATGATGTCGATTCTCTGCAGATTGGATATGGTATTGAGGTGAAGCATGCGAAGATTGTTGGTGTGCGGATGACGTGCGGTAATGTGGGGGCTCTAATGACTGGACATTGTATTGTGGTGTGTTTGTTTGACGTGTGGGTGATGTAGGTTGATGTGTATTCTCGGCAGATTGGATATGGTATTGAGGTGAAGCATGCAACGATTGTTGGTATGCGGATGACTTTACGTAATGTGGAGGCTGGTCTTGATATTGTGGTGAGTTTGTTTGATGCATGGGTGATATAGGTTGGTGTGGATTCTCTGCAGATTGAATATGGTATTGAGCTAAAGCATGTGATGATATTTGGTGTGTGGTTGACGAGGATTGCATCTGATATTGTGGTGAAGGATGCGGAGATCGTATGCGGTGTGGGGAATGTGGAGATCTTGAGATTTGCCTCTGATATTGTAGTGAAAGTACAGGGGAAGGATGCGGAGATTGTATGCGGTGTGGTGATGGAAAGTTTGGCAGAGGAGATCGAGAGTTAAACTCATTACAAGATGATCTTGAAGGTGAAGACGAGATTGAAGGTCTGGCTGATCTTAAATCGATAACTGTACTTTCAGACAATTTATTCATAATGCCATAAAAAATTACCTCCGATATTAATTTTTGGGCTATGGCATGTTGCTGTGTATTGGTTATTTTTTTTAATTGGATACCAATTGATTTTCCCATGATTTCCCAGTCCTGGTCTGCATTGCTTAATAACCCGGAAGCCCTTTCGAGTATCTCCTGTTGTGCTGATGCTTGTTTTTTCTTCTTCTTAAAGCGATTCGTGTTCACAGTAGAAGTTGTTGGTTGTGTATCATCTTCTGCAGAAGACAGTGATGAATTCTGAAAATAATGAAATTGTCTTATTTTATTTATTTTCAGTTACCGCGATCAGAATCAGAATGGAAAGAAATAGCAAAAGAATTCGAAGAAAAGTGGAATTTTAGTCACTGCATTGGCTCAGTGGATGGAAAGCACGTCGCTATTGAAAAACCAACTGGCAGTGGATCTCTATTTTACAATTACAAAGGATTTTTTAGCGTAATACTGTTTGCTGTTGTCAATGCCAACTACGAATTTATGTATGTGCAAACTGGTACTAATGGAGCTGTTAATGATTCCGGTGTATTTCAATCAACTAAGTTTTATCAACAATTTATGAATGGTGAATTGAATTTGCCGCCGTGTTCTCCGCTTCCAGGCACAGAAACTTCTGTACCGTATGTTTTAGTAGGGGATAGTGCTTTTGCCATAAACAAGCATCTTATGAATCCCTTTCCATTCAAGAATATTAGCCAGGAACAAAGAATATTTAATTATCGCCTAAGTCGGGCCCGTAGGGTAGTAGAGAATGCCTTTGGCATTATGGCTTCACGCTTTAGAGTTCTACGCAGATCTCTCAATCTAGACCTAGAAAATATAGATGCTGTGGTTCTAGCATGCTGTGCTTTACACAATTATTTAAGAAAACGGGCACCAGATTATATCACTAACAAAAATATGGACCGAGAAAATACTTCCGAGGGTTCGTTTAATAATAATACTGATGCATTGCATTCATTAAATAACACAGGCACACGTCAGCGTAATGAAGAAGGAAAGCAAGTTCGTGACATATTTATGAATTATTTCAACTCTAAAGAGGGTAAAATTAGTTTTCAAGATAAAATGGTTAATATTGTAAGTACCTAAATCGTCATATGTTTATATCGTCGAATATTTATATTTTTTTTCTTTAGTATTATCAATATGTATGGCACTTCTTACTCAAAACAAATTTAATAACTAAACGTTATTTTGATTGATATTTTTTTATTGCAATAATTTTACTTTCAATAGTCAGTAGTTTTGTAAGTAAAGGCCTATACGCAAGTCATAAACTGGAAAAAAGGCCTCCGTTATGAGTCTAGAGGCAAATACGTTTTACTTTTTGGTAACCGATGTTTTCTTATCATGATGACCTACGTGATGACCAGCGTGGTCAATTAGACCACGCAGAATCCAAAAATGCCAAAATTAAAATGCTAAGTTTATATCGATACGATAAGTAGTTTTTAAAATACACCTTTCGATATTGTAGTACAGGCCTATGATTTATTGATTTGTATAAATTTTTTCTAATAACGATTTTCGTTTGACTCAGCTCCGCCATATAAACTACTGGTATGCACTTGTTTGGTAAGTTTTCTTGAATACAAAAAGTGTGGTTTCCACTTCCTAGGGGTATGGGGAGGGGAGCTGTGACGTAGCGAAGATGGCGGCCGGTCAATTAAACGGTATTTCTAGATAAATACTGAACCGATTTACTTTAAAATGGTTTTGAATGAAATTAAAGGAATTATGTAAAACTAATATCAAATGAAAAAAATAAAAAAATACATTTAAAAAAATTTTTTTTTTCTTCTTTTAATATCTCGGTAACCATTAGGATTGTGGAAATTTATCTTATTATAAAACGTTACCTTTAACAGCTTTTTAATAAAACTTAAATCATTACAATCGAGTAATAAACAACGAATCACTTCGGAGGGGGAAAAGGGGGGAGGGGAGGAGTTGGCATCCGTTATTTTTGGATTCAGCGGGATCAAGCGGGAATTAATAATAAAACATCGGTTACCAAAAAGTAATATGATTTGCTTCTAGACCTTCACTTTTTCAAAATCTGATCTCACCTACTATGAAAAGCTTTTGGATATTCGTTTTCAATTCAGTGCCTTAGGATAGGTAGCCTAAATATATCATGCTCTCCTAAATCATTTCTGCGGTGGTGTCGTATAAGACGGGTCACTACGTTCCCTCAAATATGGTTGAGCAAAGCGTGGCTAGTTCATACGTCATGCTCGTGAACGGGTGCTGCCAGTGGGAATGGGTCTGCTTCTGAGTACCTATCTTAACGCATATTGAATTGCAAAAATGCGTTTTTTTATATCTTGTATCAAGTATTTTTTGGTACTTAGGTGCACTTTCGAGTAGAAACAGAGTGATTTATCAACTAGTTGAAGTTATTAACTCTAACAATTATCTATCCGATATGCAGTAGGTAATTAATTTTAACCTACCCATTGCGTGTAAACTTTTGTTAGTTATTGTGATGGAAAATTACCTCACTTTAAATGTGGAGGTAATTTTTCAATGTTGACGACTCTGTATGAAGTATACAGGGAGAAAAAAGCAGCCCTTGACGAGTTTCTTGCCAGTTCTGCTCGTTACAAGGTCTCCCGCTTAGGGTTTGCGAACCGATGGCGTAGCCTATATGACATTCACAAGTGCATGTAACAGCCTAGACTGAATAAATTATTTAGAATTTTTGAATTTTGACCTAAATAATAAAAATGTAAGTGCAAGGTTCATGTTTTATTAATTAATATTCATACCTCTTCATTCTCCAATGTATCCCGGACTCGACGACAAGGCGTTGCAGTAGATTCCAGAAAACTTAAATAGTTATAGTACCATATTGTTGGTTCGTATACATCATCTGTCCCCGCGCCAGTATGTCTCGACGCTTTCACCTTAAAAAAAATAAAAATTATAGTACAATCTGCATTATAAGTGAATTATAGGTAATTTAGTTAATTATCACAAAGAGTTTGTCAAAACTGCAAAGAATAAAATATGTCAAATAAAGTAATACAAATAATAAATAATAATAAAAAAAATGCTCATCAGGCTGAACAACTTTTGCAAAGATGTCATTTTTATATTTTGTATAGTTTAGCTGGACCATTATGGTTCTGCATCAGGTGTTCCAGATCTTCAATTTTTGTACCTCAACAAAAAATGCTTATCAGGCTGAACAACTTTTGCAAAGATGTAATTTTTTTATTTTGTATAGTTTAGCTGGACCATTATGGTTCTACATCAGGTGTTCCAGATCTTCGATTTTTGTACCTCAACAAAGAATGCTCATCAGGCTGAACAACTTTTTCCAAGGTGTCATTTTTTTTATTGTTTTATTATATGTGAAGATTATAATACGCCCCTTTCACACTAGTTCCACATAACACCAGCGTCATAGCATTATTTATTTATCTATTTATTATTACATATATCATATATTTATTTACTTTTTTATTTTACGAGGAGCTCGGTGGCGCAGTGGTTTAGCGCCTGGCCCAGCGATTGCGGAGGTTAGGCAACGTTCGCAAGGGTCGGTCATGGGATGGGTGAACAAAAATTTATTCTCTCGAGCTCCTCCGTGCTTCGGAAGGCACGCTAAGCCGTTGGTCCCGGGTGCATTTGCAGTCGTTAAAACCCATCAATCCGCATTGGGCCCGCGTGGTCGGTTATGGCCCATCCTCCTTACCACCCATAAGGAAGGCCTGTGCCCCAGCAGTGGGGACATTAAAAATGGCTGATGGACATATATTTATTATTTTATCATGCTGTGGTATTCTGCCGAGAGGAGGCCTTTTCGGTTGCATAGCAATAAGATTTAAAATCTACTTTTACATAAATGTGTATGACCGTGGGTGTAAACATATTTTCTCTCTTTCTTTCTTCTTAATCTATTGATTGATTAATCTAATCAAGCTACCTAAAATTATATCAACGCATTAGAGATTCAAAGTTGACAAATCCTTGGGGAGGCTGGTATTTGGCGTATTCACCCTACATACCTAGGTTAACAAAACTAATGGTGAAAACAAAAAGTAATAAAGATAAATACCTACATATTACCTACATATACAAATTAGTTTCAAATCCTTATGGCCGTAGTTAGTATTTTTTAAGTAGGTACGGTCGAGTCCATTAATATGTTGGCACTTTTGACAGTTCGTGTCAACCTTTATGCCTTTGTAATAAAAGTTAATATCCTGTCAAACGTGCCAACATATTAATGGACTCGACTGTACCATACTTAATATTAAGGTCTTCCCACGGTGCGTGCTACCACGCCCCGCACCGAGCCGCACGAGGGCGAGCACGCACTGATCCTTTGAAGTTACCGGCGAACGCGTCGTTTCCCACGGTGTGTGGTCTTGTCTGGTGCGCTCTCGTGCGTCTACAGACGCACCGGTGAGGAGGCACCAAGGGCGGTCGCACTGCCCTAGGGCCGCCCCTGACTCGAGCGAAGCCACGGAACGCACACCGGGTAGATGAGATGCGGCAGACCGCGAGTGAGTTGTTACAACGCACGTTGTCATCCCTTGATGCTTGGTACCCGGGGCGGACCGAACCCTCCGCCCCCCCCCCCCCCCCCCCCCCCCCCGCCGTGGTGGTGTAGCGCGGGTTTTCTATACAAACTGACGTAGGTACTTGCATGCAACGTTAGTCAGCAACGTCAGCAATAAAAGAAGCTTTAGCTTAACACTTAAGTACTTTGTCATATCAACTTTATTAATTAATGTTTTGAACTGAGAGACATAGCTGTCCAAAAAATTGCTATGAGAAAGTACTAAAGTGTAAAGCTACCTACTTTTGTTGTTGACCGTACAGTGACGGACTGACCGACAACGAAGGCGAAGATAATAGAACTACCTACCTAATATAATAACAATATCCCCATCAATTGGTAATGCGCTGGAACCTTGTCACATTAACATCCACGTTGACGTGATCCGCAACTACAAATTTCATGAAACAAGATAATTCTAATAGGTAGTCTAATATATTAATTATTGAATTATTATTTTCAATAAGATAGGTTCTAGGTATAGAAAAATTTTACAATTGTTTTTCGTTTTTGAAGTTAAAATCATGGCCGCCAGGCGCATTACCAATTGACGGGGATAGTACTTAGGTTAATAAATAACACAACCAGAGTCAACGAGTCGTGTCGTGTCATCTCAAACCCGCGGCAATTTTAAAATTTTAAAACTTTATTCACTCAAAATACTGCGATACAGCTATTTTAGACTTTCATTATATTGCTTTAGCTTGGACTTTTGTCAAGGTGTATATACCTAAGATAAAATTGATATTTCGTAGTATTTTGAGTGAATAAAGTTTTGATATTCTATACATGACGCGTGTTTGAGAGTTTGAGATGACACGACTCGTTGGCCAGACTACCTTTTGCATTTACTTACCTTTTTTAACTCCTTTAAGTAGTTACCCCTCAAATTGTCAATCTTCTTTTTTACTGTTTTTAGCGTAGCATTTTGATCATAATTTTTATAAATACCTAATAACACATTAAATCCGTCATTACGTATATCTTTATTTTTATAATTTTTATCTGATTTTTCCCATAGATATGGCATATCCTTGTAAACGTCTAACAAATTTTTTATAATTTCTCTTTCTGCTGTCATTTTGCGTTTGTACTTTACTTACACACACTGCGCTGCCTAGAACAAACAAAAACGTGCGCACGCCGACGGTAGACGAATGGCGACTGAGTGAGCGGGCGGGCGGGTGGAGCCAGGCTAGGGACACTGCGCTCTATACAGTTCGACCAACTTGCGGTCAAAAATGGAACTAGATACGTTGTAGCCGTAGATTTTTGACACTAATGACATTTTAATGTTCACTATAAAAATTTGTTCACCACTATATAGCGAAATTTGAAAAAAAAAGGTTAAATGAATTATATTTAGTTATATTATTGTTTATAAATTTTATAAGTAAGTATAGCTTTTCATTAACCACAGCTTTTATGATATGTTACGCAGTTCATTTAAAAGAAAACAACCCTAACATTGTCAGACGAGAGAGTACGCGGTAGAAAGAGAGGCAACTTCTAGGTTGACTTCGCGACGCGCAACGCCCCGTTTAGAAAAAGGTTGAATTTTCAAGTACCCAGTTATTTATCTTTATTTTTAGGGTTCCATAGCCTAATGGCAAAAAACGGAACCCTTATAGATTCGTCATGTCTGTCTGTTTGTCTGTCTGTCCGTCTGTCCGTCCGTATGTCACAGCCACTTTATTTCAAAACTATTAAAATTACACAGTTAAAACTAGGTAGGAGATGTATTCTGCGAACCGCTTTACGATTTTTAAACAAAATAAAAAAATATATAAAAGATTAAGGGGGAAAAACGGAAAAAAAATCATCAAACCTATACGTGTGGGGTGTCTATAGATAGGTCTTTAAAAATGACATTAAGGGTTCCTAAAAGTATTTTTTCTCAAAATCAACCGTTTGGAAAATATACACTTCCAAAGTGGTAAAATGTTTCCCCCCCCCCCTCTAAAAATCTGATAAAATATATGTTGTAGATCTTAATAAACACTATCAATGAAAATTGGTTTGAATGAGATAAAATTAGTAGTTTTAGAGTACCTAGCACATTTTCCAAAACCGCAAAAATAACTTTGTCGTTTACAAACACTATGAAAACTATTTTTTTCGCCAACATAAAAAGCGTTGACTGACTGTATACTCTTTAGGCTGTGATACTACTGTGTCGGAGCCGAGCGTCCTGAATGCGATTACACTGTCCTAACTGCGTCCGATTTAGCATCCTTAACGCCGGAGACCATTTCCTATGCTAACTAGGATGCTAACTAGGATCCTAGCTTCCTGAATGCAATTACACTTCTCTGAATTAAGGAGCGACTTCATTCCGGATCCTTAATTCAGGATGATCTAATAAGCTCTTTACCCCTTAGCCACTTACTGTGACCGATAGCCTCAGTAAACGATATTGCGTTGTCAGTGTGATGCTAGAGCTCGTGGCGAAACATTGGTACAAAAATGGGCAAAATGCTCCGTCTTGTTCAGCAAAAAAAATTGCGGGCAATCAAGAAATCTTTCTTTTCACGCATAAGCACAATTTCAACCTATTATAGTAGCTATTTTCCGTAAAATAAATAAAATTTGGTATATAAACAAAGTAGGGTTTCGGAAACATAACCAGGCCTCCTTCACTTGCTCAAGGTCGCGCGGATAAGGACTTCAACAATTTATTATGTTTAAAAATGTTGACCTCCTCTAAATCTATGCTACCCTGGTACTTTGATAATGTGATTCAAAGAAGTTAATTAAGTTTATAATGGTAGGGTGTCGTGGGGAATGCATATATTTATTTACCTACGATACTACTGGGCCGGTAGTGTAGAAGGGAAAAAAAATTACCCACGACACTACCAGTAGTGCGCCTTGGTAGTGTCGTGGGTAAGAAGGGCGAAAATTGAACGGTAGGTGTGTCGTTAAAGTAGCAAAAAAATTGTGCATGTGAGCTTTTTGGAAGGTAAGTTACAATATTGTTTACGGTTTGATACACATAATTTTTATTACTGACACTCAATTGCAAGAAAGATTTTTATCTTTTTAGTGCCACTTTAAATCCTAATATTTCATTAAAGTATTGTAGGAAAGAAAAGAGGTATAATTTTTAATGGGTCGATGATGGGCCATTAAACCAATTTCACATCGTGTTTACTTTGTATTTTCGCTAAATACGTCGTTGACCGACCAGCCTATCGTCATTATCGGATCCAGAAAATAAATTTATTCGAAAAACATGACGGAGAAAAATTCCGGCTGCGCTCCCGAATTTCAAAGGAGGCAGCGCTGCTGCTTCGAGACCGCCTCAATCTGGAGCTACAAACCCTGAGAAGTATGGCCGTTTGTGGTCTTATCCAGCTTCTGATCGCTTTGCGGTTCTTCGCGACAAGGTCCTTCCAGATGGGACTAGCTGATTTGGCGAACAAAGACAGTTCTACTGCCCCTGGTACATCGCATCAAAATGACACATCTGTGCGATCAGCCCTTGTAAACACAATATCGTGACAATATTCTCCTAGTATGTAGATGTTGATTTTTCTCTTATATGTAGGTATACTAAGAAATAAAAAAACATTCAGTTTTAAATATTGAGTTTTTATTCAAAGGTTAGGTAAATAAGTTGTTAAACCATACTATCTGTCAAACACGTTTTTTTGGCCATTTTATATACAAACTTCGAATACTTTTCAAAACAAAATTCAACCATTTGGTCATCCCATTCATTTTTTAACTTTATTATTGGCAACAATATTTAAGGCTCTCATTAGTTAAAGGATTAAGTTTTTAGCCTAAAGTAGTTTGATGCAACAAACTAATGAAATCATTACGTTAATGATTTCATTAGCGATAAAGTGACATTAGCTAAAGAAGATATAAAGTGAAGCTTCTTGCAATTGAGTGTGAGTATGGTAAATTAGTTTTAGTACTGATATTTTGACTTAAACGCGTAAAGTATTCGGTGTAATACATTTAAATTTGATGGCCGGGTGACGAAATGCATTTCTGGGAGGTCATTTGCTTTTCGGCCGCCTGGCCGAGAATTAATGTACGAGTTTCACAATCCATAATATTTGGCCGGCAATTATGGCCGAAAATCGGCTGAATCACCCTATAACATTGTCATTATTTGACAAGTGTAATCCCCCCTCGCCCCGCAAAAATTGGTTGAACGTGATTTCATACATTTTTCTTACGTTACGTGTCCAGTGGTTGATTCGTCCAAGCTTTTTTATTATACGTTTGTTGAGTATCTGAGGGCCTAGTACGAGTTGTATTTCTCACCTCACAATTTTCGCTACGTACGTAAAAATATTTGATATTTTTGTTGGGAAATGTGTACAGCGCCATCTGTCGCCGAAAAGCGAAATGAAATTTTCCATAGATAACTATCGAATGCGCATGTTTTCTCGATAGATGTTTCGTGTTAAGGCGACGCCTACGCGCATGGTAAATACCGTGATCCATCAGGGGTAATAGGCCCCTGATTAAATACTGATGGATCATGGTATTCAAGGAACATTATACTCACAGGGAGAAGAAATGGAACTCTAAACAAAAAAATGCGCCACTCTTTTATTCTAGTAGCGCCATGACGGTTGGTCAACGAACAAATTTTTAGCGGGACATTCGAAACAAAAAACACAAATAGCAGAAAAATTAGATTTTTGTTAAGATCGAACTCGGGATGGCAGCGTCTTGTATTAAGTATTTGTGTAGATATCCGCTACGCTACTGAGACATTACTTCGAGTGTCGAATTTACTAATTATATTGGTTTTCTTACTGTCTTCTTGATTCGTCGTTGGTCAACGCACACAAAAGCAAAAAACAAGGAAACAATCACCCCTATTGAGTTCACTGGGCTCGATGGTATTTACCATGGCAGTGAACAATGAGCGGTTTTCTGACAGCAGAGTATTTTAGTATAATTTTATGTCGATAGATGGCGTTACTTCAACTAGGTAGATTTTATATTAAGTTTATGAGTGGGAAATAATTAAAAAAATCTACCTAGTTGAAGTAACGCCATCTATCGACATAAAATTATACTAAAATTCTCTGCTGTCAGAAAACCGCTCATTGTTCACTGCCATGGTAAATACCATGATCCATCAGTCTTTAATCAGGGGCCTATTACCCCTGATGGATCACGGTATTTACCATGCGCGTAGGCGTCGCCTTAACACGAAACATCTATCGAGAAAACATGCGCATTCGATAGTTGTCTATGGAAAAATTCATTTCGCTTTTCGGAGACAGATGGCGCTGTACACATTTCCCAACAAAAATATGAAATATTTTTACGCGCGTTATTTTTTCGATATGGTCTTGGTCTCATCTTTCGTGGCGCGTGTTGTAATCTAAACAAGTACTTATTTAAATTTGCCTTCTTTATTGACATAATATGATGACATACAAAACTAGGTAGGTAAGCGTAAATGCGACTGAGAAAAAGCAATGTTTCAGGTTCACACCACTTTCACATAAATTGTTTCACATTTTCTTATAAAACTGTTAGGCCGTATATAAAGAGAGAAAGCAGGTTGCCGCAGGTAGATTTAGTTCGCTATACTAAAATGGACCTTATCCCGGCGTATTATATTAGGTCTTTACCTATGAAATTGCCGTTTTGTTTGAAAAAAGTTAAAGTATTTTTTTTTCGAACTTATTTATTTCTTTTATTCAAAGTAATCACCCCTGCAATCAATGCATCTTTGCCAACGCTGTGGCAGTTTATGGATGCCCTTCTTGAAAAAATCAGCTGGACGGGAGACAACAAACTCTTCAAAGGCGTTTTGTACTGCCTCTCGGGAATTGAATTTTTTTCCCGCTAAAAGGTTGTCCAAATTTTGGAAAAAGTAATAGTCGGTAGGCGCAAGATCTGGTGAGTATGGCGGATGAGGGAGAGCTTCCAAACCCAACTCATGCAGCTTAGAGACGGTCTGTTGTGCAGTATGGGGTCGCGCGTTGACGTGAAGTAGCAGTGGGGCACCCATCTATCAAGCTTTTTTATCTTGCCAATCTGTCGCAAATGGACCAATATTGTTTTGATGCTAACATCAAAAGCTGCTGCCAGCTCAGCTGTAGATTGCGATTCATCTGCTTCCACAATCGCCTTTAATTCATCATTGTTGACCAAAGTTTCCGGACGACCACGAGGTTCATTTTTCAAGTCAAAATTCCCAAAACGGAACCGAGCAAACCAATAACGGGTTGTACGTTCGTTTGTACAGTTCTCTCCGTAAACGTCGTTGATGTTACGTGTCGTTTGTGCCGCGTTGGTGCCACGACGGAACTCATATTCCATAATTACACGAAATTTCGAAGTATCCATTATGAGGAAAAATGTTGAAATGTAATGAAAATACAACGCTAATCAATAAACAAAAGACTGATTTTGTAAATAGAATGTCATATTTTTAAAACAAAATTAATTTGAATTTAGAATTCATAGCCAATCAAAACTTTTTTGTTTGAAAAAGTCTGTACTGCAATACGGCAATGGGGAGGCGAAGACAAAGTGAATTACAGATGGCGCTTCAGTCTTTGGACCCATTGTCAGTTTGAGCTTATATTGTCTTGACTGTGTATACGTGATTTTACTTTCTTAGATTATATTTTTTTCGGTTTTGCGGACAAACAATGTATTCTATGCTAACTTTAGCTCAGATAAAAGAAGAATTACGGAAAAGAAAAGCCAAAACAACAGGCAAGAAAGTTTATAGCAACTTACAAATAATTGCTAACAAGCATTACATTTCTTTAAATTTCGTGTAAGATTTACAAGTAATCTTTTTATTTCAGATAAGAAGCATAATGATTTAAATTTTAACAAAGCAACTGAGTGTGAATTTCCGTGTTTATAGTGGCCTCATGATGCCTTCTGTGCAATAGTAATTTCAGGTTTCTGTACTGGAATTTCTGTACCATCCAAAATTACACGAACCGTTTTATCATATTTATTTTATTATTCTAAGTTTCTTGAATGACTCAGGCATATAAAATTCTATTAATTCTCTGTTTGGCCCCAATATTGGGCT
Source organism: Agriphila tristella (assembly GCA_928269145.1). Taxonomy (NCBI): domain Eukaryota; kingdom Metazoa; phylum Arthropoda; class Insecta; order Lepidoptera; family Crambidae; genus Agriphila; species Agriphila tristella. The sequence continues at coordinate 26,020,208 of OV743439.1, forward strand.
TATTCCATATTTGATATACCTATCAAGTTATAAATATGTTAGAAACTGCTGAGGTTGAAATATTAAAGAACAAAGCTGTTATAATTCAAATGATGTTTTATTTTGGCGAAGCTTCATCAAATTCATGAAACATTCCTTTTGATTTATAATGTTTCTCAGGCTCAGCAAAGGAGAAAATCGAGGGAAAAGCATCTTTTTTTTGATATTTTTTTGCCCAATATTTTTTTTGTTACTGGGAAATCGATGAACTCCAATATTTTACAAGTTACATGCATAACAATGCGGCATTTTCTCAGTATAAAATTAAAAAGTGCAATACTCCAAGAGATTCCCATATGTTTTGACACTTTCTTTAAGCCGGCCGGGTACCAAAGACCAGACGCCACCTATCGGGATAAAATTGCGCTTTTCCTCCCCATTTCATAGGTAAAGACCTATTATTATATTTTCGCTATACTAAAATGGACCAACGCTTACCGGCGCTAGTCGGCGCCCGGTCCATTTTAGTATAGCGAAAATATAATATAATACGCCGGGATAAGGTCCATTTTAGTATAGCGAACTAAATCTACCTGCGGCAACCTGCTTTCTCTCTGTATACGGCCTTATAAGAGAACTGCAGTAGCTTCATTGTTCTATTCTAATCACTGAATGTGTCACTCCTATCTTTGCTCACTCTTATCTTTATGGGTGTATCTAGTTGTTTAGCAACTTTTTTTATTTCTTTGGTGTCTGTTCCCTTTTTCAAAAGTTTCCCTTTATGTTCTGCGTCCTTGATGGCAGTCAGTATGATACCAGAGCGAGCCTTCTTCAATATCCTTTTATCGTGAAACGAATGGTTATGAGCAGCTTTCCTGTAAACAAAATATTTGAATGAATGAGGAATGTCTGAAAAAATCAAATGAAATTATTTTTTTGTAGGTAGGAATAAGCTTCCTTATTAATAGAAAAAAGTTGCAGAACTTTGGGTTGTGGGAAATAATTCTAAAATAATAATAATAAAATAATTTCGTCGGAATGGAGATTATTACAGGTTATCTGTGTTACTTAGCCACCACCTGCCACAACCATAAAGTTAATATTACCTAGCGGAATAGAGTAACAAAGGGCTGAGCAAGCGAGATGTCACTAAACAGCAACAATGTGTGATAAAAAGAGATGCGTGATTATGACGTGCAGAACTCTTTTTCGCAACTGATTGACAGTTTGTCAGCACTTATCAGCCCGCTGAGAATTTGAGTTCTGAAAATATTTCCGATATTTCTTGAAATCGTGGACATTTTTGCGAAATAATGCTTCGGAAACATGGTGTCCTGTTCAGTGATTGATTGTTGTACAACACATCGAAATAACCCAGAAAAATGTTCATTTCACAGGTAAATTACTCCAAATCGACCCCGCCTAACTTTGTGTTTATTTTTGCCAATACGTTTCGAAATTTTAACACTGAGCGTGATAATTCTCTTCTGTAAACACTCATTTTTGTAAGAAGCAAAGATCGGCTAGACAAAATGCAAAATTAACGAATATTTTGTGTAAAGAAATAATTTTCATTTTACAGTAGGGCTGCATAAAGTTATCGATTTTTTTTTCGATTGTCTATCACGCCGCATCACACGGTAAACGAATATGTTTCACTGTTGTAAAAGTACTTATATGATGTTTAGTTATTATTCATCTTGGAATGTAATCCCATTTAAGATAGTCAAAGTCAAATAAGCTTTATTCATCATCATCATCATCATATCAGCCACACGACACCCACTGCTGGGTATAGGCCTCCCCCAAGGATCTCCACAACGATCGGTCCTGCGCTGCCTGCATCCACTGGCTTTCCGCGACCTCCACCAGATCGTCGGTCCACCTTGTCGGGGGCCTACCCACGGAGCGTCGTCCGGTGCGCGGTCGCCATTCCAGAACCCTTCTGCCCCAACGGCCATCGGTTCTTCTCGCTATGTGTCCCGCCCATTGCCACTTCAGCTGAGCAATCCTTCGAGCGATGTCGGTTACTTTAGTTCTCCTGCGGATCTCCTCGTTTCTGATTTGATCACGTAGGGAAACGCCGAGCATGGCTCTCTCCATTGCACGCTGAGTGACCTTGAGCCTCCTTATGAGACCCATAGTTAGCGGCCACGTTTCACTGCCGTAAGTCATCACTGGCAACACACACTGTTCATAGACTTTCGTCTTGAGACACTGAGGTAAGTCGGACGCGAAGATTTTTCGAAGCTTCCCGAATGCTGCCCACCCGAGTTGGATTCGACGAGAGATCTCTTTCTCGAAGTTGGACCTACCTAACTGGACTGCCTGTCCTAGGTATACGTAATGGTCAACAACTTCAAGTGTAGTGTTCCCAACATGAACTGGAGAGGGTACAACATGGGCATTTGACATAATTTTCGTCTTATCCATGTTCATCCTAAGACCCACTCTTTGGGAAGCACTACGGAGATCTTCGAGCATTGTGTTCAGGTCTTCCATGGTCTCAGCCATAAGGACTATATCATCGGCAAAACGAAGGTGTGTTAGGTACTGGCCATTAATGTTGATGCCGAGTCCTTTCCAGTCCAAGAGCTTAAAGATGTCCTCCAACGCAGCTGTGAACAGTTTCGGAGAAATAACGTCTCCCTGTCTCACACCACGCTGCAGTTGGATAGGATTTGTGCTCTGGTTCTGTACTCGGATCGTCATGGTGGCATTTTGGTATAAGTACCTCAACACCTCGATATACCTATAGTCCACTTGGCACCTTTGGAGAGACTGCAGCACCGCCCAGGTTTCAATCGAATCAAAGGCTTTCTCATAGTCCACGAACGCCAAGCAAAGTGGCTCATTATACTCCTCAGTCTTCTGTATAACCTGCCGCAGCGTATGGATGTGGTCTATGGTGCTAAAGCCTTTTCGGAACCCGGCTTGTTCGGGAGGTTGGAAGTCGTCGAACTTGCGAGCGAGACGATTCGTAAGGACTCTCGAAAACAACTTATAGACATGACTCAGAAGCGAGATGGGTCTATAGTTCTTCAAGAGGGACTTGTCACCCTTTTTAAAGAACAAGATCACCTCACTTATGTTCCATGTCTTTGGCGTTCTGCCTTGGACGATGACGGAATTAAAGAGCTTCTGGAGGACTTTGAGTATCGGCTCACCGCCCGCTCTCAGAAGTTCTGTAGTGATTCCATCGTCACCCGCCGCCTTGTTGTTTTTTAGCTGTTTGAGAGCCATACTAATCTCGCACAGGCTGACGTCCGGGATATCTTCGGTATAGTGTCGGGTAAGCTTGGCTCTGGGGTCTTTAGCCTTGCTTTCAACAGGTGTCTGCGTGGAATATAACTGCCCATAGAAGCTCTCGATCTCCCTCAGGATTTCAGGCTTTGATGAAATGATGCGTCCGTCGTCAGTTTTCAGCTTCGTCATCTGGCTTTGCCCAATAGACAGATCTCTCGCGAACACTTTGGAGCCTTTATTCCGCTCGATAGCCTCTTTAATACGATTCGTATTAAATTGGCGAAGGTCGCGCGTCAAAGACTTAGATATCTGTCTATTAAGCTGCCGATAACGATTAGCATCTACTGAACTCTGGAGCCTCATTTCACGTCTCTGATCCATGAGTAGGAGTGTGTGGTCGGAGAGTTTCTTTTTCTTGGGACGGCGGGTCTTAAAGAGCTTGGACCCTACCGTACGGACAGCATCCACCACCATGTTGTTTAGATCGTCCACATCTATGCTGTTCTCTAGGGCTTCGAAGCGGTTTTGGAGTTCGAGTTGAAAGCTCTCGGGGTTTTGAATATGGGCCGGCAATGGTCGAATTGTTGATTTTATCAGTCGAGATCTTTCCAGCTTTGGGTTGATATTCAATGTGCCACGTACCAATCGGTGATCGCTCCCCGTCTTAACAGCGTTGATCACAGTGACATCATTGAATATTTGCTTTTTTGTCGACATGATAAAATCTATCTCATTTCTGACTTTACCGTCCGGACTGACCCAGGTCCACTTCCGGCATTCCGGCTTTCTGAAGAAGGAGTTCATCATAAAGAGGTTCTCCTTCTCCATAAAGTCAGCCAGCATCTGGCCTCTGTCATTCCGTTGCCCAACTCCAAATTGCCCCACTCTCAGCTCATCACCGCATCGTTTCCCCAACTTTGCATTGAAGTCCCCCATCACAACAGTGTAGTGGGTTTTGAAGCTATGCATGGCTTTAGAGATCTCCTCATACATAGCCTCCACTTCGTCATCTTGGTGTGTCGAGGTCGGTGCGTAAACCTGTATAACATTCAGCGAACACCGTTTGGAAATTCTGAGTATAAGGTACGCCACCCTGGTCGACACACTTCCGATGGTAATCACGTTGTTGACAAGGGACTTGTGGACGATAAACCCGATACCACCTTGGGACTGTTGGTCGCCCTCCCGGTAGTAAAGCAAGTTACCGGAGTTGAGGATTATCGAGTCCTCTCCCGCTCTTCGGACTTCAGATAAGCCGATAATGTCCCAGTGTACCTTGCTGATAACTTCTTCCAACTCGGTTAACTTCGCGTCGGTCCTTAGTGTGCGCGTGTTATAGGTTGCCAGGTGCAGTTGTCGTCGTTTTTGGTAGCCGAGCCGCACCCGGGGATTCTTAGCACCCCCTGCCCCGCCGTTACCGTAGCCGCTACCGTAGCTAGGAATAGCGGGGCTGCCGGGGACTGGGGGCCAATTTTTTGATCCATTGTGCATGAGGGGGGGGGGTTTGCCATAATCGCCACGCTTGGCAGGCGGGTTGGCGATCGCAGTAGGCCAAGGTTTTTTTTTTGGAGACGCTGCTGCCCGTCTCTTGAAGGCTATGCTCCCTTAGTCGCCTTTTACGACACCCACGGGATGATAGGGGGTAGTGCTATTCTAGGCCGGCACATACACGGCAAGCTTTATTCAAATAAACTTAATTATTAAGTACTTTTAAATCGTCTATATTTTCCTACCACCCGTTCCAGACTTTTTTACTTAAGCCGATCCATAGGTATCAGTTTCTGACTATTAGAATACCATCATAAGTAATTTAACTATATTTCAGTCAGATTTCCTACCAACTTAGATACATATTATTCATCTATGCAGTAAGCATTTTGAGGAAAAATATTTCCAGATGCGAGGGGTTAAGCGGATTTTGAAAAAATTTGCAGTTCCATCTAAGTTTGTTCCGGTAAGCATTAATAAAATGATACTATAAAATAATAATACTATTTTGTTTCTAAGTAAGTATTACAACTGCAATTTTAGCTTCACTTTTAATAGCAGCAACTTCACTAACTCACTCAATAGCCACTCATTTCTGTCTTTGTTACAGGTCAATATAAAGCCTATACCTCGCAGGCGTATTATATATTTAGCCGTATTACATAGCAACTAGCTGTTTTAGAAAACGGCGCCGTATTGTAATACGGCGAGTCAACGATACGCCAGATTGACAATGTGATACGTTGTTCAATACGGCGGATCACGTTTAGCCGTTTTGTATCAAAGTTCTATTGTAGAGTGACCACACTAACAAAACGAAACAGTGCTTTATTGAAAATAATTTAATTTTAATAATTATGAAAAAAAATAGGTTTAAGTTAACTTCTTATTAATGAATGTATAAGTACTACTTCTATAAAATAAGTAGGTACGGTACAAAAACAGTTTGGTTCTTGTTTGTAAAATTGTAATATTAGCTATTTTTTTGGTTTAAATAATTTTAAATCTTTTTAAAAGTTAACTTTTTCTATATGTAATGTATCAACATATTGTTCTTTGGGCACTGCCCAAAAAGGAGGGTCTTCCGAAATATGTTTCTTTAATCTTCACTAGCTACACTCATTGGTTTTCTCTGTATTTTTACACCAATACTATTGCGTAGGACTCCGCACAACACCAGAAACCATTGCCGCCTTAGGAGTTTTAATCTCGTTCTTTGATCCACGGCTTTCACACTTCCGCATTGAGCTGCGTAGAAATTATTTAACTGCACATTAAACAAATGTCCTTAAAACAATTATCTGTACACACACGGCACGTTTTCTTGATTTTATTCAACCATATTCTTACTTATTTTTGATGCAAAATCCGCACTTGACGCCATTTTTATTGTTATGGTAGGCAGCTTCGCGAGTGTTGATAATTAGAACTAAAAACTGACGGAAAAGCGGCTTATGAACCGCCCAATTACATTACGGCTAGCCGTATTGAAAATCGCAAAGCGCTCTATTCAATGCGGCGTACTTTTGATCAGCCGTTTTGAATACGCCGTATCTTTAATCCGCCGCATTACAATGAGGCACTGTTTTATAAAACAGCTAGTTGCTATGTAATACAGCTAAATATACAATACCTACGCCTGCAACATCTGTACTAGTATAGTATTATATTATCTGTGCCTATACGCACAGTGTCGTCCTACGTTTATAGAGATATTGTACCAGAGGCATTCACATATGTACCAACCTCATCGAATTCTAGATCTACACCTCCGCTATTGCAACAGTTAAGTCACCACCATCGCCTTCTTTCCGACCTGAATTGACGCCAAGGAAAAAGAAGCCCAAAAATAAATGCCATTTTCGCAATCAACATTCTATAAAACCTCAATAATGACATACATGATTGATTGATTGATGATTTTTTCGGTTAATTTATCCCCTAAGGGGTTGAGTTTATTTGTTTGTTTATTTACGTTACATGAAATACGTGTTTATTTGTTTTTAGAAGTATTCCTACAAAGTTTTATTTCAACATGTGTTAATATAAATGATTCTAAATATCTTCTTATCTTTTTTATTTTAAATAAATGATTTTAAATATCTTCTGATCTTTTTCTAATAGTCATAGTTCATTTCAAAATCGTAATTTTAGTACACCCGTGCAAAATTCTATCCCATTTATTTTGAATCTATGGCTGTTAATTAATACCATCGATATCGATATTTATATCAATAGTGACAAGATTACATCACTGAGACTTATACATAAAAAAAATACACACACAAATGTAAATCAATTTGGGTTTCGATTGACAGCTTATGTTTGTTCCTCTATTCCGTAGGTATATTAACTTTATGGCCACAACACAATAACTACTTTTGCGAAGACGAATTTTATTTTTTAGAACTTTTTCATGTAACCAAAAATTCTGAAACTTTTTCCTATTTTTTTTATATGTACTTACTTACTTAGGTATAAAAAAATTTTTGCCAAATTGATTTCTTTCAGACATTCTCCATTTGGGCATTTTCAGAAAAATAGCACACCCCCACTTTTGGAGCTGTCCCTCCGTTTTAATATTTAATTGTCTTTAAACTGACGAACAAAATGGAAAAGTGTTAAATAGATTCAATTTCTCATTTAAGTAGTTTAACTATACAATTTTAGTGCAAATAAATAAAATAAATAAAAAATAAAAACAATTTATTTGCGAAAACAATTTTACATTAAGTTTTTTATCCGTGATTACTACACAAGGCTCATAGGCCTGAGTCGCAGAAATCAAAAGAGAATTTCCATTATCTTTATTTTATGCTAAACCTTATTAGGCTCCGGTTCTAGTACAAATATGTTCTAAAAGAGATTTGAAAAATGTAACAATATAAAATTTTTATTGAAGGCAAATTACTTAATAAATTGAATGATGTTAACGTTACTTTTGAGAAAATATTAGTAAGGGGAGTGGAGTGAGGGTGTGTTGTGTAGTGTGAAGATGTGTGATGTGATAAATGAATGTATGAATAAATGCAGCATGTCACCCAGTAGATGGGAGAAGTTTTTCGGTTTCCGAGAAGTCGAGGTCCATCAGCCATGTTTTGATGGCTGACTTTATTGTATGAATGGGGATATTTTTTAAGGGAAGTTTTCGGTTGATGCTGTTATAGACGTAAGGGTGTGAGAATAAAGGCAGTCGCTTAGCAAACATGGTGTGAACTAGAGGCAGAGGAGCCCTAAAGATACGTTTCTTGACCAAAAGTTCATAATCTGGCAAGTTTATTACTCTTTTGTGTTGGGCACATCCTACTCGCCACACGTATAGCTGCCGGACACTAAGAATTTCAGCTTCTTTGTAAAGAGAGTCCGTAGGGTACCTGTATGGTTTCATAAGCATAACCTTAATGACGGCCCGTTGGGCTCTCTCCACATGTATGAAGCTAGTTTTACATGAGCCACCCCACACGCCAATACAATAAATTAGGAATGATTGACACAACGCGATGTATACCATTTTAAGTATGTCGTATGGGGCTGCTCGCCTAAGAGATTTAACGATGTATATCATCTTCCTGAGTCGTGAAGAGACACAGGAGACTTGCTTTTTAAAGGAAAGGTGCTCATCAATGTATAAACCCAAGTATTTTACACAGCTAGACCTTTCCATAGTTTTTTTATCACAGTTGGGGGTACTTCCCAATGTCGAGATATTACGAGTAATGTTACTTTCACCTGTGTGCAGAGCTAAACGAGACAGGTGTCTAGGAGCAGAGGCACTTGTTTTATGGAACGCAAGGAACGTTGTCTTCTCAGAGTTAAGCGTTAGAAGATTACGATCGAGCCAGTCAGCGACAAGGGACATGCCTGTTTCAGTCAGTTTTTTAACACCTTCCCATGTTAAATCTTTAAAAAGCACTACCGTGTCGTCAGCGTAGCATATTATGTTAGCACCAAGTACAGACATGTTCAAAAGGTCATTAATGTAAATTGTGAACAGCGTAGGCCCAAGAATGCTGCCTTGTGGTACTCCAAAACTGATGGGTGATGTATCACTAAATACATTTCCAACTCTGACGGACTGACAACGCCCAGAGAGATAATCACTGAACCAGCTAAGTGGAGTTCCCCTGATACCAATACCTTCCAGCTTTTTTAGGAGGATTTTTGTGGAGACTGTATCAAAAGCCTTCGCAAGATCAACAAAGACTCCGATGCAGTGTTCATTGAGGTCCAAAGAAGTAGATATGGTATTTGTTAGCAGAGTAATGGCGTCCTCCGTGGAAATTCCGCTCCTGAAACCAAACTGCCTGCTTGAAATTAAGTTATTGTTTTCCAAATAATTCACGAGCCGTTTGTTGATTATTTTTTCAAGAAGTTTAGAGAAAGTACTAAGCAGCGAGATCGGCCTGTAATTAGAAGGAGAGTCCTTATCACCATCTTTATGGATGGGAGTTACTATGGCATGTTTCCATCGTTCGGGGAACTCACCCCTAGAGATGCTTAGGTTGAATATGTGTACCAGCGGATTCAGAATGGTATGACGTATCTTTTTTATTAATGCTGGTGTTTTAAATAATTCCTTAAATATTATATTTTTTATAAATAATTAAAGTATTCCCAACATCTGGTTTTTGGTTGTCCCCTGTGATAAGTCTTTCAAAAAAGATCGTTTTACAGGATATTCTTTTGTTTTCATTTAAGTATATGTTGTTTATTATGATTTTGGTACTAATTACTTCTTATTTTATGAATAATCAATCGTCTATTTCATGTAATATTTAATAAAAAATAATAAAAATAAAAGTCTAAATTTCTGTCACGACCTGAGTTTTCAGTATTGTGACCGCCTTTTATCTTATTTAAACACTACTATTGGTATCTTTCGCGGTTGCTGATGGCAAAACTTACCGACCTTTATTCAAAAAATACGGATTTCGTACGCCAGTGCCAAATTTAACGGAGTGAGAAATAGATGTTCGTGTGTGGATTATTAGATCGCGATTTTACACGCAGGTAAGGTGACCATTTCCTGCTTATATTTCACGTTTTCTGTTAATCATATAACTAAACATTATTGTATATAGTACGAACTTTCAATTCGGTAATATTTTAGACGGCTAAGTAGAGCGGCTGATTAATTACAAAATTTATTTAAACTCTAGTAGCTGACATGTGACCATCCGGGTGGTCACATACTCCCTGAGCTGCAAGTCACAAAACGTCTGAGCACATAAAGAATAGTTTACATTGTAGATACTTATCAGGGCTTGAAATACCGGTATTAATACAAACAAGTAAAATACATTAGTATAAGTTTTATCTCAACTTGTATTTGTTATTTTAAACATAACATCGTACAAACTTATTTTAAAATTAGATATGTTACAACATAAGATGCTATGAAAACAAATTAGTTTTGTGATATAAGGTTTAATAATTGTTACTGATAATAATTTCAATACTACAAAATGTCTTAAGTGCTTCTTACTAGGTTAAGAGCTTTAGTACAAGAAGACGACGTGTTCCTATCCTAAATGATAAAAGTGTTTCCATACTCAAGCGATTTAGAGAAAAGTATTTTGTTAAAAAAATGTTATTAAAGTTTTTAATTAAAATTGTATTTAATTTTTTTTAAACTATCTTGCTAAAATTAAATTATGTAGACGCGACTTTACTTTTGACACCCGCTCAGTATGTGACCTGTCCCTTTCAAAAACTCCGCTTTTGTGACCGTTTATAGTACTATTTGTATGAAATAGTTAGGAATCTTGATTTAAATATCACAGCATACGCTTGTATTAATGTGCAATACAAATACGAAGTACATTTACTTGGTAAATTAGTTTTTATCAAGAAAAATGTTCTCCATGCAAGGACACATTAATTACTTATATTTTTCTTAAAGTTTTTCTCAGTACAAAATGAATCTTGGTAGCAACAGTTACTTTTTAAATTTAACAGTCAACATTAACAACCTACCAGGTACAAAAAAAAATATGTAAATGGTACCAAATACAAAAATAACAGACTTTTTTGGGAAAAAGCAGAGTCACATTCTGAGGTTCGAAAACCCAAGAAACCCAAGAAATATGTGACCGAATATTACATTGAAAAACACAAATTAGACGAAAAATACCTTGTTTTTCATTAATACTATATTATATTGTTATACATCCATCGAAAATATTACTTAAATAACATAATTGCAAAAAATATTTGAATTTCGAGGGGGTGTGCTATTTTTCTGAAAATGCCCATTTCAGTCTTTGCTTTAGACTTGCATCTGCTTTTAAACAGACAACTGCACATAATGAAGATCAGTAACAGGTTTGAATCCTATAGTTTTATTGGTATAGTATAAAAACCTATTCATAGCTATGAAACCGAGTGAAAGATTTTTTGAAATCCGTTTAGAAATGGTTGAGTTATAAGGGTTTTGAAGGAAATGCCAAGTTCAATGCAATATCTGCTTTATCACGTACGACATAAGGTTCGCGTACGTCTCGATGACGTCATAAGGAGCCCCCAAAATTACAGAGTTTTAGTACGTTTTAGCTCGTATAATTTCTCAGATTTAAGAGATATCTTAAAAATTTCTTCACAGTTAATCATGTGGGGTGGCATAAGCTTTCTGATAAGCCACTTAACAAAAATCGTTACTGATCCTCATTATACAAAAAAAAACCGGTCAAGTGCGAGTCGGACTCACGAACGAAGGGTTCCGTACCAAAAAACGGTAAAAAAACACGTTTGTTGTATGGGAGCCCCCCTTAAATATTTAGTTTATATTGTTTTTAGTATTTGTTGTTATAGCGGCAACAGAAATACATCATCTGTGAAAATTACAGCTGTCTAGCTATCACGGTTCTTGAGACACAGCCTGGTGACAGACAGACAGATGGACAGCGGAGTCTCAGTAATAGGGTCCCGTTTTTACCCTTTGGGTATGGAACACTAAAAAGCACAGAGGCTTTATGCAGCTCATTAGCGAATCTTCTTCCACGGCCCCAAATTATTTGCATTGAATGAACACTGAATACCGTAAAATGGGGTGGATAGGGTTTCAGGGGGGAATAGAGTGACAGTCAAGTATTTTAGTTCAACAGACTATATAAATGTGCCTATTTTGATGAATGTGATATGGCAATATTGTTTTAAAAGCCAAAGAAATGATATTTAGTACTGGCAATAACAATGTGCTCTCACCATAGACAAAATTAAGAAAAAAGCCATTTGAAATACGACGTTGCAATCGGTGCGTTTTTTGGTCTCCCGAAACTTTACTTTTTCTTGGTAAGTTAATAAATTTCATGTTGACAACATGGCAACAAAGTTGAAAAGTTACCCTATTCACCCCATTTTACGGTACCTATTAGTTAGTAGCAACTATTAGTAGATCCTCCGATTTTGACTCACCTCTGTACAACAACGTCATCTTCAGTAGTAACTGACGCCGGGCATCTATTTTTCACATATTCAGCACATCTCCACATCCTGGCGGGCGGATTTGAATTCTTGTAAACGTATCTTAGATTATACAAATAGCGATTTAATATCATCTGTATGTTCCCTTGGTTAGAAAGAGTGTACTGCACACTAGGGCTTCTATCGAGATCTGTAATAAAACAAGAATTTTTAATGTGAATCCAAAAATCTCAATTGTCTAAATATCTGGAAAGATATTTCAATAGGGAATATGCATAAGTCACCGATTTTCCTAAAATTGAGCTTGATCGCTGCGGACACTTGTAAAAACGTGATGGAACAGAAAGAAAAATAAAAAAAGGATTATTTTTGTTTTATCACACGATGAAATCAGGGGAAAATAACGATATTTTTTTTCGTTTTCGGATATAATGCACTTTGCAGTCAGATAGAATATCGAAAAAGAAATAATATTTTGTATGACACATATCTACTTAAACGCAAAATTTAGGGAGATAATTGAAGATTATTGGCTAACTCCATATTAAACGCGCCCGAAACACACCGAAACGTGATGTGTGACGTCACCGTTTTGTATAGAGCGTTTTCGGCGGGAGCTGATGCGTGCTAACTTCAAGTAACTATATTACGAGAAAAAAACGCAAGAGACAAGTTTCAATATTACAGTTGATTTTCTCACGGATTATACTATTGATTTTGATAAAAAAAAAATTATGCATATTCCCCATTGAATGTCGAGGTAATTCCTCATATTGGTGAAATAACGCTGGCTTGCAGCGTAAGAATGGGATATACTAGAAGGAATTCGACGATGCCACTAGTGACTAGGTAGCTTAGCGGTCAGAGCATTGGACCGGACATCCAAAGGTCGCGGGTTTGATTCCCATCCGAGAATTGATCTGGTGTGAGTCGTATTTTTTTGGTATATTATTTAGTTTTGTCTAAAACAATAATTATTAAAATCGTAGTTTAGCCAGCTGACTATAAGATCAAATATGCTAACTTGTACATACTACTGGTTTTATTTTGGAGTTTCGTATTATCATCTGATTCTATGTTTTCTTGAAAAGAGTCTTCCATATGTTCGTCCATATAAGATGTATTTAATTCTATATTAGGCTGTGATTCTTGATTTGAGATATTGTATGATTGGTGTGTAGAATTTTCTCTGCAAAGGAAAATGATTAGATATAATTTTATGTACCCTCTTTACTTTACACTTGGTTATAAAAGTAACTTTACACATGGTTATAAAAGTAGCTTTACACATGGTTTTATTAAGGCGACTATACTATAGCCCCTAAGTGGCGCCCTCATCTTCTCTATAATATAAAAATGAATCGCTGAATTTGTTGCTAAGCGCAAATTTCGAGAGCTGCAGCTGAATCGATTTCGCTAATTATTTTTTTGTTGTGTTTATTATTATCAGGAAAAGGTTCTTATGAAAAGAAAAATAAAATTAGAAAATTTAAGAATACTTAACTACCTTATAAAATTTAATTTGGACAACCTAATGACGTTTGACATAGAATTGACGGTTAAAATTCGAATTCAATATTCATAAATCATAACTAAGACAGGACAACGTCTGTCGGGTTTCTCACTAATAATGTAGGTATCTAAAATTCTTCTACTACAACAAACAGGTTTTACTTAGCTTCAATTTTTAATACATTAGGTACTTAGCGAGCAATAAATTTAATTAAGATGAGGGGGCTACTTTGAGGGCTATTAGGGCCTTTAACAAAAAGTATTGCTTTGCTTAGCAATATTGCTCCAAATGTTACATACTGGCTGTTGTATAATTCATTCGTTCTTAGCATTTTGGAGTATTGCAGTGTTGTGTGGAGACCACACTATGCCTCTCATTCGCTGAGGCTTGAACGATTTCAGAAACGATATCTGTGGCATCTAGCATTCTCAATTAATAAAAGTAGAAGAAGTTTTTCGTATCAACGTAAACTAAATTATTTTAAATACTTTTCTTTAGAAAAACGAAGAATAATAATTGATCTTCTTTTTTTGCATAAACTTCTTAACAATAAAATTGATTGTTCACAGAGGTTTAACTTTAAAGCACCAAGCAGAATGCCTAGATCTCAATTGGTTCCACTGGTGCCACCATCACGAGTGACAGTGTTTGGGTCGAACTCTTCGGTTCCAAGAATGAGTAGACTTCTTAATTGTTTCGGGAAATCGATCGATATTCATGCTGTAAGCTTAAACACCTTCCGAAAACATTTACAAGAAATTGTTAGCGGTGATTAAAATGATGTATGTGTGCATCTCAGACCAAATAAAAAAGGGAAGACGGAGTCTTCTGAACGAAGCAGTGAAGCCGATAAAACTACGCTATGGCGTGTACATACACAGTTACACGCACACACATGTAACGAAACTACGCTGTTTCTTAACAGCCAGCGTGCGAAGCGGACGTATTAATAAATTATACATTTCATCAAAGAAAATGCCGAATTGTGTAGTGAAAGGGTGCAAAAACGAATCATCAATACATAAAAAGAAGGATGGAATCACATTTCACACGTAAGTAAAATTGGAAACTAATATTTTCACTAATTCAAAATAAACATTAAGGTATTATTTGAAACACAAAACCTCAACAAGTGTTGCCATGCCAGACGTTATAGTTTAAACCTATTATTGGGTAGGTAACATGGAATGTAACATAACGTTATTTGTTTCTTGTTAAAAATAGCGCGTTAATTATTTCTGTTTCTGGACGTTTTTACCCACAACACGGACGGAACGGAACGGAGGCGGTATATGCGATTGGGGTTAGGCGACGGGTACACGCGTGGTAAATACTGTGATCCATCAGTATTTAATCAGGGGCCTATTTCAGAAAAAATAGTAAATTTACTACAACTAAATTATACTAAATTAAACTAAATTTACCATTGTTGTTATTAGGGTAGAATTATTTCTTAATAATGATAAAACATAATTCTACCCCAATAAACTACTACAATGGTATATTACTGTAGTTTTTCATTCTTTTTTTTATTTTATTTTTTATTTATTTAATACATTTTTAGTTATTAGGGTAGAATTATTTCTTAATAATGATAAAACATAATGAGCGGTTTTCAAAAGGCAGTTTAAAAAACAAAAGTAGTACCCAAAAGACGGCTAGATGTCGTTGTTCAACTAAGTACGTAACTTTTTAAGAAAAAAGCAAAGGATTTTGTCAATTTGACAGTTAATCTTCTTCTTCTTATTTTTGTTTGGCAATCTACTCCTCTTAAGCGCGTCTACCGCCTAACTCTATCGCTTTGACTCTGGCTTTGGTTTATGACGTCAGTGCACTCTCCGTCCTTGTCATCGTGTTATGATATGACAAGGACGGGGAGAGCATACCTGTCGCTTTGGCTATCGCTTTGAGTTAGGCGGTAGGGCCCCTGGGAGTAAAATAAAAAAAAACCTCCCTAATTGAATAGCGCCATCTATCAACATAAAAATAAACTAAAATTATTAGCCTCTGTTACCCATAGTACAGGCTTCGCCTAGCCAGTAATTCAGATGACCGTGTGTGTGAAATAGTACATTTTTGTAAATGTTAAATGTTTATTTATTTATTTGTTCTGGTAGGTAAGTAAGTATATTTTTTGTAAGGGTATAAAAATTTAATGATTAGGCTCTGTACTGAATATTGTAAGGACTAATTAATTGCATAACTTCTTAATGTTTTACGTTCTTTTTTAGATTTCCAAATCGAGATGAAAATATAAAAGAGATGTGGATTGCGGTCATTCGTGAAAGTCGGAATGATCCTTTCTGGCATCCATCTTCCCACAGCGTAGTTTGTTCAACGCATTTTGAGAGCGACGATTTGTACTACTCAATAAAAGGGTTACGTCGTATAAAAAAAACGCATATCCAAAGGTTTCAAACTTTGTTTATAAAAAAATTATTTAGTCAAATGATAGTTAATATTACAATAAATCTATGAATCTGACTTGTTTTGTTTTGTTGAAAATTTGTTGATTGTTTACTGAAAATGTTCTAGTTGATTGTTAGGTACAAAAAAGAAAAATAAATATATTAAAGCTAATTTATAAGATTTGTTTTCTATAATGTGAATAATCCAAAAGAGCCTGACATTTTCTATGTCCGGCCGGAATGCTGACACAAAAAGCCTAACATGTCAGGACAAACATCTCGCTTTAAATACCTACACGAAACTTTAGTTATT
The DNA here is from genome assembly GCA_928269145.1 of Agriphila tristella. Taxonomy (NCBI): domain Eukaryota; kingdom Metazoa; phylum Arthropoda; class Insecta; order Lepidoptera; family Crambidae; genus Agriphila; species Agriphila tristella. Next base: position 26,036,577 of record OV743439.1, read on the forward strand.
CTGTTAGTTTTATTTTTACATTTTTCCTATTTCCTTGCTACTTCCGCCACTACTTTTAAAGCGGGCTACTCACAGCCCTGCCCTGGCTTTGAGAAGCTCACCTTATCTATCTATCATTAGGTGAATGACGGCTACACGCGAGGTGAATACTGTGATCCATCAGTATTATTTTATCAGGCGTCTATTTCATAAAAGAATGAAAAAGTACAGTAATTTACCATAGTAGTAGTTTATTGGGGTAAAATTGTGTTTTATAATTAATAAGAAACATAATTCTAATCTGTAATAATTCTAAACTAATCTTTTATGAAATAGGCCCTGATTAAATACTGATGGATCACAGTACCAGGCGTGTAGCGTGATATAGCGTTTTGATTGTAATATGTGATATAACGTTATTATTTCATAACGCGTTATTCTTATTACATTGGGGTAATATGAATACTATGGCAACACCGGCTCACACACTAATGCATAAAAAAACTGGCTTCAGTGCATTGCTTGGAAGACTCCGTCTTTCCTTTTTTATTTGGTCTGAGGTGTGCATAGATTCACAGTTGTATGTGTGTGCGTGTGTTCTTTTTTTCTACATTTTAATTTTTAAAGTGTATTTACATTAGTCATAAGTGATAGTAAAAATACATATACTAGTATTAGCAGGTGGTGTTTACCTTTAAGTAATTGTGCATTTGGCATAGTACCTAATCTTAAGTTTCTAAAAATATTTTATCAATGTTACAATTGTTGGTAGACCTTTAAATAAAATAAAATAAAATAAAGCGGCTAAAGTTTAGGGTGTAACTTAAACAATAATAATGTGACTTACACTTGAAACTGTGGTATAGGGTCACTTTCAGCTTGTTTTCTCCTCGGCGTCTTGTTACTCTGTAAAATAGTACCACTTTTATAATTGTTATATTTGCAAACAATTTCATCCCCTTTTGCAAGAAAGCAACATAAGATAGCCTCATGAATATTCTAACTCACAATTTGTTCCTTGTCGGTTGTAACTGTGACTTGGCTGCCAGATCCACCTACTACATGGACATTCGTTGATTCCTGAAAAAAAGTGTATAATTAATAAGTATATTTTGAATACTTACTATTTCATTCTAGCCTCGTCTGCACAGAATACGTAAGTACAAGTGTCTGGGTAGATCCATGCAAATGAGGAATTTAGGGAAAAATAAATTATTGCTATTACACACGAAACAAAAGTCTTTTCTATACAATAAATACTTATATTTCATAATTCAACACTTTTTATGTTCTACCTTCATTTTTTTTAAGTTATGTCACTTTAAAGTGCATTTTTTTCTACATGTTGTTCGACGACAAACTTCAATTATGTAATGTAAGTGACCATGAAAATTTGGATTTTTGACTTAAATGTCATAAATATTTGCTTAGTTATTTTACAGATTCTTTTCTAAGTTCTTTTTGTATTGATTCAAAAGAAGTTACAATTATATGTTATAATGTTAGAAGAGAAACTACTTATTAAGTGAAATACTAAAAATGGAGTTCCTTTTTATGTAACGAAAGTGACCGCGCGTTAAAAATTAATTAAAAATACAATGGGTTGTCTTTTTTTAAATTCCTTGTTTTAGTTACATCAAGTAGATTGATCCCTATATAATTTTGTTAATTGAACTGAAATCGCATGAAAGTTGCTTCTGAAAAACAGTTTTTAATCATCATTTTCAACGAAAAAATGTAAGTAAGTGACCATGGATCTACCCGTCTCATGATTTTGGGTAGAAAAAGAAACATAATTGTCATGTCAGCAGCCGCAAGTGGGCATTCTGACTAGATCTGACTGAAGTTAGTATAGAGTGGCCATAACTTTTTCTTAAGATCCACCTAGCACAAAATGACTAAGACATCTACATTTTGACCGTTGAACCCACCAAATATTTATCAAATCACCATTTAACCCACTAAATATTGATCACTAATAATTTTAATTATCCTAGGCGATCAACCTTAAAATCTCTCACGATCGACTATATGGGCTTTCTATATTTCTCTGGTATAGATAGACAAACATTGACAATAATAAAATTGTTAAACCACTTTAAATTATTAAGATTTCCACATTTTTGTCTATGAAACAATAATATTCCGAGGAATTGGAGTCAAGTCAAACATTATTAACTATTAATCTTTGGTAATATTTGCTATAAATCCAATACAAATTAATTAGTAGCCAGCAAACGTCTTGAAACTGGGTGGGGTTTACGCATATCGCACAAACTTATCCCCACTCTATCTAACGAAAGAGTGTCAAGATGTTTGCTGGAATCTGTACTTTACCATAACTTCTAATCCTTTGATATGCAAGGCTTTTCCCGCCTGTATAAATACACCAATGTCATCTTTGTTCACGACCGTCTCACCGGAGTAGATGTACTCCAGGATAGAGCACAATGACTGGTATGAGATATTCTGTAAATAAATCAATAATTAATGGCTAAAAGAAAAGATTGACTAGTCTCTAGAGCTGACTAGAAAGTCAGGTTCGGGGCGGTTTAATCCGGCGCACATAGGGGTATCAGTATGAGGAAAGCTGATCAAAACTCAAATTTATTAATTTTAAAATCGGATGATTGTAATGACTTTTAGGGCTAGTAGAATAGATGGCGCTTCAAACGGCAGTCATTTTGAGATACTATTATAAGCGGTTGATACACAGCTTCAGTCGGAATCTCGTCTTCGTTTACAAGTACAATTGAGTTCTTGGCATTTTGAAAAATACACACTTTTAGTCTACCTAGGTGTTTTTGATACTTTGATTAAGTAAAGATTTTTGATATGGATATTGAAAATGAAGGTATGTAGTCTATTATTAACCATAAAACCGTAACTTAGGACACAATTTTTTGGTAGGTAACTTTTTTACAAAATAGTATTAAAGTTATATTTCCGAGTTCGTCCGAGTAAAAAATTAAAAAGACTATTAATGCAGATTATCTCAAGGAGAAATCTAAAAAAGAAAAAAGTGGCGGAAGTTTGGTGTTTTATTTACTATGGTTTTTTTTTATATATGGTGTTGCTAATTGTGGACTTCATCATGCTGAGTATTTATTGTATTGTTTTCCAAAGAAAACCATCAATATTCTTCTGCCACCAAAATCTGCAACAGCTTTAACTCAAGAAAGGCCCAAAAGTGACTATAAAGACATGAGTCCACTGAGAAAAGCTCGTGCAACGAATCAGACTGAATTTTGTACAGTGGCATCAGATAATTTTTAAATAAAAATCTCATGTTGTTTAATTTCTAGTTTTATTTAAGTTTCTTATGGTAAAAATTGCTAATGTAACGATTTACTGACATATAAATAAAAAAAGAGTTTTGATCAACTTTTGATGTCATGCGGTTTAAGCCGAGCCCGTCGCATGAGGCCGGCTAAAAATAGCTTAAGCCATTCCGTCAACGCCGAGCTGGCAGCATGAGGCCGGCAATTTGTTTACGTTTTCTTCTTTTGTTCCCTGGAGCTAATTTTTTAGGGGGGTATACGGCCGGCACAGATGGGTTAATACTGCCTTAACTTGAATCAATCATTCAAAAAATTGGTTTAAACTCACATTCAAAAACAGAACAGGGTGAGGGCATGGAGCTGACTTGATGAGCTCCTTCAAATAGGGGCTGGCCAGAGAGATCACCATCTGATGAACTTTTACAAAGTGGCCATCCGCCGCCAACGTCATATCCACGAATTCTCCTTTCTGTTATGTATAAAAGACAATACCTACATTTTATATAAATAATTCGGTACAACTTACTCTGTAAATAAGTTCAATATTTACCTGTTGGAAGGAACTTAAACCATCACAAACATTATTCCTGAATGTTTTCCAGGACAATGATAGCTGTGACATGTTTTATTGTTCTTATTTCTATTATCAACACTAATGTTTAGGCAAGCCTAATGAGCTAAAATTTATTTTATCCAAATAAAAAGCTCCCTCATTTATTTATTTACATTTTTTTTTATAGCAAAGCCATGGTGCCTAGGGATGTGAATTAATAAAATATTATAACGATTATTATCTTTATCGATTATTTTTCTTTAAAAGTAACGATTTTAGCTGTTCGATTCCTAAACAATGACTGTCTTATTCAGAGGGCCTAGTAAGAGTTGTATTTCTCACCTCACTTTGCGAATAGTATCGAGTGAAAGAGAGAAAATCATGCGAGTGAGTGAACGAGTGAAAGAGAGGAAACGATAGTTTACTATTCGAAAAGTGAAGTGAGAGCAAAAAACCAACTCGTACTAGGCCCTCAGAGTGCGTTGTGGTGCGTTAGTTAAACTAGAGCCAAAGTTAACATGGCGTTAGACTGCGGACTAACGCCATTTTAGCGCAAATCGTATTCAGAGTGACAGTTTAACGTTTAGTCCCACCGTTTAAGGATTAAAAGGTGCATTGTGATTGGTTTACAAGCATTAAACCAGGTTTTGTTAGAACAGTCTTGCACCCCACCCCAGTTTTGTGAAATATCTCTCTCTGACTGAATAAGACAGTGTTTTTCACAATGACAAAAAACTGTAGGCTCGATAGATGGCGTTGATAAAAATAGGTGACTATGTGATTTTTTTACTATACTAAGCTTCGAAGTGTATCACCACCGTCTAGTGATTCAAATAGTTACTATTTTCAGGCGTCCGTCACTCGCTCAAGTCCACGCGTTATATATGTCGTAGGATAATCGTATAAGCCGGATCTTCACAAAAATCCTAGGTCGATTGTAAAAAACCGGATAATTGAAATCTAAGACAGATTTTTGCAATCGTCCGAGAAATTTTTAGGATCTTTGTAAAAATCCAAGTATGTTTCGGACAATTGTAAACTTGAATGCTGATTTGATAATCTAAGAGACGATTTACATCATCTTCAATCTGATTGGTCAGAACATATTGCTGATGGGTTTTAGGGTTATTTCGCAATTTTGCCGAATTAAATTCTTCAATTAAAGTTTTAACAAGGTTTCGCACAAGCATGTTGACGAGCGCTGTAGAACTTTGTTAGCTCGGTGTAGTAAAGTTATTTTTCGGTTATACTTAACCTCTAAATTGTCTGCACTGATCGAGCCCAGCATTTGTATAATATCCACTTCACTCACTTCACTCATCGTACATTAATGTCTCTTGATTGATTTGAGCACTCACGCGTGAAAGCACACTTTCCTTATCTACAACTCGACCAAGTTAACTTAGCGAATGACAGCTACATGACGGCTAAGTTTATGACACCGTTTTAATTTGGTCGTGTTGTAGTTAGGAAAAGACTTAGGCGATTCTTAAGTTTAGTGCAATCGGCCATTAGTTTTCTTTTTTTAATCAAAAACGTAAATTCGAACAAAACGCTGGAAAAATATTTGACAATAATCACAATAATAACAATGGACGCAATGAATGTTGCTGATAGCCAATCAGAGCATCCATCAGCCCATAACGTTTACGTCAGCCAATCAGCGTGCGCAAAGTGATAATCATTGACGATTTACCTAAGATACTATCCCCGTCAATTGGTAATGCGCTGGAACCTTGTCAAATTAACATACACATCATCGTCATCCGCAACTAAAAATGACAAAAAACAGTAAAATTATAATAGGTAATATAATATATTAATTATTGAATTCTTATTTTCAATAAGAAAGGGTCTAGGTATATGAGAAAATTACAATTGTTTTTCGTTTTTGAGGTTAAAATCATGGCCGCCAGGCGCATTACCAATTGACGCGGATAGTACGCTGGATTTTTGTAAAAATCCTAAACATCACTCGGACGATTGCAAAAATCTGTCTTCGATTGATTGATTCTAATTATCCGGTATTTTACAATCATACTAGGATTTTTATAAAAATCCTATTTTTACAATTATCCTACGACATATACAAAGCATTTCAATAAAATAACTAAATTATTTTCATATTTAAAACCTCACACGATTACTACGAAAAAAAATATCAGAGACTGGCGGACGACATGACCACGAACTCAGACCAAATAAAAAAAGTAAGACGGAGTCTTCCGAACGAAGCGGTGAGGCCGTAGACGTCACCCTATAAAACTACGCCATGGCTGTGTCCATACACAGTTCACGCACACACGTGTAACGAAACTACGCCGTGGCTTTCCATATAAAACCCTGCCGCCCGGCCCCCGCCCGCCCCCTCGTACGCACACATGTACCATCAAAAACCGGCCTCACTTCATTGTTCGCAACGCTCCATCTTTCTTTTTTATTTGATCTGAGACCACGAACTGACAGTAACAGACGTTGCCAAACTTATGTTCACGGCTTGGAAATAAAGAAGGCTATGATGTGATACATTGCTACTTTTCTTTTGGTAAGATTTTATTTGTATTGTACCAAAAAGAAAAGTAGCAATGTATCACATCCATATATCTGTCAAGTAAGTTAGCCTGTACGGCCCCAGGGGCCAGAGAAGTTGAATTTAAGCTCCAGCCAAACTGACGCGAATTCCGCGCGAAATTCGCGAGTGCGAAAGAAATTGCTATGGCATTGGCTATTGCTTTGAGTTACGTGATCAAAATCTGTCAAAATGAGCGACGCGCGCGATTCGCTCGGGAGCTTTACAATTTCATATTATTAGGGTTCCGTAACCAAAGCACAGAATAACTAACAGTAGTACCTACAACCTCAGATCAAATAAAAATTTGGTCTGAGCCTACAACCCAAAGGGTAAAAACGTAACCCTAATACTAAGACTCCACGATGGATAACTTTTACTATTGGACCAACTCTGAAATCGCGAAAAAAAATCAGCTGTTTCCTACAAAAATTAATATAACGAAAATATCAAAATGTATGAAACAGGAAACAGATTTTGTCACGATTTCAGAGTTTGTCCCATATTAAAATTTGTTCAGTTCGATGGTCCTTATCTACTATATTCGGCATTAACTAAAGATTCTTAGATTATAATTATATCAATAATCTAAGCAAAGATTATACCTACCTACCTACCGAGGTAAATGCTTGACAACAAGCCGTTCGAGTCGCTCCCTTAACAAATGGCTCGTCATTGTCAAAGCACGTGTATGCATGCACCCATTTTTCTTAATTATCTTTTAAATAAAACAATTAAATTGTGAATGGAACTTTTTTATTAATTAAAACGTTCAAATATATTCCTATTTTTGTATAATGTTGTTAGATTGGGGAAAAAATCTCGCTATCATTCACATGAAAGTAGGAGGTAAGTACATAATGGCAGGATAATTTTGCTGATTCACAAATCGTCCACCAGTCGGCGCACTACCACTAACTTGGCGCTAGTGTAGATGTAGACAAGAGGGCCTAGCCAAAGTAACATTTGCAAATTTTCGCTATCTCTTCGCTTCGAAACATGTATGGGATTGACATAAGGTTTCGTTAACAATCGAATTTTAAAACGTCAAATCCATACATGTTTCGAAGCGAAGCGATAGCGAAAATTTGTTAATGTTACTTTGGCTAGGGGGTCTGTCTAGTACGTTGGTATAGTTCGGATCACGAAAGATGACCACAAATGGCGCCCATCTTCGCATCCATTGAACTGTATGTTCAATGTTCGCATCATATCTCGTGTCCTACATCTTGGCATGGACCACTTTGAAAACCGCAATTCTGACTACATGGAAAATTTCTCCCCAATTAGTCCTAACTAGTCCTACTTTTTCGGAATTAGTCCCAAAAAGGACTGAAAGATATAAGCGAATTAAATGGTCCATGCCAAAGCAAACCTTCATTTTGGCAGGGACAGGCTATATCTAGTGAACCATAACACCTAGCCAAGATCTGATTATTCAAAAAAAAAGTCCCTTTTTTATGGATCTCGCAACGCCTAGAATCAAAACGAAATGAAGCGCCGTTCAAAAAATATAAAGGAATGATTTGGTCCATGCCAAAATCAACCTACATCTTGGCGAGGACTTTTGAACCAGGTCACCCAGAAAAAATCTGCTTATTGGAAACGATTCGTGTAAATTAGTCCCAATTAGTCCCAAAGCCACAAAATTAGTCCCCCTTTGGTTTAGGAGATAATCGGAATTAAAATTTGGTTTTTATAGTACAGGAGCTGACTTCCTATTCAGTGACGATGTTTTGTCCTATTCAGTGACGATGTTTTGTAACTTGTTTATTTTTTGCGTATTTGTGTTAGAATAACGAAGTGTAATTAGTAACACAAAAGTATATCGTAAAGTAATACGTAACATTTATGCATTTTCGAAACTCAAATCTCAATTTTTAAGTCATAAAATAAAAATGTTTTCTTAGAGATATTTTGATCCTGGGGCTCCTGGACTATATCAAAATAATGTACAGTCGCGGACAAAATAATTTCAAAATAAGTATAAAATGGTATTGAATTTTAAAATTATATTGCTTTCTTTCGAAATTATTCATATTTGGAGTGGAGTGATTTTCTTCCTTCAATGGGTTTTTCAAACTTTGTACCTATACAGGGTTATTTGTAATTCATTTAAAACCTCTCGTGGGATTGATCAGACCATCAAACTGAACAACTTTCATTATGAGTCCAACCTCAAAATCACGAAAAAAAACAGCTGTTTCATACATTACGATGGAGTACTTACGAATTGTACTTTTGCTCAGTTTGATGGTCTGATAAAGTTCGTTTAAAAGGCTGCAGCTTTTACAAAGAGCCGCAAGATCGCATGCTTAATGTTTTACAATCTGAACACTGCGAATTACGGAACGGAATAGTTTTATGTAGGTACTTAATTAATTTTGACTCTACGCTTTTGTACGTGACTGTACTTATACCAAAAAACGGAATTTCTCCTAAACCAAAGGGGGACTAATTTTGTGGCTTTGGGACTAATTGAGACTAATTTACACGAATCGTTTCCAATAAGCAGATTTTTTCTGGGTGACCTGGTTCAAAAGTCCTCGCCAAGATGTAGGTTGATTTTGGCATGGACCAAATCATTCCTTTATATTTTTTGAACGGCGCTTCATTTCGTTTTGATTCTAGGCGTTGCGAGATCCATAAAAAAGGGACTTTTTTTTTGAATAATCAGATCCTGGCTAGGTGTTATGGTTCACTAGATATAGCCTGTCCCTGCCAAAATGAAGGTTTGCTTTGGCATGGACTATTTAAATCGCTTATATCTTTCAGTCCTTTTTGGGACTAATTCCGAAAAAGTAGGACTAGTTAGGACTAATTGGGGAGAAATTTTCCATGTAGTCAGAATTGCGGTTTTCAAAGTGGTCCATGCCAAGATGTAGGACACTCATATCTCATGAAGAAAAGACTTGAGACGAAACATTATTTCATATAATACTATATAATATATATGTATCTGTAGGTATGTGTATAAAAATATCATTCGTCTTAAGTCTTTTCTTCAAGAGTTATGATGCGAAGATGGGCGCGATTTCTGGTCATCTTTCGTGATTCGCACTATACATTAACCTTAGTGGTGTTTGCTATACTTTTTTGGATGTTGGAAGCGAATTTTTTACACGACTGCCCAAAGCAAAAAGAGTATGTGTTTAGGGTTCATGTATGTTTGTGGGTATGTGAGTTTCTTTATTCCACCATAACTAAATGCCTGAACTGATTTGGATAAATGGGGTATCGTTAGAGTCCTTACAGCATCTCGAGTGACACTGGCTATATTTTTTTTTAGAAAAAAATAATATGGCGACTGCACGACGCCATTTTCAAATGTGAATTACAATATGGGCATCAAATGAAAGTCCTTGATTAGCACATTCAAAAACTATACAATATGATGTGTGAAATAAAAATAAATAAATTTAAAAAATATTAAAAACACGACTGCCCTGCCAAAAACGAACTAAAAAGTTAAACAACTAGTGTTATTGCAGTCGGGAGACCTCTTTAATCAAAAGTTGTTCCATAATAAGGTCCCCCGACTACAATGAGACTTGTTGTTTAACTTTTTAGTTCTTGGCAGGGCAGTCGTGTTTTTAATATTTTTAATTTTTTTTAACACCTATAAATTTATTCACACATTCTTTTTTTTTAATTCAATCTTTAATTTATTTACCAAGCATTATTAGACATAATTGAAATATAACTGGGAACAACCCATATTATGCACATAGGTACAAAAGGTCTCCATCTACAGTAGCGCCACCAATCCGGATACATTTTGTCATCCTGCCATTATAATTCTAATAGAAAGAATAGCTTTTCCGCCAAGGAGTCCTTTCAGCTCTCTTTATTTTTTATTGTTTTGCCTTGATTTTCCGCATCTCTGATTGCACTGAACACCAGATCGGCATTTACTTTTTTCAAAATTTTCTTATCGTGGAATGCATGTGTGTGTGCGCCAACCCTGAAAATTGGAATCTTCAGTTAGTTGAAGAATTGTGTAGCTATTTCTCCTACTATAATTTTCTGTATTATTATATCAAAAACATAGAAAGGGAAAGTAATGTTACTTTTCATAGACAACAGATGATAATTCTCTTCTTCATCCTCAGGGATCACAGTTTCAAGCCAAGTACTGCCATCGCACATAACAACCCATGCAAGAACTTTATCAGCAATAGAGACGTCAAGGAATGGAAAAAGCTTCCAGATGATGTAGTAGTTGCCTCAAATAATCAGTTTAAAAATCGACTAGACAGATATCTTAACAATAAACAGTGAACAAAATGGTCACTTGGTTATCGGTTTTACAACTCTGCTTGCCTATTAAAAATAATAATTTAGGTAGGTACTGTTCAACTGAATTTCAAACAAAAAACATACCTTTGCACGACAATGTTATCCTTTGTAGTTACCGAGGCTGGACACTTTATGTTTTTCGAATCAACACATTTCCATAGTCTGGTTCCAGTTGCATTCTTATAATTGTATGTAAGACCGTACATGTACCGATTCAATATCATCTGCATGTGTCCTTGGTTAGACAGTGTGTACTGTATAGTGGGTTGCGTACTGACATCTGGGGATGACACAATTTTAATAAGTGTATGTATATTTTAATAAAGGTGCGTCCAGATATGTTCTTTTGATCGCACCGTACCTCCGTTCCGTACCAGCGTTCCGATCAAATAAGTCTGGACGCTACTTTTGCCCGCTCCGTACCTCCGTTCCGTACCACCGTTCCGATCAAACCGCCGAACGTCGCCGCGATCACGTCCAGACTAGCGCCGTACCGTACCTCCGTTCCGTATCAACGTTCCGATCCAATAGTACAGCAGCCCGTAGTAAATTTAAATTACGAAAAAGGTTACCGTTTGCCGTTGTGATATAGTTATTTATTACAAAATTATAGATACTTTAACAGATCGCAACCCGCCGTAACCTATATTTGTATATCTCCAAAAATGATATTTTTTTATTTTTCAAGGTTAATCACATGGTTTAGCTATTGTCGTGTTCTACAGCGCTATGTTTGATTGCCACTGATAATATTAAGACTATGAAAAGGAGCCATACACAGATATACAAATATAGGTTACGGCGAGTTGCGATCTGTAAAACTTGGGTTAAAGTATCTATAATTTCATAATAAATAACTATATCACAACGGCAAACGGTACCAAACCTTTTTCGTAATTTAAATGTGCTACGGGCTACTGTACTACAACCTCCGAACGTCGGCGTCGCCGCGATCACGTCCAGACTAGCGCCGTACCGTTCCTCCGTTCCGTTTTTCCTTTGAACGGGGCGAAAAAACCGACTCGCGATGGATCGGAGCGTACCTGTCGGCGATCGAGACGGCGTACCTCCGCACCGTTCCGAACATGCGTCCAGACTAGCGTTCTTTGTTCGCGACGCTCAAGAGCGAGAGATACGGGTACGGGCAAAAGAGCGAGAGATTCGAGGTGGATCGGGGCGTACCTGTTCGGCGAACGGAACGGCGTACCTCCGTACCGTTCCGAACATGCGTCCAGACTAGCGTTCTTTGATCGCGACGCTGATCGGAACGGAGGTACGGTACGGGCAAAAGAACATATCTGGACGCACCTTAAGACATCAACTAAAATACGGCTTATTATAACGGGAGGTATAAAAGTCTTTAATCTGAAAGCGATTTATCAATGCTATGTCAAAAATGATAAAATATCTAGTGTCTTTTGACAGTTAAAAGCCATATGGGGTTGTGGGGCTGCAGTGCTGAAGTGTGGACTGACTTTATAAAAGGACACTAACTTGTTGGATCTGTTGTACTTTTAACGAATACTTTATCATCATTGTCTGAATGGTCATCAAATCTATCTTGAAACGAGTCTCCCATGAAGTCATCATCACCAACATTCACATTTGATGCCCTTATTTCAGTCTCTGATACTTGCATTCTTGACATAAAGTCATGGCTGGCTGATGTTCTGCCTCTGCAATGTAAACAAAACAGTGTAAGATTTTACCACTACCTACTGTAGAAGAATTCTACAAGAAATATTTTTTGGAAATGTTGCAGATTGTACGCGCCTAGCTCTGCACGCACGGGTGGAGGGGCGCGGGGCGATTCTACGCCGACGTCGCGAACGCAGGCACAATCAATCAGAGCGCGGCGGGCGGCGACCTCCGCCGCCCGCCTCATTCCTTTTTTCAATCTTCGAAAGACACACGCTCTCGCCACAACCGCCATTTTATATCTTCTGTAACTAATTCCTAATTTTGCAATATACTAGTATACTACATTTTTGTATTTTAATTGTCTCCATCGTAGACACAGATCATACAAATCAAACAAACGGATAAGTTAGTAAACCTATCTTAAAATATTAAATACCTACGCTTTTACTTGCTGGGGTGAAAAGTCATTTTCACTTTTCCTTTTCCTGAGCAAATTGCCTGCTGGACTCTGTAACAATAACAACAATAAAAGGCTTGTTAAAAACAAAAATATTTTATACGTACTTATATGTATATAAGTACTTCTGTAGAAGCACAAGCACAACATACAATACAGGTAAAATATCTTCTGTGATAGTGCTTCTCAGTTTTGATTTAATATGTAGAAAAAAATGGTTAAGTATCCCTTACTTAATTTCTTAAACATAATTTAGTATAAACAAGTATGCTTTATAGTACTTACAATTAGCTTCACATCAGCAGCATTAGTGCTCTGTATAACTGGATCTCCAGTGTCCTCAACTATTAGGACATTGGACCAATCCTGAAAACATGACATAAATGTATTTTTTAAAAGGTTGAACGATTCATTGCTTTTTTGGAGCCCAATTTTCCTTACATCATCCAAGTGTGGAAACCATTTGGTGTTTTATGGGTGTTTTATAAATTACTAGCGGCCGCCCGTGGTTTCACCCACGTGGTTCCCGTTTCCGTGGGAATATCGGGATAAAAAGTATCCTATGTTTTAATCTAGGCTATCTTCTATCTGTGTGCCAAATTTCAACCAAATCCTTTCAGTAGTTTTTGCGTGATTGAGGAACAAACATCCAAACCCACAAACGTTCACATTTATAATACTAGCGGCCGCCCGCGGTTTCACCCGCGTGGTTCCCGTTCCCGTGGGAATATCGGGATAAAAAGTATCCTATGTTTTAATCCAGGCTATCTACTATCTGTGTGCCAAATTTCAACCAAATCCGTTCAGTAGTTTTTGCGTGATTGAGGAACAAACATCCAAACATCTAAACATCCAAACCCACAAACTTTCACATTTATAATATTAGTAGGATTAGTAGGATTATTTCAATAAAGACTTGTCCTATTGGTGAAGATTATTTACCAAATAGGACAAGTATGGATAAACAAACATTAGGTATTGGTTTGGGGAACTGGGTGAAATGGTTCCGATCAAGGTTACTAATCACCCGTCCGGCTTCGCTGGCCTCCCCCCTTCTAAATTATAATAATAATTCTACACAGGATCCAATTATAAGTTTGTTTTCTCCTTAAGTAAACATTTCCCATTTATCCCAAATTGTAAATTAAAATAAACTCGATTAAAACCATTTACTTTACTCTTGCTTTTGATGAAAAAAGCCACAACTGCACCATTTTTTAATTAAAGCAGCCTTATGGCCGAATACTCAAACGCTAATAAACTTTGAGGGGCTCTCAAACATTGTTGTGTTGCATTAAATGTCAAAAATATGACAAAGACAGCATGCTGTTTGTAAGCTTACAGGTAGGTTCGAGGGTCCGATGCCGGTGGGGTAAATGATAACCCGCCTCCCCCCTGTGGGGATTTGGGGAAATGGGTGAAATGGTTCCAATCAAGGTGACTGATCACCCATCCGGCTTCGCTGGTGTCCCCCCTTCTAAATAATAATAATGCTGTTTGAGAGCCGCTCAAAGTCAAGTAGCGTTTGAGTATCCGGCCCTTAGTAACATGACTACCTCGACAGTTTTGTCTATATTGAAATGTCAAAAATGACATCTTAAAATAATGTAGACAAACCCTTTATTACTGTCATAAATGCATGACAGTACCAAAGGGTTTGTTGGAACTTGAATGTTAGATCCCCTAACAAGGATTACAATTATCCTGTAGACGTAGCAAAATAAGCCTGGAAAAGATTATGTCTACCCCTAAATGTCATTTTTTTGATATACAAAGGGTTAATCCTTACTAATATTATAAATGCAAAAGTTCGTTTGTTTGTTTGTTACGCCTATACACGTCCTAACTATTGAAACAATCGTCATGAAATTATGCATACACGTTGTCAGAAGTACAGAAAAGAACATAGGGTACGTTTCATCCCGAAAAAAGGTAGTGTTCCCGAGGGATACCAAAAAACTTTCCATGCAGACCGAAGTCGCTGACGGCCGCTAGTTTTGCTAAAAATCTAGTAAAATGTTACCATTTCTTCTAATCCTTTGATATGCAGGGCTTTCCCAGCTTGTATTAGGTCACCGATGTCATCTTTGTTTACAACCACCTCACCAGAGTAGATGTACTCCAGGATACCGCATAATATACGATGAGATACTTGCTGTAACATTAACTTTAATTTAAAAAATATGTTCTAAAAAATTGTGTGAGGTTAGTTTGCAAAATAATAGAAATGAGGAAGTTGAAGTCACTTACATTTAAAAACAAAACGGGGTGAGGGCATGGAGCTGACTTAATGAGCTCCTTCAAATAGGGGCTGGCCAGGGAGATCACCATCTGATGAACTTTTACAAAGTGGCCATCCGCCGCCAAAGTCATATCCACGAATTCTTCTCTCTAAAATTTGTTATGGGTTATGTATAAAACAAAAATATAATCTGACCCAATGCGGATTCTTTAACATAATTGGTTTTTTAATATTTTTTTTATTGGTCTCTTTCACTTAATAATATATGATTTTGATCCTAAAAAATACCTGTTGAAAAGAACTTAGGCCGTCACAAATATTACTTTGAAATGTTTTCCATGCTAACGAAAGCTGTGTTTGAGACATGTTTTCTTTATTTAAATATTGACTTGTTCAGCTGGAAATTATATCACAAAACACTATTACTCCTTATATTTCCTTCTTTATCGCAACAACAACAACCAACACAACATAACACAATCACGCACGTTTTTTTGATAAAAAAAAGCGTTTTCTCGTTTTAAATAGTGATGCTGATGGCTGGTGATGGGTACGCTAGTTTTTTTACATTCTCTTTGGTTAGGGTTGCCAGGTCGTCTAACCTAATAGCCGGACAGACCAGCCAGTTTGGCCGGACATTTGGGTAAAAAAGCCGGACACCCTAACTAAATTATTAAGGATTTTGTGTCTAAGGCTCTAAGGAATTTTGAAATTTTACTAATCCTTACCTCAAAATGTATGAAAAAATCATTTAAGGGGGTGAGCGAGGGGAAAAAAAATAAAGTAGAAAGGGGGGAGCGGGGGAGTCCCTACAAAAGTTTTAAGGGGTACTTATTAAGAATGATATTTAGCATTATCTGTTAAAAAACATGAAAAATAAATTTCTAACCTATCACATCACTTGACAAACTTAAGGGGGGATGGGAGAGTCCCCCCTCTATATTCTACTCTTTTCCCCTCGCTCGCCCACCTTTAAAGATTTTTTCATACATTTTGAGGTTAGGTTTGGTAAAATGTCAAAATTCATTTAAAAAAATCAAAATTATTTGATAAGGGTTAGGAGGCTCTCCCATCCATCCGCCCCCTTAAATTCGACCTTAACTAATGTAAATATGAACCCAAATCAATGCTCGAGCGTGGTCTCGACCATACTTACGTAAACAGAGATCAAATTCTTTCTAAGCAGAGATTTTAGTTCTAAAATTAGTCGAGCATTGCTCGAGTATCATTTGAAAATTAGCATGATCTGAGTTGAGTTTAGTTTGTTGAATTGATGAGGTCAAGTTCATCATATTCCGTTTTACGAAAAACTTACTGCAGTGACAAAACAACCCATTATAATCTTCGCAATATTCCTATAATTCTAAACACAAATGCCACTCATAAAAATATATAAATCACGTTGCGACGCAACATTTACTTGGCCTAATTGGGTTGGTAAACTTTTCCAAAACTGTTGTGAATTATATATTTTCTGGTAGCTTTTGGCTTTGGAGTCAGGAATAACCAATTGCGGAATTTTTATAATACTTCATTTTAATTTAAATAATTATTTAAAATTTAAATTTACAGCATAGTACAATAAATCACTATTACGGCTGTATGCGTAGGTAGTGCTTTGCTCAAATAAAAAAAAATAAAAGTTTAGCATTGGCAATGTCAACTTGTTGTCATGTCAGTCACAGCCCGCTAAAATAAATAAAATAACTCTTTTGTGAGTAAATTTGTAGATATACATATATTAACGTGATCATCACAAACGTATAAAGCTCTCTGAAGGCAATTCCTGTTTAATCCTCTGCACCACGTCTCTTTCAAAGGTATGGGAATTGTACAAAATTTGTTCTGCGGATGGTCACATCTATATTTCAAACAAAACGGAACAAAGCTGTGTAGGTACTTCATCGGCGTAATAAGCTGGATAATGGATTTCTTCAAGCTGATCCATTTCCCATAACTGAACAAGAAAAACACTAGAAAATCACAATAAATAAGCTTAAAAACAAACAACAACATTACGTCGTTATTAATGATTACCAAAGAGTAAAATAATTGGATTACTCTTTGTCACTTTCTGTCAAATCTGTCCTGTCAATCAGTTTTTTATCAGTAAATGCAAGGGAACTTCGTGTTCAGCCGTACGTTTGATATTTTATCGCGATAATAATATAAAAAAATATATATTGTTTTAAATTTCCATGGTTATTGACGTTAATAGAATAAACTATGTCGGGATTTACACCATGTACCTGTTTATTTTTGAGACTCCGATATTTCGGCGCAGTTGCATGCGCCATGATCACGGAAGAACTGTCGATTGTTGCGTGCGGGTAGATGTTATTGGCAGACGAATCGGTCTACCCTCCGTCTAGTTCTTTTATTGCTACGTTCGATACCGGTACCACTGTCTGCAAACTCACTATTCACTCGAATTTGTTCTCGACACACGACACTCACTGTATCTGTACGCGAAACGGCACTTTTTTTATTTTTGTTGTTTTTACACAACCGGACTACTGGATTCCAGACACTCGACAATTTAAACCCATCCTCACGATTGAAATTTTTGTATTTGGTAATTTCAATCCGAAATATCGGAGTCTCAAAAATAAACAGGTACATGGTGTAAATCCCGACATAGTTTATTCTATAAAAAAATATATTTGACTAACAAGGTGAAATAAAAAAAACATAATATTATTTTCTTTATTCTTCAAACTTGTGCTATCAACAAAAAATATAAAACAATTCTCTTCGAAAAAGTTTACCAACCCAATTATGCGTAAAATGAAACTCATTCTGCTAAAAACAAATTTCGTAATAGGAAACAGACTATAACCATAGATAGTCGCAAATCTCTATTTAAGTAGAGATCAGCTGAGTCTAGACTCATCTCATAATTTTGGAATCAACAGGGTGCTTGAGACCATCTTGAGAGTAGATTCAGTAATTAAGGCTCGTATTATAGAATGAGACTCAAGCACAGCTTGAACTCTAATCACCTGATCTCTACTTAATTACTAAATCTAGTCTCAAGCACCCTGTTGATTCCAAAACTATGCTTGAGTCTAGACTCAGCTGATCTCTACTTAAATAGAGATTTGCGACTATCTATGGTTATAGTCTGTTTCCTATTACGAAATTTGTTTTTAGCAGAATGAGTTTCATTTTATGCATAATTAGGCGAAGTAAATGTTGCGTCGCAACGTGATTTATATATTTTTATGAGTGGCATTGGCCAATTAAACGTTAATTTGAATAAATAAGGTATTTATGTTTAGAATTATAGGAATATTGCGAAGATTATAATGGGTGGTTTTGTCACTGCAGTAAGTTTTTCGTAAAACGGAATATGATAAACTTGACCTCATCAATTCAACAAACTAAACTCAACTCAGATCATGCTAATTTTCAAACGATACTCGAGCAATGCTCGACTAATTTTAGAACTAAAATCTCTGCTTAGAAAGAATTTGATCTCTGTTTACGTAAGTATGGTCGAGACCACGCTCGAGCATTGATTTGGGTTCATATTTACATTAGTTAATGTTGAATTAAAGGGGGCGGATGGTTGGGAGAGCCCCTTACCCCTTATCAAATAATTTTGATTTTTTTAAATGAATTTTGACATTTTACCAAACCTAACCTCAAAATGTATGAAAAAATCTTTAAAGGTGGGTGAGCGAGGGGAAAAGAGTAGAATATAGAGGGGGGACTCTCCCATCCCCCCTTAAGTTTGTCAAGTGATGTGATAGGTTAGAAATTTATTTTTCATGTTTTTTTAACAGATAATGCTAAATATCATTCTTAATAAGCCCTTAAAATTTTTGTAGGGAGTCCCCCGCTCCCCCCTCTCTACTCTATTTTTTTTCCCTCGCTCACCCCACTTAAATGATTTTTTCATACATTTTGAGGTTAGGATTAGTAAAATTTCAAAATTCAATTAAACTAAAAACTGTACATTTCCGCACAAAATGCTTAGATGGGGAGGTCCCCTCTCTCCTTCCCATCCACCCCTTGCCCTAAATTTAAACTTAACTAATATAAATAAAACCCTGGCAACACTAGCGAAATCGTAAACCTAACCTACGCAGTCAAGCATCGTTCTAAAATAAGCTTGATCTGAGTCGCGTACTCAAACATCGTTTTAAATTTAGCATGATCTGAGTTTGAGTTTTGTTTGTTGAATCTCTGCTCAAGCACAGTTCTAGAATTAATACTCGACTTAAAACTAGTTTTAAGTAGAGATCAAAGCTTGAGCTTGAGTCTCATTCTATAATACGAGCCGTTCGTTGCTAATAACATCCTGCGTGCCAGATAGCTATCGGACGTCCGATGACGTCATATTAGTCTATGGTTACGTCCGCCACCTACTACATCCGATAGTTTGCACACCTCAGTGGGTCTATTGCCCAAGTGTCGTCGACTTCGCCGTCGGCTTCATTTGACAGATGGTTTTAATACATTGCTACTTCTTTTTGGTACAAATAAAAACTTACCAAAGAAAAGTAGCAATGTATTACAACCATCTGTCAAATGAAGCCGACGGCGAAGTCGACGACACTTGGGCAATAGACCCACAGATCAGCCGCGGCAGTAAGCCGCGTCCGATAATTTGTTTTCACCTTTAGACTGTCACTGGCCGCGTTACGAATCACGCCAACAGTGCTCACAGCGTGTGACGTCATTGTACACCGGTCCAAATCATTAGCACGCTGTCAGCACGCTCACGATACTATTGATTCGGACCGCTCGTGGGAGCACTCACACCGCTAACGTTGGATTGTATAGAACAACATAACCTCAAATGGGTTAATCATTGTAAAGTAAATATTTATTCTAAGGGATAGATAAATAAAAAGCCACGAATTAAGTTCCTTCACTGAGACCAATTATTTACTAACCAATTTTAAACTCTCAAAGCTTTAAAATACTTATTACCACTGCTAGCTCTTTAAACATCAGTTTAATATAATTATTTCGTTCGTATCTTTACAAAACACCTGCAGGTCAATAAATTCCGCCATCTTTTGTAAAAATAACAAATAATGACTACAACATCCACAACGATTCACAATTAACCACGTATTTTTTGTCAACAATGAACTTTGACAATGAAGTTTGACAGCTACACCGACTACGCTCACAGTGCTTTGGTGGAATCATGGTGGAATACGCTGAGCGTCGTTAGCACATGCGATGACGTCATCTGTGACGTCACTTTAACTTACGTGTGCGTTGTAAGCATGATTTGGACCGCACCCTGATTATCTAAAAAGAAACCATTTAGCGACCGGTTGCATTTGACATACATTGCTCCTTTTATTTGGTATGTTTTTTTTACCCCAAAGAAAAATAGCAATGTATTACGCGGGCTGGTTATCTAATTAGAAACCGCCTAGCGACCGGTCGCAGTTCACAGATGAACGTAATACATTGCTGCTTTTCTTTGGGGTAAACAAAAACATACCAAAGAAAAGTAGCAATGGATGTCAAATGCAACCGGTCGCTAAATAGTTTCTTTTTAGATAATCAGGGTGACGTTCATCTGGGAACTGCGACCGGTCGCTAGGCGGTTTCTAATGGGGAGGAAAAGCGCAATTTTATCCCGATAGATGGCGTCTGGTCTTTGGTACCCGGCCGCCTCAAAGAAAGTGTCAAAACATATGGGAATCTCTTGGAGTATTGCACTTTTTAATTTTATACTGAGAAAATGCCGCATTGTTATGCATGTAACTTGTAAAATTTTGGAGTTCATCGATTTCCCAGTAACAAAAAAAATAGTGGGCAAAAAAATATAAAAAAAAGATGCTTTTCCCTCGATTTTCTCCTTTGCTGAGCCTGAGAAACATTATAAATCAAAAGGAATGTTTCATGAATTTGATGAAGCTTCGCCAAAATAAAACAACATTTGAATTATAACAGCTTTGTTCTTTAATATTTCAACCTCAGCAGTTTCTAACATATTTGTAACTTGGATGAATTTGATAGGTATATCAAATATGGAATAAGCCCAATATTGGGGCCAAACAGAGAATTAATAGAATTTTATATGCCAGAGTCATTCAAGAAACTTAGAATAATAAAATAAATATGATAAAACGGTTCGTGTAATTTTGGATGGTACAGAAATTCCAGTACAGAAACCTGAAATTACTATTGCACAGAAGGCATCATGAGGCAACTATAAACAAGGAAATTCACACTCAGTTGCTTTGTTAAAATTTAAATCATATGCTTCTAATCTGAAATAAAAAGATTACTTGTAAATCTTACACGAAATTTAAAGAAATGTAATGCTTGTTAGCAATTTTTTGTAAGTTGCTATAAACTTTCTTGCCTGTTGTTTTGGCTTTTCTTTTCCGTAATTCTTCTTTTATCTGAGCTAAAGTTAGCATATAATACATTGTTTGTCCGCAAAACCGAAAAAATACAATCTAAGAAAGTAAAATCACGTATTACACAGTCAAGACAATATCTATCAAACTGAAAATTGTTCCAAGGACTAAGCGCCATCTGTAATTCACTTTGCCTTCGCCTCCCCATTAGATAATCAGCCCGCGGGTGTTAGCGTGCTCACTGTGCTGTAAGCGTGATTCGGAACGCGGCCACTGTCTGTCACTGTCAGTGTCATTGTTTGTCTTGTTTATGTAATTCGGTCTGTATTGTTTTTCTCTATTACGTCTGTGTTTTATTTAGGGATGTCGAAAGTGAAAAAAAAAA
Source organism: Agriphila tristella (assembly GCA_928269145.1). Classification (NCBI taxonomy): domain Eukaryota; kingdom Metazoa; phylum Arthropoda; class Insecta; order Lepidoptera; family Crambidae; genus Agriphila; species Agriphila tristella. The sequence goes on from OV743439.1 coordinate 26,058,321, forward strand.
TCGATATATCGATACATCGATATTTATAAAAATATCAATATCGGCTTCGATATATCGCGAATAAAATATCGATATATCGATATATCGGTCAAATTTTCAGAGAACATTTGCAGTTTTAGAATAATAATGTATTTAGTTTAGCCTAGCTCAGAAATCGCAATAGAACTTTTCAGACTTTTCGTAAATATAAATTTTTCTTCCAACATACTGAAGTATTTTGGTTTTCTTCAATCTTGAATTCATTTATTATCCAATTTCCATAGTTATAATTATTAGTATTCAACCATTTTTGGATATAATTTTAAATAAATGGGAAAATAGGTAAATGCCGACACAAAGCTCTCCAGCAGCGTTAGCGCCACCTAGCGTCCCACCCCGCTATTCTAGCGAAGTTGAGTGATGTGATGCTAAAAAATATATCGTTTTTGATACCATTTTCGATATTGGTTTTTTTGTATCGATGTATCGATATATCGGATTAAAATATATCGGCTAAAAATATCGATATATCGAACAAAAAATATCGATATATCGATGTATCGATATTTTTTCAACAAGCCTAGTTTTATTTATAATATTAGGGATGTCGAAAGTGAAAAAAAATATCGATATATCGATACATCGATATTTATAAAAATATCAATATCGGCCTCGATATATCGCGAAAAAAATATCGATATATCGATATATCGGTCAAATTTTCAAAGAACATTTGTAGTTTTAAAATAATAAGTATTTAGTTCAGCCTAGCTCAGAAGTCTCTATAGATTTTTTTATACTTTTCGTGAATATCAATTTTTCTTCCAACATACTGAAGTATTTTGGTTTTCTTCAATCTTTTATTCATTTACTATCCAACTACCATTGTTATTATTATTAGTATTCAACAATTTTTAGATATCATTTTAAATAAATGGCAATATTGGAGGTAAATGCCCTTACAAAGGTCTCTAGCAGCAGTAGCGCCACCAAGCGTCCCGCCTCGCCATTCTAGCGACTTTTGAGTGATGTGATGCTAATAAATATCGTTTTTGATACGATTTTCGATATTGGTTATTTTGTATCGATGTATCGATATATCGGATCAAAATATATCGGCTAAAAATATCGATATATCGAACAAAAAATATCGATATATCGATGTATCGATATTTTTTCAACAACCCTATATAATATACTGTTTGCTTGCCTTGCTAGCTAGCTCGAATTCGTTTGAAATAAATTGTATTATTGTAACTTAATTATTTTATTATAACCCTTCAAAATGTCCGAGGCGCAATTTGCGTTATCGTGGGATCAATACGATAAAAATATTTGCAGTGGTTTGAGCAGCCTCCAACAGGTGACAAACAATAACAACTACAGTTACAGTTTTGTTATAAGATCGATTGATTGCTCGGGGTAGATCTTGCCCTCGGGGAGTTGTTGAAATTGACTTTAAAACATTTATTTGTTCATCCATTGCAGAATGGAGAATTTGTAGATATGACATTAGCAGCAGATGGACATTTTGTCAAAGTTCACCAAGTGGTTATGGCTCTAGCTAGTCCTTACATCAGGGAACTAATGGGTTCTGCAAACTGCCCACATCCTATAATATTTCTTAACGTAAGTAAATTGAGTTAATAGAATGTATTATAATAATTTATTTTTTGTACCTACTATCACAGAATAAATAATAGTACATGTACAGAAGATGCACTCCGCTAAACCGTTTAAATAAATAGCAACTCTAATTTCAACAGAATAAAGTGGAATTCAGCTTGTGCGGTGCTAACTATGAACAGCTATATTCACCTAGACGCTGCATCTCTTTCTATCACATATATCCTATCTTTTCGGGCCTATGTTAGGGTTGCAGCTTGTGGCACAGATTACTAAATAGTAACTAAGTTACATAGGTACATCACTCCCATACTAAAACGAAAATACCTTCGCTTTAAATTAGCCTACAAAACATTAATAATTATGTGTGTGTAAGTATAGGTATATATTAAAATATGATCTATATATTTATTTCATCTTAGAACTCACGGTTATTAAATTTTACTGGCGAAAATATTCTGAATCGTGTGAACAACTTCACAATAATTAACCATTGTATAGACAAGATTTTATCTTAAATAATAATAAAGGTAATAAGTTTATTTCTGATAACAAAGACAATTCAAAATACTTAACAGGATTCACCTTATTTATAAATACTAATCTTTACACTTCAATAAAAGAAATGAAAGTGCGGGAATCGTAAAAGCCTGTAAAAACTCACTACAAATATTCTGAGAGTGTGATGGACAGCCCTGCCGATTTTGTCCACGCTGAGGACGCCGAGCGCTAGGTGCTTTTCTCATACCTACGTGTGAAGTCATAGAGCCCTGCTACTATATTAAAAATTATACTAAATAAAATAGACCTTAGTTAATGAAGTTAAAATAACAGCATATTACATTTTAGTAGAAAATGCTTGATTTGTTTGTTTCAGAAAATATCAAATACAACACTATGTTCATTATTAGAATATATCTACACGGGTGAAGTGTTGGTAACCATGGAAAACTTCGATGAATTTATTGAGGCAGCTAAAGAGCTTCACATTAAAGGTCTTGAGAACATGGTAATTATGTTTTTTTTTAATTCTCGTACAATGTGTGGCATAACTCTTTTGTTTTTTCCACTAACAGGTAAAACAATAGTCCTAATTTTATTCATATGTATTTTCACGATAAATAGAAAAGATAAAATCAGTTGTTATATACACTTTGGATAGCATTTTCGGTTAGCTAATTAAAGTACCTAGGTATAATAATTGTTTTGTTAAATATCAAACCCTGGCAAGTCACACCCCTACTCAAAATCAAACTGTGAATGCCCCCTGATTCGAAATTTAAAGGACCCAGTGGCGGATTTGCCCTAAGGCCAAGTAGGCCCGGGCCTAGAGCGGCCAGATATTAGGGGCGGCCGGCCAAGCGTGGCGAAATTTGTTATCTTTGTTAGAGGATTACATAAAAACTGGCATTGGCAAAATGACAATACAAAAAAAAACAAATTCTTTATTGTTTTAATTTATGTAAGTAGGTAGGGTCAGTGGTGCCTATATTTAACTTTATTTTTTCTTAAATCTCGTGGTCCGAGGCCAGAGTTACCATCTGCTTTTGCCGCATTTGACAGGCATTTTACGGTTTAGGCGTGCGGCCGGGCCGTTTAATTTCGCGGGTTAAACCACTGATTGCAATATTTGTGTATGAAACTGTCTAAAAATCGCGCAGCCCGGCCATTTCTTTTTGCTATACAAGCAAGAGTACACGATTAGTAGATCAAACTGACTAAAAATCGCGCTGCGCGGCCGTTTTTTTTTGCTATACAGGCAAGATTACAAGATAAGTGGATGAAACTGACTAGAAATCGCGCTGCCCGGCCATTTTTTTGCTATAGACAGGCAATATTACAAGATAAGTGGATGAAACTGAGAAAAATCGCGCAGCGCGGCCGTTTTTTACAGTTTTTTAAACCTTTTTTTAAAACAGGGTTTTGCTGCATTTGACAGGCATTTTACAGTTTAGACAGGCGTGCGGCCGACACTAAGCTAAGGCAGCCATTTTTTAATTACGCGGATGAAACCAAAGACTATAATATTAGTGAATGAAACTGAAAGAAAAACGCGCTGCGCGGCCATTTTTTTGTTGTAGACACAGACAGACAAAATTACAAGGATAGTGGATGAAACTGACTAAAAATCGCGCTGCGCGGCCGCTTTTTTGCTGTAGACAAGCATTTTTAAGAAAATCTGGCATTTTCTGCATCCTAGACAGGCATCCTCGTCCTCCCTTACATAGATGGTAACTACCCGAGGCTCCAGCCCCCCCCAATGATGGGAGCTAAAAAGCCTATAGTATTCGGCCTAGGGTGGCCAAGACTGTTAATCCGCCACTAAAAGGACCCCGTACAAAATGTTCGAAAAAAGCCAATCGGTCAATTTGGCTGAAATTTTGGGCAAATATACCCTGTAACAGGGTGATCAAAACTGCAAAGTAGCAAAGTGAAATAATGACTAGTTTAGGAGATATGGCTTTTTCAATGTTGTAAGAAAAAATTAAAAAATAAAGAAACACATCACATTTTCATGTTTCTAATTTAATTATTTTTAATTATTAGGTTTAACTGACACAGAAAGTGCCAAATTGACTTTATACTAACGTAATATTAAGTTATATTTACTAACAATATTGTTTATACATATATTATGTTTTAGATTTAAGGCCATCCATGGGCCATTGTTGCCTGAGTATAAATAAATAAAAAAAAAATCTAGGGGTGGAGGGTATCGAGCCGAATCTCGCCCAATCTCACGTGGGGGAGAGGGAGGTCTCGGCAAATATCATGTATTATTTTTTCTGCAGAAACAGTATTGTGAAAAAACTGGGTTAAATTAAGAACATTTTTCATACCAAAATATGGCTAAATCCTAAACAGTGTTTCTTTTTTTTATTTTTATTTATTGTTTAAGACAACAGACATAATTACATACAGATTCTATTATACATTTACTCACTAGCAAAACCACTATGGTTTGTGTGCCCGTTCGCAAGTTTTGAGCATTATATACAAAACATGAAAATGGAAAAGAAAGCATGCATAACTAACATTATAAGGTGCACGCACGAACATTAGTCGTTATGTATAGGTATATTGTATTGCTTTATTTAAAATTAAATATTTATTTATTTTCAAGGTATTTTTTGATTTGGAATAGACTAAGTGTCCAATGTTGGTGCAAGCACCTTGTATTCATTATTACATTTGACTTAGAGTATGTAGGTAGTTTCGTTTGTGTATTTGTATTTATATTTAAATAAATGCAAAGCAAGTAGGGTTGCCAGATCGGAAGTCCAAAATATCTGGAGAAAATTTGAAAATGCCGGGATTTTGTGGTTGTTGTCGGGAGAAATAAATATTAAAAATTAAAAATGTAACTTTAGATGCCTGTATATAGTAAAAAAAGGGCCAGGCAGCGCGATTTTTATTCAGTTTCATCCACTAATCTTGTAAGTTGTGATCTTACCTGTCTATTGAAAAAAAACGGCCGCGCACCGCGATTTTTAGTCAGTTTCATTCACTAAGCTTATACCTAAGTTGTGATCTTGCCTGTCTGTTGAAAAAAAAGCGGCCGCGCAGCGCGAGTTTTAGTCAGTTTCATCCACCAATCTTGTAAGTTGTGATCTTGCCTGTCTATTGAAAAAAAACGGCCACGCAGCACGATTTTTAGTCAGTTTCACCCGTTTCACAAGATTAGTTGAATCTTGTACTCTTGCCTGTCTATAGTAAAATAAAACGGCCGCGCAGCGCGATTTTTAGTTAGTTTAACCCACAAATCTTGTGATCTGTGGTTTCTTACGCGAAAATTATTGTTTTCTAGATAACTTTCGGAACAGCAGTTTTTTCGGGAGATTTTTAGATTTTTCGGGAGTCGGGAGACCACTTAAAATTCCGGGAGAATCCAGGCGAATCCCGATCATCTGGCAACCTTAAAAGCAAGCAAGCACAGATTAACGTAATCACACAAGAAAATACCCCTCCGTATCAGAAGTAGGGATGTTCGATCCGGGTACCTTGTATCGATATTCTGGATCGCAATGGATCGTAATCCATTGTATCGATCCATGGATCGATCCATTAAAATTGATACGATCTTTTGGATCGATCCAGTATCGAATCAAATATTTTAGAAAGGTCAATTTTTAATCACGATTTATTATAAACGTGATATTAGGTACCTAATATTCTTAGTAATGTTTAGTAAATTAAAAAAAGATTTTGAATTTTGCCAATATTTAAATTTTAAAGCATGCAAAAACAAAAGTAAAAGTTACTGGTTGTCAAAGTGAACAAAATGTTTTTAACGAAGTAAAATTGTTCTCAAACTAAACAAAAAGCAATATAATCGTTATGACGAATTTGATTGTACATTGAAATATGATAATATGACAATAATTTATAAGAGACTTTTTTATATAAATAATATGGATCTGTTCGCCTGCTATACTATAGTATTTTAAACAAGGAAAAAGTTCAAGTTCAAATATTCTCTAAGTAATTACTATACAATATGATTGGTTAGCGATGTCGGAGCTTTTAAAGGCAGGTAATATGATAAATTTTAATAACATAACCCCCCCCACATGTTGGGGTCTATCCCCTCTCCTGTTAGAATGACGGGCATTTTAAATTTAACTTTTTATTTTACATGGCCCTGCCGAAAAATATTGATTTCTCCGGATTTAAAAATCCTACAGTTATAAAAAAAATACTTTTAGAAAGCTAATAATATCAACTATTACATATAACTGTAGGACTTTTAAATCTGGAGAAATTAATATTTTTGGCAGGGCCATCTAAAATAAAAAGTCAAATTTAAAATACCGGCCATTCACACAGGAGAGGGGATAGACCCCAACATGTGGGGGTTTTGTCGATAAAATTGATAATATTATCTGCCTTTAAAAGCTCCGACGACAATTAAATATTTAATACGATTTTTTCGATCCGATCCTCTATGTATGTGTATCGATCCGCCGAAGGATCGAATGCTATTGTATCGATACAAAAATCGAGTGGATCGTAACGCATTGTATCGATCCACGCAAGTATCGGATCGGATCGAACATCCCTAATCAGAAGGACAATTTAGTAAAACGCCGTTACTACTATAAATAATAATGTGCCAGCATCTTTACTAATAAGTAGGTTTACATTTTTATGAAGTAAGAAGAGGTGGTTAACAAATTATAATAATGATAGTAAAGCTTTCTAATTGATATAAAAATTATAAAAAGTGTAAAGACAAATAAAAGTTTATATTGTGATGGTTATTAGATTGTTCTCGTTTGATTGTCATGCAGAAAACAAATGAAGCTGGTCCACGGAACTACTACAAATACCAAAGCACGGAGAACACAGCAGTTGATGACACAGAGGAACAAATATGTTACTTTGAGGTCAGCAGCCAGAAGCAAGACGATGACCAGTCCGAATTGGATTTTGATAATCCTTTGTAAGACTATTTTCTAAGAATAAATAAGCTGTTAATACACAAAATGCATTGAATCAGGGTCAGTATCACGAGCAAAAAGATGTACACACCATAGAACTTTGTCACATTACGTTTTGAATAACCTAGGTATAACATTATCACACTGAGATATATTGATTGAATGTGACATAGTTCTAAAGTGTGTACATATTATTGTTCGTGACTGTAAGTCGTTATAAATTCGTGCCTTCCTTATTTCAGATTAGTTGGTGACACCAAAGACATAAAAATGGTAGAAGGGATGGAGCAGGATGCTTACCAGGATGACATTGTGGAAAATGCTGACAGTTACGGCATTGGGTTGATAGAACATGGAACAGTGGAGCAGCACCCTGACAAAACGCTGCAGACAATTGATACAAAAAGTATGTTTTGTTTTTTGAATAATTTACTTAGATGCCATATCAGCTTTAATCTGTAAGTGACATGGTGAATCCATCTTCTTGTTGTATTTTTATATTGAAAGTATTTCATTACCCGACTACGGCGAAGCCAAAACGGAGGGTATATGATTTTGACCTGTATGTATGTTTGTAAATTCATCTGTTCCCTCATAACTGCTAAACTACATGTTATATTTTGACAAATGAGGTATCGTTAGAAGCGTCTTAATCGTCCAATAAACATAGGCTATATGACGTTACATTAAATTGAATGTGGCGCCCTCTAGAGGAGTTAAAGACATGAACTAAAAAAAAATGTTTTAATAATGCCGTGTTGGGTACCAAATGAAAGGGCTTAATGAGCACTTTTCAAAATTATATAAATTGTTAGCTTTTGCCCGTGGCTTTGTTTGCTTTCACCCTATTGACAACTCCAAAATATTTAAAATTGAAAAGAAGTTTAATAAAAACTAAAACCCGACTACGGAAAAATCGTGCTCTAAAAAGTAAGAAACAAGAAAATATTCATAAAAAGGATAACCGTAGTCGCATGCCACTTTGTCCTAGACACGCACGGCACGGGCTGGAGGTGGCATGCGACTACGGTTATCCTTTTTATGAATATTTTCTTGTTTCTTACTTTTTAGAGCACGATTTTTCCGTAGTCGGGTTTTAGTTTTTAAACTTCTTTTTTTTAACTTCTTTGGTTGCCCAAAACAAGTGTAAAGTTTTAAATAAAACAAGTGTAAACACAAGTAAAAACAAGTGTAAAGTGTTTGGAAATAGCCATATAAAGCCAAATATGTTAGATTAGATATGGATCATCAAACTGAACAACTTTTAAGATGGGACCAACTCTGAAATCGCGACAAAAATTTCTGCTGTTTATAGCATAAAATATCAAACTGTATGAAACAGCTGTTTTTTCGCGATTTCAGAGTTGGTTTGGTACCACAGTAAAAGTTGTTTAGTTTGATGGTCCCTATCTACCATATTCGGTTTTATAAGGCTACTAGCTTCCGCCCGCGACTTCGTCCGCTTGGACATTCGGAAAATCCCCAGGGAACCTTTTGCCGGGATAAAAATTATCCTATGTTTTAATCCAGGCTTTAAACTATCTGTGTCATTAGTAGGATTCCAAAACACCGTGTAAACTTATATAATCATTGTCCACCCAGACATACGCGTGATGCAGTACACGGTGTCGAACCAGGGCTCGCTGCAGATGATCCTAAATCGGTTCATATACTTCCTGAAGCACCGCAACCGGAACCACTCGCGCCAGTGGCGCTGCGTCGACTACCTGGCCGCCGCGCGCTGCCCCGCGCTCGTCGTCACCAAGGACGACATCGTGGTGCAAAGGTAAACAAACCAACCGCAACCACTCGCGCCAGTGGCGCTGCGTCGACTACCTGGCCGCCGCGCGCTGCCCCGCGCTCGTCGTCACCAAGGACGACATCGTGGTGCAAAGGTAAACAAACCAACCGCAACCACTCGCGCCAGTGGCGCTGCGTCGACTACCTGGCCGCCGCGCGCTGCCCCGCGCTCGTCGTCACCAAGGACGACATCGTGGTGCAAAGGTAAACCAAACTCCAGTAGCCGGCAAACATCTTGAAATCGGGTGGGGATTGCGCTGAACGCGTATTTTGCGTAGCGGTGAGGTACGCTGGCGGCAGGAGAGGGGCGCGCGCTATTGATCACGCGCAAGTAATGCGCGAACTTATCCCCACTCCGTCGAAATCGAAAGAGCGTCAAGGTGTTTGCCGGAATTTGTACCACTCATGCGCATACAGGAACCAGCCACATTCAAAAACTCTTAGTACAGATACCGGCATATAACTTGGCAGAGAGTTTCTCTTATCTTGGCTTGCCAAGTTTTTTGTGGCTGTTGCGCATCAAAACAGCTACGAACACTAAACTCGGAGCATCTTTGGTCTCATCTTTGTCTTGCCAAGTTCTGTGCCGGTATCTGTACCATACTAATAAACGAAAAATAAGTTTATACTTAGAATAACCAAAAAGTTTGTTTAGGAATATAACGCTTTGACACGTTAAGCGTAAGGAGTAATAGCTAAGCAATATTTTTGGTCAAACTAGGTATAAACTTATTCTTAATTTATTAGAAAGGCAGATAGGCTAAGAAGAGGCAGAAAATGGAGCGAGCTTGTTAGATTCTATTCACTCGAGCTTTGAATATCTTAGCCCCTTAGCATGGCCACCGGAACACGATATATATTGCGTGAAATAGCTTTTTTATCGACACTCAACTGACAAAATCCATTCTTTTAACAGTTAATCGAAAGAGACCGTCTGTCTTGGTTATGCTATGACACACTGACCCCCTAGCCAACGGCTGAAATCGGCTGGGGAAGGCAACTGTCAAAATGGCGCTGCGTACGCTTGTTCCACGAGAACTATGAAAACAAAAGACTTTTACTTAAAAAATAGTTTTTTTTTTATGCTTTAGAATGATTAAATTCTGTTTTATAGGCTTTAAATTTTGGCACTTACAAATTTCCGAAAAAACTGGATACAGAAAAAAATTATAAATTCTGTAAGATTTAAAAGTCTTAATTTTGCTTTAAATTTCGGCATTTGCATTGTAGAATAGTCTTTTATATCCATTTTGGGTCAATGGGTCTTTTTCCGTTAAAAAAACCACAAAATAAATACCTATTTTCCCATACATTTTGTTCTGAACGTCTACGGTCTTAGGAACAAGCGTACGTAGCGACATCTACAATTAGCTTTGCGTTGCCAACGCCATTGAATGGAATGGTAGCGAATTTTTGTTTCAAAATTTTGAATAATATAAATGACTCATAAGTCCTAACTATACTGAGATGGACTAGGCTAGGCGTATGCTGAGACGCAGGCGACGCAGGTCCACGCAGGGCAGAGCAGAGCAGATTTTGTAAAGCATGGAACGTCATTGAACTACGTACGCTGCGGCGCAGGCACATGCGACGCAGATATGTGTCTGTCCTGCTCTGCGTCTCGTTGTGGTGCCGGCACAGAATTAAGGGCGACGCGTGCACGTCGAGACGTGTTTATTGACAATATTTTATAATTTTGTTGCAATGACAGAACATTTAATTAAATTAGTTCGTTGTGAACCTTGTTTGTATTATACAAATCACCCAGACTATTCAAAAAAGACATTGAAAGAGTTTGTTCGTCAAACTTCTATTCCTTGTACTAGCTAGGATGTGAATGTCAGTTGCGTCGCAGCATGCGGAGGTGGCACATGTCTGCCTCAACTGCCCTGCCCTGCACTGTGCTGTGCTGCGTCGCCTGCTTCTCAGCATACACCTAGCCTAGACAGACACGACACGATTCAATTCCGTTTCACCGCCAAATGTTCCTTGAACCAAGCTCACGTTTGCAAATACCGATGTTTCTGGAAGAAAGCTTTGGCTAGGAGGTTGGTCGAAGTAGCCCGAACCGCGGTAATTAAACGATGTACGATCGGCAACTCACGAGCTTTACCACTTTGCAGAAAAAATCGTATGCGCGCGTATCGCCCCTGCACGAACTAAACGCGTGTTAGTGATGGCGGGCGTGGCGTACAAGCAATTTTAACCCTAGGAGTGGTAAAGCGGAAGTGTGGTCGATAGTACGTCGATTGTACGATTATATCGGTGTTATTTTCGTTTCATATGCTGTAGAATAAGTTATTGTTCGTCGCATTGATGAGTTATCGCACCACTGATAATACTTAATTTTCAGAATCTTCGCCCATACACACCCATTCCACGATGAGAAAATACTTAAAAAAGTGAGAGCTGGGGCCATTTTCACCGCCATACAGGAAGCAGAAATAGAAATAACATCCAAAAGAAGAAAAATTGGAGAAAATAAGCAAGTAAATCCAGAATAATAATACATTTAAAAACATTTTACTTGTTTTCTTTCTCGTACTGAACTATAACTCCAGCCAACTTACAGAAATAATATTTTTTGTAAACAAAACTTTGCGCATTTTTCGCAATGGGGAATGTCCGAAAAAAATCAAATTGGCTGAATATTTTTCTATAGGTAGGAATAAGGTCCCTTAGTAATAGAATAATTTTTTATAATTTTCGGTTTCGTGAAAAAATTTCAAAAAATCAAAGTCTCTTCGACTTCACAAATGTATGAAAGTAACAGCAGAATGGAGATTGTACCTTTGCCAACACCTGCCACAACCGTATTAAAAAAAGTTTCAAGACAAAATGTCAAAACTTTTTTTTTAAATACGTGTTGTGTTTGTGGCAGTTAGCGGCAAAGGTATAATCTCCATTCTGCTGTTACTTTCATAAATTTGTGAAGTCGAAGAGACTTTGATTTTTAATAACTTTTTTACCTAACCGAAAATTCTGAAACTTTTTTCTATTACTAAGGGACCTTATTCCTACCTATAGAAAAATATTCAGCCAATTTGATTTTTTTCGGACATTCCCCATTATTCCACAAACTAGCGGCCGCCCGCGGTTTCACCCGCATGGTTCCCGTTCCCGTGAAAATATCGGGATAAAAAGTATCCTATGTTTTAATCTAGGCTATCTACTGTCTGTGTGGCAAATTTCAACCAAATCCGTTCAGCACTTTTTGCGTGATTGAGGAACAAACATCCAAACCCACAAACTTTCACATTTATAATATTAGTAGGATAAGTTTCAGTGAATTAACGTGAATGTCAAGATGGCGGGATACCACCTGTTTTTTTAAATATTCCGTATCTAGGATATAGTGCCATTTTGGTGCCATTTGGTGCCTATGTTAAAAAAATTCTGCCATTAATAGTTTCAAAGATATACAGCATAACTGGTTGTCCCGCCATCTTGATATCAAAATGGCGGGATAACCACCGGCAATCTATAATCAGTTGTCGGGACATTTTAATAAACACATACAATTTTAATGCGTTTTAGTGCTTTCAGGTTTAAATAATTATAATTCATTTTTCATTTCTAATTATGAAATAACATGAGTTTATAATACAGCTTCGGAATCTCCTGCATAAAAGAACATAGCAATGTGCTGATTACGTAACTTTATGGCTCCTATAGTTTGTCAAGGCGTCAGGTCGTACTGGTTTGATAAACTCATGTTATTTCATAAATAGAAATTAAAATGAATTATAATGATTCAAACGTAAAGGCACTAAAACGCATTAAAAATGTATGTGTTTATTAAAATATCCCGACTACTGATTATGGATTGCCGGTCGTTATCCCGCCATTTTGATATCAAGATGGCGGGACAACCAGCTATGCTGAATATCTTTGAAACTATTAATGCCAGAATTTTTTAACATAGGCACCAAATGGCACCAATATGGCACTATATCTTAGCCATTAAATATTTCAAAAACCAGGCGGTATCCCGCCATCTAGACATTCACGAATTAACACCATAAATACAACTTGTACAACATGGGAAGCTATCAATGCGTTTATGATATTAATATATAATTATACAACGTGTTAATGAAATAAAGCAAAATGAGAAAACCATTTCTTCGGACCATCAACCTGAACAACTTTTACTATGGGACCAACTCTGAAATCGCAAAAAAAAATCAGCTGCTTCATACATTTTTATATTTTCGGTATTAATTTTTGTATGTAACAGCTGATTTTTTTTTCGCGATTCCAGAGTTGGTATCATAGTAAAAGTTGTTCAGTTTGATGGTCCGAAGAAACGGCTTTCTCATTTTGCGTTATTTCATTAACACGTTGTATAACATGCAATAAAAAGTATTTTTATGGTTAAGTACCTATGGGCGGTTTGTTTGTAAACATTCTTTCCGTAAGTTGGCTGGCTGGAGTATAAGTACCTACCTGCCTACTAGCACAGAATAGATAATAGTACTAGCGTACAGAATTTGCACTCCGCAGAATTGTTTAAATAAATAACGACTCTAGCTCTGACACAATAAAGTGCAATTCAGGTCGCACAGCGCTCCCTTTGCTCCAAAACACTCGCTTAGTAGTTGTCTCTCTTTCTATCGCGTAGGTCTTATCCTTTCTGACGTATGAAATTTGTCCTCTCAGAGGACGCCGAGCGCTTCAAACTCGCGCGCGGAGTGACGGAGCCCTGCTACTAGTTATTGCTTCCTAGCATCTTCCTAGGACACACAAACGTACCTATATGGTCCTAAAGCAGGGGTGCCCATACTTTTTCTTAAGGAGATCGACTTTCGAAAATGTATGACTAAGAGATCGACATTTTGACCATTTAACCTACCAAATATTAAACAAGAAAAAAATTGCACATGTAAAACTACATTGGGTGCAAAATGTCAAATCTGTTATCCTTGGCGATCGACCTTAAAACCTCTCGGGATCGACCGGTCGATCGCGATCGACCGTTGGGGCACCTGTCCTAAAGGAAATATCGAACCGCTGTGATTTGTAAATTTTATGATTATGGTGAGAAATAAAGGTTATTATTCGTTGGTGGCTATCAAGCCTTTAGTGGTGGGCAGGGCAGTCATAAACATAATTAAATTGTCTAGGTTCTACAATTTACTACGTTGACGACAGATTTTGTACTTCCACGACCGCAATATGATCTTTAATGCTAAAACAATAAGGTTGTACAGTGCGATTAATTTAACAATGTGCAACTGAAGTGGCTAACTTCAGAGCGTTTGCGGTACTAAACGACGATGTATTTTAATTTTATCTCGAGTGAAGTGGACCACTGTCTATTGTCAATTTAATGGCATTGTTACTTCTTGCGTGAGTTTTGTGGGTATTGCAGACAAGTTCAACTTTACGCTCTCGTAACAAAGATCAAAGTATTTTTTTTGTTTTCAATAAGCTAGACTTTGTACAAGTAATAGTACAGAATATAAAAATAAAATGTAATAGATAGGTATTTGTTTACATTGTGTATTTATGTCAAATGTTTTATGCTTATGCAAAAAATATCCTAACCGTTCATTGCTGTCATTATTCAACAAAGAAAAGTACGTCTTATGTTAATCACCTGTATTTAGTTAAAATCACCAAAGTAACCTTGGATCTTTTGAACGAAGGTCAAGGTAGAAAAATAAATTTTAAAATATTTTTTCCGTTTATGATTCATGACGCCATAATAGTTAACCAAATAAGTTTAGTAAAATAATCCTAGTCACCACGACCGCACCGGAATGGAGGGGGCCAATAACGCCTTTCTTCAAGGAACGGAACCCTAAAAAGGTATCTACCTAAAAGTCAATGCAGAATCAACCTAAGCCAAGCATTATACCATCACTATATGTGATATAACTATTTGTGAGGGCCTCTAATTGGCTATCTACTACAATTCCCATTACCTATTATTGTTTGGTGCTGTTGACCTTCCGAGAAATAAAAATAAAATCACTACCTTCGCAATATTGGTACCGGCGCCTACTGATCTTTAACACATTTGTTGAAATAATTAATAGCATATTAAGTAAGTAGTTTGTCAAAGTTAACTAGTTTTGGTTTGGTAAGATACCTTGAAAACTTTTTAATTTAAAAGATGAATTTTCGATCGACGATTAAAGTTTTATTCTGTAAGTACATTACAGCTGGGGGTGTGAAATTGGTAGTCCCACTGCTGGCAAAGAAATCATATTCCAGGAACATAAACAATTTTTTTCTTTTATTTATTTTAATATACTGCTTAATAGAAAATAGGACCATATGATTTTCCATTATTTATTATTATGATTTAGAAGGGGGGAAGCCAGCGAAGCCGGACGGGTGATCATCACCTTGATCGGAACCATTTCACCAATTTCCTCAAATTCCTTGAAAGCTGAGAACATGATTTTCCATACAAAAAAGCAAATTTCTGAAAGGTATTTTTCTGATAAATTCAATCTGATTTTATTTAAATTGATATTGTCCGAAAGCTGTAATAGTTATATTCACTTCTCAAGCTTACGCGCTCACTAGACATGAAATAAAAGACTTTTAACGGATACTAGCGCGGTTTTATTGAAAGTACTTTGGTAATTAGTTTGTATTTGGTTTGATTTTTGATTTTCCCGACGTTTCGGCACCTTTGCAGCTGCCGTGGTCACGGGGGACTGAAGCCACTCGTGAGCCTACCCTCAAGCGATGAATTTTTTGAGACGTTCAGAAATTAATATTTTACAAAAAATTTTATCTTTTTAATTGGTTTAAGTTGATTTTGTGATTTAATTAATGCTAAAGAGAGAGAATCTACTGAAACTACCACCATTTCACAAAATTGGGAGGCCTCTCCAAGAAAGAAATGGCGAAATAAAACTTGGAGAGGAAAGCCGACCTCCGTCTTTTATATTTATTAATTTATTTGCAAAAGGAACTAACCGTATCATTAGATCTTACAGTGTGTGTATGGGGCTTTAGCTTGTGAATGATGGGGTCCCAAGCTGGTGGAATTTTCCAACCATCATCTCTATTGAAATTAGGATATTTATTTATTTCGATAGCCTCGCGGAGCATTCTAGGAATAAATCTACGTTCCTTAGCAAGGATTTGGGGTTTGTCAAATCTAATGTAATGGTTGGGCCCCTCAAAGGCGTGATCACACACTGCAGACTTGTTATCGCGCCTATGTTTCATGTCAGCTACATGCTCTTTAACGCGGGTCCCTATACTTCTCTTTGTTTAATAAATATAAAAGACGGAGGTCGGCTTTCCTCTCCAAGTTTTATTTCGCCATTTCTTTCTTGGAGAGGCCTCCCAATTTTGTGAAATGGTGGTAGTTTCAGTAGATTCTCTCTCTTTAGCATTAATTAAATCACAAAATCAACTTAAACCAATTAAAAAGATAAATTTTTTTGTAAAATATTAATTTCTGAACGTCTCAAAAAATTCATCGCTTGAGGGTAGGCTCACGAGTGGCTTCAGTCCCCCGTGACCACGGCAGCTGCAAAGGTGCCGAAACGTCGGGAAAATCAAAAATCAAACCAAATACAAACTAATTACCAAAGTACTTTCAATAAAACCGCGCTAGTATCCGTTAAAAGTCTTTTATTTCCTGTAATAGTTAGTCAACTTACCGACTTTACTGTGTGTGTTAAATTTCGCGTATTTTTGTATGAAACTCCAACTTCTTTTTATTTTTATTGACACACTGACTAGGAGAATTACAGTAAATTCGACATTAAAGTCGGCAAGTTGACTATTACATCTTTCGAACAATATCAAATGGAAATAAAATAAGATTGAATTGAATTTATCAGAAAAATACCTATGAAAAATCTTATGGTGGCCCCTATTTTTTTTGAGCAGTATTCAATTATATCTACTAAGGTTTTGCATTTGTAATATTTTCACGAGTCCTGGAAAATGGACCCCTATAATGATGGGCGCGTGCGCTTTTGATTAAAGAGTAGACAGTAGTTAAGTCAACTAATAATAGATCGAAAATCGTCCACATTTAGCACGTTCCATGCGTATCTCTCTCATCAGTTGTATTGTAGTTATCTTGTCGCGCACACGTCTCGGTCACGCGGCGCACGTAACCATGAATTACTGGTCGTTACTGCTGACCTTTGTGGGGATCCAGTCGTGTGTTTGTTACAAAATATTATGTCTCCTCCCTTACACAGGGAAGAGTCACTACATGGTATTCGAGCCGCTGCTAAGCGAGTTGTTGGCGCGCGGACACAAACTCACGGTGGTGTCGTTCTACCCTGCGGCGACTCCTCACCCCAACCGCCGGGACGTGAGCCTGACCCATCTAGCACCACTGAATATCGCCGTTGTGGACATTTCTAATCATGACAGTTCATATTTCGGTCTCGCTAAGTACATCGTGCATGTCCCTTTGATCACCCAGCTAGCCCAGTCGTGCCTGCAGCAGTGCGAGACGCTTCTCAGCGCCGACGTCTTCAAAGAATTCATTAATGCTGAGGGTGATTATGACGTCATATTAGTTGAGCACTTCAATAGTGACTGCATGCTTGGAATCGTGCACAATTATGGGCTACCTATGGTAGGATTATGCTCCAGTGCGTTACTACCGTTCCATTATCGAAGGGTGGGTGGCCCTGAAAACCCTGCATACGTGCCTGGAATGATCGATCGATTTACTGAAGAAATGACATTTTTAGAAAGAGTTGAGAATTTTTTGACTCATTACTTTTGCATGATTTGGTTCGAAATAATGATCAGATGGCCCGAACAGAGGCTAGTGGAAGAGAAATTAGGTAAAACGTTGCCACCACTGGAAGATATAGCGAAGAACACGAGTGTGATGTTATTGAACACCTATCATACGTTGAATGGGCCAAGAGTGCTGCCGCCGTCGGTCGTGGAGGTGGGCGGCATACATCTGCACAACCGATCCGTTCAGCCTTTACCACCGGTAAGCATATAATTTTACTAACTACTTAGATCTAGTTGGATACAATTTTCGGGACATATCTGCCGTTTTTCTTCTACAAGATCACACTGTCATTGAGCATTCAGGACGATGATGTCTGTGATTTCTTTTACATAGGAGGTAGTTAATGCTGATAACACACGCAAAACAAAACTGAAAATCGCTAAGCCTGTTTATATTTGCACTAGCGGCCGCCCGCGACTTCGTCTGCGTGGAAAGTTCTTTCGCTTTCCCTCGGGAATAATACTTTTTTCGGGATGAAAGGTACCCTATGTCCTTTTCTGTACCCCTGGCAACGTTTTCATGATGATCGGTTCAGTAGTTAAGATGTGAAGGCGTAACAAACAAACGGACTTTCGCATTTATAATATTAGTAAGGATAAGGATAGCCATTTTTTTTATTACCGAGATAGAGGACTATACTATTTTCAAAAAGTTAATGTATACAATTTTTTTTAAACTATTGTTCACTTCATGATGTTTTATTGTAATCATGTAATTAGCTCAGTTCATATTTTTTTAACGGAAATCGAATTGACTACGACTAGACAATCTTATCGAACTTGTGTTTCGATGTCCTCTCGATTTCAAGGCCACGTAGTAATCAGTTGATTGATAAGGTCGAGCCGAGCATGAGCAAAACGGTATACATCGCCGGCTTCAAAATTATACTATTGCTAAAACACCATCTAGAACAGCAATGCATATCGGCGCCGCGGCGGTCAGTCCGTTTAGGATGCGTACACATTAAGCAGATGTGCTTGTTCACGGAAGGCTCGCGGCTTCAATAATATGCTATTAGCCTATTAGCTAACGTTAGCTGGAAATAAGTAGATTTGCTTGTTGCATTTCTAGCATAATTGATCGCGTGCTATACCCATGAATTACATAATATTATTACCTATGTAGAGAATTCTATTACAACGTATGAACGTAGTGTGATATTACATGAATCGTGAAAAAAGCTGCAAAACTACATGCGTGCAGTACCCCACACCCTAGATTTGTATGCAATGCACCCTTATTAATCAAAGGCACCCTTATATTATTATATCCCTAGCCTAAGTTAGCTTAGCACGTATCTAGAATCTAGATCGTGATTTGGGCCAATCAATCAGTAATTGTGATTTGTGATCTAAATAAGTGCACAATTAACTTGATACGCAATCAATTTTTCGATAGTAAGTACACGTGTATCTCATCGGACTTTGAGTGAAGTAAACGATTTCCTAAGTTTCTTTTTTACTTTTTCAGGTTATAGAAGAACTGGTATCTGAAGCCAAGGATGGTTTCATAGTGTTCAGTTTCGGTTCTCTCGTCAAATCGCACACTCTGCCAGTGAAAAGATTGGAGGCCATCTTGAAAGTATTCTCGCGCATACCGCAGCATGTGTTCTGGAAGTGGGAGACGGACGATTTGAAAAATGTTCCGAAAAACGTGCACTTATTTAAGTGGCTGCCTCAGTATGACTTGCTAAGTAAGTTCGAAGACAGATTATTTGATTGCCTATGCCTACCTACTACAAGATAATATTTTTTGTTGGCTTATCTGTCTCTTGACTATGACTAGATGTGATGTAGGAAATAATATTAGATAATAATAAAAACACTGATATTGGATCAATTCAACAAATACCTACTACACTGGCCTGCAAAACTAAGTAGTTACTACAGAGGTCTGTTTTCATACAAACGAGGTAACTTTGAAGCTTTGGTTCTCCGCCCAGGATTAAGCGGGATGTGATCTGATGATGGCCATCCAGGGAGTGAATGGAGAAGATTCAGATCTCCTCCATACACACCCAATTGATCTGATCAGAATTCTAAGAGCTGTAAGGATTAGAGTTATCAGTTACAGCATTTCCATACATTTTAATGCTATTTTGTGGTTTTTTTAAACATATCCAAACAGCTCTTAGAATGCTGATCAGATCAATTGGGTATGTATGGGGATCTGAATCTTCTCCATTCACTCCTTGGATGGCTATCATCAGATCACACAACGTTTAATCCTGGGCGGAGAACCAATGCTTCAAAGTTACCTCGTTTGTATGAAAATAGACCTCTGTAGTAGGTACTTAGTTTTGCAGGCCAGTGTATATTTGAGTCACTCGAATTTTGATACTGCATTTTAAGTTGAATTCATCAACAGATCGGGCTTGTTGTGCCCATGGGCGTCGCCAGCCCATGGCCCAGGGGCGGGGGGGGCAAGTTAATATTAAAGAAGATGAGAATGAATTGATTTGTAAGTACAGTCAACAGCACCTAGTGAATTTATTCAAGTTTTCGAGATGGGGCAGGATTTATCGGAAAAGCAAGTCAATTGCACGGCCTTAGGACTTTGGTTATTTGCAGTTGGCTACATTTTTTAACTTCTAAGGGGGGCAGCGGCCCTCCCCCCCCCCTGCCCACCCCTGGCCACGTCCTTGGTTGTGCCCCTGAAGTGGGCGCAGTGATTCTGTACTATTGATGTTACTGAAACGCTTCAGTCATGTTTCCTTCCTAATTTATAATGGTCTATTTTTAATTACCAGATCACCCCTCATGCGTAGGCTTCATCCACTCGGGGTTGCTAAACCTGACGGAGGCAAATTAAGTCTGGCCACGCCAAACTGCGATAGGCCACGCGTAACAGCTCTAATGATTATAGATTACATCACAGAATAGATAATACTTAGTACTAGCGTACCAACAGAAGTTGCACTCCGCAAAATCGTTTAAACAAATTGCGACTCTTGCTCCGACACAATAAAATGCAATTCTGGTCGCACAGCGCTCCCTTCGTTCCAAAACATTCTTTAGTAGTAGCCTCTCTTTCTATCGCGTAAGTCTTTTTTCTGTCGTATGTTCTCTCAGAGGACGCCGATCGTTTTATAGTTACTCGCGCGCGGAGAGATGAAAGAGCCCCGCCCCCCTAGCATTACCGCCGAAACGCGAAAGGATATGATGATTTATCACGTTTAACTGTCAAAAGACAATGGATTTTGACAGTTCATAAAACGCTATATCACGCGATAAGTATAGGGCTGCCACCTTTCAACAAGAGCAGGCCCGGAGATATTCGAAAAATAGTTTTTTTTTGTTAAATAAATCATATTTTAGGTAGGTAATTAATAATACCTGTCTATAGAATAGCCGCGCAGCGCGATTTTTAGTCAGTTTCATGAACTTATCCAGTAATCTTGCCTGAAACTAAAAAACGACCGCGCAGCGCGATTTTTGGTCAGGTCCGTCCACTAGCCTTGTAAATAGTAAAAAACGGCCGCGCAGCGCGATTTTTGGTCAGTTTAATCCACTAATCTAGTAATGTTGCCTGTCTACAGTAAAAAAACGGCCGCGCAGCGCGATTTTTAGCCAGAGTCATCCACTTATCTTGTAATCTTGCCTGTCTACACCAAAAAACGGCCGCGCAGCGCGATTTTTTGACAGTTTCATGCACTAATCTAGTAATCTTGCCTGCCTACACTAAAAAACGGCCGTGCAGCGTGATTTTTAGTCAGTTCCATCCACTAACCTTGTAATCGTGCCTGTTAATAGCAAAATAAACGGCCGCGCAGCGCAATTTTTAGTCACATTCATACACTTATCTCGTAATCTTGCCTGTCTATAGTAAAAAATTGCCGCGCAGCGCGATTTTTTGTCAGTTTCATGCACAAATCTTAATTGTCTGGTATAAATAGTAAAAAAACGGCCTTTCTTGACTTTCGCTCGCGCCACTCGGAGACTTCTATGTTAAACCCGTAGCCCGGACATCCACTACTCAAACCAGTCTCCTCCAGATCAAACCCGGAGAGGTGGCAGCCCTAGATAAGTATCATGCTTCGGTAGTCATACTAGAGGGGCTGGTCTAATCTAATCATTATCCTTCTCGACTTGTAATGGCGTATATTTTTTATCAGAGCACCGTGGGTGCGTAGGCTTCATCAGCCACTCGGGGCTGCTGAGCCTGACGGAGGCGCTGGCGGCGGGCGCGCCCACGCTGGCCGTGCCGCTGCTGGGCGACCAGTTCGGGAACGCGGCGCACGCGCAACGCACGGGCTTCGCTAAGACCTTACAGCTCAGCGAACTGGACGAGGCCAGCTTTGAAGCGGCGCTTACTGAGGTTTTGTCGGAAAAGTAAGTTTTGTGTAGCCAGCCGACTGATATACGCTTTCCGGCTGTAGTTGCGATTGAAGCAAGCCAATCTGCTGTCACAACAGCTAACTGAACGCATTAGTGCATAAGTTACGGCTTATACCCGAAGTGTCGACCAGTTCGGGAACGCGGCGCATGTGCAACGCACGGGTTTCGCTAAGACCTTACAGCTCAGCGAACTGGACGAGGCCAGCTTCGAGGCGGCGCTTACTGAGGTTTTGTCGGAAAAGTAAGTTTTGTATACGCCATCTGAACGCATAAGTGCATATTATTTTAGATTCAAAGACCGAAATCACTCATTGACGTGTAGACGACGCGATACCTATTAAACTTAAAATGTTGTAAAATCAATACCTACATTTTTTAATATGGTTAACTTAATTAGTTGTTGCTAAACATGTATGTGTTAAAGTATTTTCAATAAATACGCCGTAGGGGCATGAGCGTGTGTGTGTGAGAAGGCACCGTCTTTTTGATATTTTGCCTACCCGCCACACTTTTTTTACCACTCGATCGCTGGACGAAAGTTGCGCCGTGTCGGAGCTAAATAAAGCACCCGCTCGCTTTATGTCCCGAAAGCTTTTCGCAAAATATCCGTCTCAGTGTTGTCATTTCAAGTTCCTGGATACCACGCCTACGCATATCACTTACAACTGGACCTTCGGCCGAATCTCCCAGGAATTTTGAAGCCGCAAGCTGTGAACAAAGGAATGTTCAACACACCGCCGCGCACGATGGTAAAAACGCGCGGAGCTCTCGTACGAGAAACGTTGTCACATACCGCTGTGGATAAATGTGATGTGCTTTCACGCAAAGTGCAATCCGACATAGTGATGCCTAAAAGTGATCAAAAAGAAGTCGCCTACCAACCGCCGAAAAAAAAAGGTAGCTTAAAGATTGAACTTACCGGTGCTGCATCAGTTCACTCGAAGAAAGGTTCCAGCAGATCTTCTTTGTCGGCCCGCAGAAAACAGTTGGAGCTGGAGGCGGCTGAAGCAAAAGCTGAAATTGAAAAGCAGCTCATAGAAAAAAGGCTCGAAGCGCAGCTCGCCGCCCTCGAAAGTGGCTCATCACGGAAGTCACAGTGCAGCATAGTAGATTCCCTTGCTGAAGCTTCAAATAAAGTTGAAGAATGGCTTGATAAAAGTCAACAGGACTCCCAGCGACAGCGCGCGGCCTCCCCGCCGCCGGCGCCACCCGCTGCCACCTCCTCTTCGGACCTTCAGCTGTAGTGAGTGTCACCTCTCTTACATTATATATGTGTTTAGACCAATAAATCGAGTAGTATCCACTGAACCGTCGTTCTAATTTAACGTCTCCCGGTCGCCACCTTGCATGGCGACCCTGCCAGTGCTGCCTTGTGGCAGCGCTGCGCAGATGGTTTTGGCTAAAATTTAATATAAAATAAAAATAATATGAACTGATAGAACTTGATAGACTAAAGTGAGAAGTAGTGAAAACGGAACTTTATTAAGTGAATAAACAATATTGTGAACAGAAAAGGGTCATATAGTCACGTAATTATAATAAGTTAAAATTGAACTTTTAAATAAATAGGTATATCTATATAAGTGAAAAATGGACAAAATAAATAAAATTACTTACTAACGTCAATAGCAAATTAGTGGAACAATGAGTGCTCCAAAACATGGAGATGGGTGAAATCTTTATTGAAAAAATCGACTGCTGCGGCGAAAGACGAATTGGAGAGTGAAATTTTATTGTGATGGTAAAGAGAAGCTGGGCGCTGGGAGATGCTGGTGACAGATGAGAAAGCTATCCTGGGCGCCGGGTGATGTAGGAGTCAGATGAGGAAACAAAAGCTGGGCGCTGGGAGACGCAGGAGTCAGATGAGAACGCAGCCGGGTGAAAGGTGAATTCGGACAATTTCGGACCTTCGCGTCGTTTATAATACAATTTGCAAGCGTTGCGCATTTCTTCGTTTCATGATACCAGTATTTGGAACTCTATATTCTTTATAATGTGTAAAAGGTAACGTAATAAAAATAATGTTACTTAAAGAAAGAAACAAATGATTTGTGTGGCAGAAAGTATACTAAAGTTCCTTCATTTCAATTTTAATTAGATAATTTGGCTTAAATTATGTAACATTATATTTTTCATGAGAATATTTTTCATTAGTTTATTTTAAAAACATAAATTTTGCTTTTTGCGAAAATAAAAATATATACGTGTAAAAAAAAAACAACTTGATTATTTATGTAATAAATATTTATCTTAATAATTGTACCTATGATAAATTTAAAATGTTATGAGATAATTGTTTGGCTGAAATCTTAATTTGCTATTGAAGTTCACCTAATTCTATTTTGTTTTCTAGGTAGTTACCTATTTTACTGCGGTTTCGAAACTGCAGACAGAAAAATGTGTTTGTTTTTTTTTAATATACGAGTAGTTAATCAATGATTTTAGCAGTTGTTGACGATAAAAAGATAGAGCTAGTATAATTCATTTTTTTTTCGCATCGATTTAAAATATAGTTTTGTTTAGAATGTAGTAGGTACTTTATGAATATGAAATGTGGACAAAATTTCGGTTCCGTTGTTGAACATTTTCATTTTATTTTAATTTAATAAATTGGTAGATAATTTTACTACAAAAGTATAGTCATTTATGTTTGTTACAAAAAAAGAGAATAAGTATAGTAAAGACTAAATAAGAATTATATTTGAGTGAAGGGAAAAGATAAAATTATTTGTTGTTTAAATAAAAGAAGTGGTTATGTTTCGCTATAAAATTTTAACTTACGGAGTTTCTGGTAAAAATTTGAGATAGGTACCTAGCTACATATATTTTTAACTCGTGATGTATAATTTAGAGTTTGGTTGACCTAAAAGATTATACTTAGTGAGCTATATTTTTTTTTATCGTAAAATCTGATTATACCTAACAGTTACTGATTAATAGATTTTTTTTATTAGTGTTTTGCTTATAGACTTTTGGCAAGCTTGCGGTGGTGTTTTGAAGGCGTACATAGGTAAGTACATAATGTACTCGTTATTTGAAATACTTGTAAAAAAAATAGGTGTTAGTGTTCAGTTATGTTGAAAAGAAACCTTTAGTAAAATACATTTGGTCTTGATGTCTAATAATTCAGTTCAGTTTTTATTTGTGTTTTAATTGTGAGAAAAATTTTCTATACATTAGTAGTTAGTTAGTTAAACAAATTCTTGCTTGCGAAGAAAGCAAATTTATTTTGTAGCGTATTCTTTCTTTCGGATTCATGTTTTTTTATATTATTGCATTTAGGAACTATTTTTCTGATAAGGACATAAAGTTTGTGACGAAGGTAACAAAAGTTGAGTAAGTTAAGATTTTTAAGTAAGGAACTTAGGTATGTTTTTGTTAAAAAATAATTCAGTAGGTAAGTACATCTGTCTGTATAATCATATTTTTTTCACATACACTTAGTTAGCATAAAAAAGGGTCACACGAGTCTACACTTTATAAGGAGATAGGTACATATTGCATTAATGTAAAGTCAGCGTATCGTGCTCGGTAAGTTTAACGATAACAACCTACTACGATATTTTTACATGATGCAATGCATTGGAAATAAAATCTATTATTAACATATTGGAAAAAGTTTGCGTAATACTAATTATGAGTAAAAATACTAAAGATATGTATTTTTTTTTTCAATCGATAGTTTATGAAAAAGCGATATTTTAGGAAAATAGTTGTTAGAAAAGTTTTGATTTCAAAAGTTTAGTGCGACAATTGAATGTTTTTTTTAAGTTCATATCATTTCGTAAAGGTATTTTAGTAGAGAAATCAGTTTGACAGCTGCGAGATTTTAAATACGGTATAAATTATTATTGGAAGTAATTCATTTACTGGAAAGTTACGTTGGTTTTAAGACTTTAGATTGATTTAATAGGAAAGTAGAGCTATGTATGAAAAATCTTTTAATCGCTTTCATGAGATGGTTATTAGGTACATAGTGTTAGAATGGATAGAAAAGTTACGTAGTGTAGGTAACTAACTAGGTATAATACTTATTAACGATATACTTTTACTGTTGGAGTGTTGAAGAGGGAAAAACTAACTTTGTTTATGAACAATTTGGAGTAGGTATAAAATAATTTTAAAACTGATTTTATGTTTTAATAAAATGTGCCTATAGGACACTAATTACTTATGGAGTTGTTATTGAAAGATAGTATGAATAATAATATGACATGATAGGTAGCATGATGAGCGAAAATAATATTGTCTACTTGAAATGATTAGTAAGCAATGCCTGACGGTTATGGCGAGTGTTAGCTTACTTACAAGCTGATGAATAATGAGAAATATGAATATGAAAATAATACTTGGAAGTAGATATTGAAGTAGATATTGAAGTAGATTAAATAATGAATATGAGAAAAGTAGGTTCGGGCTAGAATATGCATTGTGAAGTAAGGTTATCTGTATTAAAATTCTTTTTGCACCATAGGGTTGACAATTAGGTACAGAAAGGAAAGTTTATGAAAAGAAGTATGTAAGGGATTTAATGGAATAGAAGTTTATGATTGGTAAAGGTTGATGTTGTTATTAAAATGGGCGGACAATTAGACTTATAAGGATGGTGTGCAATTGGACTGATCACCCAAGAGCTATGCTAACTCTTATTAATCTAATTGTCATTTTATGGGATTGTGTTTTTGGTGTATGGTTTGGAAAGTAAATGGAAATGAATGACGTATAATGTGGTTACAAGATAAAGGGTACACAAGGTACAATAGGGATCAGGTCCTTCAGATTTATCAAGGTGCGGACGAGTTTCCCCTTAGAATACTGTTGGAGACCAAAAGATGTCTTAATTTATGACCCTATATAAAAATGGTACATGGAGGGTCAGATCCTTCGATTCGATCATGGTGTGAACGAGCATTCCTCTGTGAGATTTAGTTGGAGTTCAATAGAAACTTAATCCATGACCCCCCAATTAGGCTGTGCACAGCCCAAACAGGCACAAAGATGCACTGTTTAATTAATTAATAATTATAATAAAAGTCGACTATAAATATAAATAAATGTACCAATGAAAAAATGAATAAAAGGGACCGGCCGGCCCAAAAAATGATGAAATGTGTACCGTGTGATATGTGATATAAGTAATAAGTAAGTACTCAGTAAAAAGTGAGTTGAAAATGTTGAAATACATGAATGAAGATGTGTGCACACGATGTTGACATAAAAACTAGCTAGTATAAAAGTTTAAGGTACCTTATAATTGAGAAGACGAGTGAACTTGTGATAGTTAAAATGAATGACTCATGACATGACAAAAATTAATCTTATTTGAAATGGATTAATCTACTAGGACTGTGACAAATACGTAAAAAAGTAGTGTAGAGAATATGCAATTATTTTACTACTAGTTAACTGTTTTAATTTGAAATGTAGTAGTAATATACAGGACTAGACAAAGGTGAAAAGTACTAAACTGGGATTCATAGTGTGACCTGCGTGACTTATAAACATATTTGGATATGTAGGTACTAATAATGACTTAGATAAATAGTTGGGTTTTTATAATTAGGAATTAGGATGAATCGTCAACAACTGGCTAAAAACTATAAACAGCGATAGTTTTTTTTTTAAACACTTTTATATTTGTGTTTGTTTATGTGAACAATAGAAATAAGTAAATAGTATGAAAGTATAATACGAAATACTTTGATTTTATTATGTTACTTAATTGGTAGGTACATAACAGTGTGTAGTTTAAAATAAAAAGTTGGTAGTATTAAAAGTTGTATTGTAGTATAGGTTGATTGTTTCTGATAATAACCCAACTAACTTAACTACCCACTCAGTATGTGAACCAGAACCAGAGGTCTCATACACTTGTAACGATTTGAAAAACTCAACAAAAAATAATCGATCTTCTGATAAAAACTGTTGTGAAACAATTATGTTCTGCGATGAGATGGGTAAGAATTTAGGCCAATTAATTCAAAAACACACCAAGGAAAACATAATTAATTATTGTATGCCTGGGTCAACTTTGGATGACTTGATGAGAATTATTGTTAAAAAAACATTTAATAAAAACACTAATTTGATAATTTTGATAGGAAATAGGGGTAATGTGAACAAACACCAACTGATAGCTTATTGTAATTCCTTAATGTCTTTAAAAGTAAAAAAAGTGATTTTGTTCACATTCCCTTATTGCAAAAGTGTGTCACAAATGGAAAATAACTTTAGGTATCAGTTGAACGTAACATTGAATACGGTAGCATTTCATAATAGTGAACAGCTACACATAATTGACATCAATAAATTATTTAATAGTTTTTACTTGACAAAAGATAAGTTCTATCTGCCTAGTTCTTTTAGGAGACAAATAGCATTATCGCTATCTTTTTATTTTAAACATTTAGCCAATAATCTGGCTAGTAAAACAACTGCTTTTATTGAGCAGTCAACTATTGACATTAGTCATTCAACTTTGGAATCTGTTCCAAATAAAAATAATTATAACATTTTACTTAGTTCAAGTAATAATAATGTTTCACATTTAAATTACCATCTAGGACAATAGAGGCGTCCTCTAGCCCTGACTTAACAATAGAAAAGCCAAAGTGTTTAAGAATTGTACACCAAAATATGCAAGGCTTTTCTGGCAAAGATTTAGAAATAAGCTTATTCTTAAACTCTGAAGATATTGATGTGTTATGTGTTACTGAGCATTGGTTGAAAAAGCACGAATTACTTTTAAGTTTAGATAATTATAAAGTTGTTAGCTCGCTTAGTAGGAAATCTACTATAAGAGGGGGTTCACTTATTATTCTACACAATAGTTTACAATGTAAAGAGCGTAGAGATGTAGTATCCCTCTCAATTGAACGAACCGTTGAGTTATCGTGCGTGGAACTTGATCAAATAATTATAGTATGCGTATATAGACCCCCCAAAGCGAAT